>CM038672.1:290614411-293014411 GCA_021605145.1 Aegilops bicornis | reverse complement strand
ACCTAGGGAG
The DNA here is from genome assembly GCA_021605145.1 of Aegilops bicornis. Taxonomy (NCBI): domain Eukaryota; kingdom Viridiplantae; phylum Streptophyta; class Magnoliopsida; order Poales; family Poaceae; genus Aegilops; species Aegilops bicornis. The sequence continues at coordinate 293,014,401 of CM038672.1, read as the reverse complement.
CACTTGCGCTTCCAAGCTCCCCCATTATGGTAATTGATGACAACATACATCACAGCTTTAGATAAAGATATCAAGAATAGCAAGGAAAGCTTTGGAAAGACCTGTAACAAGCATAGGCTCCCCCTACATGTATGCAATCATGTGAATATGGAATATAGAAGCATATGAGAGCATAACCATGATAGAGTAGGCAATGTGTTACATGTATCTTGGCCATATGCATCAGAGCAAAAGATTATTAAGGAAAATACCTTCATGCTCATGAGTCCTTCTTGCAAAGAGTATGAGCATCAGCAAGAATTCCTCATACACATGATTGTGATGCATATACATACCTTGTAGTCTTGAGTTGGATTAGGATGGAATGAACCTGCACAAACAAGGTTAGATAATACATGTACATCTACTAGCCAGAGCAAACAAAAGAACCACAAGAATACCAAGACTGGGATGACATGTAGAAAGTGAGTACTGAGTACCACATTGGATTTGACATGTCCCCAAGAATAAAGATATGCAATTAATTCAAATGATTTCCTTCCCTTAGGAGTCTTGCTCCCACTGAATCTAGCATGGGATACTGGGAGAAGATAGGGAACAGAAAATCAGAGCTGAAAGATATAAATGAACAGAGCTAATGCAAGCTATAAATGAACAGAGCTAATGCAAGCTAATGCAAATAAGCACATATGAACATGTCTTTCCCCTCAAGAAGACATGTGGCATCTCTCCTCTTGAACACCAAGCATCTGGGATCCTTGAGAAATACTCTCTACTAGTATTCTCTCCCCCTGGAGATCTCTCTCCCTCTGAGATGTGATCTCTCTCTCTAAATGATAAGCTTTGATGTGATCTCTTTCTCCCCCTTTGACATCAATTTCCAAGAAGGGCTTTAAAGAAAATGTGAGCTCTCTCTCCCCCGCTGGAATTTGTCGTGAATGGGTTTGATCCTTGAGTCACAACATAAAGCAATGATAAAAATGTGATGCTTGTAGAGGACAAGATTCATTGAGTGGAGCTGGTTCAAAAGAAACACAAAATAAGTGGCAAACTGATTTTTCTGTTGTGAAATCGGTGGCACTGAGTGGTATGCTTCGGTGGTACCGAAAGTTTTCTGTTGGACCGAAAATAACAAATCGGTGTAACCGAGTTCATCACAGAGAAAACACTTGTCACCTCAGCTCACTTGACTAAAAGGATCTCGCAAAGATTTGCAAGGAATTTACTGAATGATATGCAATGAATTGGAATGCAGAGAATGCAGAGCAAACAGAAAGAAATCTAGATGAAGTTTTTTTTGAATGGGGAAATACATATGCATGAAACAAATGCAAAAACTCAGAAAAGAACACAAGAGAACTTCATCTAGAGATGGTCGGCGACAAAGTCACCTATGTTAGAGTATATTGACTTAGGAGTCAAGTGAGATCACTTGATCATAGGTCATACTCATCGTTTAAGCTCAAAATGGGGTTGCCATTTTTCGTTTAGGCATTTTGATGTATTCACATCTTGTTGAGTTGCTTTAACTCATGACTTGGAGTAAAGCTTCTCTAAGATGGAATAACATACCTTGGTTGGTGGTGTCGTCCATGTAGTTGAACTTGTGTGGGTTGCTCAAGGTTGATGTGGCTTATCAAGAATTTGGAGCACCACTTGGAATTTGAGTCCATCTACCTACATGGGTTAGTTCGTGCAAGGAAGAGCACTTGTGTATCCAACAATGACAATCATGAAGCTCAACATATAATTTGTCAAAGGATATGTGAGAATGATTCCGTGCTTCCTTGTATTCATCCACCATAGGGTAGAGACTTGGTGATGTAGAGATTGCTCAAGTTGTGAGTAGATTACAATCTCATGGAATATGACTCAACCAAGTACCTACATGGGTTAGATAACATGCAAGATACAAATATATCCAAGACATAAGATTTCCATAATAGGAGAGATATCAAGGATTAGGCATAAGCTCATGTCTTACATGTATCCAATGGAGTTTCTACTCCAAGTTTGAAGCATCAATGATGTTCAATTCTCCTCTTAACCTGCAAAACACTTTCTCATCAAGAGGTTTAGTGAATACATCCGCTAATTGCTTTTCGGTGCGAACATGCTTAAGATCAATGTCACCCTTAGCAACATGATCTCGAATGAAATGATGACGAACTTCAATATGCTTAGTTCGAGAATGTTGTACGGGATTATGACCAATTTTGATAGCACTTTCATTGTCACAAAGCAATGGAACATGTTTCACATATATCCCATGATCTTTAAGAGTTTGGGTCATCCAAAGTAATTGATCACAACATGAACCAGCGGCAATGTATTCCGCTTGCGATGAGATAAGGATACCGAGTTTTGTTTCTTGGAGGACCAAGACACAAGAGATCTACCAAGAGATTGACAAGTACCCGAAGTGGACTTTCTATCAACCTTGTCTCTGGCATAGTCCGAGTCGGAATAGCCAACAAGATCGAAAGAGGACCTCTTAGGATACCAAATGCCAAAGTTTGGTGTATGAATTAAGTATCTCACTATCCTTTTTACGGCCTTAAGATGACATTCTTTAGGAGCAACTTGATATCGTGCACACATGCACACACTTAGCATAATATCGGGACGTGAAGCACATAGATATAACAATGAACCAATCATAGAGCGATAAACCTTTTGATCAACCGGTTCATCATCTTTGGTTAAGTCAATATGTCCACTAGTAGGCATGGGTGTAGACATACCTTTGCATTCTTGCATATTGAACTTCTTGAATAAGTCCTTAGTGTACTTCATTTGAGAAACAAAAGTACCTTCCTTAGTTTGCTTGAGTTGCAACCCAAGAAAGAATTTGAGTTCACTCATCATTGACATCTCAAACTTCTCCGACATTAGCTTTCCAAACTTTTCACTAAAATGAGGGTTAGTTGAACCAAATATAATATCATCAACATAGATTTGGCACACAAAGAGTTCACCATTAACCCTTTTAGTAAAAAGTGTGGAATCAATTTTCCCAATTTCAAAGCCTTTTTCAATAAGGAACTTGGTCAAGCATTTATACCATGCTCTAGGAGCTTGTTTAAGACCATAAAGAGCTTTGTGAAGTTTGTAAACATGATTGGGTTTCTTAGGATTGACAAAGCCGGAGGTTGCTTAACATAAACTTCCTCCTCTATTTCACCATTTAGAAAAGCACTTTTAATGTCCATTTGGTACAAGGTGATATCATGATGATTATAATAGGCAAGTAAGATGCGAATGGACTCATGTCTAGCAACGGGGGCGTAAGTCTCACCATAGTCCATACCTTCGACTTGTGTGTAGCCTTGGGCGATTTAGACGTGCTTTTGTTGCGAACTACTTGTCCATCTTCATCTTGCTTGTTGCGAAACACCCATTTGGTACCGATGATGTTGTGGTTGTTGTCGGGCTTCTCAACCAATGTCCAAACTTGATTCCTCTAAAAGTTGTGTAGCTCTTCATGCATAATATTTATCCAATCCGGATCTTCCAATGCTTCTTCAACCTTCATAGGTTCAATGCTAGAGATGAAAGAATAGTTTTCACAAAAGTTAGCTAAACGAGTTTTAGAGCGAGTGATTCTCCCGGTTTGAATGTCATTGTAGATTTGCTCGACAGGATGATCTTTAGCAATTCTTGCTCGAACTCGTGATAGCTTTCGCTTGGGTCTTTGTTGAACATCTTCTTCATCTTGTTCTTCTTCTTGGCCTTCTTCATTTTTGGCATTGTCGTTCTCTTGTCGTGGTGGAGAAGGAGGTTGTTGACGTTCGTGATGTTCTTCCTCGTTTTCTTCATCTTGGTGTGTCCCACTTGTGGATGCTTCCGTATCAACTCTTGGTTCACCTTGTCGTGAAGTAGAAGCTTCCACTTGGACGGACGAGGTACTCTCCTTCACCTCCGTTGGACGGACCTTGCCAATAGACAAGTCTTGGATTGCTTCCGAAGGGTCTTTGTCTCCTACATCAATTGGCAATTGCTCTATTTATGCGAGCCGTTAGATTCATCAAACTTCACATCTACCGTCTCTTCAACCTTTCGGGTGAAATTGTTGTAGACACGGTAAGTGTGAGAGTTTGAGCCATAACCTAGTAGGAAACCTTCATGAGACTTAGGAGCAAATTTAGAACGACAATGCTTATCAAGAATGTAGCACTTTGAGCCGAATACTCGAAAGTATCCAACTTGGGGTTTGTTACCGGTGAGGAGCTCAGATGTCAGCTTCTTGCCGAGTAGCTTGTGAAGATACAAGCGATTTGTTGCATGACAAGCTGTCTCAACCGCTTCTGCCCAAAAGTGCTTCGGTGTCTTATACTCATCAAGCATCGTTCTCGCCAATTCGATGAGCGTCCGGTTCTTCCTCCCAACAACTCCATTTTGTTGAGGTGTGTACGTAGCCGAGAACTCGTGTGAAATCCCTTCTTTGTCAAGAAAGGTGTCCACATTTGCATTCTTGAACTCCGTTCCGTTGTCGCTGTGAAGCTTCTTGATCTTCACTTCAAATTGATTTTGGGCCTTTCTAGCGAAGTTTTTGAAGATCTTTTGGACCTGCGACTTATCATCGAGAAAGAAAACCCACGTAAATCTTGAAAAATCATCAACTATAACTAAACCAAAAGAATTTCCACCGAGACTCTTGTAGGAGTTGGGACCAAAGAGATCCATGTGAAGTAGCTCGAGTGGCCTCTTTGTGGTCAAGATGTTCTTCACGGGATGCCTTCCTCGACTGTTTACACCTTGACAAGCACCGCATGCCTATCCTTATCAAATATGACATCGTTAACTCCAAGGATATGATTCCCTTTAATAAGCTTGTCAAGGTTTCTCATGCCAACGTGACCTAATCGTCTATGCCATAACCAACCTTTTGAGGATTTAGCAATGAAGCAAGTTTTAGGTTGAGCCTTTTTAGTGAGATCAACAATGTATAGATCACCTCTACGTATACCGGTAAAGACCATTTTATGATTGTCTCGACGAAACACTTGGCAATCAATTTCAGTAAATAGGACATTGAAACCGAAATCAACAAGTCTAGATACCGAAAGTAGGTTGTAACCAAGAGATTCAACGAGCATGACATTCTGAATGGAGCTATCATGTGAGATGGCCACCTTACCGAGGCCAACCACGTTACCCTTTGAGTTGTCATCGAAAGTGAAAAACTTTCGAGGACCATCATTTTCAGCAAGCTCATGAAACATGTCTTTATCTCCGGTCATGTGATCGGTACATCCACTGTCAAGAACCCATTCCTTTCCTCCTGACATATATCCCCGAAGATTTGCCATCAGACCAAAGTGTCTCATTGCGTCATCAAGATCAAAGTCACTATCATCATCCTCATCATATTATCCATGTTCAACATCGTCATGTGGTGGATCAAATCCTAGAGATGGTAATTCATTAGAGTGAGTTTGACACAGATCTTTCTTATGAATTCTTATAGCTTCGGAAATAATATCACTAATAATTCCAACATTTCCTTTGGCACGCATAAGGTCGGTGAGTTCAAATAGACGATCACCAAACGTAGGATCACTAGTATTCATCTTACTCAAGGCAATAGATTTATAGAGAATCTCATCTAGATTCTTCAAGGAATAATTTGGAAAGCGTTCCTCAAGAAATTTCCGTATAGTGTAGGCACACTCAAAAGTAGGCAAGATTCTAATCAAGTTTCTAGGCAAGCGTCTAGTGATAAGATTAACGGTTCTAAGATTTCTAGTCATGTCAATAGATTCATCAAGAGTAGGATGCATAGGATCAACATGAGGAGCACAAGGGCTAGCAATGTACTTGTTCAATTGATATTGATTGAAAATTACAAGCATCTCATTTTTCCACTCATGAAAATACTCTCCATCAAGAATAGGCACTCTATGACTAAGACTCCCTGAAGTAGACTCATCCATCTTCCTCCAATGGTGATTAAACCAAGGAAATGGAGACCAAAGCTCTGATACCACTTGTAGGATCTTGATAAGAGGTGTCTAGAGGGGGTGATTAGACACTAAGTACCAAAGTTGCAGTTTTTAACCTTATTAAAGTTTAAGTGGAGTTTAGGCACAAGTTTAACTTTTTCAATACATAACAAGCAAGCATGCAAAGAGTATATAAGCAACGGAAAGTAAAGCATGCAACTTGCAAGAAAGTAAGGGAAGGGTTTGGAGGATTCAAACGCAATTGGAGACACGGATGTTCTTGTCGTGGTTCCGATAGGTGGTGCTATCGTACTTCCACGTTGATGGAGACTTCAACCCACGAAGGGTAACGGCAGCCTTGAGTCCACGGAGGGCTCCACCCACGAAGGGTCCATGAAGTAGCAACCTTGTCTATCCCACCATGGCCGCCGCCCACGAAGGACTTGCCTCACTAGCGGTAGATCTTCACGAAGTAGGCGATCTCCTTGCCCTTACAAACTCCTTGGTTCAACTCCACAATCTTGTCGGAGGCTCCCAAGTGACACCTAGCCAATCTAGGAGACACCACTCAGGAAGAAGTAACAAATGGTGTGTTGATGACGAACTCCTTGCTCTTGTGCTTCAAATGATAGTCTCCCCAACACTCAACTCTCTCTCATACGATTTGGATCTGGTGGAAAGAAGATTTGAGTGGAAAGCAACTTGGGAAAGGCTAGAGATCAATATTTATATGGTAGGAATGGAATATCTTGGCCTCAACACATGAGTAGGTAGTTCTCTCTCGTAAATAGGATGCCGGAAGTGTAGGTTCAGTCGATGGCTCTCTCCATGAATGAAGAGGAGGTGGAGGGGTATATATAGCCTCCACACAAAATCTAACCGTTACACACAATTTACCAATCTTGGTGGGACCGAATCAAGAAACTCGGTCAGACCGATTTTAGTAAACCTAGTGATCGTTAGGGTTTTCGGTGGGACCGAAATGCAACTCGGTAGGATCGATATGGTTAGGGTTAGGGCATAACGTAATCTCGGTGAGACCGATTACACAAACTCGGTGAGACCGATTTTGTTAATTAGCTAACCAGAGAGTTGGTCAGGCAAACTCGGTTGGACCGATTACTCAAACTCGGTGGGACCGATTTTGATAATGAATCAACCAGAAAGTTTGCATTGTAATCTCGGTAGTACCGATTCTCAAACTCGGTGGGACCGATTTTGATAATGGACATACACAGAGAGATTACAATCCCATCTCGGTAAGACCGAGATCCCTATCGGTAGAACCGATTTGCCTAGGGTTTGTGGCAGTGGCTAAGACATCAAAACTCGGTGCCGCCGGATAGAAAGAATCAGTGGGGCCGAGTTTGACTTTAGGTTTTAGGACATATGTGTGGAAGTGGGAAAGTAGTTGAGGGTATTTGGAGAATGTCACTAAGCACTTGAAGCAAGAGGCTCATTAAGCAACACCTCATCCCTCCTTGATAGTATTGGCTTTTCCTATAGACTCAATGTGATCTTGGATCACTAAAATGTAAAATGAAGAGTCTTGAGCTTGAAGCTTGAGCCAATCCTTTGTCCTTAGCATCTTGAAGGAGTTCCCACATCCTTTAGTCCATGCCACTCCATTGTTGAACTTATCTGAAACATACTAGATAAAAGTGTTAGTCCAACAAGAGATATGTTGACATTAATTACCAAAACCACCTAGGGAGCACTTGTGCTTTCATTTTCTAGATATATATAGAAAGGAGAGAGTTTTGGATCATCCGATCCAGATCGGATGGCTCCGGGTCAAACGGGTGGCCTAATCAAATAACCGAAAATATTGAGGGATTTTGAGGTTGATCCGGACCCAACGGTGACGACTGAGCGGTTCGGGTTCGGGTAAGTTTCAGACGCGCACACGAGGGGGTCTATGCACTATGCAGAGAGATAAGGCGGACAAAGAAGAGGGAAACGAGAACCCGGTTGGTCTTGAAACGGTCAACGAAAGCAAGCGGGGACGCAGCAACTACGAGCGGATGCAAGTTTGAAAACAATGATGGCAACAGAGTGTCGATGCAATGCGAATGATGCGATGAAGAATGCAAGAAACAAATAAAACACATAGCAACAACGAAATAACTGGTAGGCTTCTGAAGCGTCGGTCTCGGGGCGTTACAGTTCTCCTACTGGTTCGATACGTTGGTTCCATAACTGAGGGAAATACTCTACAGTCGCTGTGCTACATCATCCCTCCCTCTCCGGGGAAATACCGACGTAGTTCTAGCTACCATCAAGGGCTTTGATCTCCTCCAATTGAGCATGTATCTTGCCATCGTTGGAGTTGTCTGTGGCATCGAACTCGTCGTTGTTATTGTAGACCAAAGGTGAAATTCCTTGCCTATCGATCATAATACTCGAGTAGAGGTGAGTAGGAAATGAGATAAACAACACCAAGTTACCTTTTCCCAAAGTTGAGGATGTAGATGAAACTTGAGGTGTGTTTCGGGATGCGATTTTGGGCGGAAATTAGTTGTGGACTCAAAATTGAAGAGATTACATGGATGAAAGATGGGGAAACTTGGGGAAATGCTAGATCCACTCGAAACTAAGCAAATCCATGGATCAAAATCAACAAAACTTCATCATACCAACAAATCACCAAAAAAAATTGGGGCTATTTTTGGTGGGGATTTTCAAAATTTAGGACGAAATCAAAGAAAAGAAGGCTAGAAAACGGGGGTAGGGGCTCCAAATACATGACCAACATGGCTCTGATACCAAGATGATGTAGGGTAGAACCCTAGTGGCCCGATCTTTCACGATTGGAGCAGATTCCTTCGAAGAACACGAAGAACACGGGGAAGAACGGAGAGAAATCACAAGGGGAAACACTCAAGGACAAGTCCAATCACACATCCTCTAGACAATGAAACACACAAGATCCACATGGTACATGAACAATAAAGAGAAAGATACAAGGTAGAGTTCATCTCCAAGAGGAGGTCTTGATGGTATCCTAGACGGATCTTCCCACAAGGGGGTCTTGAATCCAAGGTGGATCTTCTCCGTAAAGGTCGCGGTCTCTCTCAATGGAGTAGATCCGTATGGATGAGAAAAGCTCGACCTAAAATGAGCTAATCATTTGCTAACCCTAGCTAGGAGGAGGTAGGGGGGTATTTATAGTATAAGTGGGCGAAAGGGTAAGTGGGAAGGGATACAAGGCCAAAGGACCACCGCTGCGCACAGGCAGGTACCGGACGTTCGGTCAGTGTCGGACGTTCGACGGCTCGAGGGGGACCGGTCGTCTGGACCGTGTCAGAAGTCCGAAGTTTCTTCTCTGGACAGGTGGCACCGGTCATCCGGTCGGCGTCGGTCGTCCGGGCGCTGGGACTTGTAGGTCGTCCGGAGGTTGTCGGTCGCCCGGCCATTGTAGCGTCTTCGTCTGGCTGGGTGGAAGGTGTGTCGGACATCCGGTGGACGCTGGTCGTCCGGGCACTGTAGTCTCGGACGTCTGGTGGCGCATCGGTCGTCCGGCCGCGGTAGACTCCGCAGCTCCGTGTTCTTCTGTCTTTGCTTCCGCGCTTCCCTTGCAGATGGTGTAGTTGTACACTTGCGCTCGCACTCCTCGTCATCCGTGAAGCTACGGCAATACCTATGCATGCACATGAGTGGAGTGTCAAGTAGTATTCCATCCTCAAAGAGTTCAAGTGAACATGTGCAAAGGAGAATATTCACCTTCATGTACGAGAAGTAGAGGTCGCACGTGTCACTTGCCAAACGGACTCTTGACATGGTGATGTCCATAGGATGCTCCGCATCATCTCCCCCCCCCTTGGGAAAGATCCGACCTCGGATCGAAAACCAAATCACCATGGGAAAGAGATGGCTTCGCCGTGTATAAGTGGACGTTCACCAAGTACTCATCATCTTCAAGCTCGCAATGGGCACTCTCCAATGTCGCACCGTCTCGTGATTCCTTCAAAAGGAGTAAGGACAACAAACATTTGGAGAAACAAATGTGGTTAGCATTAGTGCAAAACCAAGCATTCGAGAGGTGGTTCACCCAACAAGTGTCATCATAGAGCATAGCATATGGTGTGACAAAGGATTGTGACATGGCATGTAAGCACATAAATTGAGCACAAGCAAAGACATCATGGGGACAAGCATGTAAATGTGAGGTAGTGATTCAAATATGTGTCAGAAGAGGATAAGCATCTACCTCAAGTTCATAGAAAGCATTCACAAATTGCTCAATGAAAGGTCTATGGTAGGCATAAGAATCATTCACAACACCAAATAAAGTGAAGTGTCTAAACACATGGCTCAAGTGCAAGACAATCCAAGCATAACGTGCATAGGGTGTAGTGAAGATAGTGTGGCACTCAACACAATGGAAAGAGAACTTGTTCAACATGTGTGAGGCAAGCAAGTCAAGCATGTAGCAATCAATGGGACATGGCATATGTGAAGAAATGACATTGTTGCAACAAAACATGTGATAGGAGCAAGTAATCGAAGAATTGGATGCAACACGCAAGGCATATATATCATGATGCACGGAAGTGTAAAAATGGCAAGTCGATGCAAGAACTCTAACATGTGCGCAGTCAAGGGGTCCAAGATCACAAATAAGTCTCATGGTGCAAGCAACGCAAGTAGTATGATCCACACTATTCATGCTCATGGTTTTGGGTTTCTCGAAAGAGAAGGATATCACCTTGAAAGCATGTCCTTGTGCGTCCTTCACAATGCCGAAGCACAAGCAAGTGCGATGTAGAATCGTCATGGTAGAAGGTGGTTCGCTCTCAAGAGCTCGAATGGTCAACTCACGTGAAGTGGAAGTCGACACAAAGTCCAAGTATCCTACACATGCACATAACAAAACAAAGAACATATGGGCAAGGTAGATAAACACATCATCCATCACGATTGGTCTCTTCTCTTGCACATAACCATTAGAAGCCCAAGTGCATGAATAATATGATGCAGCAATGGCTATATTCATGGCGCTAGGTATATGGTGCAAAGAGGTAAGACAAGCATGCTTCACAAGAAATATGTCAAAATCTCCTAATACATGCAAGAATGCTATGGGGGCAATCTCATTAGCAAGACTAAAATCATTGTTGCACTCAATACATGGAAAATCGTCTAGCATGAGAGAGGCAACACATGGAGATATATGACAAGAAGCAATAAAAATCATATGCAAAGCATGTAGATGGTTGTCATCAACAGCATGAAGCGAGCAAGTATGAATCATCGGTGATGCAACAAGGCAAGTAATCATAGAAATCAAGCCATGCAAACTAGTGGAGAAAAGATGCAACATACTAGAGGAAATCATGGCAATCATGTCATGTGAGCAAATAGTAGGCATAGACAATGCACATGACATATCACAAGCACGAACACAAAGCAAGATCATAGTATCATCATCGGAATGGGTCACAAAAGGAACATGGCAATAATAAGCAATATCTCCACCAAGCTTACAAATACACATACAAGTACTAGATTCAATCATCATGTGTAATGCAAAGCATGGGTCAAAAATGCATGGAAAAGGCATAGGAATAAGCATATATGCAAAGTGAACATGGCAACATGGGCATAGAATATGTAATGGACAATAACCCATAACCAAGTGAGGGCCATGTAGAATGAATCGTGATGTCTTTGCGCCGAGAGAGCGGTTGGAAAGGAAATCCATGGGATCCCAAATAATCCTTGCTCTCTAGAGCTCGTTTTGTCAACTCGTGGGATTGCGAGGTTGACAAGTATTCATGGGTACCTACACAAAAGAGACACAAACCAAAGAAATTGTGTGCGTGGTAAATGTACACATCATCCATCATGATGTGTATGTGCATATGTGAGCTAGCACAAGATAAGAATCGCTCAAACAAATTTGATGCATGGTATAAGAACATGTCATCCATCATGAAAGAATAGTTATTGTGTATAACACGATGGGGACACAAATTGAGCATACAAATATATGTCACATCAATTTCATTTTTATTCATGGGGGGCTTATTGTGCACATAATTATTGGGATCATGCAATGGATGGGAGTGATCAAAATCTCCTAAAATGTATGAGGAAACTAATGGGGTATCCTCATGTGCGATATTGGGAACATCATACGGAGAACATGGACAACATCCAAAACAATGCATATCCAAAGCTAGGTGGTCATGGCATGGCATATGAGATAAATGATGCAAAGTGAGCATATCAATATCATCACAATAAAAACAAATGCCAATAACCATGGGCTTTTCATCTATTCCAGATGTGCAAATTGGGTTCCTTTTAATGGCATATGCATAGTCACTACGATGAGATTGCAAATATGACATATGATGGATCTCATGCATAGCATATGACAAGTCAAGCATGTTGTCAAACATGATGTGACCTAAAGAATGATCACAAGAAATCCTATGTAACATGGCATCACAACTAATAAACTCCACATGAGAATCATCATACTCATCATAAATGGGCAATAAATCATCACATAGGGATGTCGCACTAGCATGAAGCATGGTAATATGTTGATCAACATCATGCAACCAATCAATGTCAAGAATGTCCACTAGTGGGACTAGAGCATCACCTTCACCTATGTTACCTTGTTCATTCCACTCAAGTGGTGTAGGTGAGGTGGGACAGACCAAATGGTGGTCATCTTCATCTTGATGGAACCATGTGGGGGTGCATCATATTCCACCATGGCCATTATCTTTTCCAAAGGAAGGACGTAGTCGTCATGAATCGGCGCGTCATCATATATGAGACCTAGCGCCAAATGAGAAGACACAATAGAGGTAGAGGTCAAATTGTTAGAAATGCAAATGGCCTCACGAGACCTATCAACTATCTCACTCTCTTTATGTGGTGGTTCACTCACTCCCTCAATGTATGTGCACTCAATCTCACGTATGGTGGAGTCACTCATCTCACTCAAGTGGTGGGGGTTGTGGCTCTCCTCACATGGGAATTGAGGCAACTCGTCAGATATGGGGCTAGTGGTGAACTCACTCTCATTCTCAATATGGTGGCCAAAGTCACTCAAGTCATCATACGTCACTGTGGTCGAAGGGAAAATCCCATGCTCAACCGTCTCGTCACCGTCGCCGTGGATGAAGGCTGAAGATGGCACATCATCACGCTCCTCCATGACCGAAGGGAAAATCCCATGCTCGATCATCTCGTCATCGTCGCCGTGGATGAAGGCCGAAGATGGCACATCATCACTATCGACTCCAAAGATGGAAGCATCATCCTTGCTCGCCACCTCATCGCTCTCCTCCAAAGCATGGTCCTTGAGGGTCTTTGTCGGATTTCGGGTTCCGGCAGACCCTCTAGGTTCGAACTCTAGGGTGCGCGCGGAGATCTCGCCTCCTACCTACCTGCACCTTGTCGCCTCGCTAGGATCTAAACTACCAAAGGAACAACACAAGAGACACAAGGTTTATACTGGTTCGGGCCACCATTGTGGTGTAACACCCTACTCAAGTGTGTGGTGTGGTGGATTGCCTCTTGGGCTGATGATGATGAACAATACAAGGAAGAACAGCCTCATGAAAGTGTTCGCTCTTGGCGGCGATGAACTGCTAGGGGGAGTTCAGTCGCTCTCTCTCTCTCTCTGCTGATTCAAGATGCCTCTACCTTGTGGGTGGCTAGTCCTATTTATAGGCAAAGGCCCTGGGCCTCTTCCCAAATATTGAGCAGGAAGGGTGCCAACAATTGGCCATTTTGAAGGGGAACATCTAGTACACTTATCCCGACTAAAGTTGGTCCTCACCGTCAAAGGCTCTCGTGGTGACGCCGGCTTGGGCTCCACGATGACTTCCTTCCTGCCATTGCGACGGTCTTGGTCTTGTTGCAATCAAACGGGTGCCTTTGCTTGATACCCTACTGCGCTTGCCCCTTTGCTCCAAAGAGGAAAAGAGGACACTGCGCGGTCTGGCGCCCGCCTGGCGCCCATGGTCGTCATGGATTGCTACATGGGCACCTCGAGAGGTAACCCGCCTTGATCTCTCCGCCTCCTCATGAGCCAGCTGACGAGGCCGTGCACGAGGAAGCCCATGAGGCTTGGCCTCGCGAGGGTCTTGAGCTTGTCTTGATGAAGATGGGCCGTCTTTGGGCCACCCCTTGAGCCACGCCGCAGGCCGTAGGCAGCAAGTCTAGGTACCCCGTTCCCTGCAACACCGACAAGAGCCCCGGGCCCAAGGCGCGCCTGGACTTGGCTAAGCAGAGAGGCGAAGGGGCAAGTGCGAAGCGCCGCGGGCCCTAAAAGCCTGCGGCCTCGGGCGCCGCGTGGTGGTTGATTGGATGTGGGCGCCCGTGCTTCCCCATGCCTCCTTATTTTGCGCCCAGCTAGGCGGACCCGTGATTGCACACAGTCGTCCCTCTTTTCGATGCTCGACCGTCCCATGCTCTTCCTTCTCTCGAGCTCCAGTCTCCGCTTCCAATCCAATCTTGAATCCTCCCTCCTTCCGTCGCCATGGCTCCGACGAAGAAGGGAAAAGGGAAGAAACATGTGCCTCCGCCGCCATTGCCGTCGGCCGACGGCCTCGCCGTCGATCGGTCGATCATACTCAACCGAGAAGGCTTGGACAAGGTCACCAGTGCTCATCCACTATCTTCAATGAGTGCGGAGGACGCACGGCCTGGCACAAGGCCTCACTTCTCCATTGACAGATTAGTCACCGAGGTCCGGTACTTCGCCGACGCCCTATGGGCGGGACTGGTTCCCCCCTTTTCCAATTTCTTGAACGTTGTGCTTTCCCATTACCAGATCCATATGATGCATTTGGGTCCTAAATCCATTACTCTTCTTGCCGTTTTTGCCTTGTTCTGTGAGGCGATGATGGGCATCCCTCCTTCAGTTGCCTTGCTGCGTCACTTCTTTTCTTTGCGCCTCGTCGACCCCACCCAATGCTCGGGGTGCGTGAGCTTCATTGCCGCACCTGAAACGGCGGCTTCAGGGATTGATTTCAGTCTTCCCCCGCTGCTCTGGTTCCGCGAGCGTGGTCGACGTGGATGTCGGGGTGCCCAGCCTCGCTTTAGGAGCCAACATCGCCGCTGTCCCCAATTCAGGCTGGGGCAGAGACACTCACGAGCCCCTGCTCGCCTTTTTGTCCGGGCGTCGCCAGCGTTCTCGAGGGCGCCGGCATGACGGTGCCCAAGGTGGTGAAGGAGTTCCTGCTATGCCGCATTGCCCTCTCCAAAGATCACTCGCCGGATGTGGGCCTTCGGCGGGCGTGAGGATCGCATGAGGCTCCAGGAGGAGGACCTGACGCGTGAAGCGCTGAGGAAGGTGCTCTTGGTCTTGACTGGGGACCCTTCCCCCGGCAGCATCCGGCAAGGGGGGGCTCTGTTGTACTTTTGCTCGAACACGGGCGACTTTGTGAATCAGATGCCCGGCTTCGACGAATGGGGGCTGTGCCTCGCTGGCCTCATGGGGCCTCGCGAGAACCCAGTGGTGGTGACTGCCCTTCCCGTCGCCCACGGCGGTCCTTCCTCGAGTGGTGGAGCAGGGAGGCATGGGCCACCGGAGGCTGAGGGGGCCTCCGCCGGGATGACGACGCCAGGCGGCGCTCCTGAGGTGGCACCTCCTGAGGTCCGCACTGCTGCAGCTGAAGGCGTAGGGCCGCGGCCCGCGGCGCCTGTGGTTGAGGCCCTTGAGGCCCCAGCTACCCTTCTTGGTGAGGCGACTGGCGGCGTGCGTCAGGACGACGCCCCTGACGCTGGTCACCTTGATGCTTCTTCCTTGTCGCAGGCAGATCCCTGTGTTCAACTCCTGGGCCGCTTCTGCGTGGTCTTCGAGGCTCTCCGGAAGAGAAGGGAGGCCTTGGGTGAGGACTACCCTTGCCGCCTGTTAAAGTGCAGGAAGTATTTCGCCATTGATGAGTAAGCCTTCCCCTTTCCTAGCTCCTGATCTTCCCGTTGCTTTGGCTGATCCTTGCTCTGCAGGGCCCTTCTTGCCGAGCTCACGGAGATGGCTGAGGAGCCATCCCCCCAGGCTTCACCCTCTCCATCGTCTTCGAGCGCTCCGAGCTCAAGCAGAGCCCTTATGGTGAGGCCGGTCGGAGAGGTGAGCCATCCTGTGGCGCCTCGCGGCTCTGCGCGCCTCGCGACCCTCCTTCGCGAGCCTTCTCGGGGCATTGCCAGCCTGCCTTGGGCTTCTCGTCTGGTCGTGGATGGCAATTGGCTAAGGTCAGCCCTGCGCTCTGCATTTGGGGATGGGCTGGCTCCAGGCCGGGCTTCTGGCAAGGCGCGCCCGGCCATCGCGAGGGCGCCAGCCCCCAGCCCCCTGCCTAGAGGGGGAGTGCTGATTCACGGCCCCCCGCGCGCAACTGGGGTGGAGGACGACGTGGAAGACGCGCTCGAGCGCGACCGGGAGCGCCGCGTTCTTCGCCAAGGGTTTCTCCGGAGGGCGGCTGACGCAGTGAGCCAGCTTGGTGAAGAGCTCGCTGACGAAGATGCGTGCCTTGAGGCTGAGGACCTGCGCCTGGCTGAAGAGAGGCGCAAGCTGAAGGTGGTTGTTGCCCTTGTGCGCCACCAGCGTGACCTCGACAATGAGAAATCCGAGGCGTCGCTGGCAGCCTCTCGGGAGGCCCGCTCCCGGGTCGTCCAGGAGGCCCGAGAGGCTGACCGGCGGCATGAGGCGGCGGAGGAGCGGGCGCGGGAACTCCAGGCCTGGTGCCATTCCCTGGAGCAGCAGGTGGAGCTGCGTGAGACGGCCCTTGCGGCGATGAAGGGGGCTTCGGTCGATCAGGCAGAGCTCCTGAGACGCGAGGAGGCGCTGACGTTGGAAGCTTCCGAGCGCGCCCACGATCTTGAGCGTCTGGAGACGATGGAGCGTTTGGTGACACAGGCGGAGGATGACGTCGCTGCGCGTGAGGCCCGAGTCCTAGAAGAGGTTGAACGCCGGGTGGCGACGACCCGCTTGAACCTTGTGCGCAAGTTCGAGGTGAGGCTGGGGTTGATCAGGGTCGAGGCTGAAGGCAGGACCGCTGCCCTGAGGGCCAAGCTGGATGAAGTGACGCGGCGGGCCGACGCTTCTCTGGCCGCCTTCGGCGTGGCGCAGGAGGAGCTGACTACCTCCCGCGCCGAGGCGCTTCTTCTCCGTCAACGGGTGGACGAGGCTGAGGCCGTTGCGCGGCAGAACGAGGACGAGATTCACCAGCGGCGGATCCTGGAGCACGAGCATGGCCCCATGCTCTCCACGCCCGGAGAGAGCTAACACGGTTTGGTAACATCTGCGAGGCGGCCGCTGGGGAGCCTCACGCAGTCAACTATGCCGGGCAACCTTTAGTTCTTCATCGACGTGGTGACGCAGCTGGAGGTGCGGTCGGTCGAGCCAACAAAGTTGCCGGAGGAGAGGAGCCGCTACCGCCGGGCGCCGCTTTTTTCGTGTCTTCACCATCTTCAAACATGGACCCCAACTTTGATTTTGACGCCGCCATCGCCAGCACTCCCCAGTGCCGCCCGGACGACTCCGGGCGACCGGGTGGAAGACAACGTGGATGCCCTCGTCAGGGCCTTCGCTTCTGATAACGACGGTGTGGTCGTGGCTGCTGATGAAGGCGGCGTGGTGAATGGCCCCGACACCACTGACGGCAATGCGGAGAGCGATGGCGAGGCCAGGGACGATTCAGGAGGTGCCCTTGAGGATGCATTGGGGGATTTATCCAACTGAGCGCGTGTTGTTTCTGCTTCCTTACCCTGCGCAGGTAGAGTTCGGGCTTTGCCCTGAAGATTGTAAGAGCATTTTGGGAGGGGGAGCCCCTCATGTAAAAACTTGTATTCAGCGTACTAGTAGATGCGATATCACCCATACGCCTGCGCCAAGTGGCTGGCTTTTGCATTTAGCTGGCTGGTGTGTCTACCTTCGACCCGCGTGGGCCCCGAGATAGCCTGCGGAGGGTTGCGGTGTCCCGAGGGTCTCCTGAATGAGCCCATTGAACATGTAATGAGGACCTCCTGAGAGGGCGCGGAGACAGCAGTTCGGGCTGCACGCAAGCTAGGCCTGGCCCGGCTCGCGAGGGGCTCACGAGGGGAGGCAGCTGAGGCAAAGTGGTAACCAGAACGCCAGAGATTGCTCAAACGAGACTAAACACCCCTTCCCCGAACACACGCAAATCTCAAGCTCAAATCCAACGGGGGAAAACGACAGCCAAGGGGAAAAGAAAGGAAAGCAGAAAAAGGCCGCGTCTGGCACCTAGTCTAGTCTTGGACGTCTTCTCACTAGCGCGGAGCTAAGTGCTGCCACTGGGCGTGGGAGGGAGCCCCAGGGCCTGAGGCCGACACCCATGAGACTCCGGGGCATGTAAAGCCCCGCTCATTATTACGTGAGAGTGTCACGGGGCGGCGAGCTTCACAGGCACTGGGCCTTCTTCACAGGTACCGGCCTTGCTTCATATCGCCAGACGAGGGCCCCGCCTTGCGCCACACTCTAGTGCCACCGACGGCGACCGGAAACCAAGGACGCCACCGATGGGGTAGAGCGGTCGCTAGCGGTTCCCCCGACGACCACGGGTCCTCTGCCAGGGGCAGGCCCTGAGGCACCTCCCCGGAAGAGGGCCTACCTCCTGAGGACGCCTTGCTCCAAACGCCGCGGTGGTGATGCCGGATCTCGGCCCCTCTCCTGCAGCCCCCGGCACCCTCCTCCTGAGGGGTAGGAAACTACAGGAGAGGGGCAGTCGTCCACTGCGGCGACCTGTTCCTCCTGCGATCCATGGTTAGCGTATGCCTGCTCCTGAGGAATTAGCGGTACCCGATAATCGTTGCTTCCAGCGCGGCCGACGGGGCTTTCCCGGGGCTCCTGGAAGAGCTCAGCTTCCGGTGCCTCATCCCCCCAGCTTGGGCCGAGGAGGAAGCCATGTTCATCCTCCTGCGCGTGCCCTTGATCCATCATGTGGGGCTCGTACTCTTCCGGGACCGCCACCCCGAATGTTGCGCCGTAGTGCTCCGTGTGCCACATAGTTCTGCTTGAGACGCCCACCTGGGGGTGGTAGCGCGGTGGCCCACTGGGGCCATGGGTCGTGGCGAGTCCTTCTTCGCTGGTCGGGGACGGTGGCAGCGCCGCTGCTGCCCCGGTGCTGACGGCCTGGCTGGCGTTGGGACGGCCTTGGAGTCCGCCTGGAGCTGCGCAGGCATGAGCGGAGCCTCCGCGCGGGCCACCCTGGACCTGAGGTGGGAGTTGGGTGCAGAAGGGGTGAGCCCTCGGCGCGCGAAGCCTGTGAGCTCGCCACCCGCTCCAATAGCACGTCGCGGCCCGCTTTCCAAAGAGCTTTGCAGTAAAGAGTTTCGGGCCACCATGAGCGCAGCCCTTGAGTTCGCCTGCTCCCGTCGGGTGTACGGCGTCGTGGCCGCGGCGTGGTTGGAGGCCCTAGCCGCCGACCGCGCCTGCCATGGCGTGAGAGCTATCGTTGCCTGACCGCGTCGCCCGTGGCCCGCAGCGCCCTGCTGACCGTGAGCTGCCTGGGGCATGGGGTCGCCTGGGGCGAGCGGTTCTGCATGGGCGGGCCAGGCCGCCCAGGGATCAGGGTTGCCCGCCTGGTCGCCGGACATGATGATGACGATGCGACGGGGCGCGAAGCGGCGGAAGGCGGATCCCGGCGCGCCAAATGTCGGATTTCGGGTTCCGGCAGACCTCTAGGTTCGAACTCTAGGGTGCGCACGGAGATCTCGCCTCCTACATACCTGCACCTCGTCGCCTCGCTAGGATCTAAACTACCAAAGGAACAACACAAGAGACACAACGTTTATACTGGTTCGGGCCACCATTGTGGTGTAACACCCTAGTCCAGTGTGTGGTGTGGTGGATTGCCTCCTGGGCTGATGATGAACAATACAAGGAAGAACAGCCTCGCGAGGGTCTGTTCTTGGCCGGTGCGATGAACTGCTAGTGCGAGTTCAGTCGCTCTCTCTCTCTCTGCTGATTCAAGATGCCTCTACCCTGTGGGTGGCTAGTCCTATTTATAGGCAAAGGCCCTGGGCCTCTTCCCAAATATTGAGCGGGAAGGGCGCCAACAATTGGCCATTTTGAAGGGGGAACATCTAGTACACTTATCCCGACTAAAGTTGGTCCTCGCTCGTCAAAGGCTCTGGTGGTGACGCCTGCTTGGGCTCCACGATGACTTCCTTCCTGCCGCTATGACGGTCTTGGTCTTGTTGCACCAAACGGGTGCCTTTGCTTGATACCCTCGCTGCGCTTGCCCCTTTGCACCAAAGAGGAAATGAGGACACTACGCTGGCCGGGCGCCACGGGCGCCCTTGGTCGTCATGGCTTGTGTCATGGGCACCTCGTGAGGTACCCCGCCTTGATCTCTCCGCCTCCTCGCGAGCCAGCCTGACGAGGCCGTGCCTGAGGAAGCTCCCTGTCGTCCGTCCCGCGAGGCTTGGCCCCTCGCGAGGGTCTTGAGCTTGTGCTGATGAAGATGGGCCGTGCTGCGCCACCCCATGAGCCACGCCGCAGGCCGCAGGAAGGCAAGTCTGGGTACCCCCGTTCCCAGAACGCCGACATTCTTCGTAGTCATACTCGTCGCCGCACAATCTTGAAAAAGAGTCAAAGTAGAATCGGCATCATCAATGCCACATAGAGGGATGGCGGTGAAGTCGAACTTGGGAGCATCGTCTTGGAGCTCGTCGGGCTTGGACATCATCGTGCACTAGCCTCATGCTCATTCTCATGGAGCTTGGTCATCGTGAAGTGAGCTTGGGGTGGAGAAGCCTTGGCCTTCATGAGTTCTTGTTCCGCCTTGAGAGCACCAATGTAGTAGTTATCAAGGGACTTGTAGTTCTCGAGGAAGATAGTCTTGGAGATGTCGTTTTGCACTCCCATTATGAAGTGGAACTTCACTGAAATGGGGTCGTCCACGCTGGCTCGTCGCAAGGCATTCTTCATCTCCTTGAAGTACGCATCTGTCGGTGTACAAAAGTAGGGGCACACCTTTGTACCCCTTTACTTGTGCACGGGCAGTCGAAGCCGCACGCCACGGCCACACTAAGAAGGGCAGAGGACGGGGGCAGAGGACAGGGCTCGGGAGGCACCTCCGTGGTGGCATGCAGATCTTTGTCAAGATCATAAACACACAAGATCAGATGAGGACCAGAAGACGACGACCCTCGGCGAGATCCTTGCCGAGGAAAGCCACAAGACCCCCGGCAAGATCCTTGCCGGGATGATCACGCCACGAAAGACCTCTTGTGCGCTCGCAAGGCCCTTCCCGAGGATATCAGCAGGCTAACCGCCAGGCCCGCACCAGCCAAGTTTCTACCACCTGATCAAGATGCAGCCGCCACCGACCGCTGGGCCTGGCACCTGCGTGGAAACATGCAGCTTCGAGACCAGATCAGCAAGTGCCTGTGTAGCGGCATGCAAATCTTCGTGAAGACCCTACCACCGCGCCACCTCAGCTGCTTGCCTGCCTATGCGGCGCCGCATGCATCGCTGGCCAGGGCGCGTGTCGAAGTGAAGAGGAGCGGCGAAGGACGGGACGTGCCTCGCTCCCCGTCCCCGATAAAGCTAGGGGACACCTAAGCGATGCATTAAATGCGTCTTGTCCTGTAATACGAGCGATAAGCACGTAGCACTATAGGCCTTTCCACCTCCTGTGTGCCACTGTGGCAGCCCCTTTCGACTATAAAAGGAGGCCCATGGCATACTGGAGAGGGATTCAGCTCTTTTGAACTACGCAGACACCATAGCTAGTTCGAGAGCTCAAGAACTCTCTCAAATACACACCAAAGCAAGACTAGGGTTTTACGCATCCTCGCGGCCCGAACCTGGGTAAATGATAGTTGTGCTGACTGTTAATCCTGCTCTTCTCACAATCCTGCGCCCCGGCAACCGTAGTAGGGATTCTTGTGATCCCATAGGTGTCATTTCCCACCGACATCTTTGACGCGCCAGGTTGGGGGCGCAATTGTGAGAATCTGGTCTAGCAGTTAGCCTAGCATGTTCGGCATCGCCATGGCCTCTAAGGAAGAAGACGACCAGGAGAAACTGCACCGCCAGCAAGCGCGAAGGACGACAACGCGGCAACAGAAAAGATAAGTCATCCAGAGCCTTGAGCTATTTCCTTTTATACATAAGGTTATCATCCTCGGAGATTCCACCTATGTATGGAAAACCTGCATGCAAAGGGGCCCTCCTGGAATTGGCAACGCCTTTGTTATGTTTCGAGTCTGATCAACAGCTCAAGTGGCTGCGTCGAGAGTGGAAGGGTAGCCTTCCACAGCCTGGCAACACTCTCGATTCCGACTCGAGTCAAGCTCGACAGCTCGAGCGGCCGTGTCGGGGGCGGTGAGGTGGTTTGCCCGGTAGCAAGCACACCTGGCAAGCCAATGGGGATCCGTACTCAAGACGATGCCCTGGGTTTACGCGCCGGCAAGCCTACCCAGTTAACGTAGGGTGGACATACAAAGGAAAATCGAACATGAAAATAACATGCATAATATCAAAACTGCTGCAGAGTTCTAACTAAAGATAGACATTGTCTTGGGCATGAACCTGCAGCGGCGATAAGAAACGGGGTGCCTAATCCCGGCGCTGGCCCTCCACCCTTTGAATTCCACCGATAAGACTGATGATGGGCTCGATACGCTCCTTGAGCGGCGCGAGGTCAAGATTCTCCGCAAGCTCTCCAAATATGGCGTCAAGTCAAGGGTGGGGTTCCAGTACGCCACCTTGGTGAGGACCTTGGTCATGGTTGTAACGCCCCGAATCCGATGCACCAGGTGTCTTCCAGTTATTCGCCATCGTTGCCATGTCATGTGCTTGCCTGTTGCATTTTGCCATGTCATCATATGCTTTGCATCATCATGTTTTTTTCAAAACTTGCATCCGCTCCTTTTCACCGTTGTCCGTTTCGCGATCCGACACTCCCACACGCGCCCGTTGCCCCTCTCAGACCTCGTTTCATGAGTGGCTTTTAAATGTTCTCAGAATGGGATGAAACCTGATGTGTGGTGTTGTTTTAGAGTAGGTAGACCGCCTGTCAATTTTCATTACATTTAGAGTTCATTTGACGCCCTAACGGTTAACCGTGTAACCCCGAAGCCCCTCTCTCTTTGCAGCCTAGTCCCCCTTCACCACAGGCCTCTAGCCCATCCAAACCCCCTCCATGCTCTCAGTCGTTGGATCGTGATCCTGTGGGTGAAAACCGCTCCTCATTTGGACTCTCCTAGCTCCCTCTACCTATATAAACACTTTCCCCCTTCAAAATCGTAGTCTAAACCCTAGCCCTCTTCTTCCTCCACGCCGCCGGACGCGTCCGCCGGCTCCCGGACATGTCCGCCGCCCGCAGCCACGTCTCCGGAACAAATCCCATGCCGCCACCTCAGCGCCGCTGCCGCTCGGACCTATCGCTGCGCGCCAAGTCGCCCACGCCTTGCCGCTTCCACTTCATCGCTCCAACGCTGGCCGCTGGCCAACCGCTGCCTCGGCCAAGGCCTCGCCGCCCGGTCAACGCCCGACTCGCGTGCGCTGCCACGACGCCGTCCAAGGCCATTGCCGCGCCTTCGCCGCCGCGACGCCCGTTTTCGATCACACGCCATGAACTCCGCCACCCTACTTCGGCGCCGCCCCTCCTCGCGGATCCGGCGGCCCCAAGGCCAGATCGGCCCATCCTCGACGTCCGCGCCCGGATCCGGCGACTCGTGCCTCGCCGGACCTCCCTCGGGCCCCTCTGGCCACCATCTCCCTCTTCTCCGGCGGAATTCCGGTGAACCTCGGGAAGCGTGCCGACGAACCCTAGATCCGTTTCGTGAGTGGTATATTTCACCAAGTCCCCAGGATTTTCATATTATGTGTGCATCTTTGACCTGCCATAAGTTCCTACTCGTAGCTCCATTTTGCGTGTATGATATATAAAAAATGTTCATTGTGAGATGCTCTACATTGCATTCCATCGTGGTATGCTTGTTTGAGTTCATCTTGATGCCATAATCATAGTTGCAAGAAAGCTATATGATGTTAACCTGCTGAGACTGTTATAACTAGCTTTTTTGTCTTTTTCGTTGCATTTTGTGTGTGCATCATTTGAGCATGACGTATACATGTTTTAGGAGCATATTCATGCCATCTTTACAGTGTTGCCATCCATGTACTTTTTTTGCCCTGTAGTGAGTGCATCAAGCTTGTGAATCGGGCTACTCACTGTTACTGTTCTGCTATGCTGAATCTGTCATATCATGTTGCTATGTTTGCTTGATGCTACGAATTAATCCATGCATAATATGGATATGCTTAGTTTAGATGTTTTGTTTTAAATGTTATTCTTTATCTTTCCATGCCTTTTGATGCCTCATATATATCCTTTAGCATATGTTTTCATTGCCATGAACATGCCTAAATGATGTTCCAGTTTTCTGTCAACTTCATGATGCCATGTTATGAGCTCGATATTGATTAATCTATGCCTCTTTTGGAGTTGCTCCAAATACATAATTTGAAGTATGCTATGAGTACTCTGTTCGCATGCCATGTTTGTTAAGTTTGGATATCATATGACCTCTGTTCCAAGTTTGTCAACATGCTATGCTGATGTTGCTGTTTTACACTTGCTGAGACTGTTATCATTTGCAATCTTGACATGCCCTTTTGAGCATGTTCTAGTGGTTTATAGAGATAGTTCAGTGTTCATGTTTTGTAATGCTTCAGCTGTAAATCACGTCCATGCCATTTTTATCATGTTGGGGTGTTGTAGCTTGTCGTTTTGATGTTGGTAAGATGCCTAGTTGCTGTTTTGGACAGCTTGTCCTTCAAACTTTTTTCATGTGTGTTTAATTTGTTGTTCTGTTGTGCATGTAGTTTCATGTTATCTCGTTGCATCTATGTTTTGAGTGTGTTTGCTTGATGTTTGAATGCATTTTGCATCAATGCCATGTTTAACTTGTTTTGCTCATATCTTCTAGGCCGTAGCTCTGAATTAAATGAACTTTATATGTAACTTGACTAGAATTTCGTGTAGATCATCTTGGTGCATCTTAACTTGTTGTTTAATAACCTGAACATAAGGTTTATTCAGATCTGGACCAATTTCAAAATTTGCATATGAGGACTTACCGGAATTGTTATATGTTGTCTCCGGCCTCATTTAAACTTGCTTTGATGTGTTGTTTTGTATGCATCATCTCTTGCCATGAGTAGCTTCATGTAGCTTTGTCATGCATCATACTTGGTTGAGCATCATGTCATGTTTATGTGTTGCGTGTTCACCATGTGTTTGCTTCTTTCCGGTTGTGCTTTTTCTCGATAGTTCCTGTTTTGTTGCGATCGTGAGGATTCATTCGACTACGCTTGGCTTGTCTACTTGGCTTCATCTTCTTCATGGACTCGTTCTTCTTCCTAGCGGGATTTCAGGCAAGATGACCATTACCTAGATCTCACTACTATCATTGCTATGCTAGATGTCTCGATGCTATCGCTATGTCGCGCTACCTACCACTTGTCTATCAAGCCTCCCAAATTGCCATGAAAGCCTCTAACATTTTTATCCTTCCTAGCAGACCGTTGTTTGGCTATGTTACAGCTTTGCTCAGCCCCTCTTATAGCGTTGCTAGCTGCAGGTGAAGTTGAAGTTTGCTCCATGTTGGAACATGTTTATGTTGCGATATCACAATATCTCTTATTCGATTAATGCATCCATATACTTGGTAAAGGGTGGAAGGCTCGGCCTTATGCCTGGTGTTTTGTTGCGCTCTGGCCGCCCTAGTTTCCGTCATACCGGTGTTATGTTCCTTGATTTTGCGTTCCTTACGCGGTTGGGTGTTATGTTCCTTGATTCTAGCAAGGCCCAACCTAGGTTTTACATTTGCCTAACAACCTATTACCCTTCCCTTGGGTCGGCAAACCCGAGGGTCATCTTTATTTTAACCCCCCCCCCGGGCCAGTGCTTCTCTAAGTGCTGGTCCGAACTGAGTAGACTGCGGGGCCACCTCGGGGAAACTTGAGTGCTGGTTTTACTCGTAGGATGTCTCGTCCGGTGTTGCCCTGAGAAGGAGATATGTGCAGCTCCTATCGGGATTGTTGGCACATCGAGCGGCTTTGCTGTTCTTGTTTTACCATTGTCGAAATGTCTTGTAACCGGGATTCCGAGACTGATCTGGTCTTCTCGGGAGAAGGAATATCCTTTGTTGACCGTGAGAGCTTGTGATGGGCTAAGTTGGGACACCCCTGCAGGGTATAAACTTTCGAGAGCCGTGCCCGTGGTTATGTGGCAGATGGGAACTTGTTAATATCCGGTTGTAGAGGACTTGAAGTAAACTTAATTAAAATACACCAACCGCGTGTGTAACCGTGATTGTCTCTTTTCGGGGTTGCTCGAGAGGAGAACACAGTTGGGTTATGTTTGACCATAAGTAGTTCAGGATCACTTATTGATCATTACTAGTTGGCGACCGCCTGCGTAGTTTCTCATCTTACTCTTGTATTTGTAAGTTAGCCACCATACATTGCTTAGTGCTGCTGCAACCTCACCACTTTACCCCTTCCTTACCCTTTAAGCTTTGCTAGTCTTGATACCCATGGTAATGGGATTGCTGAGTCCTCGTGGCTCACAGATTACTACAACAACAGTTGCAGGTACAGCTTATGCGATGATCATGACGTGACAGCGATGTTTATTTGCGTTGGAGTTCTTCTTCTTCTTCATCGATCTTGGGTTAGGTTCCTGGTCGGCAGCCTGGGCTAGCAGGGTGGATATTGTTTGAGTTTCTGTTTGTGTTTCATCCGTAGTCGGATGTTGATCTCTTGTATGATGTTGATGTATTCTTGGGGCGTTTGTGCCTTTTGTATGTATCCCCATCCATTATGTAATGTTGATGTAATGATATCCACCTTGCAAAAGCGTGTCAATATGTGGTTCTATCCTTGGTGGGACCTTCGAGTCTCTTTAGGATAGTATCGCATATTGGGTGTGACAATGGCACCCCGACAGAGCCTTTGGTTCTCGTCGGCCAGTGAAGCCGCCCTGTCGGAGTGAAACTGCTCCAGGGCCCTGAGAACACCCTCGAAGAACATGGTCAGCTTGGCATTGGTGGTCCCACTGCGCTCTGGGGCGTACCTCACATTTTGGTATCCCCATGGTAGCCAGCTGCGTGGTGATCCTGCCGGCGACGTCGTCGAGGCGGCTGATCCAGCGATTCTCGCCGTCCATGAAATCCTTGTGGTTGGCGGCTTCGCTCCTCCGCTGCAGCTTCTCGGCCTCTAAATCCTTGGCCGGGGTCTCCTCCTGAGCTTTGGCCTCTGAGAGCATCTCCTCGAGGCCCTCCAGCTTCAGCTTGAGGTCTATGATGGAGTTGTTGGCCTCAGAGAGCTCCCCGGCCCTGCTGACGGTCGCGCCCTGCACCTCTGTCAGGGTGCCGTTGAGCGTGTTCTTCTCCTGGGACAGCTTTAGGGCCTACTCCTTCAGGCCGTCCCGCTCCACCTCCAGCTCCTTCACCTTGCCGGCCTGAACTAGAGCCTGGGCATCGAGCATCTCCCTGTGCCTCTACTCCAGCTCCTGGGTCTGCTGCGCGACAAGCTTCTCCACCTCCCCGTCCTTGGCGGAGTTTGGCGTCGAGGTCTGCCTTGCGTTCGACGAGGTCCTCCTCCTGGGGGTTCAGTGCGTCCAGATGCTGGGTCCGAGCGGCCTCGGCTGCAGCGGCCAAGCCCTCCGTCGTCTCCTGGGCCTTCTCGATGTTGGCCAGCTTCATGGTGAGCTCCACGTCGCGCTTGTCCAACTCACCCTGGGCGGCCTTCAGCTCTTCGCTAACTTGGCGGAACCAAGTTCATACCGGCGACGCCAAGACCTTGAGGTCCGCCTCCGCCTTGTCCACCGTTGCCATCCTGGACTTGGCCTTGTCCAGGCGGGCGCGGTGGAGCGCCTGAAGCTTCCGGAAATTGGCGCCCATGGCCTAGAGAGGCCGCTCCTCTTGAGAGCCGTCGCCACCGGTGCTCGGCTCATCGACGACCTCGAGCCCGGTGGCGGCAAGCACCTCTTCGTCGAACACCTCTCCCTCGATGGGCGCCCTGGAGCTGGACGCCCCTGGGAGGTGGACAAAGAGGTCGTCGGTCACCCGCAGATACCTGCCAGAGCCGGAGGTAGCAAAGGAGGAGGGCTGGTCATCGACCACCTCCTCCTCGGTGGCGGCCTTGCCGGCCTCTCCGGCAAACCCCTTGCCGGGCTCCCCGGCAGGCCCCTTGGTGGCGTCTTCGGCAACACCCTTGGCGGACTCCTCGGTAGCGACCTTCTCGGCCTCTGCCGTGGCGTCCTTGGCGACGTCCTCAATGATGGCGTCTATGTCCTCCTAGTCCGCCGATGGACGATCTGGACACCACGAGGGGAATGAGACAAAGCCAAGACCAAGAATCAGCAAGAAAAGAAAGAGAACGGGGATGAAAGGCGAGCGGCTTACCAATGCCGGGTTGGGGAGCAGAGGTCCCCTCCCCGCCAACATTTGGCGCCGAGGAAAAGCCACCGGCACCCGAGTTCTCCTCCCCCTCCTCCGTGTGCATGGGCTTGGTGCTTGGCAACCTTGTGGGGACGCCCCTCGGGGCGGCGTGGTCGATGGGGACGTCATGTTAGGGGTAGCCCTATTTGGCTCCTCCTGCTGTCCTCCTCCTCCGACTATGGCAAGGTCAGCACCAGGAGATCGTGCCCCCCAACACATGTTGACAAGGGGTGAGTGATTAACTTACACTGGGGGCTGTGCCGGGGGCTGCTGTCCAGGCTGCTCAGCACCACCAGTTGTGCCCTCGAAGTACCCGCTGGGGGCTGATCGCCCGTTGAGGCTTTGGCCATCTTCACCCTCTGGGCCAGCGTCTCTGCATCCCTGCGAAGATGAAAACAAGTCAATACAAGCGGTACAGATTGAGGGGACGGAGATGACAAAAAAGATCAAGATACTTACTCGTCATGCACCTCCTGCTCTGCTGCTTTCCTCTTCCTCCTTGGGCTGAGGGACCCGAAGTCAAAGGTGACCCAGGCATCAACGTCTGCCGGAGGAGGGGAAGAAGGTGGCGCCTGAACGCGCTTCACCAAGGAAGAAGCGGATGCCTTCTCCTTCGCCACCGTGGCCGTCACCACTTTCTTCGCCGCCGCGGCCCTCATCTGGCGTGCGGACATCTCCTGGGTCTGCCGCAGCTGCGTGGCCCTGCCAGGCCAGACCGGCTCGCAGGAGGTGGCCCGCCGCAGAACCCGTCCTCTTCCCTTGGCTGGAGGGTCGACGGCCATGGCCTCCTCCTCCTCGGCCTCCTCCGACGACGACTCACCGACCACGTCTTCCACGAGAGGAGCCCCGGTGCCGGCACTGCTGGCCTCCGCCCACTAGGCGAGCTCCTTCTCCTCTACTTCTGTTGCGGCCTTGTCCTCCATGCTGCCGGTGCTGGCGGCCTCCTCGGCGAGCTTCGCCTCCGCCGCCCTAGCGGCGATGTAGTCCAGCTCCACCTAGGAGGTGTCCTAGACGAGTTGTGGTTCAGCGGTGATGTACCCCTCGTGCAAGGTGTCGAAGAACTCCTGCACTTGGATGTCCTCCGGCTCGGCTCAGTTCGGGTCAAGGCCATGCGTGTTGAAGTCCGGCATCATGGCGATGATGTTGGTCCGGCGAGAGTTGTTGCTCAGCGGGACCACTCATGCCGGCAACCTGAACAACGACCCCTTGGCGACCTTGCCGGCCTTCACGGTGGCCCTCACGGCCTTGCCGGTCCGCTCGACCTCGCCATCGTGGTTCTTGTCAAGCTGGAAGAGCCGCTGGCAGAGATGGGCGTGCCTCATCACCTTGAGGTTGTGGTCGAGGTCGGGGCGGAGCCTCATGATGTCAGCGGCATTCGTAAAGAGCGAGGTCGGCCTCCCCTTGTTCATCTCGAGGGTGAGCCTGGCCTCGGTGAGGCGGAGAATCTTGGTGGTGGCGACCGCAAGCTTCGCGTAGTCAGCATCGACATCGCTCTAATCGCTTCTGCAGACCGGCGGCGCCTTGCAGACCCGGCAAAAGTCCGGCGGGTCCTTCTCCTCAATCCAGCACCACCGGCACCGCCATTCTTCCCACCTCTCCTTCATGGCGCCCTCCGGGTACGCCCCCTTGGACCTTGGGATCCAGGTGACGCAACCAGAAATGGCGCCCCCCCCCGGTTGGATCCGAGGGGAGAAGTAGTGGCGGAAGAGCGCTGTGTTGGGATACACCCCGGCGAAGCCCTCGTAGAGGTGCGTGAAAAGAGCCATGCACGCCACGGCATTTGGAGTAAAATGCAAAAGATGGAAGCCGTAGGGCGGCCTCGGCGCAGTTGGCGGGGATGACGCGCGTGGCTGGATGCTCCGTCGTCTCTCCCCCCGTCTTCACCCCCCACAGGGGCTTGAAGTAATCCCGCAGCTCGATCGCGTCGACCGTCGAGGGGAAGTAGGCGAGCTGCATCCACTGAGCCGCTAGCGCACTCTCCGGCGGCTCTGTCGCTCCGGCGTCCTTGGCTACTCCCTTGCCCTTGGTGGATTTGGGCACCATGGCGCCTTGGGGGCGCAAGAGACAGAGGACGGCAGAGGCGCAGCGGCGGCGAGCGAAGGCAATAACCTAAGAAGGAGGAAGAAATGGGGCGGTAGCTCTGAGATTGGAGAAGACGCAAGGAGGGGGGTAAAGTGAGAAGCGCGCCCGTGATTATTCCTTTTTACGGGAAAGCATGGGCCGCCTCCTTTCCCATTAACTGTGATGCGACGCATGCATGCGGAAACCGCCCCACGCATGCCGCTCACGTCACGCACAATTCTCCACGACGTGCGTCCAATGCGGGTCGTGGGGAAGCGCAGCGGACGAAGAGTTACTGCGGTGAAAATCCGCCCCGCCTGCCCGCGCACCGTTCTGTGCCTGGCCCAACAACGTGTCGCGCTTATGTGTGGCCTAGGCCCGGGGGCTCCTAAAGATGTCGGTGGGAAACGACACCTATGGGATCACAAGAATCCCTACTACGGTTGCCAGGACGCAGGGTTGTGAGAAGAGTAGGATTAACAGTCAGCACATGGATCGTTTACCCAGGCTCGGGCCACAAGGATGCGTAAAACCCTAGTCCTGCTTTGGTGTGTATTTGAGAGAGTTCTTGAGCTCTCGAACTAGCTATGATGGTTGCGTAGTTCAAAAGAGCTGAATCCCTCTCCAGTATGCCATGGGCCTCCTTTTATAGTCGAAAGGGGCTGCCACCGTGGCACACAGGAGGTGGAAAGGCCTACAGTGATGCGAGCTTATCGCTCGTATTACAGGAAAAGACGCATTTAATGCGTCGCTTAGGTGTCCCCTAGCTTTATCGGGGACGGGGAGCGAGGCCCGTCCCGTCCGTCGCCGCTCCTCTTCACTTCGACACGCGCCCTGGCCAGCGACGCATGCGGCGCCACATAGGCAGGCAAGCAACTGAGGTGGCGCGGTGGTAGGGTCTTCACGAAGATCTGCATGCCGCCACGCAGGCACTTGCTGATCTGGTCTGAAGTCGCATGTTGTTGACGCAGTGCCAAAGCCCAACTGGTCGGGCCGCAATCGTGATGCATAACGGGCGGTAGAAACTTGGCTGGTGCGGGCCTGGTAG
The DNA here is from genome assembly GCA_021605145.1 of Aegilops bicornis. Taxonomy (NCBI): domain Eukaryota; kingdom Viridiplantae; phylum Streptophyta; class Magnoliopsida; order Poales; family Poaceae; genus Aegilops; species Aegilops bicornis. The sequence continues at coordinate 292,982,895 of CM038672.1, read as the reverse complement.
TGGCCCCGCTGATATCCTCAGCAAGAGCCTTGCTGGGGGCCTGGCAAGGGTCTTGCCATGGCGCGCAGTCGTCCCCGGCAAGGATCTTGGCGGGGGTCTTCTGGCTTTCCTCGGCAAGGGTCTCACCGAGGGTCGCCGTCTTCTGGTCCTCATCTGATCTTGTGTGTTTATGATCTTGACAAAGATCTGCATGCCACCACGGAGGTTCCTCTCGATCCCTGGTCCCAATGTAGTTGGTTGGGTTGGAACCTGTGGGATCAAGGGCGGCTCACTCCGTTGGTGTGGGCGAGCTGCCCCGGCAAGGATCTTGCCGGGGCCGCTGAGGCTGCCCCGACAAGGGTCTTGCCGAGGGAACCTGCTCCGTCCCTCTGCTTCTTTGTGTTCCTGGCCTTGGCGTTCTCTTGGGCTTCGGCTTCTCTCTGGCCCCCTCCTCTGCCTTGCTTAGTGTGGCTGTGGCGCGCGGCTCCGACTGCCCGTGCAAAAGTAAACGGGTACAAAGGTGTGCCCCTACTTTTGTACACCGAAAGCGTCGATGGAATTGGATCCTTGGATGGTGTTCTCCAATTGGCGTAGAAGTTATTCCGTGTAGGTTGGAGGCACGAACTCTCGCCGCATGCTCTCTTCGTCTTTGGCCAACTCATGTTGTAGCTCTTCGAAGGTGTGTGAAGACACCATGTGTACGCGTAGTCGTGGAAGTTCCTTGTGGCGCACTTCACTTGATCTTTGGGACGAACTTGATGTAGATTAAGGTAGTCGTCCATCAAGCGCTCCCACTCGAGATACTCCTCGGGTTCTTAATTCCCATAGAAAGGAACCTCGTGGTCGGTGTCGAGGTCATAGTAGCTCGTGGAAGTCGCGGACTTGAGCTTGGGGAGCTTCTCTTGAGCGTAGTCTTGGGGTGCTTGTTGGTGAAGATGTCGTATGTCCGTAGGCGAAGATGCCTTGAAGTCGCTTGGCAAAGATGCCAAGGGAGATGGTGAAATCTTTGAGCAGTTGTTGGTGTTGATCTCTTGACCTTCACGTTCTTGTTGGTGATGGTGTCGATGCCGATGTGATCTTGCCGGAGATGGTAGCTCGAAAGCATGTGCTCTTGAGCGTCTTCTCAAAGATGAGGAAGATTTTTTGTAGGAATTGATGAGGGCTTTGATCTCCTCCAATTGAGCATGCATCATGTTGTCGTTGGAGTTGTCCGTGGCATCAAACTCGTTGTTGTTGTTGTTGTTGTTGTTGTTGTTGTTGTAGACCGAAGGTGAAATGCCTTGCCTATCCATCACAAGACTCGAGTAGAGGTGAGTAGGAAATAAGGTAAACAATACCAAGTTACCTTTTCCCAAAGTTGAGGATGTAGACGAAAGTTGAGGTGTGTTTCGAGACGCGATTTTGGGTGGAAATTAGGAATTTTTGACTCACAATTGAACAGATTTCGCGGATGAAATATGGGTAAACTTGGGGAAATGCTAGATCCACTCTAAACTAAGCAAATCTGTGGATCAAAATCAACAAAACTTCATCATACCAACAAATCAGAAAAATAAATTGGGGCTATTTTTGGTGGGCATTTTCGAAATTTAGGACAAAATCAAACAAAAGAAGGCTAGAAAACAGGGGTAGGGACTCCAAATACGTGATCAACCTGGCTCTAATACCAAGATGATGTAGGGTAGAACCCTAGTGGCCCGATCTTTCACGATTGGAGCGGATTCCCTCGAAGAACACGAAGAACACGGGGAAGAATGGAGAGAAATCACAAGGGGAAACACTCAAGGACAAGTTCAATCACACATCCACTAGACAATCAAACACACAAGATCCACAAGGTACATGAACAACAAAGGTAAAGATGCAAGGTAGAGTTCATCACCACACTACTAGGAAAAGGCCTACTAATGGCGCACCTGATTTGGCCATTAATGGCGCATTAGTGGTGCGCCATTAGTGCCACGCCATTAGTATATTTTACTAATGGTGCACCGCTGGTGCGCCATTAGTATCTGGTATACTAATGGCGGAGCTCAGATGCGCCATTAGTATATACAACAGTGCGCCATTAGTATGCCTCCCAGGGGGCCCTGTATACCAGTGCTTTTGCATACTAATGGCGCACAACAACAAGATGCGCCATTAGTAACCCGGCATACTAATGGCGCACTGCTTAATGATGCGCCATTAGTATCCTTTGGCATACTAATGGCGCACTATGATGTGATGCGCCATTAGTATGAATATTAGGTTTTTATTTTTTATTTTCTGCTTTTTTGCACAGGTTACAAAATGTATAATTGGACAAAATATAGACAGCACACATCAACAACAGATTCATCGAATACAATAGAAGATTAGTCTCTGAATACAATTCATCATATTAGTCTCCGAATACAATTCATCATATTAGTCTCCGAATTGAAAAGACCGAACAAAGATAGAACATTATGTTACAAGTCTCGAGACCGCGAGTAGCGAGTTTGTCTTCACATTACAAGTCGATATCGATTATCTAAACTACCATCACATAGAAGAGAGTTGCGGTCATCACGATGAGCATCATCACAATGAAACTCGTCTTCATCCGGTTCCTCCAACGCTCCTCCCTCTCCCGCTAGATAGCGGGCGTATCTAGATTTGGCCTCGGCCCTAGTGGTGTACCCTTTGCAATCATACCGCTGAATCGGTGAACCTGTCTCCGACACTCCTCCCAAATCGTCAGAGACTTCGAACCTTACCCTTGTACACGACATACGGGCGGCATCGCTATGCACTAGCCAAACGTAAACGTTAGTACCAATTCACGCATAATACATAAGCAATATATAAGTATGCAATGTAACGATCGGAAGAGAAAAGCAAGACATTAATAGCATCGATTGCATCTAAGTTGAACAACTCTCGAAACCAAAGAGACATACTACAAGTTCATTAAAGTTTAATTACAACATGAGCCAATCGATGTTTCGTAACTAGACACAAGATCACTGATTTCGACTCGACTCAAGGGACCGGAGCGTGGATGAAGCCGCCGTCTCACCGTGGGAGTCATGAAATAACGGGCGTTGTCACCGCATTTGTAGCATTGTGTCGATGTCACTTTGTTGGATGGTTGATTTCTGAGGTAGAACTGCCCCGAGGTACGGCGACATCTTGATGGATGATTTCAGCAAACTCCGGTGGATGCGAAGAATTCTTGTCCGATGTCCGCGTCATGGATTGCCGACACGCCGCGGCCCAATCTTTGAGTTTACTCATTAGCGTAAGTTGATGATGGTCCCGCACGATCACCCGCATGTGATGGATGGCGTAGTAGGCACCCTTCTCGACCGCCAAAGTGGCTGCTTGACGCAAAGCGTAACGTCAGACAGTGGGAGAACACGTGCTTGCCGACTTTCATTTAATAGGCTCGTGAAGGTGCCTCCAGATTTGACGTAGCCGGGGAGAACATCATCAAGAACGTCGTATTTGTGTAGTCTACGTTCGACTAACGGTCCGGGTCGAAATATGTGGCCATGGAATATTTGGGGCTTAGGAGGATGAGCGTGCAATGTGTGTCACTGCAGAAAACACGGAATGTTAAAAGAAAACGATCGAAATCTAAGAATTCATATGTTACGGGCCGGTTGAGGGGAGGACTTACTCGGGAAAGTAAGGCACGAGGAAGTTATCCTTATCTTGGTTTGCCAGAATGATGGCTTCGAGGTAAGAACTCTCGACTTGCCGGTCCCCAGCGCTGCCCAAGATCTTGGCACGCATGTAGAAGGGGTCGACTATCACGATGTCCGGGGTCTTGTCGCGAATGATCCGCATCTCCATACTCAGCGAAAATAGCCGAACGAAGGTGTAGTGCAGCGGATGAAGGTTCAACATAGCGTGGATGTCATCAAACCACAGGACGATCGTACGCCCGATGGAGTTATCCACAAAGCCCTTGCCCTCTGGCACCTTGGCCACGAAAACCGGGTATGCCACATCCTTCTCTCACGAGATGCCGCTTCTCCAAAGAAAGAACACCGCCATGCAGACTCCGCATAGCACGGGTTGCAGCATTGAGCATATTTGTCGGTAGCATCGCCCTACCCGCCACATGCACCCTCCTCGAGATATCCTCGGTGAAGGTGGCCCGTCACGAGCACGGATCGTACTCGGTGCGGCTGGCCCGCACCCTTGTTACTCTTTCTTTTGCGTGCCTTCTTCTTCTCCCCTGTAATGGGACCGAGTTACGCTCACGCACCGCCTTCTTGAGTGTGTTGGGGCTGATAATATTTCGCACCTCGCCTATCTCGAGGCTCGGTGAAGTCGGCAGTGGAGGCGTCTCGAGAGCTGAACGCAGACGATGCCTGCAACTTGGCTTCTCCGCGGTACCAGCTAGATCGCGCACGCCTTTTGTTGGGTTGGGTTCTTGAGAAGGAGGCCCCATGAAGTCGCCACCGCACTCCATGATCGGCAAAGTACTTGATCGACGTTGGCAAATGTATCGTCGTCGTCGCTCGATCCTGTGCCATATGCATGTTTGGATCCAGTGGCATAGGGATGTCCGCACCGTTCGCGGCGGTCTTGCCATGGGGCCGACTTGGCGCCAAGACGATCGGGCGGTGTTGTCTTTGGGGTGGTGTCCCCGCCCCCAAACGAATCTGGCTCTTCGCCAAAGCAGGGCCAGCTCGAGCAAAGCGCCGAGGGTCATCACGTCATCATCGCCGGCCCGACGGGTCGAATCGGAGGTAACAACTCGTCGCAGCCTGGCAGCACCGAACCGCTTGAACCCTAAACAAGTTGGGTGGCATCTGGTACCGTGGAACAAGGGTTGCCCGGTTGAACGATTTTGGCCTTGGCGACATCGACCAACTCGTTGTTCATGAAGTGCGTGAGAGTGCATGTAACGTTGGCGGCGCCCTGCGAAAACATGTAGGGCGTCAGGGATGCCCAGTCAAAGGCAAGGAGATGAAGTCCTCGGCCGAGAGAGGCTTAATTAGTTACCGTGATGATGGCGTCGAGCTCGGCTAATGTCGAGGCACCGCCAACGGCGGGCATGCAGTTGATTGAGGGGCTGCTTGTCGCAGAGGTGGCGGTCGGCGTACACCGGGTGCATTAAGCTCCCGTGCGGCGTTGAGACACCAATTCCGCCTCCGCCGGAGACACCAATGGCCCCGCCATCGCTGCGTTCAGCGAAGTTGCTGGGCCGTGAAGCTAGGAATCGGGGCGGCCCCGTTGGCACGCCCGCAATCCACGCACTCAACCCCTCGATCAAGGTAGGCACAATGGCGGTGATCGTCGCTCCGAGTTGTTGTTGCACTTGCTCTTGGACAATCTCCTAATCCACGCCACCCGTGCCTTGAGTTCTTGAACCTCGCTTTACCGCTTTCCGAGCTGGTCTTTTTCTCCTTTCGCCCACCGGTGTTATAGTATGACGACCATTTTGTCGACAAGCCTTTGCCGGCCACATGACCACCGACGCCGGCCATCGAGCTTATCCTTGTTCTTCATTACATTCAACGCCCTATTTAGAGTGGTGTCCCAAGGGTTGCTCTTAGTCGACCCAGCTGCCATCGCTTTCGATCGCCTGCGGAAGGAATGTGAACCATTTAGAAATTTGGCTTCATTAATTGGAATGCAACCATATGGAGCTAATTACGCGGGGGTGTATTCCTTACCAGAACAAGCTCAAGCGCCCTGGTCTTCGGATCCGTGGTAAGCTCCTTTGTTTTCGGGTCCTTCTTGTACCAGGCCCTGACAAAGTTCCTGGTCTGCTTGTCACCGTATTTATCGAAGAGGGGCGGTAGGCCTTGCTCGGCACGGTCCGCCTCCTCCTTGTCCCATATAGGCTCCGCCACTCTGTAATCACGGGACCGAGTGTGTGTTCCCTAAGTTCAGCTCCCGTGATTTCTTTCCCCACCGACTTGATTCGGAGTTTGCGGTGCTCGAGCAATTGATCTTGAAGTCGTTGTAGTCATCTTCGTGATCGAAGGATTTTTCTCCTTGATCTTCTCATAACTATCACCTTTCTCGATCATTCTCTTCACATTGCTTTTCCAAGTAGATAGGGCCTTGCTCATCTTCGTGAGGGCAGCATTGTTCACTTTATTACCTTTGAGGCTTGTGTTTTCAAATTCAGAGGGAACTTGTATCGTTCGTGCAGCTTCGTGAAGAGGAGGTTGCGCAAATTCCCTCGGTCAGGATGCCTCAGGTTCTCAGTGTTGATCGAGACGGTGCTCCGGAGAATGCACCCGAGCTGAAGCGAGTACCCCTTGACTATTCGTTCGGGCGCCATTGGATTTCCGTCGGAGTCCACTTCAGTAACTTCCTCCTTGAGGGTGCGAAGCAGTCGAGCGCCGGTCCTTCCGTTGCCTCTTCGGTTGGCTGCCATCTGCGTGCGCTGCCATCATCGCTGGTGGCATCCTCGGCGGCACCATCGGTGGTGGCATCGTTAGGGGTCATCCTCGGCGGTACCATCGGTGGTCTCGGGATTGGTGGGGAAGGCGGCGTCCTCATACAAGTGAGGTTGTTCCTCCATCTCTGGGACAGCTCCCAGAATGCCTTGCCGCTTGAACCCCGGCCTCATCGTTGTTGGCCATGTTTCTCTCTAAATAGGAAGAAAGTTTGGTCAAAAAGTTGGTTATTGTCAAGGAACAAGATCATGGTCTCATCATTTAGGGTTTGTCGACACCGAGGCATCCTAAAAGCTAAGCTTTTATCATTGAGGGTTTTTCGACACCGAGGCACACTAAAAGCCTAAGCTTTCATCATTAGTCACAAGTACCCCGGCCCATGCATTAGTCACAAGTACCCCATATGTCCTATTTTTAGCAAAGTCATGCTAAAATTCACGGAAAATTTCAGCATGACCTTTGCTGAAAATAGGACATATGGAGTAATCTTAATTTGCCGGAACGGAAGTTAATCGACATTCCAGCAAACTCAAGGGCCTCTCGGTGGACAAGGCAAAAAGGCCTTCATCACAACATGGAAAATACATTGGCATGTGAAGAGGTCAAACAATATATGCATCTCCAAGCGGTATCATTCAACATTTTGGACAAACCACTACAAGCAATCTTGGATCGTAATAACTTTGTTGTGTATTGGAGTTCTGCTTGCTTTTATTGTTTCCACCCTTTACTTTGTCGTGGTTTATAGTGTCTCTTGAGAAAAGCTCGCTTTTGGGTATGTGTGAAGAGAAACTTTCCTAGTATTTACTCCTCTGTTCCAAAACACTTGTCGTTGTTTTAGTTCAAATCTGAATTAAAACCAAGACAAGTATTTTGGAATGGAGGGTGTAATAACTTTAGCAAGTACTACCTCTATTTTTAAATGTAAGACATTTTGACAGTTTAGTTGAACTGTGAAAACATCTCATATTTAGGAACAGAGGGTGTGCCAATTAAAGGAAGGTCATTCGTGTTACGGCAGACACAAGACAATGCATAATTGTGCTAGTAGTAAAACACAGAATCTTGCAAAACCAAAATACTTTCTTATTAACTGCAAGTGGGGAACACAGGAGTAGAATTAATTGGCGGATGCTCATGTCTAACAGCCTGCGGCAGTGAGCACGAAGAGACATAAGTCTCACCAGATGAAATAAACGGGTTTCTAATAAGTGTGTAAAGAGTGATGATTCTTCTAGAGACATAGTAGCGCTTTCTAACATATTACACCGACAACCGAAGCTGTCACAAGTAAGAGACCTCATTAGGCTAAAAGCCAAAGCCCACAAGTACTTGTGAACTGAATCTTGCAAGTCCAAACCCATTGCTTGAATCCGGAGAAATAAAATTAGAATGCTCACGGAAGAATAAACTCACACTAACACATAATTATTACCGATAGGCTAACACCACACATCTTCAAATAATTCCAATATAATGAGTTTGAGTAGAGAAAATGTCATTTCTATTACAACCAAATCCATTTACAGTACAAGTCTAAGAAAAGCTACAACACATCTTCTAACCATGAGAAGTAACCAGCAGGCGGGAGACAAGTACACTAAAAGAAGACATGTCGAAAACAGCTCAAAATCCCCACATTCAACGCATAATAAAACTAACATCGCCATCTATGTTACGGCGAAAAAAGTGAAGCGTGTAGCGATGCCGATAAACAGCTCATAACTCCCCATCGACATACTCTAGGACTGCTGTGTATAACTTTGCTCGATATCAATCGATCTACTCGAGGTCTAAGCCTTCGCTAATTTTTTTGTATGCGTGTACACGCACCATCCGATAGGACTGAACCTCTAGTACTATCTCACGTATGCAGCCGCTTAGGCTTGATCCTCGTCGTCGCTTCATGCGTTACTGTATGTACGTAGTTGGCGGTCACGATGTTACAATCTTTGTAAGGATTGTCTTGCTTGCTTATGACCTTGAAAGAAATAGTGATGTTGCCGTTATGCGAATCAATGTTCATGTGTGCTTGCGTGTCGCTTCAGAGTTCGTGACTCTTCTTGATGCCATTTGTTAATTTAATTTGTTAATCAATGTCAACAAGTTTCTCTTGTGATAGTTTGTCTAATTTAATTTGCTATCATTTTATCTACTGTTATTGTTTCCAAGTCTGCACATAGAAACCTCTGGTTTTAATTATAAAGTTTGAAATTCTGTACTACCAGTTAAATACATGGTTTTTTTCCCTCATTTGGCGCTATGTAACTTTTCTTAACCTATATACTGTTTGCTGCCTTTTGAGTAAAACTGAAGTTGGCTAGGTATCTGCGTCCTAGAGATGACATCGAAAAAGTTGCATAGGCCAAATAGCGTTTCATGGACGTGCGCGTCCATGATCCCACGGATTGCAACTGGAAGTATCTGCGTCATCAAGACGCGATGCGTGAGACTTCATCCCCTTGAACTTACGCTTGTTGGGTCTAGTTATCTGCTTATCTTCCCCGCATAACCGTAAGGAAGTTTTACTCCTAGGAGGTAGGTGAAAAACTGCTCGATCTCCTCCTGACTTAGAGTGAAGCACGCGGGAGGGTAGTCATTTCCGGTCTTCTTGGCCTTTTTGCCTTTGCGACGACTTACTGTGTCCTGCTTCGCCTCATCATCATCATCATCATCATCATCATCATCATCATCATTAGCATGAAGCTCCTTCCTGATGCCCATTGATTTCAAGTCTGCCCTTGCTTTCGGCCCATCTTTGGTCCTCTCGGCATGTTGAGCAGGTACCAAGCGCACTCGCACACGTTCATCGTGATATGCATGACATCAAGGCTGTGAGGCACACGGTGGATCTTCCAAGACGGCAAGTCCCGTAAAATGCACCTCGTTTTCCATACCTTGGCCAGCTCTGGCACCTTTCGCTTCTTTCCGGCTCTGGCGCCTTTTGCTTCTTTCGGCGGTGGGCGGTCATTCCAATTTTTCAACAGCTTGTCTATTTCCTCGCCGCTCCTCGTACAGGCGTTTTCGGGGTTGGTTTCACCATCGAACGAGATCCTTGCGTTTCCTCCACGGGTCATCGTCGCTGAAGCCACCTTCGATGTTCCATGAACACGGTTTTCGAAGACCCGGATCTCTATCTAGTCTGGCGATACGTTGTGTCATCCATGCACCTTACGCATCCGGAAAATCCGTGGACTACCTGCCCCATGAGATATCCGTGAATCGAGATAGTCGTGCACCGTAAGTGAGCGGTCACGGCTCTCATAGGGAAATATTCTTTCTCTGCGGCGTCCCACGTATTGGCTGGCGTTTTCCACAGCGTGTCAAGCTCCTCTTTCAGCAGCCCTAGATACAGATTGATGTCGTTCCCTGGTTGTTTTGGCCAAACGGATTGACTCCATTGGTGCTCGCGCCCAGCATGATGTTCCTTGGATCGTTCCCAAATTCTGGGTCTTCGAAGTTCAACGCTTGCCACTGGCTCGCATCCTTAGGGTGACTCAAAGATCTTGTCTTTTTTATCTATCTCCGGATCATTTGCGTCATCTTCGCTTCTTCTCCTCCCTATTCGGCGTGCCAACGGTGGAGCTTTGCTACCTTAGGGTCCGCGAAATACCGCTGCAGACGAGGAGTGATCGGAAAGTACCACACCACTTTTCGAGGAGCTTTCTTCCTCTTCTTGTATCGAGTGACGCCGCACACCGGACATATGGTAGACTTCGCGTGCTCGTCCCGATAGATGATGCAATTGTTCATGCACACATGGTATTTCACGTGCAGTAAATCCAGAGGACACACGATTTTCTTCGCCTCCTCCAAACTGGTCGGGCACTTGTTCCCCTTGGGAAGACGTTCGTGCCAGAATGACATGTTCTCGTTGAAGCATCGTCGGTCATTTTGTGTTTTACCTTCATCTCGAGCCATGAGCGTTACTTTCAGCGGGTATCCTCGGGCCTGCATCCTTCATACAATGGAGTAACGCGTCTAACTCAAGTTGATCCATCTTGGCTTTCTCTCGGGCGGCAGCTCTTGCGTTATCCGTCTTCTTGAGAAGCAGCTCTTGAATATGAGGGTCCTGCACCCAGCCCATCGATGGTCGGTAAATGCGCTTTCTGCCCGGCATCATCATCTTCATGATCATGCCCGTCGTCTGCTCCCGGCATCTTCCTCAATATCATGTCCTGCATCTTCTACATGATGATCGTGGTACAAGATCACCGTCGTGATCATCTCCGAGGATTCTTCGTCTTCTCGCCCGCCCGAGAGCAGCGGTGGTTGTCTTGTCGCCCTTCCTCATTTCTTGCCCGGCCCCCATGGGCGACTTCGTAGTCATCTTCATCACCTTGCCACCGATAGCCATCCATGAAACCACGCAAGAGCAGGTGGTCCCGCACCTGCCGGAATCCGGGTCCGCAATAAGGCTCTTCACTTGCATCTTCGACACGGACATCTTATCTCCGTCTCGTTCTTTTGAAGCATCTCGGCCTTCGCGGACCTCAAAAACCTATTCACGATGCCTTGGTCATCGTATGCGGACCATGGTCGCTGCAAGGGTAGAGCAAAAGCGATATTTTAGAACCAAAAAAATTTGGCATGACTTTCCTAAAAATAGGACCAAAAGAATGCTTAATGCCAAAATTCTCGCCAAAAGCGAAATGAATCAACATTACGGCAAAATATTGGCGACTATCGCATTTCAAATACCGTACACCTCCAAACACAAACACATATGCAACACCACAAACATATGCAACACCACGAACATACATAGATCTAGCTAGGCCATAAAAAGTGCATGTGCACATTGTTGTAGGGAGAACAACATAAATATAGCTTCCCCCTTACTTACCTATTAAAACAAGGTAATTTAACCACTTAATTTGAATGAATCTATGGTGGAAATGAGGTGAAAAAGACGAGGCACCCGAGACAAGGAGGAGGTGGAGAGAATGAAGTGGGGAGAAAGTGAGTGTGGGTAGGGGAGAGGCTGTCCAAAATATCTTGTTGCTGCCCACTTACTAATGGCGCACCAACTCTAAATGCGCCATTAGTAATCCAAAGTTACTAATGGCGCACCTTCGGTGGTGCGCCATTAGTAGTTTTGCAAAATAAACATACTAATGGCGCATTGTTCCACACGATGCGCCATTACTAGTTTTAAACTAGTAATGGCGCCACGGTGGAACAATCTTATCGATAGTAGTTTTGCAAAAAAGGAATAAAAATATAATAAAAAAACAACATTAGTGGCGCACTTTCCGACAGTGCGCCATTACTAGTTACAACTAGTATGGCGTCTTGAGTCCGGATGCGCCATTAGTATGTTTGGACAAAGCACTAGTTCAAAAAAATTTGATACTAATGGCGCACCTTGGGCCAGTGCGCCATTAGTAGTTTCAACTCTAATGGCGTGTCGGAAGGTGGTGCGCCATTAGTATATACTAATGGCGCACCGCTTGTCTGGTGCGCCATTAGTGTCAATCCCATCTATAGCCCTTTTTCTAGTAGTGCCAAGAGGAGGTCTTGATGGTATCCTCGACGGATCTTCCCACAAGGGGGTCTTGAATCCAAGGTGGATCGTCTCCGTAGAGGTCGCGGTCTCTCTCAATGGAGTAGATTCGTATGGATGAGAAAAGCTCGACCTAAAATGAGCTAATCCTTTGCTAACCCTAGCTAGGAGGAGGTAGGGGATATTTATAGTCTAAGCGAGTGAAAGGTTAAGTGGGAAGGGATACAAGGCCAAAGGCCCACGGCTGCGCACAGGCAGGTACTAGACGTCCGGTCAGTGTCGGACGTCCGACGGCTCGAGGGGACCGGTCGTCTGGCCCGTGTCGGAAGTTCGATGTTTCTTCTGTGGATAGGTGGCACCGGTCATCCGGTCGGCATCGGTCGTCCGGCGCTGGGGCTTGTCGGTCGTCCGACCACTGTAGCGTCATTGTCTGGCTGGGTGGAAGGTGTGTCGGACGGCCGGTGCACACCGGTCGTCCGGACGCTGTAGAGTGTCGGACATCTGGTGGCACGTCGGTCGTCCGGCCGCTGTAGACTCCGCAATTCCGTGTTCTTCCGTCTTGGCTTCCACGCTTCCCTCATGGATGGTGTAGTTGTACAATTGCGCTTGCTCTCCTCGTCGTCCGTGAAGCTCCGGCAATACCTATGCATGCACACGAGTGGAGTGTCAAGTAGTATGCCATCCTCGAAGGGGTCAAGTGAACACATGTAAAGGAGAACATTCACCTTTATGTACGAGAAGTAGAGGTCGCATGTGTCACTTGCCAAATGGACTCTTGACATGGTGATGTCCGTAGGATGCTTCGCATCAGAACATCACATTACGAATAACCGAAATAAACAAGGTATACGACAAACAACCAAAGATAATAATTGAAACTGGACATATGCTAACTACAAACAACCGAACAAGCAAAATCCGTTAAAAGAGGCATACGCTAGCTACAACAGGCTTAACAGCAAGCAAATATAGCCATTCATAATGATATTGTTGAAATTGCATAGAACGTAGCTTGTTCTTAAGCATCAAATTGTACAATTGAACATCACAATGAGAAAAAAGAGGGGGCACTTTTCCTACACAACGCTTTATGGGAAACAAATATGGTCATTGAACTGGTAATGATGAAATTGTACTACACAGTAAATAGTTGCACGTATAGAGAATCACATTGTGAATAACTAAAATACACAAGGCGTACTGCAAACAACCAAATACAGCAATTAAATTTGGACATATTCTCATTACAAAAGGGGCTGGACAAAAAATCATGGGTTCCCCCGGTGACGAGGCATAGCAAAACAAATCATGGGTTTCCTCACTTGTCACAGATGGGCTCCTTCCCATTTGAAGAGCATGGAGGCTGGGTGCGTTCTGTTTTGTGGCAGATGAGCTCCTTCCCCATGGAAGATCACGATTGTAGGCTACCCTCCCTGATGTCGCAGATGTACTATTTCCCCATGGAAGAGTGAAAGAGGGTGCCTGCTCATGGTCGTCATCGATGAGGTCTGACCTGGAAGCTGAGGATCCCAAGCCAGTGTTGCAGAACGTGTCCTTCAGAACTGACAAAAGGGGCTCAATGGCAATTAAGGATGGCAAATTCTTGACAGCGAGCCAGAGGAAATCAGAGGTGGGGTCGTGGATGATCGACGATGGTTGACCCCGAGGGATTGAGGGCCGGCCAGTTAACCTGTGACATAGCTCGTGTCAGGTCGTCGCTGTGGACGACCTCGTTGTCATAGCCAACGTCCATGACATACCAACATACTCTAGCCCGCTGATTGAGAGCATGCGGCCAGTCATCGTTTTTAGCTTCCTCGATGGCCACCAAACTGTCCTCGGCCGAAGAGGCCATGATAATCCTATTTTGGGCCATTTGCTCCTCGAGCTCCCCAGGAAGCGTAGTCGGGCTTAGCCTGCGACGCTCTGGAGTGGGGGAGGGGGTGGGGATGGCGATCTATAGGAAAGGGGGTGTTTCACAGACATCATTTAGGAAACTCAAGGCAGCTAGGGTATGGAGATCAGTGGGTAACCTGCATGTGTATACCGGTAGAGGTTGACGATGGAGGCGGCGCGACGGCGCTGGTGGCGACCTTGCTAGGGTTGCGAGCGAGGGAGGGGCGGTGTGTGTGTGTGTGTAAGCGGAGGTTTTGGGGGGTATTTGTGGGGGGCAAGGTGGTGTTTGTGGAAATGCCGTGGCTACTAAAAATTTTAGTAGGCGGGAGTAAACTTACGGGGCTACTGAAAATTTGGATGAAGGGATTAAAGCGAAGGGGGAACAACAAACATTGCACATGGTCCAAACATAATGATCATGTGCTATCAATCAGAAAAACCCTCTAGGCAGGTAGATATTTTTGAGATTGCGAGGCATGCAAGTGGGAGTGGGAGTAACAAACATCGCACACGGTCCAATCATAATAAGGATGTGCTATCAAATAGAAAAATCCTCCAAACGGGTAGATATTTTCGATATTTTGAGGGATGCAGGCGGGAGTAAAATGCCGGGCTACTGAAATTTTTTATGAAGGGATTGAAGCGGAGAGGGAGCGCCAAACATCACACATGGTCCAAACATAATAAGCATGTGGTATCAAATAGAAAAACCCTCCACGCGGGTAGATAAATTTTACATTGCGAGGGAAGCCTTGTGGAGCCCAATCGATTGTGCTGATGTGAGTGATAGGGGCATGGGCATGCCGGAAGGGTTGTCTTAGGGAACCTTGTTTGTTGCGTCTAAAAGCGCAGTTGGTTGTTTCATCTAACTCATTTGTTGTTTATAAATTTGGCAAAAATTTGCGGCAGAGGGTCATAACACAAACACACTTGCATGTGTACCAAATATATGTATGAAAAGGGTGGTTTCATTTTCAAATACCCAATGCACAACTTTGATATGGCACCTGTCTCACAAAGCGCACAGTATTGCTCGTCCGCCACCCCACCCCCCCCACTTTGTGTCGGCGGGAGGGAAATCCTAATATGAACGCATGCCCCCAAATATCTAGCTCTGGCATTTCTCCCTACAGTAACACAAAACCTATAGGAATCCATCATGGTGAACCCCCCCCCCCCCTCTTGCTTTCGGTCAAAGATGGACCGTGCGGGTCGACAAATGTGCTTGTGGCATGAGATGGGCGTGAGACTGTGAAACACCTGTGGGTGGACCAACTATATGTATGAAAAGGGTGGTGTGATATTTTGCATACCCAATTAACAACTTTGATGTGGCACATATATGCTCCTCACAAATAGGACATCCCTGATACCACGGTGGTTCATGACATACAAAGTAGTGCCCCCAACCACACACACACACACACTTTGAGTCGGTGGGACAACATCTCACCAAGACCTAATGTAAAATGGACCAAGAAGAATCCACCTTGGAAACCTCTCTTGTTGTCGGTCGAAGTGATCGATGGACATCCACGCAGCCCCATAGACGATGGGCTTGCATCGATAACCATGCGAGGGAGTGCCCAAAGACAACCACCGCGTGCATGTGACCCAAATATATATATATATATATGTATATATATATATATATATATATATGTATGGAAGTGTTGTGTGGTGTTTGAATACCCAATGCACAATTTGATGTGTGGCACCATTCTTTGGAACCGGAAAGTACACACACTCAGCAAGGGTCCACGATGCATAGTATGCACCCCAACCCCCCCACTTAGAGTTGGCGAGAGGGATTCATGCGTACGCGTGCGCTCAAACTTTGGTCTGGAATTTCACCATCACCTATCAGCACGAACAAAAGATGAAGAATTCATGCACATTAGTAACATATGTTTCTTGGTCGAAGTGATGATGGATGTCAACGCGATCCCACAAATGGGGTTGCCGCTGATAACCATGCAAGGGAGTGTCCAAAGACAAACCACAACATGCATGTGGCCTAAACATACAAAATGCACAACTTTGATGTGGCACCTGCTAATTTGGAACTGTAAAGTCCCCACACGGAGCGAGGGTTCATGACGTGTAGTATGCCCCCCTCCCACTTTGAGCCTATGAGAGGGATTCATGCATGTTGATGACTCACAAGTATAGGGGATCAATCATAGTCATTTCAATAAGTAAGAGTGTCGAACCCAACGGGGAGCGGAAGGAAATGACAAGTGGTTTTCAGCAAGCACTAAAATAGTCGGTAACAGGTAGTTTGATAGCAAGATAATTTGTAACGGACAAGTAATGATAACGGTAAATAAAGTGCAGCAAGGTAGCCCAATCCTTTTGTGGCAAAGGATAGGACAAAATGGTCTCTTATAGTAAGCAAAGCGTTGTTGAGGGTACACGGGAATTTCACCATGTCACTTTCATCATGTTGGTTTGATTCGTGTTTGCTACTTTGATAGTTTGATATGTGGGTGGATCGGTGCTTAGGTGTTGTTCTTACTTGAACAAACCTCCTAGTTATGATTAACCCCCTCGCGAGCATCCGCAACTACGAGAGAAGTATTAAGATAAAATCTAACCATAGCATTAAACATTTGGATACAAATCGGTCCCTTACAAAGTAGCGCATAAACTGGGGTTTAAGCTTCTGTCACTCTAGCAACCCATCATATAATAAATACTGCACAATGCATTCCCTCAGGCCCAAGTATGGTGAAGTGCCATTTAGTTGACGTTCACATGACACCACTAAGGGAATCACAATATACATATCATCAAAATATCAAACGCATATCAACTTCACATGATTACTTGCAACATGACTTCTCCCGTGACCTCGAGAACAAAAGTAACTACTCACAAATGATAATAATGCACAAGATCAGAGGGGTATTAAATATCATAATGGATCTAAACATATAATCTTCCACCAAATAAACCATATAGTGATCAACCAGAAGATGTAATCAACACTACTAGTCACCCACATGTACCAATCTGAGGTTCCGGTACAAAGATTGAACACAAGAGATGAACTAGGGTTTGAGAGGAGATGGTGCTGTTGAAGATGTTGATGGAGATTGGCCTCCCAAAGATGAGAGGGTTGTTGGTGATGATGATGGCTTCGATTTCCCCCTACGATATGGAAGTTCCCCCGGCGGAATCGCTTCGCCGGAGGGCAAAAGTACTCCTACCCAAGTTCCGCCTCGAGACAGCGGTGCTCCCTCCCGAAAGCCCTCTCCTTATATTTTCTAGGTCAAAATGACCTATATACCATAAGATGGGCACCGGTGGTGGGCTGGGATGAGGATGAGCACAACCCACCAGGCGCGTGCCTGGGGCGCCTGGCGCGCCCTGGTGTCTTGTGCTTACCAGGTGGCTCCCCTTGGGTAGTTATTTGCTCTAGTACTTTTTATATATTCCAAAATAATTCTCCGTAAATTTTCAGCTCATTTGGAGTTGTGCAGAATAGGTAGCTCTGACGTAGCTTTTTTAGGTCGAGAATTCCAGCTGCTGGCATTCTCCCTCTTTGTGTAGACCTTGCATATTATGAGAGAAAAGGCATTAGAATTACTCCATAAAGCATCATTATGCATGAAAGCATTATAAATAATGGTAGGAAAACATGATGCAAAATGGACGTATCACATGTATACGCGTGCACCCAAGCTTTGGTCTAGAATCTCACCATGACCTAGCATAGAACGAACCAAAGAAGAATCCACCTTTGTTACATCTTCTCTCATTGTCACTCGACGTGATGGGCATTCATGCAGGCCCACAAATGGGCTTGCCATCGGTAACCACATGAGGGAGAGTGTCCGAAGACAACCACCGCTTGCATGTGTCCCAAACATATGTATGGAGGTGTTGTGTGATGCTTGAATAGACAACGCACAACATTGATATGGCAACTGCTTTGGAAATCGTAAAGTCTCCACAAGGAGCGAGGTTGACGACGCGTTGTGTGCTGCCCCGCAGCCCACTGTGTCGACCTGGTGGGAGGGATTTATGCACACACATGCTCTCAAGCTACATATACTATATGTAAGACAAACCAAAAATTAACCGCCCTCAGTCAAACTAACATCTCTCATTGTCGATCAAAGTGATGGACCTAGCCGGCTCATAGATGAAAGCGTCACAGATAACCGCGGGAGTAAGTGCCACAGGACGACCGCCACTTGCATGTGGGCCAAAGAAATGTATGGGTGTGTTGCGCGATGTTTAAATACGTACCAAATGCACAACTTGATGTGGCACGTGCCTTGAAAACCGTAAAGTTGCCACACGGAGCGAGACTCACAACATGTTGTATATGTCGGTCGCCGCCCCCCTGTTGGTGTCAAAACCGGCCGATGTCAGGTAGGGGTCCCGAACTACGCGTATGCGGATCGAAGGTAACAGGAGGTAGGGGACACGATGTTTACCCAGGTTCGGGCCCTCTTGATTGAAGTAATACCCTACTTCCTGCTTGATTGACTTTGATGAGTATAGGGGTTACAAGAGTCGATCTACCTCAAGATCGTAATGGCTAAACCCTGGATCTAGCATGTATGATTTGTCTTAGCCTCTATGGACTAAACCCTCCGGCTTATGTAGACACCGGAGGGGCCTAGGGTTGTACAGAGTCGGTTTTACAGAGAAAGGAAACTACACATCCGGACGCCAAGCTTGCCATCCACGCAAAGGAGAGTCCCATATGGACACGGGGGAAGGCCTTCTATCTTGTATCTTCACGCCCCATCAGTCTAGCCCATGTCACACAGCTCGGACGCCCGGGGACCCCCTAATCCAGGACTCCCTCAGTAGCCCCTGAACAAGGCTTCAATGGCGATGTGTCCGGCGCACGGATTTTCTTCGGCATTGCAAGGTGGGTTCCTCCTCGGGATACTCCCAAGCTGTTGAACAAGAGAACTATATCTGGCTCTCTATAATAGTTACAACCCTGAACCACAAGGGCGAAATACTTAAACAAAATAAGTCATGTCCACTGATAGCTTTTTCGACGAGACGTTATGCCTGGCCTTATTATTATTTCGACCGGTTTTTAGCCTCCCGCTTCGGTTTCGAGGCACGGCCTCTTTTGACATGTCTCTTCAAAGTAGAGATCGTGTCCCCTTATTGCGGGATTCTCATCAATACGGGTTTGGGTATTCCAACCGTGTTGTTCGCACGACCCCTTGGGAACAGGCGAGTTTTAAGGCTTGTGAGGGGGCGCTTGATATTCACTGCCTTTATAAGAGGATAAGGACCCATCTTTTTACCCCACGCATTCTTCTTCCTCAGCCTTCCCATCCTCGAGCTCCAACGCCCAAGCTTCAATCTTTTCCATCACCACCAAACACTCTAGCCATGTCCGGATCCGGCTCCCAAGGCAAGTGGGTGGCCTCCTCCGTGACGAAGAAGGACATCAAGGAGCTCCAGGAGGTGAGGTACTTGATAGTGGAAATCACACATAGGCTCCCTGCCAAAGAGCAAGTCATCCCCACTCCAGAGCCCGGTGAGAGGGTTGTGTTCATCTCTCACTTCCTCCGCAAACGAGGGTTTCCCCTCCACCCCTTTGTCCCTGGTCTCATGTTCTATTACGGGCTAGATTTTCACGATCTAGCCCCTAGCTCCTTCCTCCACATCTCGGCATTCATCATCGTGTGTGAGGCATTCCTCCACATCCCCCCACACTTAGGCCTGTGGCTCAAGGCTTTCAACGTGAAGCCGAAGGTGGTCGATGGGCAGCACATGGATTGTGGTAGCGCCATGGTGAGCAAACTCCCCAACGTTATCTGGCCTAGAGGGGCCTTCGTGGAGACCGTCAAGACATGGCAGCAGGAGTAGTTCTACATCACCGAACCCCGTGGCACCAAGTGGGCAGCCGCTCCTTCTTTCAGATCCGGACCCCTGCTGGGTTTGTGTCGTGGACCAACAAGGGTATGGACTAGGGATCATCCAACGAGGTGTTGATGCTGCAAAAGTGCATCAAAAGTATCATAGAGAAGGACACCAGCCGCACTGACATGATCCAGGTGATGCTCATCCGCCGAACCCATCCCTGCCAACGTTGGCCTCTTCGCATGTGGGAGTTCAATACGGAAGGGCCGCGGACCCTGCAACGATTCTTCGGCACAACGCACGAAGCAATCTAGAAGTTGCTCTTCAAGACTCAAAAGTCGTGGCCTAAGACGTCAGAGGACATCGGCCTCGATTGCAATCATCCGGCCACCCCGGCAAGTGTTCGATTTCCGAGCATAGCTTAGTTTATCAATCAAAGGAGTGTATTGAGAATTCCATCATCTAAACAGGGCTAGACAAAGAAGGAAGAGCGGATCAGATGTCCAGCTCGACTGCCCGAAAACCCAGCTGATCCTCTACTAATGAGGATGCTGGTCCTGGCGCCATACCAGGCGCCGGCGAAGAAGGACAAGAAGAAGAGCAAGTAGGCCGAAAGCGGCCTCCACCATAAAGGTACTTCGGACGCCATGTCCGAAGAGACCGAAGCCCACTCCTCCCGCGAGGGAGATGAAGATGATGATGAGGAGGAGACAGAAAGCAATTCTCCCCCTAAGGGGAGGAGGAAGAAAATTGCGGCCTCTGTAGACCCAGAGACGGAGGCGCCCAAGAGGCAGAAAATATCCCTCCCCGACGGCTCAGATTCAGATGCTGAAGCCATCCCCGAGTGGCGCCCCTGCCCGAAGCCCCTCGCCGCATCGTAAGTATACAGGGTGCCTTTCATATGCCCAATCTTTATGATTGTAATCTAACACATTGTATGGTGCAGTCCGGCCCATGATCTGCCCCAACAATCATCGGAGGGGAATTCTTTGGATCCGGGGATGATGGAGAGCGAGTCGCTCCACGAGCCTCCCTGCCTATCGCCACGTACAATACCGAAGTGTTGTCCCGAAGGGCCTCTCCGGGCAATGGAACGGTACGGGAGGCCGCCAAAACAGCGCCAGAAGGTAACGCCTTGGCTGCCGAGAACACGGGGGGAGTAATCCCCATGGAAACTGGCGGCGGGGGCCTTGACCAGTCTGGCCCCCACCAAACATCGTTCCGGAAACCCAAGTCGCTCCAGAACCGAATAAGCGACCCCGGTCAAGGTAGGGGGGAGCGCCAACTCCAGCGGCGACCTCCATTAATCCGGAGGCGTCGAACACACTGATGGAGGCAGTGCAACATTTTTCCTTCATGGTGGAGCACCGCACCCTGATGGGTGCGGTGGTTGAAAAGGTTTCGCCCGCCAAGAGCGGGGTGAATGAAGCTTTCACTAGCCTGCTAACAGGCTTCGAGGTATGTGGTGTGATATTCCTGACCGCTTTTCATATTAAAAATATGCCTATATATAGATAGTAGCCCCTGAGACTCTGTTCATCTTTTGAAAAAGGCCTAACAGAGGATCGATAATATTCGCAGGAGATAATGTACTTTTTTTTGTTGAGAAGCAAGCTTCACTGTCAGCGGCAACCGCCCAGGCCGCCGAAGTATCCGAGCTGAAGCGTAAGCTGGGGCTGGCTGATGAGGATCTTGTGCGCATCAACAAGAGGTTTGATGAAGTGCAAGGTATGTTTCAGAATATCTCATCCATGCATGTATTAATATGCAGATTCTAAGTTGAAGCTCATGCGCTGCTATGTGTATGATTACAGGCAGTGATGCTGCGGTCGAGACCCTCAGGGGTGAACTTGCCCAGGCCAAGGCGCATGCAAGGGTGAACAAAGCGGCCGCTGATAAAGCGGACGAGGACTTGAAGTCTGAATAGGTCGTCCGCCGCCAATACGAGGTGCGGGTGACCGAGGTGGAGCAAGCGCTCAAGGACGCCGCCAACAAGTGCGAGTCCCTAGAGGAGAAGAATAAAGCCCGAGCGACCAACCTTGCAAAGGCCCTTTAAGAGGCCAAGGAGGCGCGGGCCGAATCTCGAGCGGCGCGCGAGGAGATCAAGCAGGCCGGACAGATAGTGGCTGGTAAGCCCTTTCTTTTATAGAGTAAATTCGATAACCAGAAATATGCCTTGCTCACTCGACTATGGAGTGATCTCGATGCATTTACGGATCTTCCGAAGAGTGCCATCGACGCAGTGTAGTTTTTCCGGGCCCAGGAGGGGCACACGACGGAGAAGCTATTCTGGTCATAGTTCGCGGCGCAGGAGCGCCCAACGCTGTTGAATGACTAGATGGCGCAGTTGGCCGAGTTGCATAGGATGTCCGAATTGGCCATGAGGGACGTCATAGTCCGTCTGTGGCCAACCGAACCCATTCTGAGCAGCTATTTCGGCCTGGTTCAGTTACTCGTTGATGCGCTGCCCCGAATTGACACGGTCAAGCGGTCGTCATGTATAAAAGGTGCGCGGATGGCCTTCGCCCGTGTCAAGATGCACTGGGTGAAAATGAAGGCCGCCGTCGTGGCAGTCGAGGGCCCGCCATGAGGCAAGGACCACCGCAAGCCGGAGCGCTATTTCGAAGATGTCCAAGAGGGTGCCCGTTTGATAGAGAGTCAATGCTCGAAGGATATCATGTTCGAGTGAATGTATCCAAACTTCCCAGACGTTGTATTATAAACCAAGGCTTTTGTAATGTATTTCCTCCTGTACGGACGTTTTTATCCCTGAGAGTTTGCTAGTCGTCGGCTTCAGCCACCATGTAGATACTACGGGGGTGTTCGGGATAGCGCATAACCACACTTGACCCAACATCTTGGTCGATGAAGGAGGTGTCAATGCGGTGAACCAGGCAATCGGACTATGCGGCTTTATCACTCTCACTTAGCCATAGGAGTTTGACAACGGGACTGTAAGATAGCCCCTGGTGCGTGTGCGGCTATACGAACTTGGATGCCTTAAGTGCGTGACTGGGAAGAGCCAGTCCTTCGTGTAATATGGAAGAAATCACTAGAGATTTAGTAAGTCACCGAATTGCTGACCAGCTCTTGCCACATCATGACAGTCAGTTTTCGGCTTTCTCTACTGAGGTGCTTGACCAGACGAACCAGAAACACAATCGCAGTAGTTCTCCCTTTACTACCTTAGCCGAACAAGCGGAACGTAAGGTGGTAGTCACAAGAGCCGGGCAACCCAACTATTGACCAAAGACATGATTCGGAGCCGATGCATATAATGCCATATTCGGGATGCCGAAGTATACTATAAAAGTGTTCGGACTTCTTCATTTTGAAAAATATACGTGGCTGGATAGAGCCCCTAGCGATGTAAATTGTTCTGAGGTATATATGACAATCTGACGTAAAGAGGGAATACAGATTAGGAAATAAGCTAATACCGAACAGGGTTGGGCGAAACTGTTTCCATTATAGTGTGATTGATACGTCAAAATGTATTTTTACAGAGGATGCAATAAGCATAGAGGCTATTTTACATGCCGAGCACAAGGGAAAGATGTATAAAGGTCCTAAAAAGGCAAAGATGATCTTGAAGATCCTTTGGACAGTCAGCCGCGTGTCTGCGCTACTTTTCGCCTGGTGTATGTTCCTTTGAGAGGATCATCAATCGAGTACACACAAGGGGCCTGGAAAAGGGCCCTAGGTACAATCGAAAAGTCATGTGGGTTGTAAAGAACCTGAAAAAATAAAAATACGAAAAAGGGATTATATGAGGGTCATGATAGGGTCGAGCCGTATAACGGACTGTGTTTTCAGTGTGCCTCCGTCCCTGCCCATGGTATCTTTAATGCGTAATTATGTACGCGTGCTACCTCTTGATCATTGCGTTGGTTTTCCCTTGAAGAGGAAAGGGTGATGCAGTAAAGTAGGGTAAGTATTTCCCTTAGTTTTTGAGAACCAAGGTATGAATCCAGTA
The DNA here is from genome assembly GCA_021605145.1 of Aegilops bicornis. NCBI lineage: Eukaryota > Viridiplantae > Streptophyta > Magnoliopsida > Poales > Poaceae > Aegilops > Aegilops bicornis. The sequence continues at coordinate 292,959,299 of CM038672.1, read as the reverse complement.
GGAGACCACGCTCACGTCCCAGGCACCTACACAAACAAATAAGAACCTTGCAACCAACGCGATAAAGGGGTTGTCAATCCCTTCACGGCCACTTGCAAAAGTGAGATCTGATAGAGATGACAAAATAATATTTTTGGTATTTCTATGATAAAGACTAAAAGTAAATAAAGCAAAATAAACGGTAATAGAAATAACTTGTTGACGGGAGATTAATATGATGGAAAATAGACCCGGGGGCCATAGGTTTCACTAGTGGCTTCTCTCAAGATAGCATAAGTATTACGGTGGGTAAACAAATTACTGTCGAGCAATTGATAGAATTGAGCATAGTTATGAGAATATCTAGGTATGATCATGTATATAGGTATCACGTCCGTGACAAGTAGACCGACTCCTCGCATCTACTACTATTACTCCACACATCGACCGCTATCCAGCATGCATCTAGAGTATTAAGTTCAGAAGAACAGAGTAACGCTTTAAGCAAGATGACATGATGTAGAGGGATAAACACATGAAATATGATATAAGCCCCATCTTTTTATCCTCCATGGTAACAATACAATACGTGTCGTTTCCCCTACTGTCACTGGGATCGAGCACAGCAAGATTGAACCCAAAGCTAAGAACTTCTCCCATTGCAAGAAAGATCAATCTAGTAGGCCAAACAAAACTGATAATTCGAAGAGACTTGCAAAGATAACCAATCATACATAAAAGAATTCAGAGGAGATTCAAATATTGTTCATAGATAATCTTGATCATAAACCCACAATTCATCGGATCTCGACAAACACACCGCAAAAGGAGAATACATTGAATAGATCTCCAAGAGAATCAAGGAGAACTTTGTATTGTGATCCAAAGAGAGAGAAGAAGGCATCTAGGTAATAACTATGGACCCGAAGGTCTGAGGTAAACTACTCACACGTCATCGGAGAGGCTATGGTGTTGATGTAGAAGCCCTCCGTGATCAATGCCTCCCGTGAGAGGCGTCGGAAAAAGGCCCCAAGATGGGATCTCACGGCATGTAAGGTTGCAATGGTGGAAATAGGGTTTTGGCTCCGTGTCGATGTTTTCGAGTGCACGAGGTATATATAGGAGGAAGAAGTAGGTCGGTGGAGCTACGAGGGGCCCACGAGGGTGGAGGGCGCGCCCAGTGGGTAGGCGCGCCCCCTGCCTCATGGCCTCCTCGTTGATTGCTTGATGTCCACTCCAAGTCCGCTGGATCACGTTTGTTCCGAAATTCACGTTCCCGAAGGTTTCATTCTGTTTGGACTCCTTTTGGTATTCCTTTCCTTTGAAACACTGAAATAGGCAAAAAATAGCAATCTGGGCTAGGCCTCCGGTTAATAGGTTAGTCCCAAAAATAATATAAAAATGTATAATAAAGCCCATTAAACATCCAACACAGAATATATAATAGCATGGAACAATCAAAAATTATAGATACGTTGGAGACGTATCAAGCATCCCCAAGCTTAATTCCTGCTTGTCCTCGAGCAGGTAAATGATAAAAACAGAATTTTTGATGTGGAATGCTACTTAGCATAATTTTCAATGTAATTCTCTTAATTGTGGCATTATATTCAGATCCGAAAGATTCAAGATAAAAGTTTAATATAGACATAAAAATAATAATACTTCAAGCATACTAACAAAGCAATCATGTCTTCTCAAAATAACATGGCCAAAGAAAGTTATCCCTACAAAATCATATAGTCTGGCTATGCTCTATCTTCATCATCCAAAGTATTTAATCATGCACAACCCCGATGACAAGCCAAGCAATTGTTTCATACTTTTGATGTTCTCAAACATTTTCAATCTTACGCAATACATGAGTGTGAGCCATGGACATAGCACTATATGTGGAAAAGAATGGTGGTTGTGGAGAAGGAAAAAAGAAGAAGATAGTCTCACATCAACTAGGCGTATCAATGGGCTATGTAGGTGCCCATCAATAGATATCAATGTGAGTGAGTAGGGATTGCCATGCAACGGATGCACTAGAGCTATAAGTGTATGAAAGCTCAACAAAAGAAACTAAGTGGGTGTGCATCCAACTCGCTTGCTCACGAAGACCTAGGGCATTTTGAGGAAGCCCATCATTGGAATATACAAAGCCAAGTTCTATAATGTAAAATTCCCACTAGTATATGAAAGTGACAACATAGGAGACTCTCTATCATGAATATCATGGCGCTACTTTGAAGCACAAGTTTGGTAAAAGGATAGTAACATTGTCCCTTCTCTCTTTTTCTCTCCTTTTTTTCTTTTCTTTTTTATTTGGTCCTTTTCTCTTTCTTTATGGCCTCTTTTTTTCCATCCGGAGTCTCATCCCGACTTGTGGGGGAATCATAGTCTTCATCATCCTTTCCTCACTGGGACAATGCTCCAATAATGATGATCATCACACTTTTATTTACTTACAACTCAAGAATTACAACTCAATACTTAGAACAGAAATATGACTCTATGTGAATGCCTCCGGCGGAGTACCGGGATATGCAATGAATCAAGAGTGACATGTATGAAAATTATGAATGGTGGCTTTGCCACAAATACGATGTCAACTGCATGATCATGCAAAGCAATATGACAATGATGGAACGTGTCATAGAAAACGGAACGGTGGTAAGTTGCATGGCAATATATCTCGGAATGGCTATGAAAATGCCATAATAGGTAGGTATGGTGGCTGTTTTGAGGAAGGTAATGGTGGGTGTATGGTACCGGCAAAAGTTGTGTGATACTAGAGAGGCTAGCAATGGTGGAAGGGAGAGAGTACGTATAATCCATGGACTCAAAATTAGTCATAAAGAACTCACATACTTATTGCAAAAATCTATTAGTTATTGAAACAAAGTACTACGCGCATGCTCCTAGGGGGATAGATTGGTAGGAAAAGACCATCGCTCGTCCCCGACCGCTACTCATAAGGAAGACAATCAGTAAATAAATCATGCTCCGACTTCATCACATAACGGTTCACCATACGTGCATGCTATGGGAATCATAAACTTCAACACAAGTATTTCTCAAATTCACAACTACTCAATTAGCATGACTCTAATATCACCATCTTCATATCTCAAAACAATTATCAAGTATCGAACTTCTCCTAGTATCCAACGCACTTATAAGAAAGTTTTTACTAATCTTGGATGCCTATCATATTAGGACTAATTTCACTATTTAAGCAAATTACCATGTTGTTTTGTAGGACTCTCAAAATAATATAAGTGAAGCATGAGAGAACAATAATTTCTATAAAATAAAGCCACCACCGTGCTCTAAAAGATATAAGTGAAGCACTAGAGCAAAAACTATATAGCTCAAAAGATATAAGTGAAGCACATAGAGTATTCTAACAAATTCCGAATCATGTGTGTCTTTCTCAAAAGGTGTGTACAGCAAGGATAATTCTGGTAAACTAAAAAGCAATGACTCAAATCATACAAGACGCTCCAAGCAATACACATATCATGTGGTTAATAAAAATACAGCTCCAAGTAAAGTTACCTATAGACGAAGAGGAAAGAGGGGATGCCTTCTAGGGCATCCCGAAGCTTAGGCTTTTGGTTGTCCTTGAATTTTACCTTGGGGTGCCTTGGGCATCCCCAAGCTTAGGCTCTTGCCAATCCTTGTTCCATAATCCATCAAATCTGTACCCAAAACTTGAAAACTTCACAACAAAAAACTTAACAGAAAATCTCGTGAGCTCCGTTAGCGAAAGAAAACAAACACCACTTCAAGGTACTGTAATGAACTCATTCTTTATTTATATTCGTGTTAAACCTACTGTATTCAAACTTTTCTATGGTTTATCAACTCTTTTACTAGCAATAGATTCATCAAAATAAGGAAACAACACACGAAAAACAGAATCTGTCAAAAGCAGAACAGTCTCTAGTAATCTGTATCTAACGCAAACTTCTGAAACTCAGAAAAATCTACCAAAATAGGACGAACTAGATAATTTGTTTATTGATCTACTGCAATTAGAATCAGTATTTTATCACGTTCTGGTGATTTGTAACAATTGTTTTCATGAACAGAAAATTTCTGGAATTTTCAGCAAGATCAAATAACTATCATCCAAGAAGATCCTATAGGTTTCACTTGGCACAAACACTAATTAAAGCATAAAAACACATCTAACCAGAGGCTAGATCAAAGATTTATTACTAAATAGGAGCAAAAATAAAAAAACTAAAATAAAATTGGGTTGCCTCCCAACAAGCGCTATCGTTTAAGCCCCTAGCTAGGCATAAAAGCAAGGATAGATCTAAGTATTGCCATCTTTGGTAGGCAATCCATAAGTGGCTCTCATAATAGATTCATAAGGTAATTTAATCTTATTTCCAGGGAAGTGTTCCATGCCTTTCCTTAACGGAAAATGGAATCTAATATTCCCTTCCTTCATATCAATAATTGCACCAATCGTTCTAAGGAAAGGTATACCAAGAATAATAGGACATGAAGGATTGCAATCTATATCAAGGACAATAAAATCTACGGGCACATAATTCCTATTTGCAACTATAAGAACATCGTTAATTCTTCCCATAGGTTTCTTGATAGTGGAATCCGCAAGGTGCAAGTTTAAAGTGCAATCATCAATTTCACGGAAACCTAGCAAATCACACAAAGTTTTTGGAATCGTGGAAACACTAGCACCCAAATCCCACAAAGCATAGCATTCACGATCTTTAATTTTAATTTTAATTTTAGTTGTAGGTTCCCACTCATCATAAAGTTTTCTAGGGATAGAAACTTCCAGCTCATGTTTTTAATCATAAGATTGCATCAAAGCATCAACGATATGTTTAGTAAAGGCTTTATTTTGGCTGTAAGCATGAGGAGAATTTAGCACGGATTGCAACAAGGAAATACAATCTATCAAACAGAAATTATCATAATTAAATTCCTTGAAATCCAAAATAGTGGGTTCATTGCTGTCTAAAGTTTTAACCTCTTCAATCCCAGTTTTACCAATTTTTGCATCAAGATCTAAAAACTCCAAATTTTTGGGACGCCTTTTAACTAAAGTTGACTCATCTCCAGTCCCATCATAATCAAGATTCATATTGCAAAACAAATATTTAATAGGATACACATAAATAACTTTTAGATCTTCATCTTTATTCTCATAAAAACTAGAAGAACACGCCTTCACAAAGCAATCTTTCTTAGCACGCATCCTGGCGGTTCTTTCTTTGCACTCATGAATGAAAATTCTCATGGCTTTGAGAGGCTCATTGATATCATGCTTAGGTGGAATAGATCTAAGTTTCAAAGAATCAACATCAAGAGAAATTCTATCCACGTTCCTAGCCAATTCGTCAACCTTAAGAAATTTTTCTTCAAGCAAAGTATTGAAATTCTTTTGTGAATTCATGAACTCTTTAAAACTAGTCTCAAATTCAGAGGGCATCTTATTAAAATTTCCATAAGAATTGTTGTAGGAATTACCATAATTATTAGAGGAATTACTAGGGAACGACCTAGGACTAAAGTTTCCTCTATACGTGTTGTTACCAAAATTATTCCTACCAACAAAATTCACATCCATAGATTCATTACTATTATCAATCAAAGTAGACAAACGAATATCATTAGGATCAGAAGAAACACTCTTATTAGCAAACAATTTCATAAGTTCATCCATCTTCCCACTCAAAACATTAATTTCTTCTACCGCATGCACTTTTTTACTAGTAGATCTTTCAGTGTGCCATTGAGAATAATTAACCATAATATTATCTAGGAGTTTAGTGGCTTCTCGTAAAGTTATCTCCATAAAAGTGCCTCCCGCGGCCGAATCTAAAAGATTTCTAGAAGCAAAATTCATTCCGGCATAAATTTTTTGTATAATCATCCACAAATTCAAACCGTGAATAGGGCAATTACGTATCATTAATTTCATCCTCTCCCAAGCTTGTGCAACATGGTCATGATCAAGTTGCTTAAAATTCATAGTATCGTTTCTAAGAGAGATGATCTTAGCGGGAGGAAAATACTTAGAGATAAAAGAATCTTTACATTTATTCCATGAATCAATACTAGTTTAGGCAAAGACGAAAACCAAGTGTTAGCACGATCTCTAAGCGAAAACGGGAATAGTTTCAACTTAAAAATATCATTGTCCAATCTTTCTTCTTTTGCATATCACACAAATCAACAAAGCTATTTAGATGAATAGCGGCATCTTCACTAGGAAGGCCGGCGAATTGATCTTTCATGACAAGATTCAACAAAGCCGCATTAATTTTACAAGATTCAGCTTCGGTAAGAGGAGCAATCGGAGTGCTAAGAAAATCATTGTTGTTGGTATTGGAAAAGTCACACAATTTCCTATTGTCTTGAGCCATCGTGACAAGCAAGCAATCCAACACACAAGCAAACAAGAAGCAAGCAAAAAAAAAAGACCAACATAAAAGAGGGCGAATAAAATGACAAGGGTGAAGTGGGGGAGAGGAAAACGAGAGGCAAATGGCAAATAATGTAATGCGAGGGATAAGAGTTTGTGATGGGTACTTGGTGCGTCTTGACTTGTGCGTAGACTCCCCGGCAACGGCGCTTGAAATCCTTCATGCTACCTCTTGAGCACTGTGTTGGTTTTCCCTTGAAGAGGAAAGGGTGATGCAGTAAAGTAGCGTAAGTATTTCCCTCAGTTTTTGAGAACCAAGGTATCAATCCAGTAGGAGACCATGCTCAAGTCCCACGCACCTACACAAACAAATAAGAACCTTGCAACCAATGTGATAAAGGGGTTGTCAATCCCTTCACGGCCACTTGCAAAAGTGGGATCTGATAGAGATGATAAAATAATATTTTTGGTATTTTTATGATAAAGACTAAAAGTAAAGAAAGCAAAATAAACGGTAATAGAAATAAATTGTTGACGGGATATTAATATGATGGAAAATAGACCCGGGGGCCATAGGTTTCACTAGTGGCTTCTCTCAAGGTAGCACAAGTATTACAGTGGGTAAACAAATTACTGTCGAGCAATTGATAGAATTGAGCATAGTTATGAGAATATCTAGGTATGATCATGTATATAGGTATCACGTCAAGTGACAAGTAGACCGACTCACTGCATCTACTACTATTACTCCACACATCGACCGCTATCCAAAGATGCATCTAGAGTGTTAAGTTCATAAGAAAGCAGAGTAACGCTTTAAGCAAGATGACATGATGTAGAGGATAAACTCATGCAATATGATATAAACCCCATCTTGTTATCCTCGATGGCAACAATACAATACGTGTCGCTTTCTCCCATCACACTGGGATCGAGCACCTAAGATTGAACCCAAAGCTAAGCACTTCTCCCATTGCAAGAAAGATCAATCTAGTAGGCCAAACCAAACTGATAATTCGAAGAGACTTGCAAAGATAACCAATCATACATAAAAGAATTCAGAGGAGATTCAAATATTGTTCATAGATAATCTTGATAATAAACCCACAATTCATCGGATCTCGACAAACACACTGCAAAAGAAGATTACATCGAATAGATCTCCAGGAGAATCAAGGAGAACTTTGTATTGAGATCCAAAGAGAGAGAAGAAGCCATCTAGCTAATAACTATGGACCCGAAGGTCTGAGGTAAACTACTCACACATCATCGGAGAGGCTATGGTGTTGATGTAGAAGCCCTCCGTGATCAATGCCCCCTCCGGTGGAGCGCCGGAAAAGGCCCCAAGATGGGATCTCACGGTTATAGAAGGTTGCGGCGGTGAAAATAGGGTTTTGTCTCCGTATCTGATGTTTTCGAGGTACGTAGGTATATATAGGAGGAAGAAGTAGGTCGGTGGAGCTACGAGGGGCCCGCGAGGGTGGAGGGCGCGCCCAGGGGGTAGGCGCGCCTCCTGCCTCGTGGCGTCCTTGTTGATTGCTTGATGTCCACTCCAAGTCCTCTGGATCATGTTTGTTCCGAAAATCACGTTCCCCAAGGTTTCATTACGTTTGGACTCCGTTTGGTATTCCTTTCCTTCGAAACACTGAAATAGGCAAAAAAACAACAATCTGGGCTGGGCCTCTGGTTAATAGGTTAGTCCCAAAAATAATATAAAAGTGTATAATAAAGCCCATTAAACTTCCAAAACAGAATATATAATAGCATGGAACAATCAAAAATTATTGATACGTTGGAGACATATCAGCGCGCGGTACATATGCCGCAATCAGGTTGGGATTTTCACGGAGGCCGAATTGCTAATCTAGATCTGGACGAGCCAGACTGTCGTTCTGCAGGGTAGACCAGACTCGTTTGATAGTGTCTAGGGGCTTGGCTGCCGATGTAGTATTTGGCTTGATAAGGCCACCCTGTTCTTCAGATGCGAGGGCCGCGGTATGCTCCTCGGTACGGAGGGAGCGCTCTGTGTTTCCATTGACTGTTATAACGCCGCGTGGTCCGGGCATCTTGAGCTTTAGATAAGCATAATGCGGGACCCCATTGAAACGGGTGAACGCGGTCTGTCCGAGGAGTGCGTGATAGCCACTGCGGAATGGGATGATGTCGGAGATCAAGTCTTCGCTTCAGAAGTTATCCGGTGAGCCGAAGACGACTTCCAGCGTTATGGATCCTGTGCAACAGGCCTCTACGCCGGGTATCACTCTTTTGAAGGTGGTTTTGGTGGGCTTGATTCTTGAAGGATCGATGCTCATATTGCGGACAGTGTCCTGATAAAGCAGGTTAAGGCTGCTACCGCCGTCCATAAGGGCTCGCATGAGATGTTATCCGTCGATAATTGGATCGAGGACCAATGCTGCCGAACCTCCATGATGGATACTGGTCGGGTGGTCTTTGCGATCGAAAGTGATTAGACAGGCTGACCATGGGTTGAATTTTGGGGCGACTGGCTCTATGGCATAGACGTCCCTTAGGGCGCGCTTGCGCTCCTGTTTAGGGATATGAGTGACATAGATCATATTCACCGTTTTTACCTCGGCGGGAAATTTCTTTTGCCACCCTATGTTTGTTGGGCGAGGCTCATCATCATCCTCGCTAGGTGGCCCTTTCTGCTTGTGTTTGGTGTTTATTTTACCTGCCTGCTTAAAGACCCAACAATTTCTGTTGGTATGATAGGCAGGCTTGTCAGGGGTGCCATGGATCTGGCAAGGCCGATCTAGTATTCGGTCCAAACTAGATGGATCATCTTTGTTTCCTTTGAATGGCTTCTTCCGCTGACCGGATTTAGAGCCACTGGATCCTGCGTTGACCGTCGTGTCTTCGGTATCTTCATTGTTGTTTCGACGCTTGTGTTTATTGCATCATGGCCTGCCGTTGCCATCTCTGGCTTCGGAAGTGCCGGGGTTGCTGGTGCTGTTGCTTCTACGAGCTAGCCAGCTATCTTCTCCCATGCAAAAGCGGGTCATAAGTGCAGTGATAGCTGCCATGGACTTCGGTTTTGCTTGGCCGAGGTGTCGGGCGAGCCACTCGTCCTGGACGCTGTGCTTAAAGGCCGCGAGGGCTTCGGTGTCCGGACAGTCTACAATTTGGTTCTTTTTAATTAAGAACCTGGTCCAGAGCTTCCGGGCTGAGTCTCCGGGTTGCTGGACTATGTGACTAAGGTCATCGGCGTCTGGGGGCCGAACATAGGTACCTTGGAAGTTGTCTCTAAAGGCATCCTCCAGATCGTCCCAGCTACCAAAGGAGTTTTCTGGGAGGCTGTTTAACCAGCGTCGTGCTGGTCCCTTGAGTTTGAGGGGGAGGTACTTGATGGCATGGAGATCGTCACCACGGGCCATGTGGATGTGGAGAAGAAAATCATCAATCCATACTGCGAGATCTGTCGTTCCATCGTATTATTCAATGTTCACAGGTTTAAACCCTTCTGGGAACTGATGCTCCATTACCTCATCAGTGAAGCATAATGGGTGTGCAGCGCCTCTGTATTGGGCGACATCATGATGGAGTTCGGACGGCATCCGTGTTCGGTTTTCAGCCTATGCTCATCGTGCCGGGCCTGATGGCCGTCCTCTTGCGTTGGAGCATGCCCCATTGATCCATGGTTTGATCTGGTCTGACCGGCTCTATTGTCCAGGTCCTTGCATAGGTCGTAAGTGTAGCCCGGAGCCGCTACCTCCTTGCCTCGACGGCGGGGGGCACGGGCTGGTGTTCAGCGTAAGTAGACGCTCTGTCCCATCCACGTGGTGGTCGGTTAGGTTCGTCAGCAGGTTTATACTTTGGCAGTATTGGCTCAAGGGCCTCATCGTCAAATTGTGGTAGTAGCTTGCACTTCGGGTAGCTCTTAGTTGGGCGTTCGAGGCTGTATTCCTCGGCTGCCATGACTTTAGTCCATCTGTCATTGAGCGTATCCTGTTCGGCTTGTAGCTATTGCTTCTTCTTTTTTAGGTTTCTCGCAATGGCGATTAGTTGGTGCTTAAAGCGCTCCTGCTCGAGTGGTTCCTCAGGCACGATGAAGTCTTCATCGCCGAGGCTTACATCATCCTCGGAGATTGGTAGATAGTTACTATCCTCCGAGTCCTCGGTCCCGACTGGATCGTCGGGGTTAACTTGCCCATCCTCCCAATCATCATGTGCAGATGTTGGCTCGATGGGGGCTTCGGCGTCTTCGGCGTTCTCCGAAGTGTTATTGTTTCCGGTGTCGGTATTACTGTCTTTTTTGCGACGCGATTTTGAGCCGTGCCGCTGACGTTGATGTTTTGGAGGTGCTTCAGCAGGCTTGTCCTCAACTGAATCCTTCCTGCTATCGTCGTCATCCTCTTTGGGTGTGTCCACCATATACACGTCATATGTGGAGGTGGTCGTCCAACGTCCGGTGATCGGCGGGACTTGGCCTTGTTCGTTTCCGGCAACGTCATCCATGTTGTCGATGTCTTCGGGGGCATAGTCCAGTTTGTCTGTTAAATATTCGACAGTGGCTATGAAGTGGGTGGTGGGTGGGACGTGAGATTCCCCGCTCTCAGCCCCTAGTCCCAACTGGGCGTAATTCAAAAATGATTCCTCTGTAATGGCGAGAGATCGCATTAAGTCCAGAGCCTCATTTAAGAGCGAGGTTTGGACGGGGAAACGAGAGTTCGCAGGGCTGGCAGGGGCGAAGGCCTCCTGGCCATGCTTGTTTGGTGTGGACCTCGAGAGTTCGGATCTAGAGTCCGGGGGCGAGTCTGGCCTTTCGATGATAGAGGGAACCATGTCTGATTCCAAGTTCGTCGTGGACACAATCACCTCCGGATCCTCGATAATGCAGTTTGTAGTGAAGAGTCCGGTGGGCTCCAAGCTCCCATCTTCGAACCTGATGGTTTGCTCTGGATCTAAGGCTAGAGCAGTGGTCGGGGCCGTGAACCCTTCAAAGATCAAGTCTCCTCGGATATCGGCGACATAGTTTAGGTTTCCAAAAATGATCTGATGACCAGGGGCGTAGCTGTCGATCTGTTCAAGGTGGACAAACCAGTTGGCACGCAGAATGAAGCCGCCGAATACAAAAATCTAGCCGGGGAGGATAGCTTCCCCGGAAACAGCATCATTGTAGATGATCGAACGAGCCATCGAGCCTTCTATTGATAACACAGTGGAACTCTCAATGAAAGCACCAATGTCGGTGTCAAAACCGGCCGATCTCGGGTAGGGGGTCCCGAACTACGCGTCTGAGGATCAAAGGTAACAGGAGGCAGGGGACACGATGTTTACCCAGGTTCGGGCCCTCTTAATGGAGGTAATACTCTACTTCCTGCTTGATTGACTTTGATGAGTATAGGGGTTATAAGAGTCGATCTACCTTGAGGTCGTAATGGCTAAACGCTAGATGTCTAGCATGTATGATTTGTCTTAGCCTCTATGGACTAAACCCACTGGCTTATGTAGACACATGAGGGGCCTATGGTTGTACATAGTCGGTTTTACCGAGAAAGAAAACTACACATCCATACGCGAAGCTTGCCATGCACTCAAAGGAGAGTCCCATCCGGACATGGAGGAAGGCCTTCTATCTTGTATATTCATGACCCATCAGTCTGTCCCATGTCACACAACCCAGACGATCGGGGACCCCTTAATCCAGGACTCGCTCACCCCCCCCCCCCCCCCCGCCGCTTCGATGCATACTATATATACTCTTATGTACCATAACACAAACTGGCCAAAATGAATCCTCCTTGGTCAAATTAACCTCACTCGATGTAGGTCAAAGTGATGATGGACCTCGCGGGCCCATGGATAGAAGCATCGCCGATAACCGCACCAGTGAGTGTCTAGGACAACCAGCGCCTGCATGTGTCCCAAAGAGGAGGAGGTGATGTGTGATGTTTGAATACCGAATCCACAACTTTGATGTGCCGCCCATTTTGCAAACCGGAAACACCCCACACGAAGGTTCACGACGAGTAGTACGCTCACTTTGAGCCGGTGGAGGGATTCATGTGTACGCACACGCTCGAACTTTGGTCTGGAATCTCACCATAGTCTACACCGTAACACATGCCAAGATGAATCAACCTTCGATCAAATGCCTCTCGTTGTTGGTCAAAGTAATAACCTGCATGGGGTAACAAATGGGTGCATCGCTGATAAACGCACGAGGGAGTGTATGAGAACCACCACTACATGCGGCCCAAACATATGTCAGAAAGGGTTGTGTAACGTTTTAATTAAATACCCCATTCACGAATTTGAAGTGGCACCTTCCTCACAAACCGTTCAATCTGACACGCAGGTTCACGGGCACGTATGGTTGCAGAACCCCCCCCCCCCCCCCCGCGCACCCACGGCACCACCACTGCCACATCAGTCATGTCGAAAAAATTGCAATGAACATGTGTGATGAGGTTATTAATTCCAGTGTTACACCCACAACCCCTGCTGCTATACATACTGGACCAATTACTAGAGCTCGCGCACGCCTATTAAATTATCAGGTACTTTCGTTTCTTGGTAAAATGATTCTAATGTTCATGAGAATATGATGCTGCCTAAATTGGATACATTTGTCTTGCTTACAAATGAAGGGCCTAGCTTGGACAACAGGGATGAACATTGGAGCAAGATTAAGCACGGAGATGATGGCATGCGCAAGGGGAACAAGAACGGAGTTACCAGTGATGATTTCAGGACCTTGAAGCCACCATAATGAGTGCATGAAGCCTTGGACGAAATATACAAGATGCAACTTCATAAATTTCGTCCATAGGTTATTATAGGTGTTGCGTCACCTTATTTTTGTGCCAGGCCCATGTAATTTCAAAATAGTCAAGTAGAGGCTGTTTTTAGAGTCCGTATGTGTGGGGAAACAAGAGTTAGGGTTGGTTTCGGACCCCACCTCCAAGGGCCACGAAATTCCCCACTCTTCCTCCATATATACAGCTTTAGGGCATCGTTTAGACTTTTGGTTTTGTTTAGATTAAAAGTTTGCCATAGCTACAACTTTGCAGTTCGTTTGTGTTCAACGACCAGACCAAGACGTCACAGAACCCCACCTTGATCAAAAAAGCTTTCATCTTATATTTGCAATATCCAGATTGCAATCTTAGCTTCTTGCTTGTTCTTCGTTTTCTTGTAGGAAATAGACCTTCGTGCTCAGGTTGATCGTGCTCCGGTGTGGTCAATAACCTCTCGGAGTTGGCTCGCATGTTCATAGTCAGATCGTCAAAGTCCACTCCACCAAAAACGATAATCACCATCTTATCGAAAGACGGGACACCTTTTCCTCTATCAATGTGACCAAAGGAGTGTCGTGTAAGGAATTAAAAGAAATCAGAGATCATTTAGACGTTTTCATACATTGGTTGACTTCCTAGGGATTTAATGTGTAAAAATAAAAATTTAACTGCATGCACGCGCGATAGTGCACCAAAATGGATTGCAATATCATGTGTGTGCTTGGGTGCATTCTTAGTCCCCATGCAAGAAATGGAAAGAAATTCAAACATTGAGAATATTGTTTTTTAAATACCAGTAAATCCAAAACTCAACTAAAATTCATTTAACTTGTCGCGGTGTCATGATACGACACCAATATACTCCCTCCGTCCGAAAATACTTGTCGGAGAAATGCATAAAAATGGATGTATCTAGAACTAAAATACATCTCGATACATTCATTCCTCCGACAAGTATTTCCGGACGGAGGGAGTACTATTGATAGAGGCAAAGGTGTCCCATCTTTCGATGAGATGGTGGCTATCATTTTTGATAGAGTAGACTTTGATGATCCGACTACGAACGTGCGAGGACGTCGTGCCTTAGCAATCGCTAAACAAACTCTGAGAGGTTACACTACAAAAAAAAGGCACTTCCGTGATGATACGTGTTTGTCACAGTAGGTCACGTTTTCTGTCATGCATGTATATCCATGATAATTTTATGACAGAATCAAGATAGTCATACCGTGTCAGTCAGAGAAGTGTTCCATGACATTACCAAAATTATCATCACGGAAGTGTCCACTTCCATGACGATAAATCACGCGTCATGGAAGTGCTTTCCTCAAGGGTAACCTACACATGGCATCCACCGTAACAGAACATCGTTAAGCTATCGGGTCCGGTTTTGGATCCGATAACCCGCTAACAGCCCGGACCAATGAGGATTTTCCACGTGTAAAATTCTCATTGGCCGGAGGAAACACGTGTTGGCTAACTGATGGGACAAATATTATCCATTCATTGGACAGGAGGTGCCTATGATAGGTCAACACATGGCACGGCCCAACAGTGGCCCATTCCGGTGAAAAAGGCCGGCCCAGTAAAAATTAGCAGGCCAGCCCATATAAGGCCTACTTGTGTCAGGTTCATTTAAACCCACAGCCCATACGAGATGTCCAATTTGGCCCATCAATGGCCCGTTAAAGATTTGACACCATTGCAGCCCATCGTGAGTTCGAGCCTGTTAATAGCCTGCTATATATTTGGGCTCGATATCGGCCCGATGTGATTTCGGCCAGTTAACGGGCCATTCAAGGGATGGACCAATTTTCAGGATGTACATCTTTTGGCCTTTTAGCGACCCATTTAAGTGTTGGGCCAATTTCCGGCTCGGTGTGTCTTTCAGCCTGTTGACGGCCCATAAATGAGTTGGGTCGTTTGTAGTCGGACCTTATGTAGCAACCCGACCTCAGATGGTCAAGTCTCTGTGTTCCAGTGTCATCCCTGGATCAAGAATGTCAACACACACAAGACTCGAAGGATTTATAACAGAGTAGCAATCACACACTTATTACATCGAATGTCTCAAGAGAGAACTTATTACAATAATATGGCTTAAGGCCATCTAATGCGATAACAGCGAAAGGCTTGGAAGATAAAGTGAGTCCATCAACTCCAAAGGCATAGCTGAGCTGCACGGCAACGACCTAACCAACCTTACTCCTCGTCTGAAAGGTCTGCAACATAATACGTTGCAGCCCGAAAACGGGTCAGCACATGGAATATGCTGGCAATATAACACAATAGAGCAGGAACAAAATAATGCTATCACTATATGCATATTTGGCTGGTGGAAAGCTCTATGGTTATAGTTTTGCAAAAAGCCAATTTTTCCCTACAACAAAGGAATAGATTTTAATTTAACTATCATGGTGGTTGAAACATTGAGAAGGTATAACCCCAACTCAATCCCAATTAAAGTAGTCAACAACCCAACAATATTAATTAAGAGTGATGAGATACATGTGATAACTCAAGTACTATATACTCAAAATTGTCCATAACCGGGGACACGACTAACCATGATTAGATTGTACACTCTGTAGAGGTTTGCGCACTTTTCCCCACAAGACTCGATCGCCTCCGTTGATTTCCCGCACTACATGGTGTTTGAGAAACGGATGACCGAGACACGCCTTCGTAAACATTAACTCTCTACTCCGGTAGAACATACCAAACCTACAAAACCCACTACCCGCCGATCTACCTCTTCAAGATCTTCACGTAACTTACTCAACTATGCTAGAGCCCATAGTAGCTTGTGGCTGCACACGGAAGTTTCTAGCATGAATAATCTCAGTTCCCTTTGAGCCTGGGTGGCGGTCCATAGGAAGATCACATGGGTACCCCAGGATTTCCAAAAAAATAAAACAGACAACACTGGGTTCCCCAGGTGCCTCAATCCACCTAGATTTGTATTAAAGTTACCACCTTAAATTAAACCATTAATTAACAATCTCACATCTGTCATGGATTCACTCAAACCTAACCACGTCTACGAGCATATCATAGCAATATAAGCAACACGTAGAAGTAACTCCCAAGGGTTTGATAGTAACAGGGCAATAGGTTCTACCTCAACTACTACTTCCCAACCCACAAGTTAATGACATCCTAACCATGCAATGTTTGAGGATTAAGCTAATGAATAAAAACTGGGTATGAAAAGAGTATGATCAAAGTGTTACTTGCCTTGCTGACGATCCGTGAATCCTAGAGACTCGTAGTAACACGCTTCGCACTCCGGGAAATTCTATCGCAAGCAAACAATAACATACATAAGCAACAAGCAAAGATGCACAAGCAAAACTCAAATAAAAGAGGCTGACTAGAAAGTTCAACTTAAGAACTCCGGTTCGCAAAAAGAATCAAACCAAACGGAGCAACGAAACTCAAACGGCGAAAGAAACATGATCCGCTCACTAATCTGAACTAAGGTCAAATTTGACAGTATCAAAATCTTGTTTAAGTTCTTTAAGCGGAAAGGGGGTCTCGAGACAAAGATCTAGGCGCTTGAATCGCCTGATTCCGACTAACGAGCGAAAAGATAAATAGAAACTAAGATCGGATCAGAAATCGCGATCAGAAAAATCGCGGAATAAATCCGAGAAAAAGAAAAACTGATGAACAGACTAACGAACGAACGTTCATTATCTGGATCTAAACGAAGAACGCGTTCGTTAAAACGAACGAACGAGCGAACGCTCGCTAAAGAAATAAAGCGGAGAAAAACTGATCTATTTAAAAAACGAAAACTAGGGTTTTCTAAAAAAACGAACGGTTTTCTTTAGAAAACCAGGGGCGGGGCTCCGGCGGGTTCCGGCACGACGGCGGGGCGGCGTGGGGTGGCGGGGTGGCGACGGCAGCGACGGGCGGCGGCGGCCGGGCGGAGGCGCGGCGGCTGCGGGCTCGGGCGGCGGCTTCACTGCTCGAGGCGGCGCGAAGTGCGATGGTGGTGGTGTGGCGGCGGGTGGCGAGGTATTGAAGAGAGGGGCGACTTGGAGGAGGGCAAGGCGCGGAGGCGGAGTCCGGCTCGGACTCCGTTCGAGTCGGCGGCGGCGGCGGCGCCAGGCGCTGTGAGGCGGCGGCTGGGCCGGCCTGCTCGGCTTGGCCTTAGGCCCAGTCGGGCGCGGGGAAACCTTTTTTTAATAGTTCCGCCAACGGAAAATAAATCCTATAAAATAAAATAAAAATCTAAAAATGCCAAAACAAATTTTCACCGTCTAAATGAAATATTTAGAACGAGATGAACATTTTCTTGGCCCTAAAATGCAATTTTTGAAAACGTGCAATTTTTCTAACGCAAATAAAATCAAATAAAATCCAACAAATGATTTTAACATTTTTCCTCCAATATTTCAATTGTTTTGAAGAAGTCATATTATCTCCCCTCATTTATTTTATTATGAAATATTTTTCAGAGACAAAAATAATTAAAATAAAAAATCCTCGTTTTCGCTATTTGATAAAAACCAAATATGAAAACCGGAAAATACCCAACTCTCTCCGAGGATCCTTGAGTTGCTTAGGATTTCTAGGATTGCGGAACAAAGATGCAATAAAATATGATATGCATGGATGACCTATGTATAACATTCGAAATTGAAAATTTGGGATGTTACAAACCTACCCCCCCTTAAGATAAATCTCGTCCTCGAGATTCGGGTTGGCTAGAAAATAGGTGCGGGTGGTCCTTGCGAATATCATCCTCTCGTTCCTAGGTGGCTTCCTCCTCGGTATGGTGGCTCCATTGAACTTTGCAAAACCTGATAACCTTGCTGAAAGTGACTCCTACCGGCAAAGTCAAGAATCTTCACCGCTTCTCCTCATAAGTCAAATTCATTGTCCAATTGAATCGCCTCCAGGGTATCCGTATCTCTTAACGGTATATCGGCCATCTCAGCATGACACTTCTTCAGCTGTGAGACGTGGAACACATCGTGAACTCCTGACAATCCTTCAGGTAACTCCAGCTTGTAGGCAACTTCTCCCATCTGTTCCAGAACATGGTACGGTCCTACAAATCTCGGGGCTAATTTTCCCTTAACTCCAAAACGTTTCACTCCTTGCAAGGGTGATACTCGCAGATATGCTCTGTCTCCAATTTCATAGGTTACCTCCTTGCGTTGTGTGTCTGCATAACTCTTTTGCCTGGACTGAGCAATCTTTAGTCTGTCTCGTATCAGCTTAACTTTCTCTTCAGACTCCTTGATCGGGTCTGGTCCGAACAGCTGTCGGTCTCCTACCTCATCCTACATCAGTGGTGTTCTGCATCTGCGTCCATATAGAGCTTCAAACGGTGCCATCTTCAAACTGGCCTGGTAGCTATTGTTGTATGAGAACTCTGCGTAAGGCAAATTGTCATCCCGACTAGATCCATAATCTAGCACACAGGCTCTCAACATGTCCTCCAGAATCTCGTTGACTCTCTCTGTCTGTCCATCTATCTGCGGGTGAAATGATGTACTAAACTCCAATCTCATACCCAGGGTCTGGTGTAACTGATGCCAAAACTTTGAAGTAAATTGTGTTCCTCTATCTGATACGATGGTCCTCGGAACTCCATGCAAACATACGATCCTGGACATATATATCTTGGCCAACTTTGCACTTGTATAAGTTGTTTTCACTGGGATGAAGTGAGCCACTTTGGTCAAGCGATCCACTACTACCCATATTGAGTCATATCCTGCCTTGGTCCTGGGTAATCCGGTGATAAAGTCCATGCCAGGTTTATCCCACTTCCATTCGGGTATCAGCATAGGTTGTAACAGTCCTGCTGGCTTCTGATGCTCTGCCTTCACTCTCTAACATACGGCTACATACTTGGCAATATCCTTCTTCATACCAGTCCACCAGAAATGTTCTTTCAAATCCAAATACATCTTGGTGTTTCCGGGGTGTATCGAGTAGGGTGATTCATGAGCCTCCTGAAGTATTAACTTCCTGATCTCTGGGTTATTGGGCACATAAACTCGGTCCTCAAACCATAAGGTATCGTGCTCATCCTCGCAAAAACCTTTGGCCTTTCCTTTGCTCATCTTCTCCTTTATCTCAGCAATCTCTTTGTCTTCCTTTTGAGCTTATCGAATCTTATCCAACAATGTTGATTGAACTTCCATTGTTGCAATGAAACCTCTTGGAACAATCTCCAACCGAAGTTCCATGATATCCTCAGCTAACTCCTTCGGCAATCCTTTACTTTCAAGGATATTGGCATAACTCTTCCGGCTCAAAGCGTCTGCTACGACATTGGCCTTTCCGGGATGATAGTGTAGCTTCATATCGTAATCCTTTATAAGCTCCAACCATCTCCTCTGTCTAAGGTTCAACTCCTTCTGTGTGAAAATGTACTTCAAACTCTTATGATCCGTGTGCACATCACAATGGTTCCCAATAAGATAATGTCTCCAAGTCTTCAATGCATGCACTACGGCTGCTAGCTCCAAATCATGCGCGGCATAGTTCAACTCATGGGGCTTCAGTTGTCGTGAGGCATACGAAACAACCTTTCCGTCCTGCATAAGCACACATCCAATTCCCAAGCCTGAGGCGTCACAATACACTTGAAACTCCTTATGTATATCTGGCAATGTTAGCACTGGGGCTGTAGTCAAACGTTTCTTCAACTCCTGAAAACTTGCCTCGCAATCTTCTGTCCATTTAAACTTAGTATCCTTCTTCAGCAATTCAATCATTGGCTTAGCAATCTTGGAAAATTTCTCAATGAATCTCAGATAATATCCCGCGAGTCCAAGGAAACTACGGATCTCGCCAACTGAAGTGGGTGCCAACCATTCGTTGGATCGGGCTGAACCTTCTTTGGGGTCCACTACTATACCTTCTCCTGATATAACATGCCCAAGAAATCCAACTTCCTTCAACCAAAACTCGCACTTGCTGAATTTGGTGTATAATTGGTGTTCCCTGAGTTTCTCGAGGACTAAACGCAAGTTCTCCTTGTGCTCCTCTTCGTTCTTCGAGTATACCATAATGTCATCAATAAACACCACAACAAACTTGTCCAAATACTCCATGAACACCTTGTTCATCATGCTCATGAAATAGGCAGGGGCGTTAGTCAGTCCAAACGACATGACCGTATACTCGTATAATCCATACTGCGTGGTGAATGTTGTCTTTGATATATCCTTCTCTCGAATCTTCAACTGATGGTACCCTGATCGTAGATCGATCTTCGAAAACACCTTGGCTCCTTGCAGCTGATCAAACAGATGATTGATCATTGGCAGCGGGTACTTGTTCTTAATCGTTACTTCATTCAAGGCTCGGTAATCAACAACCATCCTTAGGGATTTATCCTTCTTCTCAACCAAAAGCACTGGGGCTCCCCAAGGTGATGAACTCCTTCGGATGTAACCTTTCTCCAACAACTCCTTGATTTGTTTCTTAATTTCCTCCAGATCATTTGCGGGCATCCGGTAGGGTCTCTTGGATATTGGCCCTGTACCTGGCAATAGCTCTATCAAAAATTCGATGTCTCGATCTGGTGGCATGCCTGGTAACTCCTCTGGGAAAACATCCAGAAAATCCTTTACTACCGTACTTCCTCTGAACAACTCCCGTGAGGGCATTCACTTGGCTCCTCCTAGGCACATGCCTAGATACATACTTAATCCTTTTTTCCTCCGTGGTAAGATAAATTGATTTGCTAGCACACCAATGCTTCCTCCATACTTTGACATCCAAATTCCATACCTAATATCACATCCAATCCTTGCGACTCCAAGATAATTAGGTCAAACGGAAAAACATGTGTGCCAATGGTTAGGGGTATCTGGTTGCACCATCGGCTAGCCATGTACTGCTCCAAAGTAGCTCACTAAAAGAGGGGTCCTAAGGGTTTGGGTTGGTAGCTTAAACTTATCCACAAATCCCCTTGATATGTATGAATGCGATGCACCAAAGTATCAAAAAGAACAAGAGCGGTAAATGACTTAACCAAAAACTTACCTATTACCGCTGTTTCTGCTTCTTCAACTTCCTCCATGTTAACGTGGTTCACTTGTCCTTTGTTGAATGGATTAGGCTTCTTCCCAGCGCTCCCATTTCCGTTTCCATTCCTTCCTTCAGGGCAATCATTGGCATAGTGCCCTATCTTCCCGCACTTGAAGCAAGTAACTTGACTTAGGTCTCTTTTGGCGGGTGTAGCTGGGTTGGAGCGGTTCTGATTGTTATTAACTTCGTTCCCATTTCCATTCTTAGCACCATTGTGGTTATGCGATCCTCCTCCAGTGTGGTTGTGACCTCCATGATTATGAACAAGTCCTCCCGAGTTCGGGGTTAAGCGGGGCTTCTGTTGAGCTCCTGAATTATTCTTCCCTTGTCCATACTTCCTCTTGCGGCTCTCAATTTTCTGCTGCTCCCTTCGATCATAAGGGCCTTGTCTACCAACTCCTGGTAGTTGTTGAAAGTTGCCACCATCAACTGCATGCTCATCTCATCATTCAGCCCTTCCATAAACTTCTCCTGCTTCGCGGCATCTGTGGCCACATCATGAGGGGCATAGTGTGATAACTTGCTAAAATCATCCACGTACTGAGCTACAGTACGGTTCCCCTGGCGTAAGTTGCGAAACTCGCGCTTCTTCATCTGCATGGCTCCAGTTGAGACATGGGCTATGCGAAAATCTTGCTGAAACTGGTCCCAAGTGACGTTGGCTATAGGAAAAGTAGCCGTGTAATTCTCCCACCATGAGGCTGCTGGTCCATCCAATTGATGTGCGGCAAAGCGCACCTTCTCAAAGATCTGTGCATCCTGCGATGGTTAACTCCTTCCAATACGGGCGTAGCCAATCATCAAGAACTATTGGCTCGGTGCTACCGGAAAACACCGCGGTCAGAACCTCAGGAAACGGGCTAAATTGTCCACTGGTGGCGGGTTATTGTTGTTGTTGTTGCCCTGGTTCTGAACTAGCAATTGCATCAAAGCATTCTGCTGCTGGATCAACTGGGTGAGCTCCGGTGGAAAAACAAAACCGGTGTCACGTCTCGGAGGCATCTGATGGGTTTAGATGGAAGAGATTAGAATAGAAAAAAGGTCTAATGAGAAAACACTGCCCATATGCACATGAGGCAAACACAATCATTTCACTCAATCAATCAAGCAAGGGCATACAAACGGTCTAGGACTATCACAAAAGTGTTCAACTAATACTAGATGCATGGGGGGAATACTACTAGTATATGGTGGCCATCTAGAAATTTTGATTGGTGGAAGACTCCATGATGTCTGCTCCAGCTTCGTCTTCGTAGTCATCATCACTTGGATGAGAATCGGTGTCGTCGATGATGATGTAGTTGTCCGGGCAAGTGGGGTCATCGTCTTCTTCTTCCGGTGCTGGTCCTCCCATGAATACTCTGATATTCTTAACTAGGTCGTCGTTCTTCTCCAGTAGTGTCTTGATTTCCTCCTCATATCTGTCGCGTGTAAACTTGAGTTCTTCCTCCAGCTCGATGATCCTGGTCTTCGCCTTCTTCAACTCCATCATGTCTGCGCACATCTGGTTCTCCTGACGTCGAATGTGCTGGTTTAGCTCCTGGATGAAAGCTGCAATGGATCTATCCTTCTTGGTGCTGATTACTTCCCATTACTCATCTCGGCACCCACATATTTGATAGATGGTGTCCTTAAGCTCCCTGTTGTAGACTTCTCCAATGCGTCCCATGGTAATGTGGGCTGCCTGCTCTTGCCTAGACTCCAGGTCGGTGCTTCGAAAGAAAATTCTATGGGTTTAGAAGTTGGCGAGAACGTCCTTCATGGAACTTGTACTTGAATCATCCAGCGCTACTCTTCTGGTAAGGTGGCATTGTACGTCCCGGTGAAACTTGGTATTCCAATGTTCAAGTACCTAGTGACTTCCTTCAAGTGGCGTCCAAAAGGTGTGTTTTCATCCGGTTGTGCAAACTTGTTCTTCATCTCCGTCATCCTAAAGAGAGGAAAAATGGAGAGGAGTCAGAAAAGAGTAGAGAAGATTGACCTATGGTTTATCTTAGTGGTCGTGTCCTACACTCAGCGTGTGCTCTGACACCATCTTGTAGCGACCCGACCTCAGATGGTCAAGTCTCTGTGTTCCAGTGTCATCCCTGGATCAAGAATGTCTTGACACACACAGTACTCGAAGGATTTATAACAGAGTAGCAATCACACACTTATTACATTGAATGTCTCAAAAGAGAACTTATTACAATAACATGGCTTAAGGCCATCTAATGCGATAACAGCGGAAGGCTTAGAAGATAAAGTGAGTCCATCAACTCCAACGGCATAGCTGAGCTGCACGGCAACGACCTAACGAACCTTACTCCTCATCTGAAAAGTCTGCAACATAATACGTTGCAGCCCGAAAACGGGTTAGCACATGGAATATGCTGGCAATATAACACAATAGAGCAGGAACAAAATAATGCTATCACTATATGCATATTTGGCTGGTGGAAAGCTCTATGGTTATAGTTTTGCGAAAAGCCAATTTTTTCCTACAACAAAGGAATAGATTTTAATTTAACTATCATGGTGGTTGAAACATTGAGAAGGTATAACCCCAACTCAATCCCAATTAAAGTAGTCGACAACCCAACAATATTAATTAAGAGTGATGAGATACATGTGATAACTCAAGTACTAGATACTCAAAATTGTCCATAACCGGGGACACGGCTAACCATGATTAGATTGTACACTCTGCAGAGGTTTATGACTTTTCCCCACAAGACTCGATCGCCGTTGATTTCCCGCACTACATGGTGTTTGAGAAACGGATGACCGAGACACGCTCTTCGTAAACATTAACTCTCTACTCCGTAGACCATACCAAACCTACAAAACCCACTACCGCTGATCTACCTCTTCAAGAGCTTCACGTAACTTACTCAACTATGCTAGAGCCCATAGTAGCTTGTGGCTGCACACGGAAGTTTCTAGCATGAATAATCTCAGTTCCCTTTGAGCCTGGGTGGCGGTCCATAGGAAGATCACACGGGTATCCCAGGATTTCCAAAAAATAAAACAGACAACACTGGGTTCCCCACGTGCCTCAATCCACCCAGATGTGTATCAAAGTTACCACCTTAAATTAAACCATTAATTAACAATCTCACATCTGTCATGAATTCACTCAACCCAACCACGTCTACGAGCATAGCATAGCAATATAAGCAACGCCAGAGAAGTAACTCCGAAGGGTTTGATAGTAACAGGACAATAGGTTCTACCTCAACTACTACTTCCCAACCCACAAGTTAATGACATCCTAACCATGCAATGTTTGAGGATTAAGCTAATGCATAAAAACTGGGTATGAAAAGAGTATGATCAAAGTGTTACTTGCCTTGCTGACGATCCGCGAATCCTAGAGACTCGTAGTAACACGCTTCGCACTCCGGGAAATTCTATCGCAAGCAAACAATAACATACATAAGCAACAAGCAAATATGCACAAGCAAAACTCAAATAAACGAGGCTGACCAGAAAGTTCAACTTAAGAACTCCGGTTCGCAAAAAGAATCAAACCAAACGGAGCAACGAAACTCAAACGGCGAAAGAAACATGATCCGCTTACTAATCTGAACTAAGGTCAAATTTGACAGTATCAAAATCTTGTATAAGTTGTTTAAGCAGAAAGGGGGTCTCGAGACGAAGATCTAGGCGCTTGAATCGCCTGATCCGACTAACGAGCGAAAAGATAAACAGAAACTAAGATCGGATCAGAAATCACGATCAGAAAAATCGCGGAATAAATCTGAGAAAAAGAAAACTGACGAACAAACTAACGAACGAACGTTCATTATCTGGATCTAAATGAAGAACCCGTTTGTTAAAATGAACGAACAAGCGAACGCTCGCTACATAAATAAACCGGAGAAAAACCGATCTATTTAAAAAAACGAAAACTAGGGTTTTCTAAAAACCGAACGATTTTGTTTAGAAAACCGGGGCGGCGGGCTGCTACCTTGGCTCGGCTCCGGCGGGTTCCGCTGACGGGCTCGTGGGGTGGCGGCAAGTGGGAGGCGCGGCGGCAGCGGGCTCGAGGCGGCGGTGGCGGGTGGTGGTGGTGGTGTGGAGGCGGGGTGGTGAGGTATTTAAGAGAGGCGACTTGGAGGAGGGAGCAAGGCGTGGCGGAGGCGGAGTCCTCGGCACTGATCCGAGTCGGCGGCGCGGCGGGCGCTAGTGCTTGAGGCGGCGGCGCGGCCGGGGCCTGCTTTGGGCCTTAGGCCCAGTCGGGCGCGGGGAAACTTTTTTTTAAATAGTTCCACCGACAGAAAATAAATCCTAAAAATAAAATAAAAATCTAAAAATGCCAAAACAAATTTTCACCGTCTAAATGAAATATTTAGAACGAGATGATCATTTTCTTGGCCCTAAAATGCAATTTTTGAAAACGTGCTACTTTTTAACGCAAATAAAATCCAAATAAAATCAAATAAAATCCAACAAATGATTTTAACATTTTTCCTCCAATATTTCAATTGTTTGAAGAAGTCATATTATCTCCCCTCATTTATTTTATTATGAAATATTTTTCAGAGAGAAAAATAATTAAAATAAAAAATCCTCGTTTTCGGTATTTGATAAAAACCAAATATGAAAACCGGAAAACCCCCAACTCTCTCCGAGGGTCCTTGAGTTGCTTAGGATTTCGAGGATTGCGGAACAAAGATGCAATAAAATATGATATGCATGGATGACCTATGGTAACATTCCAAATTGAAAATTTGGGATGTTACACCTTAGTTTTGGCCTTTTAGCGACCAATTTACATGTTGGGCCAATTCCCGGCCCGGTGTTTCTTTCAGCCTGTTAACGCCTGATACGTCTCCAACGTATCTATAATTTTTTATTGCTCCATGCAATATTATTTTCGGTTTTGGACATTATTGGGCTTTATTATACAATTTTATATTATTTTTGGGACTAACCTATTAACCGGAGGCCCAGCCCAGAATTGCTGTTTTTTGCCTATTTCAGAGTTTCGCAGAAAAAGAATATCAAACGGAGTCCAAACGGAATGAAACCTTCGGGAACGTGATTTTTGGAACGAACTTGATCCAGAGGACTTGGACCCTACATCAAGAAAGCTACCAGGAAGCCACGAGGTAGGGGGGCGCCCCTACCCCCCGGGCGTGCCCTCCACCCTCGTGGGCCCCATATTGCTCCACCGACGTACTCCTTCCTCCTATATATACCTACGTACCCCAAACGATCAGAGACGAAGCCAAAAACCTAATTCTACCGCCGCAACCTTCTGTACCCGTGAGATCCCATCTTGGGGCCTGTTTTTCTGGAGCTCCGCCGGAGGGGGCATCGATCACGAAGGGCTTCTACATCAACACCATAGCCTCTCCGATGAAGTGTGAGTAGTTTACCTCAGACCTTTGGGTCCATAGTTATTATCTAGATGGCTTCTTTTCTATTTTTTGATCTCAATACAATATTCTCCCCCTCTCTTGTGGAGATCTATTCGATGTAATTTTCTTTTGCGATGTGTTTGTTGAGACCGATGAATTGTGGGTTTATGATCAAGTTTATCTATGAACAATATTTGAATCTTCTGAATTCTTTTATGTATGATTGGTTATCTTTGCAAGTCTCTTGAATTATCGGTTTGGTTTGGCCTACTAGAAAGATCTTTCTTGCAATGGGAGAAGTGCTTAGCTTTGGGTTCAATCTTGCGGTGTCCTTTCCCAGTGACAGTAGGGGCAGCAAGGCACGTATTGTATTGTTGCCATCGAGGATAACAAGATGGGGTCTATATCATATTGCATGAGTTTATCCCTCTACATCATGTCATCTTGCTTAAAGCGTTACTCTGTTCTTATGAACTTAATACTCTAGATGCATGTCGGATAGCGGTCGATGTGTGGAGTAATAGTAGTAGATGCAGGCAGGAGTCGGTCTACTTGTTTCGGATGTGATGCCTATATACATGATCATGCCTAGATATACTCATAATTATGCTCAATTCTGTCAATTGCTCAACAGTAATTAGTTCACCCACCGTAAATACTTATGCCCTCGAGAGAAGCCACTAGTGAAACCTATGCCCCCCGGGTCTATTTTCCATCATATTAATCTTCCAACACTTAGCTATTTCCGTTGCCTTTTATTTTATTTTGCATCTTTATCACAAAAATACCAAAAATATTATCTTATCATATCTATCAGATCTCACTCTCGTAAGTGACCGTGTAGGGATTGACAACCCCTTATCGTGTTGGTTGCGAGGATTTATTTGTTTGTGTAGCTGCGAGGGACTCGTGTGTAGCCTCCTCTTTGGATTGATACCTTGGTTCTCAAAAACTAAAGGGAAATACTTACGCTACTTTGTTGCATCACCCTTTCCTCTTCGAGAGAAAACCAACGCCTTTGCTCAAGAGGTAGCAAGAAGGATTTCTAGCACCGCTGCCGGGAGGTCTACATAAAAGTCAACATACCAAGTACCCATCACAAACCCTTATCTCCGCATTACATTATTTGCCATTTCCTCTCATTTTCCTCTCCCCACTTCACCCTTGCCGCTTTATTCCCCCTCTCTTTTTGTTCGCCTCTTTTTCACTTGCTTCTTGTTTGCTCGTGTGTTGGGTTGCTTGTTTGTCACGATGGCTCTGCCTAAATTTGGTGATCTTCACCTTAAAAGGTTGGAAGAGATCGAAGGCAATGTCAGGAGTTTTATGGTCTTACAGTTTGAGCATAATAATTTCTAAAGGATATGTTATATATGAATAAAGAGCTCGATGATATGTCTAAAGAATTTTATGGTTTGAGATCCCAAATTGCTCATCTTGAGAAGTTAATAGCTGAAATATCGGATAAGCAGGCTACCTTACTTAATAAGATGACCGCTAAGACAGGAAAACTTTGAAAATAAAGGTGAAGATCTAAAGTTTATTGATGAGTCCCCTATTAAATCTTTGTTTTGCAATATGAATCTTGATAATGATGGGACTGAATATGATCCACCTTTACCTAGAAGGCGTTCCAGAAATTCAGAGTTTTTAGATCTTGATGCTAAAATTGATAAAAGTGGGATTGAATGGATCAAAACATTAGATATTAATGAACCCACTATTTTGGATTTCAAGGAATTTAATTATGATAATTGCTCTTTGATAGATTTTATTTCCTTGTTGCAATCTGTGCTAAATTCTCCTCATGCTTATAGTCAAAATAAAGCCTTTACCAAACATATCGTTGATGCTTTGATGCAATCTTATGAAGAAAAACTTGAGTTGGAAGTTTATATTCCTAGAAAACTCTATGATGAGTGGGAACCTACTATTAAAATTAAAATTAAAGATCATGAATGCTATGCTTTGTGTGATTTGGGTGCTAGTGTTTCCACGATTCCAAAAACTTTGTGTGATTTCCTCAATCTTGGTTTTCCGGGAATCGCTCGGGCATCTACGCACGGGAAATTATGTCAAACACGGCTAGTTGTAAGCAGGCTAGCTCTACAGCCATGATGATAGTGACTGCAGACGGTGAGGATGACTATGGTATGCTGAACACGGCGCCTATACTCAGGTGTCATCTCCGGCACAGGGTCTTGTCACTTCACTGTGAGGAGCAGCACGTAATAATTTGACCAATGGGTAGTACAGTGCTACTAGTACATTTGTAGTACTACTACTAGTACTAGCACCACCTCTGGATTTAGTAGTACTACCACTTCCATCTGGATTTAGTATTTGACTAGCAATATCTAGTAATGCATGTCACAAAAAATGTACTACTCCCTGTGTAAATAAATACATGGTGTATTATTTTATTCGTATCAGCGAGAGAACTTAATGTCTTTTTTCTAATTAATAGGATTACATGCAATGAACTAACCACTGCATGTCATGTTTGGTAGTCTCAAGTCATGGAAAGCATGCACGGCCCACATCTCTCACTGGTTGATATGTCACGAAATAAGAAATGAGGAGGGAGTTAATGTACCGTGCCTAAGTGTTCTGGGATTACACAAATTTTTTTGTTACATGCATTAACATTTTATTAGTTAAATCAAAGGTCATAACTTGGCGCAAAATGCAAAGGGGACCAATAAACCAGTAAACATCAAAGTTCTCTCGTTTGGCCCCAACTAGAGGTCCGGTGAGATGACTATACTGCACCGGCACGGAGGGGGACGCAGCTTCATTGACTTACTGCACTTGCCTTTGGTTGTATGACACGTGGGCCCAACAGGTGGATGGCCCGCCTGTCATACAACCAAAGGCAGGTGCAGTAGAGGACCGAGGAGTAGATGGCCAACACGCACGTGAATTCAACGCAGTCTGCACTTCTCATATAAAGGCTCCCCGCCAGTCCAATCTACGAAATCCTACGCACCTACGCACCCTAACCAAGGGCAAGAGTGATCACTCCAATCACAAGATCAGTTGACTAGAAGCTAGACCCATGGAGGCGATGAGCGCGCGCATCAGCCGGCTGTGCTAGATGGCCCACTAGGCCTACGGCCCGGCACCGAGGAACGTCTCCAGGTCGTGCTTGAGGCCGCCAGAGTGAGAGGCCGCTTGGACGACAGCTTCGTCTCCTAGTTCGACAAGGTCCTCGTTGGCTTCCTCGACAGGTTCACCATCGTCAAGAAGTTCACAGACGACCTTGACGTACGCCTCGAGCCCACGCGCCCAGGCTCTGCGATGCCCGCCACCCTCAACGGCCTCTATGGTGACAACCTCTTTGACGCACTGGTGGCCCTGCGACTGCCCGCCGTCATGCCGGAGAATGTCCACCTCAAGGTCGCGCTCGCCTCACAGCGCGTGGCGCAGCAAGACATCGTTGACATAATCACCCACGTCTACGCACAAATCGCCCACAAGGACGATAGGTCGCTGGCCTTCTTGACCCACAGGGCAACCTTGGACGGCATTGTTCAGAAGCACGTTGAGCTCCCCGCCAACGCCGCTGCTCCTCACTCATCGGTTGGTGACCAGGCGCACTAGGGCGTGAGGATGTCGTTGATGGATCCGTATGTATCTTTATCTTTCCGTCAAATCCATGTAGTAGTATATGGTACTTCTAGTAATTATCTTACCTTTCGCATCAACTTCATAATTTTTGTACGTACTCCATGCATGAACCGTGCCCGAACCTAACTTCTCATTACTGTGGCGACCGATTCTCTGGGTGTTAATCCCAGAAAAATGGCCCTTGTGCTTACCAGCCCCAGGATAACTGCTAGCTGATAAGGCACCAACTTGATATAGAAATTCCAAGCAAAAAAAAACAATATAAGTAGTACAAGACCATTCTGGCCTGAAAGTACAACGAAAGGTTTCTAAAGGTTGATGGCGGAAGCGGTTTATGAAACACCCTCGTCTATGGGACTCCATTTCCCACAGGAACAGCTGACCAGGTTAAATCCTATCTTCGCGTGGCTGCCATCACCGTTGCTTAGGTTCTGGGACTGTTATCGCAACGCTCCTCTCCAAGCAAGAAATCTGGACAAGACAATAGCCAGGGACAAGCCATTGAGTACTTTGAATGTACTCGCAAACATTATGAACACGGGTACAATATAACAATGATGTGCTGAAAATATTTTATGCTTATGACGTCAGTCACAAAAAGATAAATAAACTCTGATGCGTGCAAGCATGTTATTTATGAATATGCAATAATATGGTAGTATTAAAATTATGAAATAAATAACATAAGGAACTTCAAAAGAATAGCCACGATCGGGCGTCTGAGCGACACCGCATAAAGGGCTTTAAAAGAAATGCCACAGTCGGGCGTCTGAGCGACACCGCATAAAGGGCTTTAAAAAAATGCCACAGTCGGGCGTCTTAGCGACACCGCATAACGGGCTTATAATTAAACAAGAACAATGCCGCAGTCGGGCGTCAGAGCGATACCACATAAAGGGCTTATAAATAAACAAGAACAATGCCGCAGTCGGGCGTCTGAGCGGCACCACATAAAGGGCGTATAGATAAAAACAGTGAATATCCAGGAGGTAGAACCATCCTAGGGATATTCGATAATAATAAGTAACACGGGTTAGTCCACATCGAAAATAATAATCATAATTTATCACAAGTCACAATCGTGATTCCAGGGTTAACAGTTTCACCTCCGAAGACCGACACTAAGACCGACACTTGACCCATCCTGCATCGTAATCCTTAACCATGGACACGGCTATTCGAATAGGTTTAATCTCTGCAGAGGGTGTACTCTTTACCCACGAGTAACGGATTTCTTTAGTCCATCGGGACTAATTCCGTCTATGGTCTTTTTGTTGAAAACACACCTAACTTGCACACACCAACTTAACTCACATGTGTCTGGAATCACCCACGACACCTGTTAAGCAAAACTCTAAGTGGGGAGGCCACAACCTCGACGTAACATGGGATCACAAAATTTATACAGCTACAAGAACCGGGGAGCTACCCCTTTCGGCTACAACCGAAACACCCATGCTCCGGACCCGGTGGCATGACTACCGGATGCCTCCGGATATTCCACCACGGCCTCTCTGTACGGTGTGTGCTAGGAAAGGGTTGACAACTTACTGAACCGTACCCTACTTGGTGTAGAGACGAGTGGTAGTACGAAGCAAGTAGGGGGGTTACTGGCACAAGACTCGATCTATGGTCGACACGGGAGGTTGTAATATTTCCTGCATGATTAGCATAACAATGCATATATCTCAAACAACAGATGGAAACATCACGCGACATACCCCTCATGTCATACCGGACACGACCGTCTCGACGGAGGACTAGGGCAAGCCCGTGTCTACCCAAGACAGAGGCCTTCCCGTCTTTCCTTCCGGTATGCATGAAAGACATATGACGGTGATTTCCATCACAAATCATGTCAACTTCATTAGCATAAACTCATTAATATGCACCCATAAATAGGATCACATCCTCACATAAAATGACGCATGTATGTGTCCGGGTGGTGTTGCCACCGTGCTATGCAACACACACAAAAATTCACTAGGGTTCAGAATGCTTGCCTTTAGGTCATGGGAAAGAAGGGTGCATCCAAAACATCTTGAAATCTTCAAAAATCCTATTTAAAAGAATATATTTGAATTAACACACAAAATAAAAACAGCACAAAAAGTTGTTTTGAAATTTTTTCAAGTAAATCTTCAAATAAACTAGACAATATTTGAGAGAGGTATCAAAAAGAATCAATTCATTTGGAGTTGTATTTAAAAAGTTATAGACAGTCAAAGTTCAGTCAACTGATTTTAAAAATAAAACAGAAAAATGTAAAACGGTTCGATTAATTACGTACACGCCGAAGCGTAATCTGAAATACGCTTCCACTTACTCCGTGTGGACGATTGCATGGTCACCGACATGGGTCCTAGGTGGCCTACTAGTCAGGTTTGACTAGTCCGCCTTCCTTCTTCTCCCTCTGTCCCGGCGGAGGCGGACTCGGCGACCAACGCCGGCGGCGGCTCTCGCGCCACCGGAGGGCGGGATGGATCCGCCAGATCGGGCGGTCCTCTTGGTAGTCGCTGGTCGACGGGACGGCGTGAGCTGCCGCGGCGAAGCCATGGGCGGAGGAAAGCTTCGGGGCGAAGTGGTTTTGGGCGGCGGTGGTTCCCGATCGAAATCGAGTAGGGGATGTGATCACGGGAGGAAGGGAAGGTTCCTGGTGGAGAGAGTGGAGAGGGGGAGACCCTGGTTGCGCCGGAATGGCCTCGTTAGTGGCGGCGGCTGGAGTTGCCGGAGAGGTTGAAGATGACCTGCTCCCCTCCAATTGGCGGCTAGGGGGGCACTAGTGAGACGGTGTGAGGCTGTCTGCGTGCGGGTTTGAGCTCGGGGCCTCCTTATATAGCGTGGCTAGGTTGGTCCGAGGCGGCCGGAGATAAGAACGACGGCGAACCGACGTTCTGTAGCAGCAGGGGGACGTGGCGACGACAGGAGCTAGGGGACACGCTTGCGGATGAGCACGCACTGCTCATAGGGGCAGGTGGCGAGCCGGGGTGGCTTTGGCGGCGCCGACCGCGGCAGAGGCGCGCTGCGGACGCTGACGTGCCGCCAAGAGCTTGCTGGCAATGTTGCAGAGGCGGTCGGGTCCTTGGCGCGACGTAGCGAGAGGCCAAGCGAGTGGCGCGGCTCTGCGGAGTG
Organism: Aegilops bicornis; assembly: GCA_021605145.1. Lineage (NCBI taxonomy): Eukaryota > Viridiplantae > Streptophyta > Magnoliopsida > Poales > Poaceae > Aegilops > Aegilops bicornis. The sequence continues at coordinate 292,925,991 of CM038672.1, read as the reverse complement.
GTGGCAAGCCAGGGCGCGACGCGTCGGCTCGGGTGCGGCACGTGCAATATGCGTGCTCTGCTCGCGCCCAGAGCACGAACCGAAGGTGCACGATGAAAAGCCAAGGCCTGCTACAGGGCTTGGGTGAGGCTGGCAAGAAACAAGGCTAGGTTAAGGTTAGCAAGGGATCAAGGGACATGATGGATAGGCCAGGAGCTCAAGTTCACCAAGTAAACTTGAAGCCATGTCAAATCTGGTTGTGCACACAGGGTGTTTGACAAAATGCCAAAGGCACCTAGGTAGTTCTTGGAGTGGCCAAATTCTCCAGATCAGTGTCTCTATGGATGTAGGAGAGGGTGGTGGGGTTGGTTTGCAAAAAGGAGAAACTTGCTAGTGCAAGTTTTGCAAAAACTACAATTCTGGACAGGGAGTAATTGGCATCATTACAAGGACTAAAAGTGCACCAAATAGAGCATGCTCCTGGACTTAGGGGTTTTGCAGGGTTGACTACAAGCATGAGAACACACACGATCACTAGAGCAAGAAATGACAGAGTTGCAGTAGAAAACACAAGTCTGGTCCAGAATGAAGAAGAGGATAATGCACTCAAATTTTCCAAAGAACATCACTATGTTTTTGCATAAAGTTGAATGGCATGCTACCACTGACATCCCATAATTTTGGTGGAGGCTCTAGGGAAATATTTAATTTGGTTGTAGTGCAAAATTGTCCACTGGACCAGATTTGAAAAACAGGTGTAACACTCAAAATAAGCAATGAAATAGTTTTATTATTACACAAAAGTGATCTAGGGGCATCACTTGACATCTCCAAATTTTGGTTGGAAAATTAGTTAAAGTTATCAACTGGTTGCAGTACAAACAGAGCTCAAAACAATTTAAAACAAGCCATTTTAATGATTATAGCTCAGGGTAAAATAATCTAATAAATAATTCTACTGATTTAGAAATTGTTTTAATGAGATGGCAAGGAAGTCCAATATATTTTTGGAAAGCTTCACTTGGGAAAAGATAAAACTCCTTAACAATAAAAGAAGAGTTCTGAAAATCCACGGAATTAAAAATTTAAAAACTCCTGGCAAACATTTTAATATTGAAAACTTGGCTAAATTTTTGGGGTGTTACAACTACTACCCCCCTTAAGAAAAATCTCGTCCTCGAGATTTGTTAAGAGTTAAATTAAATGAATAAGAATTGAAACGAAAGCAGCTACAGTGAGAGCAATAAGTGATTCAAAAATACAGTGTGGGATACTGGCGCGGTGTGGAGAAAATCCACGGTTTTGGGGAAAACTAGCGATTTCTACACTGGTCATAAATTTAGAATAAATTCTAAATCTTAAAATACGCTGGTCGCACCCGAGAGCACAGTGCTCTCTGGCTGACTGGTGGACCCGGGCCCACGGTCAGCCTTTTCTCCTTCCTCCGGCTCTTTCTTCTTCCTCTCTCCCGCGCGTTCTCCCGCGCTTTCTCCATCGGCGACGCCTAGCGCATAGGGCACCTAGGCCGTACCGCGGTAGTGCACGGCGCGCTAGCTGCCGGTGCAGCGTGCACTCACCTCGCGGGCGGTCTTGCTGTCGGCCTTTCGCTGGATTCGCCTCCGAACACCGGCGGTCGGGCGACGAGCGGCGCTGGTGGACCTCGTCCATCGTACACCGAGCTCGGGCTTATAAAAAGGACCGCGGCGTTTTCCTCTTCTTCCTCACACCTGGCCTCGCTCCTCTTCCTCCTTCCTTCTCCTCTGTTTCCGTTTGCCGGAGCTCGGGACGAGGCTCTAATGGCGGAGGTGGTGCCGGACTGGTACGTGATCCTGCTGTGCGGAGGGCTGGCAGCGGTGCTGGGGCTCTCGGCGCTCCTGTGCGCGATGATCCTCGACGATCGCCACGATGCCGCTGCTCGGTTGCTGGCTCTCCACGGTGGCGGTGACCACGATGAGTAGGTGGGGTGTGTCGGGTGTTAACTGTTGTACGGAGGTGCTTAGTTAGACGCGACACAGTTGCAAAATTTTGCAAGCAGTGTATGTGTCCGTGTAATCGTGGTGGTGAGTCTGCTGCCGTGGTGCTGCGCGAAATAAAATAATCTATGCCGTGAGAAAACATAAGATGCGGCAACTCAGGGAAAAGAAATCTCACTCCAGGATTCCTCGCGAGAGAAAACCGTAATACATTAGAGTCAAATCGCGACAGAGCTGCTTACATTAATGATTTACTCGTCGCGAAACTCGGGGTACTAAGCATAAGTTACAACACATAAATAAAAGAAATTGGGGTAAATAAAACAGCGATGCATCTAAGTTGAAAACGGTAACTGGACGGGGTCCTGAGAAAACGTTTCCGGCACTGTGATACACTCTTCTTCTATAGGAGGAAGTGGATTGACCAGTCGATGAATGTGTCTCTCCTGGTCGGGCCTCAGTGATCTGCCGATGGCGATCTGAGGATTTAAATCCGCGAGGCTTTGTAGATAACCCATCACATGTTGGGTTAAACGTTCTTGAGCGATGACGTATTGGACGAGGTTGGCCAAGACTGGGTCTCTCTCAATACGTCCACCTGGAAAAGATGTTACTCCCCCGGGTGCTGCACGGCTCGGAAAATAATAATACCCTCGTTCGCTGGCATAGGGTACCGTGAATCGAAGGCGAGCAAGTGCTTCATACGCAGCAGCTTCTACGGCCATGTGCAGGGTTGGTATAGATTTCCCCACGAAGGAGACTTTTGTTGGGTCTTGGTTTGGGTTTATGGGCGGGATGTGCATGGCTGCCCAATATCTTGAGGTGGAAGGGGTGATCCTCGATTTGAACAGCTCGTACTGGGGTGGCTGGGTGGCGCCCATGGTACTGCGGGTAAAATCCCACAATATCTTGACGAAACTACTTGGGGTAGCATCTGGAGTCCTCAGATAAATACTAGGGCTCGGCATGGCAAGAAATGGTTGTGTGGATGGTGCACAAGGTGAGAGGGTGCTTGGCAAGGTCACTCGGTGGCCCTTTTTATAGTGCCGGGGCTTGGTCATTTACTGTGGTAAAAAGTAAAGAATTGGCCGGCTCAGCTCGGGGTCAACCACAGATACACACATCTTACTAAAGTGACGTATCACTGTGGGGGTTGTCGGGGCGGTTTTTGGTAGTTGCGCCAAGGATAGAGAAATCACACTGCATGCTAATACATCCATGCAAGACTACTATATAAAACAGACGCACGATGCCAGGCTGCGTTAATTTAAGGGATCACAGGATTACAAAGCGAGTGTACAGGTGGACTCGCCACTACTCGAGTGACTCAGTCTACTTCGTTTACATCCAAGCGGGCGTCCCTTGTGGATGTCGAGGCTTCTCCACGGTTCTCACCGTTGGAATTTGCTGGAGAGGGCTGAGGGGCTGCAGGCTCGGGTAGTGATGATGACCATCGCGGGATTGTTGACTACAACCCCGTTGGAGTGTGCTCCCGAGGAGGCGGCAAGCACTTCTCGGGTCATCAAAGCACCTTGGCCGACGGCCGGGCTGACCTCGTGGTCTCGACCGTTGTCCAAACAAAGACGACTGGGTTGTCGGCGTTGGGCTCGATCTCCTCTCTCGCTGGGGCTCGACGAACCAGTTCTCCACGAGCTGCGATCAGATCAATAGTGATTTGATCGAATAGATCCTCCAGTGCACTTACATAGCGCACTAGATGTAGCAATGCGGGATCCGTCTCGTGATCTCCGTTGGCAACTAGGGGTGGTCTACCATACCCTTCACGCCTGGGGTAGTAGTGGAACGAGCGATAGTTAACTTTGGGCTTAGGTGCACGAGATGAACTATAGCCTCTCGAGCAGCTAGTTGGATGGCTTGTGGCTCAAAGGAAGTAGTTCTTCCGGTGAACTCAGAGGGCGCCGGTGCCAAACCCCTACCGTAGATATGTACAAAGGGCCCGTAATTGACGGCTCTCACCACTTATGGGTCCTTGGTACACAACATATTCGGGTGGTTCTTCTAACGCATAGGCACGACGGGTAAGGTTTATGCAGTATGGTCACAAAACCTCCAAGGTTGGTTGCTGCAGTCTCATGGTGTACTACGGGACCAGGCATTGTGGCTTGGTTTTGGGGTAGCGGCTGTGCTGGGCTGGGTTGAGGCGAGCGTGTCCTTTTTATAGAAAAAGGGGACGGAGTCTTCCTTCACACGCTTGCGAATGAGACGCCTTTGGTGCTGATCACTGGTGGGTGATAGACGGGCTAGTTTGATAGGTTGGGCACTGACTGCCAAAAGCGTCGGGTCACTGTGTGGCTATCTTGCATGGGAAGCTTGGCTGGGGTTTTGGTTACGGCTCGGTGGGTTGTTAGCCTAAGTTTATTGACCTGGCTAAGATAGGATTAGCCAATGGTCAGCCTGGCTCTGATACCAAGTCTGTGGCGACCGATTCTGCGGGTGTTAATCCCAGAAAAATGGCCCTTGTGCTTACCAGCCCCAGGATAACTGTTAGCTGATAAGGCACCAACTTGATACAGAAATTCCAAGCAAAAAAAAACAATATAAGTAGTACAAGACCATTCTGGCCTGAAAGTACAACGAAAGGTTTCTAAATGTTGATGGCGGAAGCGGTTTATGAAACACCCTCGTCTATGGGACTCCATTTCCCACAGGAACAGCTGACCAGGTTAACTCCTATCTTCGCGTGGCTGCCATCACCGTTGCTTAGGTTCTGGGACTGTTATCGCAACGCTCCTCTCCAAGCAAGAAATCTGGCCAAGACAATAGCCAGGGACAAGCCAGTAAGTACTTTGAATGTACTCGCAAACATTATGAACACGGGTACAATATAACAATGATGTGCTGAAAATATTTTATGCTTATGACGTCAGTCACAAAAAGATAAATAAACTCTGATGCGTGCAAGCATGTTATTTATGAATATGCAATAATATGGTAGTATTAAAATTATAAAATAAATAACATAAGGAACTTCAAAAGAATAACCACGATCGGGCGTCTGAGCGACACCGCATAAAGGGCTTTAAAAGAAATGCCACAGTCGGGCGTCTGAGCGACACCGCATAAAGGGCTTTAAAAAAATGCCACAGTCGGGCGTCTTAGCGACACCGCATAAAGGGCTTATAATTAAACAAGAACAATGCCGCAGTCGGGTGTTAGAGCGATACCACATAAAGGGCTTATAAATAAACAAGAACAATGCCGCAGTCGGGCGTCTGAGCGGCACCACATAAAGGGCTTATAGATAAAAACAGTGAATATCCAGGAGGTAGAACCATCCCAGGGATATTCGATAATAATAAGTAACACGGGTTAGTCCACATCGAAAATAATAATCATAATTTATCACAAGTCACAATCGTGATTCCAGGGTTAACAGTTTCACCTCCGAAGACCGACACTAAGACCGACACTTGACCCATCCCAGACTGTAATCCTTAACCATGGACACGGCTATTCGAATAGGTTTAATCTCTGCAGAGGATTCCTTTAGTCCATCGGGACTAATTCCGTCTATGGTCTTTTTGTTGAAAACACACCTAACTTGCACACACCAGCTTAACTCACATGTGTCTGGAATCACCCACGACACTTGTTAAGCAAAACTCTAAGTGGGGAGGCCACAACCTCGACGTAACATGGGATCACAAAATTTATACCGCGCGCAAACTAGGGAGTTACCCCCTTTCGGCTACAACCGAAACACCCATGCTCCCGGACCCGGTGGCATGACTACCGGATGCCTCCAATATCTTCCACCACGGCCTCTCTGTACGGTGTGTGCTAGGAAAGGGTTGAAAACTTACTTAACTGTACCCTACTAGGTGTAGAGACGAGTGGTAGTACGAAGCAAGTAGGGGGGGTTACTGGCACAAGACTCGATCTATGGTCGACTCGGGAGGTTGTAATATTTCCTGCATGATTAGCATAACAATGCATATATCTCAAACAATGTATGGAAACATCACGCGACATACCCCTCATGTCATACCGACACGACTGCCTCGACGGAGGACTAGGGGCAAGCCCATGTCTACCCAAGACAGAGGCCTTCCCGTCTTTCCTTCCGGTATGCATGAAAGACGTATGACAGTGATTTCCATCACAAATCATGTCAACTTCATTAGCATAAACTCATTAATATGCACCCATAAATAGGATCACATCCTCACATAAAATGACGCGGTGTATGTGTCAGGGTGGTGTTGCCACCGTGCTATGCAACACACACAAAAATTCACCAGGGTTCAGAATGCTTGCCTTTAGGTCATGGGAAAGAAGGGTGCATCCAAAACATCTTGAAATCTTCAAAAATCCTATTTAAAAGAATATATTTGAATTAACACACAAAATAAAAACAGCACAAAAGTTGTTTTGAAATTTTTTCAAATAAATCTTAAAATAAACTAGACAATATTTGAGAGAGGTAGCAAAAGAATCAATTCATTTGGAGTTGTATTTAAAAAGTTATAGACAGTCAAAGTTCTGGTCAAATCTGATTTTAAAAATAAAACAGAAAAACAGAAAAACGGTTCGATTAATTACGTACACGTCGAAAGCGTAATCTGGAAATACGCTTCCACTTACTCCGTGTGGACAGTGCATGGTCACTGACAGTGGGTCCTAGGTGGCCTACTAGTCAGGTTTGACTAGTCCGCCTTCCTTCTTCTCCCTCTGTCCCGAGCGGAGGCGGGACTCCGGCGACCAACGCCGGCGAGCGGCGGCTCCTCGCGGCCACTGGAGGGCGGGATGGATCCGCCAGACTGGGGCGGTCCTACTGGTAGTCGCTGGGTCGACGGGGACGGCGTGAGCTGCCGGCGGCGAGCTTCGCGGCGGAGGAAAGCTTCGGGGGCGAAGTGGTTTTGGGGCGGCGGTGGTTCCCTATCGAAATCGAGTAGGGGGATGTGATCACGGGAGGAAGGGAAGGGCCTGGTGGAGAGAGTGGAGAGGGGGAGGCCCTGGTTGCGCCGGAATGGCCTGGTTAATGGCGGCGGCTGGAGTTGCCGGAGAGGTTGAAGACGACCTGCTCCCCTCCAATTGGCGGCTAGTGAGATGGTGTGAGGCTGCCTGCGTGCGGGTTTGAGCTTGGGGCCTCCTTATATAGCGTGGCTAGGTTGGTCCGAGGTGGCCGGAGATAAGAACGACGGTGAACCGGCGCTCAGAAGCGATAGGGGATGTGGCGGCGACGGAGCTAGGGAACACGCTATGGATGAGCACGCATCGCTCACGAGGCAGGTGGCGAGCCGGTGGCTTTGGCGGCGCCCGACCATGCAGAGGCGCGCTTTGACGCCGGCGTGCCGCCAAGAGCTTGCTGGAAAACGCTGCAGAGGCGGTCGGGTCCTTGGCGCGACGTAGCGAGAGGCCAAGCGAGTGGCGCGGCTCTGCGGAGTGGTGGCAAGCCAGGGCGCGACGCGTCGGCTCGGGCGCGGCACGTGCAATATGCGTGCTCTGCTCGCGCCCAGAGCACGCACGGAAGGTGCTCGATGAAATGCCATGGCCTGCTACAGGGCTTGGGTGAGGCTGGCAAGAAACAAGGCTAGGTTAAGGTTAGCAAGGGGATCAAGGGACATGATGGATAGGCCAGGAGCTCAAGTTCACCAAGTAAACTTGAAGCCATGTCAAATCTGGTTGTGCACACAGGGTGTTTGACAAAATGCCAAAGGCACCTAGGTAGTTCTTGGAGTGGCCAAATTCTCCAGATTAGTGTCTCTATGGATGTAGGAGAGGGTGGTGGGTTGGTTTGCAAAAAGGAGAAACTTGCTAGTGCAAATTTTGCAAAAACTACAATTCTGGACAGGGAGTAATTGGCATCATTACAAGGACTAAAAGTGCACCAAATAGAGCATGCTCCCGGACTTAGGGGTTTTGTAGGGTTGACTACAAGCATGAGAACACACAAGATCACTAGAGCAAGAAATAACAGAGTTGCAGTAGAAAACACAAGTCTGGTCCAGAATGAAGAAGAGGCTAATGCACTCAAATTTTCTAAAGAACATCACTATGTTTTTGCATAAAGTTGAATGGCATGCTACCGCTGACATCCCATAATTTTGGTGGAGGCTCTAGGGAAATATTTAATTTGGTTGTAGTGCAAAATTGTCCACTGGACCAGATTTGAAAAACAGGTGTAACACTCAAAATAAGCAATGAAACAGTTTTATTATTACACAAAAGTGATCTAGGGGCATCACTTGACATCTCCAAATATTTGTTGGAAAATTAGTTAAAGTTATCAACTGGTTGCAGTACAAACAGAGCTCAAAACAATTTAAAACAAGCCATTTTAATGATTATAGCTCAGGGTGAAATAATCTAATAAATAATTCTACTGATTTAGAAATTGTTTTAATGAGATGGAAAGGAATTCCAATATATTTTTGGAAAGCTTCACTTGGGAAAAGATAAAACTCCTTAACAATAAAAGAAGAGTTCTGAAAATCCACAGAATTAAAAATTTAAAAACTCCTGGCAAACATTTTAATATTGAAAACTTGGCTAAATTTTTGGGGTGTTACAATTACTCTAGAGAAAATTGTTATTTCTATCTATCGGTCGCGCCATGGTTGTAGCATGGACTCCGAGAAAATTGGTGTCGGATGGGACTCGTGTTGGTGGCATGTTTCATACTGCTAGAAGTGAATGCTAGTTATGGCCCATGCCACCCCACTATATCAAGCCTATAACGAGGTGTTGGTTACGTACAACAAATTTCCTGAAGTCCGTGCTCAACCCTCCTCCATCTCTCTTCTCAGCCAGCCAACAGACGCGAGGAGCCCATCATCTGTTTGCTCACATGCGGTCCCACATGTCAGTGAAAACGCAAGAGGACCCACTTAGCCTGCACGTCTTTCACCTCGACGTGCTGGTGATGAAAAACAAATCCAATAAAGATCTTTGGTGGCTGCTTTTGGAGTTACTCAAGAGTAGTAAGATTCTATTTACAGTTTAACCCAAGATGCACATCACGTGGCTTCAACTACCACTCCATTTTCTTGCATGACACGGCCTGGATGCTGGATGTCCCACGTGTCGGCAAAAGGAGGCCGACCGGAGGAGTAGGAAACACGGCAAGCCCTGTGCGTACATCATACTATGTACAACCCACCTCACGCACTCACGCTATCACCATATTTCTCGGCCTCCGTGTTACACCTAACTATTGGTTGGCTCTATGTGATGTGGCAACTTCATACTACTACAGATGCTGCTATACTAATACGGCACTAACACTCCAAGAAGTGAGTCGAAAACCATTTATAAATTGAGTTTATGAGATGCATATGCAAATGTAGCATTCATTACATACAACAAGTCATCAACACACAACGACAACGAGGATACATGTTAGATTATAGATTAGTTCCAACAAAACATTCTAGTAAATACTAAAGTTTTCATCACACAACATATAACAAGCAATGAAATGAACTTCAGCTCAACCACTCCTCAGCGTTGGAAATGCTTGCTTTGAACAAGAAGAGTTTGTCTCGGAAGGGCCAGCTACTATCAATCTCGAGACCAACGTAGGACTAATCATCCAGGCTGAAGCGGCCTACTTCATGACCCATATTGTGATAGCCACGGTAGGGAAGCATAGCAATGTCCCAGGTATAGATACAATTGCTTCTCATAAATGGTAGTAATGTTGTGTCAACAAAGAATTGGATCGCCTTTCACCATGATTAGATAGTTTTTTTTCCAAGGAAGAGCGAGTTTCCTACAAGAGTATAAATACTAAACCAGGGAGAAGGTGTTGGCGCTAGCACAATAGTATCCATCCCGAATACCCTGCAACAGATGTTGGAATAGGTCCAGAGAGTGCGGCCATGGGAGACAACACCTGCTTTCTTAGTCACATCAGCGGTGCCCTGTATACAAACAAGAAGAGATGATCCATCGGAATAAGTTGCCAGGCGCCACTGAGTATATGGGTCCTCATGCTCGTGATCATCATCATCGTCATCTCCCCTTTGGTCATAAAAATTTTCAAGTATAGGTGGTGGAATGTTCACAGGACCTTGGAAACACAAGAAGGTTAATTAGTAAAGGGAAACTAGCTAACCAGCACGCATGTGGATGAAACAATTATAATTATGGTGGAAGACAAACATACCGAAAGCATAAGGATTCCATGCAAAAACAGTGCCACGAGTGGTGGTAGCAAGCACAAGACCCTCGTATTGAATTGCATCACAGTACTCATCCTTGTATAGAAACTGATTTTTGAGCAATATCCATCCAGTCGAACTATGAAGGAAGGCAACAAGCTTGTCAAAGATAGCAACAACTACATATTCCATTAAATCCCAAGAGCGGTTGGGAACTTGACAAATTGCTATCTTCTGTAGACGACAGTCACCATGAACGTAGTTGAAAGTACGGTCATAACCGGCGTGCTCCACCTCTGGGTAGTCTGAGAATTTTGGAAGTGGAACCCGGTGACGAGTGTACACATTCACAAGTTCCCACTCGCAGTTGGACCCAATATAAACAACCCAATCTCCATTTGTGCCTGCCCAAGCCTTACCCTCAAGTGATGGCATCTTAACATCACACGTATCATTATCAAGCGGCACCAACTTGCACAAGGCGAGGCCTCCGTCATTCGTGTGCCAGTGAGCAGGGTCACAGTGAAGAAGATAGGGGAGATCAAACCGCTCCCGGACCCTTGGGTTCGTTGTAATGATGTTATTAGATGAGTCGAGAATGGTGTTGAATGAACCTACCATGCTAGCCGAGGTGATGACGTCGCACCGATCAATGAGTTCCTCCACCACGTCATCATTCAGATCGGGGCAAGAATAACGGGGTCGTTTCCAGTCTGTTCCCTCCATGGAGAAGACGATCGAACAATGGCAGAAGGAAGGGTGAAGGCAAATGGTGGAGGGAGGAAGAGCGTGTGACAGCAGTTCCAAATCGAGAGGGAAAGGCGAAGAGTCGGTGGAGGGTTGCCACGGTACACGAAGAGGCTCCCCGGCCTACATAGACATCCATTCAGAAATTGTACAAAAGGACTAGCCGTCGTCTCACTGACATGTGGGAACGGGACCACATGTCAACAAAGAGGCTAGTGGGGAGCGGACGGTTGCCACAGAGGTCACACACTGACAACAAGGTCGTCCTGCCAGACCTAGCGCCCGCGTGGGATGGCTTCCGTCCCCCACACGAGCAAAGCCACTTGGCACCCCCACACGGTTGGTCCGCCATGCCGCTAGGCCAACTCTAGCATGTGCAGCTCGGACGCGCGCTCGCTCAGCCCCCTTTCCCTCGATGCCCCGGAGCTACCCAACCACGGCTACGTGTTTTGCGCACCCGGCGGCCGGATTTGGAGCGGATCCGGTCGGGCTTGAGCTCGCCCGGTTGTGGGAGGCCGCGCCGCGCCATGGACTAGCCGGGCACCGGGCCGGAAGGCCCCGGCAAGGCCGCAAGGCTGCATGCAGGTACTGACTCCTCCTCTAGCTGCTCGGATCTACACTGTCAATGGTCCACCGACAGATACATGAATGGCGGTCGGCCGGGCTCGGTGCTGGCCCAAAATCTCGTCGGCGCACCATTGCCACTCATTACGTGCGACGACTGCCCAAAGAAGGTCTTGCGCCGCGTGTCTACAACGCCGGAACATCCCGGATGGGTGTTCATCAAGTGCTCAACCGATGGGGTATGTGCTACTTTAGCTTTGGTTGTGCTCTCGGATTAGACTTGTTGTGCTAACTTAAAATTTTATTGTGTAGAATGGATGCAAGTTTTGGTATTGGGAAGAAGAGTACATCTATATATTGATAGAGCACAATTTAGTAGATGTTGTAGCACTTTTAGCTAGCATAGAAGCTAGAGATGAGACTAGTGCACTTGTTGATAGAATGGAGGCTAGACATGGGACTAGATGCGAGGAAGCAACGTCTACTTCTTTACACTCAAAGAAGAAAGAAGCACGCAAGATCGAGCCTCCGCAGATCAACAATGAATGCATCGAGAAGGCACTAATCCAACTTACAGGAGCAGTTATGGAAGTTGGGTATCTTCTAAAATGTATTCTTTTGGTTCTTGTTTTCTTTCGTGTTGCTTTTCTAGTCAAATTTTGGTGATGTATTTCCATGTACCAAAAATTAATGATGAAAAAAAGATATGTGTTTGCAAAGAAAAATGTACGCGACCGGGATGCGTCCGCGCGTTTGGCACACGGCCACCGCATCCGAGAAATGGCCCGGACACGACCCCGTTGCCCTACCCAAACGGACAGAATCCGGGCAAAACGGAGGTCTGTTTGGGGTTGTGCGTTGGAGTTGGCCTTACAAGTGGGACCGCAGTTGAGGAAACCGACTATCGGCAAACCCCACCTCACCCGCCACGCGATGGCTGAGTTAGAGAAACGACGAGGTTGAAGAGATAGCTGTAGCACGGAGTCCAAGAAATATGGTGTCAGATGGAAGTCATGCTGGTGGCATGTGCCGTACTCCTGGACGTGACTGCTTGTTCTGGCCCATGCCACCCTACTAGTACTCCAAGTAGTAGTATATAATAGTAGTAGTATCGAGGATTTGAGGTGCTGGTTATGTACACCATACACATTAACATATGGCCCACCTCATACTGTGGCCAAATTTCCTGGAGTCTGTGCTAGGTTAAAAAGTGTTCTTTGTGAGGGTGGGTGGCTGGTCTCAAGTTTAAAACTTGTTGTATTACGTACGTAGACATAGAGATAGTGAAACATATGAAGCTAGTACAAATAGTGTACTATTATTGATTGGCCTCATCGAATAACCTGTTGCAATACACGTACAATTATGTATTCGAAAAATATTTTTTGGCCTCGTCGCAGCACCCACTCAGAGAAGCGACTTGAAAGACATTCATAAATTTAGTAAGTTTATCACAGGCATATCATTTTATTACATACAACATGTCATCAACTCACAACGACAACGATGATACATTATAAATACTAAAGTTTTCATCACACAACAAATAACAATCAATGAAATGAACTTCAACTCAACCAATCCTCGGCGTTGGAAACGCTTTCTTTGAACCATAAGTGATTCAATGGGAAGGGCCAGCTACTGTCAATCTCGAGACCAACGCAGGACTGATCATCCAGGCTGAAGCGGCATACTATATCACGACCAGGGTAGGGAACCACCGCAATGTCCGAGGTATAGATACAGTTGCTTCTCATAAACGGCGGTAATGTTGTGTCAACAGCAGTTGGATCGCCTTTCACCATCATGGGATAGTTTTGTCCAAGGAAGAGCGAGTTTTCTCCAGGACTATCAATACTGTACCAGGGAGAAGGTGTTGGCGCTAGCACACTAGTATCCATCCCGAATACCATCCAACAGGTGTTGGAATAGGTCCGGAGAGTGCGACCATGGGAGACAACACCTGCTTCCTTAGTAGTAACATCAGTAGTGGGCTGTATACAGACAAGAAGGGGTGATCCATCGGAATAAGTTGCCACGCGCCACTGATTATATGGGACCTCCTCATCCTCATGCTCGTGATCATCACCATCGTCATCTCCCCCTTGGTTATAAAAAATTTCAAGTATAGGTGGTGGAAAGTTCACAGGACCTTGGAAACACAAGAAGAAGGTTAATTAGTAAAGGGAAACTTGCTAACTCGCATGCATGTGGATGAAACAATTATAATAACGGTGGAAGACAAACGTACCGAAAGTACGAGGATCCCATGCTAAAACAGTGCCATGAGTGGTGGCATCAAACACAATACCCTCGTATTGAATTGCATCACAGTACACATTCGTGTATAGAAACTGATTTTTGAGAAATATCCATCCAGTCGAACCACGAAGGACGGCAACAAGCTTGTCGAAGATAGAAACAACTCCATAGTTCCTGTAATGCCAAGAGCGGTTGGGAACTCGACAAATTGCTATCTTCCATAGAGGACAGTCACCATGGTCGTATTTGAACGTGCGTAGAATACTGATGTGCTCAACCTCTGGGCAGTCTGAGATTTTTGGAAGTGGAATCCGATGACGAGTGTACACATTCACAAGTTCCCACTCGCAGTTGTACCCAATATAAACAACCCAATCTCCATTTGTGCCTGCCCAATCCTTGCCCTAAAGCGATGGCATCTTAACATCATACGTATCATTATCAAGCGGCATCAACTTGCATAAGGCGAGGCTTCCCTCGTCCCCGCGCCAGTCAGTAGGGTCATGGCGAAGAAGATAGGGGAGATCAAACCGCTCCTGGACCCTTGGGTTCCTTGTAATGATGTTATTAGTTGAGTCGTGAATGGTCTTGAACGAACTTGCCATGCTAGCCGAGGTTATGACATCGCACCGATCAATGAGTTCCTCCACCATGTCATCTTTTAGATCGGGGCAAGAATAACGGGGTCGTTTCTCGCTTGTTTCCTCCATGGAGAAGACGATCGAACAATGGCAGAATGAAGGGTGAAGGCAAATGGAGGAGGGAGGAAGATCGTGCAACAGCAGTTCCAAATCGAGAGGGGAAGGTTAAGATGCGGTGTACGATTGCCACGGTACGCAAAGAGGCACCCCAACCTACATAGACGTCCGTTCAAAAATTATACAAATGGACTCACCGTCGTCTCACTAACATGTTGGAACGGGACCACATGTCAACCAGACATGGTGTGTCATTTCTCGTGCAAAATGCGATCTGGCCCCGTTGGCCCAAAGTGCCCCATTATTTCTCGACTTTATTTTTTTTAATGGTGTGCCGTTTAGTTTTGAAGCACGACTAACTGGTACTATATGCAGAGAAAATATAAACTACCCTACCACTACTCCACCTCTAGTACTAGTAGTATAAAAAAGATATATAGGCTGGAGCTTCAACGCTTTCTTGCTAAGGGTTGCCCACTTGCTTCTCACACTATCACCTTCTCTCCGGATCTAAAAAGACGACATCTCTCTCCCTCCTCACCGGTGGTCATAGATCCGCTGGGGAAGAAAAGGATGTGCAACATTGATGCACTCCTCGTCGGCGAGCGAGGTCACGCACTGACGTATTGTGTGCAGACGACATCTCTCAGACCTAGGGCCCGCGCGGGATGGCCTCCATCCCCAAGCTTACTGCCGTAGTGTGTGCAGAGGACGACGACCACGAGCGAAGTCACTTCCCGCCGACCCTCAGGTATGCTACCTCTTTTCGAACCATACCCTTGTTCTATTGCCCCATCTGCCACATCACTGCATGTGGATCTTTTTCCACTCCACCATCTTCCCAATTTGCTATCCTCTGCTCTGCTGGTCACGCAGATGAAAACCTTAATTTGCACTATTAAAGGAAACCCTACTTCATGCAGACTAATCCATGTCTGGGTTGAATAAGGAAAGGAAGGGAGACTGTACTGTCCAAGAGAGTAGGCATCGAACCCGCATCTAGGTTGAAAAGGGGGAAATCAGTAGCTAAGGAACCAGTCTCGTGTCTCTTGGTTGAAGAAGGGTAGAAAGGAATGAGAACGCAATAGAGAATGACTAGGTCGATCGGTTTGTTGTTCTCACATAGGAAAAAGGTGGCTAAATAGAACAAAAATGGGACGTAATCCACATATGCTGCCTGGATCTTTGTTGCTCTAGGCAACCATACCTCCCTCACCACTCTATGCGTCTGTGGAGGTACATCGTACTGGTGCGCCCACTGTCTGAATGGCCTCCCGTGCTCTTATTGCCACTTTTTTGCTGTTAGTATAACGCCAGCAGTCAAGTCAAGCAATGCTACTGCTAAAGTGATGCCACATTTAACTAATGCCGCATTCAGTCTAATTCCACCGATAAATTTAAGCAATGGCATTTAAGGTCACTTGATTATTTCAGGTTAGCTGTTGATTGTGGATGTATTAAAGATTTTTCAGCTAAGGCATTCTAATGTTGTTGCACAGCCAGTATACCAACAATGAATCTTGTTACTACCTTCAGATTTTTGCACTGTCAATGCTTATAGATTACATACCTCACTTTCATGAGATAAGTCAATTTTTTTGTACAGTGTCAAGAGGAAAGGTCAAGAGTGGGCACCTCCTCCTCTGGCTGTTCTCTTGATTCGTTCGATCAAGTCTTTATGTTTGACCGATTATCAAGATTGGGATAGCAATTTTTAGGTCCCCTCGAGCTCGAAATGATATTTACCTTGAAGTTACATGGTTTGCAATTTTTTTTATACTTTCATTAGTTAATAATGCTAGTTACCTTCAGACTTTTGTGTTTGGTTTAATGCTCATGCACAGCTAGTATACCAATGCTGAAACTTGTTACCTTTACATTTTGTATTGTTAATTCTTATAAAAATCTTCCAGTTTTAGAGTTTATTGAAATCTGTTCAGTAAAACCATTGTACTGTACCCTATAATAAAATAACTACTCTACTGTTGCACTAGCCAATGGATTAGTGTATATTTGTACTATTCAAATGGTGTTGCATTAGCGTATGGACATAAATAAAGTGTGGCAAGCTTTCCCAGATATGTGCTCAAGAAAACTACTACCTGTTTTTCTAAATACTAAACGTTGGGTACTTTAAATTGAACTGCGAAAACGTCTTATATTAAGGAACAGAGGGTGTAGAGTTCATTCAAATTATCCCGGTAAAGCTAGTCACACATTTGTTAAAATTAATGTTCATTATGTTATCGGAGGAGGTCTGTATGTTTCTATCTAATGCCTGTCGACTACATACCTGACACCATGATGTAATGTTAAGTCATTTCCTTTTGTACAGTGTCACTAAATTGTCAAGGCGGGGATGGCATTTTATTTTAGTTGAACTGCACAAAATATGCTTAAAAGAAGAGGAAAGGTCAGGAATCGATCATTCTTTCATAAAGAACTATATATGCCTTCCTGACATCAGCCGTTGTTGCCTTATTTATTACTTCAAACAGGTGGTTAGAAACGGTATTGCTACCTTTTCCCATTTAGAAATTGGAATGCTTATATTTGTGAGTCTATGCTTCAACTAGTGCCACTTTTATAGTAACCACACTTTGAATATCTATGCAAACAGGGATGCTCGATTTTAGTGGAACTGCATAAAAAGTCCAAATGGTTCAACATTAGGAGCATGTTTTCTTCCAAACATTTATATCCAATTGGTGGCACTATGAGCTGTTCATTAGGAAGGTACATGGTTTACTACTATCTTGCTACTCTTTTTGTACTGCCATTAGATAGTAATACTAGTGGTTTGCATGTGAATTTATTGGCAGGGTGGACCTACATTGGAGGTGCAAGACAGGATTCAATGATTGGATGCTCAATTTTGGTTGTATCGATTTCACCTCTTCCATCACTGCGAACATGGATATCCTTAGTCTGATGAAGAATAGGCGCTATATTTCTGCTCTAAGACAGCAAATCAATTCAGTATGAAATTGTCCAGGGCAAAACATGACTGTACCAAATTGTCCAGTGCAAAACATGACAAATGCTAAGCGGTAGAGATGTGTTTAAACCGAAAATACAAGGTGGGGTATATGTTTACTAGCTGCTTGATATTTGTGCAAATAGAGATGTCTTCCCGTTGCTATTTGGCAAACAAACAAAGTGACCGCAATTTTGGTTGAACTGCACAAGAGAATAGTATAGTCACTGCATGCAGTGCCATTTGGAAATAGACACAGAAAGATTGGATAGTCACTTCATTGACCGTAGAAAAGTATCACTGTATTATTTATTGGCCAATACTAGGTGCTTCATTGCTTTGGTCTGATTATACAATGGGCATCATTTTGCCTAAGTTAAAGTTTGTATTCCGAAAATAGTCTCGCCGTGTGATCGAGAGAAGACCAAATCATATTGCGTTGGATGTTCCTCCATCATGTGTGGTTCATTCTCATGGTTCCAAATGTTGGTGAAACCACTTACGCTTGCAAGAGGAATTGTAGACTTCACAAACAAATTTGTCTTTCGATGCATTACTAAATGTTGGCCAAGAGAAGCATCCATGTTAGTAGGAAGAACAGTTGTTTTTTCTAGATCTTTGCTTTTGGAGCTACATATTTGTATATGATCTGTGAATCATTGAGATGCATTAACATGTTGATCTTATGTATGGGAATCATACTAGTTGGTTTTTAAATTGGGCTACTAATGTGAACTTATTACAATGCCAGGCATGTGAGTCTTGTGTGAACATTTCGAACGGATCGGCTCTTACTGCTGTGCATAGCATGATCCTTATTTCTTTGTTCTCAGTGTTTACAAGTTACTAACAGTTCCTTATTTCTGTTCGCTCAGTGTTTACAAGTTATTGATCGATCACTAGCTAGCCTACTAATGCGCTCCTGGCAGTTTTAGTTGCAAGGCAACATCCGAAGTGGCAGTTTTTTGAATAAAAATGCCTACCTCTGAAGAAACTAACAAGCTTCTCTGAAGAAAATGCCATGCGAATCTGAAGAAACTGCCAACAAAAACGTTTGCAAATGCCCTATCTCTCAGCTAACGTTCATCAGCAAATGCGATCGTACACGTACACCATCAGACCTACTCGATCCTACACGTACACTATCCGGCCTACTCGATCCTACACGGATAAATAGCAGATCACACACTTACTACCTCCTTTTCGGTTTGCAGGGCTCAATTCAAGAAACGAGCTACTCGATCCTACACGAATAAATAGCGGATCACGCACGTACTAGTACCTCCTTTCCGGTTTGCAGGGCTTAATTCAAAAATCTCACCAACCAAGGTACTCCCTCCGTCCGGGTTTATTAGTCCCGTGAGCCAAAGAAGCAAGACGAAGGCATGGCAATAATTAACTGCATGCAGAAGTTTAAGGCTAATTAATTCCAGCAATTTAAGTGGCTACATGCGTGCCCTCGGCTGCGACTCGTTGCATGCTGCTCCGGTACTAGCTGCGAGCGATTCTGAGTGGCTGCATGCAGCCGGCCGTAATTAAGGTAGCTAACTGATGCGAAAAGATGCGCTTTAATTGTTGCGGGCCTTTTAAATCCGTGAAATCATTTTTGACAAGGAGGGAGTACCTCATCTGGATGATTCGAGTGCACTCGTTCGACCGTCAAGCCGGCGTGTGACCCAGCACAGATTGGACGCACCACTGACGGGACGGGATGACATAGTCATAATTTCAGTTCTTTTCTAGTTTTCCACGGCAAGCTGGCGCGCTAAGCCATGCCTGCTTATGCATTGAATTCCGATAACCGCGATGACCGTCGCGTTTCCTGCGACACGCTAGTTCGCCTACCTTCCACCTATAATTACTGTTTCCCAGGCTTCTCCGGTGGCACCATCACCCAACTCGCCCTATCCTCATAAGCCCCCACCAGCCCGACGTTGCTCGCCACTTATCCTCGCTCTCTCCTCGTCCGCCATGCCCCCGCCCGTCCGTGATAGGCGACGCCGGAGGCGGTTACCGCCGGAACTAGTGTTCGGTTTTTCACCGGAAGGCAGACGGAGGGAGGAGGCATTCTATTGGTCTTTAGATGGAAATGCGGAGTATGAGGAGTTGTTGGAGCACGACCGCCTGGCGGAGGAGAAACGTATTGCCGATTTGCGCCGACAGCGGGACATGGAGCAGTAGCGCACCGACACTCTGAGTCGCGAGCAGAGCGCCCGCAACTGGGCCGAATACGTGGAGGCTGGCGCCCGACAAATAGCCCTGGACGCTGTCGGGCATGCACGCATTCGATGCCGAATTTTACTACAAGCTCATCAAGTGGGTTTCCCGCTTAGAAGCCGAAGCTTCGGTGGACCACGCCGGCATGGAAAGGGCCAACACGCGCGAGCAACGCGCCCTATCGCACCTCTGGCAAGTCCGAGGCGAGGCGGAGGACACCGGTGCCGGCATTTAGCGTGTACCGCAGATGGCGGGCGGCATTGTCTAGTTAGCTAAGAGTAAGTTAGTACTTGTACACTACTAGAGTATTAGTGGGAGTAGAGAGTTAACTTGGTTATGATGGTTGTCAACATGGAAGTTTAGTACTCTATATCTGGATCAGACCTGGTATTTTGCTCTGAATGTTGAACTTTCCATTTGAACGTATGGAATGGGCTGTTATTTTTTAAATGGGTTGTATTTGTCCGCCACAGGTTTAGAGGCAGACTTGTGGGCCTACCAGGTTGACGCGTACACAATCAGGAGATGATTGTACGTGGAGAGGATGACAGCGGGGACCCACCAAGGTCATGGCAGTACGCAAGCAAGTAACTCCTTATTTCAAGCCAATAAAAAATGGCTCCTCTTAATGGATTTCTGACATCTGGGTCCCATGCCATTGTCAATGTAGTCAATAAACGAGAGAATGGCACAACGAGCGGCTGACACGAGGGACCCAGCAGCTTGCCCGTTTTTTTTGTTTTGGGTTAATTTGATAAATGCCACTCCAAATCTGGTGATTCTGAGAAATGCCACTGCAATTTCCAAACTTCGAAAAATTCCATTTCATGCCATTTCCAGAGGCATTTTTGAAGTCTGGAGTGGCGTTTTTCAAAGTCTGCAAATTGCAGTGGCGTTTTTCTAAGTTTGCAAAAATTGCAGTGGCATTTTTCAAAGTTTGAAAATTGCAGTGGCATTTTTATGAATTGCCATAATTGGATTGGCATTTATCTAATTTGTTTTTGAGACGGAAGCAGGGTGTCAACTAGGTTGTGCGGGGCACTCTGGCCTGTCTAGACAGCCTTTTCTTTTATGTTTACCACAGACCAGCCCAGTAGTTTTTTTGTTCTTTCTAAAAATGGCTAGCCCAGTTTTTGTGTGATTTGTCAAGTAAGTAGCTTTGTCAGGCCTGTTGGGCTGCAAACTTTCAAGACGAGGAGAACTTCATTCGGCTGGCCGAGAAAATGGCCTATCAGTAATGAGAATTGGGCCGTACATTTTTAAAACACATCAAACTGGCAATTATTTTCAAATTTCTTTTTTTACATTTTAAGATTTTAAATTGCATTGATTTTTATGGGTGGACAATTTGTTGGATTTTATATTGATATACATTTATTTTTAAAATCAGTTTGAATGTGACTCAAAATTTCGGTATTAAAAATAGTTCGGACCGCACCGAAATATGCAAATTTTCATATAATTTTTTAACCGTGGCCACAATATGGGCTGTAATGCTAACAAAAAGAATATGGTCTCTAAAAAACCTTAAGAATTAGCAAATGGGCTGTAAATTATTAGAAATAATGGCGTATGGGTTGTATGCTATTTCCCAGATTTGAGGCTTTCCTAAAAGGTTGGCCTTTAAGCAAAGGATCGTTGGATGTCCATCCAACGGCCGTCGTCTTCTTCAATCTCTGCTCTTCCTGCTCCGGCCGCTCAAACAAGCGTCGGCGGGACTGCTCGCTCCCTCCACCCACGGCTGTCTTTGCCGCCAGCCTCACCGCCCCACCATACTCCCATTGCTGGCCTAGCCATCCCTCTACTCACCCACACCTGCTGTTATTCTCCGGCGACGACAATCGAACCAGTCAACCCTCGTACTCCCCACCGCGTGGGCAGCCACTGTCGTGTCTTCCCCGGCTCTGTGTCATTCCCACCGTAGGCCTCGCCGTCGTCCACCGCTCTGGTTCTCTCGGCGCGGCGTGGTCAACGTGGTCAACGAACGACATCCATCAGAAGTGGACTGTACGTGGAGAGGCTAACAGCTAGGTCCACGGCCGCACACAAGGAAAATGCCTCCTTATTACGCACAAAATAATGATTCCTCCACCTGACATCTGGGACCCACCGGAAGGGCCTCTGTATTTCGCGAAAAATACATTCCCCCCGCTAACAGATCGGACCCACCAGCTATATCTTCGCACACAAGGAAGTGCCTCCTTATTGCGCACAAAAAATGAATACTCCCCCTGCTAGCTGGGACCCAGCATAGTGGGAGGCTGACTTGTGGGCCTACTAAGTTGATGGGGACGGAGGGCTTTGTCAACTTAGTCAATATGAACGATTCTAGCTCCAGTGACCGTATGATGTCCATCTAACGGCCGTAGTTCTTCTTCAACCTCTGGTCTTCTTGCTCCAGCCGCCCAGAGCAGCGCCGGTCGTGCCGCCTGCTCCTGCCTCCCGTGGTCGGATGTGCTGCCGCGGAGGCCTCACTGCCCCCTACTACTCCCACCGCTGGCTAGGCCCTGCGGTGATGGAAGCCTCACACCGCAACCGAACCAGTGAACCCTCGTACTACTCTCCGCGTGGGCTTCCACTGTCGCGTCTTCCTCGGCTCTGCGTCATCCCCTTCCTAGGCCTCTGCGTCGTCCACCGCCCTGGTGCTCTCGGCGCGGCGTGGTCAACATGGTCAAGGAACGACTTCCATCGGAAGAGTACTGTACGTGGAGAGGCTGATAGCTGGGTCCACGGCCGCAGCAAGGAAGTGCATCCTTATTACACGCAATATAATGATTCCTCCACCTGACAGCAGGGACCCACCGGACGGGCCACCGTATTTCGCGAAAAACAAGTTTACCCCACTACTAGGGAAAACCCTAGCAGTAGTGCGTGTTTAAAGCCTCTTAGTAGCGTGGGGCGCAACGCTACTAGTAACGCGCTACAGCTAAAGGTTAGCAGTAGCGTGGGTTGGACCACGCTACTGCTATATCGACTTAGTAGTAGCGCTTTGTACTATGAGCGCTACTGGTAATTAGTAGTAGCGCTTCTCCTAGCACACGCTGCTACTATTATTCCGTATTTCTTCTTTATTTCATGTTGTATTCATACACCTTTATACAAGTTTTCATACCGCAGCCATTTAGAGAATGATTTTACATCCTAATGAGTTATTACATCACTAGGAGAAAGAACTGTGGACTAGTTTCAAGTGGATGGACATCCACTTAAAACTAATCCGTGGTTCTTTCACCCAATGATATAATATATCATCATCATCATCATATCATTAACAACTTATCATCATAATACATCATTGTCATATAACACCTCCTCATGATCATCGTTTTCATCAATGAGACATCACATACAAGTTGGTCACTAGACATAATCTCAACTACTCATCGTCAACTCTCATAAACATATTGTACCTCATAGGACCTACTACATTCTCTTAGGACCTACTATATTATCTTAGGTAAAATAGCATAAAACAAGATAGCCCCTGGCTCTCCATTATGGAGAATGGCGATTATCCTGTCTCCAATTCTTGCCTTTCGCATAATGTTGCTTCCAAGAACCTCCTTACGGTTGTCCATACATTTTTTTCCATTCTTTGATTATCATGTGTTCACCGGTTTTAGAAATCCGGTATGGACAGGTGAGATTCGTAGGATGGTCTGGCTGTATGTTCAAAACATCAAGGCGACCATTCTGATACATCAAATGAGGCACACAATCCATCAGGATTTTCTGTTGAAAAACATAGTAATAACTTCATAGTTAGGAATGATGTACTAGTTTTAGAAGTATGCAAAAGATGCACGGATGTTGTAATAGTAAAAAATCTTACCAGGGAAACTCCTTGGAAGTTATTGCGGTTCAACACGTGCACTAGTGGCACGTATTGACCATAATTTGGAGGAGTTCGATAAAAGGCATTGTAATTCTCAATATCACCACCCCACCCGTGACCTAGGTTCTCCGGCGATCTCCACCTCTAGCCAGTGTTTCTTGGATCTTCTCCACTCATGTTCTCCGGCGTGCTGTGATCTACACGTTTATACCCATCTTCTATGGGTTCCTCTGGTGGATCAACGTTAGATCTGGATTTCTCTCCGGGCGCCATCTTTGCGGATAAGGTTTTCAACTCCTATGGGAAATCTATTCATCCTTCGGATGACACGAGCCATTTCATCATGGTGGTGTCTTTCAGCAGACATGCTTTTCATCTGGATGAGGATTCTGTGGCGGCTACATTGGAATCAGCGATTGGCGGTTCGGCCATTGATTTGTCGGTCCAGCTAATTAAGGGCAAGGTATTTTCGTTTGTCTCCTGCAAGCAAGTTGGCCTTTACATCCTCAAGTTAAGATCATATGCCTTCCCTCAGTTCAAGTGTTATTTTCATCTTTGGGGAAATGGTGGTCCTAATTGGAGTCGTGAGTTAGTGATCTGGAGAAAGGAATGCGGCGCTGAGTGGATTTTGGTTAGTCCCTCAAAAAAAGTGCAACTTTGGGTTTGATTGCCATGCATAATCCTCCATCTAAGTCTTCTCTTAGATCGGGACTTTCTTCACGTAAGAAAATTTGATGCGGCGCATCCCTCGCTCATCCCCATGGACGCACCTACATCTTCCTCAACACCATGCGGACCCATGACTCGAGCCCGAACTAAGGCTATTGAAGATAAGGTGAACTCGCTCCTCTCAAAATCCTCCTCCTACTCAAGAGACATGGCTACTACCTCATTCGGAAACTCTATGCGTAATCAGTACATGGAGATAACCCAAGGAACAACTACTTCCAAGAGCCAAGGCAGCGAGGACTCCAAGCATGTTGAAAAGAAGAAGAAAGGCTACCAAAGCTACAGGCGTCGGACGTCCGACCGAGTCCGGACGTCCGGCGACTTCCCAACCCAGACGAGCGCCCTCGGACGTCCGGCAGCTAAACTCCCGAATGGAATCTCTGAGACGTCCGGACCTCCGGACGTCAAGCTGCCTAAGCCGAACCGAATCTACGGACGTCCGAACTCCCCCGCACGCCCGACCGATGGGCGCCCGAGCCGAATCTACGGACGTCCGAAGGCCTCCGGACGTCCGGACACTCTCGAGCCTCCGGACGACCGGTGACCCCCGGACGTCCGACGCCTGTGCGTTGACTTCGATTGGGGCCGCAGCCCTTGTACCCCTTCGCCCCCTAGACTATATATACTCTTTCTTCCCCACCTTTCTAGGGTTAGCTGAGGTTTAGCTCATGTTTGTGTGAGAGCCTTGCTCATCCACTTGGTTACTTCTCCTCGGAGCTCGGGACCTCTACGGAGAAGATCCCCAAGCGGATTCAAGACCCCTTCTAGGGTGGACCCCATCAAGACCTCCTCTCGGAGAAGAACGGCTACTCGTGTATCCTTACCTTTGTTGATTGTGGATCATATGTACCTCTTTGTGTTCGATGATCTAGCACTTGTGTGATTGATCTCTTGTCGGTTGAGTGAATTCTCTCTCGTTTTCCCCGTGTTTTCCCTCTTGTTCTTCCGCGTGTTCTTCGTGATTCACCGTAGGATCCGCTCCAACGTGAAAGATCGCCCATGTAGGGTTCCGCCCTACATCATCTATGGTATCATGAGCCACGTTGATCACGTTATTGGAGCCCCTACCCCTCTTTTTCTAGCTTGATTTTGTTGTTTTTGTCCTAATTCCGAAAAATCCCCACAAAAATAGCCCCAAATTTTTTTGTGATTTGTTCGTGTGATGAAGTTTTGTTGGATTTGATCCATGGATTTGCTTGGTTTCGAGTGGATCTAGCATCTCCCCAAGTTTCCCCACTTTCCATCCACAAAATCTCCTCAATTTTGACCCCCAAATCCCCAAAATCGCATCCCGAAACTCGCATCTCGCGTTGACCCTGACCCACCGGACGACCGACGTTTTACGGACGTCCGGAGCCCCAGGAACGACCGGACGTCCGACCTTTTCCGGACGACCGGAACCCCTAACCCGCACCGAATTTACGGATTTTTGTGATCTTTGGCATCTTTGCCTAGGGCTTCCACCACATCCTCCGCTACTCCACCACCGACTTCCGAAGCCTAACTTTCGCCAAATTTTGTCCCGTGCCCACATACACTCCCACTTACCTCCACCACTTCCGCATAACACCACCTTAGCCTTTCCCACTTCCAATTCCGACAACGTTGCCAAATTATGCCTTGAGAAATTGAGTTGGGGTTTTCCGTATCCTTTTGTGTTTCGGCTATCTAGGTTCAGTTCAACATCAACATCACCACCGCTCATCTTCGTCAAGGACGGTAACATCGTCGACACCTTTGACATTACTTGCAATTGCATTGATAACCATCATAGCCCATCTTTCGCGTTGCTTACCCATCGAGACTAGACATTGAGTATTGCCGCAACGTGACTTGTGCACATTAGTGATCATACTCCATAGCATACATACCATACCAAAGTGGTGCATATCTTACCATCAACTTGTGTGTCACAAAGTTGTCATCGCATACACAATTGCTATCTTGGTTCGTGAAGTTTTGCATGAGAAAAGAGCTCAAAAGAAAAAGAGCCATTCAAGCTTTTAAGCAAAGAAAGGAAGATAAACAAAGAGCTTATGAGCAAGAACCATAGCATCATACAACATTAAGATTGTCATACTTGATCATTTTGGATCAACACATCGAAACACCATACATATAGCATACTTGGGTAGAAGTCGTTGCATTTTGCTTAGTAGGTTGTGCACAAGTTCAGTATCCGCCTATTGTGCAATCGTGCTAAGCGTCTCTCTAGTGTTGTGCAACAAGAGCATCTTGGTGAATTCCACATTTTGGCTCATCCTTGGTTGCATAACCCCATATTATCTTTTGCGTGTGTGTTTCCGTGTACCTTATCTTGCTAGTGGTCTACTTGTTGCATTTGCAAATTTGTGAATCATTTCCAACTTTATTGAGTCTCACTTACAATTGCATCAAATTTTGGGCCACCATCCTAACCGAGCTCCACCATAAAGCTTTTACTTGTGTAGGTGTGAGAACCGACAAGAATCGGTACCAAGAGTGCTATTTCATTGTCCGCATTTGAGTGAACTTGATTCATCTTCAACATCGGTCAAAGGTACATTGGTATAAGTTCTTTTCCGTTCTACCACTCACATTTGGCTTGGAATGATGGATAGGCCAAGTTCTTCTACCAACCCACTCTTCAACGAGCAAGACGACGACATGTCTTCATATGTCACCAAGAACCACCTATTTGGTGCACAACGAGCGTTGCAGCAAGAACAACAAGCAATGAGCGACCGCATCGACAACCTCGCCACCGACTTGCGACTCTCCGAGCAACGTACAAGAGACTACTTCGATAACAAGTTCGAGGCTCACAAGCAAGAGAATGATGCACGAATGAACGAGATCCGCGCGTTGATGAGAAACCGCATCATTCAACTTCTTCATCATCAAGACGGAGCCGCTCGAGTCGACATTCCGACGACACCTTCTACGACTCAAGTACACCGTCATCAAACACTCTTCGACGAAGCCACAAGGCAAGACCGTCATGCATCTCGCAACCCGCTACATGACAAGCATTCACAAGAGCAAGTTGATGATCAAGTTCCTCGTCCTCAATCTAATCAAGAGGCTTTTGCTCAAGCTCAAGAACGACAACGTCTTCGTCGCCAACAAGAGGAAGAACGAGCACGTCTTCACCAAGACGAACAAGACGCCAAGGCTCAACGTCTTCAACAACGACAACGTGAGGCGCAAGCTCTTGAGGCGCAACGTGCCCTTCAAGAATCAAGTAGAGCCTTCGCCACCCGTCAATCGCGAACGGCGCAATCAAGAGGAAGCCCTTCGAGAAGAAATCCAAGAGAGGAACTACCAACCTCATGCACAACGACAAGTTCCTCAAGCTCCTCCACAAGCTCGTCAAGCTCCACCTCAACCTCAAGTTCATCAAGGGCAAGTTGATCATGGTCTTCCTCCGCGCCAAGAGCAACATGAAGACGAATACAATCAACGCCAAGGACGTCATCATCAACACCGTCAACAACACAATGAAGAGCAACGCTACGACAAGCTAAAATTCACCATGCCCAAGTTCAATGGAAGCAATGACCCCGAAGACTACCTCTCATGGGCATTGAAGGTTGACAAAATCTTCCGCTTGCACAACTACGATGAAGCGAAGAAAATCGCTATGGCATCACTTGAGTTCCAAGACTATGTGCTCATATGGTGGGAACAAATCATTGAGCGACGACAAGCAAGAGGTGAACCTCCAATCACCACTTGGGCTCAAATGAAGGATGTCATGCGAGCACGTTTTGTGCCAACCTACTACAACCGCGACCTCTTCAAGAAACTCCAACTACTCAAGCAAGGAACAAAGAGTGTTGAAGAATACTACAAAGAAATGGAGATAGCCATGATTCGAGCCAATGTCAAGGAAGATGATGAGCAAACTATGTCACGTTTCTTGAACGGACTCAATCATCCCATCAAGAAGATCGCCGACTTCCAACCATACTCATCCCTCATTGAGCTCGTGCATCAAGCTACAAAGGCGAACGCCAAGTGCAAGATGACTTCAAATGCACGCCAGTACTCATCCAAGACCCACGGCTTCTCCAACAACCAAGCGTCAACGACTCCTCCAACATCTACATCAACCAAACTTTCTTCAAGAAAGCGACGACAAGTCAAGTTACAAGAAGACTTCGACAAGCTCAAGTCGTCCTCCTCCTACTACAAGCAACATCAAGCCGCGTGCTTCATCCTCTACTCCGACCGATGAGACCATCAAGACAAGCTCCTTCAAGTGTTTCACTTGCGCGGCCGAGGCCACAAGTCATACGAATGCACCAACAAGCGCACCATGATCCTCAACGATGATGGCACGTATGACTCCATGAGTGAAGAGGAGATGGAAGCTCTTGAGCAAGTGGCCATGCACCGGCAAGTGAACGAAGAAGAAGATGATCAAGTCTTTTGTGATGGGGATTCGAGCCCCGCTCTCGTTGTCTCCAAGGTCTTGACTCTTCAACATCAACAAGAAGAAGACCAACGATGCCACATCTTCCACACAAAAGCCGGCATCAATGGACGGTCCATCAAGGTCATCATTGATGGAGGTAGTTGCCACAACTTGGCAACTGAAGAACTATGCTCCAAGCTCCAATTGGCAAAAAGGAAGCACCCGCATCCTTACAAGGTGCAATGGCTAAGTGATTCCGGCACTATACGAGTTGAGCATACGGTCCTAGTCTCTTTCAAAATTGGTGCATACGAAGACACTTTGGAGTGTGATGTGGTCCCAATGACCGTTTGTCACCTACTTCTTGGTCGACCATGGCAATTCGACCGTGGTGTCATACACAATGGGCGTACCAATCACTATAGCTTCAAGATGAAAGGGAAAGAATATGTGCTACGACCTATGTCTCCTAGTCAAGTGATAGCCGACAAACAAGCCACTCCTCATAGAGACAAGAGTGAGAAAGTGATCCACCCAAAAGTGAGTGAGAGCCACAAGCCAAATTTGAGCGACCCTTCGCCTAGAGAGAAAAACCTCATTCTATTTGCCACCAAAAGTGAGATGAGAGAAGTGTGTGAGAACCCATCGGGTGTGATGCACTTTGTCCTTGTGTGCAAGGATGGAGAACCAAAACTAACACCATTCACGAACTACCTTTGGTGTTTCAATCTCTTTTGCAGGAATTTCAAGATGTTTTTCCCGATGAGCTACCTCCGGGTCTACCTCCTCTTCGAGGAATTGAGCATCGAATTGACCTCATCCCCGGAGCACCTCTACCAAACAAAGCTCCATACCGAGTCAATCCGGAAGAAACCAAGGAAATTCAACGGCAAGTACAACAACTCATCGACAACGGTCATGTACGTGAAAGCTTAAGCCCTTGTGTCGTTCCCGTTATTCTTGTGCCTAAGCCCGATGGAAGTTTCCGCTTGTGTTCCGATTGTAGACCTATCAATGCTATCACCGTTCGATATCGGCATCCCATTCCTCGCTTAGATGATATGCTTGATGAACTTAGCGGAGCCAACTTTTTCTCAAAAATTGATCTTAAAAGTGGCTATTATCAAATACGCATACAAGAGGGTGATGAATGGAAAACTGCTTTCAAAACCAAATTTGGATTATATGAATGGTTAGTGATGCCTATGGGTCTTTCGGAAGCTCCCTACTTTTGTGCGTCTTATGCATCATGTGCTTCATTCTTATATTGGAGTCTTTGTTGTGGTTTACATTGATGATATTCTTGTGTTTAGCAAAACCATGAAAGAGCACATCAATCATCTAAAAACTGTGTTGCAAACTCTTCGCAAGGAAAGCCTTTATGCAAACTTGAAAAATGCACTTTTGGAGTTGACAAAGTGGTTTTCTTGGGTTTTGTAGTTTCCTCAAAGGGTGTCCATGTTGATGAATCTAAAATTGAAGCAATTAAAACTTGGCCCCAACCCACAAATTTGCAACAAGTGCGAAGTTTTCTTGGTCTTGCGTGTTTCTATCGTCGCTTTGTGAAAGATTTTAGCACAATTGCCGCTCCTTTGCATGCTTTGAGCAAGAAGAATACCCCCTTTGTTTGGGGAACTTTACAATCAACCACTTTTGATGAGCTCAAGTCTTTACTTACTCATGCTCCGATTCTTGCTTTGCCCAACTTTGACAAAACTTTTGAGGTTCATTGTGATGCAAGTGGTACCGAATTGGCGGAGTTTTGATGCAAGAAAAACGAGCCATTGCTTATTTTAGTGAAAACTCTCCGGTGCTCAACTTAATTATCCCATCTATGACAAAGAATTGTATGCTTTAGTGCGTGTGCTACATGTTTGGGAACATTACCTTAGACCTCATGAGTTTGTCATCCATACCGATCATGAAACGCTTAAGTACCTCAAAGGTCAAACTAAATTGAACAAACGTCATGCCAAATGGAGTGAATTCATTGAATCTTTTCCTTATGTGATCAAGTACATTAAGGGTAAAGAAAATGTAGTTGCCGACGCGCTTTCACGCATATGCATGCTTGTCACTCAACTTGAGTTGAATGTTATTGGTTTTGAGCATATAAAAGACTTGTATGAGCATGATCCATCTTTTGCTTCTCCTTATGCTAAGTGTTTGGCGATACGTCTTGGGAACAATATTACATCAAGGATGGTTATCTTATGAGAGCTAACAAACTTTGCATTCCCGAGTCTTCTCTTCGTTTGCTCCTTTTGCAAGAAGCTCATGGAGGCGGACTCATGGGACACTTTGGACGCGACAAGACATTCGCCACGCTCTCCAACAACTACTTTTGGCCCAATATGTTCCGCGACGTCTCACGCTTCACCAACCGATGCTATACATGTCGCAAAGCTAAGTCTAAAGCTCAATCTCATGGTCTTTACATGCCCCTTCCAATTCCATATCAACCATGGGAAGACATTAGTATGGATTTTGTACTCGGTTTGCCTAGGACTCAAAATGACAAGGATTCCGTCTTTGTTGTTGTGGATAGATTTTCTAAGATGGCACATTTCATACCTTGCAACAAGATAGACGATGCTTCACATGTTGCCAATCTCTTTTGTAGGGAAATTTTGCGACTCCATGGCGTACCAAAGACAATCGTCTCCGATCGTGACGTCAAGTTCTTGAGTTACTTTTGGAAGACCCTATGCGCCAAACTCGGAATCAAGCTCTTGTTCTCCTCGGCATTCCATCCTCAAACCGATGGCCAAACGGAGGTGACGAACCGCACACTATCCACTCTACTTCGTGTCTTGATAAAGAAGAACATCAAGGAATGGGAAGCATGTCTACCCATCGCCGAAATCGCCTACAATCGTGCAAGACATTCAACTACCGGCAAGTCCCCCTTCGAGGTCGTCTACGGTTTGAACCCCTTTTCCCCATTGGACATTCTACCTCTTCCTCTACAAGAGCGCACCAACATGGATGCGAGTGCACGGGCAAGCTACATCAAGAAGATGCATGATGATACAAGACAAACCATCGAGCGCCAAGTACAACGACTAGCGCCCAAGCTCAACGTCAACAAGCAACCCAGGCTCTTCAACATTGGTGATCTAGTGTGGCTACACCTTCGCAAGGAACGCTTCCCCAAAGAACGCAAGTCCAAGCTTCTTCCTAGAGCCGATGGACCTTTCAAGGTGCTATGCACGCTTCTAGCGACAACGCCTACAAGATTGACCTACCTCGAGACAAGTACAATGTGAGCGACATCTTCAACGTCAAGGACCTCGCACCTTACCATGGAGATGAACCTTTTGATCCGAGGTCGGATCTCTCCCAAGGGGGGGAAGATGATGCGGCGCATCCCTCGCTCATCCCCATGGACGCACCTACATCTTCCTCAACACCACGCGGACCCATGACTCGAGCCCGAACTAAGGCTATTGAAGATAAGGTGAACTCGCTCCTCTCCGAAATCCCTCCTCCTACTCAAGAGACATGGCTACTACCTCATTCGGAAACTCTATGCGTAATCAGGTACATGGAGATAACCCAAGGAACAACTACTTCCAAGAGCCAAGACGACGAGGACTCCAAGCATGTTGAAGAAGAAGAAGAAAGGCTACCAAAGCTACAGGCGTCAGACGTCCGACCGAGTCCAGACGTCCGCGACTCCCAACCCGCAGACGACCGACGCCCGCCGGACGTCCGGCAGCTGGGCTCCCGAATGGAATCTACGGACGTCCGACAGCCTCCGGACGTCCGACCGACGCACACCCGAACCGAATCTACGGACGTCCGGAATCCTCCGGACGGCCCGACCGATGGGCGCCCGAGCGAATCTCTGGACGTCCAAGGCCTCCGGACGTCCGGACACTCTCGAGCCTCCGGACGACCGGTGACCCCAGACGTCCGGCCTTTGCGTTGACTTGATTGGGGCCGCAGCCCTTGTACCCTTCGCCCCTAGACTATATATACTCTTTCTTCCCCACCTTTCTAGGGTTAGCTGAGGTTTAGCTCATGTTTGTGTGAGAGCCTTGCTCATCCACTTGGTTACTTCTCCTCGGAGCTCGGGACCTCTCTGGAGAAGATCCCCCAAGCGGATTCAAGACCCCTTCTAGGGTGGACCCCATCAAGACCTCCTCTCGGAGAAGAACGGCTACTCGTGTATCCTTACCTTTGTTGATTGTGGATCATATGTACCTCTTTGTGTTCGATGATCTAGCGCTTGTGTGATTGATCTCTTGTCGGTTGAGTGAATTCTCTCTCGTTTTCCCCGTGTTTTCCCTCTTGTTCTTCCGCGTGTTCTTCGTGATTCACCGTAGGATCCGCTCCAACGTGAAAGATCGCCCACGTAGGGTTCCGCCCTACATCAAAATTTGTTTTGCTACGTTTCATCAGTACCCTGTTTGTAAGGGCTACAGATATCCAGCTTCTCAGATTCTCGTTGACACCATTGCTGAGGCTGGCTATGAAATTAACCCTTACGGCGGGTGATCTTGCCTTCGCCGCCGGCGGCCAATCTCCAGTGGACGGTGGCTACGCCACCCATCTCTTTCGAAACGGTTAACGTCCCGGCCAAAAATACGGCCGTCATCTCCGGTGTTCCATCATGCAGCACGTTGGCAAATCAGGTACGTGATTTGAGGCCACCAATCTCGGGCGGGAATTCTGATCTTTCAAATGAGAACGTGCCATGCCGTAATGGGCCTTCCTCTGTGACTGTTGTGGGCATGGAGCGGCCCACGACTACTGCTGGGTTGGGTCAGGTTGGGCCGGTTTCCCCTGGGGAGCAGTTGGATATCCCCTCGTCTCAACAGGCCAGGGAGGATTTTGATAATTTTATTGATGATATGGTAGACGAAATTTCAACGTGTCAGAACTGCCTTCAGAAGGGTCATTTTGTATCTGCATGTACGTCTAAGTTGTGGTGTATCTCTTGTCTCCGGTCTGGTCATATCAAGAGAGATTGCAACAAGTTTGCAGAAATCTTGGGGCTCGTATGGCAAGCCAAACCCGTTAACGCTCCATCTTCCGAGACGAGCTGCGGGAATATCTCTCTGACATCTCTTTTACCAAACTTGGACCTCCCTTGCACTTCCGCATTTACGCCGTCGCCCAGTTCCATCAGCCCCAGCCCCAAGACACCATTGGCCTCGCCGCCTGAAACCCCTCCTCCGCCTCTCCACTCGCCGTCCTTGGAGGCGGAGCTCCCGGCAACGATGGCAAACTTTCACCTAGATCCCCTACTGTACGTGCTGGCTGGTCACCACATCGTCGATGGTGGGGAAGATCGTCTTCCTCGGACTTTTGTGACGCCGCATACCCCAATTGTGCGCCGTCATGAGGAGTTCATGCTTGCGGAGGTAATGCCTTTTCCACAACCAGATGAGATTGGTGCTGCTAGGGAGGAGGTAGTTCAGTGGTTGCAAGGGCACGGTGTTCTTGTTCGATCTGTGCAGCCTTGGATTCGTTCGGTTGGGCTCTTTGAGCTTCGAGATGTTGCGGTCAGGTTCTCTTTGCTGCAGCTTCCGCCTCAGCCGCTGGGGAATGACTGTTTTGTCAGGTTTATGAAGCATGACGAGGGTGAATCTTTTCGTGGAGTTCAGGGTTTTCGTCAGGGGCTGCTCATGTTTCTGGGTATTCTGCTGGATCTTCGCAACACTGAGTGCATTAGGGCAGCCGTCAACACTTTTGGCAAGTTCCACCACTGGGTCAGTGAGGATCCATATATGGTTCGATCTTTGGTTTTTGCTTCTTTCCCTGAGGATATTCTTGTGCCGCGATGTGGTTTTCATGGATTATGCGGCTTATGGTGGCGCCCGTGTTTCTTGGATCGCGCCTTTATATTTTGGGTGCGAATTTTTCTTTGAGCAGATGCCCCAGGATGATGATTGGATGGCCATCAATGGCAATCCACATCCAGTCCCTGGGATTCCTTTCCCTGAGTTGCCCCCGTTCAATCTTCCAGCCTACCCTGCCTTGGGGTGGAATGCAGTCCCACCTCGACCTGAGCCTGTGATCAATGAGGTGGCTGATGACAATTGGGGGAATTGGAACGATGAGGTGGAGCCTGAGCCCGCGCAAGATCAAGAATCAATGGTGGTGGATCTCTCTGCTCAGCCCAGTTCTGCTGCTGATCTGGTCCAGCCTGTTATTGAGGTGGAGGATGATCTGCCTGAGGACCATGTTGTTCCTTTGGTTAATGAGGACGCTGCTAACACCTGGGCCATTGTTGTCTATCAGCCTCCTACAGTCAGGGAGGAGATAGTTCTGCCCGCGGTTCCATTTGGGCCTCCTTTGCCTCCGGATATGATTTGGAGGAGATCATTCGAGTACCTTTTGCAAGCTCCTGTGGCTTTCTCAGTTCCAAGGCCGGTTCTGCTGCAACCTCTTTCGCCGGTTAATTCTCTAAGCGGAGTTGGGAGATGGCTTTCAGTGATAATGACCTGCCGCGTCTTACATGGAGGGAACAAGAGCAAGCAAGGCCGGTTTGCCAGGGCGCTCTTCTCTGATCATTTTGATGTTCAACCAGTGCAGGTTCCACCCCCTCCTGCTGCGGTGGTTAAAGCTCATGAGCCACGGAAAACCTTGGCGCCAACTCCAATTGTTGACAACTGCGATGCGGCGTTGCACTAGAAGCTCAATTCAGCGTGATGGTTACAAGCCCACCTTCCGTGAGCTCTCCTGCAGCCCAAGAGAAAGAAGCCCAAGGCTAAGCCCTTCACGGCCCGGATGCACGGCGACCACCTTCAAGGAATTCCACCTGCAACTCCTGTCAGTCGACTCCAAGAAGTTGGTCGTGAGCTAGAAATTGACGCTGCTCTATTATCTGTGAATGCACTTATGGTGGATCCACCTGCTGCTGCCTCGCCTAAGCATGATGATTAGTTTAATCTTGCTCTTTTGGGTTTCGCAAGCACTTAAATATGCTTTATCTATGTCTGTAGACAGTACCCTGCTTCTTGTTCTCTGGTGTATGTTGATGTTGGGTCAGACTGGTTTTTGTTTTTTTCGGACATGTGGTATTGCGTACCATGTGGGTTCGGGACTTCATCTTATATTGTAATGAGTAACATTTGTAGGAACTGGAATGTTCTTTCTTTGGAATGTCGAGGTCTGAATTAAATCTAGGCGAGAGGTCATTAGGCGTAAAATCGAAGAAAGCCAATGCTCAATCGCCTGCCTACAAGAAACCAAATGTGCTTCTTTTGATTACACATCAATTAAATCTTTCTGCCCTAAAATATTTGACTCATTTGTGTGTTCTCCCTCTATTGGTGCTTCTGGAGGAATTATAGTGGTCTGGAATTCTTATGTTTTTAGTGGCACTGTAATTGAAGTTCAACAGTTTGCTGTAATTGTTAAGTTCACTTCCAGGCAGAACAATGAATCTTGGACTCTAGTTGCCGTCTATGGCCCTTGTAGGGTGAAGCCGGGGACCAATTTGTTAATTGGTTATACAACCTGAGTATTCCTCTCAATGAACACCGGTTGTTACTTGGTGACTTTAATTTTCTTGATTCGGTGGATAATGTAAACTTGCACTGGTGGAGACATAAATGACATGTTCATTTTAATGAGATTATTATTGGCCACACAGGCCTTCTTGAGCTTCAATCAAGGGCAGATCTTACACATGGTCCAATATGCAAGATACCCGCTTCTTGAGCAGCTAGATCGGTTCTTTACATCTGTGGATTGGATTTACGATTATCCTATGATCAAGTTTTGCCATTGGCGGGACTGCTTCGGATCATGTGCCTTGCTTAGTTACCATCAAGACTTCCATTCCAAAATCACACCTCTTTAGGTTTGAAAATTACTGGATTGAGCTTGATGGCTTCATGGACTGTGTTGAATCTTCTTGGAAACAACCCTCTCGGAAAACACATGTTACTGCTAGAATTGCGCATAAACTTAAAAGCACGAGAATGTGTCTCAAAAGGTAGCAAATGAATGTTTCCAAACTGAGGTTGTTGATCAGTAAATGCAATCATGTTATTTTCCTTTTTATATGAATTGGAAGAATGGAGGCCACTTTGTATTCAGGAGAATAACTTCAGAAGAATTGTCAAAATCCATTTGGAAAAGCTTCGCACCTGGAATTTTTATCTTTGGAAAAGAGGTGCACTATCAGATATTTCAAGGTGGGAGGTGAGAACACCAAGTTCTTCCATGCTATGGCTACTGAGAGGCATAGGAGGAATTCCATAGCTAGTCTGAAGCTACCTGATGGATCTGTTGTCTCTGATCACTCACAAATGGCTGGAGTTATTTGGAGCTGTTTTAAGAATAGAATGGGCACTTCTAGAGGGATTAATATGGGGTTTGATTTGTCATCACTTATTTCACTGTGGATGGCCTTGATGTGCTCACTAAGCCTTTTTACAATAGAGGAAATGGACAATGTAGTCAAACATATGCACATTGATAAGGCACTGGACTGATGGATTCAATGGATTGTTCTTTAAAAAGTGTTGGCATCTTATTTCTCATGATTTTTATGAGCTGGCTCAGGCTTTTTATGATGGCACTGCTGTCTTAGAGAACATTAACAGCTCTTATATCACTCCCTCATGATTTTTATGAGCTGGCTCAGGCTTTTTATGATGGCACTGCTGTCTTAGAGAACATTAACAGCTCTTATATCACTCTTGTGCCCAAAAAGTTAGTACCTGAAGAAGTCGGAGACTACAGGCCTATCTCTCTTACTGGTATGGGGATTAAATTTCTGTCAAAAATGGCTGCAAATAGATTTCAAGATGTGATTATGCGATTGCATACACAAGAACCAATATGGTTTCATTAAGTCCGTAACAATACAGGATTGCCTGGGGTGGACTTTTGAATATTTGCACCAATGTCATCAGTCTAAGAGGCCCATTGTCATTCTCAAATTGGACTTTGAGAAGGCTTTTGACTCTGTTGAGCACGAGGCTATCTTCCAAATCCTAAGGTTTAAGGGTTTTAATGAGAAGTGGATTCTTTGGATGAAGCAGTTCCTGGCCACTGGCACCTCATCTGTTTTGCTTAATGGGGTCCCTGGGAGGAAATTTGTTTGCAAAAAAGGGGTTAGGCAGGGTGACCCTGTATCCCCTCTGCTCTTTGTTATTGCTGCAGATCTGCTCCAAACAGTGATAAATGACATGTTCAGAAGAGGAATTCTTCACCTACCTATACCATGCCATGATGCAGATTACCCTGTGATTCAATATGCTGATGATACATTGATCATCCTACCTGCTGACAGAGCACAACTTCTGGCTTTGAAGGATATGTTAAAGGTATTTTCTCAATCGACTGGTCTGGATGTCAACTACCATAAGTCTTTTATTATCCCAATCAATGTTGAATCTGCTGTTATGGAAGATTTAGCTGCTGCTTTTGGTTGCAAAATTGGAAAAATGCCATTTACATACCTTGGATTGCCTGTGGGGACCACAAGGCCCAAAATGGTTGACTTCATGCCTTTGGTGGATCAGTATGGAAAGAAGAATGACTGCCGACTCTTCTTTCCTTAACCAAGGTGAAAGGTTGCAGTTCCTTAACTCTGCTTTCTGTCTTCAATGCCAATCTTCTTCTTGTGTAGCCTTGCTCTGCCCGCAGTATTCTCAAGCAGCTTGAAAGAATTCAAAGGCAGTGTCTGTGGAGAAAGCATAGAGATCAGCCAGCATCTTCTCTTGCTGCTTGGAACCTCATTTGCAGGCCAAAAAACAAAGGGGGACTTGGCATTCTTAATCTGGGAGTTTAGAATGTGGCTCTTCTTCTCAAGCATGCTAATAACTTTCTGAATAAACGAGATATCCCGTGGGTGTCCTTAGTCTGGAATTCATATTATTTTGAAAGAATGCCCAGGAACAAGCGAATGTGGATCCTTCTGGTGGAGGGATATCTGTAAAGTCATGCAACACTTCAGGAACTGCTCCTGGGTTCAAATTAATGAAGGGGACACTGCTCTGTTTTGGGCTGATAATTGGAACCTTGACAACACAGTGTCTAGTCTGCAGACAAGATTCCCAAGGCTCTACTCTTTTGCCAAGGATCCCTGGATCTCAGTCAAGGAATCTTTCAATACCCAGGATATGCATCAACTCTTTCACCTCCCCTTATCTGCTCAGGCCTATGATGAGTTGAACCAGATACAGGAATTGATGAATTCCCACAACAGAGAATCAAGTTTGCGAGATGTTTGGTTACAGCAAGGATCTACCAAGTTTTTCAAACCCAAGATGTTCTACTCACACACTTTTGTGTCTGAATCCTTCAATCCTTTGCTCTGTGGGGTCTGGAAATCCTCTTGTACCCTCAAGATCAAGGTTTTTGCTTGGATGCTTATTATGGACAGGTTGAACACCAAGGACATGGTTGAGAGAAGGCACTGGCACATGGATGATGGGGTCCATTGTAGGCTTTGTCCTTTGCAGGTTAGAGAAACCAGAGATCACTTGTTATTCAACTGCAATTTCGATGTCGAGTGCAGGAATTATCTGCAGATTGATTGGTCTCTTGGCACCTCCATGATGCATTTGGTTACTCGAGGCTAGAAGAAGTTTTGATAAGCCCTTTTCTCTGAAGTGGTTTTCATTGCTTGCTGGAATATTTGGATCATCAGAAATGCCAAAGTTTTCAGAAATGAGAGACCTAGTTTCAATAAATGGAGGTTTGCTTTTAAGCATGATATTAGCCTAATGCAGCACAGAATCAAATCTGTTTACAAGGATGAACTGCTTAGATGGATCTCTTTTCTCCCACCCTAAACTAGTTTTGTAAGCCCCCCTTTCTTGTTTTACCTTGTACCCTGGTTACTCCTTGTAATCACCCTGTTGTACTACTTATTCTTTTTTCAATAAACTTTTGATCTGCTGTGGAGGTTTTGCCCCACAGTTCCCAGTCAAAAAAATTTCTCAATATCAGTACAATATGCGACCAGATGACTTTTCTCCCGATAAGTTAACTCAGAGCCATCGGTGTAGTTGGTTCTGTCTACCATCTTCCGCACATTCTTTGAAGAATGAAAGTAAGCTATCAATGGAAATAAGCTGTCAACTATTCTGAAATAAACAATATAAATTACTTAATAACTATGTTTGAAGAACTCACATAGTGGTAGAATTGGAAGCGTATCAACAAGGACCCAAATGTCCAAATTTTCTTGGTCGATGTCAGTATCACCAAGATCCATGGTGACAAACATACCCTCTTGAAAATCATACATCTTGCAAAGTGCTTCCCAACCCGGGCAACCAAAATGGGATACGCTCTCAGAATTATACAAATTTACTTCAAAATCCATACCATGATGAGTCCTTAGGTGAATTTTCTTTGTTTTGAAATTTTCATGGTCTTCAAAATCCATCATCTCCAAGACATAGCATCTTGCATGGCATGGGATAAGCTACTCGAATTGTAAAAGATGAAAATTACACATTGAAATAGTTGAATTCATACTTAATCACGAAAAAACACTTGTCGTCGTTGCGTACCGTTTCAACATCGAAGATCTCCTTGAGCTTAATGCTGAAGCGCCGATCTTCGTCCAGGTGAGGCCTGTCGCACAGACCTCGATCGTCGTGGCACCAGCTGCACTCCCCCGAGAGACTTTCGCCGTCCGATGACGACATTTCCTGCGTTCATAATTCAAAGATTAAACTTGTACAATTAAATATATTTTTAAAGAATTGTCGTTTAATTATTTTCCAAGAAAATCCAGGCCACTCGATATTTCCTACATATTGTAGCACAAGTCATGCCAGAATTCATGGAAAAATCTGGCATGACCTTTTCTAAAAAAGGACATATCGAGCGCCTGAAATTTGCCGGAACGGAAATTAATCAACACTCCGGCAAAACATAGGCCACTCGGAGGTGTAACCTGAACATGACAGGCCACTTGGTCAACCACATATCCTATTTGAGCAACACAAGATATACATGTTTTTATCTACATCATTTCTTATATGACTCATATTGACATGGAGATTTGTCTGGTCTCACCTCGAGGTCGAAGGGGGTCGGTGACGGGGACGACGGCGGGGATGATGGAGGGGCTCCTTGATTTCTGCAAAAACGAAAACCCTATAAGTTATCACTGATACATCCCGAATAGTATCATACATATAACATCACTAATACAACTAAAGCCCTAGCAAACGACGGGTATCGACGACGAGGATGCGGGATAGGCATCGTTGATGTCGATGCGGGAATAATTGCTTAAACTAAAAAATAACAACAAATGTGACATGTTCAACTAGTTCCATTAATTCAACTAGTTCTTACTAAATATAAACTTACTATAAATAGAAATAAACTAGTTCTTTCTAAAAATAAACTAGTTCAACTAGTTATATTAATTTTCATACTTAAAATACATTAGTTCTATTAATTCAACTAGTTCTTACTAAAACTAAACTACCTCAACTAGTTTATTAATTTACTTACTAATTATTTTAAACACTTACTAAAAATAGTAAAAAAAACTACATTATACAATAGTAAAAAACTAAAGTGAAAAAAAGAAAAAAAATATGGAGGGAGGAGGGGAAGGGAGGAGGAAGGAGAGAGGAGGAGGGGGAGGAGGCCGGTCGGAGGAGGAGAGGGAGAGGGGGCGGCCGGAGGAGGGAGGGGCGGGGGAGAAGGGCGGCCGGAGGAGGAGGGAGGGGGTGGAGGAGGAGGGGCGGCCGGAGGAGGAGGAGGGAGAGGGGTGGTCGGAGGAGGGCAGCCGGAGGAGGGAGGAGGGAGTACCTCGGCGAGGAGCAGCGCGGCGGCGGCGGACGACGTACGGGTTCGGCGCGGGCGAGAGCGAGTGAGAGGGAGTGAGTGTGAGAGGGTGAACCGCTCCAGGATAAGGTAAGTAAGTAGTAGCGCGTTTCAGAGAAACGCGCTACTGCTACGGGCCGTAGCAGTAGCGCTGGTCAGTGGTACGCGCTACTGCTAAGTGGGGCTAGCCATCTGCGCCCAGTACAAATATAGCAGCAGCGCCGTTTGGTAGAATGCGCTACTGCTAAAGTAGTA
This sequence comes from Aegilops bicornis, assembly GCA_021605145.1. Taxonomy (NCBI): domain Eukaryota; kingdom Viridiplantae; phylum Streptophyta; class Magnoliopsida; order Poales; family Poaceae; genus Aegilops; species Aegilops bicornis. The sequence goes on along the minus strand of CM038672.1, from coordinate 292,884,462 downwards.
GCAGTAGCGCGGTTCATTTAAAAACGCTACTACTAAGTAGCAGTTGCGCCTTGTCTTAACCAGCGCTACTGCTACACCTCTATGTATAGGCTTTTCCCTAGTAGTTCCCCCTGACTGCTGTGACCCACCAGCTACATCTTCGCACGCAAGGAAGTGCCTGACAGTCGGGACCCACCTGGTCGAAGCGTACGTAGCGTTGTCATTCTGGTCGCGAACGTGTACGTACATACGATTGGGCACGTGTAAGGAAGGGCACGTGTCGTTGTAGAGGCGCACACGTGTCGTAGTAGAGGCGCGCACGTAGCATGTACACGTACGTATAGCGGCCATCTTGCAAGAAAGTAAATACAGCCATGTATGTACATACGGGCGGGGTCTCGAACGCCTACTCGCGCATACGTACGGCCAGGGCTCGTGTACATGGTTGTGGCTGGGTCGAAACGGAGAAACTGCGTCATCGTCGTGTTCATCGGGAGCCAACCGGCTTGGACGGAACAGGCGATGGAAACGAGGCCTGGCATACCGTAGAACAGAGGAAACAGCCTTGTGTTCGACCGGCCACGGTGAAAACGGGATCCTGTTCATCGGGAGGGGTCTGGCGTACTGCAAAACGGAGGAAACGGACCTCCTACAGTGGAAACGGGGTCGTGTTGATCGAGAGGGGTGTGGCGTACTGCAAAACGGAGGAAACGGACTTGTGTTGGAGCGCTACGGTCGAAACATCGGGAGGGGTGTGGTGTACCGCAGTATGGGACTCCACGGGATACTGTTCATCTCCACCATCGACTGCCTCCACGGGCTACTGTTCATCTACCGTCAACCCCCTCCAGCTTCCACCTGCGACTGTTCATCCAGCCTCCACTGGCTACTATTCAACCAACCCTCTCCACGGGGTCTTGTTCAACCACCCCTCACGGGCTACTGTTCATCCAGCCCTCCACCGGCTACTGTTCAACCATCCCTCGACTGGCTACTGTTCAACCAGCCCTCCACGGGGTCCTGTTCATCCAGCCCTCCACGGGGTCCTGCTCATCCACTGGCACGATCGATCGGGGTACTGTTCATCCAGCGGCAACGGCCTCTACTACCACGGGGTCATGTTCATCCAACCCCCCACCGGGAACTGTTCATCCAAACCGCCTCAACAACGCTCACTGTTCATCCAGGGAAGGAGGCAGCAGTGTTCGATCGACTTCAGTTAGCAGTAGTAGCGAAGGACTCACTCGGGTTCAGTTAACAGAAAGGGGTCGATCGATCGCTCGGGTTCAGTAACGCGTAGCCCTACGATTACAATCGCCGCGTTCGCTTAGAGCCCAACGCCTCGCACACGCCAGCGTCGTCACGAGAAACGCACATTGCTCGGCCCCCGACCAGCCACCGTAACCGGGAATTCCCCGATATTTTCCTCGGCCTCGCTTCTACCACGGTTTTTTCCGTCATGGACGGCCCAAAGAATGTCATGCAGCTGCATCTCCGCCCGCCAGGCGAAAAGCTCATTTTTTGTCATGATTTTTTGTCATAGAAGTAGGACCCCACCACATCTATGATGATACCAGCTTTTGTCACAATTATTGTCATAGAAGTGTCATAAGTATGATAGAAAAAAAATTCGTTCGGCCCAAAATGTCACGGATGTGTCTTTTTTTGTACTGTTATTGACCACACCTAAGCCTTTACATAGTCTTTTCAGTATTTTGCTTTGTTGAATTTGCGGTTGCATCGTCGTGCAAGTTGATGGTCTTAGCGTCTAGTCTTTTAGAGTTTTGAGTTCTGGTCATAAGTTGTCACGCCGCCACCACATCATCATCATCGCCCCTGCCATCTACCACCACCGCTTATCCGCCACTGCTCTGAATCCATATCCATATACCACCACCAATCCGTATGCATATACCACCACCGATATGTATCCATATACCACCACCACAGCCATATACCACCACCGCTGCCATATCCTACCACCATATATCCACCACCAATCTGAGTTCCTTTCATATTAGGTTTGTTTTTTAGATCCATCTAATTTTCGATTCGTGTTTCCTTGCCAGAGTAGGTTTCGGAGAAAAAAGTCTGGAGACCCCCGGGCAGTTTTCAGGCCAAAATTTCAGCGACTGAAAATATTTTTCCGTATCCTATGTTTAGGCTTTTCTGAGTCTTTTGAGCCACGTGCCATCATAGTGATTTTCTGTCGCATGTTTTCATCGTCGGTGCCCCGATTTCTGAAAAAAATAGTCAAAAAATATTCGTGCCCATCCTGTCATTCTAACCTGGGAAGAGTTTTGAGACACTCGCCATTATAGTGATTTTTGGCAAAAAAGAAAAAAAGAGGAGCAAAAAAAAGAGCGCCAAAAACAACATAGCGATTTTTTTTCCAGAGTGTGCTTTTCCCTTGTTTACGCGGAGTTTCGTGATTTTGTTAGTGTTCTAGGCTCGTGTCTCTAGCATGGTCTAGCGTAGGACCAGCACAGTACAGTCGTTGAGCGTTTATTCAACTTTGCATCTCTGAATTGATTATTGTTGACCCTTTTTGCTACCATATTGTAAGTCTTTCCAGCTCTACATACATCTACGTCGTGCGTTTGACTCTCCCTGGCAATCGCTCTATCCAAGCTTTTGAGAGTTTTGACTACAACGGTTGCCGATCACCACCTGCTTCTTGGTAAGAACTGGTAAGATTTTGAGATTCACTTGACGGATTTGTGACACAGGGGCACCACTTCCTAGTAGGTTGTAAGATCATATTCTTGTGTGTTTCTATTGCTGCTAGCCGTGGCAGGATCACAAGCTGACGAGACTGACTGGGAGAACATGACAAACAAAGAGTTACATGATAAGTTTCAGCAAATGATGAGTGAACAGGTGGAAGATGTGCTAAGCAGATTTGAAGAGGCCATGGAGAAGATACATGGCATTGAGAAGGTGTTCGAAACAAAGCTCGATAATAAGTTTTATGAATTGCTCGCGCGTCTTCCACAACCACCGCCCGCTACACCTATCGCACCTCTACAACAACAACAACAACAACAACAACAACAACAACAACAACAACAACAACAACAACAACAACAACAACAACAACAACAACAACAACATCGCCTTCAAAATCAAGTGGGACGAGCACAGCGCGTTCCCCTTGAGCCTGGTCAAACTTCTGGTGCCGCTGTACCTACTGTTGATGCTTCTGTAGCTCCTGCTGCTACTGCAGAGGTGGAGGACCATTACGAGGATGAGGTTGATCAAAATCAAAACTACGTGCAACCACCATCACCACCACCACCAGGTCATCCTCATTCATATCATCGCAACGGTAGGGCTGCACCACCTGAGGTACGAGATCATGACCATCTTCCTAAACTAAAATTGAATATTCCACCATTAGAGGGTAGATATGTTTCTGATATATGTCTTACTTGGGAGTTAGAAACTGAACAACGATTTACATGTTTACAATATCCCGAGGAGAGACGTGTTCCTACTGTTGTTTGTGCTTCACTAGCTTTGCATGTGTTTGGTGTCTGAACATTGTAGATTATATCCTATTCCAGCTACTTGGGCTACTTTAAAAAACTGCTATGCGCACTCGTTGGGTTTCACCATATTATCAACGTGAATTACTTCAAAAATTGCAGTGTCTAAGACAAGGAAAAAATTCTGCAGAAGAATATTATCTGGAATTACAAACTGGCATGATTAGATGTGGTATTGTTGAGGAGAATGAAGCTATGCTTGCACGTTTTATGGGTGGATTAAATAGAGAGATTTAGACCACTCTAGAGTATAAGGAGTATAATAATATCACTGTTTATTCCATCTTGCTTGTAAAGCTGAACGTGAAGTGCAGGATCGACAGGCATTGGCGCGAACTAACCTTTCTATAGGTCGACCTTCATCATGGACACCACGTGCATCCTCTACTTCCACTGCACCATCACCTCCATCAGGTGTCACCTCCAGCCGTGATACAAGGAAGTAGGCACAACCAGCACTATCTGCCAAGAGCACACCTGCCGGGCCTACACAAAGCTCTTCTTCCATGGCATCAATAGGGCACACAAGTGATATTATTTGTCGTCGTTGTAAGGGAAGATGTCATTATGCGAGAGAATGCAAATCTCAGCGTGTGATGATTGCTACCGAGGATGGTGGGTATGAGTCCGCTAGTGACTATGATGAGGAGACTTTGGCTCTTATTACACGTGAAGAACACGGTGGAGATGATTTTGATCATGAGACTCAATACATGGCTCCTGAAGACGCTGACAAGTATGAATGTTTAGTTTCCCAACGTGTTTTGAGTGTGCAGGTCACAAAAGCTGAGCAAAACCAGAGGCATAATTTGTTCCATACAAAGGGAGTTGTGAAGGCATGTTCTGTACGCGTCATCATAGATGGAGGGAGCTGCAACAACTTGTCTAGCATGGATATGGTGGAGAAGCTATCTCTCACCACAATACCACATCCACATCCTTACTACATCCAATGGTTCAACAACAGCAGAAAGGTTAAGGTAACACGTACTATTCGTGTGCCTTTTAGTATCTCTACATATGATGATTATGTTGATTGTGATGTGGTACCTATGCAAGCAGTTCCTTATTACCTGGTAGACCATGGAAATTTGATAAAAATTATGTACACCATGGTAGAAACAATCAGTATACTCTTGTTCATAAGGATAAAAATATTAGTTTTCTTCCTATGACTCCTGATTCCATTTTGAAAGATGGTATTAATAGAGCTAATAAAGCAAAACAGGAGAAAAATTAGAGTCAAAATCAGATTGTGGCAAAAGAATTTGAGCAACAAATGAAGCCTAATCATAAACCATCTAGTGTTGTTTCCGAAATTGAATTGAAAAGTGCTTGTTTACTTGCCACCAAATGTGATATTGATGAGCTAGATTTGAGCAAATCTGTTTGCTATGCTTTTGTGTGCAAAGAGGCATTATTTTCATTCGAAGACCCGCCTTCCTCTTTGCCCCCTGCAGTCACTAACATTTGCAGGAATTTGCTGACGTCTTCCCACAAGACGTGCCACTGGGATTACCAACTATTCAAGGGATTGAGCATCAAATTGACTCAATTCCCGGTGCATCACACCCCAACCATGCACCATACCATACCAATCTAGAGGAGACGAAGGCGATTATGCATCAAGTACAGGAGCTGCTCGACAAAGGTTATATACGTGAATCTCTTAGTCCTTGTGTTGTTCCTATTATACTAGTGCCTAAAAAGGATGGGACGTCGTGTATGTGTGTTGATTGTAGAGGCATTAATAATATTACTATTTGTTAGCGTCATCCTATTCCTAGGCTAGATGATATGCTTGATGAATTGAGTGGCTCTACAATATTCTCCAAAGTTGATTTGCATAGTGGATACCATCAAATTCGTATGAAATTGGGAGATGAATGGAGAAGAACATTTAAAACTAAGCTTGGTTTATATGAGTGGTTAGTCGTGCCTTTTGGGTTAACTAATGCACCTAGTACTTTCATGAGATTAATGAACAAAGTTTTACGTGCTTTCATTGGACGATTTGTGGTAGTCTATTTTGATGATATACTGATTTATAGCAAATCTTTGGAAGAACATTTGGATCATTTACGTGTTGTTTTTATTGCTCTATGTGATGCACGTTTGTTTGGTAACCTTGGGAAGTGCACCTTTTGCACCGACCAAGTATCTTTTCTTGGCTATGTTGTCACTCCACAGGGAATTGAAGTTGAAAAGGCCAAGATTGAAGCTATTGAGAGTTGGCCGCAGCCCAAAACGGTCACACAAGTGAGGAGTTTTCTTGGACTCGCTGGTTTCTATAGGCGTTTTGTGGCAGATTTTAGCACCATTGCTGCACCTCTCAATGAGCTTACAAAGAAGGATGTGCCTTTTTTTGGGGTACCGCACAGGAAGAATCCTTCATGGTATTGGAAGATAAGTTGACACATGCTCCTTTGCTCCAACTTCCTAATTTCAATAGGGCTTTGGAGCTTGAATGTGATGCTACTGGAATTGGATTAGGAGGTGTGTTATTACAAGATGGCAAACCTGTTGCATACTATTCTGAAAAATTGAGTGGGCCTAGTCTGAACTATTCTACTTAAGATAAAGAATTATATGCTCTTGTGCAGACCTTAGAAACATGGCAACATTATTTATGGCCCAAAGAATTTGTTATACATTCTGATCATGAATCTTTGTAACACATTAAAAGTCAAGAAAAATTGAATCGTTGACATGCTAAATGGGTTCAATTCATTGAGACGTTTCCTTATGTCATTAAACACAAGAAGGGTAAAGAAAATGTTATTGCTGATGAATTGTCTCGTCGTTATACAATTCTTTTAGAACTTGACTTTAAAATATTTGGTTTGGAGACCATCAAAGATCAATATGCACATGATGCTGAATTTAAAGATGTATTGCAGAATTGTAAAGACGGAAGAACATGGAACAAGTTTGTCCTAAATGATGGATTTGTGTTTCGTGCGTCTTTTGTTGTCAGGAGGCGCATGGAGGAGGATTAATGGGATACTTTGGCATGAAGAATACGGAGGATATACTTGCTACACATTTATTTTGGCCAAAGATGAGACAGGAGTTGAGTGTTTTGTTGCTCGCTGCACTACATGTCAAAAAGCTAAGTCACGACTCAATCCTCATGGTTTGTATATGCCTTTGCCTGTACCTAGTGTTCCATGGGAGGATATAACTATGGACTTTGTTTTATGTTTACCTCGAAAAAATAATGGGAGGGATAGCATATTTGTTGTCGTGGATTGGTTCTCGAAAACGGCACACTTTATACCATGTCATAAAAGCAATGATGCTGTTAATGTTGCTGATTTGTTCTTTCGTGAAATTATTCGCTTGCATGGTGTGCCAAATACTATTGTTTCAGATCGTGATACTAAATTTCTTAGCCACTTTTGGAGATGTTTATGGGCTAAGTTGGGGACTAAACTGCTTTTTAGTACTACTTGTCACCCCCAAAGCGATGGACAACTTTGAAGTAGTAAATAGAACATTGTCTACTATGCTTAGGGCTGTTTTGAAGAATAATAAGAAAATGTGGGAAGAATGCTTGCCTCATATTGAATTTGCATATAATCGTTCATTGCATTCTACTCTTGAGATGTGCCCTTTTGAAATTGTGTATGGCTTCCTACCTCGTGCACCTATTGATTTGTTGCCTCTTCCATCTCTGAGAGAAGGTTAATTTTGATGCTAAACAACGTGCTGAATTGATTTTAAAAATGCATGAGTTAACTAAGGAAAACATTGAGCGTATGAATGCTAAATATAAACTTGCTGGAGATAAGGGTAGAAAACATGTTGTGTTTGCACCTGGAGATCTTGTTTGGTTACATTTGCGTAAGGATAGATTTCTTGATTTGCGCAAATCAAAGCTAATGCCATGTGATGCTGGTCCTTCTAAGGTGTTAGAGAAAATAAATGATAAGGCATATAAACTTGAGCTGCCTGCAGATTTTAAGGTTAGTCCCACTTTAAACATAGCAGATTTGTAGCCTTATTTGGTGAGGAAGATGAGCTTCTATCGAGGACGACTTCATTTCAAGAAGGGGAGGACGATTTGGACATCAATACCATTGTTATACCCACAGCCCCTACTACTATACATACTGGACCAATTACTAGAGCTCGCGCACACCAATTAAATTATCAGGTACTTCCATTTCTTGGTAATGATTCTAATGTTCATGACAATATGATGCTGCCTAAATTGGATACGTTTATCTTGCTTACAAATGAAGGTCCTAGCTTGGACAAGAAGGATGATCATTAGAGCAAGATTAAGCATGGAGATGATGGCATGCGCAAGGGGAACAAGAACGGAGTTACAAGTGATGATTTAAGGACTTTGAAGCCACCATAATAAATGCATGATGCCTTGGACGAAATATACAAGATGTCACTTCATAATTTTTTCCCAGAGGTTATTATAGGTGATGCGTCACCTTATTTTTGGGCCAGACCCATGTAATTTTGAAATAGTCAAGTATAGGATGTTTTTAGAGACCATATGTGTGGGGAAACAAGAGTTAGGGTTGGTTTCGGACCCCTCCTCCAAGGGCCACGAAATTCCCCCCTCTTCCTCCATATATACATCCTTAGGGCATCGTTTAGACTTTGGGTTTTGTTTAGATTAAAAGTTTGCCATAGCTGCAACTTCGCGTACTTTGTTTGTGTTCAACGACTAGACCAAGATGTCACAGAACCCCACCTTGATAAAAAAAGCTTTCATCTTATATTTCCTATATCCAAATTGTAATCTTATCTTCTTGCTTGTTCTTCGTTTGCTTGCAGGAAATAGACCTTCGTGGCCAGGTTGATCGTGCTCCAGTGTGGTCAATAACCTCTCGGAGTTGGTTTAGCGATTGCTAAGGCGCGACGTCATCGCACATTTGTAGTCGGATCGTCAAAGTCTACTCCTCCGAAACGATAATCACCTTCTCATCAAAAAACGGGACACCTTTGCCTCTATCAATGTGATCAAAGGAGTGTCGTGTAAGGAATTAAAAGAAATCATAGATCATTTAGACCTTTTCATACACTGATTGATTTCCTAGGTATTTAATGTGTAAAAATTAAAATTTAACTGCATACACGCGCGATACTACACCAAAATGGATTGCAATATCATGTGTGTGTCCTTGGGTGCATTCTTAGTCCCCATGCAAGAAATGGAAATAAATTCAAACATTGAGAATGATGTTTTTTAAATACCAGTAAATCCAAAACTCAACTGAAATTCATTTTACTTGTCACGGTGTCATGATATGACACCAATATACTATTGATAGAGCCAAAGGTGTCCCGTCTTCCGACGAGATGGGCTATCGTTTTTGATGGAGTAGACTTTGACGATCCGACTACGATCGTGCGACAACGTCGCGCCTTAGCAATCGCTAAACCAAATCTGAGAGGTTATTGACCACACTGGAGCACGATCAACCTGACCACGAGGGTCCATTTCCTGCAAGCAAACGAAGAACAAGCAAGAAACTAAGATTTGCAATCAGGATATTGCGAATATAAGAGGAAAGCTTTATTGGTCAAGGTGGGGTTATGTGACGTCTTGGTCTGGTCGTTGAACACAAACGAAGTACACGAAGTTGTAGCTATGGCGAACTTTTAATCTAAAAAAACCCAAAGTCTATACTACGCCCTAAGGGCTGTATATATGGAGGAAGAGGGGGGAATTTTGTGGCCCTTGAGGGAGGGGGTCCAAAACCAACCCTAACTCTTGTTTCCCCACACATACGGACTCTAAAAACAGCCTATACTTAAGTATTTCGAAATTACATGGGCCTGGCCCAATAATAAGGTGACGCGGCACCTAGAATAGCCTCTGGACGAAATTTATGAAGTGGCATCTTGTATATCTCGTCCAAGGCTTCATGCACTCCTTATGGTGGCTTCAAAGTCCTAAAATCATCACTTGTAACTCCGTTCTTGTTCCCCTTGCGCATGCCATCATCTCCATTCTTGGTCTTCCTCCAGTGTTCATCCCTCTTATCCATGCCAGGCCCATCATTTGTAAGCAAAACAAATGTATCCAATTTAGGCAGCATCATATTATCATGAACATTAGAATCATTACCAAGAAACGAAAGTACCTGATAATTTAATTAGCATGCACGAGCTCTAGTAATTGGTCCAATATATGTAGCAGTAGGGGCTGTGGGTGTAACAATGGTATTGATGTCCTCATCATCCTCCCCTTCTTGAAATGAAGTCGTCCTTGACGGAAGCTCCTCTTCCTGACCCAAATAAGGCTTCAAATCTGCAATGTTAAAAGTGGGACTAACCCCAAAATCTGCAGGCAGCTCAAGTTTATACGCGTTATCATTTTTTTCTCTAATACCTGAAAAGGACCATCAGCACGTGGCATTAGCTTTGATTTGCGCAAATAAGGGAATCTATCCTTACGCAAATGTAACCAAACAAGATGTCCAGGTGCAAACACAACATGTTTTCTACCCTTATCTCCAGCAAGTTTATATTTTGCATTCATACGCTCAATGTTTTCCTTAGTTAACTCATGTATTTTTAGAAACAATTCAACACGTTGCTTAGCATCAAAAATAACCTTCTCCGAAGATGGAAGAGGCAACAAATCAATAGGTGCACGAGGTAGGAAACCATACACAATTTTAAAAGGGCACATCTTAGTAGTAGAATGCAATGAACGGTTATAAGAAAATTCAATATGTGGCAAGCATTCTTTCCACATTTTCTTTTCATTCTTCAAAAAATCCCTAAGCATAGTAGACAATGTTCTATTTACTACTTCAGTTTGTCCATCAATTTGGGGGTGACAAGTAGTACTAAAAAGCAGTTTAGTCCCCAACTTAGCCGATAAACATCTCCAAAAGTGGCTAAGGAATTTATTATCGCAATCTGAAACAATAGTATTTGGCACACCATGCAAGCAAATAATTTCACGAAAGAACAAATTAGCAACATTGACAGCATCATCGCTTTTATGACATGGTAAAAAGTGTGCCATTTTCGAGAACCTATCCACGACAAAAAATATGATATCCCTCCCCTTCTTTCTTCAAGGTAAACCTAAAACAAGGTCCATAGATATATCCTCCCAAGGAACACAAGGTACAGGCAAAGGCATATATAAACCATGAGGATTGAGTCATGACTTAGCTTTTTGACATGTAGTGCAACGAGCAACAAAACGCTCAACACCCCGTCTCATCTTTGGCCAAAATAAATGTGTAGCAAGTATATCCTCCGTCTTCTTCACGCCAAAGTTTCCCATTAGTCCTCCATGCGCCTCCTGCAACAACAACAAACGAACGGAGCTAGCTGGAATGCATAGCTTGTTAGCACGAAACACAAATCCATTGTTAACGACGAACTTGTTCCATGTTCTCCCTTCTCTACAATTCTGCAATAAATCTTTAAATTCAACATCATGCAAATATTGATCTTTGATGGTCTCCAAACCAAATATTTTAAAGTCAAGTTGTGAAAGCATAGTATAACGACGGCACAATGCATCGACAATAACATTTTCTTTACCCTTCTTGTGTTTAATGACATAAGGGAAGGTCTCAATGAATTCAACCCATTTAGCATGTCTACCAGTCAGTTTGGCTTGAATCTTAATATGCTCCAAAGATTCATGATCAAATTTTATAACAAATTATTTGGGCCATAAGTAATGTTGCCATGTTTCTGAAGTCCGAACAAGAGCATACAATTCTTTATCATAAGTAGAATAGTTCAGACTAGGCCCGCTCAATTTTTCAGAAAAGTACGCAACAGGTTTGCCATCTTGTAATAACACACCTCCTCATCCAATTCCACTAGCATCACATTCCAGCTCAAATGTCTTGTTAAAATCAGGAAGTTGGAGTAAAGGAGCATGTGTCAACTTATCTTTCAATACCATGAAGGCTTCTTCCTGTGCGGTACCCCCAAACAAAAGACACATCCTTCTTTGTAAGCTCGTTGAGAGGTGCAGCAATGGTGCTGAAATTAAAAAATAGTAAAACATAGCTAGCTACGAGGCTCCACAGCGAATTGACAGTCTTAGCCATCGGATCTTCGAACATACGATGCAGATCAAAGTTGGGTCATCCCAGGTCACCCCCGCGCGTCGCGCACCTTATCGCGGGCCGCTGCTCCGCGAAACGAGCTCGCGTTTCTCTCTGTTACTGGGCTGTAGAAGGCCCTCATCTTACCATCGGACGCTATCCTCCCGGACGAACTGCCCTAAAAAAGACCAATCCTCCCGAACGAATGGTTTCGTTGTCCCTCCGTGATGCGCCGCTGCCGTCCGCGAGCTTCTGTTGTGCGTCTGCCTCCACGTCGGTGCCAACCACCCGCCATATACCCTTCCTCCGCAGCCCCTTCTTAACTGGCGCCGCCTCTGTGCCTTAACCAGCAGCAGGAGAACCGGCTCACCCTGTTGTTCCCCACAAAAACCTAACAGTTCGCCAGGGCGGCTATTACATATGCTAGCGATGGCGAGTGAGTGGTAGAAAGTAGAAACACATGGCCATCTACAATGGTGCATCACTGCGTATGGTTATGAGCAAGAGGAAAACTGAAATCGGATTTGTTTTTCCCTCTTCAAGCTTCGTTTCACCCAGCACCTTGTGTTAATTCTTAGGTTTCAATCTCATACATGCACTATCTTTCTGTTGATTCTTTCCTGATTTGGAATTATTTTTTGAGAAATTAATTTTAGGGTTTAGTGGTGATGGCGTTATACTTAATTGGGGAAGAATTGCGCTATCTCATGCCAATGGTTTCAACCGGGAAAACTGGTAAATCAATCTGCTGGTATGCCCCCGTTATCCAACTTTTTCATTGGGGGCCAAGAGTTACTAAGATGAGGTTATTTTTCGTACCTGCAATTTATTCAGTTTATGGTAATTCTATCTGATGCTGAGGTTTCATACTATCATTGGGGGCCAAGAGTTACTAAGATGAGTTTATTTTTCGTACCTGCAATTCATTCAGTTTCTAGTAATTCTGTTTGATGCCGAGGTCCAAATTCCGTATCAGTTTGAGATATGGTGTGCTGCTCTCAGATTGCAATTTCCAAACCTAGCTAATTTTAACTAAAAGTAAAGATTAGGAAATATTTACTGGAATGAACAATTCAAGGTCTTTTGGTTGCTTGATATATATTTCGTCCACCGAGTTGCAGGTTTGTCCTGTGACACCACGACACCAGTAAAATTGCTTTAAATGATGCTCTTTTAGACCATGTGTTATATAAGGTACTATCTATATATTTTGACCCTGTCTGGTGTCGGATCAATGAATTTCTTTACTAGAGTTGTCCTCTAACTGTTGGACATGTCGCCAGAAGTAATCTGCTATCCTTTGACTAGGAAATTTAAAGGATATGATTTCTTCAAAGAAAAAAATCAAGAAATAAAGTAGAAATAGAATTCGAGGATGAGCAATGAGGTAAATATATGCTTCAAGGCATATGTAGATATAGTACAATTCAAGTTCTTGCAGTATAATATGCAGCCCTCTCCCTTCAGTGTGATTCTTTTCCTTATGCTAACACAATTTGTGGACATATAATTATTTCAGCTTCTTGACGGAAGGAATTAATATAGGGTACACCGTCAGACAACGGATGATCTGATGCTGCTTTTGAGATAGACTAAGGTGTTTATTTGGTATCATTTCTTCTATTCGGATTCTGTGATGGTGAATGGAGCCCTTGCCATGTACCCTGTATTTCATACATTTGCATGGCCACTAATACCGATTATAATTGAAGTGTTCTTACCACTGCAGCAGTTTTCGCAACAACTTCAGAATGTTCAAAATAATTGCATTAGCTTCGGGAGGGCATAGCAATTGACAGGCCAACTTTATATATTAATATTATCTTAATTTTTTTCCTCGGGATAGGGAATCTACTTAGGTTCTCTATCTTCCTAAAAAAATATGTTAGACTTTGAGACACTCTTTCTTTTCATTTTTAGGTTTTTGTGTGGAATCCGTTTGATTAATAGCGACGATTGCTTATTACGTGAATAAATATTATTATTATTTATTCGAGGGAAAGCCCTCGCCCTCTTCATCGAGTGATGAGTGATGCACAACCTTTCATTATGAAGTTTAGATGTTCATGTCGGTGTTCTGGGAACGGGGGTCCCTAGACTTGCCTGCCTGCGGCCCACAGCGTGGCTAAGCAACAGGCCGTACGGCCCATCTTCATCAGCAAGACATCCAAGACCCTCGCGAGGGTCCAAGCCTCGCGAGGAGGACAATGCAAGACCTCCTCTGGAGTGGCCTAGCCAGGCAGGCTCATGAGGAGCGGAGATATCAAGGCGAGGCAAACCTCATGAGGCTCTCGTGACGTGAGCCATGATTTAACGGTACCAAAGTGCGGAGTGCCGAGGCGCCCGATGCTGCAGCGTCCTTATTTCCTCTTTGGTGCTAAGGAGGCCAGCGCAGGCGAAGAGTACCGAGACATCAGGCAAAGGTTGCCACATTGGTGCAACGAGACCAAGACCAGGAGGACGGCCAGGCGGAGGTCATCATGGAGCCCAAGACGGCGTCACCCCAGGGCTTTTCACAGGCGAAGACCGCTTTTGTCAGGATAGCTTGTACTAGCTGTCCCCCTTCAAATTTGCCCGCCGTTGTTGGCTCCCTTCCCGCTCGATATTTGGGAAGAGGACTAGGGCCTATATAAGTAGAGCTAGCCACCACAGTAGAGGCAGGTTGAACAGATCGAATCCTCACGCCACAAGTTCACAAGCACAAGAACACCTCAACTTCAGGAGGTTGTTCTTCCCTTGTATTGTTCATCATCAGCCCAAGAGGCAATCCCCCACCACCACACTGGAGTAGGGTATTACACCACAACGGTGGCCCGAACCAGTATAAACCTCGTGTCTTTCTGTGTTGCGAGTTCGTCGAGTTCGTCCGCAAGATCTTAGCGAGCTAGAGCATAGATCGGTAGGAGGGAGAGACTTCATGCGCACCCTAGTGTTCGAACCTTAAGGGTTTGCCGGAACCCCACATCCGATGTTTTGCGCGCCAGGTAGGGGTGCGCCGTAGTTTCCCTTCCATTAGTTCGTTGCTCCATCGCTCTGTCGCTTCCATGGCGGACGCTCGCCATGCTCGAGCTGAGCGTCGGGCTGCCCTCTCCACCCGCGTCGCTCAGACGGCTCCCGTAGGCGGGCCACCTCGTCGTTCTCCATCTCCCGCCGCCAACGCTGCCACCGGCCCGGCGGGGAACGAGCAGCAAGCATCCTTGTTGCATCCTTTGGTGCGGCAAGACGGCCGCACCGCTACTCCATCGCTTACCCCTGCAGGTTCATCGTCTCATGCGCACCGCGCACCGCGCTCCCATGGAGGCACGGGTCGTGCTCATCGCGGCGAACAAGCTCCCGCGTTACCGCCCCGTCGACGACCTCTATGAGGAGTGGCTCGACCGCGTCGCCGAGCTCGTCCGTGCCGCAGGGGGCTCTCCGGAGCCATCCCACTCTCTGCCGCCCCCTCAACTAGCCGCGGCGACGGGGCTCATGGCATGCCTCCACCACCTAAACCCCAAGACGGTACCTTGGCACCAAGGCGCGCGCCTCCGCGGCGTGATCCACCGCGCCAAGTGCCCGCGCGTGAAGAAAGAAGCTGCCAAGAAATCCCGCGGCCGCGAGAAGCTGCGCCGGCGCTCCCCGTGCCACCTCGTCAAGACCGTGTGCCGTCTGCAGTGGCGCAGCGCGGACCTCGCCAGGACCAAGCTCCACCTTAGAAGCGGGCCACGGCGACCATGGCCGGCTGCTGCGCCTTCACCCCCGAGCTGTGTAGCGTCGCCTGGCCAGGCAAGTTCAAACCAGATCTGCCTCCTCTCCACGACGGCACCTCCGACCCCGCGGAGTTCCTACAGCTCTATGAGCTGAGCATCGAAGCGGCCAACGGCGACAAAAAAGTCATGGTGAACTGGTTTCCCATGGCTCTCAAGGATGGGGCCCGCTCCTGGCTCCTGAACCTGTAGCACGGCTCGATCTCCTCCTGGGACGAGATGCGCGAATGCTTCGTCGCCAACTTCCAGGGCACTCGCGACCGCCCACCGTCCGCGGGTGACCTATGCCACATCAAGCAACAACCAGGAGAGACCCTCCAGAAGTACATCCAGCGCTTCAACAACACCCGCCTCAAGATCCCCAAGGTCACGGACGAAGCCATCATCTCCGCGTTCTCAGACGGCGTCCATGAAATCAAGATGAAGGAAGAGCTCGCTATCCACGAGGAGCTCTGCACATCTCAGGAGTTGTTCAACCTAGGGACCAAGTGTGCAAGAGCTGAGGAGGGGCGCCTGTATCTCCTTGAGCTGCCAGATACAGGAGCGGAGGAGAAGAACGCCAAGGCCAAGGACGTGAAGTGCGAAAGAGGAAGTGGTGCTCGCAGCGGAGCCTGACACCTAGCGAGGCAGAGATCAGCCCGAGTCATCCAAGAACGGCCGACCATTCTGCGCCTTCCACAACCTGAACACCCACAACACCAGCGACTGCCAAGAGCTCAGAGCCATACGGGAAGGACGCTACGGTCGATGCCCCGAGCGCAACGACCGAGGCTACGGCCGCGGAGGCGGACGCTGGGACGACCGTGGCCTGCGCCCGGAGTGGCGCGACCGGCCTCGTGAGGACAGCTGGCAGGACCAACCTGCGAGGGTGCCTGAAGGTATCAGCCTCGTGAGGATCGCCCCCGGGGCAACACCGGTCTTCCTCCGCTGCCACCGCCAAGGAGGAACGAAGACCACCACGAGGACGAAGGGGCTGGGGGCTTCCAGGAACCGCGTGCGATCGCCTGCATCTTGGGCGGTGCCCAGGCCCCAGCCTCTCAGCGCATCTTCAAACAGTTCGCTCGCGAGGTGAATGCGGTGTTCCCTAAGCTCGAGGCCACGCGCCTGCTCAGGTGGTCCCCATATGCCATCACCTTCAACTCGGCAGACCAACTCAAGTGCGCAGCCACCGCTGGCGCCCTCCCTATGCTGTGCTCCCCAGTCATCAGCAATGTGCAAGTCACCAAGACCCTCATCGACAGCAGCGCAGGGCTCAACGTCACGTCTGTCCGACACGTTCGACAACCTCCAAGTGCCATATGAGCAGCTCCAGCCAACCAAGCCTTTCTCAGGAGTGACCGACGGTTCCACCACACCGATATGGCAAGTCTACCTGCCTGTCACCTTCGGGGAGCGCAAGAACTATCGCACCGAGCTCATTGAGTTCGACGTCGCGCACATCCGCCTGCCGTACAATGCCATCCTCAGGTATCCAGCCCTGGCCAAGTTCATGGCAGTCACTCATCATGGCTACAACATTCCCAAGATGCTAGGAAGCGGAGGAATCATCACGGTCCCGTGTGAAGAGAGGGATGCGGTGTGCTCCCTTGAGCGCGCCTTTCAAGCTGCAGCAATCGACGACCCCGACAGCAGGAATGAAGGCCCTCCGGAGGCCATCCCCAAGAAGAAGCAGTTGCGCCGAGTAGGATCTCAGGAGGACAGCGACGCAGCTGGAGCCTCGTCAGGATCAGCGCCCGCTCCAGGGGCGCCTCCCTCTGTCGCATAGGAAGGCGCGCCCGGCGCCCTCCTCGGGCAGGGCTCGGGGGCTCTCTTCTGGAGGGCCTCAGACCTTGCCAACCTCACGAGGGAGGCGCTTGGGCACCACTTGGAGGCGTGCTTCGTGGCACGTTTCCCTCAGGAGAACACAAGGCAAGGAGTGTCCACCACCCAGGAGTTCATCACCAAGACCACCCAGGAACTGCAAGAAGCAAGAGCCATGCGCGGCCACAGTCGTTCACATGGCGCGGCTCCCCATCCAGGCGAGGATGTCAGGCTGCATGTCTGCGTCGACATCCCAGGGCTCAACAGGGCCACATCTCAGGAGAGCTTCTAGCCATTGTGTGCGTGCCGCTGCGAGGGCCCGCCACACAGCTACGTTTGCATGCCCTTCGGCTTGCCCGGCGTGGCGTCGGCCTATCAGTGCAACGTGCGACAAGTCCTAGTGGCTCAGGAGGCCAGGTTCCACGCCGTCCTGGAGGAGATGGAGATGGCCTTGAGGGAACCTCCTGAACCCCCAGAGCCTCCCGAGGCTCAGGGCATCGGTGGCTCATGAGGAGCCATTCCTTCAACACGCAACTTCAGCTGCACCAACTCTACTTCGTCTACAGAACCAGGTGACATCTTCCAAGTTCGTTTAAGCTAGGAGCGGCCCTCGGGCTGCATTATTCCCAGGGCGCATGGGTCCGTCCCTGTGGCATGTATCCCTTTTGCTTAAGTCTTTAGCTTAACTTGCTAGGGGCGCCCCTCGGGCTGCATCATCCCCAAGCCGCTCGGGCTGGACCCGGCGGCATGTATCTTCCTGCATTTATCCAATTTGATCTGCTCTTCATGCTTAACTTGCCAACGGCAATCACCTGCTCGATCATCGCCTCCCCCAGGGCTTTCACACAGGCACGGCGCTGGTGCATGGGTCCGTCCCTGCCACGTTGACAAATCTGAGTGGTCGAGCTCTGGCTCGCGGCACACGCCGCGCACGTCACCTCACCAGGCCCTCAGTGCCTTCACCTCATCCAGAGCAACTAGCGGCAGGCTAACATCTGTAATGGCAAACCATCTTCCTTCTTCTGCCTGCTCACAGGGATCCCGAGGGAAGGATAGCAGGCGGCACCGCGAGTCTCTTTTTCTCTCGTGCAATTCGCTTGCGCGTTAAAAGGGGGGCTCCTAAGCATCGCGACTCAGGAGCTCTTACTGGCTCTCCAGCCCTCACCCCCTGGCCTTGACCACGGCATCGCGACCTGGCATACCAGCGACGGCTGAGCTCGCTCGAGGGGCGGGACATGAGGATGTAGAGCACTAAGGAGAGCATGAGGGGAGGAGAACTCGTATGGGCCGACCTGGCTATGCCACACGAGTTGGCGCACAGCCCTAGCGTGACATCAGGAATCGCCGCGAAGTCAGCAAGATATGTTTCGCCCTAGGATCGGCTAAATATCTGGGCCTAATGGTCACTCACGCCATATTGTAGCCCCATTGCAGCCAAGTCATTTTCCTCACTTGCCTTACCATGGCTGCTTGAGCGCTAAGGGGGACCTCCTGAGCATCGCGCCTCAGGGGCTCTTACTGGACCTCGGGCCGCACACCTCCTGGCCTTGACCACGACACGCGACACAGCATACCAATGACGGCCAGTAGCCTGCCTGGGGACCAGGTCCTGTCAGCGTAGAGCAACAAGCCATCGCGAGGAAAGAAAGGGGGGACCGAGCCATAACGGGCCATGCGCTCATCAAGTTTTCATAACAAGAAAGATAAGCACCAAAGATATTACAGACCCTTACATGCCCCCATGTGGTGATTCATGATCCTTCGCAGGAAACAAAAGCTGATACTAAGGGGAATCCTATCTACACCCTTCTGTGGCAGACGCCATCATCAACAGTTGGCCACGGGAGGCCGAAGCCAACCCCATCCAGATCAACGGCCGGACGCCGCAGCCCTGCTCCGAGCGCGGCGAGAGCTTGGGGGCATGTAGCTGTCGTCGCTCGTCTCGGGGTCTCGTAAAGCTCAGGAGAGCTGCTGGGCTACCAAGGGCTACTGCTGTTGGAGTAGCTGTGGGCGGAGCGCGTCGGTCTGGCGCTCCTCTCCAGGGTAGCACTCCAGGCGACAGCCCTCGGAGTCGAAGACCTTGAAGAAGAGCGTGGAGGCGCCGTCGTACTTGAAGTGGATCGCGAGGGCTCCCCTCGCATGGCAAACCCGTGCGATCTCGCCCCAGCCGCGAGTCATGAAGATCTTGTCGGTGGGGACCGCTTCGATCTCCGCTCCGGTCGCCGGAGCGCTGCAGTCGGCGTGCTGCAGCCAGAGCTCGAGAGGTCTCCTAGGCAGCATTACGTCGGAGAAGAACCGCGGGAAGCGGATCTAGGAGCTTGGAGGCATCGGCGCCCACAGCACCAACTCGCGCAAGGAGTCATTGGCGTGGACCCCAGGGCAACGGCACGCGTCACCGTGGCGCGGCGACCCCGTACATGGCTTGGGCGGCGCTGCTCGTCACTCCGACCTCCCGAGCCCTTGGCTCGGGCGTAAAAGGGTAGCGGGTACCCCGGAGGAGGCCGCTGGCACCAAGGCCTTGTCACCACCTGCATCGACGCTTCATAGCGGCGATGGATCAACCTCTTCTTTGGTGGAAGTGCTCCCGGGTCGTCACGGGGAGCTTTTCCTTTCTCTTCGGCGGAAAACCTTCTATTGGGCGCCATTGTTGTCAGCAGTGGAGCAAGGAGTAAGAAGCAAGCAAGCGAGGAAGAGATGGGCAACGCGGGCTCTGCCCCCCTCCCCATTTATAGCAAGAGAAGGCCAACCGGCGTCTCCCATGATCGCAGGTAATGAGGTTTTCCTTGCATGTCGCAGGGACTTGTCAAGTCATGCAGTTTCCGAGGCAGCATGGTGAAGCGGAGACGCCCACGTCCAATCAACCGCCATGCGTCAACCGAGGCCGGAGGCTTTTGGGGCCCGTGGTGCTCCGAAATTGACCCTTGGCTTCGCTGCAAAGCCAAGCATGAGCGCACCTTGGGCCCGGGGGCTACTGTCGGCATTCTGGGAATGGGGGTCCCCAGACTTGCCTGCCTACAGCCCACAGCATGGCTAAGCAGCAGGCCGTACGTCCCATCTTCATCAGCAAGACACCCAAGACCCTCGCGAGGGTCCAAGCCTCGCGAGGCGGATGACGCAAGACCTCCTCTGGAGTGGCCTAGCCAGGCAGGCTCACGAGGAGCGGAGATATCAAGGCAAGGCAAACCTCACGAGGCTCTCGTGACGTGAGCCATGACGAACGGTACCAGGCGGGTGCCGGTGCGCGTGGCGTCCTTATTTCCTCTTTGGTGCTAAGGAGGCCAGCGCAGGCGAAGAGTACCGAGGCATCAGGCAAAGGTTGCCATATTGGTGCAACGAGACCAAGACCAGGAGGACGGCCAGGCGGAGGTCATCGTGGAGCCCAAGATGGCTTCACCGCAGGGCTTTTCGCAGGCGAAGACCGCTTTTGTCCGTATAGCTTGTACTAGCTATCCCCCTTGAAATTTTCCCGCCGTTGTTGGCTCCCTTCCCGCTCGATATTTGGGAAGAGGACCAGGGCCTATATAAGTAGAGCTAGCCACCATAGTAGAGGTAGGTTGAACTGATTGAATCTTCACGCCACAAGTTCACAAGCACAAGAACACGTCAACCTCAGGAGGCTGTTCTTCCCTTGTACTATTCATCATCAGCCCAAGAGGCAATCCAAAACCACCACACTGGAGTAGGGTATTACACCACAACGATGGCCGGAAGCAGTATAAACCTCGTGTCTTTCTATGTTGCGAGTTCGTCGAGTTCGTCCGCAAGATCTTAGCGAGCTAGAGCATAGATCGGTAGGAGGGAGAGACTTCACGCGCACCCCAGTGTTCGAACCTTAAGGGTTTGCCGGAACCCCACATCCGTCAGTTCATACGAGGATGTTTTTACATATTAGTGTTGAAATGCTAAATCCAGTATTCTGTTTCATTTGTATACTTCACACCAAACTTCATAACTATTATGTCGATCTTTTGAACATTCTTAGTAACCATCTTCTTTCTTATGTATTTGCGACGGGTTTTGTAAAATCTCATGAAGCTGACTTGTGCATTATAATTCAAATCTCCATTGATAATTATATCTTCCATTTTTTTCACCAATATTTATACTGTCTTGATACTCTTTCATCAAGGTGGCGGGTGCGGCAAAGCGCGCCTTGATGTTCTAGTCTCTTACAAAACGCCTATAGAATCCAGCGAGGCCAAGAAAACTCCTCACTTGTGTGACTGTTTTGGGCTGTGCCAACTCTCAATAGCTTCAATCTTGGCTTTATCAACTTCAATTCCATGTGGAGTAACAACATAGCCAAGAAAAGATACTCGGTCGATGCAACAGGTGCATTTCCCAAGGTTACCAAACAAACGTGCATCACGTAAAGCAATAAAAACAGCATGTAAATGTTCCTCCAAAGATCTGTTATAAATCAGTATATCCTCAAAATGGACTACCACAAATCATCCAATGAAAGCATGTAAAACTTCATTCATTAATCTCATGAAAGTACTAGGTACATTATTGACCCAAAAGGCATGACTAACCACTCATATAATCCAAACTTAGTTTTAAATGTTGTTTTCCATTCATCGCCCAATTTCATACGAATTTGATGGTATCCACTATGCAAATCAACTTTGAGGAATATTGTAGAGCCACTCAATTCATCAAGCATATCATCTAGCCTAAGAATAGGATGACGAGAACGAATGGTAATATTATTAATGCCTCTACAATCAACACACATACGCGATGTACCATCCTTTTTCAGCACTAGAACAATAGGAACAGCACAACGACTAAGGGATTCGCGTATATAATCTTTGTTGAGCAGCTCCTGGACTTGACGCATAATCTCCTTTGTCTCCTCTAGATTGCTACAGTATGGTGCGCAGTTGGGTAGCGATGCACCGGGAATTAAGTCAATCTGATGCTCAATCCCTCGAATAGGTGGTAATCCTAGTGGCACATCTTGTGGGAAGACGTCAGCGAACTCCTGCAAAATGTTAGTAACAGCAGGAGGCAAACAGGAAGGCACGTCCTTGAATGAAAATAATGCCTCTTTGCACACAAAAGCATAGCAAACAGATTTGCTAAAATCTAGCTCATCAATATCAGATTTGGTGGCAAGTAAACATGCAATTTTCAATTTAATTTCAGAAACAACACTAGCTGGTTTATTATTAGGCTTCATTTGTTGCTCAAATTCTTTTGCCACAATCAGATATTCACTCTTATTTTTCTCCTTTTTGCTTTATTAGCTCTATTAATATCATCTTTCAAAATAGAATCAGGAGTCATGGGAAGCAAAGTAATATTTGTATCCTTATGAACAAGAGTATACTGATTGTTTCTACCATGGTGTACAGAATTTTTATCAATTTGCCATGGTCTACCAAGTAATATGGAACATGCTTGCATAGGTACCACATCACAATCAACATAATCAGCATATGTCGAGATACTAAAATGCACACGAACAGTACGTGTTACCTTAACCTTGTCGCTGTTGTTGAACCATTGGATGTAGTAAGGATGTGGATGTCGTCTTATGGTGAGAGATAGCTTCTCCACCATCTCCATGCTAGCCAAGTTGTTGTAGCTCCCTCCATCTATGATGACGCAAACAGAACGTTCCTTCACAACTCCCTTTGTATGGAACAAATTATGCCTCTGATTTTGCTCAACTTGTATAACCTGCACACTCAAAACACGTTGAGCAACTAAACATTCATACATGTCAGCATCTTCAGCAGCCATGTATTGCGTGTCATCATCAGAATCATCTCCACCATATTCTTCACTTGTAATAAGAGCCAAAGTCTCCTCATCATAGTCACTCGCGGACTCATACCCACCATCCTCAGTAGCAAACATCACACAATGAGATTTCCATTCTCTTGCATAATGACCTCTTCGCTTACAACGACGACAAATAATATCACTTGTGTGCCCTGTTGATGCCATGGAAGAAGAAGAGCTATGTGCAGGCCCGACAGGTGTGCTCTTGGCAGATAGTGGTGGTTGTGCCTGCTTTCTTGTATCATGGCTGGAGGTGGCACCTGATGGAGGTGCTGGTGCAGTGGAAGTAGAGGATGCACGTGGTGTCCATGATGAAGATTGACCTGCAGAAAAGTTAGTTCGCGCCAATGCCTGTCGATCCTGCACTTCACGTTCAGCTTTACAAACAAGATGGAATAAACGAGTGATATTATTATACTCCTTATACTCTAGAATGGTCTGAATCTCTCTATTTAATCCGCCCGTAAAACGTGCAAGCATAGCTTCATTCTCCTCAACAATACCACATCTAATAATTCCAGTTTGTAACTCTTGATAATATTCTTCTACAGAATTTTTTCCTTGTCTTAAACGCTGCAATTTTTGAAGTAATTCATGTTGATAATATTGTGGAACCCAAACGAGTAAGCATAGAAGCTTTCAAAGCAGCCCAAGTAGCTGGAATAGAAAATAATCTAGAATGTTGAGACCACCAAACACATGCAAAGCTGGTGAAAGCACAAACAGTAGCAGGAACACGTCTCTCCTCAGGATATTGTAAACATGTAAATTGTTGTTCAGTTTCTAACCCCCAAGTAATATATATATCAGGAACATACCTACCCTCAAATGGTGGAATATTCAATTTTAGTTTAGGAAGATGGTCATGATCTCGTACCTCAGGTGGTGTAGCCCTACCATTGCGATGATATGCATGAGGACGAGCTGGTGGTGCTGGTGCTGGTGGTTGTACGTAGTTTTGATTTTGATCAACCTCATCCCCGTAATGGCCCTCCACCTCTGCAGTAGTAGTAGGAGCTACAGAAGCATCAACAGTAGGTACAGCGGCACCAGAAGTTTGACCAGGCACAAAGGGACCGCGTTGTGCTCGTCCCACTTGATTTGGAAGGTGATGTCGTTGTTGGTGTAAAGGTGCGACAGGTGCAACGGGCGGTGGTTGTGGAAGACGCGCGAGCAATTCATTAAACTTGTTATCGAGCTTTGTTTTGAACGCCTTCTCAATGCCATCTATCTTCTCCATGGCCTCTTCAAATCTGTTTAGCACATCTTCCACCTGTCCACTCATCATTTGCTGAAACTTATCATGTAACTCTTTGTTCGTCAAGTTCTCCCAGTCAGACTCGTCGTCTTGTGATCCTCCCATGGTTAGCAGCAATAGAAACACACAAGAATATGATCCTACAAACTACTAGAAAATGGCAATGGTGGGGTGTCACAAATCCGTCAAGCAAATCTCAGATTCTTACCAGCTCTTACCCAACAGTAGATAGTGAACAGCAACCGTTGTAGTCAACACTCTCAAAGATTGGATAGAGCGATTACTAGGGAGAGTCAAACTCACAGCGTAGATGTATGTGGAGCTGGGAAGGCTTATAATATGGTAGCAAAAAGGGTCAGCAATAATCAATTCAGAGATGCAAAGTTGAATAAACGCTCAACAACGGTATTGTGCTGGTCCTAGGCTAGACCGTGCTAGAGACGCGAGCCTAGAACACTAACAAAATCACGGCGCTGCACGTAAAGAAAGGAAAAGGACACTCTGGAAAAAATTGCTCTTTTTTTTGCGCTCTTTTTTTTGCGCTCCTATTTTTTTTTGCGAAAAATCAATAGAATGGCGAGTGTCTCAAAACTCTTCCCAAGTCAAGATAACAGGATAGGCACAATTTTTTTCGACTATTTTTTCGGAAATCTGGGCAGCGACGATGAAAAAGTGCGAGAAAAATCACTATGATGGCGGGTGTCTCAAAACGCTCCTTGGGACCTAAAAAACAGGATAGGGAAAAAATATTTTCGGTCACCGAAATTTTGGCCTAAAAACTGCCCAGGGTTCTCCAGACGTTTTTTTCCGAAACCTACTCAGGCAAGGAAACACAAAACAAAAACTAGATGGATCTCGAAAACAATCCTAATATGAAAAGAACTCGGATTGGTGATGGACAGGCGGTGGTATATGTGGACTCGAATTGGTGGCGTGGTATATATGGACTCGGATTTGTGGCGGATATATGCTGGTATTTGGCGGCTATGTGTCTGGTGTGGTGGTTGTATATGGCAGCGGATGATGAATCTGGTGTGGTGGTGGTATATGGAAGCGGATGATGAATCTGGTGTGGTGGTGGTATATGGCAGCAGATGATGAATCTGGCATGGTGGTGGTATATATATGGCAGCGGATGATGATGGTGCGGCGGCGGCGTGAATACCCGTGAACAGAACTCGAAACTATGAAAGACTAGACGGTAAGAGCAGCAACTAGACACGACGATGCAACCGCAAATTCAACAAAGCAAATACATAAAAGATTATGCAAAGGCTCAGATTGGTTCGGATATGATGAACTAACCCTAATTTTTTTGTGGCTTTTTCGTGGACTGCAGGTATGAAGAACAGACTCGGTCTAAACTACGAAAAAACTATAAAATCTCACCGAGCAACCTAGAAATCTGATACCATTTGATAGAGGCAAAGGTCTCTCGTCTTTAGATGAGATGGTGGCTATCATTTTTTATGGAGTAGACTTTGACGATCCGACTACGAACGTGCGAGAACGTCGTGCGTACCAATCGCTAAACCAACTCTGAGAGGTTATTGACCACAACGGAGCAGGATCAACCTGACCACGAGGGTCTATTTTCTGCAAGCAAAGAAGAACAAGCAAGAAACTAAGATTTGCAATCAGGATACTGCGAATATAAGAGGAAAGCTTTATTGATCAAGGTATGGTTCTGTGCCGTCTTGGTCTGGTTGTTGAAGACAAACGACGTACACGAAGTTGCAGCTATGGCGAACTTTTAATCTAAATAAACCCAAAGTCTAAACGACGCCCTAAGGGTTGTATATATGGAGGAAGATGGGGGGATTTTGTGGCCCTTGAGGGAGGGGTCCGAAACCAACCCTAACTCTTGTTTCCCCACACATACTGAGTCTAAAAACATCCTATACTTAAGTATTTCGAAATTACATGGGCCTGGCCCAATAATGACGCAGCACCTAGAATAGCCTCTGGACGAAATTTATGAAGTGGCTTCTTGTATATCTCATCCAAGGCTTCATGCACTCCTTATGGTGGCTTCAATGTCCTGAAATCATCACTTGTAACTCCGTTCTTGTTCCCCTTGCGCATGCCATCATCTCCATGCTTGGTCTTGCTCCAGTGTTCATCCCTCTTATCCATGCCAAGCCCTTCATTTGTAAGCAAAACAAGTGCATCCAATTTAGGCAACATCATATTCTCATGAACATTAGAATCATTACCAAGAAACAAAAGTACCTGATATTTAATTGGTGTGCGGGAGCTCTAGTAATTGGTCCAGTATATGTAACCGTAGGGGCTGTGGGTCTAACAATGGTATTGATGTCCTCATCAACTATTATATTGCTTTTTGTCATATTGGAGGCAAGGTTTTCTTTACAGAACAGATTCGAGACAACATTTTTTTACAGAAACAATTCAAGAGAAGTTTTGATATAAGCTTCTTACAAACGGGAGATTATTACTAGTTGGAACACAACATCGCAAATCGTGTATTTATTTAACCCATGTGCATTAGACCAACAATGTAGATGCCATGCTATGGTTAAGTTATAAAGCGGAAAAATTAAACCTCAAAAAAGAAAAACAATATACGTGCCGCCACACGTCTCGTGTGTTGTGCGAGCAGGCATGAGTTGACGGGACACATGCGAGAAATCGGCCACGCAGGCAGGCCGGGAGTGCAGGAGGCGCGCGAGCAGGTCTGTGAATTGATGAGGGCGTGTTCGCTACGCAGTGTCATCAAGAGGCGTGCCTGCAGCTATGTGAAAAAATGACAGTAGGCATGCGAGCATTCTGCTACGCATGCTCAACAGGAGGCGAGCCAACCATTTGACCGCCGCCCGCCTCGCTCTCGCTGCTCCATATTAATGGCACCCTAGCCGCTGGTTATAATAGGCGGCCTCAACCCCCCCCCCCATTCTCGCTACACACACAATCTTCTCTCACCACCTCCATCCTCGCCGTTGTCCTCACTGGTCACCTCCGTATGGAGTGTATGAGGATGCCACTGAAGTGCACCATCGAAGGGTGTAGCGACACCGTGGCTGGTGAAGCACCTGAGCATCGCTCGCATGCATAAGAATAGTGGGCATAAATTGGTAATTAGAATTTTTTACTAGCTAGGAACAAAGTCAGAAAATGAAATCACAATTGATTGTTTAAATAGTGATCAGTTAGTCAGATAAAATACCCCGAGTTTGCTAAGAAATATGCCAACATGGAGAAAGTTGAAAGAACACTAACCTTGATCAGACTGTGATTGGCTGATGATGTTGGAGAAGTAAACATCCATGCTAATTAGACTAGGCTGTGGTGCACACAGTAGAATTTTATTGCCAGCTTTCAGTTCATAAAACTTAGATTTTTTTCTCCAAAGGTCCGCTCAAAATAGGAGTGACCATAATTATCAATTTTTACCCTAACTGTCATTGTAAATCCTTGTTGTGTTGTCAATATGACATCCATGGAGTCATCAACAAAGTAAAGGCCGAGATTTCCATCTACTTGACCTTGCAAAGCAAGGGATGTACTGCTTGAAATGATGTAGGATCGAAAGTATGTCTAGAGGGGGGTGATTAGACTACTTGACCAAATAAAAATATAGCCTTTTCCCAATTTTATGTTTTGGCAGATTTTAAAACCTTAGCACAATTCAAGTAATCAACCAACACATGCAATTCTAAGAGTATAGCAGCGGAATGTAAAACAATTGCATATGAAGGTCAAGGAGAGGAGTTTGGAGGAGCAACTGCAATGTAGACACGGAGAGTTTTTATCTGTGGTTCCGATAGGTGGTGCTATCGTACATCCACGTTGATGGAGACTTCAACCCATGAAGGGTAATGGTTGCGCGAGTCCACAGACGGCTCCACCCACGAAGGGTCCACGAAGAAGCAACCTTGTCTATCCCACCATGGCCATCGCCCACGAAGGACTTGCCTCACTAGGATAGATCTTCACGAAGTAGGCGATCTCCTTGCCCGTACAAACTCCTTGGTTCAACTCCACAATCTTGAAGGAGGCTCCCAAGTGACACCTAGCCAATCTAGGAGAAACCACTCTCCAAAAGGAAATAGATGGTGTGTTGATGATGAACTCCTTGCTCTTGTGCTTCAAATGATAGTCTCCCCAACACTCAGCTCTCTCTCTCTCTCTCTCATAGGATTGGATTTGGTGGAAAGAGGGTTTGAGTTGAAAACAACTTGGGGAAGGCTAGAGATCAAGATTTATGTGGTTGGAAGGAATATCTTGACCTCAGCACAAGTGTAGGTGGTTCCCTCTCAGAAAATGTATGTTGGAAGTGTAGGCATGTTCTGATGGCTCTCTCCACGAATGAAGAGTGGGTGGAGGGGTTTATATAGCCTCCACACAAAATCTAACCGTTACACACAAATCACCAAACTTGGTGGGACCGAATTAGAAAACTCGGTAAGACCGATTTAGTTCAAAATGTGAACGTTAGGATTTTCGGTGGGACCGACATGTCAACTCGGTGGGACCGATTCCATTAGGGTTAGGGCATAACGTAATCTCGGTGAGACCGATTACACAAACTCAGTGGGACTGATTTTGGTAATAAGCAAACAGAGAGTTGGTCATGCAAACTCGGTTGGACTGATTCGCTCATTTCGGTTTGACCGAAACGTTATGAAGGGGAAACACAGAGTTGGAATCCCATCTCGGTGAGACCGAGATCCCTATCGGTGAGACCGAAGTGACTAGGGTTTGTGGCAGTGGCTATGTCAAGTGAACTCGATGGCACTGGATAGGAATTTTTGGTGGGGCCGAGTTTGACTTTTGGTTTGGGACATATGTGGATGTGAGAAAGTAGTTGAGGGTTTTGGAGCATATCACTAAGCATTTTGAGCAAGTAACTCATTAAGCAACACCTCATCCCCTTTTAATAGTATTGGCTTTTCCTATGGACTCAATGTGATCTTGGATCACTAAAAGTAAAATGTAGAGTCTTGAGCTTGAGCCAACATGTGTCCTTAGCATTTTGAGGGGTCCACCTTCTAATCCATGCCATGCCAAACATTGAGCTTTCGTGAAATATTTATCTTGAAATAGCATTAGCTCAATGCGCTATATGTTGTTAGGAATTACCAAAACCACCTACGGATAGTTGCACTTTCAATCTCCCCCTTTTTGGTAATTGATGACAATATATAGATCAAAGCTTTGACAAATGATAATCAGATTGAAAAAACATCGTCGCTTTGAGAAGTATGTGATAAGCAAGAGCTCCCCCTAAATTTGTGCATTATTTAAAATTTGCTTTTGAATGCAAATGCACAATCGATTAGGATCATTGGTTACTCTTCCATGTCACATACATCTTGGTGGAGCGCTCAAAATGATAGAATTTAAAAGCATGCACTCATCACCAAGCAAGTGAATGATCATATATGAGATATAAAAGATAATAGCAACCAAACAAGCATTAAAGTAGCATATGATCAATCACATGATCACACAAGTATCTCACGAGGACATAAAGTATCTCACACAAGCACACAATCAAAAAGTTCAACCAAAAACAAAGAAGCAAAACACTCTCTTGAAGCCTATGATCTGTACATATTTCTCCCCCTTTGGCAACAAGCTACCAAAAAGTTCAAATATGCATAGTGCTATGCGTCTCTCAGGCTTGGTCTTTGGGAGGTGGTGTAGAGAGAACTCCAAGGACGAAGGCATCTGTTGATGTAGTTGGAGCTGGTGGAGTGGCTGGAGCCGTGGCTGCTGGTGCTGATGTTGTTGCTCTAGTATCTGTCACTAGCACTGCAGCAGACCTTTGTCCTCTAGGCACTCGCTCAAATGCATCATTAGTTGCCTTTCCTCTCCTCTCTTCTGCTTCCTCTTGAAGCTGCTCAACAGCTGTTTGAATCTCAGTTACCTTCAGATCAAGATCATAAAATTTGGTTTCTATGATCCTCTCCAAGCTCTCCTCGTTTTGAGTGAAGGTGGCCAAGCTCTTCTCAATCCTCAGTGTAGATTGGATCAGATACCCAAGTTGATCTTGCTTGCTCTTCAGGAAAACTTGAGATGCCTCTTTCACACTGGGCATCTTGGCGACTTTCTCGACCTTTGCTTTGGCTCTCTTCTCCTGTGCTTGAACTGATGATGGTTCCTCCTCATTCATCACTACAGTGTTGTCTTCAAAATCAGGATGTAAGGGTAGATGATCCTTATCCAACAGATATGTTCATGTGCCCATCTTGGAGTTGATGAGCTCCTGAATGTGTGGAGCATACCACAGCTTCTCTTTTGTTCAGCAGCAGTACTCTTGATTGTTTCTACAATCAAACCCATAACCTTGAACTTTTGAAGGACATCAAAAAGCAGTAGCAGGTTGACAGAATGCCCTCTGATAATCTTGTGATCTCCTTACTTGGGTAGCAGAGTGTGCCTAAGGATTGTGTTGATGGTAGGCAGACCAGACAACAAGTAATGTACTGATCCAAGCTTGTGAGTTTCCAAAGCCTTATTTGGGATCTCCTTGTACATGTTTGTCATAGTGTTGTGGTCCTTCTTCTTGGTGGCATACACATCCAAGTCATCTTCATGTTCTTCAGGGGCATTTATCAGCTTCGCCCACTTCTCAACTGTGGATTGGTACCTAGTACCTTCTGACATCCAAACTATCCTTCCATCTGGATAGAAGTGGGCAGTGGAGTAAAACTGCATGATCAGCTCATCATTCCATTTGGTGAACTTCTGCCCAACAAATTTGTCAACTCCACATGCCTTGAAGCTATCATAAACTCCTAGATAGTGATCTTCTTCCTTGATATATTCCCAATCCACCCATCTCATGTCACATACAATGGGCTTCTTGTCAAGAAAAATAGTCACATAAAATTCTTGTTGTTCCTTTATGTGAAACCTGTAATCAACTGCTGTCCTCCTCCTCACAGCATAAGGATCAGACTGTCTCCACAATCTCAGTCCAGCATCCTTTCTTATGTGCATGTCTTCAGCTACTGGATGAGCATCATTGTGGTCAGGAATCTTGGGCTTCAACTTCCTCAAAACAAGTGAATCATCTTCCTCTTCTTCAGCTTGAGGCACTGGGGCCTTGTTCTTTTCTTCAACAGGTATACTTCTGGTGTTCCTCTTGGGTTTTGGGGGCTTTTGAGCTTGAGCTTTGGGAGCAGACTTGGGATTTGATGGAGCAGCCCCTACCTTTATAGCATCTCCCATAAGCTTCTTAGCTTTGGGTGCTGGTGCAGCATCCTCTTCCTCTTCCTCTTCTTCAGAAGGATCTCTCATCATCGAGGGCTTCCCAATGACTTTGGCAATGGTCTTCTTGACCCTCTCCCTCCTCTTCTTGCCTTCACCACCTTCTTTGGGTTCAAGAGTGAACTCCATTGTCTCTTGAGTAGAGGCTCTGGCCTTAGACATAGGAATTCTCCTTGCTGGTGCCTTCTTATTCAGCCCTGGCTTACTTGCAGCAGCTGTGCCATACTCCTTTCTCAGCACCTTCTTATTGGAGCTTACTTCCTCCTCAGTGGCAACATAATATTCATCCTCAGATTCTGAGGTTCTCTTCTTCCTAGATCTGGTGGCTGCCTTTGGCAAGTTTCTTGGAGTGCTCCTGTTGCCATCATCAGAAGTGCTAGAGGGATCTAAACCCTCACTCAGCTGCACATGTTCCTCGGACCTGTTCTGACTACCACTCTAATCAGACATCTCTACATACTTACTGACAGCAGACCCTGTGAATAGATGTAGATGAGGTAGAGTGGATGAGCATCACAAAGTGCGGTGTTTTTGCAAACCAGATGAATTAAAAACTTAGTTCTAGTTCTTCACAGAAAGCATTTCGAGCTACCGATTTGTAAACTCGCTGATACCGAAGTAGCTTTTGGACCTAAACTGGTGAAGTCGGTCAGACCGAGTCACAGTTTGGTGGCACCGAGACTGCTAGGGTTTCACAGAGAATCAAACTCGGTCACACCAATTTGCAGTTTTCGGTCAGACTAGCAAGTGCTAAGGCATAAGCCAAATCAGTGAGGCCGATTTCTACAACTCGGTCGGTCCAAGATGGGTTCGGCGGAGACTTAACCCTAAATTTTCAAATCCAATCTAATCTAAAGGATGTTTTCAATGGATAGAGTGTTTGCATCCATGGTGATGATCATGGCAGAGCAATGTGCTACGAATCAGAGTTAAAGTAATAGCACAAAGAGACGAACTCGTACCCTAGTTCGATGGAGTTTGCTACGGCGGCAATGGAGGAGTAGAATTCCGTTGATGGCGATGGAGACCAGCGGCGGGAGGTCGCTGGCAGAAGGGAGACAATCCGGAGACCCGAGGCGGCAAAGCAGGATACGCGCGGCTGAGAGGTTTCGAAGAAATTTCCAAAATCTCACCCGTGGGTTTATATATCCCGACCATGTCGGTGTGACCGAGTGGAACAACTCGGTGGCACCGAGATCTTGATTACTGCGGTTGCTGCAACTCGATGTGACCGAAAAGTTCAAATCGGTTGCACCGAGATGGAAAACCTAGATCAACTTAGTGTTCTCGGTGTGACCGAAATGGATGACTCGGTCATACTGAAATGCACAAAGAGGTTTTGGAAGTTTAAGTCTATGAAGAATCGGGGACTCCGAGTGCTCCTCACACAGAGTGGTTCGAATCTGACTTGATCAAACTTTGTGATGTAGCATGAATAGAGTTTGAGACAAGAAAAGCATATATAGCTAGAGGGAGTTCTTAGGCATTCTTGTCCATCCATTTGGCAAAAGAGAAAAAGCCAAACAATTAATCAAAGCAACAAATGGATGTCCTCGAATGAGTAAAATGTGCATCCAACATGCTCACACAATAAAATGACAAATGAAATATGTTACAAAACATGCACAATCACTCTAGCATCTATCAAGCAATTTGGCGATGACTAGGTCATCTATATATGAGTATATTGACTTAGGAGTCAAATGAGAACATTTGATCATAGGTCATACTCATCGTTTAAGAACAAGTGGGGTTACCACTATTACATAAAGCATTGTTGTGTTCACATCATTAAAGTTGCTTTATCTCAATTAATTAGAGTAAAGCTCCCCCTAGATGTGATATCACCCCTAAGAGGGATGAACTAACCTTGGGTTTTGTCGATGATGACTTCATGTAGGTGTTGAAGATGTAGATGCTCAATGTTGATGCAGATCATTCAGAGCAATCCTTTGGAGTGTGTTGCACTTTCAATACCTACACGGGTTAGTCCCACAACAAACAAACAAGGATATCCATAGACATAGAGTGATGTTCACATAGGATGATGTACATGAAAGCATTAGGTTACCTTGTCCCTTTTCTTACTAACAAGAGGGTTTGTGACTCCTTGAACTAGTGCAAGATATGGAAGTTGTTTGCACTTGTCCTTGCCAAAATGATAAGATTGAAGTATGTTGGCGGAGTCACCCTCAAGAACTCTCTAGTTCTTCTTCTTCAGGATCCACACCATCTTGATGGGAATCTTTGGAGTTGTAGTCGTACTTGATGAAGTGGAACTTGATGTAGTCTTCGGAACCCACTTGACCAAGGCATTAGGAGCTTCTTAAAATGCATCAATCTCCTCTTAAATCTTGTCCTTGCCCTTTAGCTTGTGGTCTTGTGGTGGAAGATCATCTTGAGCTTGTGTTCCTTGGAAAGAAGTAGGATCATACTTCTCTTGTTGAGGAACAAACTTTGTCTTAGGGTATTGATCTTCTTCCCAGTCATCTCCATTGGCATTGAACTTTCGTTCAAAACCAACACCTTGATTCTTCCAGTGTCTTCCTTGTTTGCGTACAATTTCCTCAAATTTCTTACTTCCGGCAGGACTCTTGTAAACACATTTCTCTATAATTCCCTTCAATAAGCTATTTTCTTGATCAAGTGTAACTTGGCTAAGAGAATCATTAGTGGAATCAATAGAACTACTAGAAGCAACAACATTGGATTTAGCATGATTGTTGTTATTACTAGAGGAAGAATCTTTCTTGTTCTTGTTGCTAGATTTAACTTGTGGCATGTAAGTAGACAAGAGTAAACGCTTGGCAATGTAAGAAGAACTTTTCTTGCGAAGATCATCATTGATTGCTTTTAAGAACTCATGCTCTTGCTCAAGGTTGAGCTTTTCAAGGCGTAGCTTCTCATGAGTCTTTAAAAGTTCTTGATGATCTTCC
Source organism: Aegilops bicornis (assembly GCA_021605145.1). Taxonomy (NCBI): domain Eukaryota; kingdom Viridiplantae; phylum Streptophyta; class Magnoliopsida; order Poales; family Poaceae; genus Aegilops; species Aegilops bicornis. The sequence goes on along the minus strand of CM038672.1, from coordinate 292,850,109 downwards.
AAGGTAGTTTCATGAGCTAACTTAAGAGTGTTTAGTTCCTTAGTTAGACGCTCAATCTCCTTATTATCATCGTCATTCATTTTATCTTGATTAACATGATTAATAGCAAGTTTTTCATAGTTTTCATAACTAGAATTGTCAACAAGTAAATCATCATCTCCGAGAAAATCATCTTCATCACTATTGAAATCAACATACTCGTGGTGTGTTACCTTTGGACCTTTGGCCATGAAGCATCTTCCAATTCCTTCATTTGGTGAGTCAAATATGTCATAGGAGTTGGTTGACACAAGAGCTAGACCTGCAACACCTTCATCTTGAGTATATTCGGAGTCAGAGTGATAACTTCTTTCGGAGTGATGGTCGGAGTCAGAGCCGGATACCCATTCACCAACATGAGCATGATGTCTTCTTTTTGTTTAGCTCTTTGATGACTTGTCCTTCCTTTCCAAATCCTTGCTTCTCCAAGAGGATCTTCGCTCATAACGATCATCTCTACTCCTTCTCCCTCTAGGTGGTGATTCTTCTCTTCTACTTCTTCTTTTGGGAGAATCTTCTCTTATTTTGTTGGGAGCCGTACACTCATTGGAGTAGTGTCCGGGTCTTCCACAATTGTAGCAATTTCTTTCACGCTTGAAGATCTCTTGTCATTGTAGGACCTTGACTTGGAGCTTCTTTCCTTGCTTCTACTCTTGTAGAACTTGTTGAAGTTCTTCACCATTAGGCTCAATTCTTCATTGAAGGTTCGTTCCTCATTGATGATGTGGGAGCTTCACATGAGGCTTTGTATGCACCACTTGACTTATTGTGGAGCTCTTCCTTATCCTTAAGTGACATCTCATGAGCAACAATTCTACCAATGACTTCCATTGGCTTGAGATCTTTGTAATTGGGCATCATTTGGATCAATGTGCACACGGTATCATATTTTCCATCCAAGGCTCTTAGGATCTTCTTGATGATGAATCTATCGGTCATCTCTTCACTTCCTAAGCCGGCAATCTCATTTGTGATGAGAGCAAGCCTAGAGTACATTTCAGCGACACCTTCACCATCCTTCATTTTGAACTTGTCAAGTTGACTTTGAAGCACATCCAATTTGGATTCCTTGACAGAGTCGGTACCTTCGTTCATATCAATTAAAGTATCCCAAATTTCCTTTGCATTCTCAAGACGACTGATTTTGTTGAATTCTTCGGGGCACAATGCATTGAAGAGAATATCACAAGCTTGAGCATTGTATTGCAGCATCTTCAACTCTTCCGCGGTATGTTCACGGTTCAGTTCTCTCCCATCAAAGAATTCACCTTGCAAGCCAATACACACAATAGCCCAAACGGCGGGGTTATGTCCAAGAATATGCATTTTCATCTTATGTTTCCAACTAGCAAAATTAGTACCATCAAATTAATGACCTCTACGGTGGTAATTTCCCTTGCTAGACGCCATACTCTCATAGGTTGTGTAACCAAGGCTATGATCACCAAAAGCTATGGCAATCAAAGCAAATGGAGACCAAAGCTCTGATACCACTTGTAGGATTGAAAGTATGTCTAGAGGGGGTGATTAGACTACTTGACCAAAAAAATCTAGCCTTTTCCCAATTTTAAGTTTTGGCAGATTTAACAACTTAGCACAATTCAAGTAATCAACCAACACATGCAATTCTAAGAGTATAGCAGCGGAATGTAAAGCAAATGCATATGAAGGTAAAGGGGAGGAGTTTGGAGGGAGCAAACGCAATGTAGACACGGAGATTTTTTATCCGTGGTTCCGATAGGTGGTGCTATCGTACATCCACGTTGATGGAGACTTCAACCCACGAAGGGTAACGGTTGCGCGAGTCCACGGATGACTCCACCCACGAAGGGTCCACGAAGAAGCAACCTTGTCTATCCCACCATGGCCATCGCCCACGAAGGACTTGCCTCACTAGGGTAGATCTTCACGAAGTAGGCGATCTCCTTACCCGTACAAACTCCTTGGTTCAACTCCACAATCTTGACGGAGGCTCCCAAGTGACACCCTCGCCAATCTAGGAGACACCACTCTCCAAAAGGTAATAGATGGTGTGTTGATGATGAACTCCTTGCTCTTGTGCTTCAAATGATAGTCTCCCCAACACTCAGCTCTCTCTCATAGGATTGGATTTGGTGGAAAGAGGGTTTGAGTGAAAAGCAACTTGGGGAAGGCTAGAGATCAAGATTTATGTGGTTGGAATGGAATATCTTGACCTCAACACAAGTGTAGGTGGTTCTCTCTCAGAAAATGTATGTTGGAAGTGTAGGCATGTTCTGATGGCCCTCTCCATGAATGAAGAGTGGGTGGAGGGGTATATATAGCCTCCACACAAAATCTAACCGTTCCACACAAATCATCAAACTTGGTGGGACCGAATTAGAAAACTCGGTCAGACCGATTTAGTTCAAAATGTGAACGTTAGGATTTTCGGTGGGACCGACATGTCAACTCGGTGGGACCGATCCCATTAGGGTTTGGGCATAACATAATCTCGGTGAGACCGATTACACAAACTCGGTGGGACCGATTTTGGTAATAAGCAAACAGAGAGTTGGTCAGGCAAACTCGGTGGGACCGATTTGCTCATTTCGGTTAGACCGAAACATTACGAAGGGGAAACAGAGAGTTTGCATTGCAATCGCGGTGGGACCGATCGCTCATCTCGGTTGGACCGAAACATTACGAAGGGAAACAGAGAGGTTACAATCCCATTTCGGTGAGACCGAGATCCCTATCGGTGAGCTCGAAGTGACTAGGGTTTGTGGCAGTGGCTATGTCAAGTGAACTCGGTGGCACTGGATAGGAATTTTCCATGGGGCCGAGTTTGACTTTTGGTTTGGGACATATGTGGATGTGAGAAAGTAGTTGAGGGTTTTGGAGCATATCACTAAGAATTTTGAGCAAGTAAGTCATTAAGCAACACCTCATCCCCTTTTAATAGTATTGGCTTTTCCTATGGACTCAATGTGATCTTGGATCACTAAAAGTAGAATGTAGAGTCTTGAGGTTGAGCCAACATGTGTCCTTAGCATTTTGAGGGGTCCACCTTCTAATCCATGCCATGCCAAACATTGAGCTTTCCTGAAATATTTATCGTGAAATAGCATTAGCTCAATGAGCTATATGTCGTTAGGAATTACCAAAACCACCGAGGGATAGTTGCACTTTCAAATGATAATTAAGATCATTACATATATTGAAATAACAGAGCAAGATGCAAATATGGGAATAATTGACAGAACAGAACAATATATAGCTGAAAGAAAAGTACAAAAATATACAATTAAAAAGATAAGGCAACAAAGATTTCATGCAAATATGGGAGTAACTAAAAGAACAATACATCATTAATTTGCCTAATTTAGAAAAAAATCATCTTCGACATCCAGGCTACATGTGGCACCGTACATAAATTTAGGCCATGCCAACCATGGTAGGGTGAGATTGAACACATCAAGCACTCCCTCAAGTCATCTGGTATGGTAAGATAGAACCACATTTCTGACTGGCGCGGCCACACTGGCCTGATTTGTGCTCGCACTATGGACACTTGAATGAAAACCCTCGAATCAGCTAGAAGAAAAAAGAATCCACGACGATTTACGTTGGTTGATTAACAAGGACAGACATACTATGATAAGAGATGAGCGAATATTTCCCTAAATTAATTACCTTATCCATGAGAAAATTCCTAGCCCAAGCCAGCAGAAAGTCCCACAAAAAACCCCAATCGATCAGAGTTCAGGAAGTCGGTGCAAGCGGTAGGGGTGAAATCATGTGCCATTTAGAGCACGGCCGCCGCCCACCAACAACAGTCGTTGAGCTTAGGTCTGGCCGCCGTGATAGAATTTGATGACATGCAGAGTTGCAAAGGAGTGCACGGCGAGTGAGTGGGACGAAGTGGGGAGGGGTGAGGGTTTCCTTTTTCCTTTTTGATGTGTGGGTGAATGCACATGGTTCGTAGAGGCGATGGAGATGAACCGTGTGCAATAATAAATCACCAACATTGAAGGGGAATCCAAATTTCCTTCCTCGTTTGTCCTTTAGTTTTTTTCTATGATCAACATACCCCTCCGATGCACTGTGTTTAAATGTGGCACTTTTCCGGGCTCATTTACTATATTTACTCCATTATCTGCATTTTCTAGGCACTAATGCACATAATTCAAATTCAGACAATTGGTGCATGAAAAAGTGCACAAAAACTATCAAGAAAACCATTCACATGGTATTTAGTAAGTTTTCATGCCTTTTACAAGGAATGGCCAGAGATTTCAAGCATATGTGCGGCAAGAGTCAACAACAAGCGTGTTGTTTATTGGTTTTTCAACTATAGAAAAATGACAAACATGCTAGAAATAGATGACGCCTGGCATGGTGCCATGGTATGGCCTCACCATGCCCTTGTAAAAAATTGAGAAGGTTTGGCTTGTGTCGTCATGCACGCTCTTCGTAAATCAAACCATTGCCGAGGAAGTTTCATGGTATCGAGAGGAAAATTGCCACTTCTTGAGCTTGCGCTGGTTTTTCCCTTGAAGAGAAAAGGGTGATGCAGCAAAGTAGAGATAAGTACTTCCCTCAGTAAGAACCAAGGTGTCAATCCAGTAGGAGGTACACACAAGTCTCCAATGATAGCACTATGCAAATAAACAAATGCATGCACCCATCGCAATAAAGGGGTTGTCAATCCCTTCACGATTACTTGCAAGGATGAGATCTGATAGAGATAGGTATAAATGATAATTAAAAGTGCAAAATAAAGTAAAGGTAAATAAATTGCAGCAAGGTATTTTTGGGTTTTGGTTTTATAGATCCGAAAAATAATATGATAAGAATAGACCCTGGGGCCATAGTTTACACTAGAGGCTTCTCTCTTAAAAGAACGCATACGATGGGTGAACAAATTACTGTTGAGAAATTCATAGAAAAGCGAATAATTGTGACGGCATCTAAGGCAATGATCATGAATATAGGCATCACATCCGTGACAAAGTAGACCGGCTCCTGCCTGCATCTACTACTATTACTCCATACACTGACCGCTATCCAGCATGCATCTACTGTATTAAGTTAACAAGGACGGAGTAACGCCTTAAGCAAGATGACATGATGTAGAGGAATATCCAATTAATACGAATAAACCGCACCTTTCTATCCTTAATGGCAACAATACAAATACGTGCTCACTAGCCCTTCTGTCACCGGGTGCGGACGTCGCAAGATTGAACCCATTACAAAGCACCTCTCCCATTACAAGAAAAATCAATATAGTTGGCCAAACCAAATCAATAGATCAAAGAGAAATACAAAGCTATGTTAATCATGCATAAAAGAGTTCAGAGACGACTCAATTAATATTCATAGATAATCTGATCATAATCCCACAATTCATCGGATCTCAACAAGCCCACCGCAAAAGAAGATTACATCGAATAGATCTCCAAGAACATCAAGGAGAACATTGTATTGAAGATCAAAGAGAGAACAGAATCCATCTAGATACAAGCTATGGACCCGTAGGTCTGTGGAAAACTACTCACACATCATCGGAAGGGTAGCAAGGTTGATGTAGAGGCCCTCCATGATCAAATCCCCCTCCGGCAGAGTACCGGAACAGTTCTCCAGATGGGATATCATGAGGACAGAAACTTGCAGCGCTGGAAAAGTATTTTTGGTGTGCCCTCTGGTATACGGGGAATATTGGGGTATTTATAGTGCAAAGATTAGGGTTGGAGGAGCATCAGGGGGCCCACAAGCCTGGGGGCGCTCCCCCACTAGGGCACACCTCCCGAGCTTGTCGCCAACTGGTGGCCCCTCTGACCCCCTCCCAAAGGTTCCTGGGTGTCTTCTGGTCCAAGAAAAACCCTCAAAAAGTTTCATTCCATTTGGACTCTGTTTGGTATTGATTTTCCATAGAAGACACAAACAAGGAAAAAAACAACTGGCATGTGGCGCTACGTTAATAGGTTAGTCCCATGAAATTATAAGAAATAACATAATAATGCATATTAAACATCCAAGGTGTATAATATAATAGCATGGTACAATCAGAAATTATAGATACATTGGAGACGTATCAAGCATCTCCAAGCTTATTTCATGCTCGTCTCGAGTAGGTAAATGATAAAAACAGATTTTATTATGTGGAATTCTACCTAACATATTTATCAAAAATAAATCATGCTCCAACTTCATCGCATAACGAGAGACCATACGTGCATGCTTCGGGAATCACAAACCTTAACACAAATATTCTTACTAAATGACAATTACTCACTAGAATGACACTAATATTACCATCTTTATATCTCAAAACAAATGCGAGGAATCAAACTTCTCATATACTCAATTATCTTGATGTAGGGTAGAACCCTAGTTGCCCATCTTTCATGAAGGAGTGGATCCCGCGATGAACACGAAGAAGATGAAGGGAAAACACGAGGGGAAACACTAGAGAATCACTCAAAACAACACTAGAGATACAAGATCCAAATCCAACAAAGGACGATACAAGAGGTAATTAGTTCATCTCCGTGAGGAGGCCTTGAGTGGGGGTCTTCCCGTGAGGGGTCTTGAATCCGCTCGGGGGATCTTCCCTGAAGAGGTCGTGGACTCCAATGGAGAAGTAACCAAGTGGATGAGCAAAGCTCTATCTCTAATATGAGCTATCACATTGCTAACCCTAGAAAGAGGGAGGAGGAGAAGTATATATAGTCTAGGTGGGCGAAGGGGTACAAGGGCCTCGGCCCTTTACTGTGTGCACACAGGTGGGTCTGGATGTCCGGGCATCGGGCCGGATGTCCGGGCCTTCACGGGGAGCCGGATGTCCAGGCTGGCGGGCCGGATGTCTCGCGGCTGGGGAAGAACCGGATGTCCGGGCTGACGGGGTCCAGCCTCGGATTTTCGGGCGGGGGGTGGATGTCTGGGCTAGTGTCGGGCCGGATATCCGGGACCTGGATCAGATGTCCGGGCCACAGCAACCTGGCTGATCGCCATCGTGGTAGATGTTCCAGGGGGCGGATGTCCGAGGTTGTGGCTGGATGTCCGGGTCCTGGGAGCTCTTCTTGTCTCCTTCCGCTTGTTCTCTTCATCCATGAACTTGGGGACTTGTCCGTCCTCACGTGTATCTTCGGGAGGGTCCTCTTGGTACCTAATCATGCACAACATTCCAGACTTAGGTAGTAGCCATGTCTCGAGTGGATCATATGTGATATCACTAAGGAAAGAAGTCATCTCGGTCTCTAGAGCTCTAGCTCGTGCTCGTGTCATAGGTCCTTTAGGCACTTGGTGAGACGATGGTAGTTCCATGGGGATGACATCATCTCACCTCCCTTGGGAAAGATCCGACCTCGGATCGAAGTCCTCATCACCATGGTACATGGAGAGATCTTTGACGTTGAAGATGTCGCTCACGGAGTACGTGCCGCGTGGAATGTTGATCTAGTAGGCGTTGTTGTTGTAGCGTTCAAGCACCTTGAAGGGTCCATCGGCTCGTGGTAGAAGTTTGGACTTGCGTTCGTTGGGGAAGCGGTCCTTGCGAAGGTGTAGCCACACAAGATCTCCAATGTTGAATACCATGGGTTGCTTGTTGGCATTGAGCTTGGCCGTGAGTTGTTGTACTTAGCGCTCGATGGTGTGCCTTGTATCTTCATGCATCTTCTGGAGGTAGTTGACTCAGGAACTCACGTCCATGTTGGTGCGCTCTTGGAGTAGTAGAGGAAGAATGTCCAATGGGGACAACGAGTTGATACCGTAGACGACCTCGAAGGGGGACTTGCCAGCAGTCGAATGTTTTGCGCGGTTGTAGGGGCACTCGGCGATTGGTAGGCACTCCTCCCACTCCTTGATGTTCTTCTTTATTAACACGCGTAGTAGAGTGTGGAGAGTGTTCGGTTGGTCACCTCCGTCTGGTTGTCGGTTTGAGGATGGTATGCCGAAGAGAAGAAGAGCTTGATACAACACATTTGCATTTTCGTAGGACGTACAACACATTTGTGTGCAACTGAGAGGAGGTAACATGGATTAAATGGAGTACTAAATACCATATACCATTCAAAACTAAATGCAATGATATTAAAGAAAAATCTGCTTCACCAAAACCCATGGACCATGCTATCTTATTGAAACAGTTAAATTTACTTTCATCTGTGTAAACATTTTCTTAGTAAACCTATCGGTAAGTTCAAGAAAGGATATAGAAGATTATATACACAAAATATAAGAAAATATATAGAATCTTATAAAATAGATACAAAACATCACCTCATGTGCTTGAAGTGGTTTCCATTCCTGCAAAACTGCGATAGAATGTGTATTTTATTACGTGATAATAAGTTGTGCAGCGTGAAACAATATTGCAGCCACTAAAATCATGAAGACAAATCTCTATGACGGCAGAGTACACATAATTAACAGGTTAATCATAGTCTAGTCTAGGCATATTAATATCCCTTTCCTAGTCAGGCAGTTGTAGATATAAATAGTAAATGTACAATATCATCATTCATATCCTTATGACATCAATATTTGTAGCCTTTTAATGTGGCAGAATAGCTCCTTTTAGGGGTTAATGGCAAATAGGGTACAATATCATCATGCATATCGTTATGAAAGCAATATTTTTAGCCTTTTAATGTGGCAGAATAGTTCCTTTGAGGGGAAATATGGCAAATAGGATCAAGCAAAATCATAATGATAACCATTAACCCTCTTCTTTCGTCCATCACACGTCTAATAGTTTGGAAGTGATGCTCTATGACATGCATGGTTTGAACACAACAATTGGATGAAGAGGAAGAAAAAAGATGAATATACGGCGATAGAAAAGGAGATGGCTAGAAAGAATAGAGGAAATGAGGAGTGATTAGAAGGGGAGAAAAAGGTTAGAAGAAATTCACCTGGTCGTTCATGTTTGTTTCCTCTACAAATGTTAAAGGCCCACCGAACATTGGACAAGAGAAGGACGGGGCGCGTGCGTGCAGCCTATCATTAGCTCAGCTCATGATTAAAATAAGTATTTAAGATAGTAAAGTACCAAACAATATGACGATCAGTCCAGTAAATACTATACAACTTCACTAATTTCATAATATTTCCTTGAGATGAAATATTTTGACTTTCTTTGCCCGTATTAACATATCTGAATCAGTGACTGACAGATAATATATTTTTCATCCGAGATAATCTAGCTTGAGGATATAATTTTCAGAAATAAAAACACTGTACTTGCCAAACAATATTAAGAAGTAAACTGCGAAAGATTCACTTTATGCTTGCAAAGATCCTTCCCAATAATCTTTATCTATTTCTCTAGCTCTAGCAAGGCACTAAATCCCTTCTCCAAAACCTTGTAAATGATCACTTAGCTAGCAAACAACACGTATATTGCTGGACATTCTTTTAGAATCAAACATTTTGATAGAGGCGAAGGTGTCCCTTCTTTCGATGAGATGGTGATTATCGTTTGAGAGGAGTAGACTTTGACGATCCGACTACGAACGTGCGAGGACGTCGCGGCTTAGAAATCGCTAAACCAACTCCGAGAGGTTATTGACCACACCGGAGCACAATCAACTCTCCAAAACCTTATAAATGATCCCTTAGCTAGCAAACAACCCGTATATTGCTGGACATTCTTTTAGAATCAAAAATTTCGATAGAGGCAAAGGTGTCCCGTCTTTCGATGAGATGGTGATTATAGTTTCGGAGGAGTACACTTTGATGATCCAACTACGAATGTGCGAGGACATCACGGCTTAGCAATCACTAAACCAACTCTGAGAGGTTATTGACCACGCCGGAGCACGATCAACCTGACCACGAGGGTCTATTTCCTGCAAGAAAACAAAGAACAAGCAAGAAACTAAGATTGCAATCTGGATATTGCGTATATAAGATGAAAGCTTTATTTATCAAGGTGGGGTTCTGTGATGTCTTGGTCTGGTCGTAGAACACAAATGAAGAACACAAAGTTGCAGCTATGGAGAACTTTTAGTCTAAACAAAACCCAAAGTCTAAACGACGCCCTGAGGGCTGTATATATGGAGGAAGAGGGGGCAATTTCATGGCCCTTGGAGGAGGGGTCCGAAACCAAACCTAACTCTTGTTTCCCCACACATACAGACTCCAAAAACAGCCTATGCTTAAGTATTTTGAAATTACATGGGGCTGGCCCAATAATAAGGTGACGCAGCACCTAGAATAGCCTCTCGACGAAATTTATGAAGTAGCATCTTGTATATTTCGTCCAAGGCTTCATGCACTCATTATGGTGGCTTCAAAGTCCTGAAATCATCACTTGTAACTTCGTTCTTGTTCCCCTTGCGTATGCCATAACCTACATGCTTTGCCTTGCTCCAGTGTTCATTCCTCTTATCCATGACAGGCCCTTCATTTGTAAGCAAAACAAATGTATCTAATTTAGGCAGCATCATAATCTCATGAACATTAGAATGATTACTAAGAAACGAAAGTACCTAATAATTTAGTTGGCGTGCACGAGCTCTAGTAATTGGTCTAGTATATGTAGCAGTAGGGCTTGTAGGTGTAACAATGGTATTGATGTCCTCATCACATTTTAGTAAAAACACCCGACCTATCAAAAGCCTCACATCTTTCTCAGTTTCATAGTCTACAGTTCGACAACTGAAAGTGAAGATACATGCTGGGTCGAGACCAACGGAAATTCAACTCACAAAGCACATGAAAGGACACATCAATATATCCTGGACCGTTTGAGGCGATGTAGTTTAGAGTCGCTGCTCGCTGAAGGTTGATGATATTACTGGACATTCAGTTATCTGAAGCACAGGACCTACTCTCAACCCATTCTCAAAAGGCATTATCACGGGGACCACATGAACACTTTGTAAGGACATCTTAATGCTATTTTGAGGGCATTTGAACATAAATAGTAAGTAAATGCCATACAGATATGGTGCTTCAAAGTGAGCATTAACAACAACACTTCAGTATAAGAAAAGGATAATTAAAAGGAGGAGTCACGTAATGTTGTATTATTTGCCTTAGACAACATGCAAATCAATGACTGAACTTGTCTACAAAGAATGAAGTTACTAATTAGTCCCATGCTTTGCTCCTCATAGCAGCTAGAAATCTAACTTCATCAAATGGGGCAGATCACGCTTATTAGGTTTCTAGTCAAGATACCTGGTGTCTGGTCTACCATTCTCATCCAGTTCTTGTTATCTTTATAAAACGACAGCTTGACTGGGCCAGAAGGATTTGGTAGCCATTCTACAATGAAAAGGTCACATTTTCCTACGCAAGTAGTGCCCACATCAGATTCTAGAAAAGCAGAATACTGCATGAAATAAGGAATTAAGCTTTCATTTTTTTTGTTCTTTCAGATATCCAAGAGATTTAAAGGTATCATACAATGAAATAGTAGAGGAAATATATAGTAATATATATATATTGCAATACCAGCACCCAATCGATGATGCTGCCAGCATAGTAATGATGTTGGCGTCACCTTTGCCTAAGACTGATATTTTTCACTTATCAGTGCATAAAATTAGCATTGAATGATTCAGCTAACAACACATTCATCATTAGGTAAACACCTCACACTAGACTGATGCTTTGGTTGATCCAAAAATCCAACAAATGATTTTCCTATAGTAGCTTAAATAATTGGAAGCATCAAAAAATATTTTTGCTGCAACTTCCATATCCTTCATCATGCGCCATGTAGCTTGAACATTTTCAGCCAAAGCTTCTAATGTCTACAAAACTATTTAAGCATAGGTAGTGTGCTAAATGACAAAACAATTACCATAGGTAGTGTCCTATAAGACAAAACTATTAGCACAGTGTGCACTAAGTGGATATCTCTATCCATGTAGAACCATCTATGTGATCAATCTTACTAAAACTACCAAAAGTATGCAAATGACATCACATTATATTCAGTAAACACTGGAAGATTGGATTCTTAAGTAAGCAATTTTAGAAAATTCATAATCTCCAAAACACAGATCAGTACAGAAATGCTTTGACCTGTCGGACATCCCCTAATTCCCAATGAGAGGTGACAATGAAAATCTAAGCTATGCCAAAAGTACATGGAAGGAAGCTTTTAGATAAACGCTCTTATATTTCTTTACGGAAGGAGTAGTAAACAGGCACCCGAAAGTTTCTGAGATGTGTGCAGACTACAGAATATACAGTGTGCACACATAAAAGATAATAATTTGATGTTTATTGGAGTAGACATGAAATTTAAATTCTAACAATTGGTCTGAGCTTCTCTATTGAAGAGAGGGAACTCTGCAGAATATACACCGGCACATATAATTCGTTGGCAAGATAGTAAACACATTCTTGCTCCCGACGCAATAAAATATAGCCACCAATTTCTCGTGGATGCAAGTAGCGAAGCAAGATCATGGCAGATGGATAGAGGAGTGAGTGAGATGCGACACCTACATGGTGTGGGACTGTATGTTGAGGATGCCCTGCGTCGGACGGCAGTATGATGGAGAGGATCGGCGGCCGCGGCATCGCTGGATGCATAACCCATTCCCTCCTTCCTCGTTGTCACCCAGAACACTATGAAGATCTCAGCTCCTCCCTCTCCGGCCCCAGATAGCAGTGACGGGAGCGGATCCGGACGCCCTCCTCCCCCTCGCCCACGGCGGCGTCTCCGTGATGGCAGCGCGACAAGGTAGGCGATGCACATTCTCAAAAAAATCTAAAAAAAGGTAGGCGATGCACAGGATGGGAGATCTTCCTACCTGTCTGTCTCGTTGTCGCCGTCGGACGACTCCGTCTCCAGCGCCGAGGGGGACCACTCCCCGTCACTGATGTCGCCGCTCAGCCGTCGCGTCCCTAGCCCGGATTCCCGACCTCCCACTCCTCATCGTCGTTCGGATCACCACACTGTTCCAGCACGGTCTCGAGCGTCCTCCGCTGCAGCCGCAGCTTCAGGTCCTCCGAGGTCGCCCTTCACCTATTCGCGGATGATGTGGAGGCCGCGGGCTCCATCGGGAACCCAGGCGCATGCGATGGGCAGCGGCTGACCGGCTTCACTTCGCGGCTGGGGAGGAGGGGAGAGGGGCAGAGGTTCGTAGGTCTCGCTCACGCTGGTTTTTCTTGCCTGTATTTTTTTGCATTGGGAGTCTTGAGGAATCGTGGGAGAGCCTGGGTTCGATCGAGGTTTGGGGGTTCGAAGGGACGATATCACCTACCAACTGCCTAATCAGGAGCAGAGAATAGGAAAGGTAAGAATCCATGCGTTAGGAAAGTTAGGATTTTAAAATGGTTTCCATGAAAATGAGGATTATTGCTTATAACGTGATATTATTACCTTCCCGTTTATGATGTGTCTGATTAGGAAAATTTGCAAATTTTAAGAAATTTTTATTTGGAGGGGAGACAAAAATAAACCAGATGAAAATAAATCGTGGATACTATTCAACCAACTCAGACATTAGGAGTATAGGTCATCGAAAGGGTAACAAGGTGGATATAGAGGCCCTCCGTGATCGAATCTCCCTCAAGCTGAGTACCAGAACAGGTCTCTAGATGGGACCTCACGAGGACAGAAACTTGTGACAGCGAAAAAGTATTTTTTCATGTGCCCTCTAGTATACGAGGAATATTTGGGTATTTATAGTGCAAACATTAGGGTTGAAGGAGCATCGGGGGGCCACAAGCCTGGGGGCGCCCCCCTAGGGCGCTCCTCTTTAGCTTGTCGCCAACTGGTGGCCCCTCTGACCCCCTTCAGAAGGTTCCTATGTGTCTTCTGGTCTAAGAAAGTCCACAAAAAGTTTTCTTCCTGGTGGACTCCGTTTGATATTGATTTTCTGTAGAAGACAAAAACAAGGAAAAAACAGCAACTAGCACTTGGCACTGGGTTAATAGGCTAGTCCCAAGGATATAAAATAATATAACAATGCATATAAAACATGCAAGATTGATAATATAATAACATGGAACAATAAAAAATTATAGATACGTTGGAGACGTATCAAAAATCACCAAGATCGAAGGGGAATCCGAATTTCCTTCCATGTTTGTCCTATGATTTTTTCTACGATCAACATACCCCCTCCAATGCACCGTGTTCAAATTTGCACTTTTCCGGGCTCATTAACTATATTTATTCCATTATGTGCATTTTTAGGCATTAATGCGCACAATTTAAATTCAGACAAATGGTGCATGAAGAAGTGCACAAAAATGGTCTGGAAAACCCTGCTCACGGTATTTAGTAAATTTTCATGCCTTTTACAAAGAATGGCCAGAAATTTCAAGCATACATGTGGCAAGAGTCAACCACAAAGCGTGTCGTTTATTGGTTTTTCAACAATAGAAAAATGACAAACATGCTAGAAATAGATGACGCCTCGCATGGTGATGAAGACATCAATACCATTGTTACACCCACAACCCCTGCTACTATACATACTGGACCGATTACAAGAGCTCACGCACGCCAATTAAATTACCAGGCACTTTCGTTTCTTGGTAATGATTCTAATGTTCAGGAGAATATGATGCTGCTTAAATTGGATACGTTTGTTTTGCTTTAAAATGAAGGGCCTAGCTTGGAGAAGGATGAACATTGGAGCAACAACAAGCATGGAGTTGATGGCATGCGTAAGGGAAACAAGAACAGAGTTTCAAGTGATGATTTCAGGACTTTGAAGCCACCATAATGAGTGCATGAAGCCTTGGACGAAATATATAAGATGCCACTTGATAATTTTCGTCCAGAGGCTATTCTAGGTGCTGTGTCACATTATTAGGCCAAGCCCATGTAATTTCGAAATACTTGATTATAGGCTGTTCTTAGAGTCCGTATGTGTGGGGAAACAGTTAGGGTTGGTTTTGGACCCCTCCTCCAAGGGCCACGAAATTCGCCCCTCTTTCCTCCATATATACAGCCCTTAGGGTATCATTTAGACTTTAAGTTTTGTTTAGATTAAAAGTTCGCCATAGCTGCAACTTCACGTACTTCGTTTGTGTTCAACGACCAGACAAAGGTGTCACAGAACCCACCTTCATTAATAAAGCTTTCCTCTTATATTCACAATATCCAGATTGTAATCTCAGTTTCTTGCTTGTTCTTTATTTGCTCACAGGAAACAGACCCTCGTGGTCAGGTTGATCGTGCTCCGGTGTGGTCAATAACCCCTCAGAAGTTGGTTTAACGATTGCTAAGGCGGGACGTCAAGCACGTTCGTAGTCGGATCGTCAAGGTCGACTCCCACAGAAAACGACAGCCACCATCTCATCGAAACATCGGGACACATTCGCCTCTATCAAGTGGTATCAAATTTCCAGGTTGCTCGGTGAGATTTTATAGTTTTCTGTAGTTTAGATCGTGTCTGTTATTCATACCTACAGTCAACAAAAAAGCCACACAAAAAAATAGGGTTAGTTCATCATATCCGAAACAATCCGAACCTTTGCATAATCTTTTTAGGGTTTTTGCTTTGTTGAATTTGCGGTTGCATCGTCGTGTCTAGTTGCTGGTCTTAGCATCTAGTCTTTTAGAGTTTCGTGTTCTGGTCATAAGTTGTCATGCCACCGCCGCACCATCATCATCTTCCCTGCCATCTACCACCACCACTTATCCGCCACCGATCTGTATCCATATACCACCACCAATCCGTATCCATATACCAGCACCGATCCGTATCCATATACCACCACCGCTGCCATATCCTACCACCATATATCTACCACCAATCTGACTTCCTTTCATATTAGGATTGTTTTCGAGATCCATCTAATTTCCGATTCGTGTTTCCTTGCCTGAGTAGGTTTTGGAAAAAAAAGTCTGGAGACCCCTGGGCAGTTTTTAGGCCAAAAATTTTGCGGGCAAATTTTTTTCTCCCTGTCCTATTTTTAAGCTTTTTCGAGTCTTTTGAACCACGTGCCATCATAGTGATTTTTTGTCACACTTTTTCGTCGTCGTTGCCCTGATTTAAAAAAATAGTCAAAAAAATTCGTGCCCATCCTGTTATTTTGACCTGGGAAGAGTTTTGAGACACTCGCCATTATAGTGTTTTTTCGCAAAAAAAACGAGGAGCGCAAAAAAAAGAGCGCAAAAAATAGAGCGAAAAAAATTCTAGAGTGTGCTTTTCCCTTGTTTACGTGCAGCACCGTTGTTTTGTTAGTGTTCTAGGCTCGCGTCTCTAGCACGGTCTAGCCTAGGACAAGCACAGTACCGTCGTTCAGCATTTATTCAACTTTCCATCTCTGAATTGATTATTGCTGACCCTTTTTGCTACCATATTATATGCCTTCCCAGCTCCACATATATCTGCGTCATGTGTTTGACTCTCCCTGGCAAACGCTCTATCCAAGCTTTTGAGAGTTTTGACTACAACGGTTGCCAATCACCACCAGCTGCTTGGTAAGAACTGGTAAGATTTTGAGATTCGCTTGGTGGAATTGTGACATACCACCACCACTTCCTAGTAGTCTGTAGGATCATATTCTTGTGTGTTTCTATTGCTGCTAACCATGGCAGTATCACAAGCCAGCGAGGTATTTGGAAGAACATAATGAACAAAGAGTTACATGATAAGTTTCAAGAAATGATGATTTGGGACAGTGAAGATGTGCTAAACAGATTTGAAGAAGCCATGGAGAAGATAGCTGACATTGAGAAGGCGTTTGAAACAAAGCTCGATAACAAGTTTAATGAATTGCTGGCGCGTCTTCCACAACCACCGCCCGCTGCACCTATCGCACCTCTACAAAACAACAACAACAACAACAACAACAACAACAACAACAACAACAACAACAACAACAACAACAACAACAACAACAACAACAACAACAACAACAACAACAACAACAACAACAACAACAACAACTTCCAAATCAAGTGGGACAAGCAAAGCGCGTTCCCCTTGAGCCTGGTCAAACTTCTGGTGCCGATGTACCTACTGTTGATGCTTTTGTAGCTCCTGCTACTACTGCAGAGGTGGAGGACCATTACGAGGATGAGGTTGATCAAAATCAGAACTACGTGCAACCACCAGCACCACCAACACCAGTTCATCCTCATGCATATCATCGCAATGGTAGGGCTGCACCACCTTAGGTACGAGATCATGACCATCTTCCTAAATTAAAATTGAATATTCCACCATTTGAGGGTACATATGTTCCTGATATATATCTTACTTGGGAGTTAGAAACTGAACAACGATTTACATGTTTACAATATCCTGAGGAGAGACATGTTCCTACCGTTGTTTGTGCTTTCACTAGTTTTGCATGTGTTTGGTGGTCTGAACATTGTAGATTATATCCGATTCCGGCTACCTGGGCTGCTTTGAAAACTGCTATGCGTACTCGTTGGATTCCACCATATTATCAACGTGAATTACTTAAAAAATTGCAGCGCTTAAGACAAGGAAAAATTCTGTAGAAGAATACTATCAGGAATTACAAACTAGCATGATTAGATGTGGTATTGTTGAGGAGAATGAAGCTATGCTTGCACGTTTTATGGGTGGATTAAGTAGAGAGATTCATACCATTCTAGAGTATATTGAGTATAATAATATTACTCGTTTATTCCATCTTGCTTGTAAAGCTGAACGTGAAGTCTTGAGGATCGATAGGCATTGGCGCGAACTAACTTTTCTCGCAGTCGACCTTCATCATGGACACCACGTGCATCCTCTACTTCCACTACACCGGCACCTCCATCGGTGCCACCTCCAAAGTGATACAAGAAAGCAGGCACAACCACCACTATCTGCCAAGAGCACACCTTCCGGGTCTGCATAGAGCTATTCTTCTTCCATGTCATCAACAAGGCACACAAGTGATATTATTTGTCATCGTTGTAAGGGAAGATGTCATTATGCGAGAGAATGCAAATCTCAGTGTTTGATGATTGCTACTGAGGATGGTGGGTATTAGTCTGCTAGTGACTATGATGAGGAGACATTGGCTCTTAGTACAAGTGAAGAACACGGTGGAGATGATTCTGATCATGAGACACAATACATGGATGCAAAAGATGCTTACAGGTATGAATGTTTAGTTGATCAATGTGTTTTGAGTGTGCAGGTTACACAAGCTGAGCAAAATCAGAGGCATAATTTGTTCCATACAAAGGGAGTTGTGAAGGAACGTTCTATTCGCGTCATCATAGATGGAGGGAGCTGTAACAACTTGGCTAGCATGGAGATGGTGGAGAATTTATCTCTCACCATAAGAGCACATCCACATCCTTACTACATCCAATGCTTCAACAACAGCGGCAAGGTTAAGGTAACACGCACTGTTCATGTGCATTTTAGTATCTCTGCATATGCGTATTATGTTGATTGTGATGTGGTACCAATGCAAGCATGTTGCTTATTACTTGGTAGAACATGGCAATTTGATAAAAATTATGTACACCATGGTAGAAACAATTAGTATACTCTTGTTCATAAGGATAAAAATATTACATTGCTTCCTATGACTCCTGATGCCATTTTGAAAGATGATATTAGTAGAGCTAATAAAGCAAAACAAGTGAAAAATAAGAGTGAAAATGAGATTGTGGCAAAAGAATTTGAGGGACAAATGAAACCTAATAATAAACCATGCAGTGTTGCTTCTGAAATTAAATTAAAAAGTGCATGTTTACTTGCCACAAAATCTGATATTGATGAGCTAGATTTTAGCAAATCTGTTTGCTATGATTTTGTGTGCAAAGAGGCATTATTTTTATTCAAGGATGTGCGTTCCTCTTTGTGCCCTGCTATCACTAACATTTTGCAGGAGTTTGCTGACATCTTTCCACAAGACGTGCCACTAGGATTACCACCTATTCGAGGGATTGAGCATCAAATTGACTTAATTCCCGGTGCATCGCTACCCAACCGTGCACCATACCGTACCAATCCAGAGGAGACGAAGGATATTATGCGTCAAGTACAGGAGCTGCTCGACAAAGGTTATATAGGCGAATCTCTTAGTCGTTGTGCTGTTCCTATTATACTAGTGCCTAAAAAGGATGGTACGTCGCGTATGTGTGTTGATTGTACATGCACTAATAATATTACTATTCATTATCGTCATCCTATTCCTAGGCTAGATGATATGCTTGATGAATTGAGTGGCTCTACAATATTCTCCAACGTTGATTTGCGTAGTGGATACCATCAAATTCGTATGAAACTAAGAGATGAATGGAAAACAACATTTAAAACTAAGTTTGGTTATATGAGTGGTTAGTCATGCCTTTTGGGTTAACTAATGCATCTAGTACTTTCATGAGACTAATGAACGAAGTTTTACGTGCTTTCATTATACTATTTGTGGTAGTCTATTTTGATGATATACTGATTTATAGCAAATCTTTGGAAGAACATTTGGAACATTTACATGCTGTTTTTATTGCTCTACGTGATGCACGTTTGTTTGGTAACCTTGGGAAGGGCACCTTTTGCATCGACCGAGTATCTTTTCTTGGCTATGTTGTTACTCCACAGGGAATTGAAGTTGATAAAGCCAAGATTGAAGCTATTGAGAGTTGGCCGCAGCCCAAATCGGTTACAAAAGTGAGGAGTTTTCTTGGACTCGCTGGTTTCTATAGGCGTTTTGTGAGAGATTTTAGCACCATTTCTGCACCTCTCAATGAGCTTACAAAGAAGGATGTTCCTTCTGTTTGGGGTACCGCACAAGAAGAAGCCTTCACGCTATTGAAACATAAGTTGACACATGCTCCTTTACTCCAACTTCCTGATTTTAATAAGACTTTTGAGCTTGAATGTGATGCTAGTGGAATTGGTTTAGGAGGTGTGTCATTACAAGATGGCAAACCTGTTGCATAGTTTTCTGAAAAATTGAGTGGGCCTGCTCTGAACTATTCTACTTATGATAAAGAATTATATGCTCTTGTTCGGACCTTAGAAACATGGCAACATTATTTACGGCCCAAAGAATTTGTTATACACTCGATCATGAATCTTTGAAACACACTAAAAGTCAAGCAAAACTGAACCGTGCTAAATGGGTTGAATTCATTGAGACTTTCCCTTATGTCATTAAACACAAGAAGGGTAAAGAAAATGTTATTGCTGATGCATTGTCTCATTTTTATACTATGCTTTCACAACTTGACTTTAAAATATTTGGTTTGGAGACCATCAAAGATCAGTATGTGCATGATGTTGAATTTAAACATGTATTGCAGAATTGAAAAGAAGGTAGAACATGGAACAAGTTCATCGTTAATGATGGATTTTTGTTTTGATGCTAACAAGCTATGCATTCCAGCTAGCTCCGTTCTTTTTTTGTTGTTGCAAGAGGTGCATGGAGGAGGATTAATGGGGCACTTTGGCATGAAGAAGACGGAGGATATACTTGCTACACATTTCTTTTGGCCAAAGATGAGACGAGATGTTGAGCATTTTGTTGCTCGCTGCACTACATGTCAAAAAGCTAAGTCACGACTCAATCCTCATGGTTTATCTATGCCTTTGCCTGTACCTAGTGTTCCTTCGGATGATATATCTATGGACTTTGTTTTAGGTTTACGTCGATCAAAGAAGGGGAGGGATAGCATATTTGTTGTCATGGATAGGTTCTCGAAAGTGGCACACTTTATACCATGTCATAAAAGCGATAATGCTGTTAATGTTGCTGATTTGTTCTTTCGTGAAATTATTCGCTTGCATGGTGTGCCAAATACTATTGTTTCAGATCGTGATACAAAATTTCTGAGCCACCTTTGGAGATGTTCATGGGCTAAGTTGGGGACTAAACTTCTTTTTAGTACTACTTGTCACCCCCAAACTGATGGACAAACTGAAGTAGTCAATAGAACATTGTCTACTATGCTTAGGGTTGTTTTGAAGAATAATAAGAAAATGTGGCAAGAATGCTTGCCTCACATTGAATTTGCTTTTAATCGTTCGTTGCATTCTACTACTAAGATGTGCCCTTTTGAAATTGTGTATGGTTTCCTACCTCGTGCACCTATTGATTTGTTGCCTCTTACATCTTCGGAGAAGGTTAATTTTGATGCTAAACAACGCAAAAAATTGATCTTAAAAATGCATGAGTTCACTAAGGAAAACATTGAGCGTATGAAAGCTAAATATAAACTTGCTGGAGATAAGGGTAGAAAACATATTGTGTTTGCACCTGGAGATCTTGTTTGGTTACATTTCCATAAGGATAGATTTCCTGATTTGCCTAAATCAAAGCTAATGCCACGTGATGATGGTCCTTTTAGGGTGTTAGAGAAAATAAATGATAACACATATAAACTTGAGCTACTTGCAGATTTTGGGGTTAGTCCCACTTTTAACATTGCATATCTGAAGCCTTATTTGGGTGAGGAAGATGAGCTTCCGTTGAGGACGACTTCATTTCAAGAAGGGGAGGATGATGATGACACCAATACCATTGTTACACCCGCAACCCCTACTACTATATATACTGGACCGATTACTAGAGCTTGCGCATGCCAATTAAATTGCCTGGTACTTTCGTTTCTTGGTAATGATTCTAATGTTCATGAGAATATGATGCTGCCTAAATAGGATACATTTGTTTTGCTTACAAATGAAGGGCCTAGCTTGGAGAAGGACGAACACTGGAGTAAGACCAAGCATGGAGATGACGGCATGCGCAAGGGGAACATGAACGGAGTTACAAGTGATGATTTCGGGACTTTGAAGCCACCATAATGAGTGCACAAAGCCTTGGGCGAAATATATAAGATGCCACTTCATAATTTTTGTCCATAGGATATTCTAGGTGTGGCGTCACCTTATTATTGGGCCAGGCCCATGTAATTTCGAAATACTTGATTATAGGCTGTTTTAGGGTCCGTATGTGTGGGGAAACAAGAGTTAGGGTTGGTTTCGGACCCCTCCTGCAAGGGCCACGAAATTCCCCCCTCTTTCCTCCATATAAACAGCCCTTAGGGCATCGTTTAGACTTTGGTTTTTGTTTAGATTAAAAGTTCACCATAACTGCAACTTCGCGTACTTCGTTTGTGTTCAACGACCAGAGAAAGGCGTCACAGAACCCCACCTTCATTAATAAATCTTTCTCTTATATTCGCAATATCCAGATTGCTATCTTAGTTCTTGCTTTTTCATCGTTTGCTCGCAGGAAACAGACCCTTGTGGTCAGGTTGATCGTGCTCCGGCGTGGACAATAACCCTTGAAAGTTGGTTTAGCGATTGCTAAGGCGCGACGCCTCGCACGTTCGCAGTCGGATCATCAAGGTCGACTCCCACAGAGAACGATTGCCACCATCTCATCGAAACATCAGGACACCTTTGCCTCTATCAAGTGATATAGGATTTCCAAGTTGCTCGGTGAGATTTTACAATTTTTTCGTAGTTTAGATTGAGTCTGTTCTTCATACCTATAGTCCACGAAAAAGCCAAAAAAAATTAGGGTTAGTTCATCCTATCCGAACCAGTCTGAGCCTTTGCATAGTCTTTTTAGTATTTTGATTTGTTGAATTTGCGGTTTCATCATCGTGTCAAGTTGCTGGCCTTAGCGTATAGTCTTTTAGAGTTTCGAGTTCTGGTCATAGGTTCTCACGCCACCACCACACTATCATCATCGCCCCTACCATGTACCACCACCGCTTATCCGCCACCGATCTGAATCCGTATCCATATACCACCACCAATCCGTATCCATATACCACCACCAATCCGTATCCATATACCACCACCAATCTGTATCCATATACCACCACCGATCTGTATCCATATACCACCGCCGCTACCACCACTGCTGCCATATACCACCACCGCTGCCATATCCTACCACCATATATCCACCACCAATCCGAGTTCCTTTCATATTAGGTTTGTTTTCAAGATCCATCTAATTTCCGATTTGTGTTTCCTTGCCTGAGTAGGTTTCTGAAAAATAAATATTTTAGGCCAAAATTTCGGCGACCAAAAATATTTTCCCCTATCCTATTTTTAGGTCCCAGGGAGCGTTTTGAGACACTTGCCATCATAGTGATTTTTTGTCACACTTTTTCGTCATCGCTGCCCTGATTTCCAAAAAATAGTCAAAAAAAAAATTCGTGCATATCCTGTTATTTTGACATAGGAAGAGTTTTGAGACATCGCAAAAAAAAAGAGCGCTAAAAAACAGAGCGAAAAAAATTCAGAGTGGGCTTTTCCCTTGTTTCTGTGCCGCGCCATGCTTTGTTAGTATTCTAGGCTCGCGTCTCTAGTACGGTCTAGCCTAGGACCAGCACAGTACCGTCGTTGAGCGTTTTTTCAACTTTGCATCTCTGAATTAATTATTGCTGGCCCTTTTTTCTACCATATTGTAAGCCTTCCCAGCTCCACATACATCTACGTCGTGCATTTGACTCTCCCTGGCAATCGCTCTATCCAAGCTTTTGAGAGCTTTGACTATAATGGTTGCCGATCACCACATGCTGCTTGGTAAGAACTGGTAAGATTTTGAGATTCGCTTGATGGAATTTTTAGACACCAGCACCACTTCCTAGTAGTCTATAGGATCATATTCTTGTGTGTTTCTATTGCTGCTAACCATGGCAGGATCACAAGCCGACGAGACTGACTGGGAGAACATGACAAACAAAGAGTTACATGATAAGTTTCAGCAAATGTTGAGTGGACAGGTGGAAGATGTGCTAAACAGATTTGAAGAGGCCATGAGAAGATAGATGGCATTGAGAAAGGCATTCGAAACAAAGCTCGATAAAAAGTTTAATGAATTGCTCACGCGTCTTTCACAACCACCTCCCACTGCACCTGTCGCACCTCTACAACAACAACAACAACATCGCCTTCCCAATCAAGTGGGACGAGCATAGCGCGTTCCCCTTGAGCCTGGTCAAACTTCCGCACCAGCATTTCATCGTTGATGCTTTTGTAGCTCCTGCTGCTACTGCAGAGGTGGAGGACCATTACAAGGATGAGGTTGATCAAACTCAGAACTACGTGCAACCATTAGCACCACCACCACCATGGCATCAACAGGGCACACAAGTTATACTATTTGTCGTCGTTGTAAGGGAAGAGGTCATTATGCGAGAGAATGCAGATCTCAGCGTGTGATGATTGCTACTAAGGATGGTGGGTATGAGTCCGCTAGTGACTATGATGAGGCGACTTTGGCTCTTATTACACATGAAGAACATGGTGGAGATGATTCTGATCATGAGACGCGATACTTGGCTACTGAAGATGCTGACAGGTATGAATGTTTAGTTGCTCAACGTGTTTTGAGTGTGCAGGTCACACAAGCTAAGAAAAAACAGAGGCATAATTTGTTCCATACAAAGGGAGTTGTCAAGGAACGTTCTATTCGCGTCATCATAGATGAAGGGAGCTGCAACAACTTGGCTAGCATGGAGATGGTGGAGAAGCTATCTCTCACCACAAGACCACATCAACATCCTTACTATATTCAATGGTTCAATAACAGCAGCAACGTTAAGGTAACACGTATTGTCCGTCTGCATTTTAGTATCTCTACATATGCGGATTATGTTGATTGTGACGTGGTACCCATGCAAGCATGTTCCTTATTACTTGGTAGGCCATGGCAATTTGATAAAAAAAATTGTACAGCATGGTAGAAACAATCAGTATACTCTTGTTCATAAGGATAAACATATTACTTTGCTTCCTATGTGTCCTGATTCCATTTTGAAAGATGGTATTAATAGAGCTAATAAGGAGAAATAGGAGAAAATAAGAGTGAAAATCAGATTGTGGCAAAAGAATTTGAGCAACAAATGAAGCCTGGTAATAAATCATCTAGTGTTGCTTCTGAAATTAAATTGAAAAGTGCATGTTTACTTGCCACCAATCTGATATTGATGAGCTAGATTTTAGCAAATCTATTTTCTATGCTTTTGTGTGCAAAGAGGCATTATTTTCATTTGAGGACGTGCCTTCCTCTTTGCCTCCTGCTGTTACTAAAATTTTGCAGGAGTTCGCTGACCTCTTTCCACAAGACGTGACACCGGGATTACCACCTATTCGAGGGATTGAGCATCAGATTGACTTAATTCCCGGTGCATCACTACCCAACCGTGCACCATACCGTACCAATCCATAGGAGACGAAGGAGATTATGCGTCAAGTCCAGGAGCTGCTCGACAAAGGTTATATACGTGAATCCCTTACTCCTTGTGTTGTTCCTATTTTTCTAGTGCCGAAAAAGGATGGTACATCGCGTATGTGTGTTGATTGTTGAGGCATTAACAATATTATGATTTGTTATCGTCATCCTTTTCCTAGGCTAGATGATATGCTTGATGAATTGAGTGGCTCTACAATATTCTCCAAAGTTGATTTGTGTAGTGGATACCATCAAATTCATATGAAATTGGGGGATGAATGGAAGACAACATTTAAAACTAAGTTTGGATTATATGAGTGGTTAGTCATGACTTTTGGGTTAACTAATGCACCTAGTACTTTCATGGGATTAATGAACAAAGTTTTACACGCTTTCATTGGACGATTTGTGCTAGCCTATTTTGATGATATACTGATTTATAGAAGATCTTTGGAGGAACATTTGGAACATTTACGTGTTGTTTTTATTGCTTTACGTGATGCACGTTTTTTTGGTAACCTCGGGAAGTGCACCTTTTGCACCGACCAAGTATCTTTTCTTGGCTATGTTGTTACTCCACAAGGAATTGAAGTTGATAAAGCCAAGATTTAAGCTATTGAGAGTTGGCCACAGACCAAAATGGTCACACAATTGAGGAGTATTCTTGGACTCGCTGGTTTCTATATGCGTTTTGTGAGAGATTTCAGCACCATTGCTGCACCTCTCAATGAGCTTACAAAGAAGGATGTGCCTTTTGTTTAGGGTACTGGATAGGAAGAAGCCTTCATGATATTGAAAGATAAGTTGACACATGCTCCTTTACTCCAACTTCCTAATTTTAATAAGACTTTTGAGCGTGAATGTGATGCTAGTGGAATTGGATTAGGAGGTGTGTTATTACAAGATGGCAAACCTGTTGCATACTTTTCTGAAAAATTGAGTTGGCCTAGTCTGAACTATTCTACTTTTGGTAAAGAATTATATGCTCTTGTTCGGACCTTAGAAACATGGCAACATTATTTATTACCCAAAGAATATGTTATACATTCTGATCATGAATCTTTGAAACATATTAAAAGTCAAGCAAAACTGAACCGTACACATGCTAAATGGGTTGAATTCATTGAGACTTTCCCTTATGTCATTAAACACAAGAAGGGTAAAGAAAATGTTATTCTTGATGCATTGTCTCGTCGTTATACTATGCTTTCACAACTTGACTTTAAAATATTTGGTTTGGAAACCATCAAAGATCAATATGTGCATGATGCTGAATTTAAAGATGTATTGCAGAATTGTAAAGACGGTAGAACATGGAACAAGTTCGTCATTAACGATGGATTTGTGTTTCATGCTAACAAGCTATGCATTCCAGCTAGCTACCTTCGTCTTTTGTTGTTGTAGGAGGCGCATGGAGGTGGACTAATGGGACACTTTAGCGTGAAGAAGATGAAGGATATACTTGCTACACGTTTCTTTTGGCCAAAGATGAGACGAGATGTTGAGCGTTTTGTTGCTCGCTGCACTACATGTCAGAAAGCAAAGTCACGACTCAATCCTCATGGTTTATATATGCCTTTGCCTGTACCTAGTGTTCCTTGGCAGGATATATCTATGGACATTTTTTTAGGTTTACCTCGAACAAAGAAGGGGAGGGATAGCATATTTGTTGTCATGGATAGGTTCTCGAAAATGGCACACTTTATACCATGTCACAAAAGCGATGATGCGGTTAATGTTGCTGATTTGTTTTTTCGTGAAATTATTCACTTGCATGGTGTGCTGAACATGGGTAAAAACCACCAGTGTCATCGTCACCGCGCTTCCCCATGGCTTCCGCTCTTTGTGCAACGTGATCTCCCTCTTGCCAAACCACAAGGACTCATGGCCCCATAGTTGATCGTGTCCACCCATGACATCTTTGGCACGCCAGGTAGAGGAGAGTCGCTTGTGCGAGCCCGAAGTTTGTGAACAACACATTGAACTTCATCATCATTTTCTTCACCTATGGCGCCCAAGAAGAAATCCGGCGCGACACACTCATCCTTCCACTTCGAAGGCCCCCTCGCACACAGCCGCAGACGCCACGGTGGCGCTGGGTGAGGCGGGTACTGCGGGCGACACGACGGGCACAGGCGGCACCATCGTTGTGTCCCCCGCGGTCGAAGCTGGGAAAGGAAACGACGGAGACGGGCCCCATCAACAACATCCGATACGTCTCCAACGTATCTATAATTTTTTCTTGTTCCATGCTGTTATTATCATTCTTGGATGTTTTACAATCATTTATAACAACTTTATATAATTTTTTGGGACTAACCTATTGACATAGTGCCCAGTGCCATTTGCTGTTTTTTGCTTGTTTTTTTTACTTCGCAGAAAATCAATACCAAACGGAGTCCAAATGCAGTGAAACTTTTTGGATTTTTTTTCTGGACCAGAAGGAACAACTTGTGCCGAACAAGTACCAGAGGGGTGCCCTGAGGAGGCACAACCCACCTGGGCATGCATGAGGGCCCAGGCGCGCCCTGGTGGGTTGTGCCCACCTCGGTGGCCTCCCGCACCGCCTCTTTGCTCTATAAATACCCTGAAAATCAAAAAACCCTTGGGGATTCGACGAAACACAATTCGAGCCGCCACTAGTTCCAGAACCACGAGATCCAATTTAGACACCATCACGGAGGGGTTATCATCCACATTGGTGCCTCTCCGATGATGTGTGAGTACTTCATTGTAGACCTACAGGTCCATAGGCAGTAGCTAGATTGCTTCCTCTCTCTCTCTTCTGATTCTCAATACAATGGTCTCTTGGAGATCTATTTGATATAACTCTTTTTGTGGTGTGTTTGTTGGGATCCGATGAACTTTGATTTTATGATCAGATCTATTGTATCCATGAAAGTTATTTGAGTTTTGATCTCTTATGATTGCTTATAGCCTCGTATTTCTTCTTTGAATCTTTGGTTTAGTTAGGCCAACTAGATAGATTTTTCTTGCCATGGGAAGAGGTGCTCTGTGATGGGTTCGACCTTACAGTGCCCAATCCTAGTGACAGAAGGGGACATGACATGTAATGTATCGCTGCTATTAAGGATAACAAGATGGGGTCTATTCCTACATGAATAGATCTTGTCTACATCATGTCATCGTTCTTACTGCATTACGTCATTTCTCCATGAACTTAATACACTAGATGCATGCTGGATAGTGGTCAAAGCGTTGAGTAATAGTAGTATATGAGGCAGGAGTCGGTCTACTAATCTTGGCTGTGTTGCCTATATAATTATCATTGCCTGGATATTGTCATAATTATTTGAAGTTCTATCAATTGCCCAACAATAATTTGTTTACCCGCCGTATGCTATTTTCTCGAGAGAAGCCACTAGTGAAATCTACGACCCCTGATAATCCCCAAGTGCAAGATATCATCATAGAAATTTCAATGGTGGAAGTGATAAGTATGGAGCGTCGAACCCACAAGGAGCTAAAGGTAAGATCAATATTCGCTCAAGTCCTATCTGCCACTGATACGACTCTACGTACACCAAACGTTTGCTTCCATCTAGAAACGAGAAATAAAACTATGTTGTGGGTATGAAGAGGATAGCTTTGCATGATATCGAAGAACTAAAATATAAAAATAGGTTTTGTTAACCTAAAGTTTGTATATATTACAATATATTGTTAATAGCGAGTGTGGTATAACGATGGAACCGTGTGCGGAATTATCCTAGGCAATTGTTAACAAGATATGTAATCATTATTGCAATTTTACATGAGGGAGAGGCATAACCTAACATACTTTCTCTACTTGGATCATATGCACTTTTGGTTGCAACTCTAGCAAGCATCGCAACTACTAAACATCATTAAGGTAAAACCCAACCGTAGCATTGAAGTATCATGTCCCCTTTATCCCATACGCAACAACCCCCTTACTCGGGTTGAAGCTTCTGTCACTCTAGCAACCCCCAATAAGCGAATCATGAAAGTATTGCAACACCCTACAGCGGGAATCCTTCACGTGTGCGCGGCACGGAAGGCACCATAGGACAACACCAAAATAAAACATACAACTCAAACCAATCTAGAAATCAACCCAAAGACAAAAGAAATCTACTAAAAACATCATAGGATGGCAATACATCATTGGATCATAATATGTGGCATAAAGCACCATGTTCAAGTAGGGGATTACAGCGGGGTGTGGTAGAGTTTACCGCTTAAAATAGATTAGGAAGGTGATGAAGATGGTGATGTTGATGAAGACAATCACCGCGGTGATGGTTCCCCCGGCGACACTCCGACGCCACCGAGAGAGAGGGGGAGACGGTCTCCCCCTTTTGCTTCCTCCTCCATGGCCTCCCTCTAGATGGGGAGAGGTTCTCCCTCTGGTCCTTGGCCTCCATGGTGATGATGGCCCCATCCGGGTTACTCCTCCATGGCATCCGGTGATGATGGCCCCCTACGAAATGGTGCCAGAGAGGGCCTAGATTGTTTTTTCGTGGCTACAGAGGCTTGCTTCGACGAAACTTCTGATATAGGGTTCTTTCTGGGGGTTTTGGTATTTATACGAATTTTTGGCGTCGGTCTCACGTCAAGGGGGTGCTCGAGGAGTCGACAAGTGGGGAGCACCCTCCTAGGGGGGGGGGGGAGGGCATGCCCCTAGGCTTGTGCCCTCCTCGGGCACTTCCTGGCCCAGCTCCAGTGCTTCGAGGTTCTCTTTTGGGCCATAAAAAATCGCCATAAATTTTCAGCCCATTCTGAGAACTTATATTTCTACACAAAAAACGACACCATGGCAGTTCTACTGAAAACTGCGTCAGCCTGGGTCAGTTCTAATAAAATCATACCAAAACCATATAAAATTGTTGTAAACATGGCATGACTACTTCATAAATTATAGATACATTGGAGATGTATCAGCATCCCCAAGCTTAATTCATGCTCGTCCTCGCGTAGGTAAATGATAAAAGAAATAATTTATGAAGTGTGAATGCTAGCATAGTGCACAAATTTGATCAATGATAATTTCAATCACTTTTTCTAGCATCATTCTATATCATAAACAGTAGCTCATCTTGTAAAACTTCTCATGATCAAGTAACAAGCTATTCACATGTTAAAGTATAGACCATAAAGTTTCTTGAAAACTAACAAACCATGTTCTCGGTCACCAAACAATTGCAATTCATCTTATTTTCACGAAGGGTCTATGTAAAAGTTTTGATTTAGCAAATCCCACATACTGAACTATCATATAGTCTTCCATGATTGCTAACACTCAAAGCTTATTTTTAGAACAAATAACATCCGTCGAACACAGAGAAAGATAGGGCGTTAATGATTCGCGTCCCAACTTATTTATCATATAGATAATTGTTGGGGAAACGACACCTATGGGATCACGTGGATCCCTTGTACGGTTTGGCAGGGAAGAGGAGTGCTCAAAGAGTAGATCTAATGATCAACACGAGGGATTTTTACCCAGGTTCGGGCTGCTGGGAAGCGTAAAACCCTAGTCCTGCTTGTAGTGTATTGAGTGTTCTTGAGCTTCAGCTAGCTGCCACACATGCAAACTGGGCTGGAATGTCCAAAAGTCCCTCCCTGTAACGCCTTGGGCCTCTGTCGGATGTGGGGTTCTGGCAAACCCTTAAGGTTCGAACACTGGGTGCGCACGAAGTCTTTCCCTCCTAGCGATCTACGCCTAGCTTGCTAAGATCTCGCGGACGAACTCGACAAACTCGCAACACATAAAGACACGAGGTTTATACTAGTTCGGGCCATCGTTGTGGTGTAATACCCTACTCCAGTATGGTGGTGGTGGATTGCCTCTTGGGCTGATGATGAACAGTACAAGGGAAGAACAACCTCCTGAGGTTGAGGTGTTCTTGTGGCTAGGCTCTCGATCGGGTTGGATCAAGCTAAGATGAGATGCCCCTACTATGGTGGCTAGCTCTACTTATATAGGCCCTGGTCCTCTTCCCAAATAATGAGCGGAAGGGAGCCAACAACAATGAGCAGGTTTGAAGGGGACAACTAGTACAAGCTATCCGACATCTTGAGAACGTTGTAGCCATGATGAGTGTTGCCATGAACTTGGCTGGCTGGATACCCGAGGATGGCATTGTAGGGCGGCGGATGTGCGCGACGTCAAGTCGATCGCTTCGGTGCGGTAGTTCTTGCGCTCCCCAAAGGTGACAGGCGGACCTGCCCTATCGGTGTGGTGTGGTGGAGCCGTCGGTCACTCTGAGAAAGCCTTGGTTGGCTGGTGCTGTTCATATGGCACTTGGAGGTTGTCGAGCGTGTCGACCGGACGGAGACGTTGAGCCTGCGCCGCCGTCGATGAGTGTCTTGGTGACCTGCACATTCTTGATGGTGGAGAGCACAACATAGGGAGGGCGCCAGCGGTGGCTGCGCACTTGAGCTGATCCGCCGAATTGAAAGTGATGGCGCATTGGGACCATCTGAGCGGGCGCGTGGCCTCGAGCTTGGGGAGCACTGCGTTCACCTCGCGAGCGAACTGTTTGAAGATGCGCTGTGAGGATGGGGCCTGGGCACCGCTCAAGATGCAGGCGATTGCACGCGGCTCCTGGAAGCCCCCAACCCCCTCGTCCTGGTGGTGCTCATTGTTTCTGCTTGGTGGCGGCAACGGGGGAAGACCGGTGTTGCCCTGGGGGCGATCCACGCGAGGCGGGTCCCTCCAGGCGCCCTCGCGAGGTTGGTCCTGCCAGCGGTCCTCATGAGGCCGGTCGCGCCACTCCTGGCCTGGGCCACGGTCGTCCCAGCATCCGCCTCCTCGTCCTCCTCCGAGGCCGTAGCCCCAGTCGTCGCCCTCGGGGCATCGACCGTAGCATCCTTTCTGTATGGCTCTGAGTTCTTGACAGTCGCTGGTGTTTTGGGTGTTCAAGTTGTGGAAGGCGCAGAACAGTCGGCCATTCTTGGATGACTCGGGCTGATCTCTGCCCCACTTGGTGTCGGCTCCGCTGCGAGCACAACTGCCTCCTTGCGCTTCACGTCGTTGGCCTTGGCCTTCTTCTCCTCCGCGCCCGCGGCTGGCAGCTCAAGGAGAGAGAGGCGCCCCTCCTCAGCTCTTGCGCACTTGGTCGCCAGGTTGAACAGCTCCTGAGATGTGCAGAGATCATCATGGATGGCGAGCTCTTCCTTCATCTTGACGTCACGAACACCGTCTGAGAACGCGGAGATGATGGCTTCGTCCGTGACCTTGGGGATCTTGAGGCGGGTGTTGTTGAAGCGCTGGATGTACTTCTGGAGGGTCTCTCCAGGTTGTTGCTTGATGCGGCGTAGGTCACCCGTGGCTGGTGGGCGGTCTCGAGTGCCCTGGAAGTTGGCGACGAAGCGGTCGCGCATCTCGTCCCAGGAGGAGATCGAACCGTGCTGCAGGTTCAGGAGCCAGGAGCAGGCTCCAACCTTGAGAGCCATGGGAAACCAGTTCGCCATGACTTTTTCATCGCCGTTGACCGCTTCGATACTCGGCTCATAGAGCTGCAGGAACTCCGCGGGGTCGGCGGTGCCGTCGTAGCGAGGTGGTAGATCTGGCTTGAACTTGCCTGGCCAGGTGACGCTACGCAGCTCGGGGATGAAGGCGCGGTAGCTGGCCGTGGTTGCTGGGGCTCGCTTCAGAGGTGGAGCTTGGTCTTGACGAGGTTCGCGCTGCGTCGCTGCGGGTGGTGCGCGGTCTTGATGAGGTGGCGCAGGGAGCGCAGGCGCAGCTTCTTGCGGCCGCGGGATTTCTTGACAGCTTCTCTCTTCGCGCGCGGGCACCGGGCGCGGCGGATCATGCCACGGAGCCGCGCGCCTTGGTGCCAAGGCACCGTCTTGGGGCTGAGGTGGTGGAGGCACGCCATGAGCTTCGTCGCCCGTGGCTGGTTGAGGGGGAGGCAGAGAGTGGGACGGCGCCGGAGAGCCCCTTGCGGCACGGACAAGCTCGGCGACGCGGTCGAGCCCCTCCTCGTAGAGTTCGTCGACGGGGCAGTAACGCAGGAGTTGAGGCCCGTGCCTCCATGGGAGCGCGACGCGCGTGAGACGAAGAACCAGCAGGGGTCAGCGATGGAGTAGCGGTGCGGCCATCCTTCCGTACCGAAGGATACTGCAAGGACGCCTGCTGCTTGTTCCCCGCCGGGCCGGTGGCAGCGTTGGTAGCGGGAGACGGGGAACGACGAGGTGGCCTTGGCGAAAGCCGTCTGGCGGCAGCGGTGGTGAGGGCAGCCCGACGCTCAGCTCGAGCACGGCGAGCGTCCGCCATGGAGACGACGGAGCGACGGAGCAACAAACTGATGGAAGGGAAACTACAGCGCCCCCCTACCTGGCGCACCCAATGTCGGATGTGGGGTTTCGGCAAACCCTTAAGGTTCAAACACTGGGGTGCGCGCGAAGTCTTTCCCTCCTACTGATCTATGCCCTAGCTCACTAAGATCTCGGGGATGAACTCGATGAACTCACAACACAGAAAGACACGAGGTTTATACTGGTTTGGGCCACCGTTCTGGTGTAATACCCTACTCCAGTGTGGTGGTGGTGGATTGCCTCTTGGGCTGATGATGAACAGTACAAGGGAAGAACAGCCTCCTCAGGTTGAGGTGTTCTTGTGGCTAGGATCTCAATCGGGTTGGATCAAGCTAAGATGAGATGCCCCTACTATGGTGGCCAGCTCTACTTATATAGGCCCTGGTCCTCTTCCCAAATAATGAGCGGGAAGGGAGCCAACAACGGCGGGCAGGTTTGAAGGGGGACAGCTAGTACAAGCTATCCTGACAAAAGCGGTCTTCGCCTGCGAAAAGCTCTGGCGTTGACGCCGTCTTGGGCTCCATGATGACCTACGTCTTGCTGTCCTCCTGGTCTAGGTCTCGTTGCACCAATATAGCAACCTTTGCCTGATGCCTCGGTACTCCTCGCCTGCGCTGGCCTCCTTAGCACCAAAGAGGAAATAAGGGGCCAGCTGCCTTGTTGGCGCCCTTTGGTGTCGTGCATCATGGCTCACGTCACGACGGCCTCGTGAGGTTTGCCCCGCCTTGATATCTCCGCTCCTCGTGAGCCTGCCTAGCTAGGCTACTCCATAGGAGGTCTTGCGTCGTCCCCTCACGAGGCTTGGACCCTCGCGAGGGTCTTGGTTGCCTTGTTGATGAAGATGGGCCGTGCGGCCTGCTGCTCAGCCACGCTGTGGGCCGCAGGCAGACAAGTCTGGGGACCCCTGTTCCCAGAACGCCGACAGCCTCCTTTTATACCAAGGGGTGATCATAGTGGCGCACATGCACACAGGAGGTGTAAAGTGGCTACAGTGTATATGCCTATCCCTGACGTCTTAGGACAAACACATTAAATGCGCTGTTCACGTGGCCCCTAACTTGATCAGGGATGGAAACATAGCATGTCCCATCCGTCGCCGCGTCACCCCATCTTGACATGCACCCAGGATGACGAGGCATGCAATGCCTAGCTGACTGGCTTGTCGCTGCACTGCAACAGTGGCAAGGTCTTCATGAAGATCTGCATGCCGCCACGCAGGTGCTTGCCAGGCTGGCAGGCTAGTCGCTGCGCTGGAGTAGTGGCAGGGTGGTGAAACCTTGCCGTGTGCGAGCCTTGCCGTGTGTGATAGCCTGGCTTATTAGGGATGATAGACTACTCATATCAATAAGGAATTCCTTCTTTTCCGGGAGCCCATTCAGAAAGTTAAGCGTGCTCAGCTTGGAGTAGTTTCAGGATTGGTGACCGACCGGGAAGTTGCTCCCAGGTGCGCACGAGTGAGGACAAAGTGCTCAGAAAAGACTAGTATTGATCTGTGGAGTCTGTCTAGATCCTGCCAGGACTAACGACCACCGGCGGGTGTGTCCGGGGCGTTACAAGTTGGTATCAGAGCCGGCCCTCACGGTTACACGGATCTTTGCGGACAGGTGCCCGGTCATGTTGTTCCTGACATTTGTGACCCATCGTGGCACACGGCATGGCGCATGTACTGGACTAGATGCACAAACGTATGTGCCAAGAGAGAACGTTCCTGTCGCCCAACGAGGACGCCGGTTCCTCTAATTGGGGGTGTACGTGATAGCCTGGCTTATTAGGGATGATAGACTACTCATATCAATAAGGAATTCCTTCTTTTCCGGGAGCCCATTCGAAAAGAACTCCAAAGTTAAGCTTGCTCATCTTGGAGTAGTTTCAGGATGGGTGGCCGACCTAGAAGTTGCTCCTGGGTGCGCACGAGTGAGGACAGAGTGCGCAGAAAAGACTAGTATTGATCTGTGGGGTCAGTCTAGATCCTTCCAGGAGTAACGACCACCGGCGGGTGTGTCCGGGCGTTACCCTGTGGCCTCGCAAACGTCCCCGGCAAGCCTCGCAAACGTCCTTGGCAAGATCCTTGCTGGGAACTTTGCCTTCTGGTCTTCACAAAGATCTGCATGCCACCACACAAATGCCCCTGGATCTTGGCCTTGACATTGTCGATGGTGTCAGAGCTCTCAACCTCAAGGGCAATGGTCTTATCGGGGCCTCGCAAACCATTCAGGCAAGGATCTTGCCGGGGGCTCAGCTTGTCGTATGTTCTTTGTTTATTGGCTTGAACGCCGTCTTGGTCGTCTCGTACTTGCTTCCAGTCTTCCCTATCAGGCTTTGTCGCGGGTACGACTGCAATTGCCCGTGCACAAGTAAGGGGTGCTAGAGGGCCCAAACTTTAGTACACCGATAGGAGCCCCTGGGCCTGGGCCACACACGGGTGCGAGGCGTTGTTGGCCTAGGTCCAAACAGTGCACGGGCACGCATGGCAGGGATTAACCACTATAATTATCTCGTCTGCTGCACTTCCCCATGATCTGCATTGAGTGCGCGACATGGGATAACGTGTGCGAAAAGGCTGCAGCAGCAGCACGTCTGCGCAAGTGCTTTCACATCAAAGAGTAAAGAGGCAGCCTCGCGCCTTCCCCATAAAAACTTCGCCACTTCTTCCGGATTTTACACCGAATGTCGTGGCATGTATGTCTGTATTTGCCCACCTCTATGAAAACTTCGCCGGAGTGGTCCCCGACACAGCCCTCTTCCGCCACTTCTTCATTCCTCGCATCCAGCCAGGAGAAGCCCTCTCCTGCTGTGTCGCCTGGATTCCAAGGGCATGGAACAAGGAGACGTACCCAGACGGGGTCCATAAGGAGAAGTGGGATGAATGGCGGTGCAAGTGGTGCTGGATTGTGGAGGAAGATCAGCAGCCGTTCTGTATGCCCCAGCAAACGAAGCTGGTCCGTGGCAACGGTTGGAGAAAAATCGACCCTTTAGACGGGGAACTCGCAATTACAGTCGATAGGATCAAGTGCCTCAGTGATGCCGGGCTCACAAATGAGATGATTGGCGCCGATTTCCTCCGCCGCCGCATCGCCCCTCTGTAGAACAAGGGGAGACCAGCCTGGGAGTACCCGAACACAATAGATGTCATGAGGCTGCGCCCAGGTCTGAACAAGAACCTGACGGTTATGCAGCATGCGGCTCTCTGCCGGAAGCTGTTCAGGGCCGACAGCAAGTTCAAGTTGCGGGCAAGCGTCATTCCACTATGCAACAACACTGCCCTGAAATCGATCATTGCCATGATGTCGGCGTTCAACGCCCAAGGCCTTGACCAGACCTGGGCCGAGCCATCCGCGGAGCAGGTGAAGGAGTTCTTTGACAACCTATCGGAGGAGGCCGTTCAGGAAGAGACAAATTTCATCCGCCCCACCACTGACAAAGAGGTGGCGTACATTTCCAGCAGGGCGGAAGAGGCGGCCCTTGCCGAGGAGGCCAGCAACATTGGCTTCATGGAGGACGAAGGCAATGGAGACGATGACAAGTGGCTCCAATGGATACAATGTCTCTTCACTTCCGGTAAATCTTCGGTCTTGCTCAATGGTACTCCGGGAAAATCTTTCCAATGCAAATGTGGTGTACGACAAGGTGACCCCCTCTCGCCTCTGTTTTTGTCATAGCTACGGACCTCCTCTAGTCTGCAATTAATGAGGCACTTAGAAATAACCCCCTGGAATTACCCATCCGACGCAACACTAATGGTGAATACCCTGTTATACAATACGCGGATGACACGATCATCATCCTGCCAGCCTGCACCCGCCAACTTGCCAAGGTTAAGGAAATCCTACAGGATTATGCCACGTCCGTAGGGCTCAAGATCAACTTCCATAAATCCACGCTAGTGCCAATTAACACACCTCCCGAGAAATGCAAAGAACTAGCTGATTTGTTGGGATGCACTATGGGTTCCATGCCGTTCACGTACCTTGGCCTGCCCCTAGGCACCACTCGTCCGACCGTCCAAGATTTGGCTCCTCTTGTTTGCAAAGCAGAAAGAAACATTACGGCTGCTATGTCTCTAATGTCATACGCGGGGAAACTTTCTCTAATGAACTTGATGATAACCTCCCTTATCATGTTCACAATGGGCACCATTCGCCTCCCACCAAAAATTGTTGCTCAACTTGACAAGATCAGAAGACACTGCCTATGGCAAAAACGGACCAATGATGGGATTAAGAGCAACTCTCTTGCCGCTTGGAACATGGTCTGCACGCCCAAGAAAAATGGTGGACTGGGTGTTGTTAACCTCAGAATACAGAATGATGCCTTGCTACTTAAATTTCTCCACAAGTTTTATAACAGGCATGATATCCCTTGGGTCCATCTAATCTAGGAATCTTACTACGGTGACACCATTCCACATGCTCATGACTCGTGTGGCTCCTTCTGGTGGAAAGACTTAACTCATCTAATGCCCACGTATCGCAGTGTGACACGCATAAAAATTGGGAATGGATCTTCTGCACTGTTCTGGAAAGATAATTGGAGCCAGTCCATATATGCTGATAGTTTCCCCAGGGCTTATTCATATGCTATTTTTGAAGACATTTCGGTCAAACAACTCCTAATGTCCACTGACCTGCATGAAACCTTTCAACTCCCACTCTCTATTCAAGCCCGTGACGAACTGCGATCCATCCAAACTGAGGTGGCCGAAATCACTCTTATGGACGAACATGACACCTGACAATATATATGGGGCGACCAAACTTTCAAAACATCCTCATATTACAAATTTTATTTCAAATGTGACTGCCCATGAAGCTTTCGGCTGGCTGTGGAAAGCAAAATGTACTCCCAAGATTAAGACCTTTGGGTGGTTCCTACTTGTTGATCGTCTCAACACCAGAAACATGCTCAAGAGGAGACACTACAACATTGGTACAAACACTGACTGCCTCTTGTGTGGCCGACACATCGAAGAAACGGTGGAACACCTATTCTTTCGTTGCACTTTCAGTCAGGAATGCTGGCAATCTCTTGGTTTCACCTGGACCACACAGCATTACAGACTTGATATGATCAAACATCAAAAAATCATGCAGCCTAGAAAGATGTGGATGGATATCTTTTTGACGTCGGCCTGGAGTCTCTGGAAGGAGCGAAATAACAACCACTTCAGGAAGATCAAGCCTTCAGTCACAACCTGGAAACAGAGATTTAAGTTGGATTTCTCTAATCTTAGATATAGAGTGAAACCCTCCAAAGAGCATATTGTTACTGCCATACTTGAATCCATATAATAGGTGCTTTGTATTATCTGGTGCTTTTGAGTGGTGCCACCACTACCCATGTATGTAACACACACATGTAATTATACCCCCTGAAGTTTGGTAATATATATGCAGTAGGAACCTTTCCTACTGTGTCTTCATAGTAAAAAAAAGGCAATGGAGAGGAGGATTTTGCCAAGCGGGGGGAGCCTGTCGGAGAGCACAGTGGCGCAGTTCTCGGGGGCTCATCCGCCAAAGAGACAGTTGAAGAGGAGCCGCATTAGGAGCCCCCAGCTCTAGAAAAGAAAACGTGTGTTCTTCGGCGAACCATTTCTCGTGAGCTAGTCCATCAGGCTTCCTCGCACGAAGAGGTCCCCATCAAGGGGTGGCGGCAAAGGCTGCGATGCAAGAGGCCTAGCCGCAACTTTGTCGCCAGACGAGGCGCCGCGACATGGCAACAAGAAAGGAAGCAGCAGCCGCCGCCTCCGCTATGGACAAGCGGCCTAGGTACCCTTCTCCATCCCTTCGCATAGATATCATAGCGGAGGGCGCCTTTGACCATGCCGCTTTTACCCCGGAGGGAGAAGAGAGCTCAGAAGAGGAAGAGTAAGTGTCTTACCGCCTCCTCCATTCCTTGAATTCTCGACCTTATTATCTTTATTTGTTCTTGCTCTGGCTTGTCCCCGCAGAGACACGAAAACCTTGGCGCAGAGGATGGCGAATAAGGCCAAGACCTCGACGGGCGACGAGCCTCCGGCAAGCACCATAGGTGTGCCGGAGACCGTCCTCATCACCCCAGAGTCCAGCCCATGATGCAGCCCCCAACCCAGCCCCCATCGTGAGTCCACTACTCATTTCCTACTAGCGAGTGTTGGGGCGTACATCTCCACCGCTAACCTTACCGAGTTTGCAGGAGATGAACAATAATAGGAGGAGCCATTGAAGGCCACTGTCGGTGTCAAAACCGGCGGATCTCGGGTAGGGGGTCCCGGCGTCAAGGCTGATGGTAACAGGAAGCAAGGGACACAGATGTTTACCCAGGTTCGGGCCCTCTCGATGGAGGTAAAACCCTACTTATTGCTTGATTAATATTGATGATATGGGTAGTACAAGAGTAGATCTACCACGAGATCGTAGAGGCTAAACCCTAAGAGCTAGCCTATGATGGTATGATTGTAATTGTGATCGGCCTACTAAGGAACAACCTCTCCGGTTTATATAGGCACCGGAGAGGGCTAGGGTTTACATGGAGTCGGTTACAAGGAAGGAAATATAATATCCGGATCACCAAGCTTGCCTTCCACGCCAAGGAAAGTCCCATCTGGACACGGGCCGAAGTCTTGAGTCTTGTATCTTCATGCTTCAATAGTCCGGACGTTGTACACAATCCAGCTGTCCGGATACCCCCTAATCCAGGACTCCTCAAGAGCCCTCGAACCAGGCTTCAATGACGATGAGTCTGGCGTGCGATCTTGTCTTCGCATTGCAAGGCGGGTTCCTTCTCCAAATACTCCAAAGTGCTTGTTACGGCCGAATAGTGTCCGCCTCCAATCAATGTTGTGCTCCTCGGCTTGGTGCCTCAGTAATGACCATCTCCACGTGTCAAGCGAATGCGAGGAGTCGAGGCATTTTTGCATTTGCCACCCTCGATCCTCCGGGCGAACCGTCTATTTGAAGGGACGGGGATTCTCAGATCCAAACCTCACTCTCCCTCCCAGAGCCAGCATCCAACAGAGCACTCCGCAAAAAGCCATTCCAACATGGCCGGTCGTCGCAGCTCTTCTGCTTGCCCTTCTCGTTCCAAGTCGGGGGACTGGGGAGAGTGTTCAGTTCCTCATAGCCATTTGACAAAATTACAAACCCAAGGGTTTCTCCCACCGGCGTTCATGGTCTCCGTCCAAGCTGGTATAGCCACCTATGACGGAGGAGACCAGGCTGAGGGATCCCCTAACCCATCTCCAGAGGAGCGCATATGTCTGATCCCTCATCTACTGAGGGGCGTTGGGTCCCTATACACCCGTTTCTTCACGGGCTCCTGGAGTTCTACGGCCTCCAGTTACACGACCTTACCCCTGGCTCTATTCTGCACATAGCGGGGTATGTTGCCCTGTGCGAGCTGTTTTTAGGCTGCAAACCACACTTCGGATTATGGCGGGAGCTGTTCTGCCTCGTCCCCCGCACCCAGGGGGAGTCCCTATGCCAAGTGGGCGGGGCCGAAGTATGGCGCATTGCCGAGACCGGATACCTGTCCGGCACTCCTAAGAAGGCACCAGAAAACTGGCCTTCGGAGTGGTTCTATATAAACGACGTCCCCCTTCCAGATCTAGTCTGGACAGGTCTCTGCAAGTTCAGCAATGCCCCACCGAGGGCACGCCTAAGCTGGCGCCCCCGGGGCCCTCAAGAAGAGGACACGAGGGAAATATTCCTCCTGATGGACTGGATAAAGTTACTGGCCAAATCCGGACTGACGATAGTTGAGGTTATGGCGATATGTATAAGACGGGGAGTGCAACCGCTCCAATATCGGGGGAAGCCCATGTGACACTCAACAGGGAAGACGACGCCACCCGCTGCGGCCGTGAAGGTCCGGACTCCGCTGCCGCTCTCGCAAGGATATTGTCTGATCTGTACAAAGGGGAAGAGGATGAATTCCTTCGCATAAAACGCGGGAAGGATTCTCCATGTACAACCCCAGCGATAGATGCGTTGCCATTCTTTTCCCCCGCTTTTCTCTAGCGTTCTTCTGCTAAGATTACTTGCATCAATGCTTCTGGGCAGGAATTAAGGAGGGCCATAGAAGGAATCTTCATCCCCTCCCTGCAACCAGAGGACCCTGGAAGGGCCCTAGATCCGGGACTTAAAGTGGATCCGGATATCACTGTGGAGCTCGTCAACGTGGTATTTTATCAGGCGAGCTGGGATGGCGCCCTAGTGGCCATTACAGCCGACTACCCCGGACTGCTCCCCGCCTCGTGTGTAAGCCGAACTAGAAACCCCTATCCTTCGAAGAGGACTCCCCCCATGTGTTATAATTTACCTTTGAGGCGTATTTCTATTTGCAGAAACGACGGCCGGAGCGAGGGGTCGAGCCCCTAGGGACTCGTCAACCATGGGCGTCCAGATCGGGCAGGCTCAAGAGGAAGGCGTTGAGGGTTGACACACCGCTACAGAGGTAAAATAATAACCTGTCCTGTAATTATAGAATTTAAAATATGACAACGCCCTTTGTGTCCGGGCAGAAGAAGAATAACCGGACTATATCCGGAGACCCTACCAATCACGCCTCCACCGGGGTTGCAGAACCCGGCTTGTGGGTGGATGCGGACACGGGGCCAGCACCGCGTAGCTCTCCAACAGAGAGCGCGGACATGCTCTCAGCCACGAATTCCGAAGTAGAGAGCGCCATGAATCACAGGCGCCGATGGGCCGTACTTCGGAACAACATCTTTTCCAAAGAGGTGTTTAATGCCTTCAATTCGGCGGACGCGTACGTCCAAGCTGCTCGGGGCGGGCTTGCCCAAGCGACAAACCAGTATACCAAAGACATACGGGTGAGAAATTTTGATAATTATGTTTAGCAGTAGCCCCTGAGACTTGAAACGGTTGAAACAACAGTTTTAAGGATCAATTTATGTACAAGTCCTTATAGAGAAGAACG
This sequence comes from Aegilops bicornis, assembly GCA_021605145.1. Taxonomy (NCBI): domain Eukaryota; kingdom Viridiplantae; phylum Streptophyta; class Magnoliopsida; order Poales; family Poaceae; genus Aegilops; species Aegilops bicornis. The sequence continues at coordinate 292,807,785 of CM038672.1, read as the reverse complement.
AGCAATTGTTTCGGGAGCTGGAGGACTGCAAGGCCGAACTGAGGGCCGCAGTTGCCAAATTAGAGGAACCCCAAAGGCCCTCATCTGGTAACAATTATCACGATCGTGCGAAGATGCACCAGTTAGTAAATAGATAATATGACAAGTCTAATAGAAAATTCTGCAGACAATCCCGGGGTGAATCCGGAGGGCGTAGGAGAGGACGCATCGCATCTCAAAAAGCAGCTAGAGGCTGGCGAGCGCATTCTTACGCGAGTTAGGCGGAGAAGAATGATCTTCAAGATGCCAAAGTCCAGCTGGACGTGGAGTTAAAAGATCTCTGCGCTCGGTGGCGGACTCCATGAAGGAGAACAAGAGGCTTCGACGCGGCATTTACAAGAAGTGCCTAGGCAGGCTGTTATGCAGTTCGGCGAGGAAGTATATTGAAAGAATTTTGCTTGCAGGAATGTTAACGGGTCACCCCGAGGAGGAGATGCCCTCATCTGCAAATGATTTACTGCAAGACCTTTCGTGACTACACGAGCAAGCTCGACAAGTGATGCAGGGTGTTGCTCATGCTTTGTGGCCATCAAGCCTACTGCCGAATGGCATGGGGGAACTTGTGGACCTGCTTCAAGGAGCCCAGCGGTGCTTCCGTCTATGGAAGATATCAGCATGCCAGCAAGGAGCAAGAGAAGCCTGGGCAATGGTGAAGACACACTACACCAAGCTGGACCCGAACCATATGGCCGAAGTGGGACCGGCGGGGCCCGATGGGCAAGAAATTCCCGTTAGTCTGGTATATGACCAGGTAGCATTAGCCACTAAGTATTCTCAACAGGATTGTAAGCTAGATAGCCTGTTGGATGGTATAGAAGAGGAATGTGATCAGTCCAAATGACTGTGTAAATTAATGGGCATGATTAGCCCCTAGCCGGATTAAAATCATTTGTCATGGCGTAACCTTTTCGCTTCAGCCCCGTGTCCTATAGTGCAGGGTGTGTCTCAATACCCGCCGATTATACAAAACCGGGGTATGCGTGGAAACAAGGCGTAGGAGTCATAAGTGCTTGAACATACAAGTACCCAACTAGTTATGTTATATTACATGGATAGTAAGAAACATCTTCCAGAGAGAATAGTTCCGTTAGGGGTTCCTTTCCCTGGGTACGCATGCGACGATGCACATGACTGGACTACGAACGATGGCGCAGGATACACGACTTCTGGGGATTTATGTTATGATAAACGAATACATCTTTTGTTCACCGACCGAATATTCTCTTAAGGAAGCTAGCTTTCGGCTTCACCCAGTCTGAGGTACACATCCGGTTGAACCGGTAGTAACAATCGCAGAGGTGCTCCCCTTATGCCCTAGCCGTATTAACGGGAACGTAGGGTATAAACACAAGAGCCAGGCAACCCATCTTGGCAATAACTTAAGTCATATCGATGCATATAATGGTGAAGAAAAGGCACATATGGAAAAAGAATGCATATGCGACGGGCAAAAAGCCATGTGAGTAATCATTTTAAGCTTCCGTATAGGAAGCCCCTGTGTATTACTTACACACTTAGTGCGGCGGGAGCGATCCGTAAATCCGCCGTATTGAATACTTTGTGTGAAGATAGAAAAGGTCGAGAAAGGAAAAATGGATGGGGCATAATTCAAAGGGAGGGGTTAGGAGACGAACAACATGTTCGGGCGCTAGGCGTAGAATCTCCGCAGTCTTGCCGCGTTCCATGGGTTCGCTCGAGTCATATCGGATGCATTTCGTAAGCGGTGCGCTCCTCCGGTGAGAACTTTGTCAATGACGAAGGCGACCCTCCCACTTGGGTTTGAGTTTGTCCTTCTTCTTCTCCGGTAGTCGTAGAACGAGCTCGCCAATATTGTAAGTTTTGGCCCGCACTTCTCTACTTTGGTATCGTCGAGCCTGCTGCTAATAGAATGCGAAACGGGCTTTTGCGACATCGCGCTCCTCCTCCAGGGCATCCAAATTATCTTGCCGATCTAACTCGGCTTCCTTCTCTTCGTACATGCGTACACGTGGCGAATCATGTATTATGTCGCAAGGTAATCGCTTCACGCCGTACACCATAAAAATGGTGTGTATCCGGTGGTGCGATTTGGCGTGGTCCGTAGCCCCCGTAGTCTGGTCGAGCTCCTCCACCCAGTGCGTATCCGACTCTGTATAAGAATCGCACTAGCCTGGGTTTGATACCGCTCATAAGGAGACCATTTTCCCGCTCTACCTGTCCGTTAGTTTGTGGATGGTAGACGGAAGAGTAATCGAGCTTGATGCCCATTTTTGCGCACCAAGTTTTCACTTCATCGGCTGTGAAATTTGAGCCATTATCAGTGATGATGTTGTGGGGGACATCGTATCGTTGTACGATCCCGGATATGAAGTCTATTACTGGTCCGGATTCAGCCGTTTTGACTGGCTTAGCTTCTATCCATTTAGTGAATTTGTCCACCATGACCAATAAGTATTTCTTCTTATGGCTTCCCCCTTTAAGAGGTCCGACCATATCCAGCCCCCAGACCGCAAAGGGCCACGTTATGGGGATTGTTTGGAGAGCGGTAGGGGGCATGTGACTCTGATTGGCAAAGAGCTGGCAACCGACGCAATGTTGGACAAGGTCTTGTGCGTCCGCTCGGGCCGTCGGCCAATAGAAGCCTGTACGGAAGGCCTTGCTGACTAATGCCCGAGCCGCGGCGTGGTGCCCGCCCAGGCCGGCATGGATTTCAGCCAAGAGCTGCCGCCCTTCCTCTTCGGAGATGCATCTTTGTAGCACTCCGGTAACGCTTTTCTTGTAGAGTTCCCCTTCGTAGACTTTGTAAGCTTTAGAGCGCCGGACAATGCAGCGTGCTTCATTTTGGTCTTCGGGGAGCTCCTGCCTATTTAGGTAGGCCAAAAAGGGCTCGGTCCACGGGGCGATTACAGCCATGATTTCGTGGGCCGAGGACGTTATTACGGGGGTAGAACCTCCGACTATGTCTGATGGTTCGGAATCCGGGGGTGTATTCGGGTCCGTGCTAGTATTGCCGGACTCCCCTTCCCATACTACGGATGGCTTGAACATCTGTTCCAAGAATATGGTATGTGGGACAGGGTTGCATTTTAGCGCCGATGCGAGCGAGGACATCCGCCGCTTGATTGTTTTCTCGAGCCACATGGTGGAAATCAAGCCCCTCGAACCGAGCTGACATTTTGAGGACGACATTACGGTTGGCCGCCATTTTCGGGTCCTTGGCATCAAAATCTACGTTTATCTGTGATATTGCGAGGTTCGAGTCCCCGCGCACTTCTAGGCGTTGAATGCCCATAGAGACTGCCATCCGAAGACCGTGCAACAGAGCATCATATTCGGCTGCATTGTTGGAGTCTGTGTATACTATTTGGAGGACGTACTGGACCATGTCGCCGGTGGGAGATGTCAGGACTACCCCTGCTCCCAATCCGGCCAGCATTTTAGAGCAGTCGAAGTGCATGATCCAGTTTGAGTATGCGTCGTACTCTTTAGGGAGTTCGGCTTCTGTCCATTCGGTGACGAAGTCAGCCAACACTTGCAAGTTGATGTCATGCTGTGGTTTGTACGTTATGTCGAACGGAAGGAGCTCAATAGCCCACTTGGCAATCCGGCCCGTAGCATCGCGGTTATTTATTATGTCATTGAGTGGTACTTCGGAGGCCACTGTAATCGAACACTCTTGAAAGTAGTGTCGTAGCTTCCGGGATTCCATGAACACCGCGTATGCTATTTTTTGATAGTGTGGGTATCGGGATTTGCATGGGGTTAGGACCGTGGACACGTAGTAGACCGGCTTTTGGAGCGGGTATTTGTACCCGTCAGCCTCTCGTTCAACGACGAGTACCGCACTTACGACTTGATGTGTTGCAGCTATGTACGACATCATAGGTTCATCGATATTCGGCGCTGTTTGGGCTGGATTACTGGCCAGTAAGGTCATTATTTCATCGAGTCCGGCCGCGGCTGCAGGAGGCGGTAAAGAGGCAATGCCTTTTCTCCTAGCCTGGAGATAAAGCGGCTCAAAGCGGCCACACATCCGGCTAGCTTCTGGATGTGCTTGAGGTCTGTTGGTATAGCCAACTGAGACAAAGCTCGGATTTTTGCCGGGTTCACTTCAGTTCCTCTGTTGGAAACAATGAAGCCCAGCAGTTTCCCCGATGGGACGCTGAAGACGCACTTTTCCGGGTTCAGCTTGATTTCGTATGTTTGGAGGTTATCGAATGTGAGCCTCAAGTCATCTATCAGGGTTTCGACGTGTCTAGTTTTTATGACCACGTCGTCCACATATGCTTCTACTATTTTGCCGATTTTTTTTTCAGGCATGTTTGAATCATGCGTTGATAGGTTGCGCCGGCATTCTTGAGCCCGAAGGGCATAGTGTTGAAGCAAAAAGGGCCATATGGCGTTATAAAAGCTGTTGCATCTTGGTCAGACTCTGCCATCTTTATTTGATGGTATCAAGAGTATGCGTCGAGAAAACACAGCGAGTCGTGTCCCGCTTTGGCATCGATGATTTGATCGATCTGAGGGGAAAGGGGTCCTTGGGGCAAGCCTTATTGAGGTCTTTGAAGTCGACGCATAGGCGCCAGGATTTGTCCTTCTTTGGTACCATCACCAAATTTGCCAGCCACTCCGGATGTTTGATATCTCTGATGAATCCGGCCTCGAGTAACTTGGCTAACTCTTCCCCCATTGCCTGCCGTTTGGGCTCCGAGAATCGCCTTAGGGTTTACTTGACTGGTTTATATCCTTTTAGAATATTGAGGCTGTGTTCGGCCAGTCTGCGCGGATGCCTGGCATGTCCGATGGGTGCCAAGCGAAAATGTCCCAATTCTCGCGTAAGAAATCTCATGATCTTGGCGTCAATCGCGGGCTCGGTGTGTCCCGATGGAAGCTGTCTTCGTGGTGTCCGTTGGATGGACCTGGAATTTGACTATCTCGTCTGCGAGGTTTAAATGAGGTGGACTTGGGTCGCTTGTCTAGTATCACGTCATCCACATCCCACGGTGGCCCTTGATGTTGCTAACTCTTCGGCTGCTAGGGCCTCGGATAGTGCCTCCATGGCTAGTGCTGCGGTTTTGTTTTCGGCACGAAGTGCGACGTCTGGGTCACTGGCTAGAGTGATGATTCCATTGGTCCCGGGCATTTTAAGCTTCATGTACCTGTAACGGGGTATAGCTTGAAAGCTTGCAAACGCGTCTCACCCTAAAAGGGCATGGTATCCGCTGCTGAAAGGGGCTACTTAGAATGTGATTTCTTCGGACCTATAATTCTCTGGGGTGCCGAATACTACGTCGAGTGTGATTTTTCCCGCACACCGTGCTTCCCGACTAGGGATAATTCCCCTGAAGGTTGTACCGCTTTGTTCAATGCGGCCTTTGTCAATTTCCATCTCACGGAGTGTCTCTTCATAGATCAGATTTAATCCGCTTCCACCATCCATGAGCACTTTGGTGAGCCGAAATCCGTCCAAGTTTGGGCTAAGAAGCAGAGTGGATGGCACCCGGACAGTCTGGGATCGAGGTTCGTCAGTGGCTTTAAAAGTTATAGCAGTGTCGTTCCAAGGGTTTATTTTTGCCACATGGTAAATTTCAGCGGAGCTTCGACGAGCTCGCTTGCGCCTATTGTTCGAGGCAAAAGTCTCAAGACTGTTAGTACCGTGTGCGTTATTTGGCGGGATGTTGTTCCGTTGTGTGGCCCATAAGAAGATCCTCGCCACTTTTTGCCACCTGCCGGAGTATCCAACATGCCTTAAGGCTATGAGAAGGTGGTGTATCCGGAGTACTATGGACCTTACATGGCCCATCGAGCCATTCTTCCAATACGGATCTCCGCCCGCGTGGGCTTTGGTTTCTTGGGGGTTGGGTCGGACGACTTTCGTGAGTTCGTCCGTTTAGTTCGGACAAAGGTTTTGGCGAGAGCGATTATCCCAAAATTCTGTTTGGGTCTTCCAAGCGCTCTCCATCACACAAGATTTCCGTACTATGGTTGCCAAGTCCATGAGCGTACTATGTCGCGTCAGCTTATAGCATTGAGGAGTCCTTCGTCCGTGCAGTTTTTGCAGAAAAGTGAGACCATGTCCTCTTCACGGCAGTCCCTGACCTTGTTAAGCGCAAGGAGGAATCTGGCCCAGTAGTGATGTACGGTTTCCAGGGGCTCTTGCCTGATGCGGGAGAGACAGTTTAGGTCTAGTTTAAAGTCTGGATTTTGATCTGATCTAACACCCGAGGGTGCGGGCGGTCCCGAGCTAAACACCTCAAGATCCGGGGTGCCCAATTTCTTCGGCCCGATGCCCGATTCTAAGTCCGGGACCTGGGTCAGGTTTTCCTTTGAGCAGGTCTTTGGCTCAAGGAGTTCGGTGATTTGAACACAGCTTGTCCTCAAAGTTGAGGGGCAATCCACGTGTGGTTCCTCCACAATCGCTATCTCGTGGGTGGCCGGCGGGGACCTGATGTCCCTTTGGTTGGGTTTAAGCCCAATCCGGTCGTAGTCCGTACCGACCCCCAGAGCGGCGATGCGATCCAAGAGCTCGTTAAGGGAGGAGAGCTCCATTGGATCCATCTGTTCGGCAAGTTCCGAACTGACGTTTGATGACCCGAGAAGTCATCATCGGCGCCACCGCCGATGGGGCGGCCATGATAAAGCCGCCGAGCCGGAGCGTCTGGCCTACAGCCAGAGCCCCCTTCGAAGTAATGTCGTCCTGGATAATGAGACGAGCCATCGATCCTGACGGCGACGACACAGAGGAAGTCTCAACGAAAGCACCAATGTCGGTGTCAAAACCGGCGGATCTCGGGTAGGGGGTCCCGATATGTGCGTCAAGGCTGATGGTAACAGGAAGCAAGGGACATAGATGTTTACCCAAGTTCGGGCCCTCTCGATGGAGGTAAAACCCTACTTCCTGCTTGATTAATATTGATGATATGGGTAGTACAAGAGTAGATCTACCACGAGATCGTAGAGGCTAAACCCTAAGAGCTAGCCTATGATGGTATGATTGTAATTGTGATTGGCCTACTAAGGAACAACCTCTCCGGTTTATATAGGCACCGGAGAGGGCTAGGGTTTACATGGAGTCGGTTACAAGGAAGGAAATATAATATCCGGATCGCCAAGCTTGCCTTCCACGCCAAGGAAAGTCCCATCCGGACACGGGCGAAGTCTTGAGTATTGTATCCTCATGCTTCAATAGTCCGGACGTTGTACACAGTCCGGCTGTCCGGATACCCTCTAATCCAGGACTCCCTCAGCAACCCCCGACATGCCGCATCCGTCAACCACACCGCCCAGGGAGGAATCCCCAGCAAGGCTTCCATTGATGAGCGCCGCCGCTAGGAGGAGGAGCCGGCGAGCATAGGCGCCGGTAGTTCTACACCGGCAACAAACATTGTTGGGGAGGGGCCACCTCCCAACAGCCTGCCACAGGTAAGCCGCCTGCCTCCCAACACTAGTCATTTTCACAGTATGGTCTTTTTCTCTTTTCGTTCTACTTTGAACTTCGACCTAGGTCTCATCTTGTTTCTCCTCCTTGGCTCTCAGATCTCCCCTTGACAGAGCAGATGGACGTCGATGTCATCATCGTGGAGACCACCAAGGATGCTGCCGCCAAAGCCGCCAGAGTCACTGCTGACGAGGCTACCAAGGACGCGCATGAAGAGGCCGCCAAGGGGTTTGTCGGGGAGGCCGGCAAGGAGACCGGCGACCGAACTGACGACATTCCTGCCGCAGGAGCAGGAGCGCCTAGCGCTACATCGGTCCCGGAGCCCCCTGTTACCGGGGAGACAGTGGTCTAGGACCAACCGTCAACATCCAAAGCCCCCCCCCCTCAACCAGATATCTGAAGGTTGGCGACAACCTATTCGTCAGCATCCCGGGGACGGCAAACACCAGAGCGCCAACCGAGGGGGAGGCTTTCAACGAAGAGTTCATCGCTGCTGCCGGGCTCAAGGTTGTCGATGAGCCGTGCGCCAGCAATAGTGGATCCAAAGAAGAACAACTCCTCTAGGCCATGAGTAACAATATCCAGAAGCTCCAGGCGCTCCACCGCACCCGAAAGGAGAAGCTGGACTCCAGGGCCGCAGTTGTTGACGCAGCAGAGGCAGATCTCCAGAAGCATGTTGAGCAGATGCAGGTCCGGTTCAACAAGGCCTGGCAAGAGCTGAGGACTGGCTAGGACAAGCTGGGCCAACCTTGGGATGAGCTCCTTTTGAAGCAGTCCGACATTGAGAAGGCACAGGAGGAGGCCGCTCAATAGGCCGCCAAGGAAGATGCTCAACTAAGGGAACGTCGTGTCTTGCTCGATGCTCACGAAGAGGACCTTGCCGCTCGCGAGGAGGCACTTGCCGCCAAGCTCCGTGACAAGGATGAAGAAATCAAGAAGCTTGTCGCGCAGCGGACCCAAGAACAAGAGCAGGAACACAAGAAGACACTTGACGCTCTGGCCTTGGACCACACCGGCAAACTAAGGGAAGCCGTTGATGCCGCCGAAGCTGCAGAGGCCGCCAAGAACGAGCTGGCCGACAAGGTGAAGAAATTGGAGGCGGATCTGGAGGAACACGGCAAGGAGCTCTCGACGCTCAAAAGCGATACAGAGAAAACTCTCTATACCTTGGCGGAGTTGCAAACTACCATATCCGACAAGACCCAACTGCTCTCCTCCGCCAACGACTCCATTGCCGATCTGAAACTGAAGCTGACCACACTGGAGGAGTCCCTTGAGGGAAGCAGGGCTCGCGAGAAGACCCTGGCTAAGGACCTCCAGGACGAGAAGAGACTGCTTGAGAGCGTCGCTGCCACCTACAACGACTATGTGAAATGTGTGGGGATCTGGACTGAACGCCTTGTTGACGTCGCGGAAAGGCTTGCATATCAACTGTCCAACATGGGCTTGCCAAATTTCAGGTATGCTTCCGAGGAGAGGGTGTCCACGAGTGCTAGACTAACCATGTTCTTCGAGTCCCTTCTCGACACCCTGAAGCTGCTCCACTCCAGTCGGGCAACCCAGATGGCCAGCGAGTGCCGCAAACTCTGTCGGGCCACTTCTCAAGGTGCTCATCAAGGTGGCTTGCAGGAACCCTGGCCTCGACTTCACCAACGTGATCGATCACTTGTCGAAGGACGCAGACCGCAAGGCGCTGGAAAAGCTCGTCGCTCCCATCGTGAACTGGGTGGACCAGATCAAGAGGGTCAAGGGCAAGTGCGGGGATTAGCTGCTTCACTTCTTCTTGATGTCATGAATTCATGCCCAAGAGAATTCATCTGAAGTTAGAATCACGACAACTATTGATGTAATATAACTTGCTGTGTTTTGGATGAATGCATGCTATCTTTCTCGTCTGATTTCTACCTGTATGGCATATACCCTACGCATTATTAGGAAAGACTCGCTGGTGCGTGCACCCTTGCCACGAGCGCTTTGATGAACGGATCCTTAGCAGCCTGCTGGGGGTGCCGCTGCCAGCAAGATACCGTGTCGTTCTTAGCGCAGCCACTTGGACTGTTGAGTGGATTCGATACAGAGCAAGGGCGCAACCAATCGCGAGAAGGTTCCTTCGCGTGCAGGTTTTCCACACAAGACCAAAATTGTCCAATGAAAATAACCTCGTGTTTAAAAGAAAATTACTCAGGGTTTCGCAACATAGCTTTTCGTTGATGTACTCTTTTCTGCAAGATGCTTGAACGACGCCCGTTGTTGGTGTCCATACTCCATACAATCACCCCCCGGCAAACTTTTATGCAAGGGAACCTTCTATCCTTTGAGAAAAAGAAAGAAGAGAAAATAGGAACATGGAACCTTGGCGGTTCGTCAGTACTTGCCGGAAAGAAACATAGTACAATATCCTGGACAGGCATGTGATAGAGGTGAGGGTGTCCCGATGTTTCGATGAGATAGCTATCGTTTCTGTGGGAGTCGACTTTGACGATCCGACTACGAACGTGCGAAAACGTCGCGCCTTAGCAATCGCTAAACCAACTTCCGAGGGGTTATTGACCACGCCGGAGCACGATCAACCTGACCACGAGGGTCTGTTTCCTGCAAGCAAACGAAGAACAAGTAAGAAACTGAGATTGCATTCTGGATATTGCGAATATAAGAGGAAAACTTTATTAATGAAGTTGGGGTTCAGTGACGCCTTTGTCTGGTCGTTGAACACAAACGAAGTACGTGAAGTTGTAGCTATGGCGAACTTTTAATCTAAACAAAACCCCAAAGTCAAACGACGCCCTAAGGGCTGTATATATGGAGGAAGAGCGGGGGATTCCATGGCCCTTGGGGGAGGGGTCCAAAACCAACCCTATCTCTTGTTTCCCCACACATACGGACTCTAAAAACAGCCTATACTTATGTATTTCAAAATTACATGGGCCTGCCCAATAATAAGGTGACGCAGCACCTATAATAGCCTGTGGACGAAATTTATGAAGTGGCATCTTGTATATTTCGCCCAAGACTTCATGCACTCATTATGGTGGCTTCAAAGTCCTCAAATAATCACTTGAAACTCCGTTCTTGTTTCCCTTGCGCATGCCGTCATCCCCATGCTTGTTCTTGCTCCCATGTTCATCCTTCTCCAAGCTAGGCCCTTCATTCGTAAGCAAAACAAATGTATGCAATTTAGGCAGCAACATATTCTCATGAACATTAGAATCATTACCAAGAAATGAAAGTACCTTGTAATTTAATTGGCGTGCACGAGCTCTAGTAATTGGTCCAGTATGTATTGTAGCAGGGGTTGTGGGTGTAACAATGGTATTGATGTCCTCATCACCAAGTAGAGAATAACTGAGGTTGAACTAAGAAGGAATACTATTGACTCTTGCATAAAAGTAAAAGATAGGCCCTTCGCAGAGGGAAGCAGAGGTTGTCATGTGCTTTTTAATTTTATATGTGCAAACCCTTAATGCAAAGGAATGTCATATTGTATTGCCCTTTGTTATAGCAACCTTTATTATGTAGTCCGTCGCTTTTATTTCTTTACCATCACAACTTACTAGAAAGATCTTATTCAATCCATAGGTAGGTATGGTGGACACTCATAGCATGAAACGAGGTTTAAGGTTTTTGGATGCACAAGTAGTATCTCTACTTAGTACAAATTTTTGGCTAGCAAAAGATCCTAAGAAAGCACCACATGTTGGAGGATTCATAACAATATAACTTCTATACAAATATGCCCAAACATAACTTATTATGTTGTCTTCCTTGTCGAACTTCAACTAATTTTCTCAAGTTTGAAAATAATTAATGGGGCTCATAATCATAGAAGATGTTCAGGATAGTATCTTTATATGTGAAATCTCTCTTGCTTCAATATTATTTCATGAATTGTTCAAGTGACCAATTCGGTGTTTGCTAACTTTCAATAAATTTTACCACCTATACTTCTTATATGTGAAGTCATTACTCCTCATGGGATAAGCATATGCAACATATATAATTTCAGATTTATGATATTCAATTCATTCAACCATTTACTCATAGGATATAAGTGAAGCATGAGAGTAAATGACAAACTACTCCAAACAAATATAAGTGAAGAACAATGAGTAGTCAAGTAGTTAAATAGCCATGTGAGGACTGTCTTTCATTCAAGATTACAGATCCAATGATTTTATTCAAACAGCAAGTAAAATGAAAATACGCTCCAAGGAAAACACATATCATGTGATGAATAAAAATATAGCTCCGAGTAAGGTATACTGATAGTTTTGAAGACGAAAGAGGGGATGCTTTCTGGGGCATCCCCAAGCTTAGGAGCTTGAGTTTTCCATGAATATTACCTGGGGGTGCCTTGGGAATCCCCAAGCTTAGGGTTTTTCCACTCCTTATTCTCCTCATATCGACATTGATGAGGACATAAGTACTTTTGATACGAACAAAAATATTGCATACATGTATATTTGTGAGGTGATTTCTAATGCAAGCTATGCTATAATTTATTTATGTCATTCAGGACAAAAATACTTCACAGACTTTTGTGCCATGTCTAATTGCAGGTGTATGGGACATTTCTACAATCCACATATGAAGATAAGGGAAAAAGAGAAGTTTATGTGTTGTTCAAAAAGTCCTCTCACGTCACTTTTGGGCCAAGAGAAGACAGGGTCCAAGTCTCTTACGTTCTGGATTCAGATTCGGACTGCAAAGACATACCTGACTCAAAATGACAATAACTCTTTCATACGGACTATGAATTGGGTGATTCTTTTTTGTTGGAAAATAGATTTCGTGCACTTTCCAACATAGTTGGATGAACCTTCAAATTCGCCCGGGGCGTTGAGTTATGGACGAAACAATCTGACGTTGCGGCAGAATCGGAGTCAAACTACAAGTCCAAAGGTGTTGCATCACCTCCACTTGGGCCCATTAGCCTTGTACGACTTAGGGTTGGTTTTAGGATGCCTTGGGACGTCCTCCCACCCCCTTGGCCGCCACCCCTTGCTCCTATATAATTAGATCCATCTAGTAGCTTTTTCCTTGGGATTTGTTTAGTTAAAAGTTAGCTATTGCAACTTCGTGTACTTTGTTTGTGTCCAACGACCAAACCAAGACCGCTTCCAGATCCCCACCTTTATCAGTACTTCATTTAAATTCGCAATATTCAGATTGCTTTATCATATTCTTGCTTGTTCTTTCATTGCTTGCAGGAATAGACCTTTGTCGTCAGGTTGATCGTGCTCCTGCGTGGTCAATAACCTCTCGGAGTTGGTTTAGCGATTGCTAAGGCGCAACGTCGTGCACGTTTGTAGTTGTATCATCAAAGTCGGCTCCACCAAATCGATAGTTATTATCTCATCGAAAGATTGGGACACCCCATCTCTATCATACATCTCACTCAAAACTTAAAAACTTCAATCACACAAAAGTTAACAGAACTTCGTGAGATGGGTTAGTATGATAAAGACAAATCATTCACTTTGTACAGTCAAGATAAGATTCCTAATTGTTCTCACACAATGCCTATTGTACCATATCATTTCTACAATTTATATTGAGCAATATAAGCCATAGAAACTAGAAAACAAGCAAACTATGCATTGAAAACAGAATCTGTTAGAAACAGAACAATCTGTAATGATTTGAACAACAACCATACTTCTACTACAAAATTCAAAAAATTAGGACAACCTAGGCAATTTTTATATTAATCGTGTGTAAAAAAATCAGATCAAAACCACGCTTCTGTGATTTTTTAAAACTTTGGCAATGAGCGTAAAAGTCTGTTTTTCAGCAAGATCAAATCAACTATCACCATAGATCACCCCAAAGGTCTTACTTGGAACTTTATTGAAACAAAAGCTATAAAACATGATTACTACAGTAGCATAATCATGAGAAAACACAAAAACAGTGGGGGTAAATATTGGGTTATCTCCCAACAAGTGCTTTTCTTTAATGCCTTTTTAGCTAGGCATGATATTTTAATGATACTCTTCCAAGCCCATTTTCGATGATAGTCTTACTCATACTCCAAAAGATATAAGTAAAGTTCATGGAGAATTCTACAATTAATATAGATTTACCAACATTCCAGCTCAAAATATAAAAGTGAAACACACGAAGCATTTTATAAAGCCATACTCAAAAGGTTTAAGTGAAGCACAAACAACATTCTATAAAGCCATACTCAAAATATTTAAGTGAAGCGCATGAATCATTCTATAAATGAATTAAGGACTATATCATACTAGCATGGTGCATAAAGGAAAAGAAAGGAAAAATAAACTCAAAAGACACATATCATGTGAACAAAACAAAAACCAAGGTATACTGATAATTGTTGAAGAAGAAAGATGGGATGCCAACCGGGGCTTCCCCAAGCTTAGATGCTTGAGTATACTTGAAATATTTACTTGGGGTGCCTTGGGCATCGCCAAGCTTGAACTCTTGCCTCCCATTATTCTTCTATCAATAACTCCTCGATCTTTGAACACTTCATCCACACAACACTGAACAAAAAACCCTGTGAGATCCGTTAGTATAATAAAGCAAATCACTACCTTCAGGTACTGATGTAAACTCATTCCAATTTTGTATTAGCATTATATCTACTCTATTCCAACTTCACCATGGTTCATACCCCCCGATACTACCCATAGATTCATCAAAATAAGCGAACAACACATAGAAAACAGAATCTGTCAAAAACAGGATAGTTTTGTCAGGACCCCAATCCTAAGTCACACCGATCTAGCATGTAACACATCATATCACTTTGTGGCCTCACGCACGGTATTCCCACGGGTGCCACCTTACCTGGACCGACAACATTTGTGCCTTTTGGCTCACGTATATGATAGTGTTGCTAGCATCCATATGAAAGAGAACCCAAGTTGTAGCAAGCTACAAGGACTTAAAGGAAGAACGTGTGACATTTCCCCGAAGGGACAGACACATGAACGAACAAGGACACATGCCGGCCAGCCTAAGTGTTCCAGAGCAGTAGCAAGCTACCATGGCTTAGTGGAAGCACTAGGAGACATTTCTTGGTAAGAGCGTGAGGGACTTCTGGATTAGGGGGTCTCCGGACAGCCGGACTATATGCTTTGGTCGGACTGTTGGACTATCAAGAGACAAGATTGAAGACTTCGTCCCGTGTCCGGATGGGACTTTCCTTGGCGTGAAAGGCAAGTTTGGCAATATGGATATGTAGATCTACTCCCTTGTAACCGACTCTGTGTAACGCTAGCCCCCTCTGGTGTCTATATAAACCGGAGGGTTTAGTCCGTATAACAATAATCATACCATAGGCTAGCTTCTAGGGTTTAGCCTCTACGATCTCGTGGTAGATCAACTCTTGTAATACTCATATCATCAAGATCAATCAAGCAGGAAGTAGGGTATTACCTCCATCGAGAGGGGCCGAACCTGGGTAAACATTGTGTCCCCGCCTCTTGTTACCATCCGCCTTAGACGCACAGTTCGGGACCCCCTACCCGAGATCCGCCGGTTTTGACACCGACATTGGTGCTTTCATTGAGAGTTCGACTGTGTTGTCACTATAAGGAAGGATGCCTCGTCTCGTTGTCAAGGACAACGTCACCTCTTGGGGAGCCTTGGCTATCGGCCAAACTCTCCGGCTAGGCGGCTTCGTCATGACCGCCCGTTCGGCTGCTGCGCCGATGATGACTTCTCGGGTCATCGAAAACAGCCTCCACGTCGGCTCGGAACTTGCCGAGCAGATGAATCTGATGGAGCTCTCTTCCCTAAACAAGCTCTTGGATCGCATCGCCGCTTTCGGAGTCGCTACGGACTATGATCGGATTGGGCTTAAACACGATCCAAGGGAGATTAACTCTCCGCCGGTCACCCATCAGATAGCAGTGGTGGAGGAAAAATGCGGCGATTCTTCCTCTATCTTGAGGACAAACTATGTCCAGATTCCCGAGCTCTCCGAGCCGGATACCCGTCTACGGGAGGACATTGCCAAACCCTGAACCTAGAATCAGGCAGCGGGCCAGACCTATTGGGCAACATCCCGGTGCCCGAACTTCCAAGATCGGAAACTCCTCCGCCCCTAGGTCCCAGATAGGGTCAAGGTTCGGAGTTAAATCCACCCACCCACCCAGATATAAACATTCTTTCCCACATCAGACAAGAGCCCAAGGAGACAGTATATCACTATTGGGCCAGATTCCTCCTTGTATTGAACAAGGTCAAGGACTGTCGCGAGGAAGACGCAATTTTATTCTTTTGCAATAATTGCACGGACAAGGGAATCCTTAACGCCATAAGTCGCCGTGAAATAACACGTCTCGCAGACTTGGCGGCCATAGTACGGAAGTACTGTGCGATGGAAAGCGTCTGTAAAACCCAAACAAAATTTTGGGATAATCCTGCTCTGACAGAACCCCCATCCGAATTAAAAGGGCGCACTCTCATAAGTCGCCCGATTCAATCACAAAGAAGCAAAAGCCCACTACAGGGCGTGGAACCGTATTGGAGGGATGGCTTAACGGTCCCTGCAAAATCCATAGTACAGCGGATACCATACCAACACACACCCTGAGAGCATGTTGGGTACTTCGGCAGGTGGCCAAGAGCGGTGAGGATCTCCTCATTCAAAACACCGTAGAGCACCATCCTGTGGATAACAATATAGTATTGACAGTCTTCGAGACATCCGCCTCAAATAATAGGCGCAAGCGAGCACTCCGCAGCCTTGCCGAAGTCTGCCACGTGGCAGCAATAAATCAATGGAGCGACATGGCTATCACCTTCAATGCCAGTGACGAACCTAAATTCCGAACAGCCCGAGCACCAGCCGCCTTTGTCCTCAGTCCAATTGTGGACGACTTTCGGCTTACTAAAGTACTCATGGACGGTGGCAGCAGATTAAACCTCATTTATGAGGAGACACTTCAGAAAATGGAAATAGACAAAAACCGCGTTGAGCAAAGCTACACGACCTTTAGAGGAATCATCCCCAGTCGGGAGGCACGTTGCGCTGGGAAAATCACACTAGATGTGGTATTCGGCACTCCGGAGAATTACAGGTCCGAAGAAATTACATTCCAAGTGGCCCCGTTCACTAGCGGATACCACGCCATTCTAGGGAGGGAGGCATTCACGATCTTCCAAGCCATACCCCATTACGGGTACATGAAGCTCAAAATGCCTGGGCCCAATGGAATCATCACTCTAGCTAGTGATCCGGACGTAGCGCTCCGCGCCGAAAAGAAAACAGCCGCACTAGCCCTCGAGGCATTATCCGAAGCCCTTGCGGCGGAGGAATTAACTGCGCTGCGCTCCACGGTGGACAGGGACGACGTGATACTCAACAAGAGATCCAAGTCCACCTCTTTTAAACCAGCGGACGAAATAGTCAAATTCCAAGTCCACCCAACTGACCCTACAAAAACAGCATCCATCGGGGCCAAAATTAAACCCCGTTGTAGACGCCGCACTACGGGAGTTCCTGCACGAGAATTGGGACATATTCGCCTGGCATCCTTCAGACATGCCAGGAATCCCACGCAGGCTGGCCGAGCATAGCGTTAACATTCTAAAGGGATTCAAGCCGGTCAAGCAGACTCTTCGGTGTTTCTCCGAACCTAAGCGACAAGCCATGGGAGAGGAACTAGCCATGTTATTGGAGGCCGGATTCATTAGAGAAATAAAACATCCAGACTGGCTAGCAAACCTGGTGATGGTACCAAAGAAGGATAAATCCTGGCGCCTATGTATCGATTTCAAGGACCTCAACAAGGCTTGCCCAAAGGATCCCTTCCCCCACCCTCGCATCGAGCAAATCATCGATGCTACCGCAGGACACGACTCATTGTGCTTCCTCGATGCATACTCCGGCTACCACCAAATTAAGATGGCAGAGTCCGACTAAGCCTCAACGGCATTGTTCGTGACTGTACCCTTGCTAGAGTTGTGATGGTGGGTTGTAGAAATATGCTATAGTAGATGGCTACGCAAATTTGGTCAGGGTTATGCATGGAAAGAAACAAGTGTGCTTTGACATACTTGCAAACAGCCCAAGTGGGTGCCACTAATGCCCCTGGGAGATGATGATGAATTAGGTCACTACTTGGTGGAGAGGTAGTGTACCGAGGCTTGATGAAAGTGTTGTTTACAGAGATGGATTAGATTTAAGATTGTCTACCGTCCCAACCAAACATGTACAACCACACTACCCCTTATGGGACGGGGCATTATTGATTACCTAGTTCGTGCTAGCATGGATACCCGCATTACTAGTGACGGGAGAGCTGTTGGTGCGCTCTCTCAGGACGGGGTTGTGCTTGGATAGGCGGCCATGACTGTTTTCACAGGGCACCGGACACACCGTTGGTACCCCCGTGCATGTGAGATGTGATGAATATGGGAGCGTGGATCCACCAAATTAAATTGTGAAAATATATGGCACGGGGGCTGTTACCAATCGAGTGGACTCTATGTTGGTCATGACTAGGGAAAGGTAGTGATCGGGTGCTTACCCCGGGTACTTAAGGTAGCGCGGGCCATGGATGACACGAAAGCTTCCCGGATCTTGTGGGTAAAGTGTGAAACCTCTGCAGAGTGTCAAACTATTCGAATAGCCGTGTCCACGGTCACGGACAGTTGGGTGGTGCTGCTTAGACTATGTCCATATGTTTATGAGAAACAACACAGTTTGGCAATATTGTTTAGATGATTCGTGAGGAAGTCACGATGAGCTAAGCATGAGTTGTTCATAACTCGTTTTTTTGATGTTGGTGTCTATAACCTCCTGTTACTTGTTGCAGGCGCATCCATGTCCTTGATAAATGTTGATCATACTTGCATGAGAAAAACTAGCTTTCTGCAAAAATGCCAAATTAGCAGTAGAGCCTTGCATAATTACTCTGTTATCACTCTTGGGTTGCTTGCGAGTACATTCAAAGTACTCATTTGCTTGCCACTGGTTATTTTATTGGCCAGGCATGAAAGAACATGATATGATGAAGAATACTTCGGTGACGAACATGCGCGCTAGGACGCTTCCCAGTCAGAATGCCTATAGGGTTAAGGCAGATGGCATGGGTCCAAGTTATCGTCCCCACAGCAGAATAGCTTCTTCCACAACGTGAATTGAGCTTCGCAGCTCAGAAACATCTCACAAAGGGCTACATAACCAGCGTTGTGTAATATGGAAGCGGGGGTGAAGTTATGCAACTGGAGGCCGTAAAACTCCAGGAGCCCTTGGAGGAACGGATGGATTGGAAATCCAAGTCCCCTTAATAGATAAGGGACGAGGCATACCCGCTTCCCCTTGGAGGGGTTGAGAAAGCTCTCCGCTTGCTCCCCGCCATTATAGGTGGCGAGCCTGGCTCGAACGGGGACCGTATACGCTGGAGGGAGAAATCCCTGGGTCTATAACTCTACTAATTGACTGTGCGGGACGGAACACTTCTTCCAATCTTCGGGCTTAGGGCTACGGGGGCGGGAGGAGGAGCTACGATGGCCGGCCATGCTGGAATCGATTTTTCCAAGCGCGCTCTGATGGATACCCGCCGCGGAAGGATGGTGTGATTTGGATCTAAGAATCCCCGTCTCTTTAATAGACAGTTTACTCACATAGCTGGGGTGGCAAATATAAAAATGCCCTGGCTTCTCGCATTCGCTCGACACGTGGAGGATAGCCATTATTGGACGTGGAAGCCAAGAAGTGCAAAATTTATGGGAAGTTGGACACTACTCAGCAGGTATTCAAGATTTGGAGAGGAACCCGCCTTGAAATGCCGAAGACAATCTGCGCGCCGGACTCATCGTCATTGAATCCTGGTTCGGGGGCTACTGAGGGAGTTCTGGATTAGGGGGTCTCCGGACAGCCGGACTATATGCTTTTGACAGACTGTTGGACTATGAAGATACAAGATTGAAGACTTCGTCCCGTGTCCGGATGGGAATTTCCTTGGCGTGAAAGGCAAGCTTGGCAATGTGGATATGTAGATCTCCTCCCTTGTAACCGAGTCTGTGTAACCCTAGCCCCCTCCGGTGTCTATATAAACCGGAGGGTTTAGTCCGTAGAACAATAATCATACCATAGGCTAGCTTCTAGGGTTTAGCCTCTACGATCTCGTGGTAGATCAACTCTTGTAAAACTCATATCATCAAGATCAATCAAGCAAGAAGTAGGGTATTACCTCGATCGATAGGGACCGAACCTGGGTAAACATTGTGTCTCCCGCCTCCTGTTACCATCCGCCTTAGACGCCCCCTACCCGAGATCCGCCGGTTTTGACACCGACAGAGAGGCTACCAATAATAAACAACTAGGTTGTCGGATCCCACACATACCAAGAATTTCAATAACATACACACAATATTCCTGATATGTGCAAATACAACATGGCATCACAACAAGACTATACGACTCAAAGTATTTATTCAATAGGCTCCGAGGAGCCAAGCATTACAAACATGGGTCTCATGACCCAACATTCAGAGCATACAAACAACAGAAGCCTAACATGTCTGAGTACAGACAACTACAAATGAAAAGGGCTGAGAAGCCTGACTATCTGCAAGATCCTCCCAAGGGTACAAGATCGTAACCGAGGTAACAAGCTAAACGTCGAAGTCCACGTGGAACTACTAGTGAGACTGAAGTCTCTCTGCAAAACATAAATTAAGCAAACATGAGTACAAACGTACCCATCAAGACTTACATCAGAACTAGCTACATATGCATCAGTATCAACAAAGGGGGTGGTGGAGTTTAACAGCAGCAAGCCATCTTTGACTGTGGCTACCCTGGACTATGACTGCAAGTAACTCTTTTGAGGTGGCGCACATGATTCCACATATTCACCAATCGATACACCACTATGGATCCGCTCCCGTCTCCCTACGAGAACGCCATCCATAGCACTCACGCTTATCATGCGCATTTTAGAGTATCCACTTTCACTTGTCTATGAGTTGTATAAGCAACCAAGTAGTCCTTTACCGTGGACGCGGCTATTCGAATAGATGATGTTAACCCTGACTCAAAGGAACCCGTCCCCCTCCATCAACAACGTTCCCTCTTGGAACACGTATCTATGTCCAGCCCGGACACTGTGCCATGCCGTGTGTCACCCGGACACATGCGTCATGCATCACCTGCCCGCAAACCTGACCGCAAATGTCCGTGTAACCGCAAAGTAGGCTTTGATAAGCACGGAACTCAACTCCTGTGAGCCATACCACAAGACAATCCACCATGTTTTCCAACACGACCTCTCATCACCAACTTGACCAAAACGGGTCAAGACACTTAAGTCTCATCGTTAGGACATGATCATTCCAATTCATCATCCAGATGGATCAGACGCGACACAACTCTAAGCATAGCAAGCGAGCATGGAAGAGTGGGATTGTATCGGAATGAACAAGGGGGTTTGGCTTGCCTGGCACTTCTGAAGATGATATAGCTTTTCATCGGTGTCATCGAACTCATTGTCGAAACAACGTCTACTGAGGGGGAACAACACCGGCAAACAGAGAAGGAACACAATATATGCAATGCAACAATATGATGCATGATCATGACATGGCAATATGTTGTCGTTTGAGCTAGTGCAACTAGCAACACAATTAAATGAAGTTGGTTTGAACCAAAGGTTCAAATTCAAACTCCACATGTGGTTATTTAATTGCCATTCATTTGATTTGTCCTAAACAGTAGCTAGAAGTTGTTCTAACTTGCATGAAATGGTACATATGGATAGATTGGATTTTTTAGATCATTTTTCATATATAAATTATTTCAATCTGGGTTATAGATTATCTTCTATGATTTTTAGAGGTTATAAAATTTTCTGGAATTTCCTGGATTATTTTAAATCTAGAAAATCACTTACTGCGTCAGCATTGTGTCACTGTGACGTCGGCGGTCAACTGACCATGCCAGTTCAAACCTGATGTGTGGGTCCCGCATGTGAGCCTCTCCTATAACTAATGGTGTTAATTAGCACTAATTTAACCCTAAGCCTAAACTAATTAGGGCCTGACCTACATGTCAGTGGGTCAGGGGGGATTCAAACCCCTGGTCAGCGGGGTCAAATCCGCCGGCGAGGTCCGCGGCGTTCGAACGCGTCGAAAACACCCTGTGTTGCCCCGTTTGATACGCGGTTGGGTTCTCTGGAGAGCTGACGCTGCAGCGCATCCAACGGTGTGCTCGGCTGGAGCTGAGGTGGCAAGAGTCGACAGCGGCGAGGATGAATGTGGCTGTCGCGGTCAGGCGTTCACGGGATCTGTGTTGCGGTGTGCAAACGAGCGCAGCGAGGCGCTAGCGAGGCTCTACGCGCGGCGGTGAGCATGTTGGGTGCACGCCCGGGACCAAATCGTCACTGGAGCATCATTGGCGGCGTACAAAGCGGCGGCGTTGCTCGTCACAAAGTAGACGGCGGCTACGGCATGCAAATGAGATGGAGAAGAGGGGGTTTAGGGTGAGGAGCTCACCCCAGTTGCAGCATGCGTCTCAGCGGGCTTGGGGAAGGCCGGAGCTAAGCGGGGCGTCGTGGTGGATCTAGGGCGACCGAGGAGGGAAGAGACGATGGGGACGGCAATTCAGGGCTTCCGGCGTCGCTTGGCTCGGTGTAGAAGGCGTAGACGACGGAGGCGAAGCTTGTGGACGTGCTGGCGAAGCGAGGCGGTGGCTATGGCTATGGCAACGACGAGCGGCGACGACGGTCGCGCTCTGGTGGCTGTGCGCGAGAGAAATAGAGGAGGGGAGAGAGAGCAGCGGGTGACGGGGAGGGGAGAGAAGGTCTCGAGCGTCTCCGTGGCGCGTTCAAAAGAGCCAGGGTGTCGTGGAGGAAGCATGAGCTGGCACGCGCGCGGCGGCCATGCTCCCTGCCTACTGGCGCGGGGAGGAAGACGACAGAGGGGGCTGCGGTGGTGGGCTGGGCCAGTTGGCTGGGCTGCCAAGTGGGCTGCACAGGCAGGTAGGTCCAGGTAAGTTTCCCTCTCGCTCTAATTTCTACTTTTGTTCTGTTTTCTAATTTGCAAATCTGTTTTTGATTTAGTAACAACACCAAATCACTTCTATAAATCCTGGATTTAATTATGGGCAACTACTGAATTATCTCAGAGTCCCTTAGCAACTAAATGCCCCAATTCAAATACTTTATGACTTAAATTCAGTGCCCAAAGTGTTCCTTCAAAATGTTCAACATTTTTGGTATGGATCAAAACCATTGCCAAAAATATCAAACATGAAAGAAGAGCATTTGGGTTCATTGAATGCAATTTTTTTAGCTAGACCTAAATGAATTTCAAAGTGCTAGGGTTTGAACAATCCCCATTTCAACTTTCAAATAAATTTATACATGATGCATGGATGCTTGTTCAACTATTTGCAATCAAATTCTGGGGCTGTGACAACTCACCACCACTAAACAAGAATCTCGTCTCGAGGTTCAAGATGCAAGGTAAGAGGAAAGGGGGAACAAGAAACTGACACAATCTTCATGATCCAAATTGCACATCTCGAGAACATTGATTCGACCATCAACTTTGTCTGGACGTCCTGCTCTGAGAACTCCATCCAACATGACAACGAGAAGAAAGGGAAAACTCTAGAAGAATCGATCTTCTCAAAGATCGATCAACTCAGGATCAACTCATGGAGTGAGACATTGAAACATCTCTCGAGTTAAGACACAAGACGCACATCGGGAGGGATGGAAGTGTCAGGACCCCGATTCTAAGTCACACCGATCTAGCCTGTAACACCTCATATCACTTTGCGGCCTCACGCACGGTATTCCCACGGGTGTCGCCTTACCATGGCCGGGACCGTTTGCGCCTTTTGGCTCATGTATATGATAGTGTCGCTAGCATCCATATGACAGAGAACCCGGGCCGACATGACTAGTCGTGAACCCAAAGTGGCACTAACTTATGGGGACAGGCATACATGAATCAACATCGAGCATGTCGGTCGCCAGCGTGCGAATCCGGGCTGTAACA
The DNA here is from genome assembly GCA_021605145.1 of Aegilops bicornis. Taxonomy (NCBI): domain Eukaryota; kingdom Viridiplantae; phylum Streptophyta; class Magnoliopsida; order Poales; family Poaceae; genus Aegilops; species Aegilops bicornis. The sequence continues at coordinate 292,784,339 of CM038672.1, read as the reverse complement.
CTGGCTAACAGGACTCAGGAACCCGGGCTGTAGCAGGCTAGGCAGACTCCGGATGTCATCAAGCGTGACATTTCCCGAAGAGACGGAACCACGAGAACGAAGTGAATCACATGATGACGGTCAAGTGTTCCGAGCGATAGTGTTGGGCTAGCGGTGACTCCGGTGAACCGGATCAGAAGCGGACTACTATGGCTCCTGGAAGCACAAGACTACATTTCCCATAAGAGAGACTACCAAGGATAAACAACTAGGTTGTCGGATCCCACACATAGCAATACACATTACACGTACGCATGACATGCAAGTATGTGTTGTACAACATGGCATCACAACATAACTCAACAACTCATATAGATAAAGGCTCAGAAGAGCCATCATAGCATTTATTACAAATAGGGGTCACATGACCCAACATTCAGAGCAAACAAGCAACAAGCGGAAGCATTACATGTCTGAGTACAGACATCTACAAATGAAAAAGGCTGAAGAGCCTGGCTATCTACAACATCCGATCAAGATCGTAGCTGAGGTACAAGCTATTCGTCGAAGTCCACGGGAACACTAGTAAGACAAAGTCTTTGCTGCAAAATCATAAATAAAGCAACATGAGTACAGAGGTACTCAGCAAGACTTACATCAGATCCTATTATACATGCATTAGTATCAAGAAGGTAATGTGGGGTTTAGTTGCAGCAAGCCAGCTTTGACTCAGTGGCTATCCTGTTCTACGACTACAAGAACTTCTTTGAGGTGATATGGTGCACACGAGTCCACTAGTCACCACACAATACACTACTATGGATTCATCCCCGTCTCCCTAGGAGAAGGCCATCCATAGCACTCACACTTGTCTTGAGCATTTTAGAGTATCCACTTCAAGTTGTCTATGTACCACGTAAGCATCCAAGAAGTCCATAACCGCGGACCCGGCTATTCGAATAGATCATGTTAACCCTGCAGGGGTGTACTTCTTCACACACGCTCTCGCCACTTACCGCCATGTACACGTCATGTATCTCGGCAACCTTCAAGCGGAAGCTTTGGCGAGGTGTGGGCCACGACCGACTAACCACACAAGACTCTAGTCCGTGTTTATCACCTATTCGGGTTCCATCCGCAAGGAGATCCGGCCGGGGTGTCGCTCACGGCCCCAAACGATGTGTGCAGGGTTCCCAAGCCCACCTCGCCGGATGGATCTATGCTTGGTACACCGTGCCACTTGTGCCTAGTCTGTCCCAAGCCCACCTGGCCGGGTGCCACTTGGTAGACTACTAACACTACCTACAAACACCAGAAACTAGTTGCAACTCCCGGACAGAGGTCAAGTTGGTTAATAAGTCGAGAGGGGCACTTAAGCATTCCAATGTGTGGTAGTAGCTAGTCACTGGACAACATACACAGAACTCAGTGCTTAAGGAGGGTTCCAGTGAGACAACCCACCATGTACTCCTACATGGCCTCTCACCGCTACCTTTACCAAATCGTGTTCACACACTTCACTCTCAAAGATCGTAACAAAGAACACTGCACTCCAATTCATTCCCAATGAACCAGACCTGACACACTCTAAGCAATAGCAAGCATGGCATGGTAGGAACACAACAATGGCTTCAATCAACTCCTACACATGCTAGTGGGTTTCAACTATTTACTATGGCAATGACATGTCATGCAGAGGAATGGGTTCAACTACCGCGGCACAAAGTAGCAGTTGAAACGTTGTTGTCCTAATGCAATAACTGAGAGCAGGAGCGAGAGAGTAGGATTGTATCAGAATGAACAAGGGGGGTTGCTTGCCTGTAGATCAACAAGGGAGGCACTGCTTCACAAACAGGTACTCTCGAGCACTCTCCGTGAAAGGTGACCTATCGAGAAGGAAACGTGTCGGCAATCGTAATACAAGCATATGCAACAATATGATGCATGATCATGGCATGAATATGTGATGCTGTTTGAGCTAATGCAGCTAGAGTTCATTTGTTTGAAGTCCATTTGAACCAATGATTCAAATGCATTTCCAAAGTAAGCTCTTTATATAAGCCATTTTAGTGTTTCACTTATACAGCAGGTATAAGTTGGTTTTCATGCATGAAACTAGAACAGATGGATAGATTGCATTTTTCTGATAATTTTTCATATATAAATTATTTCAATCTGAGCTATGATTGAATTTCTATGATTTTTTGAAGTTTGGATCATTTTCTGGATTTTCCTAATTATCTTTAATCCGTAAAATAGTTAATCATACAAGATGACGTCTGAGTGACGTCAGCAGGTCAACGGGTCGGTCCATGTCAAACCTGACCAGTGGGACCCATATGTCAGTGTCTAACCTAACTAATCTAGTTTAGTTAGTGGCCTCGGGCCCACATGTCAGTATCAGCAGGCTAGTTAAGTTTAATTAACATCTAACTAAAATTAGCAGGGGCCTGGCCCACTTGTCAGTATCAGCAGGCTAATTAAGTTTAATTAACATCTAACTAAAATTAGCAGGGGCTTGGCCCACTTGTCAGTCCGGCGAGGTCAAAGGTCAAACCCCTGGTCAGCAGGGTCAAACCCGCCGGCGACTCGACGCCGGCGAGGCCAGACGCGGAGGGGTTTCGAGAATCGCCTCCAAAGAACCATTTAGGCGGCGGAGACCACGGACGAGGAGCTGGAGCTCGTCCGCGTCGTTTGGAGCAAGCGGGAGGCTGCGGGGGTGCCGGAGCTCGCCGGAAACGAGCTCGAGGCGGTGGCCGGAGTTCGGCCAAGTGCGCGCACAGCGCTGCGGTGCACGGCAGGGGCTTCGGGCAGCGGCGTTGGCTTGCTGGGAGGCAGCTGAGCACGTTGACGTGCGCGGGCGTGAGCTACGGAAGCTAGCGCGACAATGGCGACATGGACGGCGGCGAGGTGCTACGGCCGTGGTGGGGAACGGGAGCTACGACGCGAGAACAGAGAAACGGAGAGAGGGGGACGACGTAGAAGCTCACGGCGGTTCGGACGAGGCGGTCAGCGAGCTCGGGGAGGGGCTGGAGTCGGCGGGGCGGCAAGGCGGATCTCCGGCATCGGGAGGTTGAAGACGACGATGGTGGCGGCGATGCAGCGCGTCCCTGGTCGCTTGGCTCGTCGAGGACGATGCGGGCGATGAGGCAGAGAACCCGGACTCGAAGAGAGGGCGAGGGGGAGGCAGTGGCAGCGGTGGAAAGCCTTTGCCGGGCGACGGGCGCTGCTCGGTGAGGTGGGGGGACGGCGAGGGAGAGAGCAGGGAGAGTGAGAGCGGTCGGGCGGGCGCTGGCGCTATGCTGTGGCATCCGAACGACGAGGGGAGAAGCGGGGAGGTTGCGAGGGGACGTGGCCCCGGCCGGACGCGTGCCGTGCGTGCCGGCGCGTGCCCCTGTTCTCCTGGCGCGAGGAAGGGGACGATTGGCACGGCCAGCTGGCTGGGCTTCTTGGGTCACTGGGCGAGCCAGCCGCCTGCACTGTCGAGGTAAGTTCGTGTGGCGTTTTTCCATTTTTGTTTTCTTTTCTATTTCCTGATATTTGTTTTGATTTAACAAAAATATTAAATCATTTTATTTACTTCTGTCAATTTTTGTAGGAACTAGCTGGATTGCTCCAAAACTCATCACCAATTAACAGAAGTTTTGGACATATATTATATATATAACAAATATATATCCAGAGCAATTAATTATTGGATTAATTCCAAATGCCCAAAATAAATACTTATGAGCTCATTAAAAATATTGGTTTGATTTTTATCTCTGTCCAATATTTTCAGAGAGAAACATGAACATTTTCTTGGACCTTTTTGGAGCAATTTTTATCTAGGTCATTTCCAGACAAATCCCCATTTCAAATTTTTAAATGGAATTTAAACATGATGCACACATGACTAGCTCACCTAGGTCATACCAGAACTAGGGATGTGACAGGAAGAAACAGATGACAGAGGTTAAATTTGGTAGGCAACAATCCCACACTGGAGTAGGACAGTGCATGGTTTCAAAGTAGCGAGGAGATAATTGCCATGATTCCATAATGGGACACCTTAGGGAAGGTGACTCGTGGAAATATTCCCTTAAGTGGCAAAAAGAATTACTTTGGACAGATAGATCATTGGAACTCTTCATACCAGCCTGAGATAATTCACAATTGATCATTTGAACGAATTCAAAAGAATGGCATACTCAGTTTGGAAAGGGAACTAGAGTTTGAAGACAACTCGGCAAATGGAAGGCATATTCCAATTGATACCGAGGATATAACCTAGTGTCTGAGCGTGCTCTCAAGAACTTGGACATTTCCAAATTCATCAGGTTCTTACCAACATCCATGCCGAGGATCCTGGCAACACATCATACTACCATGATAAATAGTGATGGATGATTGGAGATGCAAAGGAACACAAAACTTTCTCAGATTTCACCGTAGCGATGCCAGGGAAAAGAAATCTAGATGTTCGACCGAGAGACATTTAGCACTCCGCTTCTAATGTTCTCCTTGATGTACCAGCTTAACCCAATACCATTCGGTATCTGGAACATCAGGTAAAGGTTTGACTTCGGGAGCTCAAGGAACCCATAAGGAAAAACTTATGTTTAAAATCATACCAACTCCTCCTGGAAGAATGGCCAAATTGTTGACTTAAGCATGACCACGTAGCAATCTTATAATAAAACACTACCGAGTTCTGGTAGGGAACCATCATTGAGGATATTGAAGTCCTTCTATAAGCCCGTGTTAGCTCTTAAGAAGGAGCTTCTTCACCTTGAACAATCAATCAGTGGCATTGTGTTCTAGGAAACACATATGGAATGAATGCGGCCAACCTATCAAACCATGGAGTACTTCGCACATGCGTGAATAACTTGGGACGATTCCAGAGGAAGCAAAAACAAGCTTTCTTGAATTCACGACGGCAACTTGCATCAACTGCACATGAATTAGAGGAAGTCACTTCTTTCATCCAGACATATGCTTCATGAGCTAGCATGAAGAAATGCTTACAAAAGTTTCCAACACTAACTTAGATGTTCAACATGAATCATGGTCAAGATGAAATGTTGATGATGAGCTCAACAGCAAATCATCGAGATTTCCATGATGATGGAATTCCACAACTATGTGAACAAGGTTATAGCATTGGTCAGACCCAAAAGATATAATGATGTATGCTCGAGGAAATAACCACGAGTTAGACAACATTACAAATATCATTGGTTCTGAGTTGATTGACGATAGCCACACTCAAATCAAAGTTTGGACAAGACAATAGATCCAGCAATTGATCACAGAGATCAATCGATGAATATATCATCTCCCTTCAATGCACATATACAAAGAGATATCCCTTTGGAATTAACTAAGTCGGAGAAAGAATTTATCTTCCAACCCTCCAAGTTGTTGTTATCGGCATCCTAGGAACGGTGGTACGCAGACTTGCCTGCCTGCAGCCCATGGTGTGGCTCCACCAACGGCCTGGTACGGACCAGCTTCAGCAGCAACCACTCAAGGCCCTCGCGAGGGTCCAAGCCTCGCGAGGCGGACAACACCAAGATCTCCTCAGGGGTGGCCTCACCAGGCTGGCTCCCGAGGAGCAGAGATATCAATGCAATGGGCACCTCGTGAAGTTCCGTGACGTGAGCCATGACGACCAAGGCCAGGCGGGCGCCAGCGGGCGCAGTGTACCAGTTTCCTCTTTGGTTCTAAAGAGGCAGGCGCAGGCGAGGAGTCCCGAGGCATCATGCAAATGTTTCCATATCGGTGCAACGAGACCAGGACCAACAGGTCGGCAGGACGAAGGTCATCGTGGAGCCCACAGCTGCATCACCACGAGAGCCTTTGGCAGGCGAAGACCACCTTTTGTCAGGATAGCTTGTACTAGTTGTCTCCCTTCAAAATTGGCTGTTGTGGGATCCCTTCCCGCCTACATTTTGGAAGAGGAGCAGGGCTTCTATAAATAGGACTAGCCACCACCATAGGAAGGGGATGGATCATTCGGACCACCCTCACACACACCAGCTCACCAAGCTCAAGAACACCTCTCCTTAGGAGGTTGTTCGTCCATTGTACTTGTTCATCCTCAGTCCGCGAGGCAATCCACCACCACCACACTGGAGTAGGGTATTACACCACAAAAGTGGCCCGAACCAGTATAAACCTCTGTGTCCCGTGTTCTTTGGGTTCGTCGAACTAGGCCGTGAGATCGTTGAGCGGGCGAGCTAGGGAGAGAGAGTTCTTCGTGCGCATCGCAGAGTTCGAACCCGAAGGGTTTGCCGGAACCCACGATCCGACATTTGGCGCGCCAGGTAGGGGTTCGCTGAAGCCTTTCTTCCGTCGATCGACGCACCGCTACTCCGCCACATCCATGGCTGACGCTCGCCGAGCCCGCACTGAGCGCCCGGCCGCACTTGCCGCTCGCGTCGCTCAAACGGCGCCCGTTGGCGGACCTCCCCGCTGTTCTCCATCACCCGTTGCCAACGCCGCCACCAGCCTGGCGAGGAACGAGCAGCAAGCCTCGTCGCTGCACCCCTCCGTGCGGTGGGACGGACGCACCACCACCCTGTCGCTGACTCCGGCCGACTCGTTGTCCCACGCCCATCGCGCCCCATGGACGCGCAGGCCGCGCTTCTCATGGCGCGCGAGCTCCTGTGTTACTGCCCCGCCAATGACCTCTACGAGGACTAGCTGGACCGCATCGCCGAGCTCGTCAGCGCCGCCAGGGGCTCTCCTGCACTGTCTCTCTCGCTGCCTCGTCCACCTCCTACTGCGGGCGACATAGCCTACGGAGCACCTCCACCGCCTCCGCATCAAGACGGCGCCCTCGTACCAAGACGCGCAGCCCCGCAGCGCGACACACCGTGCAGGGCACCCGCACACGAAGAAGGAAGCTACCAAGAGATCCCGCGGCCACAAGAAGATGCTCCTACGCTCCCTGCACCACCACGTCAGGATCGCGGGCCGCCTGGGGCAGCAGCGCGTGGGTACCAAGATCGGGCTCCGCCTTCACCACGGGCTCCAGTAACCACGGCGGGCTGTCGCGCCTTCACCTCCGAGTTGCGCAGCGTCATCTGGCCCAGCAAGTTCAAGCCCGACCTGCCTCCGCGCTACGACGACACCCCCGACCCCGCTGACTTCTTACAGCTCTACGAGCTCAGCATCGAGGAGGCCAACAGCGACGAGAAGGTCACGGTGAACTAGTTTCCCATGGCTCTCAAGGACGACGCACGCTCGTGGCTCCTGAACCTACCCGTGGGGTCGATCTCCTCCTGGGGTGAGATGCGCGAGCGTTTCGTCGCCAACTTCCAGGGTACTCGCGACCGCCTGCCAGCCGTCGGTGACCTGCGGCGCATCAAGTAGCAGCCAGGGGAAACCCTGCAGAAGTACATCTAGCGCTTTAACAGCGTTCGCCTCAAGATCCCCAAGATGACGAATGAAGCCATCATCTCAGCATTCTCCGATGGCGTCTGTGATGTCATGATGAAGTGGGAGCTTGCCATCCATGAGGACCTATGCACGGCTCTGGAGATTTTCAACATGGCGACCAAGTGGCGAGAGCTGAGAAGGGGCGCCTCTCCCTCCTCGAGCTTCTAGCCGCCGACCCAGAAGACAAGAAGGCCAAGACCAAGGATGTGAAGCGCAAGGGAGAAGCCGTGCTTGCGGCCGAGCCAGAGATGAAACGCGGCTGTGACCACCCGGAGTCATCCAAGGGCAGCCGACCGTTCTGCGCCTTCCACAACGTACACAGCCACAACACCAACGACTGTCAAGAACTCAGGGCCATCCGTGATGGGCGCTTCGGTCGATGCCCCGAGCACAATGACAGGGGCTATGGCCGAGGAGGAGGACAAAGTGGAGGACGCTGGGACGACCGCGGCCCCCGCCAGGAGTGGTGCGACCGGCCTGGTGAGGACCGCTGGCAGGACTAGCCTCGCGGGGGTGCTTGGAGGGAGCAGCCTCGCGAGGACCATCCTCAGGGTAAAGCTGTCCTCCCTCCGCTGCCGCCAGCGCCGAGGAGGAACGGCGACCACAATCAGGACGAGGGGGCTGGGGGCTTCCAGGTGCCGAGCGCCATCTCCTGCATCTTGGGTAGCGCTCAGGCCCCAGTCTCCCAACGCATCTTCAAGCAGTTCGCCCGCGAGGTGAACGCGGCTCTCCCCCGGCTCGAGGCCACACGCCTGCTTAGGTGGTCCAAGTGCGCCATTACCTTCAGCTCGTCAGACCAGCTCAAGTGCGCAGCGACTGCTGGCGCCCTCCCGATGCTCTGCTTGCCCGTCATCAGCAATGTCCAAGTCACCAAGCCCCTCATCGACGGTGGCGCGAGGCTCAATGTCCTATCCGTCGAGATGTTCGATCGCCTTCAAGTGCCATACGATCAGCTGCAGCCTACAAAGCCCTTCTCAGGGGTCACTGACGGCTCCACCACCCCGATAGGCAGATTCGCCTCTGTGTCACCTTCGGCTAGCGCGACAACTACCGCACTGAGCTCATTGACTTCGACGTCGCCCACATCCGCCTCGCATACAATGCCATCCTTGGGTATCCAGCCCTGGCCAAGTTTATGGCGGTGGCCCATCACGGCTACAACGTCCTCAAGATGCTAGGGAGCGGCGGCATCATCTCGGTCGCCTGCGAGGAGAAGGACGCGGTGTGCTCCCTCGAGCGCGCTTACCAGGCTGCAGTGGCCGAACACCCAGACAACGAAGGCACCCTGTACCCTCCTAAGGCGGTCCCCAAGAAGAAGAAGCAACTGCACCACCAAGGGCCTGAGGAGAGCGGCATTTGCAGTGGCACCACCTCAGGACTTGCGTCCGCAGATGATGCGCCTCCCTCCCTCGCATAGGAAGGCATGCACAGCGCCCTGCTCAGGTAGGGCCTGGGGGCTCTCTTCTGGAGGGCCTCAGACCTAGCCAACGTCACGAGGGAGGCACTCGGGCACCACGTGGAGGCATGCTTCGCTGCACGCTTCCCACAAGAGGGCACAAGGCGTGGAGTGCCTAGTGCTTAGGAGTTCATCACCAAGGCGACCGAGGAGCTTCAAGAAGCAAGGACCATACGCGGCGACCGCCACCCACCACCTGGCGCAGCCCCGTGTCCTGGCGAGGACGACAAGCTGCGCATCTGTGTCGACATCCCGGGGCTCAACATGGCCGCATCTCAGGAGTGTTTCTGGCCTTCGCGCATTGGTCGGTGCGAGGGTCCACCTCACAGCTATGCTCGCATGCCATTCGGCTTGCCGAGCACGGCTGTCACCTTCCAGCGCCACTTGCAGATCATTCTAGCGGCTCAGGAGGCCAGGCATCACGCTGCCCTGGCAGAGATGGTGATGGTTCTTCAGGAGCCACCCGGGCCCCAAGAGCCTCCTGAGGCTCAGGACCCTGGCGGCTCATGAGGGGCAACTTCTTCAGCATGCATCTTCAGCTACTCCAACACCTCGTCGACAACGATACCAGGTGACACTTTCTGGTTTATTCAACTGGGGGCGCCTCTCGGGCTGCATCACCCCTAGGTCGCACGGGCCTGTCCCAGGGACATGTATCCTTCTGCATCTTTAGCTTTCTCTGTTGGGGCGCCCCTCGGGCTGCATCATCCCCAGGCCGCATGGGTTCGTCCGTGTGGCATGTACAATTCTTTCGTCTATTTGAATTAGCTTGCCTTCTTGCATGAGTTATCTTATGATCATCACCTGCTTGCCCGTGGCCCTCTGCAGCCACCCGCGTTGCTGACCGGCCTCCTGCTCATCCCGCAATGGGGGCTTCACATGCTGGCATGGCGCTTGTGCTCGGGTCCGTCCCTGCAACGCTAAAAACCCGAGTGGTCGAGCTCTTGCTTGCGGCACGCCCCACGCACGTCACCTCGCAAGGCCCTCAGTGCCTTCATCTTCTTGCGGAAAGACCAGCGGCAGGTCAGCAAACGCGATTGCAAGATGTATTCTCCCCTTGAGCTAACCTGCAGGAATCTCCGGAGCCTAACTACGGGCAGCACCACAAGCTCCTTCCTTTCCTCACGCAATTTGCTTGCGCGTTAAAAGGGGGGCTCCTAAGCATCGCGTCTCAGGAGCTCCTACTGACTCTCCTGCCCTCACCTCCTGGCCTTGACCACAGCACCGCTACCTGGCATACTAGCGGTGGCTGAGCTCGCTCGAGGGTCGGGACCCGAGGACGCAGAGCACTTAGAAGAGCGTGAAAAAGGGAGGGAAGCTGGCACGGGCCTAACCCAGCCATACCACCGCCGCTGATGAACGGATCTGGCACTGCACAAGGAAATCACCTCACGCTTGATAAGATAAGTCACATGTTCAAGTTAGCCCAGCACCGTGACTTAGGATTTTCGGCTCCTGCAGCTTTGCTTCGGCAATGCCGCATTCCTTTTCTTCCTTTAGGGAGCTGCTTGCACACGAAGGATGACCTCTTGAGCATCGTGCCTCAGGAGCTCTTACCGATGCTTGGGCCGCTCACCTCCTGGCCTTGACCATGGCATCGCAACCTGGCATACCAGCGACGGCTGACGCCTACCTAGGGACTGGGACCTATCGGTGTAGAGCACTAAGCTACCACAAGGACGAAAAGTGGGGACAATGCCAAAGCAAGACGCACAATCGCGAATTTCACAATAGGAATAACAATGATGCAAAAGCACTACAGATTCTTTACACACCCCCACGAGGTTCATCTTGATTCCTTGCAGGGAACAAAAGAAGGAGGTTTCTAGGAATCATATCTACAGATGTCGCCGCCGACGCCATCATCAACAATGGGGCACGAGGGGACGACGCCGACCCCATCCAGATCAATGACGACGACGAGCGGACGTCGCTGTTGCGATCCGGGCACGACGAGAGCTCGAGGGCACGTAGCTGTCGTCGCGTCTCCAGAGTCCCGTCAGGCTCAGGAGAGTCGCTGGACTCCCAGGTGCCATCACTGCTGTTGGAGGAGCTGTTGGCAGGGCCAAGGGCGGGCCCAGCCCCGGCCGCCGCGCCATCCTGGCGACCCCCTCCGGGGCAGCATTCCAGGTGACGGCCTTCCTCGTTGAAGACCTTGAAGAACATCATGGAGGCGCCGTCGTACTTGAAATGGATGGCGAGGGCCCCCTCCACGCGGCAGGCGTGGGCGACCTTGCCCCATCCACGGGTCATGAAGATCTTGCCCGGTGAGACGACCTCGACCTCTGCTCCTGTTGCGGGGGTGCTGCACTCGGCATGCTGCAGCCACAGCTCGAGTGGGCCCCTCGGCGGCATCTCTTCAGTGAAGAACTGCGGGAATCTGAACCACGTGCACGGGGGCATCACCGCCCACACCATGAGTTTGCGTGAAGATCCCTCAGCGTGAGTTCGTGGGACGGTGGCGCGTGCCACCACAACACAGCCACCGCGGCAGTGGCGCGAACGGTACCAGCCACTGCCGCCTCCTTCGGAGCCTTGTGCCTGCGCGTACAAGGGCAACGGGTAGGCGGGGGCAGGCTGCTCGTACCAAGGCCTCGTCACCTCCGGCCTCACAACGACATCGCGGGGGCGGGCCAACCTCTTCTTCAGTGGAAGTGGCCCCTGCTCTTCACGGGTTTTTTTCCCTCTCGGCGGCGGAGAATCTCCTGATAGGTGCCATGGATGTCACAGCAAGACGACGGAGCAAGGAGGAAGAAGGAGAAACAGACGGAGTGGAGGAGGATATGAGCAACGGGAGCTCCGTGCCCTCTCCTCATTTATAGCCAGAAGGAGGCCAATCGCCGGCTTCCACGATCGCAGGTAATGATGGTTTTTCCTCTGTATGTAGCAGGGTCTCGTCAAGTCGAATGGTTGTCGATGCAGCATGGGGAAGCAGAGATGCCCATGTCCCGTCAATTGCCACACATCAATCAAGGCCGCAGGCGGTTGGGGCCCGTGGCACTTTGCACTTGCCCTTTGGCTTCGCCCCGAAGCCAAGTTCGAGCGCGCCTTGGACCCGGGCTACTGCTGTCACAGGAACGGGGTACCAGACTTGCTCGCTCAGGGCCCATGGCGTGGCTCCACCAACGGCCTGGTACGACCCAGCTTCAGCAGCAACCACTCAAGGCCCTCGCGAGGGGCCAAGCCTGGCGAGGCGGACAACACCAAGACCTCCTCAGGGGCGGCCTCACCACGCTGGCTCCCGAGGAGCGGAGATATCTATGCAAGGGGCACCTCGCGAGGTTCACGTGACATGAGCCATTACGACCAAGGCTGTGCGGGCGCTAGCGGGCGCACTGTACCAGTTTCCTCTTTGGTGCTAAAGAGGCAGGCGCAGGCGAGGAGTCCCGAGGCATCAGTCAAAGGTTTCCATATCGGTGCAACGTGACCAAGACCAACAGGACGACAGGAAGTAGGTCATAGCGGAGTCGACAACTGCATCACCACCAGAGCCTTTGGTAGGCGAAGACCACCTTTTGTCAGGATAGCTTGTACTAGTTGTCTCCCTTCAAAATTGGCCGTTGTGGGATCCCTTCCTGCCTACATTTGGGAAGAGGACCAGAGCCTCTATAAATAGGAGTAGCCACCACCATAGGAAGGGGACAGATCATTCGGACCACTAATACGTCTCCGTCGTATCTACTTTTCCAAACACTTTTGCCCGGACTCTAACTTGCATGATTTGAATGGAACTAACCCGGACTGACGCTGTTTTCAGCAGACTTTCCATGGTGTTATTTATGTGTAGAAACAAAAGTTCTCGGAATGACCTGAAACTCCACGGAATCTATTTTTGGCAAATATTAAAAATACTGGAAGAAGAATCCACGTCAAGGGGCCCACACCCTGTCCATGAGGGTGGGGGCGCTCCTGCCCCCCTGGGCGCGCCCCTGCCTCGTGGGCCCCCGACGCTCCACCGACCTCAACTCCAACTCCATATATTCACTATCGAGGAGAAAAAAATCAGAGAGAAGGATTCATCGCGTTTTACGATACGGAGCCACCGCCAAGCCCTAAAACCTCTCGGGAGGGCTGATCTGGAGTCCGTTCGGGGCTCCGGAGAGGGGGATTCATTGTCGTTGTCATCATCAACCATCCTCCATCACCAATTTCGTGATGCTCACCACCGTGCGTGAGTAATTCCATCGTAGGCTTGCTGGATGGTGATGGGTTGGATGTGATTTATCATGTAATCGAGTTAGTTTTGCTAGGGTTTGATCCCTAGTATCCACTATGTTCTGAGATTGATGTTGCGATGACTTTGCTATACTTAATGCTTGTCACTAGGCCCCGAGTGCCATGATTTCAGATATGAACCTATTATGTTTTCATGAATATATGTGAGTTCTTGATCCTATCTTGCAAGTCTATAGTCACCTACTATGTGTTATGATTCGGCAACCCCGAAGTGACAATAATCGGGACCACTCCCGGTGATGACCATAGTTTGAGGAGTTCATGTATTCACTATGTGTTAATGATTTGGTCTGGTACTCTATTAAAAGGAGGCCTTAATATCCCTTAGTTTCCGTTAGGACCCCGCTGCCACGGGAGGGTAGGACAAATGATGTCCTGCAAGTTCTTTTCCATAAGCACGTATGACCATATTCGGAATACATGCCTACATTATATTGATGAATTGGAGCTAGTTCTGTGTCACCCTATGTTATGACTATTACATGATGAACCGCATCCGCATAATTCTCCATCACCGATCCAATGCCTCTGAGCTTTTCACATATTGTTCTTCGCTTATTTACTTTTCCGTTACTCTTTGTTACAATCACTACAAAACCCAAAAATATTACTTTTGCTACCTGCTATCAAGTTACTTCCATATTACTTTGCTACTAAATACTTTGCTGCAGATACTAAGTTATCCGGTGTGGTTGAATTGACAACTCAACTGCTAATACTTGAGAATATTCTTTGGCTCCCCTTGTGTCGAATCAATAAATTTGGGTTGAATACTATACCCTCGAAAACTGCTGCGATCCCCTATACTTGTGGGTTATCAAGACTATTTTCCAAGCGCCATGTCGGGAGCATAGCTCTATTCTTTGAGTCACTTGGGATTTATATCTGCTGGTCCCTATGAAGAACTTGAAAGACGCAAAAACAACAATTTATCCCTCAACTACAAGGGGAGGTAAGGAACTACCATCTAGCTCTGCACTTGATTCACCTTCTGTTTTGAGTAAGCTTGCGACACCTAAACCTGCTTTTGCTATTCATTCTGATATGTCGCATGTTATTGATGATGCCACTTCTGCTATGCATGATACTTATGGTGAAACTACTTCTATGCTTGATACTACTATGCCACTTGGTGAATTTCTTGATGAACAACTTGCTAGGGCTAGAGAGAATGAAATTATTGAAACTGATAATATTGAAGATAGTGATGATGAAGACTCTCCCCCTAATAACTATGCATTTCCTGTTGTTCCTGAGGCTTATGTTCTGGAAGAAGGAGCTGCTAGAGCTATTTTAGCTTGCAATGATAGATATGATATAAAGAGGTTATTAGCTAAATGGAATCAGCAGTCTCTTAATGCTAACCTGACCCTGCTTTTGCTACTTCACCTATCTGTGTTACTTTGGTTGAATCTAATCCTTTTTATGGCTATGAATCTGAAACTGTTGTGGCACATCTTACTAAATTAAACGATATAGCCACCCTGTTCACTAATGATGAGAAATCTCGCTACCTTTATATCCTTAAAATATTTCCGTTCTCATTAAAGGGTGATGCTAAGATATGGTTTAATTATCTTGATCCTGGTTGTGTGCGTAGTCCCCAGGATATTATTTATTACTTCTCTGCTAAATATTTTCCTGCTCATAAGAAACAAGCTGCTTTAAGGGATATATATAATTTTGTGCAAATTGAAGAAGAGAGTCTCCCACAAGATTGGGGGAGGCTTCTCCAATTACTTAATGCTTTGCGTGATCATCCTCTCAAGAAAAATGAAATACTTGATATCTTTTATAATGGACTGACCGATGCTTCCAGAGATTACCTGGATAGTTGTGCTGGTTCTGTTCTCAGGGAAAGAACATCGGATGAAGCTGAAATTCTATTGAATAATATGTTGAAAAATGAAAATAATTGGACACTTCCTGAGCCAGCTCCAGAGCCAATTCCAGAGCCTATTCCTAAACCAACTCGAACAAAAGAGTTGTTCTATTTCTCAGTCCTTAAGATATGCAAGAGGCAAAGAAATCTATGAAAGAAAAGGGTATAAAAGATGAAGATGTTAAGAATTTACCTCCTATTGAAGAAATACATGGTCTTAATTTACCGCCTGTTGAAGAAACATATGATCTTAATCCATTACCTATTAAAGAAACTCATGGTCTTGATAACCCGACACATGTAGTAAAGGTAAATTCTCTCTATAGATATGATAAAGCTGAAATCCCTCCTACTAAGTTTGCTAGCCAATATTTGGATGAGTGATACGTCCATTTTGCATCATGCTTTTATATCGATATTTATCGCATTATGGGCTGTGACCTAATGTGAAATAACAGCCCATAATGCGATAAATATCGATATAAAAGCATGATGGAAAATGGACGTATCAACTCCCCCAAGCTTAGACCTCGCTTGTCCTCAAGAGAAAAGCCGATAACAATAAATATGTCCTCATGTTTAGAGGTAGAGGCGTCCATAAAAAATAAAATACAGACATCAAGGCATCATGATTATTCTCATAACAGCAACATATATAGATTTTGTCATATGATTACTTATGTTCAAGTGATGATCTTTTCACAATGCAAAAGTATGAATCAGAAACCTTATTGAGTACCAACAAATTATAACCTCAGTCATTAAAGCAATTGCAATTTATCATAACATCGGAAAGAGTCTATGTCAGATCTTGAAAGCAAGTCCACATACTCAACTATCACTTAGTCGTTCATAATTGCTAACACTCACGCAATACTTGTGGTTACGGAGTTTTAATCATACACAGAGGAAGATAGGGCCTTATAGTTTTGCCCCACAACCTTTTACCTCAAGGGTAATGTCAACAATAATAATTCATGCTCCCCTACATCCAATTAGATATATATATCATGTTCTTTCCAACATGCTGGGCTTGCCAAATGATAAAATGAAAAAGGAAAGGTGAAGATCACCGTGACTCTTGCATAAGGTAGAGGATAATAATAAAATATAGGCCCTTCGCAGAGGGAAGCAGAGGTTGCCATGCGCTTTTATGGTTGGGGTTTACATGAAGAAGGTGAATGCCGGCAGCTGGAATTCTGGGCTGGAAAAGGAGCAGATATTGGAGACCTATTCTGTGCAACTCCAAAATTCCTGAAACTCCACGGAATATCTTAAAATAAATAAAGAAAAATCATCGCCAAAGATGAAGGCCAGGGGCCCACACCCTGCTCACGAGGGTGGGGGGCGTCCCCCCTTGGGCACGCCCCCTACCTCGTGGGCCCCCTAGTGGCTCTCTGACGCCCATCTTCTCCTATATGAAGTCTTTCGATGAGAAAAAAAACATTAAGCAACCTTTCGGGACGGGACTCCGCCGCCACGAGGCGGAACCTTGGCGAAACCATTCTAGGGCTCCGGCAAAGCTCTTCTGTCGGGGACACTTCCCTCCGGAAGGGGGAAATCATCGTCATCATCATCACCAACGCTCCTCTCATCGGGAGAGGGCTATCTCCATCAACATCTTCACCAGCACCATCTCATCTCCAATCCCTAGTTCATCTCTTGTATCCAATTCTTGTCTCCAAGTCCGGGATTGGTGCTAGTAGGTTGCTAGTAGTGTTGATTACTCCTTGTAGTTGATGCTAGTTGGTTTATTTGGTGGAAGATCATATGTTTAGATCCTTTATGCATATTATCACCCCTTTGATTATGAACATAAATATGCTTTGTGAGTAGTTACTTTGTTCCTGAGGACAAGGGAGAAGTCTTGCTATTAGTAGTCATGTGAATTTGGTATTCGTTCGATATTTTGATGAGATGTATGTTGTCTAGCCTCTAGTGGTGTTATGTGAACATCGACTACATAAAACTTCACCATTATTTGGGCCTAGAGGAAGGCATTGGGAAGTAATAAGTAGATGATGGGTTGCTAGAGTGACAGAAGCTTAAACCCTAGTTTATGCGTTGCTTCGTAAGGGGCTGATTTCGATCCACTTGTTTCATGATATGGTTAGGTTTACCTTAATAGTTTTGTTGTAGTTCCGGATGCTTGCAATAGAGGTTAATCATAAGTGGGATCCTTGTTCAAGTAAGAACAGCACCCAAGCACCGGTCCACCCACATATCAAATTATCAAAGTACCGAACGCGAATCATATGAGCGTGATGAAAACTAGCTTGACGATATTCCCATGTGTCCTCGGGAGCGTTTTCTCTATTATAAGAGTTTGTCCAGGCTTGTCCTTTGCTACAAAAAGGATTGGGACACCTTGCTGCACTTTATTTACTCTTGTTACTTGTTGCTCTTTACAATTTATCTTGTCACAAAACTATCTGTTACCACTTATTTCAAGATTTTGCAGAGAATACCTTCTTTGAAAACCGCTTATCATTTCCTTCTGCTCCTCGTTGGGTTCGACACTCTTACTTATCGAAAGGACTACGATAGATCCCCTATACTTGTGGGTCATCAATGAGTTTGATAAGTTTATGGTTAAGCAAGAGGATTTTAATGCTTATTTTGGTAGACAATTAAAACAAAATGCTTATATGATTGAACACTTGGGTGATTATATGTCTAGAGTTAAAGGTGAACTTAAATTCATTAGTAAACATGCTTCTATGGTTACCACTCAAGTAGAACAAGTACTTAACGCTCAAAATGATTTGCTCAATGAATTGAATAGTAAGAATAATGATTATGCTGTTAGAGTGGCTACTAGAACCGGTAAAATGACTCAGGAACCTTTGTATCCTGAAGGCCACCCTAAGAGAATTGAACAAGATTCTTAGAGAAATAATATTGAGGCACCTAGTCCTTATAAAAGGAAGAAAAATAAAAATGATAGGACTTTGCATGCTTCTAGTGAACCTATTGCTGAACCACCAGAGAATCCAAATGATATCTCTATTTCTGATAATGAAACACAATCTGGTAATGAACATGAACCTAATGAAAATGTTAGTGATGATGTTCATGATGATGCTCAACCTAGCAATGATAATGATGTGGAAACTGAACCTGCTGTTGATCATGATAACCCACAATCAAAGAATCAACATTATGATAAGAGAGATTTTGCTGCTAGGAAACACGGTAAAGAAAGAGAACCATGGGTTCAGAAACCCATGCCTTTTCCTCCCAAACCATCCAAGAAAAAGGATGATGAGGATTTTGAGCGCTTTGCTGAAATGATTAGACCTATCTTTTTGCGTATGCGATTAAGTGATATGCTCAAAATGAATCCTTATGCTAAGTACATGAAAGATATTGTTACTTATAAAAGAAAGATACCGGAAGCTGAAATTTCCACCATGCTTGCTAACTACACTTTCAAGGGTAGAATACCTAAGAAACTAGGAGATCTAGGAGTACCAACTATACCATGCTCCATTAAAAGAAGCTATGTTAAAACTGCTTTATGTGATCTTGGAGCCGGTGTTAGTGTTATGCCTCTCTCTTTATATCGTAGACTTGATTTGAATAAGTTTACACCTACTGAAATATCTTTGCAAATGGCCGATAAATCAACCGCTATACCTGTCGGTATTTTTGAGGATGTGCCTATTGTGGTTGCAAACGTTACTATTTTAACGGACTTTGTTATTCTTGATATTCCTGAGGACGATAGTATGTCTATTATTCTTGGAAGATCCTTTTTGAATATTGCAGGGGCTTTTATTGATTGCAACAAAGGCAATGTCACTTTTCATGTTAATGGTAATGAGCATACGGTACACTTTCCGAGGTAACAACCTCAAGTTCATAGTATCACCTCTATTGGAAAAATTCCATCAATTATTTTTGGAGGTTTTGAATCTCCTCTTCCTACTGTCAAGAAGAAATACAATACTCTTATTATTGGGGATGTGCATATCCCCGTTGAGGTAACATAGTGTTATTCGAAATTTCTCCGATTCCATGTTATTCGGAAAGAGTTTGCTAACAAGACTTGATCAACCTTGTTAGTGGATTCCTTTTGATGAACATGAGATGGATGAAACTAGAAAACACAACCTTCTGTACCCTCTCTCTACTTTCTGTTATTTAGTTGAAATAAAGGAAAAATAGTATTTTTCTGTTTGTTTCTGATTTATCCGTGCAATACAAAAATACCCCAAAAATAAAAGTTCTCCAAATGCCTTGAAAATGGAATATGATTTTTTCTGGAATATTTGAGAATATCTGGCACTAAGAACACAGCAGGGCGAGCAAGCACCTGGCCACGAGGGTCCAGGGCGCGCCCACCCCTATAGGGCGCGCCCCCCCGCCACGTGGGCCCACGGTGGCTCCCCTCCACTTATGCCAGCCACCACACACTCCTTCTTCCTCCCAAAAAAATCACCATCCAGCTCAAGCACGAGTTCTAGCTCATTTTGCTGCGATTTTCGATCTCCTTGCTCAAAGCACCTCTCACAAAACTGCTTGGGAGGATTGTTCCTTGGTATGTGACTCCTCCATTGGTCCAATTAGTTTTTGTTCTAGTGCTCTATTCATTGCAAATTTGTGCTGCCTAGGTGACCATGTTCTTGAGCTTGCATGTCAAATTTATATGGTTCCAAGTAGTTCTAATGCATGATATAGTCTCTAGTCACTTGTAGGAGTAGTTGCTATCAATTTTGTTGAGTTTGGTCCACTTTTGTTTGTAGTTACTAAAATTTTCTGAATTTTCAGAAAATAATGAAGATATTTTTGAGGGGCTCGTCGAGCCGAAGCTCGAAGGAAAAGCAAAGTGAAGAAGCACATAGGCCCAAATATAATCTGCCTCGCACCGCGGAGGTTCGGCCGTGTGAATGGCCTTCCGATGATTTCTTGAGAGAAGCCGGGATTTATGATGATTTTTATGAATTGGCTGAGAATGCAGGCCTCACCGACTTCCTCCGCGACCAAAGCGAACAATATCTCTTACTCACCAATACTTTTGTGCAAAACTTCTACTATTATCCTAAGGAAACACCTCTTTCAGTAGAGTTTTATTTATATGATGTGGCTAAGAAGATGCCACTAGATGAATTTTGCAAGATTTGCAAAATACCTTTCGAGGGTAGCTTAGAGGAACCACATCGTAAAGATGTGGACGGGTTCATTGATACTATCACTGTAGGGGAAACTAGGAAGGTTTCCGATGCAAGAATCAATAGCATACATTTTCCTGTTTTACGCTACTTTGCCATATTTGCTAGTCGTTGCTTAATTGGTCGCAGAAACTGTGGAAACCTTAGTGTTCCTGATATTATCATTTTGTTCCATGGTTTATTCTGCGATAACACTGTTAGTATGGGCGGTATTATTGCTAAACGGTTAAGTTTGAACCATACAAAGGGCCCCATCTTTGGAGGTATTTATGCTTCACGCCTTGCTGCACATTATAACAATACCTATTAGGCACTATGAAAAAGAAGAAAAATTGCTGCCCAATGCTTATTTAGATTATAAGAGTATGGTAGCACATGACTTTATCGTTAAGAATAGGGAAGGGGCGCTTAAATACAAATTGTTCTTTGATAAACATCACCCTGAGACTATTACCTTGCCTGCTCCTTCCTTGTTTGATTTATCTGCAGGCCAGTATCTCATTCTGCTGGCGGCCATTACGCCTACCGGATCCCTACACCAGCCACGGAGCTGGAACCACAATTTGAACCTCCACGACAGTCTAATTACCAGTGGGATCCGGAGATGATTTCCAACCAGGGCGATGTAGTCTTCTTCATCTCAGTACGACCCCGACTACAATTATGGATATCTGCCAAGCCATCTGTGGCAATAAACCAACTTAGGCCAAAAGCCTAAGCTTGGGGGAGTACGTATTTCCCACCGCGACATTACATTCATGTTCACATACTCATTGCTAGATGTCGGTGCTCATACTTTTTCATTGTAATATCCATGCTAGTTTATTTTCTTTTTCTTGCTTTCTTCTTGTGTGTTTGTTAAATCTTAAGAAAAACCAAAAAAAATTAGTAGTAGCTTTTAGTTAATTTACTTTTCTCGCTATAGTAGTAATAATTAAAAAGAAAACCCCAAAAGATTTCATGTTCTTCCTTTGCTTGTTGGGAGCTTTCCCGTGTAAGTTTTATTTCTTTTCTTTTGTTTGGGGGTCGATAGGAGAAGACCATAATGAAATTGTTGAAGTGGCTCTTATATGCATTATTGTTGATTTAACCAAGAGCCCATATTGCCTTGTCTTCTCCTGTTTATTGAATGCTCGCAGATTCCAGCTTAGTCCAATGCACGTGCACTCTTATTATTATTCACATTGTTCGGTCGTGCAAGTGAAAGGCACTTATGACGATATATGATGGACTGACTGAGATGAGAGAAGCTGGTATGAACTTGACCTCTCTTGTTTTTGTAAATATGGTCAGTTCATCGTTCCTGATTGAGCTTATTATGAATAAACATGTTTGCAATGACAATTAGAGATTATTGTTGCTCATGACATGCTTGATTAGCTATGAGTTATAATGGTTTACCTTGCGTGCCAACATACTATTAAAATGGTTGTGATGTGGTATAGTAGGGTGGTATCCTCCTTTGAATGATTTAAGTGACTCGACTTGGCACATGTTCACACATGTAGTTGAAATAATCAACATAGCCTTCACGATATTTATGTTCATGGTGGATTATATCATACTCATGCTTGTACTCAATGTCTATTAATTTTAATGCATGTTCATGACTGTTGTCGCTCTATAGTTGGTCGCTTCCCAGTCTTTTTCTAGCCTTCACTTGTACTAAGCGGGAATACTGCTTGTGCATCCAATCCCTTAAACCTCAAAGTTATTCCATATGAGTCCACTATACCTTCCTATATGCGGTATCTACCTGCCATTCCAAGTAAATTTGTATGTGCCAAACTCTAAACCTTCAAATGAAATTATGTTTTGTATGCTCGAATAGCTCATGTATCAACTAGGGCTGTCCGTATCTTCCATGCTAGGCGGGTTATTCTCAAGAGGAGTGGACTCCGCTCCTCACTCATGAGATAATGGATGGTCACCGGGATGCCCAGTCCCATGCTTTATGCAAACTAAATCAAAATAATTGCAAACAAAACTCCCCCTGGGACTGTTGCTAGTTGGAGACACTCGTTGTTTCGAGCAAGCCATGGATTGATGCTTGTTGGTGGAGGGGGAGTATAAACTTTACCATTCTGTTTGGGAACCGCCTATAATGTGTGTAGCATGGAAGATATCGCCATCTCTTGGTTGTTATGTTGAAAACGAAAGTATGCCGCTCAAAATATTATTTATCTCTATTTCAAAACCAAGCTCTGGCACCTCTACAAATCCCTGCTTCCCTCTGCGAAGGGCCTATCTATTTACTTTTATGTTGAATCATCACCCTCTTATTAAAAAGCACTAGCTGGAGAGCACTGCTGTCATTTGCATCCATTACTATTAATTTATATTGGGTATGACTACGACTGGATCACTTTTACCATGAATTACAATGTTTAGTCAGTCCTTGATCCTTAAAGGTGCTCTGCATTTATGTTTTGCGGTTTCAGAAAGGGCTAGCGAGATACCATCTTGTTATATCATATTATGATTGTTTTGAGAAAGTGTTGGCATCCGAGATTTATTATTATGGCTCACTAGTTTATTATGCCATTGATATGAGTAAACATGAGACCTAAGAGTTATTGAGAATGTGGTTAATCATAATCTTTGCTGAAAACTTGAATGCTTGCTTTACATATTTACAACAACAAGAGCAAACAGAGTTTGTAAAAGTTTTTCTTTATCACTTTCAGTTTATCAACTGAATTGCTTGAGGACAAGCAAAGGTTTAAGCTTGGGGGAGTTTATACGTCTCCGTTGTATCTACTTTTCCAAACACTTTTGCCCTTGTTTTGGACTCTAACTTGCATGATTTCAATGGAACTAACCCGGACTGACGCTGTTTTCAGCAGACTTTCTATGGTGTTATTTATGTGCAGAATCAAAAGTTCTCGGAATGACCTGAAACTCCACGGAACGTATTTTTGGAAAATATTAAAAATACTGGAAGAAGAATCCACGTCAGCAGCCCACACCCTGTCCACGAGGGTGGGAGGCGTGCCTGCCCCCCTGGGCGCGCCCCCTGCCTCGTGGCCCCCCCTGACGCTCCACCGACCTCAACTCCAACTCCATATATTCACTTTTGGGGAGAAAAAAAATTAGAGAGAAGGATTCATCACGTTTTACGATACGGAGCCGCCGCCAAGCCCTAAAACCTCTCGGGAGGGCTGATCGGGAGTCCGTTCGGGGCTTCGGAGAGGCAGATTCGTTGCCGTCGTCATCATCAACCATCCTCCATCACCAATTTCATGATGCTCACCGCCGTGCGTGAGTAATTCCATCGTAGGCTTGCTGGATGGTGATGGGTTGGATGAGATTTATCATGTAATCGAGTTAGTTTTGTTAGGGTTTGATACCTAGTATCCACTATATTTTGAGATTGATGTTGCTATGACTTTGCTATACTTAATGCTTGTCACTAGGGCCCGAGTGCCATGATTTCATATCTGAACCTATTATGTTTTCATGAATATATGTGAGTTCTTGATCCTATCTTGCAAGTCTATAGTCACCTACTATGTGTTGATCCGCAACCCCTCAAGTGACAATAATCGGGACCACTCCCGGTGATGACCATAGTTTGAGGAGTTCATGTATTCACTATGTGTTAATGCTTTGGTCCGGTACTTTATTAAAAGGATGCCTTAATATCCCTTAGTTTCCGTTAGGACCCCGCTGCCACAGGAGGGTAGGACAAAAGATGTCATGCAAGTTCTTTTCCATAAGCTTGTATGACTATATTCGGAATACATGCCTACATTATATTGATGAATTGGAGCTAGTTCTGTGTCACCCTATGTCATGATCATACATGATGAACCGCATCCAAAGATAATTCTCCATCACCGATCCAATGCCTACGAAGCTTTTCACATATTGTTCTTCGCTTATTTACTTTTCCTTTGCTACTGCTACAATCACTACAAAACTCAAAAATATTACTTTTGCTACCGTTACCGTCACTTCCATATTACTTTGCTACTACATACTTTCCTGCAGATACTAAGTTATCCAGGTGTGGTTGAAATTACAACTCAACTGCTAATACTTGAGAATATTCTTTGGCTCCCCTTGTGTCGAATCAATAAATTTGGGTTGAATACTCTACCCTCGAAAACTATTGCGATCCCCTATACTTGTGGGTTATCAACCACCCTCACACGCACCAGCTCACCAAGCTCAAGAAAACCTCCCCTCAGGAGGTTGTTCATCCATTGTACTTGTTCATCCTCAGCCCGCCAGGCAATCCACCACCAGCACACTGTAGTAGGGTATTACACCACAACGGTGGCCCGAACCAGTATAAACCTCTGTGTCCCGTGTTCTTTTGGTTCCTCGAACTAGGCCGTGAGATTGTTGAGCGGGCGAGCTAGGGAGAGAGAGTTCTTCATGCACACCCCAGAGTTTGAACCTCAAGGGTTTGCCGGAACCCACGATCCGAGAGTTGTTTAGCTTAACCAACTAGCTTAGGGATATCCAACAAGGATTCTTGGAGAACGGGTGTGAGGTAGTCTTGGATTAAGGGGTCCTCGGGCATCCGGACTATGTAACACGGGCCGGACTAATGGGCTATGAAGATACAAGACAGAAGACTTCTTCTCTTTTGCGTGGCTAGCAAGCTTACCGTTCGGATATGTAGATTCCTTCCTTTGTAAACCGACTCTGTACAACCCTAGGCCCCTCCAGTGTCTATATAAACTAGAGGGTTTAGTCCGTAGAGGCACTCACAATCATACATGCTATACATCTAGGGTTTATCCATTACGATCTCATGGTAGATCAACTCTTGTAATTCTCATATTCATCAATATCAATCAAGCAGGAAGTAGGGTATTACCTCCATCAAGAGGGCCCAAACCTGGGTAAACATCGTGTCCCCCGTCTCCTGTTACCATTGACCTTAGACGCACGGTTCGGGACCCCCTACCCGAGATCCGCCGGTTTTGACACCGACATTGGTGCTTTCACTGAGAGTTCCGCTGCGTCGTCACCAGAAGTTTTGATGGCTCCATCAATCATCTACAACAATGCTGCCATGGGGGAGGTTATCCTCCCCGGTCAGATCTTTGTGTTCGGCGGCTTCGCACTGTGGGCCAACTCTCTTGGCCATCTAGAGCAGATCGACAGCTACGCCCCAGGTCACTAGATTACTTTTGGAAATCTGGACTATGTCGCTGATATCCAGGGAGACTTGATCTTCCAAGGGTTCACGACCCCTGCCTCCACTCTGGCCTTAGATCCGGAGGCATCACCAGGTCCGAAGACGGGATTACTGAGCCCGCCGGACTATCTGCGGCCACTAAGCCCAGCACGGGAGAACCGGAGGAAGTAGTGTCACTGGGAACCATCAGGAAGCCGCACTCTTCTCCGGACACTGGCTCGGAACCCTCGGAGTCAGCATCATGTGAGCCCGGCCAAGGAGGTTCGCTCCCGCCGTACTCCACGGGTTTCCTTCTCCCTGGTCAAACCTCGCCTTTAAGCGAGGCTCTAGACTTGATGCGATCCCTCATCATTACATAGGAGCAATGTCCGAACTATGCCCAACCCGGACTAGGGGCTGAGAGCGGTGAATTTTATGTCCCACGCACCACTCACTTCATAGCCACTGTCGAGGACTTAACTGACATGCTCGACTACGGCTCCGAAGACATCGACAGTATGGACGACGATGCCGGAGAGGAGGAGGCCAAAAACCCGCCATTTACCGGACGCTGGACGGCCACCTCTTCGTATGACATGTACATGGTGGACACACCCAAAGAGGGTAGCGACGATGATAAAGAAGATCTAGTCGAGGATAAACCTCCTGAGACACAGCCAAAGTGCCGACGCCAGCGGCGCCGCTCTGAATCACGCTGTGGAAAAGACAGCAATACCGGCACAGGAGGCAACAACACTCCGGACGATACCGAAGACAAAGAAGAACCCGTTGAGCCGACCTCCGAACAGGACAACCGGGAAGATGGGCAAGTTAGCCCCGATGAACAGGCTGAAAATGAAGACTCGGAGGATAGCAATTATCTTCCTCTCTCCGAGGATGAAGTGAGCCTCGGCAACGAGGATTTTATCATGACTGAGGAACTGTCAGCGTTCTAGGAATGGGGGTCCCCACACTTGCCTGCCTGCGGCCTACGGCGTGGCTCAAGTGGGGGCCCAGCACGGCCCAACTTCATCAGCTCAAGCTCAAGACCCTCGCGAGGGGCCAAGCCTCGCGGGGCGGATGACAGGAACCTACCTCAGGAGCAGCCTCGTCAGGCAGGCTCGCGAGGAGGCGGAGAGATCAAGGCAGGGTACCTCGCGAGGGTGCCCTGTGACGCAAGCCATGACGATCAAGGCCAGACGGGCGCTAGCCCGCGCAGTGTCCTCATTTCCCCTTTGGTGCAAAGGAGGCAAGCACAGGCCAAGGCATCGTGCAAAGGTTACCGCCTTGCAACAAGACCAAGACCAACAGAACGGCAGGATGGAGGTCATCGTGGAGCCCAGACGGCGTCACCGCCGAGTCTTTGGCAGCCAAGACCAACTTGAGTCAGGATAAGTGTACTAGATGTTCCCCTTCAAAATGGCCAATTGTTGGCGCCCTTCCCGCTCATTATTTGGGAAGAGGCCCAGGGCCTCCCTCTATAAATAGGATTAGCCACCACAGAGAGAGGGAGGAGGATCCATCTGATCGAGATCACACAGAAGAGGATCGATCTGATCGAGATCACACAGAGAGAGAGAGGCGACTTAACTCACCCAAGCAGTTCATCGCACCAGCTCAAGAACAGGCACTCGCGAGGCTGTTCTTCCTTTGTATTGTCCATCATCAGCCCCTGAGGCAATCCACCACACCACACACTGGAGTAGGGTATTACACCACCACGGTGGCCCGAACCAGTATAAACCTCGTGTCTCTGTGTTGTTCATAGTAGTTTAGATCCCTTGCAATCCTTACACGCATGAGCCGGTAGGGGAAAGATCTCCACGCGCACCCCAGTGTTCGAACCTCAAGGGTCTGCCGGAACCCCAAATCCGACATTTGGCGTGCCAGGTAGGGGTGTGCCGGAATCTTTATTCCGCTGGTCGTGTGTGATCTTCCGTCGTGTCCATGGCTGACGCTCGCCGAGCGCCGGGCTGCTCGCGCCGCTCGACTCGCCCAGCCAGCTCCCGTCGGCGGACACCCCCGTCGTTCCCCATCGCCTGCCACCAACGCCGCCACCGGCCCGGCAGGGAACGAGCAGCAGGCCTCGTCCCAGCATCCGTCCGTGAGGCGAGACGGCCGCACCGCTACTCCTTCGCTCGCCCCAGCTGGTTCTTCGTCCCGCGCGCTCCGCGCTCCCATGGAGGCTCGAGCCGCGCTCATCGCAGCAAACGAGCTACTACGCTACCGCCCCGTCGATGACGTCTACGAGGAGTAGCTCGACTGCGTCGCCGAGCTCGTCCGCGCCACAGGGGGCTCCCCCGCGCCGTCCCTCTCGTTGCCTCGCCCTGCACCACGCGCGGGAGGCAGGGGGCCAGAGGTGCCCCCGCCACCTCCTTCCCAAGAAGGCACCCTGGCTCCAAGGCACGTGGCCCCGAGCAGAGACCCTCTGCGCCCGGCGCCCGCACACCCGCTTAATCGCCAACTTCCAAGGCACTCGCGACGGGCCTCCTGCCATGAGCGACATGCGCCGCATCAAGCAGCAGCCAGGAGAGACCCTGCAGAAGTACATCCAGTGCTTCAACAACGCACGCCTCAAGATTCCCAAGGTGACCGAGGAGGCCATCATCTCAGCCTTCTCCGATGGTGTGCGTGACGTCAAGATGAAGGAGGAGCTGACGCTGCATGAAGACCTGTGCACATCTCTAGAGCTATTCAACTTGGCGACCAAATGCGCCAGGTCTGAGGAAGGGCGCCTATCCCTCCTCGAGCTTCCAACTGCCGACCCAGAAGAAAATAAGCCCAAGGCCAAGGACGTGAATTGCAAGGGGGCTGCAGTGCTCGCGGCAGAACCAGACACCAAGCGAGGTAGGGATCAGCCTGAGTCTTCCAAGGGCAGCCGGTACTGCGTGTACCACGACCTCCACACCCACAACACCAACGAATGCCAAGAGCTCAAAGCTGTGCGAGAAGGGCGAATCGGTCGATGCCCCGACCGCAGTGATCGAGGCTACGGCCGAGGAGGTGGAAGAGGCGCAGGACGCTAGGAAGACCGTGGCCCTCGCCAGGGATGGTGTGACAGACCTCGCGAGGACCGCTGGCAGGACCAGCCTCCCGAGGGAGGTTGGAGGGACCAACCTCGCGAGGATCGCCCTCAAGGCCATGCAGGGCTCCCGCCTCTGCCGCAGCCGCCAAGGAGGTATGGAGACAATCATCAGGACGAGGGGGCTGGGGGCTTCCAGGAGCCGCACGCGATTGCTTGCATCCTGGGTGGCGCTCAGGCCCCAGCCTCTCAGCGCATCTTCAAGCAGTTTGCTCGTGAAGTGAATGCAGTCCTCCCCAAGCCAGAGGCCACACGCCCTCTCAGGTGGTCGTCATGCGCTATCCACATTCAGTTCAGCGGATCAGCTCAAGTGCGCGGCAACGGCCGGAGTCCTCCCCGTGCTTTGCTCACCAGTCATCAGCAATGTGCAAGTCACCAGGACCCTCATCGACGGCGGAGCAGGACTCAACGTCCTATCTGTCGAGACATTCAACGATCTCCAAGTGCCATACGATCAGCTTCAGCTGACCAAGCCTTTCTCCGTAGTCACCGATGGTTCCACCATCCCGATAGGGCACGTCCGCCTTCCTGTCACCTTCGGACAGCGCAACAACTACCGCACCGAGCTCATCGACTTCGACGTCGCCCACATTCGCCTGCCATACAATGCCATCCTCGGGTACCCAGCTTTGGCCAAGTTCATGGCAGTGACTCACCATGGCTACAATGTCCTCAAGATGCCAGGAAGCGGAGGAGTCATCATAGTGCCTTGCGAGGAAAAGGATGCAGTGTGTTCTCTTGAGCGTGCCTTCCAAGCCACGACAATCGAAGACCCAGATCACAGGAGCGGGCGACTTCCCGAGACGATCCCCAAGAAGAAGAAGGCCTCACCTGGTCCAAGCCCTCGTGGGGTAGGCACCTCCAGAGGCATGGCAATAGGACCCACGCCTGTTCAAGGGGCGCCACCCTCTGATGCATAGGAAGCCATGCCCGGCGCCCTCCTTAGGCAGGGCTCGGGGGCTCTTTCATGGCGAGCCACCGACCTAGCCGGAGTCACGAGGGAGGCGCTCGGGCACCACTTGGAGGCGTGCTTCAAGGCACGTTTCCCTCGGGACGGAGTGAAGCAAGGATGGCCAAACCCTCAGGAATTCATCGCGAGGAGCACTCAGGAGCTACAGGAGTCAAGAGTCATGCGCGGCTGTCGCCGCTTGCCCGCCATGGCCCCACATCCAGGCGAGGATGCTGGGCTGCGAATCTGCATCGACATACCAGGGCTCAACCGAGCCGCGTCTCAGGAGCGCCTCTGGCCCTCACGCGTGGGACGTTGCGAGGGTCCACCTCACAGCTACGTCCGCATGCCTTTCGGCCTGCCGAATGCAGTTGCCACCCATCGGGCCGAGGCGCCTGAGGCTCAGGAGGTCAAGCAGCGCGTGGTCCTGGTGGAGATGGAGATGGCTCTCGAGGAACCCCCCTTACCCCCGGAGCCTCCTGAGGCTCCAGGTCCGGAGGGCTTGTGAGGGTCGGCGTCCTCGTCACGCGTCATCCGCTACCCCAACACCCCGCCATCTCCGACCATATCAGGTGACACCTTTCCAAGTTCCATTTTCAGCTGGGAGCGCCCCTCGGGCTGCATCATTCCCAGGCTGCGTGGGTCCGTCCCTGCGGCATGTATCCGTTTTTCTTATGTTCTTTACTTACCTTGTTGGGGGCGCCCCACGGGCTGCATTATCCCCAAGCTGCTCGGGTCAGACCCAGTGGCGTATGCTTTCTCCACACCTATCTAGATGGATTTGCTTGTTCATACATAACATGCTTGACCTAATCGCCTGCTCGATTAACACCTACCTTTGGAGCCGCTTCGCAAGACGGTGCTTGCGCACGGGTCCGTCCCTGCAACACTGATAAATATGAAGTGGCCGAGCTCTGGCCGCGGCAGCCCCGCAAGGCGCCACCTCACCAGGCCCTCAGTGCCCCCGACTACTCTCTCAGAGCGACCAATGGTTGGCTGGCAATCGTAACGACGAAACTTGTTTCTCCCCGTGATTCATACACAGGACCTGCTCCAGGATTAACGCTGGCGGCCTCACGAGCCTTCTCTCCTCCACTTTGGCACGATCCGCTTGCGCGTTAAAAGGGGGGTACCTGAGCATCGCGACTCATGGGCTCTTCATCGCTCTCCAGCCCTCACCCCTGGCCTTGACCCACGGCATCGTGACCTATCATACCAGCGGCGGCTGAGCTCGCTCGAGGGCCGGGACCTGAGGACGTAGAGCATTAAGGAAAGCGCGGGGGAGAGGGAAGAAGCTCGCGAGGTCCCAACCCGGCGACACCTCAGTTGCCGTCGCGCAGACACGGCACCTCGTCGAACGCCGCTCCAAACTCGCAAGATAAGTCACGCCAAAAGCTGATTTGCCTCAGCGCTAAAACCCTCGCCATCGCTGCTCATCACACGGCAAAGCTGCTCGCTTTTCTTGCCAAGGAGGCTGCTTGAGTGCTAAAGGGGACCTCCTGAGCATCGCGACTCAGGGGCTCTTACTGGATCTCAGACCGCTCACCTCCTGGCCTTGACCCACGGCATCGCGACCTGTCATACCAGCGACGGATGAAGCCTACCTGGGGACCGGGACCTATCAGCACAGAGCACCAAGCCCTCGTGAGGAAAGAAAGGGGGAGCTGAGCTGGGGCAGAACGAGCATCTCGAACCGATTCATCATAAGGGCATAATATTCACAAAAACGTGGCCAGCGCCCTACATACCCCCGTGGGGTGCTATTTCGATTCTTTGCAGGAAATAAAAGGTGCTAATCCTAAGGAATGCCTACTACGCAAGCCTCCGCTGGGGACGCCATCATCAACAGTGGGCCGCCAGGCACCGGCGCCAACCCCATCCAGATCACCGGCGCCGTAGCCTGAAGCGCTCGCCGCCCGAAGCGCGCCGAACTCGAGGGCTCGTAGCTGTCGTCGCTCGTCTCCAGAGTCGCCAGAACCTCGGTGGAGGCGCTGGACCCCCCGGTCCCGTCGCTGTTGCTCGAGGAGCTGCCGAGGGGGCGACCGGCGGGCCTAGTCCTCGCAACGACGACGCCACGACCGCCCTTCTCGGGGTAGCATTCCAGCCGACGTCCTTTCGCGTCTAAGACCTTTAAGAGCATCAAGGAAGCACCATCGTACTCCAGGTGGATCACGAGGGCGCCCCTCGTCCGGCAAACCCGGGCAATCTCGCCCCTGCCTCGGGTCATGAAGACCTTGCCCGGAGCGACGACCGCAACCTCCGCTCCGATCGAAGGGGTGCTGCAGCCAGCATGCTGCAACCAGAGCTCCAGAGAGCCCCTCTGCGAGATCTCGAAGGCGAAGGAGGGAGGAAGGCGAATCCAAGACTGAGGAGGCATCGCGGCGTGGAGCACAAACTCTCGGGAGGAGACCTCGGCATGGACTCCGGGAGGAACAACACGCACTGCCGTGACCCGCCGACGCTGACGGCAGCGTCGTGCGTGGCGCTCGGCGTCAACTCCTTCAGGGCCCTCAATGCGGGCGTACAAGGGCAGCGGGAACCCTGGTGGCCGTCGCTCGTACCAGGGCCTTGACACCTCCTGCCGGGTGCCCTCATCTCGGCGGCAGAGGGCTAGCCGTTTCTTCGGCGGAAGCAGATCGGGACCCTCTCGGGGGGCCTTTACTTTCTCTTCAAGGAGAACCGGCGGATTGGAGCCATCGTCGCAATGTGGAGCAAGGGCGAGGATGGAGAAGAAGGAGAAGCAAGAAGAGATGGACCGGAAGGGCTCGCGCCGTTCCGTACTTATAGCCGGAGGAGTCCAACCATCGGCCTCCACGATCGCAGGTAATCATGTCCCGTTTCTGCATGCAGGGACTTGTCAAGTCATGCGGTTGCCGAGGCATCATGGGGAAGTGGAGACGCCCGCAGCCAACCAGTCGCCACGCGGCGCCCAAGGCCCCAGACTGTTGAGGCCCGCGGCGCTTTGCACTTTCCCCTTCGCTTCTCTGCTAAGCCAAGTCCGGGCGCGCCTTGGCCCCGGGGGCTACTGCTCGGCGGAACGGGGTCCCCAGACTTGCTCGCCTGCTGCAAGGGCGTGGCTCAAGTGGGGGCCCAAAGATGGCCCAGCCTTCATCACCAAGCTCAAGACCCTCGTGAGGGGCTGAGCCAAGTGGGCGGACGAGAGGAACCTACCTCAGGAGCAGCCTCATCAGGCAGGCTCGTGAGGAGGCGGAGAGATCAAGGCAGGGTACCTCGCGATGAGGGTATGGTGTACCTCCACAATGGAAGCGCTTCGCAGCGCTTCCAGTAGAGTATCCGGTGCCTCTGGATGGACAGAGGTCACTGGCAAAATAGGAGAACCTCCTTCTTTTGAAGGAGGTTGCTTACCTGATTCCGGAGCCATATGGGTCTCCGGAATAGTATTCCGCTGGGGGCCGAATTGAATATCGCCCCCATCACCAGTCTCCAGGGGGATTTTCTCCTCCAAGTGTCTGGCGGCCGAGGTATTACCCTATGGCACTGCCCTGACAGCCTCTTGTACTTCTCCCTGGCCAGGGAAGGTCCTTCGGGAGAGCACCTCGGCATCGCCCGTGGCCTTGGGAGAGGAGGCCGCTTGCAGTGACCAGCTGTCCACCGCCTTTGGATCCAGCGAACCCCCCAAAGATGAGGATCGCTGGGAGCTGTCATGGGCCAGACTGCAGTGCATGATTCAACATGTCAAAACTACAAAGTGAAGAAGTTGGATGTATAAGTGCGTCACTGCCTTTGAGTACTTATGATTCGGCCAGGGGCTTATCCCTGGGGCGCCACTCTGAGCTGTTGTCGGTATCCAATGCGGGGTTTTCTGCGAGGGAGACCTTCCCCTTCTTGGACGCCTCTACCTCCAGATGCGTGGAGGCCGCCCTTTTTTTCCTTCCCCCCTCCGGGGGAGACTTGCTCTCCTCCTCCTCCTCATACTCGGTGGGGGAGGAGTGGGTCTTGGTGTCTTCCGACGTCACGTCCGAAGTGCCCTTACGACGGAGGCCACTCCTGGTCTCCTTGGCCTTTTTCTCTGGCACTTGGTAGGGCGCCGGAACCAGCATCTTCATCAGAAGTGGGATTGCTGGGTTTTTCGGCCAGCGTGAGCCGCATAATCGAATCCGCCTCGCCTTCTTTGTCCAGCCCTGAAAAACAAATAGGATACACCTTGAGTATGCTTAGATATCCTCCTTGAGTATGCAAGTAAAGCATACACCTTGAAATACGGAAAACTTACCGGACTGGCAGGATGGGCCAGGTCGTGCCCACGGTCCTCGGTCGTCGCCGGCTATGTCTCGTTGACCTTAAAGAGCACCTTCCGGATGTCTTCGTGCATAGTGCCGAAGAACTGTTGCAAGGTCTGGTGCTCGGCCGGATTGAACTCCCACAAATGGCAAGTCCGGCTTTGGCATGGAACGATCCGGCGAACAAGCATCACCTGGATCACATTGACGAGCTTGATGTTCTTGTCTACCATGCTCCTGATGCGCCTCTGAAGCGAAGTCAGCTCGTCCGACAAAGACCAGTCCAGGCCCTTCTCTAGCCAGGAGGTGAGCCGCATCGGGGCTCCGGAATGGAATTCGTGAGCCGCGACCCAGGTGGCGTCGCGAGGCTCTGTGACGTATAACCACTGCTGTTGCCACCCTTTGACGGTCTCCACGAAGGTACCTTTGGGCCATGTGACGTTCGGCATCTTGCTCACCATGGCGCCTCCGCACTCGCCGTGTTGACCACCCACCACCTTCACATTGGAGATCTTTAACCACAATCCGAAGTGGGGTGGGATGCTGAGGAAGGCCTCGCACACGACAATGAATGCCGAGATGTTGAGGAAGGATTTGGGGGCCAGATCATGAAATCCTGCCCGTAGTAGAACATGAGTCCGCGGACGAATGGGTGGAGAGGGAATCCAAATCCGCTGACGAAGTGGGGGGTGAAAACCACCCTATCATGGGGCTTCGAGGTGGGGATGATTTGCCCCTTTGCTGGAAGCCGGTGGATGATTTCCTGGGCAAGGTACCAGGCCACTCGGAGCTAGGTGATGTCCTTCTCCTTGACGGAGGAGACCATCCACTTGCCCTGCGCTCCAGATCCGTACATGGTCGGAGTGCTTTTTTGAGGTGGAGAGAATGAGAGATTGGGCGTTGGGGCTCGTGAATGGATGTGCAGAGAGAGAGAAGGTGTGGGTGAAAGGGGGTGAATCCTTATCTCCTTATAAAGGCAACAAATATCAAGCACATCCCCGCTCGCCTTAAAAGTCGCCTGTTCCCCAAGGGTCGTGCACACGGCGCGGTTGGATTACCCACGCCCGTATTGATGACTATCCCGCAATAAGGGGACATGATCTCTGGTTTGACAAGACATGCCAATAAAACCGCATCTTGAAACATGGAGCGGGAGGCTAAAAATGGTTCAAAATAATGACCGGGAAGCGACGTGATGTCACGCTACAAAAGTTGTCAGTAGATTGGACTCGTGAAATATTGTACTCTCTTGGTGTGTGTGTGTGTGTGTGTGTGTGTGGTACTTGTTTTGCAGAGCCGGACACGTTTTCTGTGTTCAAAGGCTGTTTTGGAGTATTCGGAGGAGGAACCCGCCTTGCAATGCCGAAGACAATCTGCGCGCCGCACATATCGTCATTGAAGCCTGGTTCAGGGGCTACTGAGGGAGTCCTGGATTAAGGGGTCCTCAGGCGTCCGGACTATGTAACATGGGCCGGACTAATGGGCTATGAAGATATAAGACATAAGACTTCTTCCCGTGTCCGGATGGGAATCTCCTTTGCGTGGATGGCAAGCTTGGCGTTCGGTTATGTGGATTCCTTCCTTTGTAAACCGACTCTGTACAACCCTAGGCCCCTCCGGTGTCTATATAAACCGGAGGGTTTAGTTCATAGAGGCAAACAGAATCATACAGGCTAGACATCTAGGGTTTAGCCATTACGATCTCGTGGTAGATTAAGTCTTGTAATTCTCATATTCATCAAGATCAATCAAGGTGAAGTAGGGTATTACCTCCATCAAGAGGGCCCGAACCTGGGTAAACATCGTGTCCCCCGTCTCCTGTTACCATCGACCTTAGACGCACAGTTCGGGACCCCCTACCCGAGATCCGCCGGTTTTGACACCGACAGGGTGGTTTAAAAGAAACCAACTTGATCACGAGCTTAACATAACAGTCAGGGAACAACCTGGTGATACTTCCGAGAGGATATTTGGAAAATCACGAACCACTGATATGCTACTAAGCTCGAGAACAATCTTGCTTTTTAGGCAAGTTGATGTGATCAACTAAGCAAGAGATTGACGCGATCCTAACTCATTGATCGAAGAGTGCACCAGGAAATATGGACTAGTAGCACGATCAATCAAAGAATGGCAATTTAATAACCAACACGCTAAGAATGATATTATTGTCCATTAACTACCAAGCAACATGGTTGTTAGGTGTATTGATTTCACACACCATAGTTCACTTGTCGGCATTCTGGTCGCGACAACACGGGACCGAGGAATGAATAATGATGGCGAGAAGTATCACTGCGTCAAGAATTCATAAGAGGTGGTGCAATTCTCATGACAATCCTGACATAAAGATGGCAACACTCCAAGGTAGAACAGAACAAAATCTGGACTGGTATTTTGATCTGCGGAGTACGACTACTTGACTCAACCCTGGAAATGGATGAGATACTGGAGTTTGTTTCTCCTAGTCATTCTGAATTAGAACGGCTTGACGGGCCACAAGAATAATAGGCACCGATGAACACGAAGGCACAACTATTCCTGACTATCACTTGATAGACGGAGGTCAGGATACAACTAAAGAGGGACAACTCAAAGGAACATATGTTTTTCTGAGTTGTGGATGCATGGATTAGTATGTCGAACAAATTCAACATATTTCTTCCAGATAACCCATGCAGAAAGGTAGGATTGTCAGAGTCACAATGTAGAATGGAGAACTCATCAAGAGCACTCTGGTTGTGATCTTTTGTTTCAAAATAACTTCTACCATAAGTAGTTCATGGTATTTGGAAGAAGGAGAATACCACGGACCTCGAGGAGTATCACAAAGATTACTAATATCCTAAAGGAACTAGCAAACACTATCAACATGAAGTAAGTAAAGAGAATCTTGGGTCCAGAACCCAGGAGTAGAATACCTACTACTAAATGGCATCACGTGATGGTTTCGAGAATGACGGCCAGAATCATCAGTTTGGGAACACTAATAATGCCTAGATTACTAGGTGGTCCTCTAAGACAATTAGGGTCATAATAATAGCTCCAACAACATATATGTTGAGGCAACAGAGTACCTCAACTCACCGATTAGTGCGGTTAAACTGGCCCAAAGAAACATCAGGAACGGATAAGAGGGAGTTGCAAATGCACCAGACTTTCGAAACTTGGGATGACACGGACAACATAACGACTGTAAATGCTCAAAAAGATTTGAGACATCCTACAAAATAGTGGCATGACCACTCAACATCACAATATCAAGGTTCAGAGGCCAGCTACGAACATACGGAAGTAGTAGAAACTGAACTGAGACTTAAATCCATCAATCCTATGAGTCTACGGAATAGTAACACATGATCCTGATAGAAAGATGAGAAGCCTAGTCCTTAATACCTGTAGGAAAGAAGAGGGTGACTCGGATCAGAAGGGCATAAGGTAAAGGAGTAAAAAGAGCCTTACGTTCCCTTCCACAATCAATTCCTTTATATAACTACAACATTTCTAGACTTGACTTTGACTAGTTTGGCATGGTAAACCTACAGGCAGTCAGGCTCTGATACCAAAGTTGTCAGGACCCCGATCCTAAGTCACACCGATCTAGCATGTAACACATCATATCACTATGCAGCCTCATGCACGATATTCCCACGGGTGCCACCTTACCTGGCCCGGGACCGTTTGCGCCTTTTGGCTCACATATACGATAGTGTCGCTAGCATCCATATGACAGAGAACCCGGCCGACATGACTAGTCATAAACCCAAGGTGGCACTAACTTACAGGGACAGACATATATGACCCAGCAACGAATGTGTCGGTCATCAACGTATGAACCCAAGTCGTAGCAAGCTACAAGGACTTAAAGGAACAACGCGTGACATTTCCCAGAGGGACAGACACAAGAACGAAGAAGGACACATGCTGGCCAGCCTAAGTGTTCCGGAGCAGTAGCAAGCTACCATGGCTCAGTGGATGCACTAGGAGACATTTCCCGGTAAGAGAGGCTACCCAGAATAAACAAATAGGTTGTCAGATCCCACACATACCAAGCATTTCAATAACATACACACAATATTCCCGATATGTGCAAATACAACATGGCATCACAACAAGACTATACGACTCAAAGTATTTATTCAATAGGCTCCGAGGAGCCAAGAATTACAAACATGGGTCTCATGGCCCAACATTCAGAGCATAGAAACAACGGAAGCATAACATGTCTGAGTACAGACAACTACAAATGAAAAGGGCCGAGAAGCCTGACTATTTACAAGATCCTCTCAAGGGTACAAGATCGTAGCTGAGGTAACAAGCTAAACATTGAAGTCCACGCGGAACTACTATTGAGACTGAAGTCTCTCTGCAAAACAGAAATTAAAAAAAGGTGAGTACAAATGTACCCAACAAGACTTACATCAGAACTAACTACATATGTAGATATGTAGTTAGTTCTGATGTAAGTCTTGTTGGGTACATTTGTACTCACGTTTGCTTAATTTCTACATATGTAGTTAGTTCTGATGTAAGTCTTGTTGGGTATATTTGTACTCACGTTTGCTTAATTTCTGTTTTGCAGAGAGACTTCAGTCTCAATGGTAGATATGTAGTTAGTTCTGATGTAAGTCTTGTTGGGTACATTTGTACTCACGTTTGCTTAATTTCTGTTTTGCAGAGAGACTTCAGTCTCAATAGTAGTCCCGCGTGGACTTCGACGTAGTTAGTTCGGATGTAAGTCTTGTTGGGTACATTTGTACTCACGTTTGCTTAATTTCTGTTTTGCAGAGAGACTTCAGTCTCAATAGTAGTTCCGCGTGGACTTCGACGTTTAGCTTGTTACCTCAGCTACGATCTTGTACCCTTGGGAGGATCTTGTAGATAGTCAGGCTTCTCAGCCATTTTCATTTGTAGCTGTTTGTACTCAGACATGTTATGCTTCAATTGTTTGTATGCTCTGAATGTTGGGTCATGAGACCCATGTTTGTAATACTTGGCTCCTCGGAGCCTATTGAATAAGTACTTTGAGTCGTAGAGTCTTGTTGTGATGCCATGTTGTATTTGCACATATCGGGCATATTGTGTGTATTTTATTGAAATGCTTGGTATGTGTGGGATCCGACAACCTAGTTGTTTATTCTTGGTAGCCTCTCTTACCGGGAAATGTCTCCTAGTGCTTCCACTGAGCCATGGTAGCTTGCTACTGCTCCGGAACACTTAGGCTGGCCGGCATGTGTGTCCTTCTTCGTTCCTGTGTTGTCCCTTCATGGAAATGTCATGCGTTGTTCCTTTAAGTCCTTGTAGCTTGCTACGACTTGGGTTCATACGTTGTTGACCGACACGTTCGTTGCTGGGTCATGTATGCCTATCCCTGTAAGTTAGTGCCACCTTGGGTTTACGACTGGTCATGTCGGCCCGGGTTCTCTATCATATGGATGCTAGCGACACTATGGTATACATGAGCCAAAAGGCGCAAACGGTCCCGGGACAGGTAAGGTGGAACCCGTGGGAATATCGTGTGTGAGGCCGCAAAGTGATATGATGTGTTTCATGCTAGATCGGTGTGACTTAGGATCGGGGTCATGACAAGTTTGTAGCAATCCAAAAACTTAGTATACTTCTGTAACTCCAAAAATTCTCACAAAATAGGAAAATATAAACAATCTGTAAAGACATACTATGTAAAAACTTCAGAAACTTTTGACGTTCCAGCAAAAAATGTAAATTCACGCACTACAGCCAAAGTTTCTGTTTTTGCACCGCACATAGCAAAACAACAATCTAATCATCGTAAAGGCAACACTTGGCACATTATTGTTATAATACAATGAATATATACAAGGGGATAATTATTTTTTATAAAATTCCATGAAAAATTCTACATTGTTTCCATGAGCATGAACACAAGTGTTCAAGGTCGACCCTCACTTCTCCAACGCATAACCTTCCAATCGTCTCTTTTTGAAAAAGTTTTTAGGCATATGAGGCAAGTAATTTATTTTTGTATTTTGGGTTCTTTTATTTTTTTTGTTTGTTTCATCCACAACTAAATAAAACAAAAACAAAAGGGAAAACAAAATGTACTTACTGAAGAAAGCAAACAAGCACACACAAGAATATCAACCCCACGCTATCGCTCCCCGGCAACGGCGCCAAAAAAGAGCTTGATAATCCCCAAGTGCAAGGAACCATCGTAGAAATTTCCAATGGTGGAACTGATAAGTATGGAGTGTTTAACTCACAAGGAGCTAAAGGTAAGATCAATATTCTCTCAAGTCTTATCTGCCACTGATACGACTCTACGTACACCAAACATTTGCTTCCATCTAGAAACAAGAAATAAAACTACGTTGTGGTTATGAAGATGATAGCTTTGCATGATATCGAAGAATGAAAATATAAAAATAGGTGTTGTTAACATAAAGTTAGAATATATTAAAATATATTATAAATAGAGAGTGTGGTATAATGATGGATCGGTGTGCGGAATTATCCTAGAAATTGTTAACAAGATCGTAATCATTATTACAATTTTATATCAGGGAGAGGCATAAACTAACATAATTCCTCTACTTGGATCATATGCACTTATGATTTGAATTCTAGCAAGAATCCGCAACTACTAAAGATCATTAAGGTAGAACCCAACCATAGCGTTAAAGTATCAAGTGCCCTTCCCATATGCAACAACCCCCTTACTCGGGTTTAAGCTTCTGTCACTCTAGCAACCCACTATAAGCGAATCATGAATGTATTGCAACACCCTACAGCGGGAATCCTTCACGTGTGTGTGGCACGGAAGGGACCATAGGACAGCAGCAAAATAAAACATACAACTCAAACCAATCTAGATCATCAATCAACCCAAAGACAAAAGAAATCTACTAAGAACATCATAGGATGGCAACACATCATTGGACAATAATATGTGGCATAAAGCACCATGTTCAAGTAGGGGATTACAGCGGGGTGCGTGATAGTGGACCGCTTAAAAGAGATGAGGAAGGTGATGAAGATGATGATGTTGTGAAGACGACCATCGCGGCGATGGTTCCCCCGGCGGCACTCCGACGCCACCGAGAGAGAGGGGGAGAGGGTCTCCCCCTTGTGCTTCCTCCTCCATGGCCTCCCCCTCTAGATGGGGAGAGGTTCTCCCTCTGGTCCTTGGCCTCCATGGTGATGATGGCCTCCTCCGGGTTCCTCCTCCATGGCCACCGGTGATGATGGCCCCCTCCGGCAGGGTGCTAGAGAGGGCCTAGATTGATTTTTCATGGCTACAGAGGCTTGCGGCGGCGGAACTTCCGATCTAGGGTTCTTTCTAGGGGTTTTGGTACTTATCAGAATTTTTGCCGTCACTCTCACGTCAAGGGGGTGCTCGAGGAATCCACAAGCCGGGAGCACCCTCCCAGGGGGTAGGGCGCACCCCCAAGGCTTGTGGCCTCCTCGGTCACTTCCTGGCCCAGCTCCGGTGCTTCGGGAGTCTCTTTTGGTCCATCAAAAATCACTGTAAAATTTCAGCCCATTCCGAGAACTTCTATTTCTGCCCAAAAAACGACACCACGATAGTTCTGCTGAAAACAACGTCAGTCCGGGTTAGTTTTGATAAAATCATACCAAAACCATATAAATTGTTATAAACATGGCATGAATACTTCATAAATTATAGATAAGCTGGAGACGTATAAGCCCCCGGGTCTATTCTTTATCATACTTGCTTTTCGATCTATTATTTACCACTTTCATTTTTAGTTATATTATTCCAAAAACCTAAAAATACCTTGCTGCACTTTTTATTTGCATCTTTTTGCGATCTATTTATCCAATCTATCAAAAAAATTATCCCATCAACTTGACAAGTTATGGCGTCGTTACCCGAAGAAGGGATTGACAACCCCTCTTACACGTCGGGTTGCAAGTATTTGTTCTTTGTGTGCAGGTACCGTTTGTATAGTGTTGCTTGGTTCTCCTACTGGTCCGATAACCTTGGTCTCATCACTAAGGGAAATACCTACTGTAGTTGTGTTGCATCATCCTTTCTTATTCGAGGAAAATACTGACGCGGACACGAGCCATAAAGAAAGGATTTCTGGCGCTGTTGCCGGGGACCCATCATCAACATCTATCAGGTTCCCAATCACAAATATCATCTCCTTGGAATTTACATTATCTGTCATTTGCCTCTCGTTTTCATCTCCCCCACTTCACAAAAAAATTTGCCTTTTTATTTGCCTTCTTTTTCGTTCGCCTTTTTCTCGTTAAATCTTTTGTTTGCTTGTGTTGCCATGTGCCTTCTATATGCTTGCATCTTCGCTTGCTAAAAATCTATTGATACGGATCCCCATCCACTTGCTAATCTTTTTAAAAGATCCAGTCATGATGAACCAATTGCTAGTGAGTTGAGTGCACTAGATTATCTTCATGAAGTTTTGCTTGAGCTTTATGAATCTAAAAATTGTGATGAAGAGATTTATGAAGTGATCCATGATAGCTCCTTGAATGAAAAGCATGATTGTAATGATTTTACTACAAATTCTATTAATATCAATTTTGCTAATAATATGCAAAACCCCAAGTTTGTACATGCTAGTTTTGATATGTCCACTACTTATTGCAATGATCATGATTGGGGTGATTCTTATTATGATCTTGAAAATTTATTTAAGACTCATGATGAATATGATATTGATAATAATGTTTGCAATAATATTGAAAGTGGGTTTGGAAGAGCGTCAACTTTAGGTAAAAATAATCCCACATATTTGGAGAGTGTTCAATCTTATGATATTTTTTATGAAAGTGGGCTTCGATAGTTCACGACTTTATTTGATGATAATCCCACTATTTTGGAAGTTTGTCAACTTTGCATGCATGTGGATCATGAAGAGAAATTTTATGTGATGGTTATATTGTTGAGTTTGATTAAGATCCTACATGTAATTATTATGAGAGAGGGACGTATGGTTGTAGAAATTTTCATGTTACTAAATTACCTGTCTTCATGTTGAGATTGTCAATGTTTTATTCCTCTCCTTTGCATATGGTAGATAATTCTTGTCTTGATAATTTGTTTACATATGAAATCCCTATGCATCGGAAGTATGTTGGACTTAAATGTGTTTTTCACATGTGTTATGATGCTCTCTTTGTGTTTCAATTCTTGTCTTTCATGCGAGCATCATCAAAATTAGCAATGCCTAGCTAAGAGGCTTTAAACGATAGTGCTTGTTGGGAGGCAACCCAATGAATAAAATTTATTTTTGCCTTTTTCTTTCTGCTCTTGACTGTTTGCACAATTATTCCTCTGTTATGATTGTGTTTTTATGTTTTAATTAGATTTAGGGCAAGCAAAGCCTTTGGGGTCATGTTGGGTGATAGTTGATTTGATCTTGTTGGAAAACAGAAACTTTTGCGTCAAGTAACATAATTTTTAAAAATCACAGAAGCAAAGAAAAATTTTGAATTTTTTTAAAGGATTGCTATCCAAATTTCCTACGTTGTCCTAATTATCCATAATTCTCGGAGTTACAGAAGTATACGAAGTTTTCACATTGCTATAGACTATTTTGTTTTTGACAGATTCTGTTTTCTCTGTGTTGTGTGCTTATTTTGATGAATCTATGGTTTGTATCGGGGGTATAAGCAATGGTAAAGTTGGAATACAGCAGATATAAGGCAAAAAATAAAATATGAATGGGTTTGCAACAATACTTAGAGTAGTGATTTGCTTTGTTATACTAACGGATCTCATGAAGGTTTTGTTGAGTTTTGTGTGATTTATGTTTTCACGTTTCTGGTGAGATCACGATGGATGAAGGAATAATTAGTAAGAAGGGCTTAAGCTTGGGGATTCCCCATGGCACCCCAAGTTATAATCCAAAGGGAAACAAGAAACTAAGCTTGGGGATGCCCCCGAGCGGCATCCCCTCTTTCTTCTAACGACCTTCGATATTTTACTTGCAGCTATATTATTATTTGTCACATATCATGAGTTTTGCTTGGAGTGTCTTGTACTATATGAGTCTTTGCTTGCTTTGCTTTTTAGTTTGTGTCATCTATCCTTGCTGGACACACCTATTTGAGAGAGCCAAAATTATGCTATTATTTTTTTAAATTTCTCTTTATGCTTCACTTAAATGTTTTGAGCTATGGAATTGCTCTAGTGCTTCACTTATGTCTTTTTGAGCACGGTGTGCTTTAGTATTTTTGAATAAATGCTCTCATTCTTCACTTCGATTTATTTGAGAGTTAGTAAATTTTTGAAGAAATTCTCTCAGGCTTCACTTATATTTTTTTGAGAGAAGAAAATTTTTATGCTCGTGTTCTTCACTTAGATTTGTTTGAGCATTCAAAAGCAACTTATGAAACTAGTCCCAAAGTGATAGATATTCAAGAGGGATATAATAAAAACTTTCGTGAAGATCATTGGACAAAATAAACTTGATTCTTTGTAATAGTTTTGTGATATGATGATATAATATGTGAGTCATGTTGGTGAGTAATTATCCTTTAGTAAGAATATTGGTGTTAAGGTTTGCGATTCCCTATGCAAGCACGAAAGTCAAAAGTTATGCAATGAAATTACGTCCTACTTGTGGTGCATTATTCGATGTTAGTTATA
This sequence comes from Aegilops bicornis, assembly GCA_021605145.1. NCBI lineage: Eukaryota > Viridiplantae > Streptophyta > Magnoliopsida > Poales > Poaceae > Aegilops > Aegilops bicornis. The sequence continues at coordinate 292,740,160 of CM038672.1, read as the reverse complement.
AAGATGCTCGCTTATGTGATTTTTCGTTTCTTGGTTGGATGCTTCTCAATCTTTTTGCTAGCCTTCCCTTGCACTAAGAGGGATTACTACTTGTGCATCCAAAATCCTTAAACCAAGCTTTGCCATATGAGTACACCATACCTACCTATATGCGGTATTCTCTTGCCGTTCTAAGCAAATTTTTATGTGCCATCTCTAATTTTCAAAATAATTTCCCTTACATGTGCTAGTACCGCTCATGAAACGGTAGGGGGTGGCTGATATTTTTTCATGCTAGATGTGTTATTCTCAAGATGAGAGTTTATTCACTTGTCATTGCACGAGAGTAAGGCAAAGCTATTAGGTATGCCCAGTTCCAAAATGAAAAAAATTAATTTACTTTATGTTGTCAAATAATAAATTCCTTGGAAAGTGTTGGTATGGACGGCACCCGTGTATACGGTTAGCCGTGGAATGTGAAAGTATGGTGGAAAAAGGAATAAACTTTATTTTCTATTTGGGAACTACCTATGATATATCTGGCATGGAAAGTATTCCGAACTAATTGATCGTTTTTGTTGGCAGGAAAGGCATGCCACCCAAAATGTTTTATCTCTATGTTTTTTGCTCCGAGCTCTGGCACCTCTACAAATCCCTACTTCCATCCGTGAAGGGCCTTTCTATTTACTTTATGCAATTTTTATTTTTATTTGAGTCTCCATCTTCTCTTATAAAGCACCAACTAGGGGGCACTATGATCGTACTTGAGCATTGGGTGTAGCTAATATGCGAGTGTGTTTCATGAATGGATCAATGATTGAGCATAATGGGGTAGGGATAACTTGCTTTAGTGTTGATATTTTGAAAGACATAGTTGCTTGTTGATATGCTTGAGTATTGAAATCTTCATGTAAAAACTATACTATTGCTTTGAATCATATAAAAGTCCAAATGTCCATGCTACAAAAGAAAAGAATATGTGATGAACATGTTAGGCAGCATTCCACATCAAAAATTCTGTTTTTATCATTTACCTTCTCGAGGACGAGTAGGAATTAAGCTTGGGGATGATGATACGGCTCCAACGTATCTATAATTTTTGCTTGTTCCATGCTGATATATTATAATTCTTGGATGTTTTACAATCATTTTATAGCAACTTTATTTCATTTTTTGGGACTAACCTATTGACATAGTGCACAGTGCCAGTTGTTTTTTGCTTTTTTTTACTTGGCAGAAAATCAATACCAAACAAATTCCAAATGCAGCGAAACTTTTTGGAGATTTTTTCTGGACCAGATGGAACAACTTGGGCCGAAGAAGTACCATAGGGGTGCCCCAAGGGGGGCACAACCCACCTGGGCTTTCCTAGGGGCCCAGGCGTGCCCTGGTGGGTTGTGCCACCACGGTGGCCTCCCGCACCGCCTCTTTTCTCTATAAATACTCCGAAAATCCAAAAACCCTAGGGGAGTCGACGAAACACAATTCCAGCCGCCGAAAGTTCCAGAACCACGAGATCCAATCTAGACACCATCACGCATGGGTTCGTCATCCTCATTGGTGCCTCTTCGATGATGCGTCAGTTGTTCATTGTAGACCTATGGGTCCACAGGAAGTAGCTAGATGGCTTCCTCTCTCTCTCTCTTTTGATTCTCAGTACATTGGTCTTTTGGAGATCAATTTGATGTAACTCTTTTTGAAGTGTGTTTGTTGGGATCCGATGAACTTTTGAGTTTATGATCAAACTATTTTATCCATCAAAACTATTTTAGTTTTGATATCTTATATGCATGATTGCTTATAGCCTTGTGTTTCTTCTTTGAATCTTTGGTTTAGTTAGGCCTAGTAGATCGATTTTTCTTGCCATCGGAAGAGGTGCTTTGAGAGTGGTTCGATCTTACGGTGCTCACTCGCAACGACAGAAGGGGACATGACACGTATGTATCGTTGCTATTAAGGATAACAAGATGGGGTCTATTCCTACATGAATAGATCTTGTCTACATCATGTCATTGTTCTTATTGCATTACTCTGTTTCTCTATGAACTTAATACACTAGATGCATGCTGGATAGCGGTTGATGTGTTGAGTAATAGTAGTAAGTGCTGGCAGGGGTCAATCTAGTAATCTTGAATGTGATGCCTATGTAATGATCATTGCCTTGATATCGTCACAATTATTTGAAGTTCTATCAATTGCCCAACAGTAATTTGTTTACCCGTCGTATGCTATTTTCTTGAGAGAAGCCACTAGTGAAATCTACGGCCCTCGGGTATATTCTTTATCATATTTGCTTTCCTATCTATTATTTGCCACTTTAAATTTCAGATCTATTATTCCTAAAACCCAAAAATACCTTGCTGCACTTTTTATTTGCATCTTTTATTTTGCGATCTATTTATCCGATCTATCACAATTTTATCCCATCAACTTGACAATTTCTCGCGACGTTACCCGAAGAAGGGATTGACAACCCCTCTTACGCATCGGGTTGCAAGTATTTGTTCTTTGAGTGCAGGTACCATTAACATAGTGTTGCTTGTTTCTCCTACTAGTTCGATAACCTTGGTCTCATCACTGAGGGAAATACCTACGTAGCTGTGTTGTATCATCCCTTCCTCTTGGGGGAAAATACTGATGCGAACACTGGCCATCAGCATCCAGGCGGGCTTCACCCGGAAGCTGCGGGGGGAGAGCACAACTGGTCTCCACTTCCGCGTCGCACCAGCGGGCGTAGTCATCGCAGTGACACCCACTCCGGTGCAAGCCACGACCCTCCAGTTCCGCCCACCACGGGCGCAGCCACCAGACGCAGTCCTTGCCGAGAGCAAGATAGGCCAGACGAGGTGCCGGACAAGGTCGTCGGCTCCCAAGAGCGATCTGCTCATCACCAAACAGCCTTGCCGACCGGTTAGTGACGGCAAGAACGTGGCAACGCTCCTCCTGGAACTACCAGGAGTCGAGCGACGTCGCGGTCTACCTCATCAGCTATGTCAAGCACGGCTACGAAAGCCATGGCACGGGCCCAACTCCTACTAAGATTTCCACCAGTAGCTGACCAAATGGATGAGTGGAGGGCCACCATCCAGAGTTTGATCGGCTTCGCTGAAGCTGGAAAATCATATCAGGTAGAGCCATCACAGTACCCGCAAACAACAACAGTAGCCCGGGCCAATTGCCGTGTCGAGGGGGCCACACTAACGGTGCAATCCCCTCCACGATAGCAAACCCAGGGGTGGCCACAGCAAGACCAGCGCGTCAACGAGCCCGACAAAATGTCGATGGCCTCGTGTGGCCCGCAAACCCACCGTGATCAGCAGCGAGTTCTGGAAGACCGGCGGAAGGAAGATGCACACATTACTATAGCGAGAAGCCATGAGGCACGCTGTCAATCGGACAGGCACAACGGCCCAGACGATGACGAGCCCACGCCCGGTGCTTGCGGGTACCTACCTTTCGAGGTTGGGTGCCCTGCCGTCACTCGTGAGCTATGACAGGTCCGCTGGCCATTTACCCGCGTCTTCAAGCTAGAGCTACCAGAAAAATGCGATGGAAAACTAAACCCAACAGAGTTCTTGAGCATTTACACGATCGTCGTTCAGGCTACCGGGGGTAGGAATGAGAAGGTGTTCGCCAACTACTTCCCTTCGGCACTCAAGCCAAATGTGACGTCATGGCTGATGCACCTGCCAGAGAACTCCATTTTGGCATGGGCAGACTTGTGCAATGAATTTGTTGGCGCCTTCACGGGTGTCCATCAAGAGCCCGGGCAGCCCAGTTGTCTTGGTGGAAGACGATCACCTATGGGGCCATGAGCCCCTTGTGGTTCGGCAAGGGGGATATCACATTGCACAAAGAGCAGAAGCCATGAAGCAGCACGATGGTGATGACGCTTGTGGTTTTACCCAGGTTTGGGCCGCTGGCAAGCGTAAAACCCTACTCCTACTTAGGTGGATAGAGGGAAGGATCACAATAGGCATGCAACACTCAAGCCCGGCAAGGTCGCCTTGGGGAGAGCAGTTATGCGCGTACAAATTTGCCAAGGTCTGAATCCCTTTCTAGTTTGCTATGGCCCTCCTTTTATAGGCTAAGGTGTAGCCACAGTGGCAAAACAGTCATTATCTAGTAATTAGATAGCTAACAGTGCTATCATACCTAACTCTGGCAGTTAAGACAAAGTGCATTAAATGTACTGCTAGGTGTCGTGTTGAGGATGTAGCCCGGCAAGCCTGCCGCGCCGCTTAATCATCTCCTGCTTATCTGCTTGACACGCCTCTGGACATGTGTCATATAGAGGTAATCTGCCTTCCAAATAGATGCCATGTGCTTAGTATAAGCCAATTAATCATCCCAGGGGCTCGAAACCGCATTGACAGGTGATTGTCGTCGCGGTGCGGTGTAGCGGTGGAGCCTTGGCGGGGAGATTTGCCCTTGGCGGCCCCAGTGAGCCTACCGGGGAAACCTTGGACTTGTCTTTGGGGCGGCCTCGACCTGACCAGGCTCTCCTGCCCGGCAAGGGAGGCTTTCCCAATGTGATATCTTGTTGCCTTGGCTTGTCTTGGTCTTCTTGATCCACCCTTTGATCTCTCACAGAGCCTCTTCTCTAGCCTTGTCTTGACTTGGATGCTTGGTGAAGTTGTATCCTTGGCATCGTGCCTGTGTATGGTCCGGGCAACATACGTGAAGGTTTGTTGCACCGACAGGAGCCCCCGGGCCTGGTCCAAATGTGCTGCCGAGCACCATTGGTGTAGGCCCTATCAGGTACACAGACAGGACATTTTTGATTATTTTCTCCTCTTCCTTGATATTTCCCTTGCTTCTTCATTAACCTATGCTTGAGTCAGTTTTCGGTTTTCCTGCGGGTCGTGCGAGACAACATGGGGAACTTTACTCCATGATCCGTGGCTACCCACACCCCACATTCATGAGGTGGTAACTACCATTTCACTTGTTCTACCGCTCCGGTCGTTTCCGCCACGTACGCTGCATGCATTGCAGAGGGTTGGTGGTGGATGCGGAGGGCGCGAGAATGAGTGACATGGCAGAAAGCCAAGCGCCACAGATAGGCGCAGGAGGGCGGCCTTGATTCTGGGTGTCGTTAATGACGTAGAGGAGTCGGATTGGCAGAGTGGGGTGGTTGCCTCATGGGTGAGGAGCCAGCCCCCGGCCACATTCGCTTATAAAATGGGACACGTGCGAGGTGCTTACCCACACACACATCTCCTCCTTCCTTTTGGCATCTTCCCTCCACCATGTTAAGGGGGAGGGGGCGTGGTGCTACTCCAGTGGTGGCGATGAGGGGCTCCGCTCGACAGCACCTCCATCCTCCCGCTGGGGACGCAGGGCAGAGCCCAGCATGAGAGGAGGCATTAGAGGACGAGAACGCCGCCGTCGTGGTGCCCGGGGTCGAGGAGGGTGTGGTGGTACTTTGATCACCCCTCCTCCAGCTGCCCTGGGCCCGAACGAAGGCCATGTCGGGGACCAGCCACTGGAATTCATCGTTAAGGTACGCGGGACTCCACACAGACATCTTTGGCTTCCAATCCCATTGGCAACGGTAACGGAGGTAGAACAACCGCCAGGACTGAGGCTGCACATCAGGGATTGCTATAATGGCGGCATGCAGGCGGACATAGAGTTCCCTGCACCTCATGTCATGCATCTCCGGCATGGCTGGAAAACCTTTGCTCGTGCCCATAGCTTGGCGGCGGGGCACGTTCTTCATTTCAAGTTGATGGACGCCACCCTGCTCTCCATCAAGGTCTTCGGGCGTTCGGGTGCTTGCTTAGGGAATTGTGCAGAGAGCTCGACCGACGACGAAAGCTCCTCCTCAAGCGACAGCGACGAGGAGGACAACAATGACAATGACGGCAGTGCAGATGGGGAGGACGACGACTCCGACTTCCGCTGAATACCAGCCGCACCGTCACCATCGTAAAGGCGCTGGCGGCACCATCATCTGCGCCTACATCTTCTCCATGGCAAGGTGATTTTTCAGGGTGTTGGGTGCGGATGGTGTCTCCACCTCCTCCAGCATTCTTCCAGCTGGACCCCGGCAGGCTTCCCCGTGGACTCCGGCTTCATCCTCCCTACCGGTGTCCATGCTGCCGCGTCCTGCTGGCCCTAGTGGCGGTGACACAGGGCATCGCCTAGCCGCTCCCTTCGTCCCTCGCCTTCGTCCGCGCACTCCTGATCTTGTCAGGCTGTGCCCCACGGGCCCTGACGGGGTCAGGCTGGGCTTCTGCCCAGGCGCTCCTTCTGCCTTCTTTGCCTCCCACTGTTGTTCATAGGAGGAGAGGGACAAGAAAGGTATTACAGGGCACTTATCTTTTTTCAATCTAAAACATGTAGGCATTTGCCAAACTTTAGTCTTGAAAATGTAATCTTTTCTATCCATATTTGCACTCATGCAAAAAATAGATTCCTATTGTAGTTCTTAGGAGGAGAGGGACAAGTAAGGTTCGTACTTATTTATCTGCATATCAGTGAAAAAAGACATATCTACCGGGTACTTGTGCATGTATTACATTCATGCATTTAGGAACACCTCTATACTTTCAAGTAAACAAGTTTTTCTGGCAAACTATCTTGCTGGTTCCCTTCGTTGCTGCCGCGAGGCTTGGCCTATCGGGCTTAGGACTGTGGAAGGGAACCGGCCCCTCGTCAAACCTTCTCTGCCAAATGCCACTTCGACCATCCTGACCGAAACAACATTTGAATCAAAGGATGGGAGCACAAATGTTTTGAAAGTGACAAGGTTTTTCTATGCACAAGCTTTTCCTTTACAGAGATACTTTATGGATATTTCAAAGAAAACTTATATGTCTAGCTTGTCGAGGCTTGATATACAAACTTGTTTCCATTTCTCCTTTTCGGGATCGAGTCCACGGCAAGAGTACTGTAGTTAGTATAGAGGAAAACATAGCATCATATGATCTCCCTTAAATGATCATACGAAATTTATGCTACATTAAACATGCATGCAAGTTTTTAGGGCACCAGCACTTTGTTTTATTATTTGTACTCAGGGTCTGTGCCTGGCTTTGTACAAAGGGTTACATGTGCATCGGCAAGGCTTGTACAAAAGGGTGGTTGCCAGGGTGAGGCCCGACAGCCGCGCCTTACGGGTAGAACTTGCGAAGATGCTCAATATTACATGAGTTTTTGCATTTGATGTCATCTTGATGTCTGACGGATCAAGGCGCAGTGTCCGGTGACTCGTGCTACCCGGTAACGGCCTTCCGACTTCGGCATCAACTTGTTGGAACCCTTGGCAGACTGAACACGCCTAAGGACAAGGTCGCCTTCCTCAATGCTCCGGGCATGGACCCTGGGGCTATGGTAGCGGCGCAAGGCTTGCTGGTAGCGTCCATCATGCACGGTAGCCCGGAGACAATCTTCCTCAAGGAGCACGACATCGTCATGCCGGTGGTGCTCTTGCTCTACTTCACCGTAGGAAAATGCTCAACGTGACCAGTATATGAGTTTCGTGGGGAGCACTGCTTCTGCCCCATATACTAGGGAGAAGGGAGTCTGGTCGGTACCTCGATTTGCTGTCGTACGAAGGGACCAAAGAACCACTGGCAGCTCGTCGATCCAATGTTTGATGCACTTGTGCAACTTATCAAAAGTCCTTGTCTTGAGCGCACGCAGCACTTCAGCGTTCATCCTCTCAGCATGTCCCTTGCTCCTGGGATGAGCAACAGAGGCAAGCGAAAGCTTGCTTCCGAGGGTTTGAACATATTGCATGAAGGCGCGGCTTGTGAGCTGGGTGCCGTTGTAAGTGATTACTCAGGCGGGTACTCCAAAACAACACACCGATCCTTTAATGAACTTGATAGCTGTCGGGGCACGCTGATCTGGCCCACGAACACCTATGGGGCCGGCGGACCGAGCCCCTTTCGGTTCAGCGGGGAGCGGAGGTCGCACGAAGAGCAGATCGAGGCGAAGCACGCGAGAGGTTTACCCAGCTTCGGAGCTCTCCGAGAGATAATACTCCTCTGCCGCATGTCTAGGTGTATTGCGTTCTTGCTCGGGGCGCTCGAGTGCTACTGATGCAGACGAGTTGCTAACGAGACCGAGTGTGGAGGGAATCGATTGACCAACCCTTTCTACGCTATGCATGGGCCTCCTTTTATATGCTCAAGGGGCTCCAAGCAGTGGCAACGTAGACGGGGTACAAATGGAAAAATAGTGGTTGGTACACCTACTTGTACAAAGGTACATGCAGTGTGCTATACCTAACCCCGACGGCAGGGGACAAAGGCATTAAATGCCCATCTAGTCGCCCTAACAAAGGCAAACGAGGAACGTCAGGGCGCCACCGCCACACGATGGCAAACTTGTCGGCGCTGCTTGCCACCTTGCACCGGCCGGCTGCCTGACCTCTCGCCACGTCTTTGGAAAGGTCCTGTATACACGTTAGTGAATGTGCCGGAGCGTAGGTACAGAGAGGTGGTCCACATGGCAAGCGCCTTGCCGCGATTGTTGTCTTGTCGCGCCGGAAGCTTGTCGCTCATCGGGCCTTCCCGGCAAGCTCCTCTTGCCGGGCCTTGTCTTGTAAGTGCCGGAGTGGCCTTCCGGCAAGCTCCTCTTGTCGGGGCCTTGTCTCCTATGTGCCTTGGGTGGCCTTCCGGCAAGCTCCTCTTGCCGGGCCTTGTCTCCCTGACTTGAATACTTTGTTCTTGAATGGCTCCAAAGGAACCACGGAGGACCTTGGCGGTCACCCGGTAAGCCTTGCCGCAGAGGGCTGCAACTGCCCATGCACAAGTTCGGGATACTAGGGTACCCCTACTCTAGTACACCGACAATAGCTGACTGTGCGGTTACCTTCCTCACAAGCTCCACTTCCAGCCACTTTGTAAACTTGTCAATTGCAACATACAGGAATTCAAAGCCCTCGGTAGCACGGGTGGAGGGGCCCAAGATGTTGAGCCCCCAGACCGAAAATGGCCAGGACAAAGGGATCGTCTAGAGAGCTTGAGAAGCTTGATGTATGTTCTTGGAGTGGAACTGGCGGGCTTCACATCTGGTGACTACCTCAATTGCATCTTGGAGGGCCATGGGCCTGTAGAAACCTTGCTCGAAAGCTTTCCCAACCAAGGCTCTTGATCTACTATGGGAGCTGCACACGCCTTTGTTTATTTGTGCCAACAGTTCCTGCCCCTTTTCCCGACAAATGAACTTCAACTTCACACCGTTGGGCCTTCTTCTGTATAATGTGTCATCGACAAACTGATACATGCTAGCCCTCCAGGCTACTCTATCAGCTTCTTCTTGCTCCTCGGGAAGTTCTCCTGTTTGCAGGTAGTGGAATATCTGTCGTGCCCAAGTAGGAGCTTGAGGCTCGGCAACAAGGACAAACTGATATAGGCGAAGGTGTCCCGATGTTTCGATGAGATGGTGGCTATCGTTTTCTATGGGAGTCGACCTTGACAATCCAACTACGAACGTGCGAGATGTCGCACCTTAGCAATCTCTAAACCAACTTCCGAGGGGTTATTGACCATGCCGGAGCATGATCAACCTGACCACGAGGGTCTGTTTCCTGCGTGCAAACAAAGAACAAGCACGAAACTGAGATTGCAATCTAGATGTTGCGAATATAAGAGGAAAGTTTTATTAATGAAGGTGGGGTTCTGTGACACCTTTGTCTAGTCGTTGAACACTAACGAAGTACACGAAGTTGCAGCTATGGCAAACTCTTAATCTAAACAAAACCCAAAGTTTAAACGATGCCCTAAGGGTTCTATATATGGAGGAAGAGGGGGGAATTTCGAGGACCTTAGGGGAGGGGTCCGAAACCAACCCTATCTCTTGTTTCCCACACATACGGACTCTAAAAACAGCCTATACTTATGTATTTCGAAATTACATGGGTGTGGCCCAATAATAAGGTGACACAGCACCTATAATAGCCTCTGGACGAAATTTGCGAAGTGGCATCTTGGATATTTCATCCAAGACTTCGTGCACTCATTATGGTGGCTTCAAACTCCTGAAATAATCACTCGAAACTTCGTTCTTGTTTCCCTTGCGCATGCCATCATCTTCATGCTTGTTCTTGCTCCCATGTTCATCCTTCTCCAAGTTAGGCCCTTCATTTGTAAGCAAAACAAATGTATCCAATTTAGGCAGCATCATATTCTCGTGAACATTAGAATCATTATCAAGAAACGAAAGTACCTGGTCATTTAATTGGCATGCACGAGCTCTAGTAATTGGTCTAGTATGTATAGTAGCAGGGGTTGTGGGTGTAACAATGGTATTGATGCCCTCATCATCCTCCCCTTCTTGAAATGAAGTCGTCCTCGATGGAAGCTCATCTTCCTCACCCAAATAAGGCTTCAAATCTGCAATCCTAAAAGTGGGACTAATCCCAAAATCTCCAGGCAGCTCAAGTTTATATGCATTATCATTTATTTTCTCTAACACCTTAAAAGGACCATTAGCACGTGCCATTAGCTTTGATTTCTGCAAATTAGGAAATCTATCCTTACGCAAATGTAACCAAACAAGATCTCCAGGTGAAAACACAACATGTTTTCTACCCTTATCTCCAGCAAGTTTATATTTAGCATTCATATGTTCAATTTTTTCCTTAGTTAACTCATGCATTTTTAAAATCAATTCAGCACGTTGTTTAGCATCAAAATTAACCTTCTCCGAAGATGGAAGAGGCATCAAATCAATTGGTGCACGAGGTAGGAAACCGTACACAATTTCAAAAGGGCACATCTTAGTAGTAGAATGCAATGAATGATTATAAGAAAATTCCATATGAGGCAAGCATTCTTCCCACATTTTCTTATTATTCTTTAGAACAACACTAAGCATAGTAGACAATGTTCTATTGTTTACTTCAGTTTGTCCATCAGTTTGGGGGTGACAAGTAGTACTAAAAAGTAATTTAGTCCCCAACTTAGCCCATAAATATCTGCAAAAGTGGATAAGAAATTTAGTATCACGATCTGAAACAATAGTATTTGGCACACCATGCAAGCGAATAATTTCATGAAAGAACAAATCAGCAACATTAATAGCATCATCGCTTTTATGACATGGTATAAAGTGTGCCATTTTCGAGAATCTATCCACGACAACAAATATGCTATCCCTCCCCTTCTTTGTTCGAGGTAAACTTAAAACATAGTCCATAGATATATCCTCCCACGGAACACCTAGGTACAGGCAAAGGCATATATAAATTATGAGGACTGAGTCGTGACTTAGCTTTTTGCCATGTAGAGCGAGCAACAAAACGCTCAACATCCCGTCTCATCTTTGGCCAAAAGAAATGTGTAGCAAGTACATCCTCCATCTTCTTCATGCCAAAGTGTCCCATTAATCCTCCTCCATCCGCCTCCTGCAACAACAAAAGACGAACGGAGCTAGCTGGAATGCATAGCTTGTTAGCACGGAACACAAATCCATCATTAACGACGAACTTTTTCCACGTTCTTCCTTCTTTACAATTCTGCATTACATCTTTAAAATCAACATCATGCACATCTTGATCTTTGATGGTCTCCAAACCAAATATTTGAAGTCAAGTTGTGAAAGCATAGTATAGTGACGAGAAAATGCACCAGCAATAATATTTTACTTACCCTTCTTGTGTTTAATGGCATAAGGGAAAGTCTCAATTAATTCAACCCATTTAGCATGTCTACAATTCAGTTTAGCTTGACTTTTAATATGTTTTAAAGATTCATGGTTAGCATATATAACAAATTCTTTGGGCCATAAATAATGTTGCCATGTTTCTAAAGTCCGAACAAGAGCATATAATTCTTTATCATAAGTAGAATAATTCAGACTAGGCCCTCTCAATTTTTCAGAAAAGTATGCAACAGGTTTGCCATCTTGTAATAACACACCTCCTAATCCAATTCCACTAGCATCCCATTCAAGCTCAAAAGTGTTATTAAAATCAGGAAGTTTGAGTAAAGGAGCATGTGTCAACTTATCTTTCAATACCGTGATGGCTTCTTCCTGTGTGGTACCCCAAACAAAAGGCACATCCTTCTTTGTAAGGTCATTGAGAGGTGCAGCAATGATGCTGAAATCTCTAACAAAACGCCTATAGAATCCAGCGAGGCCAAGAAAACTCCTCACTTGTGTGACCGCTTTGGGGTTGCGGCCAACTCTCAATAGCTTCAATCTTGGCTTTATCAACTTCAATTCCCTGTGGAGTAACAACATAGCCAAGAAAAGATACTCGGTCAGTGCAAAAGGTGCACTTCCCAAGGTTATCAAACAAATATGCATCACGTAGAGCAATAAAAATAGCACGTAAAGGTTCCAAATGTTCCTCCAAATATGTGCTATTAATCTATGTATCATCAAAATAGACTACCACAAATCGTCCAATGAAAGCACGTAAAACTTTGTTCATCAATCTCGTGCAGGTACTAGGTGCATTAGTTAACCCAAAAGGCATGGCTAACCACTCATATAATCCAAACTTAGTTTTAAACATTGTTTTCCATTCATCTCCCAATTTCATACGAATTTGATGGTATCCACTACGAAAATCAATTTTGGAGAATATTGTAGAGCCACTCAATTCATCAAGCATATCATCTAGGCTCGGAATAGGATGACGATAACGAATAGTAATATTATTAATGCATCTACAATCAACACACATACGCGATGTACCATCCTTTTTCGGCACTAGTATGATAGGAACAACATAAGGACTAAGAGATTCGCATATATAACCTTTGTCGAGCAGCTCCTGTACTTGACGTATAATCTCCTTCGTCTCCTCTTGATTGGTACAGTATGGTGCACGGTTGGGTAGCGATGCACCGGGAATTAAGTCAATCTGATGCTCAACCCCTCGAATAGGTGGTAATCCTGGTGGCATGTCTTGTGGAAAGACGTCAGCGAACTCCTGCAAAATGTTAGTAACAGAAGGAGGCAAAGAGGAAGGCACGTCCTCAAATGAAAATAATGCCTCTTTGCGCACAAAAGCATAGAAAGGAGATTTGCTAAAATCTAGCTCATCAATATCAGATTTGGTCGCAAGTGAACATGTACTTTTCAATTTAATTTTAGAAGCAACACTAGATGGTTTATTATTAGGCTTCATTTGTTGCTCAAATTATTTTGCCACGATATGATTTTCACTCTTATTTTTCTCCTGTTTTGCTTTATTAGCTCTATTTATATCATCTTTCAAAATGGAATTAGAAGACATATGAAGCAAAGCAATATGTTTATCCTTATGAACAAGAGTACAATGATTGTTTCTACCATGGTGTATAGATTTTTTATCAAATTGCCATGGTCTACCAAGTAATAAAGAACATGCTTGCATGGGTACCACATCACAATCAACATAAATCAGCATATGTAGAGATACTAAAATGCGCATGAACAGTACATGTTACCTTAACCATGCCGCTGTTGTTGAACCATTGGATGTAGTAAGGATGTGGATTTGGTCTTGTGGTGAGAGATAGCTTCTCCACCATCTCCATGCTAGCCAAGTTGTTACAGCTCCCTCCATCTATGATGACGCGAATAGAACGTTCCTTCACAACTTCCCTTTGTATGGAACAAATTATGCCTCTGATTTTGCTTAGCTTGTGTAACCTGCACACTCAAAACACATTGAGCAACTAAACATTCATACCTGTAAGCATCTTCAGCAGCCATGTATTGCGTCTCATGATCAGAATCATCTCCACCGTGTTCTTCACTTGTAATAAGAGCCAAAGTCTCCTCATCATAGTCACTAGTAGACTCATACCCACCATCCTCAGTAACAATCATCACACGTTTAGATGGGCATTCTCTCACATAATGACCTCCACCCTTGCAACGAAGATAAATAATATCATGTGTTTGCCATGTTGATGCCATGGATGAAGAAGAGCTCTGTGTATGCCCAGAAGGTGTGCTCTTGGCAGATAGTGGTGGTTGTGCCTGCTTTCTTATATCACGGTTGGAGGTGTAGCAGAACGTGTGGAAGTAGAGGATGCACGCGGTGTCCATGATGAAGGTCGACCTGCAGAAAAGTTAGTTCACACCAATGCATGTCGATCCTGCACTTCACGTTCAGCTTTACAAGCAAGATGGAATAAACGAGTGATATTATGATATTCTTTATACTCTAGAATGGTCTGAATCTCTTTATTTAATCCACCCATAAAACGTGCAAGCATAGCTTCATCATCCTCAATAATACCACATCTAATCATACCGGTTTGTAATTCCTGATAATATTCTTCTATAGAATTTTTTTCTTGTCTCAAACGCTGCAATTTTTGAAGCAATTCACGTTGATAGCATGGTGGAACCCAGCGAGTACGCATAGCAATTTTCAAAGCAGCCCAAGTAGCTGGAATACGATATAATCTACAATGTTCAGATCACCAAACACATGCAAAACTAGTGAAAGCACAAACAGTAGCAGGAACACGTCGCTCCTCAGGATACTGTAACATGTAAAACGTTGTTCAGTTTCTAACTCCCAAGTAAGATATTTATAAGGAACATATCTACCCTCAAATGGTGGAATATTCAATTTTAGTTTAGGAAGATGATCATGATCTCGTACCTCAGGTGGTGGTGCATCCCTACCATTGCGATGATACGCATGAGGACATCCTGGTGGTGGTGGTGGTGCTGGTGGTTGCACGTAGTTCTGATTTAGATCAACCTCATCCTCGTAATGGTCCTCCACCTCTACAGTAGCAGCAGGAGCTACAGAAGCATCAACAGTGGCACCAGAAATGTTGACCAGGCTCAAGGGGAATGCGCAGTGCTCGTCCCACTTGATTTGGAAGGCGACGTTGTTGTTGTTGTTGTTGTTGTTGTTGTTGTTGTTGTTGTAGAGGTGCAGCAAGTGCAGCCGGCGGTGGTGGTGGAAACGTGCAAGCAATTCAGTAAACTTGTTATCGAGCTTTGTTTCGAACGTATTCTCCATGCCATATATCTTCTCCATGGCCTCTTCAAATCTGTTTAGCACGTCTTGCACCTGTCCACTCATCATTTGCTGAAACTTATCATGAAGCTCCTTGTTCGTCAAGTTCTCCTAGTCCATCTCGTCGGCTTGTGATCTTGCCATGGTTAGCAGCAATAGAAACACACAAGAATATGATCCTACAGACTACTAATAAGTGGGGGTGGTGGGTGTCACAAATTAGTCAAGCAAATCTCAAATTCTTACCAGTTCTTACCCACCAGTAGGCGGTGATCGGCAACCGATGTAGTCAAAACTCTCAAAGCTTGGATAGAGCGATTACGAGGGAGAGTCAAACGCACGACGAAGATATATGTGGATCTGGGAAGGCTTATAATATGGTAGCAAAAAAAAAGTCAGCAATAATCAATTCAGAGATGCAAAGTTGAATAAACGCTCAACGACGGTACTGTGCTGGTCCTAGGCTAGATCGTACTAGAGACGCTTGCCTAGAACACAAACAAAATCATGGTGCAGCACGTAAACAAGGGAAAAGCACACTCTGGCATTATTATTTTCTCTGTTTTTTTGGCGCTCTTTTCTTTTGCGCTCCTCTTTTTTAGCGACAAAACACTATAATGCGAGTGTCTCAAAACTCTTCCCAGGTCAAAATGACAGGATGGCACAAAATTTTTTTGACAATTTTTTTTCGGAAATCATGGCAGCAGTGCGACAAAAAATCACTTTGATGGCACGTGGGTCAAAAGACTCAGAAAAGCCTAAAAATAGGACAGGGAAAAAATATTTCCGCCTGCCAAAAGTTTGGCCTAAAAACTGCTCGGGGGTCTCTAGACTCTATTTTTCGAAACCTACTCAGGCAAGGAAACACGAATCGGAAATTAGATGGATATAAAAAACAAACCTAAAATGAAAGGAACTCGGATTGGTGGTGGATATATAGTGGTAGGATATGGTAGCGGTGGTGGTATATGGATATGGATCGGTGGTGGTATATGGATACGGATTGGTGGTGGTATATGGATATGGATCAGTGGCGGATAAGCGATGGTGGTAGATGGCAGGGCCGATGATGATGGTGCAGCGGCGGCGTGACTATCTTTGACCAGAAGTCAAAACTCTAAAAGACTAGACGCTAAGACCAACAACTAGAAACGATGATACAACTGCATATTCAACAAAGAAAAAACCCTAAAAGATTATGCAACCTAGACTATGAAAAACTGTAAAATCTCACTGAGCAACCTGGAAATCTGATACCTCTTGATAGAGGCGAAGGTGTCTTGATGTTTCGATGAGATGGTGGCTATCATTTTCTGTGGGAGTCGACCTTGTCGATCCGACTATGAACGTGCGAGACGTCGCGCCTTAGCAATCGCTAAACCAACTTCCGAGGGGTTATTAACCATGCCGGAGCACGATCAACCTGACCACGATGGTCTGTTTCCTGCGAGCATACGAAGAACATGCAAGAGACTGAGATTGCAATCTGGATATTGTGAATATAAGAGGAAAGCTTTATTAATGAAGGTGGGGTTATGTGATGCCTTTGTATGGTTGTTGAACACAAACGAAGTATGTGAAGTTGCAGCTATCGCGAACTTTTAATCTAAACAAAACCCAAAGTCTAAACGACGCCCTAAGGGTTGTATATATGGAGGAAGAGGGGGGAATTTCGTGGCGCTTGGGGGAGGGGTCCGAAACCAACCCTATCTCTTGTTTCCCCGCACATACGGACTCTAAAAACAGCTTATACTTATGTATTTCGAAATTACATGGGCCTGGCCCAATAATAAGGTGACGCAGCACTTATAATAGCCTCTGGACGAAATTTGTGAAGTGGCATCTTGTATATTGCATCCAGTACTTCATGCACTCATTATGGTGGCTTCAAAATCCTGAAATCATCACTTGGAACTCCATTCTTGTTTCCCTTGTGCATGTCCTCATCTCCATGCTTGTTTTTGCTCCCATGTTCATCCTTCTCCGAGTTAGGCCCTTCATTTGTAAGCAAAATAAATGTATCCAATTTAGGAAGCATCATATTCTCATGAACATTAGAATCATTACCAAGAAACAAAAGTACCTGGTAATTTAATTGGCGTGCACGAGCTCTAATAATTGGTCAAGTATGTACAGTAGCAGGGGCTGTGGGTGTAACAATGGTATTGATGTCCTCATCACAAACGTCACCTCCTCGTTTGTGGGAGCGTATACCTCGACCGTAAGAACTTGCAATTCGGCGAGAGGGTGCTTCTCACCAAGCGAAGTAGGGTTATTCTCGGCAGCTTCTCCACCGGGGGCTTCGGGAAGCCCTGCCGGGCTATGCTTGCCGTAGTCCAACTTCCTCCTTTTTCTTGCCATCGTAGTCGGGGATACTGAGTGTCGAGTCAGATGGAGAACAAAAGTCCCTTGTTCCACAGGGAGTTTTTGTGCAGCGCATTTTGATAGATGGTCAACAATGTTGTTTTCCGCACATGGCACGTGCTCTTTGCAATCCATCAAAATGCTCCTCCAGCTTCCTCACTTTCCCAACATATGCCTCCATCATTGAGCTCTGGTAATCTTTGTTTACTTGTCTTACTACGAGCTGCGAGTCTCCACGAATGATCAACTTCTTGATTCCCTTCCATACTGAGGAGTGTTATCGGTGGCCTCCTCCCAAGGGAAGTGCATCTGAACCACATACTTGAGGTGTTCTCCGGTGGGTGCTACAAGAAGCACGCCAGCTCCTGTGCCTTGTAACGAGAAAGCACCGTCAAAATACATAATCCATTCTTGCGGTGCTTCCTTGTCGGGGGTAGCCGTCTCTGGAACTTCTTCATCTGGGGTGGGCGTCCATTCTGCAATGAACTCCGCCAGTGCCCTGCTCTGAATGGTTGAGGTACTCTCATATTTCAGAACAAAACTTCATAGCTCTAGTGCCCATTCGACTATCCTGTCGGTGGCCTCAGGGTTCCTCATTATGCGTTGCAATGGGAAACGAGTGACAACTATGATCTCATGGGCTTGGAAGTAGTGGCGTAGTTTCCTTGAGGCCATGATCGGGCGAAGATCAACTTTGCACTCCAGTACCTTGACCTAGCCCCCTGCAATAGGGAGCTGACAAAGTACACTAGCCGTTGCACCACTTTCTGCCTTGTTGTGGTCTTGGAATTGCCTTTGCTATCTTGCTCTTCTTTCTCCTGATCCGTGCTCGTTCTTGCCGTAACTTGTTTAGTTTCACCTCTGGAGGGAGCGGCTGCCATGGCTGCTTCTTCATCCATTTTTGTAGGATCGAAAGTAGGTCTAGAGGGGGTGATTATACTACTTGACCAAATAAAAATCTATCATTTTCCCAATTTTATGTCTTGGCAGATTTTAGCAACTTAGCGCAAGTCAAGCAATCAACCTACACATGCAATTCTAAGAGTGTAGCAGCGGAAAGTAAAACATTGCATATGAAGGTAAAGGGAAGGGTTTGGAGAAGGCAAACGCAATGTAGACACGGAGTTTTTGGCATGGTTCCGATAGGTGGTGCTATCATACGTCCACGTTGATGGAGACTTCAACCCACGAAGGGTAACGGTTGCGCGAGTCCAAGGAGGGCTACACCCATGAAGGGTCCATGAAGAAGCAACCTTGTCTATCCCACCATGGCCATCGCCCACGAAGGACTTGCCTCACTCGAGTATATCTTCATGAAGCAGGCGATCTCCTTGCCCTTACAAACTCCTTGATTCAACTCCACAATCTTGTAGGAGGCTCCCAAGTGACACCTAATCAATCTAGGAGACACCACTCCCCAAAAGGTAATAGATGGTGTGATGATGACGAACGCCTTGCTCTTGTGCTTCAAATGATAATCTCCCCAACACTCAACTCTCTCTCACAAATTTGGCTATGGTGGAAAGATGATTTGAGTGGAAAGCAACTTGGGAAGGCTAGAGATCAAGATTCTTGTGGTTGGATTGGAATGTCTTGGTCTCAACACATGAGTAGGTGGTTCTCTCGTAAAGTGAGTAGTGGAAGTGTAGGCATGTTCTGATGGCTCTCTCTTGAAGGGAGAAGGGGTGGAGGGGTATATATAGCCTCCACAAAAAATCCAACTGTTACACACATTTGACCCAACTCTGTCAGACTGAATGGAAGAACTCGGTGAGACCGATTCAGTTCCAAATGTGAATGTTAGAAATCTCAATGTGACCGACATGATCAACTCAGTGGGACCGATGTGCTAGGATTAGGGAAAAACCTCATCTCGGTGAGACCGATTGCTTAAACTCGGTGAGACCGATTTCAGCAAAGAGCATGTTGGTCAAGCAAACTCGGTGGGACCGATTGCACATTTTGGTGAGACCGAATAATTACAATAGGCAACAGGGAGTTTGCAAGTACATCTCAGTGAGACCGAGATTCGTATCAGTGTGACTTAATTGTCTAGGGTTTCTGGCAGTGGCTAGGTCAAGTGAACTCGGTGGTGCCGGATAGATCAAATCGGTGGGGCCGAGTTTGACTTTAGGTTTTGGACATATGTGCAAATGAGAAAGTTGCTAAGGGTTTTGGAGCAATATCATTAAGCACTTTGAGCAAGTAGACCATTAAGCAACACCTCATCCCTTTTTAATAGTATTGGCTTTCCTATGGGCTCAATGTGATCTTGGATCACTAAAATATAAATCAAGAGTCTTGAGCTTTTGCCAATCTTTGTCATTAGCATTTCGAGGGGTCCACATCTCTAGTCCATGGCATGCCAATCATTGAACTTTCTAAAATATTTAACTTGAATGGATATTAGTTCAATGAGCTATATGTTGTTATGAATTACCAAAACCACCCGGGGATTAGTTGCACTTTCAATCTCCCCCTTGTTGGTAATTGATGACAACATATAGATCAAAGCTTTGACAGATGATAATATGAATGAAATACATCGTCGCTTTGAGAAGTATGTGATAAGCATGAGCTCCCCCTAAATTTGTGCATTATTTTAAAATTTGCTTTTGAATGCAAATGCACAATCGATTAGGATCATGGGTGACTCTTCCATGTCACATACATCTTGGTGGAGCGCTCAAAATGATAAGATATAAAGAACATGCACTGATTACCAAGGGAAAACATGATTGATCATACACAAATATAATAGATATCATCATGCAAGCACACATTAAAGTATAATATGATCAAGCACATGATTGTAAGAGTATCTCACAAACAAGCACAAATATTGTAGCGAGAGTCAAACGAGCAAACGCTCAAAGTAGCAAGAGAGGAAACAAAAGACCAAACGCTCTCTCTCTCAAAGCCTAATGATCTATACACTTTCTCCCCCTTTGGCAACAAGTTACCAAAAAGCATGAAAATGCATAGTGCTATGAGGCACTCTAGGAACGATCTCCGGGAGCTCCTGAAGTGGTATTCTGGCTAGTTGCTCCGGTGTGCGTAGATGGCATGGAGAGGAGTCCGTCTGCAAAAGCTTCAGCAGACGTCTGTGGAGCTAGAGGAGTTGAAACTGGAGGTATGTCTGAGGCAGTTGATGCATGTGGTATAATGGTAGTCCTAGAGTCTGTGACAACTAACACAACTGTAGACCTTTGTGCCCTTGGCACTCGTTGAAAAGCATCAGTGGTTGGTCTTTCACTCCTGTCCTCAACTTCTTCCTGGAGCTTCTCCACAATAGTCTGGATCTCTGTAACCTTAACATCTAGATCATGGAATTTGGTCTCAATGATCCTCTCAAGACTTTCTTGATTCTGAGTCAGGGTGGCCAAGCCCTTCTCAATCCTCACAGTAGCCTCTAGCAGATAACTGAGTCGATCTTGATTGGTCTTGAGCATCACTTGTGAAGCATCTGGTACGCTAGCTTCCCTTGCTACTTTAGCAGCCTTTGCTCTCTCTCTCTCTCTCTCTCTCTCTCTCTCTCTTCTCCTATGCTTCTGCACTGGTTGGATGAGATTTATCCATTACAATATCATTGTCTTCAAATTCTGGCCTCAGGGGAAGATGCTCTTTATCAAGAAGATATGTCCCTATCCCCATCTTGGAGTTGATTAGCATCTGTATGTGAGGGGCATATCCACTTGATCTCTTCTAATCCGCTGCAGTTCTCTTCACTGTCTCAACAATCAGAGTCATCACTTTGAGCTTTTGTGGCACATCAATCATATGGAGCAAGTTGATGGAGTGACCATGGATTATCCTACGATCTCCTGACTTGGGCAACAGAGTGTACCTCAAGATGGTGTTGATGGTGGTCAATCCTGACAGCAGATAATATATGGACCCAAGCTTGTGAGTATCCAAGGCATCATCTGGAATAGTCTTGTACTTGTTTCCATGGAGTTCTGATCCTTCCTTGGCTTGGCATATACATCTGTGACATTTTCATCTTCCTTGGGGGCATTGATCAACTTGGCCCATTTAGCAAGATTGATATCTGGTTCCTTCTGTCATCCAGACAATCTTGCCATCTGGATAGAAATGAGTAGTGGAGTAGAATTGCATAATCATTTCAGCATTCCACTTTGTCAACTTTTGACCAACAAACCTATCGAGTTCATTCATCCTGAAGCTCTCATGCACACCTGCGAAGTAGTCCTCATTGTCATCGATGTATGTCCAATCAACCCATATCATATCATTGACAATAGGCTTCTTGTATAATAAGACAGTCTCATAAAAGTCATGTTGTTCCTTGATGTGGAAACAATAATCTACAGTAGTCCTTCTCCTGGTGGCATAGGGATCAGACTGTCTCCACAATCTCAGACATGCACCCTTTATTTCCTTCATGTTCTCAGCAATAGGATTGTCGGCGCTCTGGGAGGGGGTCCCCAGACTTGCCTGCCTGCGGCCCACGGCGTGGCTAAGTCAGCGGGCTGTACGGCCCATCTTCATCAACAAAGCATCCAAGACCCTCGCGAGGGGCCAAGCCTCGCGAGGCGGAGGACGCAAGACCTCCTCTGGAGTGGCCTAGCCAGGCAGGCTCATGAGGAGCGGAGATATCAAGGCGGGGCAAACCTCACGAGGCTTTCGTGACATGAGCCATGACGATCGAGACCAGGCGGGCGCCAGCGTGCACAGTGTCCTTGTTTCCTCTTTGGTGCTACGGAGGCAAGCGCAGGCGAGGAGTACCGAGGCATCAGGCAAAGGTTGCCATATCGGTGCAACGAGACCAAGACCAGAAGGACGGCAGGACGGAGGTCATCGTGGAGCCCAAGACGGCGTCACCACAGAGCCTTCGCAGCGAAGACCACTTTTGTCAGGATAGCTTGTACTAGCTGTCCCCCTTCAAATTTGTCCGCCGTTGTTGGCTCCCTTCCCGCTCAATATTTGGGGAGAGGACCAGGGCCTATATAAGTAGAACTAGCCACCACCGTAGGGGCATCTCAGCTTGATCTGATCTCAGCTTGATCTGACCTGATCGAGAGCCTACCTTAGCCACAAGAACGCCTCAACCTCAGGAGGCTGTTCTTCCCCTTGTACCGTTCATCATCAGCCCAAGAGGCAATCCACCACCACCACATTGGAGTAGGGTATTACACCACAACGGTGGCCCGAACCAGTACAAATCTTGTGCCTTTCTGTGTTGCGAGTTTGTCGAGTTCGTCCGCGAGATCTTAGTGAGCTAGGGCGTGGATCGGTAGGAGGGAAAGACTTTGCGCGCACCCCAGGGTTCAAACCTTAAGGGTTTTGCTGGAACCCCACATCCAACATTTGGCGCGCCAGGTAGGGGTGCGCCGTAGCTTCCCTTCCGTCGATTCGTCGCTCCGTCTCTCCGTCGTCTCCATGGCGGATGTTCGCCGCGCTCGAGCTGAGCGCCGAACCGCCCTCACCGCCCGCGTTGCTCAGACGGCTCCCGTCGGCGGGCCACCTCGTGGTTCTTCATCTGACGCCACCAACGCTGCCATCGGCCCGGCGGGGAATGAGCAGCAGGCGTCCTCGCTGCATCCATCGGTGCGGCAGGACGGCCGCACCGCCACTCCGTCGCTGACCCCGGCCGATTCTTCATCTCATGCATGCCGTGCTCCCATGGAGGCGCGGGCCGCACTCCGCACGGTGAACGAGCTCCTGCGCTACCGGCCAGTAAATGACCTCTACGAGGAGTGGCTCGACCGCGTCGCCGAGCTCATCCACGCCACAGGGGGCTCTCCAGCGCCGACCCTCTCTCTGCCTCACCCCCCGCCAGCCACAGGCGACGTGGCTCCTGGCGCGCCTCCACCACCTTTGCCCCAAGTCTGCGCCTTGGCGCCAAGCCGCGCGGCCCCACGGTGTTATCCGCCATGTCCGGTGCCCGCGCGCGAAGAGAGAAGCTGCCAAGAAATCCCTCGACCGCGAGAAGCTGCACCTGCGCTCCCCGCGCCGCCTCGTCAAGAACGCGCGCCGCCTGCGGTGGCGCCGTGCGGACCTCATCAAGACCAAGCTCCACCTCTGAGGCGGGCCCTGGCAACCACGGCCGGCTGCCGCGCCTTCACCCCCGAGCTGCGTAGTGTCGCTTGGCCAGGCAAGTTCAAGCCGGATCTGCCTCCCCGCTACGACGGCACCTCCGATCCCGCGGAGTTCCTGCAGCTCTACGAGCTGAGCATCGAAGCGGCCAACGGCGACGAGAAGGTCATGTCGAACTGGTTCCCTATGGTTCTCAAGGATGGTTCCCGCTCCTGGCTCCTGAACCTACAGCACGGCTCGATCTCCTCCTGGGATGAGATGCGCGACCGCTTCACCGCCAACTTCTAGGGCACCCGCGACCGCCCGCCGGCCGCGGGTGACCTGCGCTGCATCAAGCAATAGCCAGGGGAGACCCTCCAGAATTACATCCAGTGCTTCAACAACACTCGCCTCAAGATCCCCAAGGTCACGGACGAGGCCATCATCTCCGCGCTCTCAGACAGCGTCCAGGACGTCAAGATGAAGGAAGAGCTCGCTATCCATGAGGAGCTGTCCACATCTCAGGAGATGTTCAACCTGGCGACCAAGTGCGCAAGAGGTGAGGAGGGGCGCCTCTCCCTCCTCGAGCTGCCAGCCACGGGCACAGAGGAGAAGAAAGCCAAGGCTAAGGACGTGAAGCGCAAGGAAGCGGAAGTGCTCGCAGCGGAGCCCGACAACAAGTGGGGCAGAGATCAGCCCGAGTCATCCAAGAAGAGCCGACCGTTCTGCGCCTTCCACAATCTGAACACCCACAACACCAGTGACTGTCAAGAGCTCAGAGCCATCCGCGAAGGACGCTTCGGTCGACGCCCCGAGTGTAACGACCGGGGCTACGGCGTGGAGGAGGACGTGGAGGCGGACGCTAGGACGACCATGGCCCGCGCCAGGAGTGGCGCGACCAGCCTCGTGAGGACCGCTGGCAGGACGATCCTCGCAAGGGCGCTTGGAGGGACCAGCCTCGTGAGGATCGCCCCCAGGGCAACGCCGGTCTTCACCCGCTGCCGCCACCAAGAAGGAAAGACGATCACCATCAGGATGAGGGGCTGGAGGCTTCTAGGAGCCGCGTGCAATCACCTGCATCTTGGGCAGCGCGCAGGCCCCAGCCTCTCAACGCATCTTCAAACAGTTCGCTCGTGAAGTGAACGCGGTGCTCCCTAAGATCGAGGCCACGCGCCCACTCAGGTGGTCCCAATGCGCCATCACTTTCAACTCGGCAGATTAGCTCAAGTGCGCAGCCATCGCTGGCGCTCTCCTAATGCTTTGTTCACCAGTCATCAGCAATGTGCAAGTTACCAAGACCCTCATCGATGGCGGCACAGGGCTCAACGTCTTGTCCGTCGACACGTTCGACAACCTCCAAGTGCCATATGAGCAGCTTCAGCCTACCAAGCCTTTCTCAGGAGTGACCAACGGCTCCACCACACCGATAGGGCAGGTCCGCCTGCCTGTCACCTTCGGGGAGCGCAGGAACTACCGCACCGAGCTCATCGACTTCGACGGCGCGCACATCAGCCTGCCGTACAACACCATCCTCGGGTATTCGGCCCTGGCCAAGTTCATGGCAGTCACCCATCACGGCTACAATGTCCTCAAGATGCCGGGAAGCGGCAGAATCATCATGGTCCCATGTGAAGAGAGAGATGCGGTGTGCTCCCTCGAGCACGCCTTCCAAGCTGCAGCAATCAATGACCCCGACCGCAAAAGCGAGGGCCCTCCCCAAGAAGAAGAAGCAGCTGCACCGAGCATGATCTCAGGAGGGCAGCGACGCGGCTGGAGCCTCATCAGGATCAGCGCCTGCTTCAGGCGTGCCTCCCTCCATCGCATAGGAAGGCGCGCCTGGCGCCCTCCTTAGTCAGGGCTCGAGGGCTCTCTTCTGGAGGGCCTCAGACCTTGCCAACCTCACGAGGGAGGCGCTTGGGCACCACTTGGAAGGATGCTTCGCGGCACGTTTCCCTCAGGAGAACACAGGGCGAGGAGTTCCCACCACTCAGGAGTTCATCACCAAGACCACTTAGGAACTGCAAGACGCAAGAGCCATGTGCGGCGATAGCCGCTCACGAGGCGCAGCTCCCCATCCAGGCGAGGATGCTGGGCTGCGTGTCTGCATCGACGTCCTAGGGCTCAACAGGGCCGCATCTCAGGAGCCTTCCGGGCCTTCGCGTGTGGGCCGTTGCGAGGGCCCGCCACACAGCTACGTTCGCATGCCCTTAGGCTTGCCAATCGTGGCGTCAGCTTATCAACAAGAACATGCGGCGCGTCTGGCGGCTCAGAGGCGGTACCACGCCGTCTGGAAGAAATGGAGACGGTCTTCAAGGAACCTCCCGATCCCCCAGAGCCTCCCGAGGCTCAGGGCCCCGGTGGCTCGTGAAGAGACATTCCTTCGACGCACGCCTTCAGCTGCACCAACTCTACTTCGTCTACAGAACCAGGTGACATCTTCCAAGCTCGTTTAGGTGGGAGCGCCCCCCGGGCTGCATTATTCCCAGGCCGCATGGGTCTGACCCTGTGGCATGTATCCCTTTTTCTTATGTCTTAGCTTACCTTGCTGGGGGCGGCCCTCGGGCTGCATCATCCCCAAGCCGCTCGGGCCGGACCCAGTGGCATGTATCTTGCTGCATTTACCCAAGCTGATTTGCCTTCCATGCTTAACCTGCCTAGGGTTATCACCTACTCGATCGCCACCCGCCATGGGTCCATTCATCCCGTGCAATTCGCTTGCGCGTTAAAAGGGGGGCTCCTGAGCATCGCGACTTAGGAGCTCTTGCTGGCTCTCCAGCCCTCACCCCCTGGCCTTGACCATGGCATTGCGACCTGGCATACCAGCGGCGGCTGAGCTTGCTCGAGGGCCGGGACATGAGGATGCAGAGTGCTTGCACCTAACCGCGTTGCAGGAACACACAGCAACCAAGACTCAAGACCAGGCGCAACCTGCCTTGGGGTAGGGCCTCGTGAGTCCCGCGCTGGCTCACGAGTGCCCAGATACACCTCGCAGCCCTTCCGTGCAAGCCACATGTCAAGGCGGGGTTGTACAAGCTCCGGGGGCTCCTCCCGGAGGGGGCCCCCTCCCACGCACAAGTGGAAGCACCATGCTCCGCGCTGGCAGTCGACACAGCCGAGGAGCGGCTATGCCCGTGCACAAGCGGAAGCACTTGCTCCGCGCTGGTGATAAAGAACTGAGGGCGGCTTCACGGTCGCACCAACCTCAGGGATAAACAACTCAGCGTCCGGCCTCACCGCAATGCCTCCCCTCGGGAGAGTCGCGCGAGGGGGCTGGGCACGGGGGCTGCGCTCGGGTCACGCCCAAGCGCTCACCACCCAACCAGGCCTCCCGGGCCTGGGGGCTGCTCTGGGTCACGCCCAAGCGCACGCCGCCCAAACATGCCTCCCAGACCTGATCGTCGCATGCCCCTCCCGAGGCCTCGGCGAGGGAAGGTATGGAGATTGTTTAGGCGTCAAGGGGGACTCCTGAACATCGCGACTCAGGAGCCTAACTGGTCATGTAGCCCCTCACTCCTTGGTCCGTCCTGGTCTCCGGTCGGCCCAATGGTGGTTGAGGTATGCGCGGGGCCAGGCTCTGCCGACATAGAACACAAAGCAGATAGGAAGGAAAGCACAAAATCTCGAAGCAAATATTACAAGCACATTTTCCTCACAATACCAAATGAAAAGTCTAAACACCTCCACGAGGCCTGATACATGTTGCAGGAACAAAATGGGAGAATAGCCGCAAGTCACCCCTGGACACCGCCATCGCCTGCGGAAGGTGCTCCTCCATGGGTGACGTCGTCTTCACCTTCATCACCAGCCGCAGGATCGGTGGCATCGCCGGACAAAGGAGCGGAGACAAAGCCGCAGAACTTCTTCAGCAAGGCCTCCACTTGACCTTGTACAACAAGGGCGGCGGTCAAGCGCTAAGATCATCGGCCACGGGCTCCAGCAGCTCGTCAAGGCAAGCGTTGGGGTCGCGGAGTTGTAGATGGCTGAAGACGCGAGTCAATGCAGCTGAAGACAGGATGCGAGCTTCTGCCTCCACCATGGGACCAAGCCTTAACCGGACATGCGTTCACCAAATTTTCATAACGGGGAAGATGAGCGCAAAAGGCATTAATGACCCTTTACACGCCCCCACGGGGTACTTCATGATTCTTCGCAGGAAACAAAAGCTAGAACTAAGAGGGATCCTATCTACACCCTCCCGCGGCGGACGCCGTCACCAACAGTGGGCCACGGGAGGCCGGCGCAAGCCCCATCCAGATCAGCAGCGGCGACGACCGGATGCCACGTCTCTGCTCCGAGCACGGCGAGAGCTCGGGGGCACGTAGCTGTCGTCGCTCATCTCCGGATTTTCGTAGAGCTCAGGAGAGCTACTCGACTCCCAAGGGCTGCTGCTGCTGGAGTGGCCGCGAGCGTAGCGCGCGTCAGCCTGACGCTCCTCTCTGGAGCAGCACTCAAGGCGGCGGCCCTCCACATCAAAGACCTTGAAGAAGAGCGAGGAGGCGCCATCGTTCTCGAAGTGGATTGCGAGGGCGCCCCTCGCACGGCTCGCCCCAACCGCGAGTCATGAAGACCTTGCCGGTGGGGACCGCTTTGATCTCTACTCTGGTCGCCGAAGTGTCGCAGTCGGCATGCTGCAACCAGAGCTTGAGAGGCCCCCTCGGCGGTATCACGTTAGAGAAGAACTGCGGGAAGTGGATCTAAGAGCTTGGAGGCATCAGCGCCCATAGCACAAGCTCCCGCAAAGGATTCCGCGGCGTGGATTCCAGGGGCAACAACGCATGTCGCCGTGGCACGGCGACCACGGGCGCGGCGCGGGTGACGCCGCTCGTCGCTCCGTCCTCCTGAGCCCTCGGCTCGAGCATACAAGGGTAGCGGATACCTTGGAGGAGGCCGCTCGCACCAAGGCCTCGTCACCACCTGCATCGCCGCTTCATCACGGCGGTGGACCGACCCCTTCTTTGGTGGAAGCGGCCCCGGATCATCGCGCGGGGCCTTTCCCTTCTCTTCAGCAGAGAACCTTCTGATAGGCGCCATTGCTACTGGCGGTGGAGCGTGGAGGAAGAAGCAAACAAGCAAGGAAGAGATTGGCGATGGGGGATCCGCTCCCCCCTCCCCATTTATCGCAAAAGAAGGCCAACCGGCGCCTCCCCCGATCGCAGGTAATGATGGTTTTCCTTGCATGTCGCAGGGACTTGTCAAGTCGTGCAGTTGCCGAGGCAGCGTGGGGAAGCGGAGACGCCCATGTCCAATCAACCGCCACGCGTCAACCGAGGCCGCAGGCTTTTGGGGCCCGCGGCGCTCCATACTTGACCCTTCGCTTCACCGCAAAGCCAAGCCCGAGCGTACCTTGTGCTCGGGGGCCACTGTCGGCGTTCTGGGAACGGGGGTCCCCAGACTTGCCTACCTGTGGCCCACGGCGTGGCTAAGTCAGCGGGCCATACGGCCCATCTTCATCAACAAGGCATCCAAGACCCTCACCAGGGGCCAAGCCTCG
This sequence comes from Aegilops bicornis, assembly GCA_021605145.1. Classification (NCBI taxonomy): domain Eukaryota; kingdom Viridiplantae; phylum Streptophyta; class Magnoliopsida; order Poales; family Poaceae; genus Aegilops; species Aegilops bicornis. Next base: position 292,711,349 of record CM038672.1, on the reverse strand, counting down.
CGAGGCGGACGACGCAAGACCTCCTCAGGAGTGGCCTAGCTAGGCGGGCTCACGAGGAGCGGCGATATCAAGGCGGGGCAAACCTCACGAGGCTTTCGTGACGTGAGCCATGACGATCGAGACCAGGTGGGCGCCAAGCGAGCGCTAGCGCGCGCAGCATCCTTATTTCCTGTTTGGTGCTAAGGAGGCAAGCGCAGGCAAGGAGTACCGAGGCATCAGGCAAAGGTTGCCATATCGGTGCAACGAGACCAAGATCGGAAGGACGGCAGGACAGAGGTCATCATGGAGCCCAAGACGGTGTCACCACCAAAGCCTTTCGCAGGCGAAGCCACTTTTGTCAGGATAGCTTGTACTAGTTGTCCCCCTTCAAATTTGCCCGCCGTTGTTGGCTCCCTTCCCGCTCAATATTTGGGGAGAGGACCAGGGCCTATATAAGTAGAACTAGCCACCACCGTAGGGGCATCTCAGCTTGATCTGATCTCAGCTTGATCGGATCTCAGCTTGATCTGACCTGATCAAGAGCCTACCTTAGCCACAAGAACACCTCAACCTCAGGAGGCTGTTCTTCCCCTTGTACTGTTCATCATCAGCCCAAGAGGCAATCCACCACCACCACACTGGAGTAGGGTAGGGTATTACACCACAATGGTGGCCCGAACTAGTATAAATCTCGTGCCTTTCTGTGTTGTGACTTCGTCGAGTTCGTCCGCGAGATCTTAGTGAGCTAGGGCGTGGATCAGTAGGAGGGAAAGACTTCGCGCGCACCCCAGAGTTCGAACCTTAAGGGTTTTGCCGGAACCGCACATCTGAGAAGGATGATCATCACTACAATATGGAATATATGGCTTCAACTTTTTGAGCACTTGTGGCTCTTCATCCTCTTGAGCTTTGGCACTGGGGCCTTGTTCTTCTCGGTAGCAGAAATGTTCCTGGTGGATCTCTTGGTTGCAGAAGGTTTTGGAGCTTGAGCTTGAGTTGGAGGCTTGGGGGTTGTCTTGGGCTTAGATGGAGCAATCCTAGACTTTGTGGTGCAGCTGGCTCTCCCCCCCCCCCTCCTCCTCATCAGAGTCCCTCGTCATAGATGATCTGCCAATGAATCTGGCAACAACCTTCCTCACTCTCTCCTTCCTCTTCTTTCCTCCAGAAGCCTCTTCCTCTCTTGGTTCAAGAGTGAACTCCATAGTTTCCTGAGTGGAGGCTCTGGCTTTTTACATGGGCTTCCTCTTAGCAGGAGCTTTCTTTTGCATGCCAGGCTTTGTGGCAGCAGCAACAACATATTCCTTCTTGAGCACTTTATTCTTTGAGGTCACCTCCTCATCAACAACAAAGTCCTCATCCTCAGATTCTGAGGTTCTCTTCTTCCTTTTCCTAGTAGCAGCCTTAGGCAAGTTGCTTGGAGTGCTTCTGCTACCATCTTCATAACGGCTATTGGAGGTACTAGTGCCCTCACTGAGATTCACCTGCTCCTCAGACCTGTTCTGGCTGTCACTGCCCTCTGACATCTCTGAAATTGACCCTGTGAATAGATAAGTATAGGTAAAGTGGATGAGCATCACGAAGCACAGCTATTTTGCAAAAACATTGAGAGAAAAAATTAACTTTAGTTTTCTGTAGAAAGCAATTCAGAGCTACCGATATGACAAACTCGGTGACACCGAAGCATTAACAGAATCTGAACATGCAATTTCGGTCAGACTGAAATGCAGTTCGGTGACTCCGAGATGCTAGGGTTTCATAGAGTAAGTGATTTCGGTCACACCAATTAGTACTCTTCGGTCAGACCGAGTTGTACTTGTACAATGGCCTGAGCCAAATCATTGAGACTGAGATCCTCAGATTGGTCGGTTAGAGATGAGTTCGGCGGAAACCTAACCCTAAGTTTTTGCATCAAATCTATTCTAATGGAACTTCTTGGTGGACAGATTGATCTCATTCGTGGTAAGAATAATGGCAATGATCTTTGTGCAAGAATTGAAGAAAAGAACGCACAAAGAGGCCGAGTCCGTACCCTAACTTGGCGACGAACTCGCTATAACTCATATTGAAATAATTTATATATGAAAAATGATCATAAAAATCCAATCTATCCATCTGTACCATTTTCATGCATGTTAGAACAACTTTTGTCTACTGTTTAGGACAAATCAAATGAATGGCATTTAAATAACCACATGTGGAGTTTGAATTTGAACCTTTGGTTCAAACCAACTTCATTTAATTGTGTTGCTAGTTGCACTATCTCAAACAACAACATATTGCCATGTCATGATCATGCATCATATTGTTGCATTGCATTGATTGTGTTCCTTCTCTGTCTGTCGGTGTTGTTCCCCCTCAGTAGACGTTGTTCCGACGATGAGTTCGATGACACCGATGAAGAGCTATATCATCTTCTGAAGTGCCAGGAAAGCAAAAACCCCTTGTTCATTTCGATACAATCCCACTCTTCCATGCTCTCTTGCTATGCTTAGAGTTGTGTTGGGTCTGATCCATCTGGGTGATGAATTGGAATGATCATGTCCTAATGATGAGACTTAAGTGTCTTGACCCGTTTTGGTCAAGTTGTTGATGAGAGGCCGTGTTGGAAAACATGGTGGATTGTCTTGTGGTACGGCTCACAGGAATTGAGTTCCATGCTTATTAGAGCCTACCTTGTGGTTACACCGGCATTTGCGGTCAGGTGTGCGGACAGGTGACGCATGACGCGTGTGTCCGGGTGACGCATGAAGCGTGTGTCCACTGTCGGGACTGGACGTAGATACGTGTTCCAAGAGGGAACGTTGATGACAGGACGGGGATGGGTTCCTTTGAGTCAGGGTTAACATCATATATTCGAATAGTCGTGTCCGCGGTAAAGGACTACTTGGTTGCTTATAAAGTTCATAGGAAAGTGAAAGTGGATACTCTGAAATGTGCAAGATAAGCGTGAGTGCTATGGATGGCGTACCCGTAGGGAGACGGGAGCTGATCCATAGTGTTGTATCGATTGGTGAATATGTGGACTCGTGTGCGCCACCTCAAAAGAGTTACTTGCAGTCATAGTTCAGTAGAAGCATAAATAAAGCTGGCTTGCTGCAGCTTAAACTCCACCACCCCTTTGTTGATACTTGATGCATATGTAGCTAGTTCGATGTAAGTCTTGTCGGGTACATTTGTACTCACGCTTGCTTAATTTATGTTTTGTAGAGAGACCTCGGCCTCACTAGTAGTTCCGCGTGGACTTCGACGTTTAGCTTGTTACCTCAGCTATGATCTTGTACCCTTGGGAGGATCTTGTAGATAGTCAGGCTTCTCAGCCCTTTTCATTTGTAGTTGTCTGTACTCAGACATGTTATGCTTCCATTGTTAGTATGCTCTGAATGTTGGGTCATGAGACCCATGTTTGTAATGCTTGGCTCCTCGGAGCCTATTGAATAAATACTTTGAGTCGTAGATTCTTGTTGTGATGCCATGTTGTATTTGCACATATCAGGCATATTGTGTGTATGTTATTCAAATGCTTGGTATGCATGGGATCCGACAACCTAGTCATTTATTCTTGGTAGCCTCTCTTACCAGGAAATGTCTCCTGGTGCTTCCACTGAGCCATGGTAGCTTGCTACTGCTCCAGAACACTTTAGCTGGCCGGCATGTGTCCTTCTTCGTTCCTGTGTTGTCATTTGGTGAAATGTCACGTGTTGATCCTTTAAGTACTTGTAGCTTGCTATGACTTGGGTTCATACGTTGTTGACCGACACGTTCATTGCTGGGTCATGTATGCATGTCCGTGTAAGTTAGTGCCACCTTGGGTTTACGACTAGTCATGTCGGCCCGGGTTCTCTGTCATATGGATGCTAGCGACACTATCGTATACGTGAGCTAAAAGGCGCAAACGGTCCCGGGCTAGGTAAGGTGGCACCCGTGGGAATACCGTGCGTGAGGCCGTAAAGTGATAGTTACATGCTAGATCGGTGTGACTTAGGATCGGGGTCCTGACAAGTTTGTAGCAATCCAAAAACTTCGTATACTTCTGTAACTCCAAAAATTCTCAAAAATTAGGAAAAAAATATATAATTTGTATAGAAATACTATGTAAAAACTTCAGAAACTTTTGACATTCCAGTAAAAAAAATGTAAATTCATGCACTACAACCAAAGTTTCTGTTTTTGCACCGCACATAGCAAAACGGCAATCTAATCATCGTAATGCCAACACTTGGCACATTATTGTTATAATACAATGGATATATACAAGGGGATAATTGAGGGAGTCCTGGATTAGGGGGTATCTGGACAGCCGGACTATGTACTACGTCCAGACTATTGAAGCGTGAAGATACAAGACTCAGGACTTCGGCCCATGTCCGGATGGGACTTTCCTTGGCGTGGAAGGCAAGCTTGGCGATCTGGATATTATATTTCCTTCCTTGTAACCGACTCCATGGAAACCCTAGCCCTCTCCGGTGCCTATATAAACCGGAGAGGTTGGTCCTTAGAAGGCCGATCACAATTACAATCATACCATCATAGGCTAGCTCTTAGGGTTTAGCCTCTACGATCTCGTGGTAGATCTACTCTTGTACTACCCATATCATCAATTTTAATCAAGGTGAAGTAGGGTTTTACCTCCATCGAGAGGGCCCGAACACAGGTAAACATCTGTGTCCCTTGCTTCTCGTTACCATCAGCCTTGACGCATGCATCGGGACCCCCTACCCGAGATCCGCCGGTTTTGACACCGACATTGGTGCTTTCATTGAGAGTTCCTCTGTGTCGTCGCCGTCAGGATCAATGGCTCGTCTCATTGTCCAGGACGACATTACTTCGGAGGGGGCTCTGGCTGTAGGCCAGACGCTCCAGCTCGGCGGCTTTATCATGGTCGCCACATCGGCGGTGGCACCGACGATGACTTCTCGGGTAATCAATCATAACCTGCACGTCAGTTCGGAACTTGCCGAACAGATGGATCCAATGGAGCTCTCCTCCCTTAACGAGCTCTTGGATCGCATCGCCGCCTCGGGGTCGCCATGCATCACGACCGGATCGGGCTTAAACCCGACCAAAGGGACATCAGTCCCCGCCGGCCACCCATGAGATAGCGATTGTGGAGGAACCACACGCGGATTGCCCTCAACTTTGAGGACAAGCTGTGTTCGGATCACCGAACTCCTTGAGCCAAAGACCTGCTCAAAGGAAAACCTGACCCAGGTCCCAGACTTAGAATCGGGCATCGGGCCGAAGAAATTGGGCACTCCGAATCCTGAGCTATTTAGCACGGGACCGCCCGCGCCCTCGGGCGTTAGATCAGATCAAAATCCGGACTTTAAACTAGACCTAATCTGTCTCTCCCGCATCAGGCAAGAGCCCCAGGAAACCGTACATCGCTACTAGGCCAGATTCCTCCTTGCGCTTAACAAGGTCAGGGACTGCCGCGAAGAGGACATGGTCTCACTTTTCTGCAAAAGCTGCACGGACGAAGGACTCCTCAATGCTACAAGCCGCCGCGACATAGTACGCTTCGCGGACTTGGCAACCATAGTATGGAAGTACTGTGCGATGGGGAGCGCTTGGAAGACCCAAACAGAATTTTGGGATAGTACCGCTCTCGCCAAAACCTTTGTCCGAACTAAACGGACGAACTCTCGTAAGTCGTCCGACCCAACCCCCAAGAAAAACAAATCGGCAAAACAGTGGAGGCATACGTGGACGACGTGGTCATAAAAACAAGACACGTCGAAACCCTAATAGATGACTTGAGGCTTACATTCGACAATCTTCGGACATACGACATCAAGCTGAATCCGGAAAAATGCTTTTTTGGCGTCCCCTCGGGGAAGCTACTAAGTTTCATCGTTTCCAACAGAGGAATTGAGGCGAATCCGGCAAAAATCCGAGCTCTATCACAGTTGGCTATATCAACAGACCTCAAGCACATCCAAAAGCTAGCCGGATGCGTGGCTGCTCTCAGCCGCTTTATCTCCAGGTTAGGAGAAAAGGCACTACCACTTTATCACCTTATTCGGCGCACTAAACACTTCGTATGGACGGAGGCAGCCGCGGCCGGACTGGATGAAATAAAGACCTTATTGGCCAAGAATCCAAAGATAATAAAGACCGAATATCGACGAACCCATGCTGTTGTACATAGCTGCAACGCACCAAGTCGTAAGCGCAGTGCTCGTCGTCGAACAAGCGGCCGAAGGATACAAATACCTGCTCCAGAAGCCGGTCTACTACGTGTCCACGGTCCTAACCCCATGCAAATCCCGATACCCACACTATCAAAAAATAGCATACGCGGTGTTCATGGTATCCCGGAAGCTACGACACTACTTTCAAGAGTGTTCGATTACGGTGGCCTCCGAAGTACCACTCAATGACATAATAAATAACCGCGATGCTATGGGCCGGATTGCCAAGTGGGCTATTGAGCTCCTTCCGTTCGACATAACGTACAAACCACAGCGGGCCATCAAGTCACAAGTGTTGGCTGACTTCGTCGCCGAATGGACAGAAGCCGAACTCCCTAAAGAGTACGGCGCATACTCAAACTGGATCATGCACTTCGACGGTTCTAAAATGTAGCCAGATTGGGAGCAGGGGTAGTCCTGACATCTCCCATCGGCGACACGATCCAGTACGTCCTCCAAATACTATACACAGACTCCAACAATGCAGCCGAATATGAGGCTCTGTTGCACGGTCTTCGGATGGCAGTCTCTATGGGCATTCAACGCCTAGAAGGCGCGGGGACTCGAACCTCGCAATATCACAGATAAACGGAGATTTTGATGCCAAGGACCCGAAAATGGCGGCCTACCGTGATGCCGTCCCCAAAATGTCAGCTCGGTTCGAGGGGCTCGAATTCCACCATGTGGCTCGAGAAAACAATCAAGCGGCGGATGTCCTCGCTCGCATCGGCACTAAACGCGACCCTATCCCACCTAACATATTCTTGGAACGGCTATTCAAGCCGTCCGTAGTATGGGAAGGAGAGTCCGGCAATACTAGCACGAACCCGAATACATCCCCGGAGTCCGAACCATCAGACATAGTCAGAGGTTCTACCCCCAAAATAACGTCCTCGGCCCACGAAATCATGGATGTAATCGCCTCGTGGACCGAGCCCTTCTTGGCCTACCTAAATAGGTAGGAGCTCCCCGAAGACCAAAATGAAGCACGCTGCATTGTCCGGCGCTCTAAAGCTTACAAAGTCTACAAAGGGGAACTCTACAAGAAAAGCGCTACCGGAGTGCTACAAAGATGCATCTCCGAAGAGGAAGGGCGTCAACTCTTGGCTGAAATCCATGCCGGCCTATGCGGGCACCACGCCACGGCTCAGGCATTAGTCAGCAAGGCCTTCTGTACAGGCTATTGGCCGACGGCCCGAGCGGACGCACAAGACCTTATCCAACATTGCGTCGGTTGCCAGCTCTTTGCTAATCAGAGTCACATGCCCCCCTACCGCTCTCCAAACAATCCCCATAACGTGGCCCTTTGTGGTCTGGGGGCTGGATATGGTCGGACCTCTTAAAGGGGGAAGCCATAAGAACAAATACTTATTGGTCATGGTGGACAAATTCACCAAATGGATAGAAGCTAAACCAGTTAAAACGGCTGAATCCGGACTAGTTATAGACTTCATATCCGGGGTCGTACACCGATACGGTGTCCCCCATAGCATCATCACTGATAATGGCTCAAATTTCACAGCCGACGAAGTGAAAACTTGGAGCATAACGCGCATCAAGCTCGATTACGCTTCCGTCTACCATCCCCAAACCAACGGCCAGGTAGAGCGGGCAAATGGTCTCATTATGAGCGGTATCAAACCCAGGATAGTGCGATCCTTGACAGAGTCGGATACGCACTAGGTGGCGGAGCTCGACTCTATACTCTGGGGGCTACGGACCACGCCAAATCGCACCACCGGATAAACACCATTTTTTATGGTGTACGGCGCGGAAGCAGTATTACCTTGCGAGATAATACATGATTCGCCATGCGTACGCATGTACGAAGAGAAGGAGCCGAGTTAGATTGGCATGATAATTTGGATGCCCTGGAGGAGGAGCGCGATGTCGCAAAAGCCTATTCCGCATTCTATCAGCAGCAGGCTCGACTGTACCAAAGCAGAGAAGTGCGGGCCAAAACTTACAATATTGGCGAGCTCGTTCTACGACTACCGGAGAAGAAGAAGGACAAACTCAAACCCAAGTGGGAGGGTCCCTTCGTCATTGACAAAGTTCTCATCGGAGGAGCGTACCGCTTACGTAATGCATCCAATAACACACTCGAGCCCAACCCATGGAACGCGGCAAGACTATGGATATTCTATGCCTAGCGCCGAACATAGTGTTCTTCTCCTAACCCGTCCCTTTTAAGTATGCCCCATCCCCTTTTCCTTTCTCGACCTTTTTCTATCTTCACACAAAGTATTCAATACAGTGCGGATTTCCGGATGAGTCCGGCCGCACTAACTGTGTAAGCAATACCTGGGGGCTTCCTATACGGAAGCTTAAAATGATTACTCACATGGCTTTCTGCCCGTCGCATATGCATTCTTTTTCCATATGTGCCTTTTCTTCACCATTATATGCATCGATATAACTTAAGATGTTGCCAAGCTGGGTTGCCTGGCTCTTGTGTTTATGCCCTACATTCCCGTTAATTTGGCTAGGGCATAAGGGGAGCACCTCTGCGATTGTTATCACGGTTCAAATTTGGATGTGTACCTCGACCGGGTGAAGCCGAAAGCTAGCATCCTTAAGAGAATATTCGGTCGGTGAACAAAAGATGTATTCATTTATCATAACATAAATCCTCGTAAGTCTTGTATCCTGCGCCATCGCTCGCAGTCCGACATGTGCATCGTCGCATGCGCACCTGTGGAAAGGAACCCCTAACTAACTATTCTCTCTGGAAGATTTTCTTACTATCCATGTAATATAACATAACTAGTTGGGTACTTGTCTGTTCAAGAACTTATGACCCCTACGCCTTGTTTCCACGCATACCCCGGTTTTGTATAGCTGAGCGGGTATTCGCACACACCCCGGACTATAGGGCCCGGGGGCTGAAGCGAAAAGGTCCGCCATGATAAATGATTTTAATCCGGCTAGGGGCTAATCATGCCCATTAATTTACACGGTCATTTGGACTGATTACATTCCTCTTCTATACCGTCCAACAGGCTATCTAGCTTACAATCCTGTTGAGAATACTTAGCGGCTAACGCTACCTGGTCATACACCATACTAACGGGAATTTCTTGCCCATCGGGCCCCGCCGCCCCACTTCGCCATATGGTTCGGGTCCAAATTTGGTGTAGTGTGTCTTCACCATCGCCCGTGCTTCTTCTTGCTCCTTGCCGGCATGCTGATATCTTCCATAGACGGAAGCGCCACTGGCTCCTTTTAGCAGGTCCACAAGTTCCCCATGCCATTCGGGCAAGAGGCTTGATGGCCACAAAGCCCGAGCAACACCGCATCACTTGCCGAGCTCGCCAGGCAATGCAAAAGGTCTTGCAGTAAATCATTTGCAGAAGAGGGCATCTCCTCCTCGGGGCGACCCGTTAACATTCCTACAAGCAAAATCCTTTCAATATACTTCCTCGCTGAACTGTACAATAGTTCATCTAGGCACTTACTTTAAATGCCGCGTCGAAGCCTCTTGTTCTCCTTCATGGAGTCCGCCACCGAAAGCACGGAGATCTTTTAACTCCACGTCCAGCTGGACTTTGGCATCTTGAAGATCGTTCTTCTCCCACCTAACTCGCGTAAGAATGTGCTCGCCAGCCTCTAGCTGCTTTTTGAGATGCGATGCGTCCTCTCCTACGCCCTCCAGATTCACCCCGGAATTGTCTGCAGAATTTTCTGAAAAACTTGTCATATTATTCATTTACTAACTGGTGCATTTTCGCACAATTGTGATAATTGTTACCAGATGAGGGCCTTTGGGGTTCCTCTAACTTGGCAACTACGCCCTCGGCCTGCCTTTGCAGTCCTCCAGCTCCCAAACAATTGCTCGTTCTTCTCTACAAGGACACAGACATGAATTGATCCTTAAAACTGTTGTTTCAACCGTTTCAAGTCTCAGGGGCTACTGCTATACATACTTATCACAATTTCTCACCCGTATGTCTTTGGTATACTGGCTTGTCGCTTGGGCAAGCCCGCCCCGAGCAGCTTGGACGTACGCATCTGCCGAATTGAAGGCATTAAACGCCTCTTCGGAAAAGATGTTGTTCCGGCACGCCCGTCGGCCTGTGATTCATGGCGATCTCTACTTGAATTCGTGGTGAGAGCATGTCCGCACTCTGCTGGAGAGCCATGCTGTCTTGGCCTGCGGATCACATCCGCTTCAAGCCGGGTTCTACAACCCTACCGGTGGAGGCGTGATTGGTAGGGTCTCCTGATATAGTCCGGTTATTCTTCTTCCCGCTGCATACAAAGGGCGTTGTCATATTTTAAATTCTATAATTACAGGACAGGTTATTGTTTTACCTTTGTAGCGGTGTGTCAACTCTCACCGCCTTCCTCTTGAGCCTGCCCGATCTGGACGCCCGTGGTTGACGAGTCCCTAGGGGCTCGGCCCCTCGCCTCCGGCCGTCAAGTTTCGCAAATAGAACGATGCCTCAAAGGTAAATTATAACACTGGGGAGTCTTCTTCAAGGATAGGGCTTTCTAGTTCGGCTTATACACACGAGGCGGAAGGCTCAGTAGTCGGCTGTAATGGCCACTAGGGCGCCATCCCACCGCCTCGATAAAATACCCCTGCTGATTTAGCTCCATAGTGATATCCGGATCCACTTTAAGTCCCGGATCTAGGGCCCTTCCAGGGTCCTCTGGTTGCGGGGAGGGGCTGAAGATTCCTTCTACGACCCTCCTCAATTCCTGCCCAGAAGCATTGAAGCAAGTAATCTTAGCAGAAGAACGTTGGAGCAAAGCGGGGAAAAAGAATGGCAACTTACCCACGCTGGGGGTTGTACATGGAGAATCCTTCCCGTGTTTTTATGTGAAGGAATTCCTCATCTTCTCCTTTGTACAGATCGGACAATATCCTTGCCAGAGCGGCAACGGAGTCCGCACCTTTACGGCCGCAGCGGGTGGTGTCGTCTTCCCCGTTGAAATGCCACATGGGCTTCCCCCGATATTGGAGCGGTTGTACTCCCCGTCTTATACATATCGCCATAACCTCAACTATCGTCAGTCCGGATTTGGCCAATAACTTTATCCTGTCCATCAGCCGGAATATTTCCCTCGTGTCCTCTTCTTGAGGGCCCCGAGGGCGCCAGCTTGGGCGTGCCCTCGGCGGGGCGTTGCTGAACTTGCGAAGACCTGTCCGGACTGGATCCGGAAGGGGGACATCGTTCATATAGAACCACTCTGAAGGCCAGTTTTATGGTGCCTTCTTAGGAGTGCCGGACAGGTATCCGGTCTCGGCAATGCGCCATACTTCGGCCCCGCCCACTTGACATAGGGACTCCCACTGGGTGCGGGGGACGAGGCAGAATAGCTTCCGCCATAATCCGAAGTGTGGTTTGCAGCCTAAAAACAGCTTGCACAGGGCAACATACCCCGCTATGTGCAGAATAGAGGCAAGGGTAAGATCGTGTAACTGGAGGCTGTAGAACTCCAGGAGCCCCCGGAGAAACGGGTGGATAGGGAACCCGACGCCCCTCAGCAGATGAGGGATCAGACATATACGCTCCTCCGGAGATGGGTTAGGAGATCCCTCAGCTTGGTCTCCTCCGTCATAAGTGGCTATTCCAGCTCGGACGGAGACCATGAACGCCGGTGGGAGAAACCCTTGGGTTTGTAACTTTGTCAAACGGCTCTAGGAGGGAGAGTGAGGTTTGGATCTGAAAATTCTCGTCCCTTCAAATAGATGGCTAGCCCGGAGGATCGAGGGTGGCAAATGCAAAAATGCCTCGATCCCTCGCATTCGCTCGACACGTGGAGATGGTCATTACTGAGGCACCAAAGCCGAGGAGCACAACATTGGTTGGACGCTGGACACTATTTGTCGTAACAAGCATTTTGGAGTATTCGGAGAAGGAACCCGCCTTGCAATGCCGAAGACAATATCAAGGCTACGGACTCATCGTCATTGAAGCCTGGTTCAGGGACTACTGAGGGAGTCCTTGATTAGGGGGTATCCGGACAGCCGGACTGTGTACTACGTCCGGACTATTGAAGCGTGAAGATACAAGACTCAAGACTTCGGCCCGTGTCCGGATGGGACTTTCCTTGGCATGGAAGGCAAGCTTGGCGATTCGGATATTATATTTCCTTCCTTGTAACCGACTCCATGTAAACCCTAGCCCTCTCCGGTGCCTATATAAACCGGAGAGGTTGGTCCTTAGAAGGCCGATCAGAATTACAATCATACCATCATAGGCTAGCTCTTAGGGTTTGGCCTCTACGATATTGTGGTAGATATACTCTTGTACTACCCATATCATCAATTTTAATCAAGCAGGAAGTAGGGTTTTACCTCCATCGAGAGGGCCCGAACCTGGGTAAACATCTGTGTCCCTTGCTTCCTGTTACCATCAGCCTTGACGCACAGATCGGGACCCCTACCCGAGATCCGCCGGTTTTGACACTGACAATAATTATTTTTGATAAAATTCCATGAAAAATTCTACATTGTTTCCATCAGCATGAACACAAGTGTTCAAGGTCGACCCTCACTTCTCCAACGCATAACCTTCCAATCGTTTCTCTTTTGGAAAAAGTGTTTAGGCATAAGAGGCATGTAATTTTTTTTGTATTTTGGGTTCTTTTAATTTTTTTGTTTGTTTCACCCACAACTAAGGAAAACAAAAACAAAAGGGAAAACAAAATCTACTTACTGAAGAAAGCAAACAAGCACACACGAGAATATCAATCCCACGCTATCGCTCCCAGGCAACGACGCCAAAAAAGAGCTTGATAATCCCCAAGTGCAAGGAATCATCGTAGAAATTTCCAAAGGTGGAACTGATAAGTATGGAGTATCGAACTCACAAGGAGCTAAAGGTAAGATCAATATTCTTTCAACTCCTATCTACCACTGATATGACTCTACGTACACCAAAGGTTAGCTTCCATCTAGAAATGAGAAATAAAACTACGTTGTGGTTATGAAGAGGATAGCTTTGTATAATATCGAAGAACTAAAATATAAAAATAGGTGTTGTTAACATAAAGTTAGAATATATTACAATATATTATAAATAGCGAGTGTGGTATAATGATGGATCGGTGTGCGGAATTATCCTAGGCAATTGTTAACAAGATCGTAATCATTATTGCAATTTTATATGAGGGAGAGGCATAAACTAACATAATTTCTCTACTTGGATCATATGCACTTATGATTGGAATTCTAGCAAGCATCCGCAACTACTAAAAATCATTAAGGTAGAACCCAACCATAGCATTAAAGTATCAAGTGTCCTTCCCATACGCAACAACCCCCTTACTCAGGTTTAAGCTTCCGTCAATCTAGCAACCCACTATAAGCGAATCATGAATGTATTGCAACACCCTACAGCGGGAATCCTTCACGTGTGCATGGCACGGAAGGCACCATAGGACAACAGCAAAATAAAACATACAACTCAAACCAATTTAGATCATCAATCAACCCGAAGACAAAAGAAATCTACTCAAAACATCATCGGATGGCAACACATCATTGGACCATAATATGTGGCATAAAGCACTATGTTCAAGTAGGGGATTACAGCGGGGTGCGGGAGAGTGGACCGCTTAAAAGAGATGAGGAAGGTGATGAAGATGATGATGTTGATGAAGACGACCACGGCGGCGATGGTTCCCTCCGCGGCACTCTGACGCCACCGAGAGAGAGGGGAGAGGGTCTCCCCCTTGTGCTTCCTCCTCCACGGCCTCACCCTCTAGATGGGGAGAGGTTCTTCCTCTGGTCCTTGGTCTCCATGGTGATGATGGCCTCCTACGGGTTCCACCTCCATGGCTACCGGTGATGATGGCCCCTCCGGTAGGGTGCTAGAGAGGGCCTAGATGGATTTTTCATGGCTCTGTAGTGGCGGAAATTCCGATCTAGGCTTCTTTCTAGGGGTTTTGGTATTTATAGGAATTTTTGGCGTCACTCTCACGTCAAGGGGGTGCTCGAGGAGTCCACAAGCCGGGAGCACCCTCCTAGGGGGGTAGGGCGCACCCCCATGGCATGTGGCCTCCTCGCTCACTTCCTGGCCCAGCTCCGGTGCTTCTGGAGTCTCTTTTGGTCCATCAAAAATCGCTATAAATTTTCAGCCCATTCCGAGAACTTCTATTTCTGCCCAAAAAACGACACCACGGTAGTTTTGCTGAAAACAGCGTCAGTCCGGGTTAGTTTTGATAAAATCATACCAAAACCATATAAAATTGTTGTAAACATGGCATGAATACTTCATAAATTATAGATACGTTGGAGACGTATCAGCCCCCGGGTCTATTCTTTATCATATTTGCTTTTTGATCTATTATTTACCAGTTTTTATTTTTAGTTATATTAATCCAAAAACCTAAAAATACCTTGCTGCACTTTTTATTTGCATCTTTTTGCGATCTATTTATCCAATCTATCAAAATTTTATCCCATCAACTTGACAAGTTCTGGCGTCACATTCGAAGAAGGGATTGACAACCCCTCTTACACGTCGGGTTGCAAGTATTTTTTCTTTGTGTGCAGGTACCGTTTGTATAGTGTTGCTCGGTTCTCCTACTGGTTTGATAACCTTGGTCTCATCACTAAGGGAAATACCTACCGTAGCTGTGTTGCATCATCCGTTCCTGTTCGGGGAAAATACTGACGCGGACATGAGCCATAAAGAAAGGATTTCTGGCGCTATTGTCGGGGACACATCATCAACATCTATCAGGTTCCTAATCACAAATATCATCTCCTTGGAATTTACATTATTTGCCATTTGCCTCTCATTTTCATCTCCCCCACTTCACAAATTTTTTGCCTTTTTGTTTGCCTTTGTTTTCGTTCGCCTTTTTATCGTTAAATATTTTGTTTGCTTGTGTTGCCATGTGCCTTCTATATGCTTGCATCTTCGCTTGCTAAAATTCTATTGATATGGATCCCCATCCACTTGCTAATGTTTTTAAAAGATCCAGTCATGATGAACCAATTGCTAGTGAGTTGAGTGCACTAGATTATCTTTATGAAGTTTTTCTTGAGATTTATGAATCTAAAAATTGTGATGAAGAGATTTATGAAGTGATTCATGATAGCTCCTTGAATGAAAAGCATGATTGTAATGATTTTACTAAAAATTCTATTAATATCAATTGTGCTAATAATATGCAAAACCCCAAGTTTGGACATGCTAGTTTTGATATGTCCACTACTTATTGCAATGATCATGATTGGGGTGATTCTTATTATGATCTTGAAAATTTATCTAAGCCGCATGATGAATATGATATTGATAATAATGTTTGCAATAATATTGAAAGTGGGTTTGCAAGAGCGTCAACTTTAGGTAAAAATAATCCCACATATTTTGAGAGTGTTCAATCTTACGATATTTTTTATGAAAGTGGGATTGGATAGTTCATGACACTATTTGATGATAATCCCACTATTTTGGAAGAGTGTCAACTTTGCATGCATGTGGATCATGAAGAGAATATTTTATGTGATGGTTATATTGTTGAGTTTGATTAAGATCCTACATGTAATTATTATGAGAGAGGGATATATGGTTGTAGAAATTTTCATGTTACTAAATTACCTATCTTCATGTTGAGATTGTCAATGTTTTATTCCTCTCCTTTGCATATGGTAGATAATTCTTGTCTTGATAATTTCTTTACATATAAAATCCCTATGTATTGGAACTATGTTAGACTTAAATGTGTTTTCACATGTATTATGATGCTCCCTTTGCGTTTCAATTCTTGTCTTTCATGCGAGCATCATCAAAATTATCAATGCCTAGCTAAGGGGCTTTAAACGATAGTGCTTGTTGGGAGGCAACCCAATGAATAAAATTTATTTTTGCCTTTTTCTTTCTGTTCCTGACTATTTGCACAATTATTCCTCTTTTATGATTGTGTTTTTTATGTTTTAATTAGATTTTGGGCCAAGCAAACCTTTGGGATCATGTTGGGTGCTAGTTGATTTGATCTTGTTGGAAAACAGAAACTTTTGCGCCAAGTAACATAATTTTCAAAAATCACAGAAGCAAAGAGAAATTCTGAATTTTATTGAAATGATTGCTATCCAAATTGCCTACGTTGTCCTAATTTTCCAGAATTTTTGGAGTTACAGAAGTATACGAAGTTTTCACATTGCTACAGACTATTTTTTTTGACAGATTCTGTTTTCTCTGTGTTGTGTGCTTATTTTGATGAATCTATGGTTTGTATCTAGGGGTATAAGCCATGGTAAAGTCGGAATATAGTAGTTATAATGCAAAAATAAAATATGAATGGGTTTGCAACAGTACTTAGAGTAGTGATTTGCTTTGTTATACTAACGGATCTCACGAAGTTTTGTTGAGTTTTGTGTGATTGATGTTTTCATGTTTTGGGTGATCACGATGGATGAAGGAATAAGGAGTAAGAAGAGCTTAAGATTGGGGATGCCCCATGGCATCCCAAGTTATAATCCAAAGGGAAACAAGAAACTAAGCTTGGGGATGCCCCCGAGTGGCATCCCCTCTATCTTCTAACGACCATCGACATTTTACTTGGAGCTATACTTCTATTCGTCACATATCATGAGTTTTGCTTGGAGTGTCTTGTATTATATGAGTCTTTGCTTGTTTTTCTTTTTAGTTTGTGTCATCTATCCTTGCTGGACACACCTATTTGAGAGAGCCAAAATTATGCTATTATTTCTTAAAATTGCTCTTTATGCTTCACTTAAATTTTTTGAGCTATGGAATTGCTCTAGTGCTTCACTTATGTCTTTTTTAGCATGGTGTACTTTAGTATTTTTGAAGAAATGCTCTCATGCTTCACTTGGATTTATTTGATAGTTAGTAAATTTTTGAAGAACTTCTCTCAGGCTTCACTTATATTATTTTGGGAGAAGAAAATTTTTATGCTCGTGTTCTTTACTTAGATTTGTTTCAGCATTCAAAAGCAACTTATGAAACTAGTCCCAAAGTGATAGATATTCAAGAGGGATATAACAAAAACTTTCATGAAGATCATTGGACAAAATAAAATTGATTCTTTGTAAAAGTTGTCGGCGTCCTGGGAACGGGGGTCCCCAGACTTTCCTGCCTGCGGCCCATGGCGTGGCTCCACTAGCGGCCCTGTACGGCCCATCTTCACTAGCAAACACTCAAGACTCTCACGAGGGGCCAAGCCTCGCGAGGCAGACGACACAAGAGCTCCTCGGGGGAAGCCTCACCAGGCTGGCTCGCGAGGGGCGAAGAGATCAAGGCAAGGGACACCTCGCGAGGTTTCAGTGACGCAAGCCATGACGACTATAGCCAGGCGGGCACTAGGCGGGCGCCAGCGCGCACAGTGTCCTCGTTTCCTCTTTGGTGCTAAAGAGGCAAGTGCAGGCGAGGAGTCTCGAGGCATCAGGCAAAGGTTTCTATATCGGTACAAGGAGACCAAGACCATCAGGACGACAGGATGGAGGTCACCATCGAGCCCAAGACGGCGTCACCACCAAAGCCTTTGGCAGGCGAAGACCACCTTTAGTCAGGATAACTTGTACTAGTTGTCTCCCTTCGAATTTGGCCGCTGTTGTATCCCTTCCCGCTCAATATTTGGGGAGAGGACCAGAGCATCTATAAATAGGACTAGCCACCACCATAGGAGGCATCTTGATCTCATCTTGGATCAGAGCCATCCCATCCATAGCCACACACAAGTTCACCAAGCACAAGAACACCTCTCCTCAGGAGGTTGTTCTTCCCTTGTAACTGTTCATCCTCAGCCCAAGAGGCAATCCACCACACCACACTGGAGTAGGGTATTACACCACATCGGTGGTCTTAACCAAGTATAAACTCTTGTGTCTCTCGTTCTTTGGGTTCGTCGAGCTAGGCCTTGCGATTGTAGCGAGTGCGATCTAGGGAGAGAGAGATCTTCGTGCGCACCCTAGTGTTCGAACCTCAAGGGTTTTGCCGGAACCCGAAATCCGACAATAGTTTTGCGATAGGATGATATAATATGTGAGTCATGTTGGTGAGTAATTATCCTTTAGTAAGAATATTGGTGTTAAGGTTTGTGATTCCCTATGCAAGAACGAAAGTCAAGAGTTGTGCAATGAAATTACATCCTACTTGTGGTGCATTATTCGGTGTTAGTTATGAAGATGCTCGGTTATGTGATCTTTCCTTTCTTGGTTGGGTGATTCTCAATCTTTTTGCTAGCCTTCCATTGCACTAAGAGGGATTACTACTTGTGCATCCAATACTTAAACCAGCTTTGCCATATGAGTACACCATACCTACCTATATGCGGTATTCTCTTGCCGTTCTAAGCAAATTTGTATGTGCCATCTCTAATTTTCAAAATAATTTCCCTTCCATGTGCTCGTACCGCTCATGAAACGGTAGGGGGTGGCTGATATTTTTCCATGCTAGATGTGTTATTCTCAAGATGAGTGTTTATTCACTTGTCATTGCACGAGAGTAAGGCATTAGGTATGCCCAGTTCCAAAATGAAAAAAATTAATTTACTTTATGTTGTCAAATAATAAATTCCTTGGAAAGTGTTGGTATGGACGGCACCCGTGGATACGGTTAGCCGTGGAATGTGAAAGTATGGTGGAAAAAGGAATAAACTTTATTTTCTATTTGGGAACCGCCTATGATATATCTAGCATGGAAAGTATTGGGAACTAATCGATCGTTTTCGTTGACAGGAAAGGCATGCCACCCAAAATGTTTTCTCTATCTTTTTTGCTCCGAGCTCTTGCACCTCTACAAATCCCTACTTCCATCTGCGAAGGGCCTTTCTATTTACTTTATGCAATTTTTATTTTTATTTGAGTCTCCATCTTCTCTTATAAAGCACCAACTAGGGGGCACTATGATCGTACTTGAGCATTGGGTGTAGCTAATATGCGAGTGTGTTTCATGAATGGATCAATGACTGAGCATAATGGGGTAGGGATAACTTGCTTTAGTGTTGATATTTTGAAAGACATAGTTGCTTGTTGATATGCTTGAGTATTGAAATCTTCATGTCAAAACTATATTATTGCTTTGAATCATATAAAAGTCCAAATGGCCATGCTACAAAAGAAAAGAATATGTGATGAACATGTTAGGCAGCATTCCACATCAAAAATTCCGTTTTTATCATTTACCTTCTCGAGGACGAGTAGGAATTAAGCTTTGGGATGATGATCGTCTCCAACTTATCTATAATTTTTGCTTGTTCCATGCTGATATATTATCATTCTTGGATGTTTGACAATCATTTTATAGCAACTTTATTTCATTTTTTGGGACTAACCTATTGACATAGTGCACGGTGCCAGTTGTTGTTTTTGCTTGTTTTTTTACTTGGCAGAAAACCAATACCAAACAGAGACCAAATGCAGCAAAACTTTTTGGAGATTATTTCGGACCAGTGGAACAACTTGGGCCGAAGAAGTACCATAGGGGTGCCTCGAGGGGGGCACAACCCACCTGGGCTTGCCTGGGGGCCCAGGCATGCCCTGGTGGGTTGTGCCACCTCGGTGGCCTCCCGCACCGCCTCTTTGCTCTATAAATACCCCGAAAATCCAAAAACCCTAGGGGAGTCAACGAAACACAATTCCAGCCACCGGAAGTTCCAGAACCATGAGATCCAATCTAGACACCATCACGGATGGGTTCGTCATCCTCATTGGTGCCTCTTCGATAATGCGTCAGTAGTTCATTGTAGACCTATGGGTCCACAGGAAGTAGCTAGATGGCTTCCTCTCTGTCTCTCCCTCTCTTGATTCTCAGTACAATGGTCTCTTGGAGATTGATTTCATGTAACACTCTTTGAAGTGTCTTTGTTGGGATCCGATGAACTTTGAGTTTATGATCAAACTATTTTATCCATCAAAGTTATTTGATTTTTGATCTCTTATATGCATAATTGCTTATAGCCTTGTATTTCTTCTTCGAATATTTGGTTTAGTTAGGCCAACTAGATCGATTTTTCTTGCCGTCGGAAGAGGTGCTTTGTGAGTAGTTTGATCTTACGGTGCTCAATCCCAGTGACTGAAGGGGACATGACACGTATGTATCTTTGCTATTAAGGATAACAATATGGGGTCTATTCCTACATGAACAGATCTTGTCTACATCATGTCATCGTTCTTATTGCATTACTCCATTTCTCTATGAACTTAATACACTAGATGCATGCTGGATAGCGGTCGATGTGTGGAGTAATAGTAGTAGATGCAAGCAGGAGTCAGTCTACTAATCTTGGACATGATGCCTATATAATGATCATTGCCTTGATATCGTCATAATTATTTGAAGTTCTATCAATTGCCCAACAGTAATTTGTTTACCCTCCGTATGCTATTTTCTCGAGAGAAGCCACTAGTGAAATCTACGGCCCCCGGGTCTATTCTTTATCATATTTGCTTTCTTGTCTATTATTTGCCACTTTAAATTTCAGATCTATTATTCCTAAAACCCAAAAATACCTTGCTGCACTTTTTATTTGCATCTTTTATTTTGCTATCTATTTATCCAATCTATCACGATTTTATCCCGTCAACTTGATAATTTCTAGCGACGTTACCCGAAGAAGGGATTGACAACCCCTCTTACGCATCGGGTTGCAAGTATTTGTTCTTTGAGTGCAGGTACCATTAACATAGTCTTGCTTATTTCTCCTACTAGTTCGATAACCTTGGTCTCATCACTGAGGGAAATACCTACCGTAGCTGTGTTGTATCATCCCTTCCTCTTCGGGGAAAATACTGATGTGAACACGAGCCATCAGCATCCAGGCGGGCTTCACCCGGAAGCTGCGGGGGGGAGAGCCCAACTGGTCTCCACTTCCATGCCGCACCAGCGGGCGTAGTCATCGCAGTGACACCCGCTCCGGTGCAAGCCACGACCCACCAGTTCCGCCCACCACGGGCGCAGCCACTAGACGCACTCCTTGCCCAGAGCAAGATAGGCAAGACGAGGTGCCGGACGAGGTCGTCAGCTCCCAAGAGCGACCTGCTCATCACCAAACAGCCTTGGCGACCGGTTAGTGATGGCAAGAACACGGCGACGCTCCTCCTAGAACTACCTGGAGTCGAGCGACATCACGGTCTACCTCATTAGCTATGTCAAGCACGGCTACGAAAGCCATGGCGCGGGCCCAACTCCTACTAAGCTTCCCACCAGTTGCTGACCAAATGGATGAGTGGAGGGCCACCATCCAGAGTTTGATCGGCTTCGCTGAAGTTGGAAAATCATATCAGGTAGAGCCATCGCAGTACCCGCGAACAACAACAGTAGCCCGGGCTGATTGCCGTGTTGAGGGGGCAACACTAACGGTGAAATCCCCTCCACGACAAAGAAACCTGTGGTGGCCACAAGAAGACCAAAGGATACGTCTCCAACATATCTATAATTTTTGATTGCTCCATGCTATTATATATTCTGTTTTGGATGTTTAATGGGCTTTATTATACACTTTTATATTATTTTTGGAACTAACCCATTAACCCAAGGCCCAGGGCAAATTGTTTTGGAGTGGACTTCAAGAAACAACCGAGGAGGCCACGAGGCAGGGAGGCGCACTTGCCCCCAGGGCGCGCCCCCCACCCTCGTGGGCCCCTCGTGGCTCCACCGACCTACTTCTTCCTCCTATATATACCTACGTACCCCGAAACCATGGAGGAGCACCACGAAACCCTATTTCCACCACCAAGCAACCTTCTGCACTTCGTGAGATCCCATCTTGGGGCCTTTTTCCGCTCACGAGGGGGGCATCGATCACGGAGGGCTTCTACATCAACACCATAGCCTCTCTGATGATGTGTGAGTAGTTTACCTCAGACCTTCGGGTCCATAGTTATTATCTAGATGGCTTATTCTCTCTCTTTGGATCTCAATACAAAGTTCTCCTCCATCTTCTTGGAGATATATTCGATGTAACTCTTTTTGCGGTGTGTTTGTCGAGATCCGATGAATTGTGGGATTATGATCAAGATTATCTATGAACAATATTTGAATCTTCTCTGAATTCTTTTATGTATGATTGGTTATCTTTGCAAGTCTCTTCGAATTATCAGTTTGGTTTGGCCTACTAGATTGATCTTTCTTGCAATGGGAGAAGTGCTTAGCTTTGGGTTCAATCATGCGGTGCTCGATCCCAAAGGATCGCTGGGGAAACGACACGTATTGTATTGTTGCCATCGAGGATAAAAGATGGGGTTTATATCATATTGCTCGAAGTTTATCCTCTACATCATGTCATCTTGCCTAATGCTTTACTCTGTTCTTATGAACTTAATACTCTAGATGCATGCGGATAGCGGTCGATGTGTGGAGTAGTAGTAGATGCAAAAGGTGAGTCGGTCTACTTGTTGCGGACGTGATGCCTATATACATGATCATGCCTAGATATTCTCATAACTATGCTCAATTCTATCAATTGCTCGACAGTAATTTCTTCACCCACCGTAATACATATGCTATCTTGAGAGAAGCCACTAGTTAAACCTATGGCCCGCAGGTCTATTCTCCATTATATTAATCTTCCGTCAACTAGTTATTTCTGTCGCGGTTTATTTTGTGTTCTTTACTTTTAATCTTTACAACTAAAATACCAAATATATTATCTTATCATCTCTATCAGATCTCACTTTTGCACGTGGCCGTTCAGGGATTGACAACCCCTTTATCGCGTTGGTTGCAAGGTTCTTATTTGTTTGTGTAGGTACGAGGGACTTGCGTGTGGCCTCCTACTGGATTGATACCTTGGTTCTCAAAAACTGAGGGAAATACTTATGCTACTTTGTTGCGTCGCCCTTTCCTCTTCAAGAGAAAACCAACGCATGCTCCAGTGGTAGCAAAAAGGATTTCTGGCGCCGTTGCTGGGGAGATCTATGCACAAGTAAAGACATACCAAGTACCCATCACAAACTCTTATCCCTCGCATTACATTATTTGCCATTTGCCTCTCGTTTTCCTCTCCCCCACTTCACCTTTGCCTTTTCTTCGCCTTCTTCCCGTATGTCTTTTTGTTTGTGTTTCCATGTGCCTTCTATTTGCTTGCATCTTTTCTTGCTAAAAATCTATTGATATGGATCCACTTAAAGTGTTCTACTTGGATCATGTTCGATCCTTATGCGCTCGTGCTGAAACCCCAACTAGCCTAGTTGATGGGAAATCTTTAGATGAGCATTCTCATTTTGTGCGTCACTGTTTTTCTGAAAAAGGGATATTCTTATGGGATAAAATAAACAGATTGTTGTGTTATGTTTGGAATCTTTGTGAAATTTATTATTTTACTTGTTGCTCTAAGAACCCTAAAAAACACCTTCCTTACCTATGTGAGTTTAATGAAAATGAAATCAAACAAATTGAAGAACCCTAAAAAACACCTTCCTTACCTAATGCAAAGGGTGTTTATAGTTACTATGATATCAAACAAATTGAAGAATTTGTTGCTTTTAAGGGTGCTTATGAAGTTGCTTCTTTGATTGAAAAGTATGATATTACTCTCTACGAATCTGAAAATTTTGACATACTTAAATATTGCTATGAGAATTATGATCATAATGTTTATGTCAAAGAATTTATTGAGAGAATGGCCATTGCTTTCGAAGAAAATAATGATAGGCATGAATCTATAGATAATGATGATTCCGATGATTTGATTGAAATATCCCTTGATGAACATGATGCTTGCTATTCTTGTGGCCATGATGCCAATATTTATGAAGATGAATTTGCTAAAGTTCCTTATGTTAAACATGAGATCGTTGCTATTGCACCCATACTTGGTAGTTCCTTCGATGAAAAGCATGATTGCAATGATGTTACTATAAATTCTCTTTATGTCAATTGTGCTAATAATATGCAAAACCCTAAGCTTTGGGATGCTAGTTTTGCTATGTCTACTACTTGTTGCAATGATCATGATTGGGGCGATTCTTCTTATGATCTTGAAAATTTATTTAAGCCCCATGATGAATATGAGATTGATAATAGTGTTTGAAACAATATTGAAAGTGGGTTTGGAAGAGTGTCAACTTTAGATCCCACATATTTGGAGGATTTTCAATCTTATGAAGTTTTTGATAAAAGTGGGTTTGGAGAGGTCATGACTTTAGTTAATATTAATCCCACTATTTTGGAAGAGTGTCAACTTTGCATGCATAAAGAGAATATTTTATGTGATAGCTATGTTGTTGAATTTGCTTATGATCCTACATGTAATTATTATCAGAGAGGAAAATATGGTTGTAGAAATTTTTATCTTACTAAATTACCTCTCGTCATGTTCAGATTGCTATTGTCTCTTTCTTCTTCCTTGTATATGCTAAATTTTGCTTGCTATGATAATTTTTTTTCTTATAAAATGCCTATGCATAGGAAGTATTTTAGACTTAGATGTGTTTATCACGTGTTCTATGATGCTCTCTTTGTGCTTTAATTCTTGTCTTTGATATGAGCATCACTAAAATTATCAATGCCTTGCTAGGGGCGTTAAACGATGGCGCTTGTTGGAGGCAACCCAATTTTATTTTTGTTTCTTTATTTTTGGTTCAGTTTAGTAATAAATATTTGATCTAGCCTCTGGTTAGATGTGGTTTTACGTTTTAATTAGTGTTTGTGCCAAGTTAAACCTATAGGATCTTCTTAGATGATAGTTATTTGATCTTGCTGAAAATTCCAGAAACTTTATGTTCACAAAAACAATTGTTAAAAATCACCAGAACGTGATAAAATACTGATTCCAATTTCAGTAGATCAATAAACAAATTACCTAGGTCGTCCTATTTTGGTAGAGTTTTCTTAGTTACATAAGTTTGCGTTAGATACAGATTACTACAGACTGTTCTGTTTTTTGACAGATTCTGTTTTTCGTGTGTTGTTTGCTTATTTTGATGAATCTATGGCTAGTAATGGAGTTTATGAACCATAGAGAAGTTATAATACAGTAGGTTTAACACCAATAAAAATAAAGAATGAGATCATTACAGTACCTTAAAGTGGTGGTTTGTTTTATTTCGCTAAAGGAGCTCGTGAGATTTTCTGTTAAGTTTTGTGTTGTGAAGTTTTCAAGTTTTGGGTAAAGATTTGATGGATTATGGAACAAGAAGTGGCAAGAGCCTAAGATTGGGGATGCCCAAGGCACCCCAAGGTAAAATCCAAGGACAACCAAAAAGCCTAAGCTTGGCGATGCCCCGGAAGGCATCCCCTCTTTCATCTTCGTCCATCGGTAACTTTACTTGATGCTATATTTTTATTCACCACATGATATGTGTTTTGCTTGGAGCGTCTTGTATGATTTGAGTCTTTGCTTTTTAGTTCACCACAATCATCCTTTCTATACACACCTTTTGGGAGACACACACATTAATCGGAATTTATTAGAATACTCTTTATGCTTCACTTATATCTTTTGACCTAAACAATGTTGCTCTAGTGCTTCACTTAAATCTTTTAGAGCACGGGGGTGGTTTTATTTTATAGAAATTATTGATCTCTCATGCTTCACTTATATTATTTTTGGAGTCCTTTAGAACAGCATGGTAATTTGCTTTTGTTATAAATTTAGTCCTAATATGATAGGCATCCAAGATAAAAACTTTCATATAAGTGCATTGAATACTAAGAGAAGTTTGATACTTGATAATTGTTTTGAGATATGAAGATGGTGATATTAGAGTCATGCTATTTTGGTAGTTGTGAATTTGAGAAATACTTGTGTTAAAGTTTGTGATTCCCGTAGCATGCACGCATGGTGAAGTGTTATGTGATGAAGTCGGAGCATGATTTATTTATTGATTGTCTACCTTATGGGTGGCGGTCGGGGACGAGCGATGGTCTTTTCCTACCAATCTATCCCCCTAGGAGCATGCATGTAGTACTTCATTTTGATAACTAATAGATTTTTGCAATAAGTATGTGAGTTCTTTATGACTAATGTTTAGTCCATGGATTATACGCACTCTCTCCCTTCCACCATTGTTAGCCTCTCTAGTATTGCACAACTTTCGCCGGTACCATACATGCACCATATACCTTCCTCAAAACAACCACCATACCTACCTATTATGTCATTTCCATAGCCATTCCGAGATATATTGCCATGCAACTTACCACCGTTCCGTTTACTATGACACGTTCCATCATTGTCATATTGCTTTGCATGATCATGTAGTTGACATCATATTTGTGGCAAAGCTACCGTTCATAATTTTCATACATGTCACTCTTGATTCATTGCATATCCCTGTACTCCGCCAGAGGCATTCACATAGTCATATTTTGTTCTAAGTATTGAGTTGTAATTCTTGAGTTGTAAGTAAATAAAATTGTGATGATCATCATTATTAGAGCATTGTCCCATGTGAGGAAAGGATGATGGAGGCTATGATTCCCCCACAAGTCGGATGAGACTCCGGACGAAAAAAAAGAGGCCATAAAAAAAAGAGAAAAATCCCCAAATAAAAAAAATGAGAGAAAAAGAGAGAAGGGACAATGTTACCTTTTACCACACTTGTGCTTCAAAGTAGCACCATGATCTTCATGATAGAGAGTCTCCTATGTTGTCACTTTCATATACTAGTGGGAATTTTACATTATAGAACTTGGCTTGTATATTCCAATGTTGGGCTTCCTCAAAATGCCCTAGGTCTTGTGAGCAAGCGAGTTGGATGCACACCCACTTAGTTTCTTTTGTTGAGCTTTCATACACTTATAGCTCTTGTGCATCCGTTGCATGGCAATCCCTACTCACTCACATTGATATCTATTAATGGGCATCTCCATAGCCCGTTGATACGCCTAGTTGATGTGAGACTATCTTCTCCTTTGGTCTTATCCACAACCACCATTCTATTCCACATATAGTGTTATGTCCATGGCTCACGCTCATGTATTGCGTGAAGATTGAAAAAGTTTGAGAACATTAAAAGTATGAAACAATTGCTTGGCTTGTCATCGGGGTTGTGCATGATTAAATACTTTGAGTGATGAAGATAGAGCATAGCCAGACTATATGATTTTGTAGGGATAACTTTCTTTGGCCATGTTATTTTGAGAAGACATGATTGCTTTGTTAGTATGCTTGAAGTATTATTATTTTTATGTCAATATTAAAATTTTATCTTGAATCTTTCGGATCTGAACATTCATGCCACAATAAAGGAAATTACATTGAAGAATATGCTAAGTAGCAGTCCACATCCAAAATTCTGTTTTTATCATTTACCTACTCGAGGACGAGCAGGAATTAAGCTTGGGGATGCTTGATACGTCTCCAACGGATCTATAATTTTTGATTGCTCCATGCTATTATATATTCTGTTTTGGATGTTTAATGGGCTTTATTATACACTTTTATATTATTTTTGGAACTAACCTATTAACCCAAGGCCCAGGGCAAATTGCTTTTTTTGCCTATTTTAGTGTTTCGCATAAAAGGAATATCAAACGGTGTCCAAACGGAATTAAACCTTCGAGAGACTTATTTTTGGAACAAATGTGATCCAGAGGACTTGGAGTGGACATCAAGAAACAACCGAGGAGGCACGAGGCAGGGAGGCGCGCCTGCCCCCCTGGGCGCGCCCCCACCCTCGTGGGCCCCTCATGGCTCCACCGACCTACTTCTTCCTCCTATATACCTACATACCCCGAAACCATCGAGGTGCACCACAAAACCCTATTTCCACCGCCGCAACCTTCTATACCCGTCAGATCCCATCTTGGGGCCTTTTTCGATGCTCCGCCGGAGGGGGCATCGATCACGGATGGCTTCTACATCAAGACCATAGCCTCTCCGATGATGTGTGAGTAGTTTACCTCGGACCTTCGGGTCCATAGTTATTAGCTAGATGGCTTATTCTCTCTCTTTGGATCTCAATACAAAGTTCTCCTCGATCTTCTTTGAGATCTATTCGACGTAACTCCTTGTGCGGTGTGTTTGTCGAGATCCGATGAATTGTGGGTTTATGATCAAGATTATCTATGAACAATATTTGAATCTTCTCTGAATTCTTTTATGTATGATTGGTTATCTTTGCAAGTCTCTTCAAATTATCAGTTTGGTTTGGCCTACTAGATTGATCTCTCTTGCAATGGGAGAAGTGCTTAGCTTTGGGTTCAATCATGCGGTGCTCGATCCCAGTGATAGTAGGGGAAACGACACGTATTGTATTGTTGCCATAGAGGATAAAAGATGGGGTTTATATCATATTGCTTGAGTTTATCCCTCTACATCATGTCAGCTTGCCTAATGCGTTACTTTGTTCTTATGAACTTAATACTCTAGATGCATGCTGGATAGCGGTCAATGTGTGGAGTAATAGTAGTAGATGCGGTGAGTCGGTCTACTTGTTGCGGACGTGATGCCTATATACATGATCATGCCTAGATATTCTCATAACTATGCTCAATTCTATTAATTGCTCGACAGTAATTAGTTCACCCACCATAATACTTATGCTATCATGATAGAAGCCACTAGTGAAACCTATGGCCCCCGGGTCTATTCTCCATTATTTTAATCTTCCGTCAACTAGTTATTTCTGTCGCCGTTTATTTTGTGTTCTTTACTTTTAATCTTTACAACAAAAATACCAAAAATATTTATCTTATCATCTCTATCAGATCTCACTTTTGCAAGTGGCCGTGAAGGGATTGACAACCCCTTTATCGCGTTGGTTGCATGGTTCTTATTTGTTTGTGTAGGTACGAGGGAATTGCGTGTGGCCTCCTATTGGATTGATACCTTGGTTCTCAAAAACTGAGGGAAATACTTGCGCTACTTTGCTGCATCACTCTTTCCTCTTCAAGGGAAAACCAACACATGCTCAAGAGGTAGCAACCAGCGCGTTGACGAGCCCGACAAAATGTCGATGGCCTCGTCTACCCCGCAAACCCACCGTGATCAGCAGCGAGTTCTGGAAGACCGGCGGAAGGAAGATGCGCATGTTACTATAGCGAGATGCCATGAAGCACGCGTCAATCCGATAGGCGCAACGGCCCAGACGATGATGAGCTCGCGCCCGGTGCTGGCGGGTACCTACCTTTCAAGGTTGGGTGCCCTGCCGTCACTCATGAGCTACAACAAGTCCGCTGGCCATTTACCCGCGTGTTCAAGCTAGAGCTACCAGAAAAATACCATGGAAAACTAAACCGGGAAGAGTTCTTGAGCATTTAGACGATCGCTGTTCAGGCTACCGGGGGTAGGAATGAGAAGGTGTTCGCCAACTACTTCCCTTCGGCACTCAAGCCAAATTTGACATCATGGCTGATGCACCTGCCAGAGAACTCCATTTTGGCATGGGCTGACTTGTGCATTGAATTTGTTGGCGCCTTAACGGGTGGCCATCAAGAGCCCGGGCAGCCCAGTTGTCGTGGTGGAACACGATCACCTATGGGGCCATGAGCCCCTTGTGGTTCGGCAAGGGGGATATCACATTGCACAAAGAGCAGAAGCCATGAAGTAGTACGATGGTGATGACGCTGGTGGTTTTACCCAGGTTTGGGCCGCTGGCAAGCGTAAAACCCTACTCCTACTTTGGTGGATTGAGGGAAGGATCACAATAGGCATGCAACACTCAAGTCCGGCAAGGTCGCCTCGGGGAGAGCAGTTACATGCGTACAAATTTGGAAGGTCCGAATCCCTTTCTAGTTTGCCATGGCCCTCCTTTTGTAGGCTAAGGGGTAACCACAGTGGCAAAACAGTCATTATCTAGTGATTAGATAGCTAACAGTGTTATCATACCTAACTCTGGGAGTTAAGACAAAGTGCATTAAATGTACTGCTAGGTGTCATTGAAAGTGCAACTATCCCTGGGTGGTTTTGGTAATTCCTAACAACATATAGCTCATTGAGCTAATGCTATTCCAAGATAAATATTTCACGAAAGCTCAATGGTTGGCATGGCATGGATTAGAAAGTGGACCCTTCAAAATGCTAAGGACAAAATATTGGCTCAAGATCAAAGCACAGGACTCTACATTTTCTATTTTAGTGATCCAAGATCACATTGAGTCTATAGGAAATGCCAATACTATTAAGAAGGGATGAGGTGTTGCTTAATGAGGTTCTTGCTCAAAATGCTTAGTGATATGCTCCAAAGCCCTCCACTACTTTCTCATATCCACATATGTCCCAAACCAAATATTCAACTCGGCCCCATCGATTCTTTCTACCCGGAGCCACCGAGTTTAGTTGACATAGCCATTGCCAGAAACCCTAGTCTTTTCGGTCTCACCGATAGGGATCTCGGTCTCACAGAGATGGGATTACAAACTCTCTGTTTCCCTTTGTAACGTTTCGGTCAAAACGAGATGAGCGATCGGTCCCACCGAGATTGCAATGCAAACACTCTGTTTCCTTTTCGTAACGTTTCGGTCCAACCGAGATGAGCGAATCGGTCCCACCGAAGTTTGCTCGACCAACTCTCTGTTTGACTATTACCAAAATCGGTCTCACCGAAGTTTGTGTAATTGGTCTCACCGAGATTACGTTATGCCCTAACCCTAATGATATCGGTCCCACCGAGTTGACATGTCGGTCCCAATCAAACACCTAACTGGTCACATTATGAACCAAGTCGGTTTGACCGAGTTCTCCTAATCACCCCACCGAGTTTGGTGATTTGTGTGTAACAGTTAGATTTTGTGTGGAGGCTATATATACCCCTCCACACACTCTTCATTCATGGAGAGAACCATCAGAACATGCCTACACTTCCAATGCATATTTTTTGAGAGAGAACCACCTACACTAGTGTTGAGGTCAGGATATTCCATTCCAATCACATAAATCTTGATCTCTAGCCTTCCCCAAGTTGCTTTCCACTCAAATCTTCTTTCCATCAAATCCAATCCTATGAGAGAGAGTTGAGTGTTGGGGAGACTATCATTTGAAGCACAAGAGCAAGGAGTTCATCATCAACACATCATTTGTTACTTCTTGGAGAGTGGTGTCTCCTAGATTGTCTAGGTGTCACTTGGGAGCCTCTGTCAAGATTGTGGAGTTGAACCAAGGAGTTTGTAAGGGCAAGGAGATCGCCTAATTCATGAATATCTACCCTAGTGAGGCAAGTCCTTCGTGGGCGATGGCCATGGTGGGATAGATAAGGTTGCTTCTTTGTGGACCCTTCGTGGGTGGAGCCTCCGTGGACTCACAAGAACTGCTACCCTTCATGGGTTGAATTCTCCATCAACGTGGATGTACGATAACACCACCTATCGGAACCACGGATAAAAAATCTCTGTGTCAACATTGCGTTTGCTCTCTCAATCTCCTCCCTTTACCTTCATATGCAATTGTTTTCCGCTGCTATACTCTTAGAATTGCATGTGTAGGTTGATTGCTTGACTTGTGCTAAGTTGCTAAAATCTGCCAAGAACTAAAATTGGGAAAAAGAAAGATTTTTATTTGGTCAAGTAGTCTAATCACCCCCCTCTAGACATACTTTCGATCCTACAGTCGTGTTGAGGATGCAGCCCGGCAAGCCTGCCGTGTCGCTTAATCATCTCCTGCTTATCTGCTTGACACGCCTCTAGACATGTGTCATATAGAGTTAATCTGCCTTCCAAATGGATGCCACATGCTTAGTAGAAGCCACTTAATCATCCCGGGGGCTCGACACCACATTGACAGGTGATTGTCGTTGCGGCGCGGTGGAGCGGTGGAGCCTTGACGGGGAGATTTGCCCTTGGCGGCTTTTAAGCCTACCGGGAAACCTTGACTTGTCTTTGGGCGGCCTCGACCTAATCGGGCTCTCCGCCCAAAGAAGGGAGGCTTTCCCAAAGTGATATCTCGTTGCCTTGGCTTGTCTTGGTCTTCTTGATCCGCCCTTTGATCTCTCACAGAGCCGCTTCTGTAGCCTTGTTTTGACGTGGATGCTTGGTGAAGTTGTATCCTTGCCATCGTGCCTATCACTACGGGAATCAGTTAATTTGTCGTATGTGATGCTCTTTGCTGTCAGTTTTTCGTCGGCACTAACGGCAAATAATTTGCCGTCTGCAAAAAAATACAGACGGCAAATACATACTTTACCGTGTTCCAAAAAAATACAGACAACAAATCCATACTTTGCCGTCTGCAGACAAAATACAGATGGCAAATACATTCTTTGCCGTCTACAGAAAAAATACAGACGGCAAACTTAGTACTTTGCCGTGTGTGGAAAAAAATATAGACGGTGAATATATTTTTTGCCGTCTGTATTTTTTTAACAGACGGTAAAGAGAAAATATACCACGCGGATTGTTCACGCGGATCACTGACATGGCATCATCTCAACCCACTCACTCCAGATCTTCCACCACAGACCACGCACACCACACAATCCCACGACCCCATGTCCTCCACAACCCACGCGTGCTATCACACCACACACCCCACGCCCCTCGCCCAAACCCATCTCGCGCGGCACACGGGGCTGGAGCACCAGCAGCTCGCCGGAGCGGAGCACCAGCAGTCGCCCGCTGCCGGCCTCTGCCCGGCTCCGCCCGTCTCCACACGCCGCCCGCCTCCGCCCGCATCCGGCTCTGCCCGTCTACACGCGCCGCCGCCTACGCCCGCATACGTCCTAGCCCATCTCCGCGCGCCCTCAGCCTCCGCCCGTCTCCGCGCGACACTGGCCTCCGCGCGCCGCCGGCGTCCGCCCGCATATGGCCTCGGCCCGTCTCCGCGCGACACTGGCCTCCGCGCGCCGCCGGTATCCGCTTCTGCTGCTCTCTTCTTCCTCCCTCTCTCCCTTCTCTCGATCCGCGGGCCTCCGCCTCCGCTGCTCCCCTCTGCCGGCGGTGGGGCTTGGTGCTGACAGAGTTGGTGTGGTCCAATGGATCTGGGGATTCGCGACTGGATCCAGCTCCCAGACGAGGGTGGCGAGCTCCGCCTTGGCGGCTGACGGCTTGAGCTCCTCTCGGGCGTCCATGGTGGTGTTGGTGTGCTCCTGTCCATCGAGAAAGGAAGGAGAAGGGGTGTGGCTGCTGGTTGCTGCTGCTCCGGTGAGCACATGCACACGGTATGGTTGCAGGGAGGCGCGGCGTGCAGATCGAACTCATGTACTGTACTGAAGTGTAATCCGTTTGGCTTGTTACATATAGTTTCGTTTTGGATCTGATGATGTATACTGTGTAAATATAGTAGTTTGTGTTGTAAAATACAATCGTTCTTGGAACAGCAAATGTTTATACTGTGGTGTTCGTTCCCCATTGACTCTGCACTTGGACAATTTGTTCATTTTTTTAAAACAAAAAAGATTGTTTGCCGTCTGTGATGTTTGATGCTGATGGCGAAGACAAAGTTTGACTGACGGCAAAGACCATATTCTTTGCCGTCTGTGGTAGCCTCTGAATGACGGCAAAGTAGTTATTGGCAGACGGCAAAGACTTTGCCATCTGCCCGACTAAATGCTGACAGTAAAGCAGCCTTTGCCGGCATCCTCTTTGCTGTCTATGTTTGACGTCAGCTGGCTGACGGCAAACTCTTTGTCGTCTGTATTTTGCTCTTTGCCGTCTGTACTCGCTAGAACATGTGTACGATCAGGGCAACATACATGAAGGTTTGTTGCACCGACAGGAGCCCCCGGGCCTGGTCCAAATGTGTTGCCGAGCACCGTTGGGGTAGGCCCTATCAGGTACACAGGCAGGACATTTGTGATAATTTTCTCCTCTTCCTTGATATTTCCCTTGCTTCTTCATTAACCTGTGCTTGAGTCAGTTTTCGGTTTTCCTGCGGGTCGTGCGAGACAACTTGGGGAACTTTACTCCATGATCCATGGCTACCCACGCCCCACGTTCACGAGGTTGTAACTGCCATTTCACTTGTTCTACCGCACCGGCCGTTTCCACCACGTACGCTGCATGCATTGCAGAGGGTTGGTGGCGGATGCAGATGGCGCGGGAATGAGTGCCATGGCAGAAAGCCAAGCTCCACAGATAGGCGCAGGAGGGCGGCCTTGATTCTAGGTGCCGTCAATGACGTAGAGGAGTCGGATTGGCGGAGTGGGGTGCTTGCCTCCTAGGTGAGGAGCCAGCCCCCGGCCACGTTTGCTTATAAAAGGGGATATGGGCGAGGTGCTTACCCACACACACACATCTCGTCCTTCTTCCTCCTGGCATCTTCCCTCCACCATGGTAAGAGGGAGGGGGCGTGGTGGTACTCTAGTGGTGGCGATGAGGGGCTTCGCTCGACTGCGCCTCCATCCTCCCGCTGGGGATGCAGAGGCAGAGCCCAGCATGAGAGGAGGCGGTAGAGGACGAGAACGCAACCGTCGTGGTGCCCGGGGTCGAGGAGGGTGTGGCGGTACCTTGATCACCCCTCCTCCAGCTGCCCTGGGCCCGAACGAAGGCCATGTCGGGGACCAGCCGCTGGAATTCATTGTTAAGCTACGCGGGACTCCACGCAGACATCTGTGGCTTCCAATCCCATTGGCAACGGTGATGGAGGTAGAACAACCGCCAGGACTGAGGCTGCACACGAGGGGTTGCTATAATGGCAGCATGCGGGCGGACGTAGAGTTCCCTGCACCTCATGTCATGCATCTCCGGCATGGCTGGAAAACCTTTTCTCGTGCCCATATCTTGGCGACGGGGCACGTTCTTCATTTCAAGTTAATGGACGCCACCCTACTCTCCATCAAGGTCTTCGGGTGTTCGGGTGCTTGCTTAGGGCGCTGTGCGGAGAGCTCGACCGACGATGAAAGCTCCTCCTCAAGCGACAGCGACGAGGTGGACAAGAACGACAATGACGGCAGTGCCAATGGGGAGGACGACGGCTCCGACTCCCGCTGAATACCAGCCGCACCATCACCGTCGACAAGGCGCTGGCGGCACGATCATGTGCGCCTACGTCTTCTCCCTGGAAAGGTGATTTGTCGGGGTGTTGGGTGTGGATGGTGTCTCCGCCTCCTCCAGCAGTCTTCCAGCTGGACCCCGGCAGGCTTCCCCGTGGATTCTGGCTTCATCCTCCCTACCGGTGTCCATGCTGCCGCGTCCTGCTGGCCCTGGTGGTGGTGACACAGGCCATCGCCTAGCCACTCCCTTCGTCCCTCGCCCGTCTGCAAGACTCGATCTTGTCAGCCACGCCCCACAGGCCTCGACGGGTCAGCTGGGCTTCGCCAAAGGCTCCTTTTGCCCTCTTTGCCTCCCACTGTAGTTACTAGGTGGAGAGGGACATGAAAGGGATTAGAGGGCACTTATCTTTCTTCAATCTAAAACATGTAGGCATTTGCCAAACTTTAGTCTTGAATATGTAATCTTTTCTATCCATATTTGCACTCATGAAAGAAAGAGATTCCCACTGTAGTTCTTAGGAGGAGAGGGACAAGTAAGGTTCGTACTTGTTTATCTGCATATCAGTGAAAAAAAGACATATCTACCGGGTACTTGTGCAAGTATTACGTTCATGCAGACGAGGAACACCTCTATACTTTCAAGTAAACAAGTTTTTTCGGCAAACTATCTTGCCGGTTCCCTTCGTTGCTGCCGCGAGGATTGGCCTATCGGGCTTAGGACTGTAGAAGGGAATCGGCCCCTCGTCAAACCTTCTCTAAAAAATGCGACTTCGACCATCCTGATCGAAACAACATTTTAATCAAAGAATGGGAGCACAAATGTTTTGAAGGTGACAAGGTTTTTCTATGCACAAGCTTTTCCTTTACGGAGATAAGTTATGGATATTTCAAAGAAAACTTATATGTCTAGCTTGTCGAGGCTTGATACACAAACTTGTTTCCATTTCTCCTTTTCGGGATGGAGTCCACGGCTAGAGTCATGTAGTTAGTATAGAGGAAAACATAGCAGCATATGATCTCCCTTAAATGATCATGTGAAATTTATGCTACATTAAACATGCATGCAAGTTTTTAGGGCACCAGCGCTTTGTTTTATTATCTGTACTCAGGGTATGTGCCTGGCTTTGTACAAAGGGTTACGTGTGCATCAACAAGGTTTGTACAAAAGGGTGGTTGCCGGGGTGGGGCCCGGCAGCCGCGCCTTACGGGTAGAACTTGCGAAGATGCTCAATATTACATGACTTTTTGCATTTTGATGTCATCTTCAGTCTCCAGACGGACTGCGCCAGGTCTGGTGACTCGTGCTACCCGGTAACGGCCTTCCCACTTCGGCATCTACTTGTTGGAACACTTGGCGGACTAAACACGCCTAAGGACAAGGTCGCCTTCCTCAAGGCTCCGGGCATGGACCCAAGGGCCGTGGTAGCGGCGCAAGGCTTGCTGGCAGCGTCCATCATGCACAGCAGCCCGGAGACGATCTTCCTCAAGGAGCACGATATCGCCATGCCAGTGGTGCTCTTGCTCTACTTCACCGTAGGCAAATGCTCAAGGTGACCCGTATATGAGTTTCGTGGTCAGTACTGCTTCTGCCCCATATACTAGGGAGAAGGGAGTCTGGCCGGTACCTCGATTTGGTGTTGTGCGGAGGGACCAAAGAACCACCGGCAGCTTGTCGGTCCATGATACGTCTCCGACGTATCTATAATTTTTGATTGCTCCATGCTATATTATCTACAGTTTTGGGAAATATTGGGCTTTATTTTCCACTTTTATATTACTTTTGGGACTAACCTATTAACCGGAGGCCCAACCTAGATTTGCTGTTTTTTGCCTATTTCAGTATTTCGAAGAAAAGGAATATCAAACGGAGTCAAAACGGAATGAAATCAACTCCAGAAGTTATTTTTGGAAGAAAAGCCACCGGATAGACTTGGACTCTATGTCAGAAGATACGGGAGCTGGCCACGAGGGTGGGGGCGCCCCCACCCCCTAGGGTGCGCCCCCTACCTCGTGGGGTCCCCAAAGCTCCACCGACGTACCCCCTGCATCCATATATACCTACGTAGCGTAAAACTTCTAGAACAGAAGATAGATCGGAAGTTCCGCCGCCGCAATCCTCTGTACCCACCAAAAACCTCTCGGGAGCCCGTTCCGGCACCCTGCCGGAGGGGAAACCCATCACCGGTGGCCATCTTCATCATTCCGGCGCTCTCCATGACGAGGAGGGAGTAGTTCACCCTCGGGGCTGAGGGTATGTACCAGTAGCTATGTGTTTGATCTCTCAGTCTCGTGTTCTCTCTGGTGTTCCCTCTATGGCACGATCTTGATGTATCCCGAGCTTTGCTATTGTAGTTGGATCTTATGATGTTTCTCCCCCTCTACTCTCTTGTGATGAATTGAGTTTCCCCTTTGAAGTTATTTTATCGGATTGAGTCTTTATTTGAGAACACTTGATGTATATCTTGCCATGTTTATCTGTGGTGACAATGGGATATCATGTGCCACTTGATGTATGTTTTGGTGACCAACTTGCGGGTTCCGCCCATGAACCTATGCATAGGGGTTGGCACACGTTCTTGACTCTCCGGTAGAAACTTTGGGGCACTCTTTGAAGTACTTTGTGTTGGTTGGATGAATCTGAGATTGTGTGATGCATATCGTATAATCATGCCCACGGATACTTGAGGTGACAATGGAGTATCTAGGTGACATTAAGGTTTTGGTTGATTTGTGTCTTAAGGTGTTATTCTAGTATGAACTCTTTTATAGATTGATCCGAAAGAATAGCTTTGAGGTGGTTTCATACCCTACCATAATCTCTACGTTTGTTCTCCGCTATTAGTGGCTTTGGAGTGACTCTTTGTTGCATGTTGAGGGATTGTTATATGATCTATCTATGTTATTATTGTTGAGAGAACTTGCACTAGTGAAAGTATGAACCCTAGGCCTTGTTTCCTATCATTGCAATACCGGTTGTGCTCACTTTTACCTTTAGTTACCTTGCTGTTTTTATTATTTCAGATTACAAAAACCTTTATCTACCATCCATATTGCACTTGTATCACCATCTCTTCGCCGAACTAGTGCACCTATACAATTTACCATTGTATTGGGTGTGTTGGGGACACAAGAGACTCTTTGTTATTTGGTTGCAGGGTAGTTTGAGAGAGACCATCTTCATCCTATGCCTCCCACGGATTGATAAACCTTAGGTCATCCACTTGAGGGAAATTTGCTACTGTCCTACAAACCTGTGCACTTGCAGGCCCAACAACGTCTACAAGAAGAAGGTTGTGTAGTAGACATCAAGCTCTTTTTGGCGCCGTTCTTGGAGGTGAGTGCTTGAAGGTATATCTTTAGATCTTGCAATCGAGTCTTTTAGTTTCTTGTTTTATCACTAGTTTAGTTCATAAAATAAAACTACAAAAAAATGGAGTTAAGTTTGTCTCATATGCTTCGTCTTTTTAATATCTTTTGTGAGTATGATGGAAAGGAAAATTGTGCCAAAGTGTTAGAAGAAGAATGCATTAAATTGTTTGGCACTAAATCTTTGAATGATGAGAATAATTGCAATGTTGTTAGTATGAATTCCTTGAATATCCATGATGCTAATGATATGCAAAGCCACAAGCTTGGGGAAGCTATGTTTGATGAAGATGATATTTTTTGTCCCCCAAGCTTTGATGAGCAAATTTACTATGATGAAAGCATGCCTCCTATCTATGAGGATTATTGTGATAACACGTATGCTTTAAAGAATAATGATAACCATGAAACTTGTCATCTTGATCTTAATTTTCAATCATATGATAGTTATTTTGTTGAGTTTGCTCACACTATTCTGAATGAGAAGAATTTTGCTTATGTGGAGAGTAATAAAATTTCTATGCTAGTAGATCATGAAAAGAATGCTTTAGGTGCTGGTTATATTGTTGAAGTCATTCATGATGCTACTGAAAATTATTATGAGGGAGGAATATATGCTTGTAGGAATTGCAATAATATCAAGTTTCCTCTCTATGTGCTTAAAGTTTTGAAGTTATGCTTGTTTTACCTTCCTATGCTTTTTGATTATTGTTCCCATAAGTTGTTTGCTCACAAAATCCCTATGCATTGGAAGTGGGTTAGACTTAAATGTGCTAGTCCTATTATTCATGATGCTCTCTTTATGTTTCAATTCTTATCTTTTATGTGAGCATCATTGAAATCATCATGCCTAGCTAGGGGCTTTAAACGTTAGCGCTTCTTGGGAGGCAACCCAATTTTATTTTAATTTCTTACTTTTTGGTTCTGTTTAGGAATAAATAATCCATCTAGCCTCTGTTTAGATGTGGTTTTGTGTTTTAATTAGTGTTTGTGCCAAGTAGAACCTTTGGGAAGACTTGGGTGAAGTCTTTATGATCATGCTGTAAAAAACAGAAACTTTAGCGCTCACGAGATTAGCTATTACTTTTTACTGGAGAGTGCTATTTAATTGATTCTTTTTGCAGATGATTACTAGACAAATTCCTCAGGTCCACCAGTTTATTTTAGAATTTTTAGAGTTCCATAAGTTTGCGTTAGTTACATATTACTACAGACTGTTCTGTTTTTGACAGATTCTGTTTTTCGTGTGTTGTTTGCTTATTTTGATGAATCTATGGCTAGTAAAATAGTTTATAAACCATAGAGAAATTGTAATACATTAGGTTTAACACCAATATAAATAAATAATGAGTTCAATACAGTACCTTGAAGTGGTGTTTTATTTTCTTTCGCTAACGGAGCTCATGAGTTTTCTGCTAAGTTTAGTGTTGTGAAGTTTTCGAGTTTTGGGTAAAGATTCGATGGACTATGGAATAAGGAGTGGTAAGAGCCTAAGCTTGGGGATTCCCAAGGCACCCCAAGGTAATATTCAAGGACAACCAAGAGCCTAAGCTTGGGGATGCCCCAGAAGGCATCCCCTCTTTCGTCTTCGTTCATCGGTAACTTTACTTGGAGCTATATTTTTATTCACCACATGATATGTGTTTTGCTTGGAGCGTTATTTTATCTTGTTAGTATTTTATTGCTGTTATTTAGGATAATGTTTTGCATCTTTAGTTTCAATAAAAAAGTCAAGGATAGCCTTTGCCATGCTTATTTTGCTACTATACATGTTGTTGTTTGAAAACAGAAAGTTTACCACTGTTGCAAAAATTCCCTAGAAAAGTCAGAGAATGATATAATGATGAAACCTTTTGCATAATAAGCTCTGATAAATTTATTACAGTTATAATTTTAGTTCATAATATTTGGATTAGGGAATTATTGTTACTCTTGCATTCTTTACAGACTGTACTGTTTTGGCAGATTGCTGTTATGTTTGCATTGTTTGCATATGTTTGCTTGTTTAATGATTCTATTTAAGGATAGGAGTATTAAATATGCAGAGGCATTTAGTATGCAATGTTGAATAATAATGTTAGTGATTTTTTACAGTAGAAAATGATAAGGTTTTGCATTGGTTTATACTAACCTATCTCACGAGTTCTTGATGAGTTTGTTGGAATGAAGCTTTTGAGAAAAAGAGAAACCATGATATGAGAGGAATTAACGAGACACAATAGTTCAATCTTGGGGATGCCCAAGGCAACCCAAGATAATATTTTAAGAAGTCTCAAGCATCTAAGCTCGGGGAAGCCCCGGTAGGCATCCCACCTTTCTTCTTCAACAACTATCGGTTAGTATCGGTTGAGCCTAAGTTTTTGCTTCTTCACATGAGTTGTGCTATCCTTGCAATGTCATTTTATTTTTCTTTGCTTGCTGTTTGAATACAATACCAAGATCTTAAATTCTTTAATGTTAGAGAGTCTTCACATAGTTGCACAATTATTCGACTACTCATTGATCTTCACTTATATCTTTCGGAGTAGTTTGTCATTTGCTCTAGTGCATCACTTATATCTTTTAGAGCACGACAGTGGTTATATTTTGTACAAATTTCTAGTCTCTCATGCTTCACTTATATTATTTTGAGAGTATTTTAGAACAGCATGGTATTTGCTATGGTCATAAAATTGGTCCTAGAATGGTAGGCATCCAAGTTGGGTATAATAAAAACTATCATAGGAAGTGAATTGGATGCTATGATCAACTTGATACTTGATAATTGTTTTGAGATATGGAGGTAGTGATATTAAAGTCATGGTAGTTGGGTGATTATGAATTTAAAGAATGCTTGTGTTGAAGTTAGCAAGTCCCGTAACATGCATGTATGGTTAAAGTTGTGTAACAAATTTGAAACATGAAGTGTACCTGGCTTGTGCATCCTTATGAGTGGCGGTCGGGGATGAGCGATGGTCTTTTCCTACCAATCTATCCCCCTAGGAGCATGCGCGTAGTACTTGATTTTTGATGACTTCTAAGTTTTTGCAACTAATGTTGAGTCCATGGATTATACACACTTTTACCTTTCCGCCATTGCTAGCCTCTTCGGTACCGTGCATCGCCCTTTCTCACCTTGAGAGTTGGTGCAAACTTCACCGGTGCATTCAAACCCTGTGATATGATACGCTCTATCACACATAAGCCTCATTATATCTTCCTCAAAACAGCCACCATACCTACCTATTATGGCATTTCCATAGCCATTCCGAGATATATTGCCATGCAACTTTCCACCGTTCCGCTTCTTCATCATCAAGACATACTTTACTTTTGTCATATTGCCATTGCATGATCATGTAGTTGACATCGTATTTGTGGCAAAGCCACCATGCATTATTTTTCATACATGTCACTCTTGATTCATTGCACCATCCCGATACACGGGAGGCATTCATATAGAGTCATATCTTGTTCTAGTTTCGAGTTGTAATTCATATGTTGTAATAGAAGTGTGATGATCATCATTATTAGAGCATTGCCCAAAGAAAAAAAAAGAAAAAAGAGAAGAAAGGCCAAAAAGAAAAAAAAGAAAGGCCCAAAAAAGAAAAAGAAAAAAAAAGAAAATAAATAAAAAGGGCAATGTTACTATCTCTTTTTCCACACTTGTGCTTCAAAGTAGCACCTTGTTCTTCATGTAGAGAGTCTCATATATTGTGCTTCAAAGTAGCACCATGTTTTTCATATAGTGAGTCTCATAAGTTGTCTTTTTCATACTAGTGGGAATTTTTCATTATAGAACTTGGCTTGTATATTCCTACGATGGGCTTCCTCAAATGCCCTAGGTCTTCGTGAGCAAGCAAGTTGGATGCACACCCACTAGTTTTCTTTTGTTGAGCATTCATTTATAGCTCTAGTGCATCTGTTGCATGACAATCCCTACTCCTCGTGTTGACATCAATTGATGGGCATCTCCATAGCTCGTTGATTATCCTCGTCAATGTGAGACTTTCTCCTTTTTTGTCTTCTCCACACAATCCCCATCATCATATTCTATTCCACCCATAGTGCTATATCCATGGCTCACGCTCATGTATTGCGTGGAGGTTGAAAAAGTTTGAGATTATGTAACATCCTAAATTTTCAATTTGGAATGTTATACACTAGATCATCATTACATATCATATTTTGTTTGCTTTTGGTTTTGATCCTAGAAATTCTACGCAACTCAAGGACCCACGGAGAGAGTTGGGGATTTCGTTATTTTCATATTTGAGTTTTCTCTAATTTTGAGAATAGGATCATTTGATTTTAATTATTTTATCTTCAATTATTTCTATTCCAAAAAATATGAGAGAGGGAATAAAATGGCTTTTCCAAAATAAAGAAATATTGAGGATTTAATAATAAAATCAAATAAGATTTTATTTCGGAGTTTTTCGCTATTTTATTTGAATTTAGGAAAAACATGCGTTTTTCAATATTGCATTTAGGCCCCAAATAAATGTTCACTTTGTCCGGCTTGATTTTAGAAGTCGGGGAAAATTTATTTCGGGATTTTTGGAGTCCGTTTAGTATTTCTTTCGTTAGTTTTTCTGCGCGGAATTAACTTTTTTTTTAAAAGTCCGAACCGACCTTGGGCCGTAACCGGCCAGGACTCCGCCTGGCCGGGGCTTTATAAGCCGGCGCCCGGGGCCCCGAGCCAGCCCACTAGCCCGCGCCTCGCCCAAACCCTAAGCCGCCGCCTCCCCGCCAAGGCTGCCGCCTCACCGCCTGAGTCAGCCCGCCGCCTCGGACCCGCCGCCGAGGTAGTGTCATTGCCGGGCCGTGGTTTTCCTCAACCGCCTGTTTTTTATTTAACCGCGGTTTATTTTTATTTTAAGTTTCATTTTTTATAGATTGATTTTTTTCCGGTTTATTTATTTAGTGAGCGTTCGCTCGTTCGTTCATTTTAACGAGCACATTCATCGTTTAGATCCA
The DNA here is from genome assembly GCA_021605145.1 of Aegilops bicornis. Classification (NCBI taxonomy): domain Eukaryota; kingdom Viridiplantae; phylum Streptophyta; class Magnoliopsida; order Poales; family Poaceae; genus Aegilops; species Aegilops bicornis. The sequence continues at coordinate 292,668,119 of CM038672.1, read as the reverse complement.
GATAACAAACGTTCGTTCGTTAATTTGTTCGTCGTTTTTCTTTTTCTCGGATTTTCCGCGATTATTTCTGATCGCGATTTCTGATCCGATTTTTGTTTTAGTATAACTTTTCGTTCGTTTATCGAAATCAGGCGATTCAAGCGCCTGGAGTTTCGTCTCGAAACCCTCTTTCCATTTAACAAAATTAAACAAGTTTTTGCTTCTGTAAAATTTGATTTAAGTCCAGATTAGTAAAACAAAGTTGTTTTCTTTCGCCGTTTGACTTTCGTTGCTTCTTTTGATTTGATTCTTTTTGCAAACCGGAGTTCTTAAGTTGAACTTTCTGGTTAGATCTCTTATTTGAGTTTTACCTGTGCATTAGATGAGTACTTATTGTATGCTTGTTTGTTTGTTTGCGATAGAGTACCCGGAGTGCGCCGCCTGTTACTTCGAATCTCTAGGTTTCGCAGATCATCAGAAAGGCAAGTAACGCTTTGATCATACCTTTATACTGCCCAATTTTTATTGCATTAGATCAATCCTCAAACATTGCATGATTAGGATCTAATTAAATTGTGGGATGGGAAGTAGATGAGGTAGTACCTATTACCCGTTTTACTATTAAACCTTTGGGAGTTACTTCTACGTTTGCTTCTTATGCCATGCTATGCTAGTAGACGTGGATTGGGTGAGTGATGTCCATGACAGATGTGAGATTGTTAATAAATGGTTTATCTAAGGTGGCAACTTAAACACACATCTGGGTGGATTGAGGTACCGGTATTCCAGGATTATTTGTTTCTTTTGGACCGCCACCCAGGCTCAAAGGGATCATGAGACTATTCATACTAGAAACTTCCGTGTGCAGCCACAAGCTACTATGGGCTCTAGAATAGTTGACTAAGTCGTGCGAACTCTTACAGTGGTAGACTAGCTGATGTAGGGGATGTAGGTTGGTACGGTCTACCAGATCGTAAGGTGCTAGCGCTTCTGAAAGACTATGACTCGGTCATCCGTTTCTCAAACACCATGTAGTGCGAGAAATCCAACGGAGGAGATCGAGTCATGTGGGTAAAAGTGCGCAAACCTCTGCAGAGTGTACAAACTAATCATGGTTAGCCGTGTCCCCGGTTATGGACGTTTTGAGTATATAGTACTTGGATTATCATGTGAATCTCATCATGTTACTTTAATTAATTTTGTTGGGTTTAATGATGATGCTTAATTGGGATTGAGGATGCTGTCAACCATTCTCAATGTTTAACGACCACCATGATAGTTAAATAAAATTTATTCCTTTGCAGTAGGGAAAAATTGGCTTTACGCAAAACTGTAACCATAGAGCTTTCCACCAGCTATATATGCATGTAGTATAGCTTATTCTTTCATTACTCTCTATGTGTTACATTGCCAGCATATTCCATGTGCTGGCCCGTTTTCAGCTGCAACGCTTCATGTTGCAAACTTTTCGCATTTACGACGAGTAAGGTGCCTTTAGGTCGTGGTTCTATACTCAGTGATGCCGTTGGAGTTGATGGACTCGCTTATCTTTCAAGCCTTCCATTGTTATCGTTTTTAGATGGCCTTAAGCCATTTTTATTGTAATAAGATCTCTCTTGAGACATTTGATGTAATAAGTGTGTGATTGGTACTCTGTTATAAATCCTTCAAGTACTGTGTGGTGTCGATTATCGATCCAGGATGACACCGAGCACGAGATCGCATCGCTTGAGGTCCGGTCGCTACAAGATGGTATCGAGCACACGACTGTAGGACACGACCACTAAGCTAAAGCCCTAGATCACTACTCTCTTCTCATTTCTGACTCCTCATCTTTTCTACTCTTTTAGGATGACGGAAGCGAGGATCAAGTTCACGCAGCCGGATGAAGATACACCCTTTGGACGACACCTGAAGGAAGTCACTAAGTACCTGAACATCGGAATGCCAAGCTTTACCGGGACCTACAACGCCACTTTACCCAAAGAGGAGCGTTGGAAGATTCAAGCTCAAGTTCTAGGACGAACATTCGCGCCTGTCACGGAGCCCATAGAATGTACTTTTAATGCACCAACCTGGAGTCTGGGAAAGAGCATGGAAGCTCACATCACCATGGGACGCATTGGAGAAGTCTACCAAGATGACCTCAAGGATACTATCTACCAGATTTGTGGGCGCCGAGATGAACAATGGGACATAGTTAGCACCAAGAAGGATAGATCCATTGCAGCCTTCATCCAGGAGTTAAACCAGCACATTCGACGCCAAGAGAACCAGATGTGCGCAGACATGATGGAGTTGAAGAAAGCAAAGGCTAGAATTATCGAGCTAGAAGGAGAATCAAGGCCACTCGCAAGGATTACATGGAGGAGATCGTCGCTCTAGTGAGACAAACGGCGACCTTAAGGAGAAGATTGAAGAACTCATGGGGAATTCAGCACCCGAAGGAGAAGATGACGATTGCACTTGTCCAGACAACTACATCATCATCGATGACACCGATTCCGATCCTAGTGATGATGACTTCGAAGACGAAGCCGGAGCAGATATCATGGAGTCTTCATCGGAGCAGTTTTTCTAGTAGACCACCATAACAGTAGTAGTGTTCCACGATGTATATAGCATAGTCCAAGCACTTTTACGATAGTTCTAGACCGATTGTATGCCTTGTTTAATTGAATGAAGTGATTTTGTGTGCATTTGCCTCATGTGCATTTGGGTAGTGTTTTCTCTTTAGACCTCATTCTATTCTTAATTCTCGTCTTTTCTAAACCCTCAGATGCCCCCGAGATGTGACAATGGATTTGCTTTCCCACTGGAGCTCACTCAATTGATCCAGCAGCAGAATGCTTTGATGCAGTTGCTAGTCTAGAACCAGAACCAGGGGAACAACAACAACAACCCACCACCGCCACCACCTATTGATCACTTAACCCGTTTTCTTAGGCTGAATCCGCCGGTGTTCTCCAGTAGCACCGAGCCGATAGTGGCGTATGATTGGCTCAGTAAGATGTGGAGGGAGTTGACCACCGTAGGATGTGCAGATGGGGAAAAGGTTAAATTTGCCGCTCATCACCTTGAAGGACCCGCACCGCATGGTGGGAGAATTTCACAGCCACTTACCCTGTGGATACTGTCACATGGGATCAGTTTCAGCAAGCTTTCCGTACTGCCCATGTTTCAGCAGGAGCTATGGCCACGAAGAAGCGTGAGTTTCACAACTTGTTCCAAGGAGGACGGACAGTTGGCCAACATGTGGATGACTTTAGTAAGCTAGCACGTTATGCCCCAGATGACGTTGCTACGGATGCAGCTAAGCAGGAGAAGTTTCTGGAAGGACTGAATGACGAGCTGAGCATGCAGTTGATGGTAGCAAGCTTCAACAACTACCAGGAGTTGGTAGATCGTGCTCTTATGATTGAAGGGAAGCAGCAGCAAATTGAAAACCGCAAGAGGAAGTATGGACATGGGAAGTACAATTCTGGAGCTCAGCAGAAACCCCGCCTTATCCCTAAACCGGGATTTCATTTTCAGCATATCCATGGAGGAGGTAGCTAGCACAACCATAATGGCCCCAAGAATGGTAATGGGAATGGAGGAAGCAACGACTGAACCGTACCACCCCATCAACCCCAGCCAAGAGAGACCTAAGCCAAGTCATCTGCTTTAAGTGTCGGAAGGACCGGACATTATGCCAATGAATGTCCCGAAGGCCGTAATGGCAATGGAAGCTCGAAGATGCCGAACCCTTTCAACAGGGACAGGTGAACCACATTAACGGGAGGAGGTTGAAGCTCAACTCGATGCAAGAATAGGTAAGTTTTGGTTAAGTCATTTACTGCACTCATTCTTTTTGATACTGGTGCATCGCATTCATACATCTCAAGGGGATTTGTGGATAAGTATAACCTACCAACCAAAGCCCTTAGGTCACCCATGTTAGTAACCTCGCCTGGAGCAGAGTATATGGCTAGTTGATGGTGTGATCGAATACCATTAAGGATTGGTAACTATGTGTTTCCCTCGGACCTAATAGTATTGGAATCTCAAGGATTGGATGTGATATTAGGCATGGATTGGTTATCAAAGTATGAAGGGAACATTGAATGCGCTAGTAAGACAATCTTGCTTACGACGCCAGAAGGAAGAAGGATCAAGTATGTATCACGGCATGTGCCGAAAAGGACTCAAGTAAATTCCTTATCAGGAGTTGTGCAGGAGGAAGTACCAATAGTAAAGGATTTTCTGGATGTATTTCCAGAAGAGTTGCCAGGCATGCCACCGGATAGAGACATCGATTTTTTGATTGAGCTTTTGCTAGGCACAGGACCAATATCTAAGAGACCATACAGGATGCCCGCAAAAGATTTGGAGGAGATTAAGAAGCAGATTAAGGAGTTATTGGATAAAGGGTATATTCGCCCAAGTTCTTCGCCTTGGGGATCGCCAAGATTTCTAGTGGAGAAGAAGGATGGAACATTAAGGATGGTTGTTGATTATCGTGGATTGAACGAAGTAACAATCAAGAACAAGTACCCACTACCGATGATCAATGATCTGCTTGATCGATTGCAAGGGGCTAAAGTGTTTTCCAAGATCAATTTGCGATCGTGGTACCATCGGTTGAAGATTCGAGAGCGGGACATACCTAAGACAGCTTTTACCACCGTGTATGGGCTGTATGAGTATACCGTTATGTCATTTGGTCCGACTAACGACTTTTGCCTATTTTATGAACATGATGAACAAAGTGTTTATGGAGTTTTTGGATAAGTTCGTCAGAGTGTTCATTGATGATATTCTGTTTACTCGAAGAATGAAGAGGAGCATAAAGAACATTTGCGATTGGTACTTGAGAAGCTCAGAGAACATCAGTTGTATGCCAAGTTCAGCAAATGTGAGTTTTGGTTGAAGGAAGTGGGATTCCTCGGACATGTTATATCCGGAGAAGGAATAGCAGTTGATCCCACAAAGGTTATCACTGTAAAAAATTGGGAAGCACCAACAACAGTTGGAGAGATCCAGAGTTTCCTTGGACTCGCAGGATACTACCGGAGATTTATTGAGAACTTCTCAAGGATTGCAAAGCCTATGACGGAGTTGTTGAAGAAGGATGCCAAGTTCATATGGACTGAGGAGTGTGAGGCTTGTTTCCGGAGTTGAAGAAAGCGTTTGGTTACCTCACCGGTGTTGATTCTGCCGGATCGTAATAAGGATTATGAGGTGTATTGCGGCGCTTCACGCCGAGGACTTGGAGCCGTGCTTATGCAAGAGGGAAGAGTTGTTTCAGATGCTTCACGACAAGCTGAAACCTCACGAATTGAATTATGCCACGCATGATTTGGAGTTAGCAGCCGTAGTGCATGCATTGAAAACATGGAGACATTTCCTCATTGGAAACCATTGTGAGGTGTACACGGATCACAAGAGTTTGAAGTACATTTTCACTCAGAAGGAGTTAAACCTCAGACAAAGGAGATGGTTGGAACTCATCAACGATTATGATATGAGATTGCATTATCATCCCGGAAAGGCTAATGTAGTAGCTGGCGCATTGAGCCGTAAGGCCATGTCAATATACTAATGACGGGAGAGTTGCCAAAGGAGTTAGCCGAGGATCTTCGTGAGCTATGTTTGGAGATAGTTCCGAGAGGCTATGTAGCAGCATTGGAGATTCAGTCGACTTTTATGGATAAAATCAGAGAAGCTCGTAAGACCGACAAGGAGATTGCCTCTATAAAGGAGAAAATGAGCAAAGGAAAGGCTAAGGGATTTCGTGAGGATGAACACGATACCCTATGGTTTGAGGATCGAGTTTATGTGCCAAATGACCCGTAGATCGTGAAGTTAATTTCGCAAGAGGCCCATGATTCACCATATTCGATTCACCCGTGAAATACCAAGATGTATTTGGATTTGAAGGATACTTTCGGTGGACCGAATGAAGAAAGATATTGCGAGTATGTAGCGATTTGTGATGTATGCCGTAGAGTAAAGGCGAGCATCGAAGCCGGCAGGATTGTTACAACCATTGCCGATACCCGAATGGAAGTGGGATAAGTTAGGCATGGATTTTATCACGGGATTACCCAGACTCGTTCAAAGCTATGACTCAATTTGGGTTGTAGTTGATCGATTGACAAAGGTAGCTCATTTCATCCTGGTAAAGACCACTTACACCAGTGCTAAGTTGGCGAAGATATACATGACCAGAATCGTATGCTTTCATGGAGTTCCGAGGAGCATCGTATTAGATAGAGGAACCCAGTTTACCTCAAAGTTCTCGAATCAGTTGCACGAAACTTTGGGTACCAGGCTAGAGTTCAGCACAGCTTTTCATCCACAGAGAGATGGACAGACCGAGAGAGTCAATCAGATTTTGGAGGATATGCTAAGAGCCCGTGCGCTAGATTATGGATCAAGTTGGGATGACAACTTGCCATATGCAGAGTTCTCTTACAACAATAGCTATCAATCCAGTTTGAAGATGGCCCCTTTTGAAGCCTTGTACGGAAGGAGGTGCAAGACACCATTGTCGTGGGACGAAGTTGGAGACCGCCAGTTGTTTGGACCTGATTTGATTAAGGAGTCTGAACGGAAGGTGAAGTTGATTCGCGATAGGCTCAAGGTAGCCCAGTCCAGGCAGAAGAGCTAGGCAGATTCTAAAACGCAAGGAGACAGTTTACGAAGTTGGAGACTGAGTTTATCTTCGAGTATCTCCACTTCGGGGAATTAAGCGTTTTGGTGTTAAGGGAAAGTTAGCGCCACGTTTTGTAGGACCATACCGAGTCGTGGAACGTATGGGAGAAGTGGCCTACAAGTTGGAATTACCCAAAGGATTGTCAGGAGTTCATGATGTGTTCAACGTTTCTCAGCTGAAGAAGTGCCACGCGGAGATGGCTGATATACCGAGGATACTGTGCCGTTGGAGGCAATTCGGTTGGATAACGATTTGACCTATGAGGAGAAACCAGTGAAGATTCTTGAGTTTGCCAAATGAGTCACCCGCAGCAAGGTTATCAAGTTTTGCAAAGTTCAAAGGAGCCACCACCACAGAGGATGAAGCCACACGGGAGCGAGAGGAAGATTTCTTTGAAAGACCACCCTCACCTATTTTTAGCCAACCCGAATCTCGAGGGCGAGATTCATCTTAAGGGGTAGGTTTGTAACATCCCAAATTTTCAATTTGGAATGTTATACACTAGATCATCATTGCATATCATATTTTGTTTGCTTTTGGTTTTGATCTTAGAAATTCTACGCAACTCAAGGACCCAGGGAGAGAGTTGGGGATTTCGTTATTTTCATATTTGAGTTTTCTCAAATTTTGAGAATATGATCATTTGATTTTAATTATTTTATCTCCAATTATTTCTATTACAAAAAATATGAGAGAGGGAATAAAATGACTTTCTCAAAACAAAGAAATATTGAGGATTTAATAATAAAATCAAATACGATTTTATTTCGGAGTTTTTCCCTATTTTATTTGAATTTAGGAAAAATATGCGTTTTCAAAATTGCATTTAGGCCCCAAATAAATGTTCACTTTGACTGCTTGATTTTAGAAGTCGGGAAAATTTATTCGGGATTTTTGGAGTCGATTTAGTATTTCTTTCGTTAGTTTTTCCGCTGAATTAAATTATTTTTTTAAAAGTCCGAACCGAAGCTTGGGTCGTAATCGCCAGGACTCACTTTGGCCGGGCTTCTCGCCGCCAGGGCCCCACCAGCCATGACCCATGACCGCCGCCCCAAACTCTAGCGTCGCCTCGCCGCTGCCGCCTCCGCCTGCCGCCACTTCGCTCATGGGAGCCGCCCGCCTCACTGACCCGACCGCCCGAGGTAGCCGTCGTCGCGGCGGTTTTCTCTCAAACCGCCCGGTTTTTTATTTAACCACGGTTTATTTTTTTAAGTTTCGTTTTTTTATAGATCTGTTTTTTTCCAGTTTATTTATTTAGATCCAGATAACGAACGTTCGTTCGTTAATATGTTCGTCGTTTTTCTTTTTCTTGGTTTTCCGTGATTATTTCTGATCGCGATTTCCGATCCGATTTTCGTTTTAGTATAACTTTTCGCTCGTTTATCGGAATCAGGCGATTCAAGTGCCTGGAGTTTCGTCTCGAAACCCTCTTTCCGTTTAACCTACTTAAACAAGTTTTTGCTTCTGTAAAATTTGACTTAAGTCCAGATTAGTAAAACGAAGTTGTTTTCTTTCGCCGTTTGACTTTCGTTGCTTCGTTTGATTTGATTCTTTTTGCAAACCGGAGTTCTTTAGTTGAACTTTCTGGTTAGATCTCTTATTTGAGTTTTACCTGTGCATTAGATGAGTACTTATTGTATGCTTGTTTGTTTGTTTGCGATAGAGTACCCGGAGTGTGCCGCCTGTTACTTCGAATCTCTAGGTTTCACGGATCATCAGAAAGGCAAGTAACGCTTTGATCATACCTTTCTACTGCCCATTTTTTATTGCATTAGATCAATCCTCAAACATTGCATGATTAGGATCTAATTAAATCGTGGGATGGGAAGTAGATGAGGTAGTACCACTAGTGCAGAACCGGGCAATAGCACCGGTTCGTAACGCCCTTTAGTGCCGGGTTCACAACCGGCACTAAATTGTGGTCACTAAAGGCTCCCCCCTTTAGTACCGGTTCAGCATGAACCGGTGCTAAAGGCCAACCACGTGGCACGAGGCAGCTCCGGCAGGAGTTTTTAGTACCGTTGGTAACACCAACCGTACTATAAGGTTTGGGGGTTTTAGTTTTATGATTTCTTTTTCATTTAATTTTGTGTTTCCATTTTAATTCTTTTTCGCTTTCGGTATTTTTACGATACTACACATTGTACACATTATGCATATATATATATATAATTTCTAGTAGAACCAATCATGCATATATATATCATCAATGTCTCACAAACCACCATATTAATTAATTCACACATACACACATGTATAGCTATATACAATTTCTCCTACATATGCATGTTGCCTTGAGCCAGATAGCCTAATTGGTGCCTTGAGCACGATGACAATTGGAAGTGATTTTCATGGGGCGGTAGCGGGTAATAGTATTCTCCTTCGATTTATGACCTAGTCGAGCAAAAATCCCGCTTATTTCCTCTTGAAGTGCTTCTACGCGCTCCGCTTCTAGGAGCTTGTCCCGCACCTCTCGTGAACTGTTAAGAAGGAGATCAATATGCATGTGTATTAGTTGTGTGACTAGATATCGATAATGGTGTAAAAATTGTGAATAGTGTTACGACAAGCGTACCCATTCACATCTTTGAGATCTGCTCCTTTCGGACGCCATCATGCGAATGTTCTCGCAAATCACAGAATGCACAGATCAGTCCCTTGCGCTTTCTTTGCAGGCCTTTACGAGAATGGAATTTGATCAGATAATAATTAATCAAGCATGATAATTAAAGAGATGGCAGCTAGCTAGCTAGCTAGTACTACTAAATTACTTACCTTGGGTCGAAACCATTTAAGCTTATCTTTCCAATCGCCTTCCGTGACGCTGATTAACATTGCCAAAGCCCCGCCTCACGACAAAGAAAATGAATAAAGGGGTTATTAAATAGTTCATATCGTGAAATGACGAACTAAATAGGCCGAGATATATAGTTAATAATGATTGAAATTACACATTGACTATCCCAAACAAGATGTTATAGTCAGTATTTGCTTTGAGTAGTGAGTCCAGATTTCAACTGCTCCGGCCAACTTTAATGATACACAAGATCCGGTGAAATCTGCATGCACACACGCTTGCATGTCTTAATTAAGCGGGCATATGTAAGCAAAAACATGTAGCTAGCTAGTAGGCAAAAACAGAGAATTTGTAGTACAAGACAAAGGTGACTCACTTTGGAAGTTGTAAGGAAGTAGTATATCTTCATTGTATTTGAGGCGCTTCAAGAACTCTAGCATGTTGTCCTCTACGGCCTTTTGATGATGTGGATTTATTTTCCATGTGTATTCATTAACGGTGTTTGGGTCAATGAACCCAATGCCAAAGCGTCCACCTTTTCTCATTTCATACATCTTCATCATGCATAATACCACGTAAAAGAATATAGTGAGGATAATTACGGTAATGATTGATCAAAAGGATCACTACAACTAGCTTGAGACTTAAATTACAGAAAGAAATCACTTATGCATAATAGCAATCGATTTATAGATTTGTCGAGTGTGTCTTGATTGTATAACTCAAACAGTTCGTAATACTCAGCAGATGAGCTTTCTCATGGAAGTAATGCTCCTCCTTGACATTCACCATGAGGGACAATCGATTGGAAATCTTGGTAATGTTCATTTACCATTGATGCAATTCATACATTCTCGTTGGGAGGTTCTTGACCTTGTCCGCTTGACCAAAGGTTGGCCCGGACATATTTCCGTTTTATTTCATCCTCTGTAAGCACGTGCATGGGCTCGATCTCGAGGAGTTGTCCAATGATGATGTTGAGAACTTCAGCCTGCATTATATGGTCCTTGGTTATTACCACATTGCCCACCTCGGAACGTAAACTGTTTGCCCACAATAATATTGGGCGCGCGTACTGTCACGTGTTGTTGGCACAACAAGCGAGGGATCGATTGTGCTTTGTTCTCCCAAATTGGGAATGGTTTTCCGCATTTTCGACAAATGCTTGTTGTTTGCTCGATCCCGAGCTCGCCTCCTTACGTGAGACGTGCTCGATTTAACTTCCCGATGTGATGCTCATAGTCTGTGTCAGCGGGCTTGGGAGCTGGTGGTTGAAGCCATACGAATGAAGTGGTCAATCGTTTCCTTAGGCACTTTCTCCCTTGGCGGCGGTTGCGGTTTTGGTGCAAAATGGGCTTCCACCTGGGCCTTCGATATGGCTGCGTTTTCCTCCTCGGACCTGTCATAAGGCCTCTACGGAAGAGGCGTGAGGCTTGGACCATATTTATATCGCTTGCCTCCGTACAGATTTCCTGTACTACCTCGACCAGACTGCCACGCACCAAAGCTGCGGGGTGTCTCTTCTGCGATTGATGAGGCAGCGGAGACGGCTGACGGGGCTGACGGGGCTGAGTTGGACGAGGAGGAGTGACCTAAAGCTGTGCCGGACTTGGAGGAGGAGTGGCCTGAGGTTGTGCCGGACTTGGAGGAGGAGTGGACGTCTGACGCTGTGGCGGACTTGGAGGAGGAGGAGTGGCCTGACACTTTGCCGGACTTGGAGGAGGAGTGGCCTGAGGTTGTGCGGACTTGGAGGAGGAGTGGACGTCTGGCTGTGGGCGGACTTGGAGGAGGAGGAGTGGCTCGACACTTTGCCGGACTTGGAGGAGGAGTGGCTGACACTTTGCCCGACTTGGTGGACTTGCAGGAGGCGAGAGTCTGGCTGACTCGGTGGCGGACTTCGACGAGGAGTCGGTGATGCGGTGTCGGTGGCCTTCAAAGATGATGCAATCCTTTTTCCATAGGATGACCACGATGTTTGGCCTCTCCGAGAAAGTGCTCGTCGTCACCTCCGTGAATGTCAAGCTCTAGGTCCGAATATGGGTCCACCACCTCATCAACCAAGACACGAGCATAGCCCACGGAATCGGGTTGCAATGGAAGGTTGCCTTGGGGGGATTTGTAAAAGCAACGACGTCCGCCACCTTCATGGATATGTTCTTCATTTTGACGTGTAGCTCGTAGTTAGTGTTATCCGTGATGTCATCCATGGGGTATCTATCCAGCATTGCGTCGTCCGGGGCGGAACCCACGCTGCTTCTCGGCATGGATGGGGCGGTGCTATCCAATGCTTTGGATCATCCGCTAGCTGCTGCATTCTTTGAGACCCCCTTTGCTGGCTAAGTGAGTCGATCTGCCTCCTGCAATGCAGGAATTTGACCGCCAATTCCGCTTGACTTGCTTCTAGTCCTTGAAGGCGTTCATAGTCCCGCTTCCTCCGCTCCTCCTCCATCTTCCTCTTCTTCTCCTCCGCAATCTTCTTTCTCGCACGGGTTACGTAGTCGTTGTTCCAATCTGAAAACCCCTCATACCACGGAATAGCACCCTTGCCTCGTGTTCTTCCCGGTGTTCAGGATTTCCCGAGGCACGCGTAAGCTCGCTGCTCGTTGGGCTGGAACACCCCTGCTCGCCTCTTCTATTGCAACAAGTATCGCATCATCGGCTCCCTTCAGACTTGCCCTCGTCGAAACATTGCCTGTCTTCGGTCCAACTCCCCCATGCGCATAGAACCAAGTCCTCGCACACTGGGGCCAGCTCTTAGTAACCGGAGTGACACTGCATCCTCCATCTCTTTCTCGACTTATCCCACTTAGGCATTGCCACCGCATAGCCACCGGCCCCAGCTTTTTGATCTTATCCTTTTTTCGTCTTTCTTCTTGTTTATTCTCGACCGTTCCTTAGCTAATTCCGATTCCTTGAATTTCACGATATGTTCCCAATGAGCACGTTGTTTCTCTAGTGTTCCCTCGAATCTTGGAGTCTTCCTTCCTCCCTTGACGTACTTGTCCCATTCACGATTCTTGTGGTTCTTGAATGCAACCGCCATCTTCCTAAGAGCAGCGTCCTTGACTTTCTCGCACATCCGCTTCGTGAAATGATCCGTAGGGTGAAATGTTCCATGAGAGTATCCCAAAGCGCTTCTTTTTGTCTTTTGTCGACAAAAGTAACATCTGGGACGTGGAGCAGCGTCCTTTTTGTCTTTTGTCTTTTGGTCGCTCTCTCCATTCTTGAAGGGAGATCGGAGTTGGTCCTTCACAACAACTCCAAGACCGACGAATGAACTTGTCCGCAATCTTCTTAGGCGCTAATGGTTCGCCATTAGGTCTGATTGCCTCGATATTGTACTTTACGCCCTCCTTCAACTTTTTGTTTGGGCCTCGTTTCGCCTTTTTTGCTCAAGATTTGCTCGATCCGGATGGCTGAAAGAACAAAGATCGATTCGTTAATATATCTTCAAGTCATTTAAAACATGTGATGATCACCAGATGCCCGCTTATATAAATATATATACCTCGCCGGTCTTTGTTGTTTCAAGATCAACATTTTCTTCGTCATCATCATAATCATAGTTCACGACTTCATCAATTCGGTCGTCAGCGATCGAATATCATATCACCCTCTCCTGTTGTTTAGAAATTCGGAGCCGTCATAATCTTCTTCCTTCCGATCATCATCCGCCCGTTAGGATGGCGTATCATATCGAACATGGCCTGTTCTCCTCTCTCACGCAGTATTGTCCGCCATAGCTTTTATTTAACTAATCCAAAAGAAATATAAAACAATTTAGTATTCAAATTACATCGTCTCGAATAATAGATATAATCTCGAATACATCGTCTCAAATAATAGATATAATCTCGAAAACAGCGTCTCGAATAATAGATATAATCTCGAATACATCGTCTCGAATAATAGATATAATCTCGAATACATCACCGCTAGGTAGCTAATAAAGATCGAATACTACGAAGAATCTAGGACACTTTCGGTTCTGCGGGCGCGGGTGTGGACACCCAAAGAGAAGGAACCCTCACATGATCATAGCTGAAGTGAGATCCTCAAGAAACTGCCGGTGTATTGGAGAACTCGCCGCCTCTAACGCAACCATGTAGCGATGGGACGTGCTCGTCCTCCTCCCCGACACGGGCGACGTACCACCTCGGCGGGCCGGCTCCTCCACACCGAACCGCCCACGCTAACGCCACCAAACGAGATCGGGGTCGACGACGGGACCCGGGGCCGGGTTCCTCATCAAGCTGCTCGCCCCTCCAGCAAAGACCTCCCAGTGCCAGCCAGTGAGCCCAGTCCGGACATGGGTCACCGGACGTCGACGCGGATGTGTCGACGGGCGAGGATGCGGGCCGCATCGTCGAGAACAAATATCGCTATATGCCCATAAAAAGTAACATTTTTTTATGATTGGATTTTGATAACTAAAATTTCTAACATTTCTATATAACACTAATTATGCTATCATTGCATATGTCAAAATTCTATATGCTATTTCATACTAATTAAGCATCTAACACTAAAAACAGAAAAAACAACTTCTATACATCCATTAAAAAACAGAAAAACAACATTATATAAAAAATTCCATACTAATTAAACACTAATTATATCCATCTAACATGCATTCATACATATATACTAGTGAAAAAATAATAATCTAAAAATCTAAACATACAAAATACGTATATACTAATATATACATGCATTCATACATATATACGTGTGTGTGTGTGTGTGTGTGTTCATCATGCTTGTGTGTGTGTATGGGCTCGGGGAGGGGCGGCGCCCATGGTGGCCGGGGCGAGGGAGAGGGTTAGAGGGGAGAGCTCACAAGCGGGCGACGGCACGACGAGGCGACGGGCGACAACGGGCAGCGACGGGCTGGGGCGTGACGCGACGGCGACACGGGACGGTGCGACGGGACGGCGGGCGAAGGAGACGAGGGCGGCAACGGGACGGGGCGGCGATGGCGACGGGTCTGGCGGCGAAGGAGACGAGGGCGGCGACGGGACGAAGCGGCGATGGGGACGGGCGGCGACGGACGGCGGCGAAGGCGTCGATCGATCGGGCGAAGCGGTGCTTCAATGGGAAACAGAGGAGAATGAATTTTTCAAGTGTTGTATATATAGAAGGCACCTTTAGTACCGGTTGGAGCAACCAAACGGTACTAAAGGTCTGTTTTGGCCAGCCAAGCGGTGAAGCGACCCCTTTAGTACCGGGTGGTGGCACAAACCCGGTACTAAAGGCCCCCTTTAGTACCGGTTTGTGCCACGAACCGGTACTAAAGAAAGTCTTGACTAGCAGTGCGGTCTTGATCGGCAAGTTTAGTCCCACCTCGCTAGCCGAGGGGCGACCGTGACCGGTTTATAAACCTCGTGCGGTCGCTCTCTCGAGCTCCTCTCCAAAGCAGGCCTACTAGGCCCTACGTGTTCTTCTTTGTCGCTTCAGGCCCACTTGTTCTTGCGGGCTGCATCCCGCCCAACAACAAAGTTGGGTTTCTAGTCGTATGCAGGCCGCTTTGGCCTAGTAGGCGGGCTTTTTATTTTATTTTTTTTGCTTTATTTATTTTTTTGTATTTAGAGTTTCTTTGTGAATATTTTTGCTTTAGTCGTATGAAAGAATTTGTTTGCACATAAAATTTCTTCGCGTTTCAAATGCCAAAACACATAACTACCCTAACTATTACAGAGATTCCCCTCCGGGTGTGAAACACAGAAGAAAGTGATGATAGTGAAGCCGATCACATCCCTGCATCTTTGGGTGTGAAACTTTTTCTTCAAAGTGTCCCTTTGCGCCGTAACCATGGAAAATCTTCATCATTTAACGGGATGCTCGGGTCAATATTCATTGTGAATGGAGCAATTTCATCAAACTTTTCATAATCTTGACTTGTCTGTCTTGTCATCCACTCCCACGATGTTTCTCTTCCCAGAAAGAACTATGTGCCGCTTTGGCTCATCGTACGATGCATTTGCTTCCTTATCTTTTTTTTTCTTGGCTTGGTAGACATGTCCTTCACATAGAAAACCTGTGCCACACCATTGGATAGTACGAATGGTTCGTCTGCATACGCAAGATTGTTGAGATCCATTGTTGTCATTCCGTATTGCGGGTCTTCCGTTACCCCGCCTCGTGTCATATTGACCCATTTGCACCGAAACAAAGGGACCTTTAAACCACGTCGATAGTCAAGTTCCCATATGTCCTGTATATAACCATAATATGTTTCCTTTCCCGTCTTGGTTTCTGCATGAAAGCGGACACCACTGTTTTGGTTGGTGCTCTCCTTATCTTGGGCGATCGTGTAAAATGTATTACCATTTATCTCGTACCCTTTGAAAGTCATTATATTCGAAGATGGTAACTGGGACAGCAAGTACATGTCATCTTCAATAGAGGTGTCATGCATGGTACGTGGTTCTGCAACCACCGGCGAAACTCCTGGTTTGTTCACGTGTAATCCATCATCGAGACCGCTCCGGGTGTTTGGAGCGTAGCAAATTCTTGTGTTCATCCATATAACGGAGCCACCAAGGCGTAATCCTGTAGAACTGTGTAGTGTGCTTCGGTGAGAGAATGTCCGTCCATACATATTATTTGTTCCCCTCCTAGCGTGCCTTTTCCATCCAGTGCCCTTATGCCACGATTCAGAACACCAATCGGCTTAAGGTCGAATAAAGTCAATACAAAACTCAATGACCTCCTCATTTTGATGGCCCTTGGAGATGCTTCCTTCGGCCTAGCACGGTTATGAACATATTTCTTTAAGACTCCCATGAACCTCTCAAAGGGGAACATATTGTGTAGAAATACAGGACCCAAAATGTTAATCTCTTCGCATAGGTGAACTAGGACGCGTGCGTCATGATGTTGAAGAAGGATGGTGGGAACACCAACTCGAAATCGACAAGACATTGCACCAAATCATTCTCAGAACCTTGGTATGATTTCTGGATCGATTACCTTCCGAGAGATTGCATTGAGAAATGCACATAGCTTCACAATGGCTAATCGAACGCTTTTCCCAGAAAGCGCCCTCAATGCAACCGGAAGCGCTAAGGCGTCATAATCACGTGGCGGTCATGATACTTTAGGTTCGGAACTTTTTCTCCGCCATGTTTATTATTTCCTTTATATTCGACGAAGCCGACGGTACCTTAATATCGAATGTGCATTCAAAGAAGATTTCCTTCTCTTCTTTGGTAAGAGCGTAGCTTGCATGACCACGATGTATGCCGTCTTCTCCGTGCATACGTTCTTTGGTCCTCCGTGCCTCGGTGTATCTTTTGTCTTCCCATACACGCCCAAGAAGCCAAGCAGGGTCACGCAAAGATTCTTCGTCACGTGCATCACGTCGATTGCGGAGCGGACCTCTAGGTCTTTCCAATATGGCAGGTCCCAAAATATAGATTTCTTCTTCCACATGGAGTGCGCGTCCGTCGGCGTCCTTGAGCAGGTTGTCCGCGGGATAACTTTCCAAATATCACCTTCAAATCCTTGACCATATCATGTACATCAGCACCCGATGCGGTGGCGAGGCTTCGTCCGTGATCCGCCTCACCTTTGAAATGCTTGCCTTTCTTTCTTACGGGATGCCTGCTCGGAAGAAATCGACGATGTCCTGTGTACACATTCTTCTTACAACTATTCAAATATATATCGCCGGTATCATCCAAATAAAGGCGTGCATCCGCGGTAACCCTTGTTTGTCCGTCTCCGAAGGTTACTGAGAGCAGGCCAATCATTGATGGTCACGAACAACAACGCCTTTAGGTCAAATTCTTCCCCCATGTGCTCATCCCACACACGTACACCTATTCCATTCCACAATTGTAAGAGTTCTTCAACTAATGGCCTTAGGTACACATCAATGTCGTTGCCGGGTTGCTTAGGGCCTTGGATGAGCACTGGCATCATAATGAACTTCCGCTTCATGCACAACCAAGGAGGAAGGTTATACAAACATAGAGTCACGGGCCAGGTGCTATGGTTGCTGCTCTGCTCCCCAAAGGATTAATGCCATCCGCGCTTAGACCAAACCATATGCTCCTTGCGTCATCTCGCAAACTCCTTCCCGTACTTTCTTTCGATTTTTCTCCACTGCGACCCGTCGTGGTACTCTCAACTTTCCGCCTTTCTTACGGTCTTCTCAGCCATCGCGACGCCTTGGCATACTCTTTGTTTTGGAACAAGCGTTTCAACCGTGGTATTATAGGAGAATACCACATCACCTTGGCAGGAATCTTCTTCCGGGCGCCGCCTCGACATCACCGTGGTCATCGCGGCTGATCTTATAGCGCAATGCACCACATACCGGCAAGCGTTCAAATCCTCGTACTCACCGCAGAGAGGATGCAATCATTAGGGCATGCATGTATCTTCGCACCTCTAACCCTAGAGGGCATACAGCCTTCTTTGCTTCAGACGTACTCTCGGGCAATTCGTTGTCCTTTGGAAGCATATCCTTTATCATTACCAAGAACTTTCCAAATCCCTTGTCGATACACCATTCTGCCTTCTATTGCAGCAATTCCGATGTGGTGCCCAGCTTTTCTTGTCACCCACGCACTGGGTACAACAATTTTTGTGATCCTCTAACATGCGCTGCAACTTCTTCTTCTCCAAATCACTTGCGCAGCTTTCTCTTTGCATCGGCAATGGCCCGACCTAGATCATCAACGGGCTCATCCGATGCCTCTTCTTCAACTTCTTCCCGCATTGCCGGCTCAGCTTCTTCCCACATTACCGGCTCAGCTTCTTCCCCATTGTTGTATCATCGTATTCGGGGAACCCATGGCCGGGATAGCTGTCGTCGTCCTCTTCTTCTTCATTGTCTTCCATCATAACCCCTCTTTCTCCGTGCTTGGTCCAAACATTATAGTGGGGCATGAAACCGGACTCAAACAGGTGGACGTGAATGGTTCTTGACGAGAGTAATTGCGACCATTCTTACAGCCAAAGACATGGACAAGGCATAAAACCATCCATCCGCTTGTTTTCCTCACCAGCAAGCATAAAAGTATGCACGCCCTCAACGAACTGGGAGAGCATCGGTCATCGTACATCCATTGCCGCTCATCTTCATTACACAACACCGAATAGACTAAATTAATACAAGTTCATACATAAAGTTCATACAACACTTAAATGCAACAAACAAATAACTCTCTAGCTAAAGCATTTAAATGCAACAACAAATGCGATCAAGATCGCAACTAAGGTAACAATTGACCCAACAAAGATAATGATACCAAGCCTCACTATCGATGGCATATTTTCTAATCTTTCTAATCTTCAAGCGCATTTTCTCCATCTTGATCTTGTGATCATCGCATTTACATCGGCAACATGCAACTCCAATTCCATCTTCTCCCCTCAATTCTTTTCAATTTTTCTTTCAAGTACTCGTTTTCTCTTTCAACTAAATTTAACCTCTCGACAATAGGGTCGGTTGGAATTTCCGGTTCACATACCTCCTAGATAAAAATATCTATGTCAACTTGATGGGCATAATTTGTCATAAACACGAAATGCAACAAATAGTTTTAAAAGAGAATATACCACATCCGAATCATAACAAGGACGAGGGCCGACGGGGACGGATATCAAAACCATGGCACTATGTATAACAAACAACGACGGGTAAGATAATTATACGAGTAACTATATATCCAAATCACACAAACATCAATTTTTTATATAAAATTTCATGAACAAGAGGCTCACCACAAGGTGGTGCCCGTGACAGAGACGGTGAGGCGATCGGCAGTGGTTACGACGGAGATTTAGAAGGCACTAAGTAAAACACACCTACATATGCAAACTAAGTGTTATTTTTGACCTCAAATTGCATATAAATCAAATACTAGCACATATATATATATATTTCCTCCCAAATTACTAAACTCACAAATTAATCACTATATAAAGCATTGCAAGAGCTAATCTAGCAATGAGAGATGAAAGGACAAAGTTGCTAACCTTTGTGATCATTTGAATGGATGGGGGCCTTCAAATCTTGACAAATTTTGGGCAAAATGCGTGATGAGCTCGAGAGGAAGAGGGGAAGAAAAGAGAGGAGAGGGTAAAGGGGAAGAACAGAGCGAGCTCGGGTGGATGAAGGGTTTATGTAGGACGACCTTTAGTACCGGTTCGTGCCACGAACCGGTACTAAAGGTGCTGGAGGGGCCCTGATCGACAACATCCTGCCACCACTCTCATTAGTACCGGTTCGTGGCACGAACCGGTGCTAAAGGTTCGCCACGAACCGGTACTAATGAAAGCGGCCCGGCTAGCTGTTGGAACCGGTACTAATGTATACATTAGTGCCGGCTCAAATTCAAACCGGCATTAATGTGCTTCACGTTTGACCCTTTTTCTACTAGTGTACCTATTACCCGTTTTACTATTAAACTTTTGGGAGTTACTTCTACGTTTGCTTCTTATGCCATGCTATGCTAGTAGACGTGGATTGGGTGAGCGATATCCATGACAGATGTGAGATTGTTAATAAATGGTTTATCTAAGGTGGCAACTTAAACACACATCTGTGTGGATTGAGGTACCTGGGTATTCCAGATTACTGTTTCTTTTGGACCGCCACCCGTGCTCAAAGGGATCATGAGACTATTCATACTAGAAACTTCCGTGTGCAGCCGTGAAGCTACTATGGGCTCTAGCATAGTTGACTAAGTCGTGCAAACTCTTACAGTGGTAGACTAGCTGATGTAGGGGATGTAGGTTGGTACGGTCTACCCGATCGTAAGGTGCTAGCGCTTCTGAAAGACTATGGCTCGGTCATCCGTTTCTCAAACACCATGTAGTGCGAGAAATCCAACGGAGGAGATCAAGTCTTGTGGGTAAAAGTGCGCAAACCTCTGCAGAGTGTACAAACTAATCATGGTTAGCCGTGTCCCCGCTTATGGACGTTTTGAGTATCTAGTACTTGGATTATCATGTGAATCTCATCATGTTACTTTAATTAATTTTGTTGGGTTTAATGATGATGCTTAATTGGGATTGAGGATGTCATTAACCATTCTCAATGTTTAACAACCACCATGATAGTTAAATAAAATTTATTCCTTTGCAATAGGGAAAAATTGGCTTTACGCAAAACTGTAACCATAGAGCTTTCGACCAGCCATATATGCATGTAGTATAGCTTATTCTTTCATTACTCTCTATGTGTTACATTGCCAGCATATTCCATGTGCTGACCCGTTTTCGGGCTGCAACGTTTCATGTTGCGTACTTTTCGCATTTACGAGTAAGGTGCCTTTAGGTCGTGGTTCTATACTCAAGATGCCGTTGGAGTTGATGGACTCGCTTATCTTCCAAGCCTTCCGCTGTTATCGTTTTTAGATGGCCTTAAGCCATTTTTATTGTAATAAGATCTCTCTTGAGACATTCGATGTAATAAGTGTGTGATTGCTACTGTTATAAATCCTTCAAGTCTTGTGTGGTGTCGGCATTCTTGATCCGAGGATGACACCGAGCACGTAGATCGATCGTTTGAGGTCTGGTCGCTATAGATTATTTAAGTATGAAACAATTACTTGGATTGTCATCGGGGGTATAGAAGTTGGGAACATTTTTGTGTGACGAAAATGAAGCATAGCCTAACTATATGATTTTGTAGGGGTGAACTTTCTTTTTCCATGCTATTTTGAGAAGACATGATTACTTTGATTAGTATGCTTGAAGTGTTACTACTTCTTTTTATCAATATGAAATTTTATTTTGAATCTTTTGGATCTGAACATTAATGCCACAATAAAGAAAATTACTTTGAGAATCATGCCAAGTAGCACTCCGCATCAAAAATTCTTTTTTATCATTTACCTACTCGAGGACGAAAGGTGAATTAAGCTTGGGGATGCTTGATACATCTCCAACGTATCTATAATTTTTGATTGCTCCATGCTATATTATCTACTGTTTTGGGCAATATTGGGCTTTATTTTCCACTTTTATATTACTTTTGGGACTAACCTATTAACCGGAGGCACAACCCTTATTTGATTTTTTTTTTGCCTATTTCAAGATTTCAAGAAAATGAATATCAAACGGAGTCAAAACGAACGAAATCAACTGGAGAAGTTATTTTTGGAAGAAAAGCCACCAGATAGACTTGGACTCTCGTCAAGATACGGAGCTGGCCACGAGGGTGGGGCGCCCACCCCTAGGGCGCCGCCTCGTGGGGCCCCAAGCTCCACCGACGCACTGCACCCATATATACCCACGTATCTTAAAACTTCCAGAACAGAAGATAGATCGGGAGTTCCGCCGAAAGCCTCTGTGGCCACCAAAACCTCCGGAGCCCGTTCCAAGCACCTTGCCGAGGGGGGAACCCATCACAGTGGCCATCTTCATCATCCGGCGCTCTCCATGACGAGGAGGGAGTAGTTCACCCTCGGGGCTGAGGGTATGTACCAAGAGCTATGTGTTTGATCTCTCTCTCTCTCTCTCTCTCTCTCTCTCTCTCGTGTTCTCTCGTGTTCCCTCTATGGCACGATCTTGATGTATCCCGAGCTTTGCTATTGTAGTTGGATCTTATGATGTTTCTCCCCTCTACTCTCTTGTGATGAATTGAGTTTCCCCTTTGAAGTTATCTTATTGGATTGAGTCTTTATTTGAGAACACTTGATGTATGTCTTGCCGTGTTTATCTGTGGTGACAATGGGATATCATGTGCCACTCGATGTATGTTTTGGTGACCAACTTGCAGGTTCCGCCCATGAACCTATGCATAGGGGTTGGCACACATTCTTGACTCTCCGGTAGAAACTTTGGGGCACTCTTTGAAGTACTTTGTGTTGGTTGGATGAATCTGAGATTGTGTGATGCATATCATATAATCATGCCCACGGATACTTGAGGTGACAATGGAGTATCTAGGTGACATTAGGGTTTTGGTTGATTTGTGTCTTAAGGTGTTATTCTAGTACGAACTCTTTTATAGATTGATCCGAAAGAATAGCTTTGAGGTGGTTTCATACCCTACCATAATCTCTACGTTTTTTCTCCGCTATTAGTGTCTTTGGAGTGACTCTTTGTTGCATGTTGAGGGATTGTTATATGATCTATCGATGTTATTATTGTTGAGAGAACTTGCACTAGTGAAAGTATGAACCCTAGGCCTTGTTTCCTATCATTGCAATACCGTTCGTGCTCACTTTTACCTTTAGTTACCTTGCTGTTTTTATTATTTCAGATTACAAAAACCTTTATCTACCATCCATATTGCACTTGTATCACCATCTCTTCGCCGAACTAGTGCACATATACAATTTACCATTGTATTGGGTGTGTTTGGGACACAAGAGACTCTTTGTTATTTGGTTGCAGGGTTGTTTGTGAGAGACCATCTTCATCCTACGCCTCCCACGGATTGATAAACCTTAGGTCATCCACTTGAGGGAAATTTGCTACTATCCTACAAATCTGTGCACTTGCAGGCCCAACAATGTCTACAAGAAGAAGGTTGTGTTGTAGACATCAATCCAGTGTTTGCTGCACTTCTGCAACTTATCAAATGTCCTTGTCTTGAGCGCATGCAGCACTTCAACGTTCAACCTCTCAGCATGTCCCTTGCTCCTGGGATGAGCAACAGAGGCAAATGAAAGCTTTCTTCCGAGGGTTTCAACATATTGCATGAAGGGGCGGCTTGTGAGCTGGGTGGCGTTGTCAGTGATTACTCTGGCGGGTACTCCGAAATGGCACACCGATCATTTAAAGAACTTGATAGCTGACTGTGCCGTTACCTTCCACACAAGCTCCACTTCCAGCCACTTTGTAAACTTGTCGATTGCAACATACAAGAATTCAAAGCCCTCGGTAGCACGGGTGGAGGGCCCAAGATGTCCAGCCCCAAGACCGAAAATGGCCAGGACAAAGGGATCGTCTAGAGAGCTTGAGAAGGTTGATGTATGTTCTTGGAGTGGAACTGGCAGGCTTCACATCCGGTGACTAGCTCAATCGCATCTTGGAGGGCCATGGGCCTATAGAAACCTTGCTGGAAAGCTTTCCCAACCAAGACTCTTTATCTGATATGGGAGCTGCACACGCCTTTGTGTATTTGTTCCAACAGTTCTTGCCCCTCTTCCCGAAAAATGCACTTCAACTTCACGCTGTTGGCCCTTCTTCTGTATAATGTTTCATCAACAAACTGATACATGCTGGCCCTCCAGGCTACTCTTTCGGCTTCTTCTTGCTCCTCAGGAAGTTCTCCTGTTTGCAGGTAGTGGACTATCTATCGTGCCCAAGTTGGAGCTTGAGGCTCGGCAATAAGGATAAACTGATAGAGGCGAAGGTGTCCTGATGTTTCGATGAGTTGGTGGCTATCATTTTCTGTGGGAGTCGACCTTGACGATTCGAATACGAACATGCGAGACGTCACGCCTTAGCAATCGCTAAACCAGCTTCCGAGGGGTTATTGACCACGCCGGAGCACGATCAACCTGACCACGAGGGTCTGTTTCCTGCGTGCAAACAAAGAACAAGCAAGAAACTGAGATTGCAATCTGGATATTGCGAATATAAGAGGAAAGCTTTGTTAATGAAGGTGGGGTTCTGTGACGCCTTTGTCTTGTCGTTGAACACAAATGAAGTATGCGAAGTTGCAGCTATGGTGAACTTTTAATCTAAACAAAACCCAAAGTCTAAACGACGCCCTAAGGGTTGTATATATGGAAGAAGAGGGGGGAATTCCGAGGACCTTAGGGGAGGGGTACGAAACCAACCCTATCTCTTGTTTCCCCACACATACGGACTCTTAAAACAGCCTATACTTATGTATTTCGAAATTACATGGGCCTGGCCCAATAATAAGGTGACGCGGCACCTATAATAGCCTGTGGACGAAATTTGTGAAGTAGCATCTTGTATATTTTGTCCATGACTTCATGCACTCATTATCGTGGCTTCAAAGTCCTGAAATCATCACTTGAAACTCCGTTCTTGTTTCCCCTGCGCATGCCGTCATCTCCATGCTTGTTCTTGCTCCCATGTTCATCCTTCTCCAAGCTAGGCCTTTCATTTGTAAGCAAATAAATGTATCCAATTTAGGCAGCATCATATTCTCATGAACATTAGAATCATTACCAAGAAACGAAAGTACCTGGTAATTTAATTGGGGTGCACGAGCTCTAGAAATTGGTCCAGTATGTATAGTAGCAGTGGTTGTGGGTGTAACAATGGTATTGATGTCCTCATCATCCTCCCCTTCTTGAAATGAAGTCGTCCTCGATGGAAGCTCATCTTCCTCACCCAAATAAGGCTTCAAATCTGCAATGTTAAAAGTGGGACTAATCCCAAAATCTGCAGGAAGCTCAAGTTTATATGCATTATCATTTATTTTCTCTAACACCTTAAAAGGACCATCAGCACGTGGCATTAGCTTTGATTTGCGCAAATTAGGAAATCTATCCTTACGCAAATGTAACCAAACAAGATCTCCATGTGCAAACACAACATGTTTTCTACCCTTATCTCCAACAAGTTTATATTTAGCATTCATACGATCAATTTTTTCCTCTGTTAACTCATGCATTTTTACAATCAATTTAGCACATTGTTTAGCATCAAGAATTAACCTTCTCTGAAGATGGAACAGGCAACAAATCAATTGGCGCACGAGGTAGGAAACCATACACAATTTCAAAAGGGCACATCTTAGTAGTAGAATGCAATGATTGATTATAGGAAAATTCCATATGAGGCAAGCATTGTTCCCACATTTTCTTATTATTCTTCGAAACAGCCCACAACATAGTAGACAATGTTCTATTGACTACTTCAGGTTGTCCATCAGTTTGGGGGTGATAAGTAATACTAAAAAGCAGTTCAGTCCCCAACTTAGCCCATAAACATCTCCAAAAGTGGCTAAGAAATTTAGTATCACGATCTAAAACAATAGTATTTGGCACACCATGCAAGCGAATAATTTCATGAAAGAACAAATCAGCAACATTAACAAAGATCATCGCTTTTATGACATGGTATAAAGTGTGCCATTTTTGAGAATCTATCCAAGACAACAAATATGCTATCCCTCCACTTCTTTGTTCGAGGTAAACCTAAAACAAAGTCCATAGATATATCCTCCCAAGGAACACTAGGTACAGGCAAAGGCATATATAAACCATGAGGATTGAGTCGTGACTTAGCTTTTTGACATGTAGTGCAGCGAGCAACATAACGATCAACATCCCATCTCATCTTTGGCCAAAAGAAATGTGTAGCAAGTACGTCCTCCATCTTCTTCACGCCAAAGTGTCCCATTAATTCTCCTCCATTCGCCTCCTACAACAACAAAAGACGAACAGAGCTAGCTGGAATGCATAGCTAGTTAGCACAAAAGACAAATCCATCATTAACGACGAACTTGTTCCACATTCTTCCTTCTTTACAATTCTGCATTACATCTTTAAAATCTGCATCATGCACATATTGATCTTTGATGGTCTCCAAACCAAATATTTTGAAGTCAAGTTGTGAAAGCATAGTATAGCAACGAGACAATGCATCAGCGATAACATTTTATTTACCCTTCTTGTGTTTAATGACATAAGGGAAAGTCTCAATGAATTCAACCCATTTAGCATATCTATGATTCAGTTTAGCTTGACTTTTAATATGTTTCAAAGATTCATGATCATAATGTATAACAAATTCTTTGGGCCATAAATAATGTTGCCATGTTTCTAAAGTCCGAACAAGAGCATATAATTCTTTATCATAAGTAGAATAATTCAGACTAGGCCCACTCTATTTTTTAGAGAAGTATGCAACAGGTTTGCCATCTTGTAATAACACACCTCCTAATCCAATTCCACTAGCATCACATTCAAGCTCAAAATTCTTATTAAAATCAGGAAGTTTGAGTAAAGGAGCATGTCTCAACTTATCTTTCAATACCGTGAAGGCTTCTTCCTGTGTGGTACCCCAAACAAAAGGCACATCCTTCTATGTAAGCTCATTGAGAGGTGCAGCAATGGTGCTGAAATCTCTCACAAAACACCTATAGAATCCAGCGAGGCCAAGAAAACTCCTCACTTGTGTGACTGTTTTGGGCTGCGGCCAACTCTCAATAGCTTCAATCTTGGCTTTATCAACTTCAATTCCCTGTGGAGTAACAACATAGCCAAGAAAAGATACCCGGTCGGTGCAAAAGGTGCAGTTCCCAAGGTTACCAAACAAACGTGCATCACGTAGAGCAATAAAAACAGCACATAAATGTTCCAAATGTTCCTCCAAAGATCTGCTATTAATCTGTATATCATCAAAATAGACTACCACAAATCGTCCAATGAAAGCACGTAAAACTTCGTTCATTAATCTCATGAAGGTACTAGGTGCATTAGTTAACCCAAAAGGCATGACTAACCACTCATATAATCCAAACTTAGTTTTAAACGATGTTTTCCATTCATCTCCCAATTTCATATGAATTTGATGGTATCCACTACGCAAAACAATTTTGGAGAATATTGTAGAGCCACTCAATTTATCAAGCATATCATCTAGGCTAGGAATAGGATGATGATAACAAATAGTAATATTATTAATGCCTCTACAATCAACACACATACGCAATGTACCATCCTTTTTTGGCACTAGTATGATAGGAACAAAACAAGGACTAAGAGATTCACATATATAACCTTTGATTGGTACAGTATGGTGCACGGTTGGGTAGCGATGCACCGGGAATTAAGTCAATTTGATGCTCAATCCCTCAAATAGGTGGTAAACCTGGTGGCATGTCTTGTGGAAAGACGTCAGCGAACTCCTGCAAAATGTTAGTAACGGAAGGAGGCAAAGAGGAAGGCACGTCCTCGAATGAAAATAATGCCTCTTTGCTAACATCTAGCTCATCAATATCGGATGTGGTGGCAAGTAAACATATACTTTCAATTTAATTTCAGAAGCAACACTAGATGGTTTATTATTAGGCTTCATTTGTTGCTAAAATTCTTTTGCCACAATCTGATTTTCACACTTATTTTTCTCTTGTTTTGCTTTATTAGCTCTATTAATATCATCTTTCAAAATGGAATCAGGAGACATAGCAAGCAAAGTAATATGTTTATCCTTATGAACAAGAGTATAATGATTGTTTCTACCATGGTGTATAGAGTTTTTATCAAATTGCCATGGTCTACCAAGTAATAGGGAACACGCTTGCATGGTTACCACATCACAATCAACATAAATCAGCATATGTAGAGATACTAAAATGCACACGAACAGTACATGTTACCTTAACCTTGCCGCTGTTGTTGAACCATTGGATGTAGTAAGGATGTGGACGTGGTCTTGTGGTGAGAGATAGCTTCTCCACCATCTCCATGATAGCCAATTTGTTACAGCTCCCTCCATCTATGATGACGCGAATAGAACATTCCTTCACAACTCCCTTTGAATGGAACAAATTATGCCTCTGATTTTGCTCAGCTTGTGTAACCTGCACACTAAAAACACGTTGAGCAAGTAAACATTCATACCTGTTAGCATCTTCAGCAGCCATGTATTGCGTCTCATGGTCAGAATCATCTCCACCATGTTCTTCACTTGTAATAAGAGCCAAAGTCTCCTCATCATAGTCACTAGCGGACTCATACCCACCATCATCAGTAACAATCATCACACGTTTAGATGGGCATTCTCTCGATAATGACCTCCACCCTTGCAACGACAACAAATAATATCATGTGTTTGCCCTGTTGATGCCATGGATGAAGAAGAGCTCTGTGTAGGCCCAGAAGGTGCGCTCTTGGTAGATAGTGGTGGTTGTGCCTGCTTTCTTGTATCACGGTTGGAGGTGGCAGCTGACGGAGGTACTGGTGTAGCAGAACGTGTGGAAGTAGAGGATGCACGCGGTGTCCATGATGAAGGTCGACCTACAGAAAAGTTAGTTCGCGCCAATGCATGCCGATCCTGCACTTCACGTTCAGCTTTGCAAGCAAGATGGAATAAACGAGTGATATTATGATATTCTTTATACTCTATAATGGTCTTAATCTCTTTATTTAATCCACCCATAAAATGTGCAAGCATAGCTTCATCATCCTCAACAATACCACATCTAATCATACCAGTTTGTAATTCCTGATAATATTCTTCTATAAATTTTTTTGCTTGTCTCAAACGCTGCAATTCTTTAAGCAATTCACGTTGATAGCATGGTGGAACCCAGCGAGTACACATAGCAATTTTCAAAGCAGCCCAAGTAGATGGAATATGATATAATCTACAATGTCCAGATCACCAAACACATGCAAAACTAGTGAAAGCACAAACAGCAGCAGGAACACGTCGCTCCTCAGGATACTGTAAACATGTAAAACGTTGTTCAGTTTTTAACTCCCAAGTAAGATATATATAAGGAACATATCTACCCTCAAATGGTGGAATATTCAATTTTAGTTCAGGAAGATGATCATGATCTCGTACATCGGGTGGTGGTGCAGCCCTACCGTTGCGATGATATGCATGAGGACGTCCTGGTGGTGGTGGTGCTGGTGGTTGCACGTAGTTCTGATTTTGATCAACCTCATCCTCGTAATGGTCCTCCACCTCTGCAGTAGCAGCAGAAGCTACAAAAGCATCAACAGTGGCACTAGAATGTTGAACAGGCTCAAGGGGAAAGCGTAGTGCTCGTCCCACTTGATTTGGAAGGCGACGTTGTTGTTGTTGTTGTTGTTGTTGTTGTAGAGGTGCCGCAGGTGCAGCTGGCGGTGGTGGTGGAAAACGTGCAAGCAATTTAGTAAAATTGTTATCGAGCTTTGTTTCAAACGTCTTCCCCATGCCATCTATCTTCTCCATGGCCTATTCAAATATGTTTAGCACGTCTTGCACCTGTCCACTCATCATTTGCTGAAACTTATCATGAAGCTCCTTGTTTGAAAAGTTCTCCCAGTCAATCTCGTCGGCTTGTGATCCTGCCATGGTAAGCAGCAATAGAAACACACAATAATATGATCCTACAAACTACTAACAAGTGGTGGTGGTGGGTGTCACAAATCAGTTAAGCAAATCTCAAATTCTTACCAGTTCTTACCTAGCAAAGAAAGGTGATCGGCAAATCATCAGAGTCAAAACTCTCAAAGCTTGGATAGAGCGATTACCAGGGAGAGTCAGACGCACGAAGAAGATGTATGTGGATCTAGGAAGGCTTATAATATTGTAGCAAAAAAAGGTCAGCAATAATTAATTCAAAGATGCAAAGTTGAATAAACACTCGACGACGGTACTGTGCTGGTCCTAGGCTAGACCGTACTAGAGACGCGAGCCTAGAACACGAAAAAAATCACGGTGCGGCACGTAAACAAGGGAAAAGCACACTCTGGAATTATTTTTTTGCTCTGTTTTTTTGGTGCTCTTTTTTTTTTTGCGCTCCTCTTTTTTTTGCGAAACATCACGATAATGGCGAGTGTCTCAAAACTCTTCCCAGGTCAAAATGACAGGATGGCACGAAATTTTTTTGATAATTTTTTCCGGAAATCAGGGCAGCAGAGCGACAAAAAATCAATATGATGGCACGCGGCTCAAAAGATTCAGAAAAGCCTAAAAACAGGATAGGGAAAAAATATTTTCGCCTGCCAAAATTTTGGCCTAAAAACTGCTCGGGGGTCTCCAGACACTTTTTTTCGAAACCTACTCAGGCAAGGAAACACGAATCGGAAATTAGATGGATATCAAAAACAAACCTAACATGAAAGGAACTCAGATTGGTGGTGGATATATAGTGGTAGGATATGGTAGCGGTGGTGGTATATGGATACAGATCGGTGGTGGTATATGGATACAGATTGGTGCTGGTATATGGATACAGATTGGTGGCGATAAGCGGTGGTAGTAGATGGCAGGGGCGGTGATGATGGTGCGGCGGCGGCGTGACTACTTATGACCAGAACTCGAAACTCTAAAAGACTAGACACTAAGACCAGCAATTAGAAACGACGATGCAACTGCATATTCAACAAAGAAAAAACCCTAAAAAGATTATGCAAAGGCTAGATTGGTTTGGATATGATGAACTAACCCTGTTTTTTGTGGCTTTTTCATGGATTGTAGGTATGAATAACATACTTGATCTGAACTACGAAAAATTGTAAAATCTCAGTGAGCAACCTGGAAATTCTGATACCACTTGATAGAGGCGAAGGTGTCCTGATGTTTCGATGAGATGGTGGCTATCGTTTTTTGTGGTAGTCGACCTTGACGATCCGACTATGAACGTGCGAGACGTCGCGCCTTAGCAATCGCTAAACCAACCTCCGAGGGGTTATTGACCATGCCGGAGCATGATCAACCTGACCACGAGGGTCTTTTTCCTGCGAGCAAACGAAGAACATGCAAGAAACTGAGATTACAATCTGAATATTGCGAATATAAGAGGAAATCTTTATTAATGAAGGTGGGGTTCTGTGACACCTTTGTCTGGTCGTTGAACACAAACGAAGTACGCGAAGTTGCAGCTATCGCGAACTTTTAATCCAAACAAAACCCAAAGTCTAAACGACGCCCTAAGTGTTGTATATATGGAGGAAGAGGGGGTATTTCGTGGACCTTGGGGGAGGGGTCCGAAACCAACTCTATCTCTTGTTTCCCCACACATACAGACTCCAAAAACAGCCTATACTTATGTATTTCGAAATTACATGGGCCTGGCCCAATAATAAGGTGACGCAGCACCTATAATAGCATCTGGACGAAATTTGTGAAGTGGCATCTTGTATATTGCATCCAAGACTTCATGCACTCATTGTGGTGGCTTCAAAGTCCTGAAATCATCACTTGAAACTCCGTTCTTATTTCCCTTGTGCATGCCGTCATCTCCATGCTTGTTCTTGCTCCCATGTTCATCCTTCTCCAAGCTAGGCCCTTCATTTGTAAGCAAAACAAATGTATCCAATTTAGGCAGCATCATATTCTCATGAATATTAGAATCATTACCAAGAAACGAAAGTACCTGGTAA
The DNA here is from genome assembly GCA_021605145.1 of Aegilops bicornis. Classification (NCBI taxonomy): domain Eukaryota; kingdom Viridiplantae; phylum Streptophyta; class Magnoliopsida; order Poales; family Poaceae; genus Aegilops; species Aegilops bicornis. Next base: position 292,636,648 of record CM038672.1, on the reverse strand, counting down.
TTTAATTGGCGTGCACGAGCTCTAGTAATTGGTCCAGTATGTATAGTAGCAGGGGTTGTGGGTGTAATAATGGTATTGATGTCCTGATCACAAACGGCTCCTCCTCATTATGGGAGCGCATACCTCGACCGTAAGAACTTGCAGTTCGGCGGGAGGGTGCTGCTCACCAAGCGAAGTAGAGTTATTCCCGGCAGCTTCTCCACCGGGGGCTTCGGGAAGCCCTGGCGGGCTATGCTTGCCGGAGTCCAACTTCCTCCTTTTTCTGGCCATCATTGTCGGGGATACTGAGTGTTGAGTCAGGTGGAGAACAAAAGTCCCTGGTTCCACAGGGAGTTTTTGTGCAGCGCATTTTGACAGATGGTCAGCAATGTTGTTTTCCGCATGTGGCACGTGCTCTTTGCAATCCATCAAAATGCTCCTCCAGCTTCCTCACTTTCCCAACATATGCCTCCATCATTGAACTCTGGTAATCTTTGTTTACTTATCTTACTACGAGCTGCGAGTCTCCACGAATGACCAACTTCTTCATTCCCAATTCCATTGCAATTCTAAGCCTGGCAAGGAGCCACTCATATTGAGGAGTGTTATTTGTGGCCTCCTCCTGAGGGAAGTGCATCTGAACCACATACTTGAGGTGTTCTACGGTGGGTGCAACAAGAAGCACGCCAGCTCCTGCGCCTTGTAAAGAGAAAGCACCGTCAAAATACATAATCCATTCTTTGGGTGCTTCCTTGCCGGGGGGCTGTCTCTGGAACTTCTTCATCTGGGGTGGGCGTCCATTCTATGATGAACTCCGCCAGTGCCCTGCTCTGAATGGTTGAGGTACTCTCATACTTCAGACCAAAACTTCATAGCTCTAGTGCCCATTCTATTATCCTGCCGTGTCACGCCCAAGATGCGACCCTATCCTAAAGGAACTCGAAGGTCCCACCAATGATAGAAGCGCATCTTGAAGACGCTTTTGCAAGGTGGATATCGTTACATCAACATTACATAATAGACGCGGATACATACAAGGCATACAAATGCCGCAAGAATACATCAATACATCATACACAAGATCAACATCCGACTACGGATGAAACACAAACAGGAACTCAAACGACATCCACCCTGCTAGCCCAGGCTGCCGACCAGGAACCTATTCATGGCGACTGCACCGAATGGATCTAGCGCTCGTGCTCGATGTCATCCCCGGATCAGTAATGCCGACACCACCACAAGATTCAAGGATTTATAGCAGAGTAACAATCACACACTTATTACATCGTTGTCCACAAGGGAACTTAATACAATAATATGGCTTAAGGCCATCTAATGATAACAACGGAAGGCTTGGAAAACGAGTGAGTCCAACAACTCCAACGACATCACTGAGTATAGAACCACGACCTAACACCTTACTGTCATTCGAAAAGTCTCGCAACATGAAAAGTTGCAGCCCAAACGGTCGAGACATGGAATATGCTGGCAATGTAACACATAAAGAACAATGAAGCGACAAGTCTATACTACATGCATATTTGGCTGGTGGTAAGGCTCTACGGTTACATTTTTGCATAAAGCTGATTTTTCCCTACATCAAAGGAATAATTTTATTTAACTATCATGGTGGTTGTTAAACATTGAGAATGGTTGACAGCATCCTCAATCCCAATTAAAAATACTCATTAAAACCCAATAACTTATTATTAGAAGTAACATGTTGAGATTCACATGATATTCAAGTACTAGATACTCAAAACGTCCATAACCGGGGACACGGCTAATCATGATTAGTTTATACACTCTGCAGAGGTTTGTGCACTTTTCCCCACAAGACTCGATCGCCTCCGCTTGGTTCTCGCACTACATGGTGTTTGAGAAACGGATGACCGAGACATAGTCTTTCAGAAGCGCTAGCACCATACATGAGGGTATACCGTAACAACCAAAAACCCCAACATCAGCTAGCCTACCCGTAGGGAGTTCGCACAACTTAGTCAACTACGCCATGAGCCCATAATTGGCTTGTGGCTGCACACGGAAGTTTCTAGTTTGCACGGGTGGCGGTCCAAGAAATACAGCAAGTCCTGATAGAAACCAGTGCCTCAATCCACCCAGATGTGTGTTTAGGTTGCCACCTTAGATAAACCATTAATTAACAATCTCACATCTGTCATGGATATTCACTCACCCAATCCACGTCTACTAGCATAGCATGGCATAATCAAGCAAACGTAGAAGTAACTCCCAAGGTTTCATAAGTAAAACAGTAATAGGTACTACCTCAATCTACTTCCCATCCCACAATTTAATTAGATCCTAAACATGCAAGTGTTTGAGGGTTTGATCTAATGCATAAAAGCTGGGTAGTAGAAAAGTATGATCAAAGTGTTACTTGCCTTCTGATGATCCATGAGTCCTAGAGATTCAAGTAACAAGCGGCGCACTCGGGTGATCTAACGCAGACAAACAACAAGCATACAATAAGTACTCATCTAATGCACAGGAAATCTCGAATAAAAGATCTAACCAGATAGTTCAACTTAAGAACCCTGGGTGCAAAGAATCGAATCAAATAAAGCATCGAAAGTCGGAACTCGAGAGAGAACGACTCGGTTTAGCAATCTGAAATTAGGTCAAAATTTTACAGTAGCAAAACTCTGTGTAAGTAGGTTAGTCGGAACGGCGGTTTCGTTCTGAAACTCCAGCGCTTGAATCACCTGATTCGATAAACGAGCAAGAAATAAAACAGATTTGAAAATCGGATCGTAAATCGAATCGAAAAATAATGGATTAAATCCGATTTAAAAGAAAACGACGAACGGATTAAATAACGGACGTTCGTTATCAGAACTAATCAATGAACGCGTTCATTGAAACGAAACGGGTCGGTGAACGTTCACTAAATAAGAAAACCGAAAAAATAAAACCAATCTAGGTTTTTTTAAAAAACCGAACATCTCAATAAAATCGGACCGGGTTTCTAGGAAAACCGGATCGGATCGGGCGGCGGCTACCTCGGTGATCGCCGCGGGCTCAGCGAGGTCGGGAGGGGCGGCGGGTCGGCTGGCGGCGGGTGCTCCGGCACGAGGGCGGCGACGGCGGGATCGGCGGCTCGGCGGCGGCGGGTGGCTTGGGCGCGGTGGCGGCGGGGTGAGGAGAGAAGGGGTCCCGGGTTAAATAGGAGGGGGCTCCGTGCCTTGGGGAGGGAGGGGCACGGCGGGTGTCCGACCCGGACAGGCGGCGCGGTGGCGTCTTGGCGGCGGGCTCACGCCGGGCGGCCGAGCGAGGAGGAAAGGGAGGTGGGCCGGGGCGCTGGCCGGGCTGGTGGGCTGGCCGGGCCTTGGCCCAGGAGGGGGGGCGTTTTTTAAAATAAAACAAAACGAATTAAAAAAATATCAAACGAGCTCCGATTTAAATAAAACAAATTTTCCCCGACTCCTAAAAATGAGTCGAACAAAATGAACTTTAAAAACGGCAAACATGCATAATATTTTTAAAATGCTCATTTTTGCCTAAGCAAAATAAATCTCCCAAAAACCAAATTTTGATTTATTTATAATATCTTCATTTTTCCTAAATGTTGGGAAAGTCATATTATTCCCTCTCTTGAGATTTTTATAGGAAAAACTTTACGAAGATAATTAAATAAATCCAATGATCCTATTTCCAATATTTGAGAAATCCCAAATATGAAAATTATGAAACTTCCAACTCTCTCCGAGGGTCCTTGAGTTGCGTGAAATTTTCTAGGATCGAGAAAAATGCGAGGAAATATGATATGCATGATGACCTAATGTATAACATTCCAAATTGAAAATTTGGGATGTTACAAACCTACCCCCTTAAGATGAATCTCGCCCTCGAGATTCGGGTTGGCTAGAAAATAGGTGAGGGTGGTCCTTGAGCAAAACTTCCTCTCTTTCCCAGGTGGCTTCATCCTCAGTGTGGTGGCTCCACTGAACTTTGCAAAACTTGATAACCTTGCCGCGGGTAACTCTGCTGGCATAATCGAGAATCTTAACCGGTTTTTCCTCATATGTCAAGTCATCCTTCAACTGAATTGCTTCCGGTGTACTGTGTCTCTTAACGGTACCTCTGCTATCTCGGGGTGACATTTCTTCAACTGAGAAACATGGAATACGTCATGAACTCCTGACAGTCCTTCTGGTAATTCCAACTTATAATCAACTTCTCCCATGCGTTGCAAAATCTTATACGGTCCAACGAAACGTGGTGCTAACTTTCCTTTAACTCCAAAACGCTTAACTCCTCAAGCGGGGATACTCGAGATATACTGTCTCCAACTTCATATTCAATCGCTGCGCTTTGAATCGGCATAGCTCTTTTATGCGGACTGGGCTACCTTGAGCCTGTCTCGAATCAACTTAATTTTCTGTTCGCACTCCTTAATCAAATCTGGTCCAAACAACCGGCGATCTACGCTTTCGTCCCATAACAACGGTGTCCTGCACCTTCTTCCATACAAAGCCTCGAAGGTGCCATCTTCAAGCTGGTTTGGTAGCTGTTGTTGTAGGAAAATTGACATCTGACAAATTGTCATCCCAGCTAGATCCATAATCTAGGGCACAAGCTCTCAAAGATGTCCTCCAAAATCTGATTGACTCTCTCGGTCATCCATCGGTGCGTGGGTGGAAAGTCGCATCAATTCCAATCGGGTTCCCAATGTTTCGTGCAACTGGTTCCAAAACTTCGAGGTAAACTGGGTTCCTCTATCTGATACGATGCTCCTCGGAACTCCGTGTAAGCACACAATTCTGGTCATGTATATCTTTGCCAACTTAGCACTACTATAGGTAGTCTTGACTGGAATAAAATGAGCTACCTTTGTTAAACGGTCGACTATAACCCAAATCGAGTCATATCCTGAATGAGTCTTTGGCAATCCCGTGATAAAATCCATGCCTAGTTTATCCCACTTCCATTCGGGTTTCGGCAATGGTTGTAACAATCCTGGCTTCGATGTTACTGCCTTTACTTTCGACATACGTCACAAACTGCTACATACTCCGCAATATCCTTCTTCATTCCGGTCCACCGTAAAGTATTTTCAAATCCAAATACATCTTGGTATTTCCTGGGTGAATCGAATAGGGTGAATCATGAGCTTCTTGTAAAATCAACTTCACGATCTCGGGTCATTGGGCACATAAACACGGTCTTCAAACCATAGGGTATCATGCTCATCCTCACGAAATCCTTTAGCTTTTCCTTTGCTCATTTTCTCCTTTATAGAGGCAACTTCCTTATCCGCCTTTTGGGCTTCTCCGATTTTGTCCATCAGCGTTGACTGAATCTCCAATGCTGCTACATAGCCTCTTGGAACTATTTCCATACATAGCTCTCGAAGGTCCTCGGCTAACTCATTGGGTATTCCTCCCATCATTAGGGTATTGACGTGGCTCTTACGGCTCAATGCATCTGCTACGACATTAGCCTTCCCGGGGTGATAATGCAATCTCATGTCATAATCCTTGATAAGCTCTAACCATCTCCTTTGTCTGAGATTCAATTCTTCCGTGTGAAGATGTACTTCAAACTCTTGTGATCCGTATATACTTCACAATGATTTCCAATGAGAAAATGTCTCCACGTCTTGAGGGCATGCACAACGGTGCTAACTCCAAATCATGAGTGGCATAATTCAACTCATGGGGCTTAAGTTGTCGTGAAGCATACGAAACAACTCTTCCTTCCTGCATAAGCACTGCTCCAAGTCCTCGACGTGAAGCGTCGCAATACACCTCATAATCCTTAGTTTGATCTGGCAATATCAAAACTGGTGAGGTAACTAATCTTTTCTTCAACTCCTGAAATCTTGCCTCACAGTCCTTAGTCCATATGAATTTGTTTTCCTTCTTTAACAATTCTGTCATAGGCTTGGCAATCCTTGAGAAATTCTCAATGAACCTTCGGTAGTATCCTGCGAGTCCAAGGAAAGTTCGAATCTTTCCAACTGTCGTTGGTGCTTCCCATTTGGTTACGGTCTCAACTTTTGTGGGGTCAACTGCTATCCCTTCTCCGGATATAACATGTCCGAGAAATCCAACTTCCTTTAACCAAAACTCACATTTGCTGAACTTGGCATACAACTGGTGTTCCCTCAGTTTCTCCAAAACCAATCGCAAATGTTCCTTGTGTTCCTCTTCATTCTTCGAGAAAATCAAAATGTCATCAATGAAGACCACGACGAACTTATCCAAAAACTCCATAAACACTTTGTTCATCGTGTTCATGAAATAGGCTGGTGCGTTAGTCATCCAAATGACATGACGGTATACTCGTCTGATCCATATCTCGTGGTAAATGCTGTCTTGGGTATGTCCTGCTCCCGAATCTTCAATCGATGGTACCACGATCGCAAGTCGATCTTGGAAAACACCTTGGCTCCTTGCAAGCGATCAAACAGATCATTTATCATAGGTAGTGGGTACTTGTTCTTGATTGTTACTTCATTCAATCCACGATAATCAACAACCATTCTTAACGATCCATCCTTCTTCTCCACTAGCAAAACGGGTGATCCCCAAGGTGAAGAGCTTGGGCGTATAAAACCTTTATCCAAAAGCTCTTTAATCTGCTTCTTGATTTCCGCCAAATCACATGCGGGCATCCTATATGGTCGCTTCGATATCGGGCCTGTTCCCGGCAACAGCTCGATCAAAAACTCAATGTCTCTATCCGGTGGCATTCCAGGCAACTCTTCCGGAAATACATCAGGAAAATCCTTCACCACGGGTACTTCTTCCTGTACCACTCTTGATAAGCAATTAACTTGTGCTCTCCTCGGCCCGTGCCGTGATACATACTTAATCCTTCTTCCTTCAGGTGTGGTGAGCAAAATTGATCTAGTGGAGCAATCAATGTTTCCTCCATACTTTGATAACCAATCCATTCCTAATATCACATCCAATCCTTGGGATTCCGTAACTATTAGGTGCGAGGGAAAACATAGTGTCCAATCCTTAATGGCGATCGATCACACCATTTACTAGCCATGTACTCTGCTCCGGTGAGGTTACTAGCATGGGTGACCTAAGGGCTTGGGTTGGTAACTTGTACTTATCCACAAATACCCTTGATGTGTATGAATGCGATGCACCAAAGATCGAAAAGAACAAGCTGCAGAAATGACTTAACCAAAACTTACCGATTCTTTGCGTCGGGCTGATCTTCAACCTCCTCCACTTCAATGTGGTTCACCTGTCCCCTATTGAAAGGGTTGGGCTTCTTTCCAGAGCTTCCATTGCCATTTCCATTACAGCCTTCAGGCGATCATTGGCATAATGCCCGATCTTACGGCACTTAAAGCAAGTAATATGACTCGAGGTCTACTTTGGATGGTGTTGACGGGTTGGTGCGATTCTGTCCATTACTTCCTCCATTCCCGTTCCCATTCTTGGTGCTTTGTTATGGTTATGCGAATTACCTCCTCCATGGGTATGCTGAAACTGAATTCCTGATTTAGGGGTATAACGAGGTTTCTGCTGAGCTCGAGTTATACTTCCCTTGCCCATACTTCCGCTTGCAGTTCTCAATTTGCCGCTGCTTTCCTTCAATCATGAGGGCTCGGTCTACTAACTCCTGGTAGTTATTGAAACCGCTACCATCAACGGCATCTGAACTCATCATTCAGTCCTTCTAGAAACTTCTCCGCTTAGTCGCATCAAGAGTAACGTCATCCGGGGCATAACGTGCTAGTTTACTAAAGTCATCCACGTCTTGTGCCAACAGTCCTTCCTCCTTGGCGTAAATTGCGAAACTCACGCTTCTTCATGGCCATAGCTCCTGCTGAAACATGGGCGTCTTGAAAAGCTTGCTGAAATTGATCCCATGTGACGGTGTCTACGGGTAAGTGGTCGTGAAATTCTCCCACCATCTTTGCTGGGTCCTTCAAGTGATGGGCTGCAAACTTCACTCTTTCTCCATCCGTGCATCCTGCGTTGGTCAGCTCCCTTCCTATCTTGCGGAGCCAGGTCATCTGCTACAATTGGCTCGGTGCATCTTTGGAATACACCGCGGGTTTAGTCTAAGGAAAGCGAAGTTAGATGATCCGCAGTGGTGGTGGTGGTGGGTTGTTGTTGTTGTTGCCACAGTTACGCACCAATGTTTGAATCGGGGTATTCTGCTGGATCGGTTGGGTGATCTCTGGCGGAAAAAGCGAATCCGAATTCGGCGTCTCGGAGGCATCGATGGGTTTAGAAAAGATGAGAACTTAGAATAGAATGAGGTCTAAGGGGAATCACTACCCAAATGCACATGAGCAAATACACACAAAATCACTTCATTCAATCAAACAAGGCTTACAACGATCTAACTATCGCAAAAGTGCGTGTACTATAAGGATTTACATGGAGGAATACTACTAATATGTGGGGACTTCTACTAATTTGAACCGTGGAAGACTCCATAATGTCTCGCTCCAAATTTCGTCTTCAAAGTCGGGTTCACTTGGATCCGAATCGGTGTCGTCGATGTTGATGTAGTCGCTTGGGCAATTGACATCTTGGTCTTCATTCCCTGAGCGCCAACTTCTTCTTGAGTTCTTCAATCTCGTACTTAAGATCGTTATTGTGTCTTGCTAGGGCTACGATCTCGTCCATATAGTCCTGGCGAGTTGTCTTTAGTTCTTCTTCAAGTTCGATGATCCTTCCTTTTGCATTCTGCAACTCCAACATATCATTGCACATCTGGTTCTCCTGACGTCGAATGTGCCGGTTTAACTCCTGGATAAATGCTGCAATGGATCTATCCTTCTTGGTCTTGACGACGTCCCATTTGTCATCTCGGCGTCCGCAATCGATAAATTGTGTCCTTGAGGTCTTCTTGATAAACTTCTCCAATGCGTCCCATGGTAATGTGAGCTGCCATGCTCTTTCCTGCACTCCAAGTTGGTGCACCGAAAACACTATCTATAGGCTTGGTGATTGGGGCGAATGTCCTTCTGGAACGTGAGCGTGAATCTTCCAGCTCCTCTTGAGCAGTGGCGTTGAAAGTCCGGTGAAGCTTGGTAATCCAATGTTCAGGTACTTGGTAACTTCCTTCAAGTGAAATCCAAAAGGTGTGCCTTCATCCGGTTGGGTGTACTTGATCTTCACGTCCGTCATCCTAAAGAGAGTAGAAAAGATGAGGAGTTAGAAAATGGGAAGAGAATAGTGATCTATGGCTTTATCTTAGTGGTCGTGTCCTACGATCGGCGTGTGCTCGATACCATTCTCTGTGGCGACCGGACCGAATGGATCTAGCGCTCGTGCTCGATGTCATCCACTGGATCGATGTCTGACACCACACAAGATTGAAGGATTTATAGCGAGTAGCAATCACACACTTATTACATCGTTGTCCACAAGGGAACTTAATACAATAATATGGCTTAAGGCCATCTAATGATAACAGCGGAAGGCTTGGAAAGCGAGTGAGTCCAACAACTCCAAAGCGGCATCATCGAAAGTATAGAACCACGACCTAACACCTTACTGTCGTAAATGCGAAAAAGTCTGCAACATGAAAAGTTGCAGCCCGAAACGGGTCAAGACATGGAATATCTTTGGCAATGTAACACATAAAGAACAATGAAGCGACAAGTCTATACTACATGCATATTTGGCTGGTGGTAAGGCTCTCTGGTTACATTTTTGCATAAAGCTGATTTTTCCCTACATCAAAGGAATAATTTTATTTAACTATCATGGTGGTTGTTAAACATTGAGAATGGTTGACATCCTCAATCCCAATTAAAAATACTCATTAAAACCCAATAACTTATTATTAGAAGTAACATGTTGAGATTCACATGATATTCAAGTACTAGATACTCAAAAGCGTCCATAACCGGGGACACGGCTAATCATGATTAGTTTATACACTCTGCAGAGGTTTGTGCACTTTTCCCCACAAGACTCGATCGCCTCCGCTTGGTTCTCGCACTACATGGTGTTTGAGAAAGCGGATGACCGAGACATAGTCTTTCGAGCGCTTAGCACCTTACATGTGGGTAGACCGTACCAACCTACATCCCCAACATCAGCTAGCCTACCCGTAGGAGTTCGCACAACTTAGTCAACTACGCCAGAGCCCATAATTGGCTTGTGGCTGCACACGGAAGTTTCTAGTTTGCCTGGGTGGCGGTCCGAAGAAATACAGGCAAGTCCTGATAGAAACCAGGTGCCTCAATCCACCCAGATGTGTGTTTAGGTTGCCACCTTAGATAAACCATTAATTAACAATCTCACATCTGTCATGGATATTCACTCACCCAATCCACGTCTACTAGCATAGCATGGCATAATCAAGCAAACGTAGAAGTAACTCCCAAGGTTTCATAAGTAAAACAGGTAATAGGTACTACCTCAATCTACTTCCCATCCCACAATTTAATTAGATCCTAAACATGCAAGTGTTTGAGGGTTTGATCTAATGCATAAAACTGGTAGTAGAAAAGTATGATCAAAGTGTTACTTGCCTTGTCGATGATCCATGAGTCCTAGAGATTCAAGTAACAAGCGGCGCACTCACGGGTGATCTAACGCAGACAAACAACAAGCATACAATAAGTACTCATCTAATGCACAGGGAAATCTCGAATAAAAGATCTAACCGGATAGTTCAACTTAAGAACCACAGGTGCAAAGAATCGAATCAAATAAAGCATCGAAAGTCGGAACTCGAGAGAGAACGACTCGGTTTAGCAATCTGAAATTAGGTCAAAATTTTACAGTAGCAAAACTCTGTGTAAGTAGGTTAGTCGGAACGGCGGTTTTAAATTCTGAAACTCCGTGCGCTTGAATCACACGATTCCGATAAACGAGCAAGAAATAAAACAGATTTGAAAATCGGATCGTAAATCGAATCAAAAATAATGGATTAAATCCGATTTAAAAGAAAGCAGCGAGCGTATTAAATAACGGACGTTCGTTAACAGAACTAATCCAATGAACGCGTTCATTGAAACGAACGGGTCGGTGAACGTTCACTAAATAAGAAAACCGAAAAAAATAAAACCAATCTAGGTTTTTTTTTAAAAAAAACCGAACATCTCAATAAAAACCGGACCGGGTTTTCTAGGGAAAACCGGATCGGATCGGGGCGGCGGCTACCTCCGGTGATCGCCGGCGGGGCTCCGGCGGGGTCGGGAGGGGCGGCGGGGTCGGCTCGGGCGGTGCTCCGACGAGGGCGGCGACAGTGGGGATCGGCGGCGTCCTCGGCGCAAGGGTCTTCGGGCGCGGTGGCGGCGGGGTGAGGAGAGAAGGGGGGATCCCGGGTTAAATAGGAGGGGGCTCCGGTGCCTTGGGGAGGGGCACGGCGGGTGTCCACCCGGACAGGCGGCGGCGGTGGCGTCTTGTGGCGGGGTTCACTTCAGGCGGCCGAGCCTTGAGGGAGGAGAGGAGGTGGGCCGGGGGCGCTGGGCTGGGCCTGGCCGGTTGGGCCCGGGCCTTGGCCAGGCGCGTTTTTAAATAAAACAAAAGCGAATTAAAAAAATATCAAACGAGCTCTGATTTAAATAAAACAAATTTTCCCGACTCCTAAAAATGAGTCGAACAAAATGAACTTTAAAAGCAGCAAACATGCATAATATTTTTAAAATGCTCATTTTGCCTAAGCAAAATAAATCTCCCAAAACCAAATTTTGATTTATTTATAATATCTTCATTTTCCCTAAATGTTGGGAAAGTCATATTATTCCCTCTCTTGAGATTTTTATAGGAAAAACTTTACGAAGATAATTAAATAAATCCAATGATCCTATTTCCAATATTTGAGAAATCCCAAATATGAAAATTATGAAACCTCCAACTCTCTCCGAGGGTCCTTGAGTTGCGTGAAATTTTCTAGGATCGAAAAAAAATGCGAGAAAATATGATATGCATGATGACCTAATGTATAACATTCCAAATTGAAAATTTGGGATGTTACACTATCCCCTGATCGACGAAGAAGAAGAAGAACTCCAAAACAAATAAACATCGCTCGCGTCATGATCATCGCAAAACCTGTACCTGCAACTGTTGTTGTAGTAATCCGTGAGCCACGAGGACTCAGCAATCCCATTACCATGGGTATCAAGACTAGCAAAGTTTAATGGGTAAGGAAGGGGTAAAGTGGTGAGGTTGCAGCAGTGACTAAGCATGTATGGTGGCTACCTTTCGAAACAAGAGCGAGAAGAGAAGCTTAGCAAGCGGTCGTCAACTAGTACTGATCAAGAAGTGATCCTGAACTCCTACTTACGTCAAACATAACCCAAAAACTGTGTTCTCCTCTCGAACAACCCCGAAAAGAGACAATCACGGTTACACACACGGTTGGTGTATTTTAGAATAGTTTACTTCAAGTTTAGTACAACCGGATATCAACAAATTCCCATCTGCCACATAACCGCGGACACGGCTTTCGAAAGTTCAAACCCTGCAGGGGTGTCCTAACTTAGCCCATGATAAGCTCTCACGATCAACGAAGGATATTCCTTCTCCCGGGAAGACCCGATCAGTCTCGGAATCCTAGTTAAAAGACATTTCGACAATGGTAAAACAAGTCCAGCAAGACCACCCGACTGTGCCGAAAAATCCCGATAGGAGCTGCACATATCTCGTTCTCAGGGCACACCGGATGAGCGAAGCGTACAGGTACCAACGTAATCCAAGTTTCCAAGGGACGGTCCCGCATGGTGCTCTAGTTCGGACCAACACTTAGAGAAGCATTGCCCCTGGGGGGGGGGGGGTAAAATAACATGACCCTCTGGTTAATTACTCCCAAGGGAAAGGTATAGGTGGTAGGTAGGCAAATGGTAAAACCAATGTTGGGCCTTGCTGGAAGAGTTTTATTCAAGGCGAACTGTCAAGGGGTTCCCATAACACCCAACCGCGTTAGGGACGCAAAATCCGAGAACATAATACCGATATGATGGAAACTAGGGCGGCAAGAGTGGAACAAAACACGTGCATAAGGCCGAGCCTTCCACCCTTTACCAAGTATATAGATGCATTAATAATATAAGAGATATTGTGATATCCCAACATAAACATAATCCAACAAGGAGCAATCTTCATCTTCGCCCGCAACTAGCAATGCTAAGAGGGGCTGAGCAAAAGCGGTAACATAGCCAAACAACGGTTTTGTAGGAAGGGTGACAAGGGTTAGAGGTTCATGGCAATTTGGGAGGCTTGATAAGCAAGTGGTAGGTAACATGGCATAGCGGTAGAACAAAGCGTAGATGAACGAATCCTCACGATCGCAACGAAACGGGAACTATCGAGAAGAAGCACACAACATGGTAAACACACCACACATGAACAAGACATGATACTCAACCAAGTATGATGCATGACAAGGTTACATGAAGCTACGCATGGAAGATATGATGCATACAAGAACAACACATCAAAGCAAGTTTAAATGAGGCCGGAAACAACATATAATTATTCCGGTAAGTCCTCATATGCAAATTTCGAAATTGGTCCAGATATGAATAAACCTTATGTTCAAGTTGTTAAACAGCAAGTTAAGATGCACCACGATGATCTACACGGAATTCTAGTTAAGTTACATATAAAGTTCATTAGGTTCGGAGCTACGGCCTAGAAGATATGAGCAAAACAAGTTAAGCATGTCATTGGTGCGAAATGCATTCAAACATCAAGTAATCACACTCAAAACATGAACGCAACAAGGTAACATGAAACTACATGCAAAACTAAGCAAGTTTCATATATAGCACACTCAAAGCGGAGCAACAGTTCAACACATACACACCATCCAAGTTTAAAGGACAAGCTGTCGAAACCAACAACTAGGCAACTTGCAAGCATCAACACAATATGCTACATCACCTCAATATGAAAACAAATGGCATGGGCATGCTGTACAGGTAAAGAGTGGCAAAACATGAACACTGAGCTATCTCTAGAAACCAATAGATGATGCTCAAAATGACATGGCAAGATTACAAATAATAACAGTTTCACAGACTAAGCAGAATTCACAGGACATGGCAGAAATAACATCAGGTTGCAATGTTTAGCAGAAATGACTAAGTCAAAGAAATCAGCAACATCAAGAAGGCTACTTTGCAAGCTTGTTTCAAACAATACATGGCATATCATGAAGAATCATGCTCAAAATAAAATCACACAAAAAGATACAAAAATGACAAATGAGCAAGTTCTGTTAAACTACAGCAGACAACATCACATAGCAGTCTTGGAACGATGATTAGGGCAACAAGATGAACTCAAACAAGCATGCCACAATGGAATGAAATTAAGAGCATCTCACAGTGAACATTTTGATATATTATACGCACAACACGAGCAGTACACACAAAGTTATGGCATGATGAATAGTGCACCAGAATGTATGATTTTAGGGACTTGGCAGATTTTTCACCTCGCGAAAAAAAAACTGGCAGGTCGGGGTTGGCTCCTTCTCTCGTACAGAACTGCCATGGCGGAAGTCAACGCCGGCGGCGAGGGGGTGTGGGACTACGGTGGGCATTGGAAAGGCCGGGAATGGGTGGATCTGGGCATGGGAACCCCGGATCCGGCCGCGGTGGTCGACGGCGGCGCTCGTGGAGGCGGAATTTGGTCGCGGTGACGGCGGGACGGCCATGGCAGGAGCTCCTGCGGGAGAGGAAGAGGAAGGTGAGGGAGAGAACGAGCGGAGGAAAGAAGGAGATGATGGGCAGGGCGGCGGGGCACTCATCTCCGGTGAGGTCCGGTCACCGACGGCGGGGCTCAGCCGGCGAGGTCGCGAGGCAGGTCGGGCAAGGCCCTCGGGTGGAGGCAGTTGCCTCGATCCAGGGGGATCGAGCGCTGCAGGAGGTCGCGGATGCTCCTGCGGGAGCGGCAGCGTACGGGCGGCAGATGGGCTCCGGCGGGCCTCCCGTGGGCTTCGCTGACCGCGGTGGAGAGGAGGGCTGTGGGGTGACGTGGCGCAGCGCGGGATGGAGAACGGCGGTGCGGGTGGGCTCAGGTGGCGGCGCGCCCTGTGGCTGATCGCCAAGGGGTGGCGGCGCACTGGCAGCGCCGGATCCAAGGGGAAGGTGAGGGTGGCTGGCTGATGATTGGGGGCACAGATTTCGAGGAGGAGGAAGGAGAAGGCCAAAAATGGCAGGGGAGACACCTATATATGGTAAGGGGGGCTAAGCTTAGGGGTTTTGCTCCGTTTCGGAGCCGTTCGATCGCCATCGGACGGTCCGAAGCGGAGAAATAGGTAGGGCCTAGGGGTGTTAGTGGGCTGTGGAGAGTGGGTGTGGGCTGAGAAGAGAGCAGTGCAGCCCGACAACGGTTTTCGGAGATCGAAAACGACCGACGTTTGAGCGCAGCGACGCCGCTATATATTTGACGATTGGGCTATCAAACGGGCTCCGAATGCGACGAAACTTGACAGGCGCTCTGTACACTATATTAAGATCGCACGCCAAGTTTCGACCCATTCCGAGAACATTTTCCGGCCACTTATAAAATAATATTCAAGAGGTGTCGGGGCGCGTGCGAGTGTGAGAATGGGCTCGTAACAGACAACGGAAGGAGCGGGAAGACTGGGACGGATGCAAGTTTTGAAAACATGAGGATGCAAAGCATATGATGACATGGCAAAATACAACACGCAAGCAAATGACATGGCAAGGACGACGAATAACTGGCGGACACCTGGCGCATCGGATCCGGGGCGTTACATGCCGCTGGCATCAGGGTTCCTCAGTATGCGTTGCAATGGGAAACGAGTCACAACTGTGATCTCATGTGCTTGGAAGTAGTGGAGTAGTTTCCTTGAGGCCATTATGAGGCCGAAGATGAACTTTTGCACTCCAGAGTACCTTGACCTAGCCCCTTGCAATAGGGAGCTGACAAAGTACACTTGCTGTTGCACCACTTTCTTCGTTGCTGTGGTCTTGGAATTGCCTTCGCTATCTTGCTCTTCTTTCTCCTGATCCGTGCTCGATCTTGCCGTAACTTGCTTAGTTTCACCTTCGGAGGGAGCTGCTGCCATGGCTGCTTCTTCATCCGTTTCTGTAGGATCGAAAGTAGGTCTAGAGGGGGGTGATTAGACTACTTGACCAAATAAAAATCTACCCTTTTCCCAATTTTAAGTCATGGCAGATTTTAGCAACTTAGCGCAAGTTAGCAATCAACCTACACATGCAATTCTAGGAGTGTAGCAGTAGAAACTAAAACATTGCATATGAAGGTAAAGGGAAGGGTTTGGAGAAGGCAAACGCAATGTAGACACGGAGTTTTTGGCGTGGTTCCGATAGGTGGTGCTATCGTACGTCCACGTTGATGGGGACTTCAACTCACGAAGGGTAACGGTTGCGTGAGTCCATGGAGGGCTACACCCATGAAGGGTGCACGAAGAAGCAACCTTGTCTATCCCACAATGGCCATCGCCCACGAAGGACTTGCCTCACTCGAGTATATCTTCATGAAGCAGGCGATCTCCTTGCCCTTACAAACTCCTTGGTTCAACTCCACAATGTTGTCGGAGGCTCCCAAGTGACACCTAATCAATCTAGGAGACACCACTCCCCAAAAGGTAATAGATGGTGTGATGATGATGAACTCCTTGCTCTCGTGCTTCAAATGATAATCTCCCCAACACTCAACTCTCTCTCTCTCTCTCATAGATTTGGCTATGGTGGAAAGATGATTTGAGTGGAAAGCAACTTGGGAAGGCTAGAGATCAAGATTCTTGTGGTTGGATTGGACTGTCTTGGTCTCAACACATGAGTAGGTGGTTCTCTCTCTCAGAAAATGAGTAGTGGAAGTGTAGGCATGTTCTGATGGCTCTCTCTTGAAGGGACAAGGGGTGGAGGGGTATATATAGCCTCCACAAAAAATCCAATTGTTACACACATTTGACCCAACTAGGTCAGAACGAATGGAAGAACTCGGTGAGACCGATTCAGTTCCAAATGTGAACGCTAGAAATCTCGATGTGACCGACATGATCAACTCGGTGGGACTGATGTGCTAGGGTTAGGGAGAAACCTCATCTCGGCGAGACCGATTGCTTAAACTCGGTGAGACCGATTTCAGCAAAGAGCATGTTGGTCAAGCAAACTCGGTGGGACCGATTGCACATTTTGGTGAGACCGAAATAATTACAACAGGCAACAGAGAGTTTGCAAGTCCACCTCGATGAGACCGAGATCCTTATCAGTGTGACCAAATTGTCTAGGGTTTCCGGCAGTGGCTAGGTCAAGTGAACTCGGTGGCCTCGGATAGATCAAATCGGTGGGGCCGAGTTTGACTTTAGGTTTTGGACATATGTGCAAATGAGAAAGTGGCTAAGGGTTTTGGAGCAATATCATTAAGCACTTTGAGCAAGTAGACCATTAAGCCACACCTCATCCCTTTTTAATAGTATTGACTTTCCTATGGGCTCAATGTGATCTTGGATCACTAAAATATAAATCAAGAGTCTTGAGCTTTTGCCAATCTTTGTCCTTAGCATTTCGAGGGGTGCACATCTCTAGTCTATGGCATGTGAATCATTGAACTTTCTGAAATATTTAACTTGAATGGATATTAGTTCAATGAGCTATATGTTGTTATGAATTACCAAAACCACCCGGGGATTAGTTGCACTTTCAATCTCCCCCTTGTTGGTAATTCATGACAACATATAGATCAAAGCTTCGACAGATGATAATATGAATGAAATACATCGTCGCTTTGAGAAGTATGTGATAAGCATGAGCTCCCCCTAAATTTGTGCATTATTTTAAAATTTGCTTTTGAATGCAAATGCACAATCCATTTGGATCATGGGTGACTCTTCCATGTCACATACATCTTGGTGGAGCGCTCAAAATGATAAGATATAAAGGACATGCACTGATCACCAAGGGAAAACATGATTGATCATACACAAATATAATAGATATCATCATGCAATAACACATTAAAGTATAATATGATCAAGCACATGATCATAAGAGTATCTCACAAACAAGCACAAATATTGTAGCGAGAATCAAACGAGCAAACGATCAAAGTAGCAAGAGAGGAAACAAAAGACAAAACGCTCTCTCTCTCTCTCTCAAAGCCTAATGATCTATACACTTTCTCCCCCTTTGGCAACAAGTTACCAAAAATCTTGAAAATGCATAGTGCTATGCAACACTCTAGGAACGATCTCCGGGAGCTCCTGAAGTGGTCTTCTGGCTGGTTGCTCCGGTGTGCGTAGATGGCATGGAGAGGAGTCCGTCTGCAAAAGCTTCAGCAGACGTCTGTGGAGCTGGAGGAGTTGAAACTGGAGGTATGGTAGGCGATTCTTTGCATGTCTTGAAATGGTAGTCCTAGAGTCTGTGACAACTAACACAGCTGTAGACCTTTGTGCCCTTGGCACTCTCTGAAAAGCATCAGTGGTTGGTCTGTCACTCCTGTCCTCAAGTTCTTCCTGGAGCTTCTCCACAGTAGTCTGGATCTCTGTAACCTTCACATCTACATCATGGAATTTGGTCTCAATGATCCTCTCAAGACTTTCTTGGTTCTGAGTCAGGGTGGCCAAGCCCTTCTCAATCCTCACAGTAGCCTCAAGCAGATAACTGAGTTGATCTTGATTGGTCTTGAGCATCACTTGTGAAGCATCTGGTACACTAGCTTCCCTTGCTACTTTAGCAGCCTTTGCTCTCTCTCTCTCTCTCTCTCTCTCTCTCTCTCTCTCTCTCTCTCTCTCTCTCTCTTCTCCTATGCTTCTGCACTGGTTGGATGAGATTTATCCATTACAATATCATTGTCTTCAAATTCTGGCCTCAGGGGAAGATGCTCTTTATCAAGAAGATATGTCCCTATCCCCATCTTGGAGTTGATTAGCATATGTATGTGAGGGGCATGTCCACTTGATCTCTTCTGATCAGCTGCAGTTCTCTTCACTGTCTCAGCAATCAAAGTCATCACTTTGAACTTCTGTGGCACATCAAACATATGGAGCAAGTTGATGGAGTGACCATGGATTATCCTACGATCTCCTGACTTGGGCAACAGAGTGTGCCTCAAGATGGTGTTGATGGTGGTCAATCATGACAGCAGATAATATATGGACCCAAGATTGTGAGTATCCAAGGCATCTTCTGGAATAGTCTGGTACATGTTTGCCATGGAGTTCTGACCCTTCCTTGGCTTGGCATATACATCCGTGTCATTTTCATCTTCCTTGGGGGCATTGATCAACTTGGCCCATTCAACAATTGAAGATTGATATCTGGTTCCTTCTGTCATCCAGACAATCTTGCCATCTGGATAGAAATGAGTAGTGGAGTAGAATTGCATAATCATATCAGCATTCCACTTTGTTAACTTTTGACCAACAAACCTATCGACTTCATTCATCCTGAAGCTCTCATGCACACCTGGGAAGTAGTCCTCATTGTCATCGATGTATGTCCAATCAACCCATCTCATATCACTGACAATAGGCTTCTTGTCTAGCAAGACAATCTCATAAAAGTCCTACTGTTCCTTGATGTGGAAACAATAATCTACATCGGTTCTTCTCCTGGTGGCATAGGGATCAGACTGTCTCCACAATCTCAGACCTGCATCCTTTATTTCCTTCATGTTCTCAGCAATAGGATGATCATCACTACAATATGGAATCTTTGGCTTCAACTTTTTGAGCACTTGTGGCTCTTCATCCTCTTGAGCTTCAGGCACTGGGGCCTTGTTCTTCTCGGTAGCAGAAATGTTCCTGGTGGATCTCTTGGGTGCAGAAGGTTTTGGAGCTTGAGCTTGAGTTGGAGGCTTGGGGGTTGTCTTGGGCTTAGATGGAGCAACCCTAGACTTTATGGCATCCCCCATGAGCGTCTGAGTCTTTGGAGGTGGTGCGGCTGGCTCTTCCCCCCTCCTCCTCAGAGTCCCTCGTCATAGATGATCTGCCAATGACTCCGGCAACAGTCTTCCTCACTCTCTCCTTCCTCTTATTTCCTCCAGAAGCCTCTTACTCTCTTGGTTCAAGAGTGAACTCCATAGTTTCCTGAGTGGAGGTTCTGGCTTTTTACATGGGCTTCCTCTTAGCAAGAGCTTTCTTTTGCATGCCAGGCTTTGTGGCAGCAGCAACATATTCCTTCTTGAGCACTATCTTCTTTGAGGTCACCTCCTCATCAAAAACATAGTCCTCATCCTCAGATTCTGAGGTTCTCTTCTTCCTTTGCCTAGTAGCAGCCTTAGGCAAGTTGCTTGGAGTGCTTCTGCTACCATCTTCATAACTGCTATTGGAGGGACTAGTGCCCTCACTGAGATTCACCTGCTCCTCAGACCTGTTCTAGCTGTCACTGCCCTCTGACATCTCTGAAATTGACCCTGTGAATAGATAGGTATAGGTAGAGTGGATAAGCATCACGAAGCACAACTATTTTGCAAAAACATTGAGAAAAAAATTAACTTTAGTTTTCTGTAGAAAGCATTTCGGAGCTACCGATATGACAAACTCGGTGACACCGAAGCATTAACAGAATCTAAACATGCAATTTCGGTCAGAATGAAATGCAGTTCGGTGACTCCGAGATGCTAGGCTTTCACAGAGTAAGTGATTTCGGTCACACAAATTAAATGCAGCCTTGATCGAGACCGAGTTGTACTTGTGCAATGGCCTGAGCCAAATTGTTGAGACCGAGATCCTCAGATCGGTCGGTCCGAGATGAGTTCGGCGGAAACCTAACCCTAAGTTTTTGCATCAAATCTATTCTAATGGAACTTTTCAGTGGACAAATTGATCTCATTCGTGTAAAGAATAATGGCAATGATCTTTGTGCAATAATTTAAAGGAAGAACGCACAAAGAGGTCGAGTCTGTACCCTAACTTGGTGACGAACTCGCTACAGCGACAACACCGGTGAGATTTTCATTGACGGTGATGGAGACCAGCGGCAGGAGGACACTGGATATGACAGAGACGATCCGGAGACCAAGGGGGCGGCAGAGCTGGGAAGCGCGGACGAGTGCTTTGGAGGAATTTCCAAAATTTCAACCCGTGGTATATATACCCAGTCACTGGCGGTGTGACCGAGTGTAATGACTCGGTGGCACCGAGATGCAAAACTGCTAGCAGTTACTGCAACTCGGTGGACCGAATTGTTCAAATCGGTTGCACCGAGATGAAAACCTAGATTAACTTAATGAATTCGGTAAGACCGAGTGTGATGAGTTGGTATGACCGAGATGCATTAAGAGGTTTTGGAAGTTTAAGCCCTTGACGGATCGGTGGCTCAGAGTGCTCCTCACCCAGAGGGTCCGAATTTGACTTGTTCAAGCTTTGTGATGTAGCTTGAATAGAGTTTGATACGAGAAAAGCATAGATAGCTAGAGGGAGTACTTAGGCATTCTTGTCCATCCACTTGGCAATATAAAAACCAAACAATCAAAGCACCAAATGGATGTCCTCGAATGGAGAAAATTATGCAACCAACATGGTCACACAATAAGACAGCAAATAAAATATATGGCAGAGCATGCACAAACACTCTAGCATATATCAAGCAATTGGCGATGACTAGGTCATCTATATGAGTATATTCGCTAAGGAGTCAAATGAGAACATTTGATCGTAGGTCATACTCATCATTGAAGCACAAGTGGGGTTACCACTTTTACATAAAGCATTGTTGTGTTCACATCATTTGAGTTGCTTTAGCTCAATTCTTAGAGCAAAGCTCCCCTTAGATGTGATATCCCCCCAAAGAGGGATGAACTAACCTTGGGTTTTGTCGATGATGACTTCATGTAGATGTTGAAGATGTGGATGCTCAATGTTGATGTAGATCATTTGGAGCAATTCATTGGAGTGAGCTGCACTTTCAATACCTACATGGGCTAGTCCCGCAAGGAACACATAAGGATATCCATAGACATAGAGTGAAATACACATATGATGATGTCCATGGACGCATTAGGTTACCTTGTCCCTAGTCTTACCAACAAGAGGGTTTGTGACTCCTTGAACTAGTGCAAGATATGAAAGTTGATTGCACTTGTCCTTCCAAAATGAGTATGAGTGAAGTATGTTGACGGAGTCACCCTCAAGAACTCTCTAGTTCTTCTTCTCTAGGACCCACATCAACTTGATGGGAATCCTTGGAGTTGTAGTCGTACTTGATGAAGTAGAACTTCATGTAGTCTTGGGAACCCACTTGACCAAGGCCTTTGGAGCTACTTCAAATGAATCAATCTCTTCTTGAAGCTTGTCCTTGCCTTTTAGCTTGTGGTCTTGTGGTGGAAGATCATCTCTTGAGCATGTGTTCCCTTGAAAGAAGTAGGGTCATACTTCTCTTGTTGAGGAACAAACTTCGTCTTGGGGTATTGATCTTCTTCCGACTCAACTCCATTGGCATTGAACTTGCGTTCAAAACCAACACATTGATTCTTCCGGTGCCTTCCTTGCTTGCGCACAATTTCCTCAAATTGCTTACTTCCGGCAAGACTCTTATAAACACCTTTCTCTATAATTCCCTTCAATAAGCTATTTTCTTGCTCAATTGTAACTTGGCTAAGAGAATCATTAATGGAATCAAGAGAACTACTAGAAGCAACAATATTGGATTTAGCATGATTATTGTTACTACTAGAAGAAGAATCTTTCTTGCTCTTGTTGCAAGATTTTACTTGTGGCATGTAAGTAGACAAGAGTAAATGCTTGGCAATGTAAGAAGAACTTTTCTGTCAAAGATCATCATTGATTGCCTTTAACAACCCATGCTCTTGCCCTAAATTGAGCTTCTCAAAGTGTAGCTTCTCATGAGTTTTTAAAAGCTCTCGATGATCCTCTAAAGTAGTTTCATGAGCTAACTTAAGAGTGTTTATGTGCGGAGCATCCTTTGGTCATCCCCACTGACCTATCACCGTCTCACCAAGTGACAAAAGGACCTATGACACGAACATGAGCTAGAGCTCTCGAGACTGAGGTGACTTCTTTCCTTAGTGATATCACATATGATCGACTTGAGACATGGCTACTACCTAAGTCCGGAATGTTGTGCATGATTAGGTACCAAGAGGACTCTCTCGAAGATGCGCATCAAGACGGACAAGTCCCCAAGTTCATGGATGAAGAGAACCAACGGAAGGAGTCAAGAACAGCTCGCAGGACCCAGACATCCGGCCACAACCCCGGACATCCGGCCCCTGGAACATCTACCACAGCCGCCGACCAACATAAGCTACATGGTCCGGACATCCGACCCAGGCCCGGACATCCGGCCTGACGCCAGCCCGGACAGCTGCCCCCGCCTGGAAATCCCGCGCCCATCACAAAACACACCCGAGGCTGGACCCCGTCAGCCCGGACATCCGGCTCTTCCTGAGCCGCCAGACATCTAGCCCCTAGCCCGAACATCCGGACAAGCCTATCCAGAGAAGCTCCTAAGCCAGCCCGCCAGCCTACACATCCGGCTCCCTGTGAAGGCCCGGACATCCGGCTCGACGCCCGGACGTCCGACTCTACCTGTATGCGCACAGTAATGGGTCGAGGCCCATGTACCCCTTCGCCCACCTAGACTATATATACTCCTCCTCCTCCCTCTTTCTAGGGTTAGAAAAGTAGTAGGGCATTGAGAAGCTTTGCTCTCCACTTGATCCCATTCTCCATAAGAGTTCACGGCCTCTATGGAGAAGATCCCCCAAGTGGATTCAAGACCCCTAACGGGAAGACCTTCAAGACCTACTCACGGAGAAGAACACGCTACTTGTATCATCCCTTGTTGATCGTGGATCTTGTATCTCTTCTGTGTTTCGAGGATCTAGCATATGTGTGACCGAATCTTGTTGGTTTGAGTGATTCTCTCGTGTTTCCCCTCGTCTTTTCCCCTCGTGTTCTTTGTGTTCATCGCCGGATCCGCTCCTTTCGTGAAAGATCGGGCGTCTAGGGTTCTACCCTACATCAGTTTAGTTCTTTAGTTAAATGCTCAATCTCGTTCTTATCATTTTCATTTGTTTTATCTTGATAAGAATGATTAATAGCAATTTCATCATAGTTTTCATCACTAGTGTTGTCAACAAGTAAATCATCATCACCAAGCAAATCATCTTTATCACTATTGAAATTGACATACTCGGGGTCTGATACCTTAGGGCCTTTAGCCATGAAGCATCTTCCAATCCCTTCATTTGGTGAGTCGAATATGTCGTAGGAGTTGGATGACAGAAGTGCAAGACCGGCAACACCTTCATCTTGAGTATATTCGGAGTCGGAGTGAAATCTTCTCTCCGAGTAGTTGTCGGAGTCGGAACTGGATACCCATTGACCAACATGAGTTTGATGTCTTCGTCTTGTGTAGCTCTTTGATGACTTGTCTTTCCTTTCCGAATCCTTGCTTCTATGAGATGATCTTCATTCATAACGATAATCTCTACTCCTTCTATATCTTGGAGGTGATTCCTCTCTTCTACTTCTCCTTTTAGGTGAGTCTTCTCTTTTTTAGTAGGGAGCCATACACTCAATGGAGTAGTGTCCGGGTCTTCCACAATTGTAGCAATTGCAATCAAAACTAGAAGATCTTTTTTCATTGTAGGACCTTGACTTGGAACTTCTCTCTTTGCTTCTAATCTTGTAGAACTTCTTGAAGTTCTTCACCATTAAGCTCAATTCTTCATTGAAGACTTGTTTCTCACTTGATGTTGTTGGAGCATCACGTGAAGCTTTCTAAGCACTGCTACTTCTTGAGGTTGCGTTGGTTTTTTCCTTGAAGAGGAAAGGGTGATGGAGCAAAGTATAAATACATATTTCCCTCAGTTAGAGAACCAAGGTATCAATCTAGTAGGAGAAAACGCATAAATCACCAATACCTACACAAACAATCAAACAACTTGCACCCAACGTGATAAAGGGGTTGTCAATCCCTTCATGGTCACTTGCAAAAGTGAGATCTGATAGAGATAGATAAAACTAAACAAACGATACAGTAAATATTTTTGGGTTTTTTGATTTATAGATCAGAAAGTAGAAAAATTGCAAAATAGTAGATCGAAAACTTATATGATGGAAAATAGACCTGGGGGCCATAGGTTTCACTAGAGTCTTCTCTCAAGATAGCAAATAATATGGTGGGTGAACAAATTACTGTCGAGCAATTGATAGAAAAGCGCAAAGTTATGACGATATCTAAGGCAATGATTATGAAATATAGACATCACGTCCGTGTCAAGTAGACCGACTCCTGCCTGCATCTACAACTATTACTCCACACATGGACCGACTCCTGCCTGCATCTAGAGTATTAAGTTCATGAACAACAGAGTAACCCATTAAGTAAGATGACATGATGTAGAGGAATAAACTCAAGCAATATGATGTAAACCCCATCTTTTTATTCTCGATGGCAACAATACAATACATGCCTTGCTGCCCCTACTATCACAGGGAAAGGACACTACAAGATTGAACCCGAAGCTAAGCACTTCTCCCGTTGCAAGAAAAAATAATCTAGTTGGCCAAACCAAACCAATAGTTCGAAGAGAATTACAAAGATATCAAATCATGCATAAAATAATTCAAAGAATATTCAAATAATATTCATAGATAAGCTGATCATAAATCCACAATTCATCAGATCTTGACAATCACACCACAAAAGAAGATTACATCGGATAGATCTCCAAGAACATCGAGGAGAACATGGTATTGAGAATCAAAGAGAGAGAAGAAGCCATCTAGCTACTAGCTATGGACCCGTAGGTCTAAGGTAAACTACTCACGCATCATCGGAAGGGCAATAGAGTTGATGTAGAAGCCCTCCGTGACCGAATCCTACTCCGGCAGGATGCTAGAAAAGGCCCCAAGATGGGATCTCACCGAAACAGAAGGTTGTGGTGGTGGAAAAGTGTTTTTTGATACTTCAAGTGGTTTTGGAATATTTGTTAATATATAGGAGCCAGAACAAGGTCTAGGGGGTCACGAGGGGCCCACAAGGCAGGGTGCGCGTCATACCCCCTGGGCGCGCCCTCGCCCCCTTGTCGCCGCCTCGTGGCTCTTCTGACTTGAACTCCAAGTCTCCGGGGTGTCTTCTGGTCCAAGAAAAATCATCGCAAAAGTTTTATTCTGTTTGGACTCCGTTTGGTATTCCTTTTCTACCAAACTCAAAAACAAGGAAAAAACAGAAACTAGCACTCGGCTCTAGGTTAATAGGTTAGTCCCAATAATAATATAAAATAGCATATTAATGCATACAGAACATCCAAAACTAATAATATAATAGCATGGAACAATAAAAAATTATAGCTACGTTGGAGACGTATCAAGCATCCCCAAGCTTAATTCATGCTCGTCCTTGAGTAGGTAAATGATAAAAACAGAATTTTGATGTGGAATGCTACCTAACATATTTTATCCATGTAATATTCTTTATTGTGGCATGAATGTTCAGATCCATAAGAGTCAAAAAAAAGTTTAATATTGACATAAGAACAATAATACTTCAAGCATAGTAACAAGGCAATTATGTCTTCTCAAAATAACATTGCCAAAGAAAGCTTGTCCCTACAAAATCATATAGTCTGGCTATGCTCCATCTTCATCACACAAAATATTCGAATCATGTACAACCCCGATGACAAGCCAAGCAATCCTTTAATACTTTTGATGTTCTCAAACTTTTTCAACTTTTACGCAATACATGAGCGGGAGCCATGGACATACCACTATAGGTGGAATAGAATATGGTGGTTGTAGAGAAGACAAAAAGGGGATAGTCTCACATCAACTAGGCGTATCAACAGGCTATGGAGATGCCCATCAATAGATATCAATGTGAGTGAGTAGGGATTGCCATGCAATGGATGCACTAGAGCTATAAGTTTATGAAAGCTCAAAAAGAAACTAAGTGGGTGTGCATCCAACTCGGTTGCTCATGAAGACCTAGGGCAATTTGAGGAAGCTCATCATTGGAATATACAAGCCAAGTTCTATAATGAAAACTTCCCACTAGTATATGAAAGTGAAAAGATAGGAGACTCTCTATCATGAAGATCTTGGTTCTACTTTGAAGCACAAGTGTGGTAAAAGGATAGTAACATTGCCCCTTCTCTCTTTTCTCTCATTTTTTTGGGCTCTTTGGCCTCCTTTTTCTCTTTATTTTATTTTATTTTTCGTCTGGAGTCTCATCCTGACTTATGGGGGAATCATAGTCTCCATCATCCTTTCCTGACATGGGACAATGCTCAAATAATGAAGATCATCACACTTTTATTTACTTACAACTCAAGAATTACAAATCGATACTTAGAACAAAATACGACTCAATATGAATGCCTCCGGTGGTGTACCGGGATGTGCAATGAGTGACATGTATGAAAGAATTATGAAAAGTGGCTTTGCCACAAATATGATATCAACTACATGATCATGCAAAGCAATATGGCAATGATGGAACGTGTCATAATAAACGGAATGATCGAAAGTTGCATGGCAATATATCTCGGAATGGCTATGGAAATGCCATAATAGGTAGGTATGGTGGCTGCTCTGAGGATGGTATATGGTGAGTGTATGGTACCGGCGAAAGTTGCACGACACTAGAGAGGCTAGCAATTGTGGAAGGATGAGAGTGCGTATAATCCATGGACTCAACATTAGTCATAAATAACTCACAGACTTATTAATAGAGGCGAAGCTGTCCCAATTTTTTGATGAGATCACTATCGTTTCTGCGGGAGTCGACTTTGACAATCTGACTACGAACGTGCAAAGACGTCGCGCCTTAGCAACCACTAAACCAACTTCCTAAGGGTTATTGACCACGCTAGAGCATGATCAACCTGACCAGGAGGGTCTATTTCCTGCGAGCAAACAAAGAACAAGCAAGAAACTGAGATTGCAATCTGGATATTGCGAATATAAGAGGAAAGCTTTATTAATGAAGGTGCGGTTTTGTGACGTATTTGTTTGGTCGTTGAACACAAACGAAGTACGCAAAGTTGCAGCTGTGGCAAACTTTTAATCTCAACAAAACCCAAAGTCTAAACGACACCCGAAGGGCTGTATATATGGAGGAAGAGGGGGGGAATTTCGTGGCCCTTGGAGGAGGGGTCCGAAACCAACCCTAACTCTTGTTTCCCCACACATACGGACTCTAAAAACAGCCTATACTTAAGTATTTCGAAATTACATGGGCCTGGCCCAATAATAAGGTGACGCGGGACCTACGATAGCCTCTGGACGAAATTTATAAAGTGGCATCTTGTATATTTCGTCCAAGGCTTCATCCACTCATTTTGGTGGCTTCAAAGTCCTGAAATCATCACTTGTAACTCCGTTCTAGTTCCCCTTGCGCATGCCATCATCTCCATGCTTGGTCTTGCTCCAGTGTTCATCCCTCTTATCCATGTCAGGCCCTTCATTTGTAAGCAAAACAAATGTATCCAATTTAGGCAGCATCATATTCTCATGAACATTAGAATCATTACGAAGAAACGAAAATACCTGATAATTTAATTGGCATGCGCGAGCTCTAGTAATTAGTCCGGTATATGTAGCAGTAGGGGCTGTGGGTGTAATAATGGTATTGATGTCCTCATCATCCTACCCTTCTTGAAATGAAGTTGTCCTCGACGAAAAATCGTCTTCCTCACCCAAATAAGGCTTCAAATCTACAATGTTAAAAGTGAGCCTAACCCCAAAATCTGCAGGTAGCTCCAGTTTATATGCATTATCATTTATTTTCTCTAACACCTTAAATGGACCATCAACACGTGGCATTAGGTTTGATTTGCACAAATCAAGAAATCTATCCTTACGCAAATGTAAACAAACAAGATCTCCAGGTGCGAAGACAACTCATTTTCTACCCTTATCTCCAGCAAGTTTATATTTAGCATTCATATGCTCAATGTTCTCCTTAGTTAACTCATGCATTTTTAAGATCAATTCAACATGTTGTGTAGCATCAAAATTAACCTTCTCAGAAGATGGAAGAGGCAAAAAATCAATAGGTGCACGAGGAAGGAAACCATACACAATTTCAAAAGGGCACATCTTAGTAGTAGAATGCAATGAACGATTATAAGCAAATTCAATATGAGGCAAGCATTATTCCCACATTTTCTTGTTATTCCTCAAAACAACCCTAAGCATAGTAGACAATGTTCTATTGACTACCTCAGTTTGTCCATCAGTTTGGGGTGACATGTAGTACTGAAAAGTAGTTTAGTCCCCATCTTAGACCATGAACATCTCCAAAAGTGGCTAAGAAATTTAGTATCACGATCTGAAACAATAGTATTTGGCACACCATGCAAGCAGATAATTTCACGAAAGAAGAAATCAACAACATTAACAGCATCATCGCTTTTATGACATGGTATGAAGTGTGCCATTTTCATGAACCTATCCACGACAACAAATATGCTATCCCTCCCCTTCTTTGCTCGAGGTAAACCTAAAACAAAGTCCATAGATATATCCTCCCAAGGAACACTAGGTATAGGCAAAGGCATATATAAACAATGAGGATTGAGTCGTGACTTAGCTTTTTGACATGTTGTGCAGCGAGCAACAAAACGCTCAACATCCCGTATCATCTTTGGCCAAAAGAAATGTGTAGCAAGTATATCCTCCGTCTTCTTCACGCCAAAGTGTCCCATTAATCCTCCTCCATGCGCTTGTTGCAACACCAAAAGACGAACAGAGCTAGCTAGAATGCATAGCTTGTTAGCACGAAACACAAATCCATCGTTAACGACGAACTTGTTCAATGTTCTCCCTTCCTTACAATTTTGCAATACAACTTTAAATTCAGCATCATGCACATATTGATCTTTGATGGTCTCCAAACCAAATATTTTAAAGTCAAGTTGTGAAAGCAGACTATAACGATGAGACAATGCATTAGCAATAACATTTTATTTACCCTTCTTGTGTTTAATGAAATAAGGGAAAGTCTCAATGAATTCAATTCATTTAGCATGTCTATGGTTCAGTTTTGCTTGACTTTTAGTTTGTTTCAAAGATTCATGATCAAAATGTATAACAAATTCTTTGGGCCATAAATAATGTTGCCATGTTTCTATGGTCTGCACAAGAGCATATAATTCTTTATCACAAGTAGAATAGTTCAGACTAGGCCCACTCAATTTTTCAGAAAAGTATGCAACAGGTTTGCCATCTTGTAATAACACACCTCGTAATCCAATTCCACTAGCATCACATTCAAGCTCAAAAGTCTTATTAAAATCAGGAAGTTGGAGTAAAGGAGCATGTGTCAACTTATCTTTCAATACCGTGAAGGCTTCTTCCTGTGTGGTACCACACATAAAAGGCACATCCTTTTTTATAAGCTCATTGAGAGTGCAACAATGGTGCTAAAATCTCTTACAAAACGCCTATAGAAACCAGTGAGTCCAAGAAAACTCCTCACTTGTGTGACCGTTTTGGGTTGCGGCCAACTCTCAATAGCTTCAATCTTGGCTTTATCAACTTCAATTCCCTGTGGAGTAACAACATAGCCAAGAAAGATACTCGGTCGGTGCAAAAGGTGCACTTCCCAAGGTTACCAAACAAACATGTATCACATAAAGCAATAAAAACTGTACTGTAACATCCCAAATTTTCAATTTGGAATGTTATATATTAAGTCATCATGCATATCATATTTTCTTGCATTTTGCCGATCCTAGAAATTTCACGCAACTCAAGGACCCTCGGAGAAGTTGGAGGTTTCGAAATTTTCATATTTGATTTCTCTCAAAACTATGAAAAGAGGATCATTGGATTTATATATTTTATCTTCAAATATTTTTCCAATAAAAAAATTAAGAGAGGGAATAATATGACTTTCCCAAAATTTAGGGAAAATGAAGATTTAATAATAAATCAATTTTTGAATTTTTCGGAGTTTATTTGCTTTAGGAAAAAAATGCGTATTTTAAAAATTTGCATTTTTACCCCGTATTAAAGTTCATTTTGTTCGACTCATTTTTAGGAGTCGGGGAAAATTTATTCTATTAAATTTGGGGTTCGTTTAGATTTTCTTTAATTCGTTTTTCTGTTTATAAAAAAAACCAGCGTCGCTCATTGAGCCAAGGCCAGGCCAGCCCCGCCGCCTCCCCTTGGGAGTCCCCGCCGCCGCCCGCCGAGTCGGCTCGGCCACGCGCCGCCCCTTCCCAAGGCACCCCTCCCCTCATAAAAGCCGGCCGCCCCCCTCGACCCACCCAGCGCGCCCGCCGCCACAGCCCGCCCGGCGCCCGGCGTCGCTTCGCCGCCCGCCGTCGGACCCGGCCCCGTCTTGCCCTCGCCCGCCACCCTCGCCGACCCGCCGCCACCGAGCCCACCCGACCCGCGGAGCCGGTGCCCCTTGGCGACCTCGCCGGAGGTAGCCACGCGCCTCCCGGTCCGGTTTGTTTAAAAAAACGTTCCGGTTTTCTTTTTCTTTTTGTTGTTCGGTTTTTTTTGAAAACCCTAGATCGGTTTATTTTTTTTCGGTTTAGTTATTTAGTGAACGTTCACCGATCCATTCGTTTTAACGAACGTGTTCACTGTTTAGTTTCTGTTAACGAACGCCCGTTGGTTTAACCGTTCGTCGTTTTTCTTTTTAACCGGATTTAATCCGTTATTTTCCGATCTCGATTTCAGATCCAATCTTCAATCTAGTTTAATTTCTCGCTCGTTTATCGGAATCAGGTGATTCAAGCGCTGGAGTTTCGTTTGAAACCGCCGTTCGACTAATCAACTTAAACAAAGTTTTGCTACTGTAAAATTTGACCTAGTTTCAAATTGCTAGAACCGAGTCGTTTTCTTTCGACATTTGACTTTCGTTGCTTTATTTGATTCGATTCTTTTTTGCAACCAGGGTTCTTAAGTTGAACTTTACGGTTAGATCTTTTACTCGAGTTTTACCTGTGAATTAGATGAGTACTTATTGTATGCTTGTTGTTTATGCGTGATAGATCACCCAGTGCGCCGCTTGTTACTTGAGTCTCTAGGTTTCATGGATCGTCGACAAGGCAAGTAACACTTGATCATACCTTTTCTACTACCCAGTTTTATGCATTAGATCAATCCTCAAACACTTGCATGATTAGGATCTAATTAAATTATGGGATGGGAAGTAGATTGAGGTAGTACCTATTACCTGTATTACTTATGAAACCTTGGGAGTTACTTCTACGTTTGCTTATTATGCCATGCTATGCTCGTAGACGTGGATTGGGT
Organism: Aegilops bicornis; assembly: GCA_021605145.1. Lineage (NCBI taxonomy): Eukaryota > Viridiplantae > Streptophyta > Magnoliopsida > Poales > Poaceae > Aegilops > Aegilops bicornis. Next base: position 292,604,512 of record CM038672.1, on the reverse strand, counting down.
GAGTGATATCCATGATAGATGTGAGATTGTTAATTAAAGGTTTATTTAACGTGGCAACTTAAACACACATCTGGGTGGATTGAGGCACCTGGTTTCCATCAGGACTTGCCTGTTTTTCTTCGGACCGCCACCCAGGCTCAAAGGGATCATAAGATTATTCAAACTAGAAACTTCCGTGTGCAGCCACAAGCCATTATGGGCTCTGGCATAGTTGAGTAAGTCGTCACGAACTCTTATAGTGGTGGACTAGCAGATGTAGGGGATGTAGGTGTACCGGTCCACCCATCGTAAGGTGCTAAGCGCTTACGAAGGCATGTCTCGGTCATCCGTCTCTCAAACACCATGTAGTGCGAGAACCAAACGGAGGCGATCGAGTCTTGTGGGGAAAAGTGCGCAAACCTCTGCAGAGTGTATAAACTAATCATGATTAGCCGTGTCCCCGGTTATGGACATATTGAGTATCTAGTACTTGAATATCATGTGAATCTCAACATGTTACTCTAAATAATGTTATTGGGTTTTTAATGAGTACTTTTTAATTGGGATTGAGGATGCTTTGTCAACCATTCTCAATGTTTAACAACCACCATGATAGTTAAACAAATTTATTCCTTTGCGATGAGGAAAAAACCAGTTTTATGCAAAAGCTGTAACAGAGAAACTTTTCCACCAGCCATATATGCATGTAGTATAGGCTTAATCCTTCATTACTCTCTATGTGTTACATTGCGGCATATTCCACGTCTTGACCCGTTTTGAACTTGGCGTTCATGTTGCGACTTTTCACTGACGAGTAAGGTGTTTAGGTCGTGGTTCTATCCTCGATGATGCCGATGGAGTTGATGGACTCACTTATCTTCCAAGTCTTCCATTTATTATCGTTATTAGATGGCCTTAAGCCATATTTATTGTAATAAGTCCTCTTTTGGACAACGATGTAATAAGTGTGTGATTGCTACTCTGTTATAAATCCTTGATATCTTGTGTGGTGTCGACATTCTTGATCCGAGGATGACACACGAGCACGAAGACTTGATCCATTGGTCGGGTCGCTCTGAGAGATGGTATCGAGCTCACGCCGTATGAGACCACGACCACTAAGTTAAAGCCATAGATCACTACTCTCTTCTCAATTTCTAACTACTCATCTTTTCCACTCTTTTAGGATGAAGGACGCGAAGATCAAGTACACCCAACGGATGAAGGCACACCTTTTGGATTTCACTTGAAGGAAGTCACTAAGTACCTGAACATTGGACTACCAAGTGTCATCGGGACTTTCAACGCCACTCTGCGTGAAGAGGAGCGCTGGAAGATTCAAGCCCATGTACCAGGAAGGACGTTCGCCCCAATCACCAAGCCTATAGATAGTGTTTTCGATTGCACCAACACAGAGTGCAGGAAAGAGCATGGCAGCTCATATCACCATGGGACGCATTGGAGAAGTTTACCAAGAAGACCTCAAAGACACCATCTATCAGATTTGTGGACGCCGAGATGAACAATGGGAGATAGTCAGCACCAAGAAGGATAGATCCATTGCAGCTTTTATCCAGGAATTAAACCAGCACATTCGGCGCCAGAGAACCGGATGTGCAATGATATGATAGAATTGAAGGATGCGAAGGAAGGATAATCGAACTTGAAGAATAACTAAAGTCTACACGTAATGACTAAATTGACGAGATCGTAGCTCTAGCAAGACACAATAACGATCTTAATTATGAGATTGAAGAAATCAAGAAGAAATTGGCACTCAAGAATGAAGACCGATGCGTCGGTTGTCCAAGCGACTACATCAACATCGACGACACCGATTGGGATCCAAGTGAACCCGACTTTGAAGATGAAGCTGGAGCAGACATCATGGAGTCTTCCACCGGGTCAAATTAATAGATGACCCCACATATTAGTAGTATTTCCTCCATGTAACTTTTTTTTTCACGCACTTTTGCGATAGTTAGACCGTTGTAAGCCCTTTTGTTTGAATTGAATGAAGTGATTTTGTGTGCATTCGTTCATATACATTTGGGTAGTGTTTCTCCCTAGACCCCACTCAATTCTTAATCTCTCATCTTTTCTAAACCCATCAGATGCCTCCGAGACGCGACCCCGGATTTGTTTTCCCGCCAGAGATCACCCAGTTGATTCAGCAGAACACTTTGATCCAAACATTGGTGCAGAATCAAGGCAACAACAACAACAACCCACCGCCACCACCACCTGCGGATCACTTGACACGTTTCTTAAGACTGAATCCGCCAGTATTTTCCAGTAGCACCGAGCCGATAGTAGCAGATGATTGGCTCCGTAAGGTAGGAAGGAGTTGATCAACTGCGGGATGTCTGGATGGAGAGAAGGTGAAGTTTGCTGCGCACCAGCTTGAAGGACCAGCAGCGGCATGGTGGGAGAATTTTACAGCCACTTACCACAGAACCACGGTCACATGGGATCGATTTAAGAAGCTTTCCGCCTTGCCCATGTTTGGTAGGAGCTATGGCCATGAAAAAGCGTGAGTTTTGCAACTTACGCCAAGGAGGAAGGACTGTTGGCGATATGTGGATGATTTTAGTAAGTTAGCACGTTATGCCCCGGATAGCGTTGCTACAGATGCAGCTAAGCGGGAGAAGTTTACGGAAGGACTGAATGATGAGTTAAGCATGCGATTGATGGTAGCAAGTTTCAATAACTACCAGGAGTTGGTAGACCGTGCCCTCATGATTGAAGGAAAGCAACAAAGAAATTGAGAATCGCAAGAGGAAGTATGGACAGGGAAGTATAACTCTGGAGCTCGTGAAGCCTCGTTATACCCCTAGACAAGGAATTCAGTTTCAAGATACCCACGGAGGAAGTAATTCACACAACCATAATGGTACCAAGAATGGGAGCAGGGAATGGAGGAAGCAATGGACAGAACCGCACCACACCATCAACCCCAACCAAGAAAGACCTAAGCCATGTCACCTGTTTCAAGTGTTCCAAGACCGGGCATTATGCAAATGACTGTCCAGAAGGCCAAGGCGGCAATGGAAGCTCTGGAAAGAAGCCAAACCCTTTCAATAGGGGACAAGTGAACCACATTGATGTGGAGGAGGTTGAAGATCAGCCCGATCACGATGTCGGTAAGTTTTTGGTTAAGTCATTTACTGCACTAGTTCTTTTCAACACCGGTGCATCGCATTCATACATATCAAGGGATTTGTAGAGAATTATAGTCTACCTACTCGGATTCTTAAAACCCTTTGCTAGTAAGCTCACCGGAGGCGGAGTATATGGCGGAACAAGGATGTTTTCAAGTGCCATTAAGTATAGGAAGGCATGTGTTCCCGACGGATTTGATCATTTTGGAATCCCAAGGATTTGATGTGATTCTCGGTATGGATTGGCTGTCGATGTGCGGAGGAACATCGATTGCAAAGTAAGGCGATTTTCCTCACAACACGGAAGGAAGACGGATTAAGTATGTATCGTGGCGGGGACCAAATAGGAATCAAGTAAATTCCTTATCGAGTTGTGCGGGAAGAGGTGCGATGGTGAAGGATTTCCACGATGTATTTCTGAGGAATTGCCAGAATGCCACCGGATAGAGACATTGAGTTTTTGATTGAGCTATTGCCAGGAACAGGCCCAATATCGAAGCGACCATACAGGATGCCCGCACAGGATTTGGCGGAAATCAAGAAGCATATTAAGGAGCTATTGGATAAAGGTTATATACGCCCAAGTTCTTCACCTTGGGGATCACCCGTACTGTTAGTAGAGAAGAAGGATGGATCGTTAAGGATGGTTGTTGATTATCGTGGATTGAATGAAGTAACAATCAAGAACAAGTACCCACTACCAATGATAAATGATCTGTTTGATCGTTTGCAAGGAGCTAAAGTGTTTTCCAAGATCGATTTGCGATCGTGGTACCATCGATTGAAGATTCGAGAACAGGACATACCTAAGACATCATTTACCACGAGATATGGACTATATGAGTACACCGTTATGTCATTTGGACTGACTAACGCCTTTGCCTATTTCATGAACACGATGAACAAAGTGTTTATGGAGTTTTTGGATAAGTTAAATGCGTGGTGTTCATAGATGATATTTTGATTTTCTAGAAGAATGAAGAGGAAAATAAGGAACATTTGCGATTGGTTTTGGAGAAACTAAGGGAACATCAGTTATACGCCAAGTTCAGCAAATGTGAGTTTTGGCTAAAGGAAGTTGGATTTCTTGGACATGTTATTCCGGAGAAGGGATAGCAATTGACCCCACAAAGGTTGAGACCGTAACCAAATGGGAAGCACCCACGACAGTTGGAGAGATTCGGAGTTTCCTTGGACTAGCAGGATACTACCGAAGATTCATAGAGAATTTCTCAAGGATTGCAAAGCCTATGGCGGAATTGCTAAAAAGGATACCAAGTTCATATGGAATGAGGATTGTGAGGCAAGTTTTCAGGAGTTGAAGAAAAGATTGGTTACCTCACCGGTGTTAATTTTGCGGATCAGACCAAGCATTATGAGGTGTATTGCGACGCTTCACGTCGAGGACTTGGAGCAGTGCTTATGCAAGAAGGAAGAGTTGTTTGTATGCTTCACGACAACTTAAGCCTCATGAGTTGAATTATGCCACCCATGATTTGGAATTAGCAGCTGTTGTGCATGCATTGAAGACCTGGAGACATTTTCTCATTGGAAATCATTGTGAGGTGTATACGGATCACAAGAGTTTGAAGTACATCTTCACGCGAAGAATTAAACCTTAGAGCAGAGGAGATGGTTGGAGCTAATAAAGGATTATGATATGAGATTGCATTATCACCCGGAAAGGCTAACGTTGTAGCAGACGCGTTGAGCCGTAAGAGCCACGTCAATACATTAATAATGGGAGGAATACCCAAGGAGTTAGCCGAGGATCTTGAGAGCTATGTTTAGAAATAGTTCGAGAGGCTATGTAGCAGATTGGAGATTCGGTCACGTTGATGGACAAAATCGAGAGAAGCTCAAAAGGCGGATAAGGAAGTTGCCTCTATAAAGGAAAAAATGAGCGAAGGAAAAGCTAAGGGATTTCGTGAGGATGAGCACGATACCCTATGGTTTGAGGACCGTGTTTATGTGCCAAATGACCCGGAGATCAGGAAGTTGATTTTGCAAGAAGCACATGATTCACCATATTCGATTCACCCAGGAAATACCAAGATGTATTTGGACTTGAAGGAAACGTTCTGGTGGACCGGAATGAAGAAGGATATCGCGGCGTATGTAGCAATTTGCGATGTATGTCAGAGAGTGAAGACAGAGCATCAGAAGCCAGCAGGATTGTTGCAGCCATTGCCAATACCCGAATGGAAGTGGGATAAACTAGGCATGGATTTCATCACAGGTTTGCCAAAGACTCGTTCGGGCTATGACTCGATTTGGGTTATAGTCGACCGCTTGACGAAGGTAGCTCATTTCATTCCGGTCAAGACTACCTATAGCGATTGCTAAGTTGGCAAAGATATACATGACCAGAATTGTGTGTTTACACGGAGTTCCGAGGAGTATAGTGTCGGATAGAGGAACTCAATTTACCTCAAAGTTTTGGAATCGGTTACGCGAAACATTGGGAACCAGGGCTGGAATTCAAGACGGCTTTTCACCCATTGCATCGATGGGGATGTGACCGAGAGAGTCAATCAGATTTTGGAGGATATGTTGAGAGCTTGTGCACTAGATTATGGATCTAGTTGGGATGATAACCTGCCGTATGCAGAGTTTTCTTATAACAACAGTTACCAAACCAGCTTGAAGATGGCACCTTTTGAGGCTTTATGCGGAAGGAGGTGCAGGACACCGTTATCATGGGGACGAAGCTGGAGACCGTCGATTGTTTGGATCAGATTTGATTAAGGAGTGCGAGCGAAGGTTAAGTTGATTTGCGATAGGCTCAAGGTAGCCCAGTCCGAATGTAAAAGCTATGCGGATTCAAAAGCATAGGCGATGGAATATGAAGTTGGAGCAGTATATCTTAGAGTATCCCGCTTGAGGAGTTAAGCGTTTGAGTTAAAGGAAAATTAGCACCACGTTTCGTTGGACCGTATAAGGTTTTGCAACGCATGGGAGAAGTTGCTTATAAGCTGGAATTGCGGAGGGACTGTCAGGAGTTCATGATGTATTCCATGTTTCTCGGTGAAGAAATGTCACGCCGAGATGGCAGAGGTACCGTTAAGAGATACAAAGTGCCACTTGAAGCGATTCGATTGAAGGAGGATTTGACATATGAGGAGAAACCAATAGGATTCTTGATTATGCCAACAGAGTTACTTTCGCAGCAAGGTTATCAAGTTTTGCAAAGTTCGGTGGAGCCACCACTGCGAGGATGAAGCCACACAGGAAAGAGAAGAAGATTTGCTCAAGGATCACCCTCACCTATTTTCTAGCCAACCCGAATCTCGAGGGCGAGATTCATCTTAAGGGGGGTAGGTTTGTAACATCCTAAATTTTCAATTTGGAATGTTATATATTAAGTCATCATGCATATCATATTTTCTTGCATTTTGCCGATCCTAGAAATTTCACGCAACTCAAGGACCCTCGGAGAGAGTTGGAGGTTTCGAAATTTTCATATTTGATTTCTCTCAAAACTATGGAAAGAGGATCATTGGATTTATATATTTTATCTTCAAATATTTTTCCAATAAAAAAAATTAAGAGAGGGAATACTATGACTTTCCCAAAATTTAGGAAAAATGAAGATTTAATAATAAATCAATTTTTGAATTTTTCGGAGTTTATTTGCTTTAGGAAAAAAATGCGTATTTTAAAAATTTGCATTTTTACCCCGTATTAAAGTTCATTTTGTTCGACTCATTTTTAGGAGTCGGGGAAAATTTATTTTATTAAATTTGGGGTTCGTTTAGATTTTTTTTAATTCGTTTTTCATTTATAAAAAAAAAACCCAGCGCCCGTTGGGCCAAGGCCTAGCCGGCCAGCCCACCCGCCGCCTCGGCCGGAGTCCCGCCCGCCGCCAGCCGAGTCGGCTCGGCCACGCCCGCCGCCGCCCCTTCCCAAGGCACCCCGCCCCTCCTTAAAAGCCGGCGCCCCCCCCTCGACTCACCCCGCCGCCGCCCGCCGCCACCCGAGCCCTTGGCCTTGACGCCGGCGTCGCCCGCCGCCGCCAGCGCCGCCCGAGCCGCCCGCCGTCGCCCGACGCCGTGCGCCACCGCCGCCACCTCGCCGACCCGCCGCCGCCCGCCGAGCCCACCCGACCCCGCCGAGCCTCGGTGCCCGCCGCGACCTCTCCGGAGGTAGCCACCGCGCCTCCCGGTCCGGGTTTTGTTAAAAAAGCGTTAGGTTTTCTTTTTCTTTTGTTGTTCGGTTTCTTTTTGAAAACCCTAGATCGTTTTTTGGTTTAGTTATTTAGTGAGCGTTCACCGATCCGTTCGTTTTAACGAGCGTGTTCACCGTTAGTTTACATTATGAGCGCCCGTTCATTTAACCGTTAAATCGTTTTTCTTTTTAACGGATTTAATCCGTTATTTTCCGATCTCGATTTCGGATCCAATCTTCAATCTAGTTTAATTTCTCGCTCGTTTATCGGAATCGGGTGATTCAAGCGCTGGAGTTTACGTTCAAACCGCCGTTCCGACTAATCAACTTAAACAAAGTTTTGCTACTGTAAAATTTGACCTAGTTTCAAATTGCTAGAACCGAGTCGTTTTCTTTCGACATTTGACTTTCGTTGCTTTATTTGATTCGATTCTTTTTGCAACGTGGTTCTTAAGTTGAACTTTCTGGTTAGATCTTTTACTCGAGTTTTACATGCATTAGATGAGTACTTATTGTATGCTTGTTGTTTGTCTGCGATAGATCACCCGGTCGCCACTTGTTACTTGAGTCTCTAGGTTTCATGGATCGTCAAGAAGGCAAGTAACACTTGATCATACCTTTTCTACTACCCGGTTTATGCATTAGATCAATCCTCAAACACTTGCATGATTAGGATCTAATTAAATTGTGGGATGGGAAGTAGATTGAGGTAGTACCTATTACTGTATTACTTATGAAACCTTGGGAGTTACTTCTCGTTTGCTTATTATGCCATGCTATGCTCGTGAAGCGTGGATTGGGTGAGTGATATCCATGATGTATGTGAGATTGTTAATTAAAGGTTTATTTAAGGTGGCAACTTAAACACACATCCGGGTGGATTGAGGCACCTGGTTTCCATCGAGGACTTGCCTGTTTTTCTTGGACCGCCACCCGTGCTCAAAGGGATCATAAGATTATTCAAACTAGAAACTTCCGTGTGCAGCCACAAGCCATTATGGGCTCTGGCATAGTTGAGTAAGTAGTGCGAACTCTTATAGTGGTGGACTAGCAGATGTAGGGGATGTAGGTGTGCCGTCCACCCATCGTAAGGTGCTAAGCGCTTACGAAGACTGTGTCTCGGTCATCCGTCTCTCAAACACCATGTAGTCACGAGAACCAAAGCGGAGGCGATCGAGTCTTGTGGGGAAAAGTCATAAACCTCTGCAGAGTGTATAAACTAATCATGATTAGCCGTGTCCCCGGTTATGGACATATTGAGTATCTAGTACTTGAATATCATGTGAATCTCAACATGTTACTCTAAATAATGTTATTGGGTTTTTAATGAGTACTTTTTAATTGGGATTGAGGATGCTGTCAACCATTCTCAATGTTTAACAACCACCGTGATAGTTAAACAATTTTATTCCTTTGCAGTAGGAAAAAAACCAGCTTTATGCAAAACTGTAACCGTAGAGCTTTTCCACCAGCCATATATGCATGTAGTATAGGCTTAATCCTTCATTACTCTCTATGTGTTACATTGCCAGCATATTCCACGTGCTGACCCGTTTTCGGGCTGCAACGTTCATGTTGCAGAACTTTTTCGGAACTGACGAGTAAGGTGTTTAGGTCGTGGTTCTATACTCGATGATGCCGATGGAGTTGATGGACTCACTTATCTTCCAAGTCTTCCATTGTTATCGTTATTAGATGGCCTTAAGCCATATTTATTGTAATAAGTCCTCTTTTGGACAACGATGTAATAAGTGTGTGATTGCTACTCTGTTATAAATCCTTCGAAGTACTGTGTGGTGTCAGCATTACTGATCCAGGGATGACACCTGAGCACAGAGACTTGATCCATTCAGGTCGGGTCGCTACAAGTACATAAATGTCCAAATGTTCCTCCAAAGATCTGCTATAAATCAGTATATCACCAAAATAGACTACCACAAATCATGTAATGAAAGCTCGTAAAACTTCGTTCACTAATCTCATGAAAGTACTAGGTGCATTAGTTAACCCAAAAGGCATGACTAACCACTCATATAATCCAAACTTAGTTTTAAATTTTGTTTTCCATTCATCCGCCAATTTCATATGAATTTGATGGTATCCACTACGCAAATCAACTTTGGAGAATATTGTAGAGCCACTCAATTCATCAAGCATATCATCTAGCCTAGGAATAGCATGATGATAACAAATAGTAATATTATTAATGCCTCTACAATCAACACACATACGTGATGTACCATCCTTTTTCGGCACTAGAATAATAGGAACAGCACAAGGACTAAGGGATTTGCGTATATAACCTTTGTCGAGCAGCTCCTGGACTTGACGCATAATCTCCTTCGTCTCCTTTGGATATGTACGGTATGGTGCACGGTTGGATAGCAATGCACCGGGAATTAAGTCAATATGATGCTCAATCCTTCGAATAGTTGGTAATCCCGGTGGCACGTCTTGTGGAAAGACGTCAGCGAACTCCTGCAAAATGTTAGTAACAGTAGGAGGCAAAGAGGAAGGCACATCCTCGAATGGAAATAATGCCTCTTTGCACACAAAAGCATAGCAAATAGATTTGCTAAAATCTAGCTCATCAATATCAGATTTGTTGGCAAGTAAACATGCACTTTTCAATTTAATTTCAGAAGCAACACTAGATATTTTATTATCAGGCTTCATTTGTTGCTCAAATTTTTTTCCACAATATGATTTTCACTATTATTTTTCTCCTGTTTTGCTTTATTAGCTCTATTAATATCATATTTCAAAATGGAATCAGGAGACATAGGAAGCAAAATAATATGTTTATCCTTATGAACAAGAGTATATTGATTGTTACTACCATGGTGTATAGAATTTTTATCCAATTGCCATGGTCTACCAAGTAATAAGGAACATGCTTGCATGGGTACCACATCGCAATCAACATAATCAGCATATGTAGAGATACTAAAATGCACATGAATAATACGTGTTACCTTAACCTTGCCACTGTTATTGAACCATTGGATATAGTAAGGATGTGGATGTGGTCTTGTGGTGAGACATAGCTTCTCAACCATCTCCATCCTAGCCAAGTTGGTGCAGCTTCCTCCATCTATGATGACGCGAACAGAACGTTCCTTCACAACTCCCTTTGTATGGAACAAATGTTGCCTCTGATTTTTCTCAGCTTGTGTGACCTGCACACTCAAAACACGTTGAGCAACTAAACATTCATACCTGTCTGTGTCTTCAGGAGCCATGTATTGTGTCTCATGATCAGAATCATCTCCACCGTGTTCTTCACTTGTAATAAGAGCCAAAGTCTCCTTATCATAGTCACTAGCGGACTCATACCCACCATCCTCAGTAGCAATCATCACACGCTTAGATGGGCATTCTCTTGCATAATGATCTCCACCCTTGCAACGACGACAAATAATATCATGTGTTTGCCCTGTTGATGCCATGGATGAAGAAGAGCTCTATGCGGAACCGGAAGGTGTACTCCTGGCAGATGGTGGTGGTGGTGCCTGTTTTCTTGTATCTCGGATGGAATTGGTGGCTGAAGTCAGTGGTGCTGCAGGAGGACGTGTGGGTGTAGAGGATGCACGCGGTGTCCATGATGAAGGTTGGCCTACCGAAAAGTTAGTTCACGCCAATGCCTGTTGATCCTGCACTTCACGTTCAGCTTTCCAAGCAAGATGGAATAAACGAGTGATATTATTATACTCCTTATACTCTAGAATGGTCTAAATCTCTTTATTTAATCCATCCATAAAACGTGCAAGCATAACTTCATTATCCTCAACAATACCACATCTAATCATTCCAGTTTGTAATTGTTGATATTATTCTTCTACTTAAATCGTCTGCATCCGGAGGACGGACATAAGTCCCTTGAAAATTTGCCCGAAAAGCATCCTCGAGCTCTTCCCAACTTCCAATGGTACTTTCAGGGAGGCTTTTGAGCCAATGCCGGGCTGGCCCTTTGAGCTTGAGGGTAAGTATTTTATGGCGTGGAGATCATCTCCTCTAGCCATGTGTATGTGGAGGATGTAATCCTCAATCCGCACTCAGGTGCATTGTTCCGTCGTATGCCTCTATGTTTACGGGTTTGAATCCCATGAGAATTCATAATCCAAAGACCTCATCGGTGAAACACGAAGTGTGCGGCACCCCTATACTTGGGTGTCTTGCGATGTTCGGATATTTGGCGTATTGCATTGCTTGGAAGAGCTTGCTTTCTCGGCCCATAGATGGACCTAAGCGGGCCATCCTTTTTATCTGAATCCTTATGCGGATCGCGTGCGGCTTGTGTCTTGGCGCCGCTTGCCGCTCCATGTTTGCCATGTGGTCATCTATCCGACCGGGCGGCCTCTTTGTTCTTTGATTGCGGGGGCTCTACAGCCTCCTCATCGAATTCGGGCAGTAATTTGCGCCTCGGGTAGCTCTTTGTTTGGCGACTGTCGCCGTATTTCTCTACGGTGTTGAGTACTTTGCTCCATCTGATTCCGAGTGCATCTTCCGCTGTTTTGAGCTTCCGCTTCTGCTTTTTCAGGCTACGCGCAGTGGAGACGAGCCTTTTGTGGAGGTTCTTCTGCTCCAACAATTTGTCCGACGTGAGATCGTCCGGACTGTTATCTTCATGAGACGGGTTGTTTATCCAAGTTGTCCTGTTCGGACGGTTGCTCGATAACATGTTAAATGCGTCCAACGGTTCGCCTGCTCTATGGCTGGAGTCTGCGTGGCTGCCGTCTTTGTCGAGGCGGGACTTGGTGCGGCGTTTACGTTGCCGTTTTGACTGCTTTTTGAGGGATTTATCCTTCGTAGTGTCCCGTTGTTCCTCGTCGTCACTTCCTTTAGGTGTATCCACCATGTATAAATCATGAGATGAGGTGGCTGTCCAGTATCCTATAGGTGCTGGTTCATGGTTGTCTCCTACATCGTCGTCCATACCGTTGATGTCTTCGGAGTCGAAAACGAGCACGTCGTTTAAGCTTTCGACAGTGGCTACAAAGTGGGCGGTGGGTGGGCGTTAGATTTCTTCGTCGTCCGCATCCCAACCTTCCTGACCGTAGTCCGGCCAGGGCTCTCCTGATAAAGAGAAAGACTTTAGTGAATTCAGGATGTCGCCAAAGGGCGAGTCTTTGAAAGATGTCCTTGCATGAACTCCATAACCGCGCCCAATTCGATTCAATTGGCGAGGCGCGGAGGGTTTGGAGTCCGGCACCTTGGAGTCACGGTCTTCGCAGCGACAGGGATGGAGTTCGCTCAATCGCCCGTGAAGATCGTAGCCCCGAGGCGGTGTCCAACCGCTTGTCCTCGATCAGCAGAGTCGGCTCCGAGCTAAGCGTCGGGCGGACGCGACCTCGAGCCTGTGGCACCGGTGGCGTAGCTAGATCTTGCCCATCGAGACGGTCTGGCGTGCTTGGTGTGGCTCGAATCCGTCGAAGATCAAGTCTCCGCGGATGTCGGCCGTGTAGTTCAAACTTCCAATCTGACACGATGGCCGGGGCGTAGCTTTCGATCTCCTCCGGATGGCCAAGTGAATTGGCCCGCGGTAAAGCCGCCCGAATACGAAGATCTGTCCGGGCGAAAAGCCTCACCTGGACCGTCGTTGTTGATGATCGAAGGAGCCATCGGGCCTAGGGATGACGACACAGAGGAACTCTCAATGAAAGCACCAAGGTCGGTGTCAAAACCGGCGGATCTCGGGTAGGGGTCCCGAACTGTGCGTCTAGGCGGATGGTAACAGGAGAAGGGACACGATGTTTTTACCTGTGTTCGGGCCCTCTCGATGGAGGTAAAACCCTACTCACCTTGATTAATATTGATGATATGGGTAGTACAAGAGTAGATCTACCACGAGATCAGAGAGGCTAAACACTAGAAGCTAGCCTATGGTATGATTATTGTTCGTCCTACGGACTAAAACCCTCCGGTTTATATAGACACCAGATATGGTTAGGGTTACACAGAGTCAGTTACAATGGTAGGAGATCTACATATCCGTATCGCCAAGCTTGCCTTCCACGCCAAGGAAAGTCCCATCCGGACACGGGACGAAGTCTTCAATCTTGTATCTTCATAGTCCAAGAGTCCGGCCAACGGTGACAGTTCGGCTATCCGGACACCCCCTAATCCAGGACTCCCTCAGCTGTACACGCCCCGGAATCTCAGGTGCACCGGCCTCAGGCCCTGGGGCTCCCTCCCACGCCCAGTGGCAGCACTTAGCTCCGCGCTGGTGAGAAGACGTCGAAGACTAGATTAGGTGCAGACGGCTTTTTCATTTGCTTTCTGCAGTAGGCTTGTTCATTCCCATTTGAAGTTTTATTGAAGGTGTTGCCGTCTTTGGCTTGCGACTCTTTGCCTTCTTCGCTCTCCTACCTCGATTTCTCTCGCGCGAGTCTCACGAGGGAGCAACGCGGGCACCCTCGCGAGTGTTTTATGCCCCTACTGTTTGAGGCTTCCCTAACCGGGTTCGCTATGGGAGCACCCCTCCAGTCCATGCCCCATGGGCACCGCAACGTGAACACAGGACCTGGTTCGGTCGCCTCCACGACTGAGGCCGGAAACTACCTCTCCTGGCTAATCTTTGCAGGGCATGAAGCGTTCGACGAGACCTCGGCCTCGGGAGGCGAAGACCGCGGCAGGTCGCACCCAAGCTAAGTAATTTCTACGCGCAGGCGTGTGGCATAGAAGCCTAATAAGAAAGTAGCAGAAACCGTACGATAATTAAACAGCAACAGTCCAAGCACGCCCCCGCGGGGCCCTACACTACTATCTCTTTGCGCAGGAAAAGGAAAATAACAAGACAGGCGCGGCTCGCTTGACACCAACTCGCGGCGGAGGCTTGAACTGCCTCCGGAGCTCAAGCGGACTCCATCTCGCGCTTCACCGAGGAGCGACGGCTGGTGGACCCGCTACCTCCCTCCAGGCGGGCGCGGCGGCGCAGAGGCTGGTCACGGCCACCCCTGGAGGAGCCGCTGTCCGAAGAAGAGTCGCTGAAGCTTGACGAACCCCGAGCACCGCCAACCACGCTCGCGCCATCATCTTCGTCCCGATCGCCGCCGGGATCAGGCCCATGGCCGCGGTCGTGGTCCTCGGGGCAGCACCCGGCGCGGCGACCGTCTTCCCCGAACACCCTCATGTAGAGGGTGGCGTCACCGTCAAACTTGAAGTGCAGGGTGCACCGCCGGCTCAGACCTCGCGCTGGCAAACGCGTTTGCCAACCGCGGGTCGTAGGCCACGCTCGGCGGCGGAGACCTCCAGCCGAAGCCAGAGGCCCGGCTGCAGAACCGTCACGCTGAGCGAGGCCGCCCGGGGCGCCGGCCGAAAGTTCACCTAAAAGGAAGCGGGGGAGCTGGAGCCAGGTGCTGGTCGGTTTCGCCGACCACACGACAAACTCTGGCAGTACCTCTGCCGAATGGAAGCGCGACCTAGGGGCTCGCGCGGCCGTAGCGCGCCCCCCATCAACGTCCTGACGCCCGTCGCCGCGCGGGAGATCGCCTCCACGGCCGCGAGAAGCCGCTGCGGGAGCCACAGGGTGCTTGCGAGGACGGCCTCGACCGCGCTTGGCTGGGGGAGAGTCAGGCCCCACCTGGCGGGCCTTTCCCTTCTCCGCGGCCGAGAACCTCTTCGGCGGAGCCATGGAAAAGAAGGAGAAGCAAGAAGAGATGGACCGGAAGGGCATGCGTCGTTCCGTACTTATAGCCGGGGAAGGCCAACCGTGACCTCCACGATCACAGGTAATCATGACCCGATTTGCATGCACGGACTTGTCAATTCGTGCAGTCGCCGAGGCGTCGTGGGGAAGCAGAGACACCCACGTTTAATCAACCGCCACGCGGCCCCAAGGCCGTAGGCTTAGGGCTCGCGTCGCTTCACACTTGCCCCTTCGCTTCTCTGCTCAGCCAAGTCCAGGCGCGCCTTGGGCCCGAGGCTCTTGTCGACTTTACGGGAGCAGGGTACCCAGATTTGCTGCCTGCGGCACTGTGGCGTGGCTCAAGGGGTGGCCCAAAGACGGCCTATCTTCATCGTGAAGCTCAAGACCCTCACGAGGGGCCAAGCCTCACGCAGGCGGACGTGAAGCCTCCTCGAGCACGGCCTCGTCGGGCTCGCGAGGAGGCGGAGAGATCAAGGCGGGGTACCTCATGAGGTGCCCATGACGCAAGCCATGACGACCGAGGGCGCCAGGCGGGCGCCAGCCCGCGCAGTGTCCTCATTTCCTCTTTGGTGCAAAGGAGGCAAGCGCAGGCGAGAGCATCAGGCAAAGGCAGCCATTTCGGTGCAACAAGACCAAGACCAACACAACGGCAGGAAGGAGGTCATCGGGGAGCCCAAGCCGACGTCATCGTCAGAGCCTTTGACAAGCGAGGACCAACTTTAGTCAGGATAAGTGTACTAGATGTTCCCCTTCAAAATGGCCAATTCTTGGGGCCCTTCCCGCTCAATATTTGGGAAGAGGCCCAGGGCCTCTGCCTATAAATAGGACTAGCCACCCACAGGGTAGAGGCATCTTGGATCCGGAATCCAGAACAGAGCTAGAGGTCAAGCAATCTAGAGAGAGAGAGAGAGCGATCGAACTCCCCCTAGCGATTCGTCAGACCGGCCAAGAACAGACCCTCATGAGGTCGTTCTTCCTTGTATTGTTCATCATCACCTCGAGGCAATCTACCACACCACACACTGGAGTAGGGTATTACACCACAATGGTGGCCCGAACCAGTATAAACCGTGTGTCTCTTGTGTTGCTCTTTTTGTAGTTTTAATCCTTGCGAGGCAACGAGGCGCAGGTGGGTAGGGGGTGAGATCTCCTGTAACATCCCAAATTTTCAATTTGGAATGTTATACATAGAGCATCATTGCATATCATATTTTTCTTTGCATTTTGCTCGATCCTAGAAATTCTACACAACTCAAGGACCCACGGGGAGAGTTGGGGATTTTCGTTATTTCCATATTTGAGTTTTCTCAAATTTTGAAAATAGGATCATTTGATTTTAATTATTTTATCTTCAATTATTTCTATTACAAAAATATGAGAGAGGGAATAAAATGACTTTCCCAAAATAAAGAAATAATGAAAATTTAATAATAGAATCAAATAAGATTTTATTTTGGAGTTTTTCGCCTTTTTATTTGAATTTAGGAAAATGCTGCGTTTTTCAAAATTGCATTTATTTCGCCCCAAATAAATGTTCATTAAATTCGGCTTGATTTTAGAAGCCGGGGAAAATTTATTTTGGGATTTTTGGAGTCCGTTTAGTACTTCCTTTGATTTTTTTTGCGCGTAATTATTTAAAAAAAGCAGACCGCCTTATCTCGTGCAGCGGGACTCGCTCAGGCGCTTCTCATGAGCCCGGCGCCCACCCGGCGCCCGCCCAAAACCCTAGCGCCAGCCGCCCCAACCCTTGTCGCCGCCATGCCATGTCATTGTCGCCGCCCGCCCTTATGAGGTTCGCCCTTGAGACTCGATTCCGTGCGGTTTTATATAAAAACCGAGCGGTTTTCTTCGGGTTTTTTCGGTTTTTTTGGTTTTTATTATTTTTTATTTTATTTTTTTGTTATTTTTATTATTTTTATTTATTTATTTTATTTTTCCTTTTTTCCGGTTTCGGTTAATTAATGAACGTCCGTTCGTTAACCCGTTCGTCGTTTTTCTTTTTCTCGGATTTAATCCGCGATTTTTCTGATCGCGATTCCAGATCCGATTTTCGTTTTAGTATAACATTTATTGCGTTTATCGGAATCAGGCGATTCAAGCGCTCGGAGTTTAAATCTCGAAACCCTCCTTCCGAATAATCTACTTAAACAAGTTTTTGCTTCTGTAAAATTTGACCTAGATCCAGATTAGTAAAACGAAGCTATTTTCTTCCGCCGTTTGACTTTCGTTGCTTCGTTTGATTTGATTCTTTTTGCAAACCGGAGTTCTTAAGTATTGTATGCTTGTTTGTTTGTCTGTGATAGATTACCCGGAGTGCGCTGCCTGTTACTTCAAGTCTCTAGGTTTCGCGGATCATCAGCAAGGCAAGTAACACTTTGAGCATACCCCTTCTCATACCCAGTTTTTATGCATTAGATCTATCCTCAAACACTTGCATGAATAGGATCTAATTAAATTGTGGGATGGGAAGTAGATGAGGTAGTACCTATTACCTCTTTTATTAAAAACCTTTGGGAGTTACTTCTACGTTTGCTTATTATGCCATGCTATGCTAGTAGACGTGGATTGGGTGAGTGTATCCATGACAGATGTGAGCTTGTTATTTAATGGTTTATTTAAGGTGGCAACTTAAACACACATCTGGGTGGATTGAGGCACCTGGTTTCTATCAGACTTGCTCATATTTCTTCTGGACCGCCACCCGGGCTCAAAGGGATCATGAGATTATTCAAACTAGAAACTTCCGTGTGCAGCCACAAGCCATTATGGGCTCTGGCATAGTTGATTAAGTTGTGCGAACTCTTACGGGTAGACTAGCAGATGTAGGGGAAAGTAGGTGTACCGGTCTACCCACAAGTAAGGTGCTAGTGCTTCTGAAAAGACTATGTCTCGGTCATGCGTCTCTCAAACACCATGTAGTGCGAGAAATCCAACGGAGGTGATCGAGTCTTGTGGGGAAAAGTGCACAAACCTCTGCAGAGTGTATAAACTAATCATGGTTAGCCGTGTCCCCGGTTATGGACGTTTTGAGTATCTAGTACTTGGATATCATGTGAATCTCATCACGTTACCTCTAAATTAATATTGTTGGGTTTGTTAATGAGTACTTTTTAATTGGGATATCGTATTAGATGGCCTTAAGCCATATTTATTTTATTAAGTTCTCTCTTGAGACATTCGATTGTAATAAGTGTGTGATTGCTACTCTGTTATAAATCCTTCGATCTTGTGTGGTGTCGGCATTCTTGATCCGGGGATGACCGAGCATAGAGATCGATCGCTTGAGGTCTGGTCGCTACAAAGATAATGGTATCGAGCACACGTGTAGGACACGACCATTAAGCTAAAGCCCTAGATCACTACCCTCTCTTCTCATTTCTGACTCCTCATCTTTTCTACTCTTTTAGGGTGACGGAAGCGAGGATCAAGTTCACTCAGCCGGACGAGGATACACCCTTTGGACGACACCTGAAGGAAGTCACTAAGTACCTTAACATCGGATTACCAAGCTTCACCGGGACTTACAATTCCACTTTACCCGGAGAGGAGCGCTGGAAGATTCAAGCTCAAGTTCCCGGAAGGACGTTTGCGCCAATCACGGAGCCTATAGAGAGTGTTTTCAATGCACCAACCTGGAGTCTGGGAAAGAGCATGGCAGCTCACATAACCATGGGACACATTGGAGACGTTTACAAAGAAGACCTCAAGGATACTATCTACCAGATTTGCGGGCGCCGAGATGAACAATGGGAGATAGTTGGCACTAAGAAGGATCGATCCATTGCAGCTTTCATCCAGGAGTTAAACCAGCACATTCGACTCCAAGAGAACCAGATGTGCGCAGACATGATGGAGTTGAAGACAGCAAAAGCCAAGATTATGGAACTAGAAGGAGAACTGAAGGCCACTCGCAAGGACTACATGGAGGAGATTGTAGCTCTAGTGGGACAAAACGGCGATCTTAAGGAGAAGATTGAAGAACTCATGGGAAATTCAGCACCCGGAGGAGAAGATGAAGATAGCACCTGTCGAGAGAACTACATCATCATCGATGACACCGATTCTGATCCTAGTGATGATGATTACGAAGATGAAGCTGGAGCAGATATCATGGAGTCTTCATCAGAGAAGTTTTTCTAGTTGACCACCATAACAGTAGTAGATTACCCCATGTTATTTTAGTTGTAGTTCAGCACTTTGTAACGATAGATACACCGTTGTATGCCCTTGTTTGAATTGATTGGAGTGATATTGTGTGATTTGTCTCATGTGCATATGGGTAGTGTTTCTCTCTAGACCTCATTCTATTCTAAATTCTCGTCTTTTCTTAAACCCCTCAGATGCCTCCGAGACGCGACCCCGGATTTGTTTTCCCGCCAGAGATCACTCAGTTGATTCAATGGCGAGAATGCCTTGATTCAAACATTGATACGTAACCAAGGCAACAACAACAACAACCCACCGCCACCACCACCGCTGACCATTTGACCCGTTTCTTAAGGCTGAATCAACGGTGTTTTCCAAAGAGCACCGAGCCGATTGTTGCGATGATTGGCTATGTAAGATAGGGAGGGAGTTGACCACTGCAGGATGTACTGAGATGGAGAAAGGGTGAAGTTTGCCGCACATCAGCTTGAAGGACCCTTGGCGGCATGGTGGGAGAATTTACAGCCACTTACCACCTGTAGACACCGCCACATGGGATCGATTTGACAAGCTTCCGTCTTGCCCATGTTTCAAAGAGAGCCATGGCCATGAAGAAGCGTGAGTTTCGCAACTTGCGCCAAGGAGGACTGACAGTTGGCGAGATGTAGATGATTTGATAAGCTAGCACGTTATGCCCGGATGGCGTTACTACGGATGCAATAAGCGGAGAAGTTTCTAGAAGGACTGAATGATGAGCTGAGCATGCAGTTGATGGTAGCCACCTTCAATAACTACCAGGAGTTAGTACATCGTGCTCTCATGATTGAAGGGAAGCAGCAACAGATTGACAATCGCAAGAGGAAGTATGGATAGGGGAAGAATAACTCTGGAGCTCAGCAGAAACTTCGCTTTACCCCGAAGCCAGATGGACAATTTCAGCATACCCATGGAGGAGGTAGCTTGCACAACCATAACGGCACCAAGAATGGGAACGGGAATGGAGGAAGCAATGGACAGAACCGCACCAACCCGTCAACACCATCCAAGGTAGACCTGAGCCACATCACTTGCTTTAATCGGCGCAAGGCGGGCATTATGCAAGCGATTTTCCGTAAGGCGTAATGGAAATGGCAATGGGCGTCGAGAAACAAGCCAAATCCTTTCAACAAAGGACAAGTGAACCACGTTACCGTGGAGGAGGTTGAAGCTCGGCCGGATGCGATAATAGGTAAGTTTACGGTTAAGTCATTTCTGCGGTTGTTCTTTTTGATACTTGGTGCATCGCATTCATTCATATCAAGGGATTTGCGGATAAGTTTAGCCTACCCACTAAAACTCTTAAGACACCCATGCTAGTAAGCTCACCGGGAGCGAGTATATGGCCGATCAAGGATGTTTTCAAGTGCCATTAAGTATAGGGAGGCATGTTTTCCCAACGGATTTAATCATATTGGAATCCCAAGGTTTGGATGTAATTCTTGGTATGGATTGGTTGTCGATGTATGGAGGAAACATTGATTGCGCCAGTAAAACAATTTTGCTTACCACCCCAGAAGGAAGGAGAATCAAGTATGTATCACAACATGAGCCGAGGAGAGCGCATGTAAATTCCTTAACAAGAGTTGTACATGAGGAAGTACCAGTGGTAAGGGATTTCCCGGACGTGTTTCCGGAAGAGTTGCCAGGCATGCCACCGGATAGAGACATTGAGTTTTTGATTGAACTACCGCCAGGCACTGGGCCGATATCTAAGAGACCGTATAGGATGCCAGCCAAAGATTTGGAGGAAATTAAGAAGCAAATTAAGGAGTTACTAGATAAAGGTTTTATTCGCCCAAGTTCTTCGCCTTGGGGATCACCAAGATTCTAGTGGAGAAGAAGGATGGATCATTAAGAATGGTTGTTGATTATCGAGGATTGAATGAAGTGACCATTAAGAACAAGTACCCACCGATGATCAATGACTTGTTTGACCAATTGCAAGGAGCTAAGGTGTTTTCCAAGATCGATTTGTGATCGTGGTACCATCGATTGAAGATTCGAGAGCGGGATATACCTAAGACAACTTTTACCACTAGGTATGCAGTATGAGTATACCGTTATGTCATTTGGTCCGACTAACGCACCTGCCTATTTTATGAACATGATGAACAAAGTGTTTATGGAGTTTTTGGATAAGTTAAATGCGTGGTGTTCATTGATGATATTTTGGTTTACTCGAAGAATGAAGAGGAACATAAGGAGCATTTGCGTTTGGTACTCGAGAAGCTCAGAGAACACCAGTTATATGCCAAGTTCAACAAGTGTGAGTTTTTCTTGAAGGAAGTTGGATTTCTTGGACATGTTATATCCGGAGAAGGTATATCAGTAGACCCCACTAAGGTTGTCACAGTAACAAACTGGGAAGCGCCAACAACAGTTGGAGAGATCCGGAGTTTCCTTGGACTCGCAGGATACTACCGGAGATTCATTGAGAATTTCTCAAGGATTGCGAAGCCTATGACAGAATTATTAAAGAAGGATACCAAGTTCATTTGGACCGAGGAGTGTGAAGCTAGTTTCCAAGAGTTGAAGAAACGTTTGGTTACTCACCAGTATTAATTCTGCCAGATCATACCAAGGATTATGAGGTGTATTGCGACGCTTCACGTCGAGGACTTGGAGCAGTGCTTATGCAGGAGGGGAGAGTTGTTTCGTATGCTTCACGACAGCTTAAGCCTCATGAGCTAAATTATGCTACACATGATTTGGAGTTAGCAGCCGTAGTGCATGCGTTGAAGGCATGGAGACATTTCCTCATTGGAAATCATTGTGAGGTGTATACGGATCACAATAGTTTGAAGTACATCTTCACGCAGAAGGAGTTAAATCTCAGGCAAAGGAGATGGTTGGAGCTCATCAAAGATTATGATATGAGATTGCATTATCACCCGGAAAGGCTAACATTGTAGCCACGCGTTGAGCCGTAAGAGTCACGTCAACACACTAATGACGGGAGAAATACCAAAGGAGTTAGCCGAGGATCTTCGAGAGCTATGTTTGGAAATAGTTCCGAGAGGCTATGTAGCAGCATTGGAGATTCAGTCAACTTTGATGGATAAGATCAGGGAAGCTCAGAAGACTGACAAAGAGATTGCCTCTATAAAGGAGAAAATGAGCGAAGGAAAAGCAAAGGGATTTCGTGAGGATGAGCACGATACCCTATGGTTTGAAGACCGTGTTTATGTGCCCAATGACCCGGAGATCAGGAAGTTGATTCTACAAGAGGCACATGATTCACCATGTTCGATTCACCCAGGAAATACCAAGATGTATTTGGATTTGAAGAATACTTTACGGTGGACCGGAATGAAGAAGGATATTGCGAGTACGTGGCAGTTTGTGATGTATGTCAAAAGGTGAAGGCGTAACATCGTGAAGCGATGGGTTTGTTACAGCCATTGCCTATACCCGAATGGAAGTGGGATAAACTAGGTATGGATTTCATCACGGATTGCCGGGACTCGTTAGAGCTATGACTCGATTTGGGTTGTAGTCGATCGTTTGACGAAGGTAGCTCATTTCATTCCAGTAAAGACTACCTACAGCAGTGCAAAACTGGCTAAGATATACATGACAAGGATTGCATGTTTGCATGGAGTTCCGAGGAGTATCGTATTAGATAGAGGAACCCACTTTACCTCAAAGTTCTGGAAGTAGTTGCACGAAACTTTGGAAACCAGTCGAGTTTACGACTTTCCATCCATGCAGACGGATGGACAAACCGAGAGAGTCAACCAGATTTTGGAGGATATGCTTAGAGCTTGTGCTTTGGATTATGGATCAAGTTGGGATGGCAATTTGCCGTGTCACGGAGTTTTCTTATAACAACAGCTACCAAACCCGATGCAAGATGGCACCTTTCAAGCCTTATGCGGAAGGAGGTGCAGGACCCGTTGTTGTGGGATGAAGTTGGAGACCGCCAGTTGTTTGGACGGATTTGATTAAGGAGTGCGAGCAGAAAGTAAAGTTGATTCGCGATAGGCTCAAGGTAGCCCAGTCGAGACGGAAGAGCTATGCAGATTCAAAAGCGCAAGGAGATGTAATCTGAAGTCGGAGACAGAGTTTATCTTCGAGTATCGCCACTTCGAGGAGTTAATCGTTTTGGAGTTAAGGGAAAGTTAGCACCTAGATTTGTAGGACCTTATCGTGTTTTGGAACGCATGGGAGAAGTTGCGTACAAGTTGGAACTACCCGAAGGATTGTCTGGAGTCCATGATGTGTTTCATGTTTCTCAATTGAAGAAGTGTCACGCAGAGATGGCCGATATACCTTTGAGAGATCTTTGTGCCACTAGAAGCAATTCGGTTGAATTATGATTTGACCTCACGAGGAGAAACCGGTTAAGATTACGGAGTATGCCGGTGAGTCACCCATAACAAGGTCATTAAGTTTTGCAAAGTTCAAAGGAGCCACCACACCGAGGATGAAGCCACCTGGGAGCGAGAGGGAGATTTGCTTAAAGACCACCCTCACCTATTTTCTAGCCAACCCGAATCTCGAGGGCGAGATTCATCTTAAGGGGGTAGGTTTGTAACATCCCAAATTTTCAATTTGGAATGTTATACATAGAGCATCATTGCATATCATATTTTCCTTTGCATTTTGCTCGATCCTAGAAATTCTACACAACTCAAGGACCCACGGGAAGAGTTGGGGATTTTCGTTATTTCCATATTTGAGTTTTCTCAAATTTTGAAAATAGGATCATTTGATTTTAATTATTTAATCTTCACTTATTTCTATTACAAAAATATGAGAGAGGGAATAAAATGACTTTCCCAAAATAAAGAAATAATGAAGATTTAATAATAAAATCAAATAAGATTTTATTTTGGAGTTTTTCGCCTTTTTATTTTAATTTTAGGGAAAATGCACGTTTTTCAAAATTGCATTTAGGCCCCAAATAAATGTTCATTAAATCCGGCTTGATTTTAGAAGCCGGGGAAAATTTATTTCGGGATTTTTGGAGTCCGTTTAGTAATTCGTTTGATTCTTTTTTCTGCGCGTAATTATTTAAAAAAGCACCGCCTACGGGCGTGCCGGCGGGACTCGCTCAGGCGCCTATAATGAGCCCCGGCGCCCCAGCCCACCCGCGCCCAGCCGCCCGAAACCCTAAGCGGCCCGCCGCCCGCCCTTGTATGTGAGCCGCCGCCTGGCGCCGAGGTTCATGCCGCCTCGATTTCCGTGCCGTTTTTTTTAATAAAAACAGAGTGGTTTTCTTCGGTTTTTATTTATTATATTTTTTTATTATTTTTATTATTTTTTTCTTTTTTTCTTTTTTTCGGTTTCAGTTAATTAACGGACGTCCGTTCGTTAACCCGTTCATCGTTTTTCTTTTTCTCGGATTTAATCCGCGATTTTTCTGATCGCGATTCCAGATCCGATTTTCGTTTTAGTATAACTTTTCGCTCATTTATCGGAATCAGGCGATTCAAGCGCGTGGAGTTTCGTCTCGAAACCCTCTTTCCGAATAATCTACTTAAACAAGTTTTTGCTTCTGTAAAATTTGACCTAGATCCAGATTAGTAAAACGAAGCTGTTTTCTTCCGCCGTTTGACTTTCATTGCTTCGTTTGATTTGATTCTTTTTGCAAACCGGAGTTCTTAAGTTGAACTATCTGGTTAGATCTATTTGAGTTTTACCTGTGCATTAGATGAGTATTTATTGTATGCTTGTTTGTTTTATGCGATAGATTACCCGGTCTTGTGCTTTGTTACTTCGAGTCTCTAGGTTTCGTGAATCATCAGCAAGGCAAGTAACACTTTGAGCATACCCCTTCTCATACCCAGTTTTTATGCATTAGATCTATCCTCAAACACTTGCATGAATAGGATCTAATTAAATTGTGGGATGGGAAGTAGATGAGGTAGTACCTATTACTGCTTTATTATAAACCTTTGGGAGTTAGTTCTCGTTTGCTTATTATGCCATGCTATGCTAGTAGACGTGGATTGGGTGAGTGTATCCATGACAGATGTGAGCTTGTTATTTAATGGTTTATTTAAGGTGGCAACTTAAACACACATCTGGGTGGATTGAGGCACCTGGTTTCTATCAGGACTTGCCTGTATTTCTTCGGACCACCATCCAGGCTCAAAGGGATCATGAGATTATTCAAACTAGAAACTTCCGTGTGCAGCCAGAAGCCATTATGGGCTCTGGCATAGTTGATTAAGTTGTGCGAACTCTTACGGGTAGACTAGCAGATGTAGGGCAAAGTAGGTGTACCGGTCTACCCACAAGTAAGGTGCTAGTGCTTCTGAAAGACTATGTCTCAGTCATCCGTCTCTCGAGCACCATGTAGTGCGAGAAATCCAACGGAGGCGATCGAGTCTTGTGGGGAAAAGTGCGCAAACCTCTGCAGAGTGTATAAACTAATCATGGTTAGCCGTGTCCCCGGTTATGGACGTTTTGAGTATCTAGTACTTGGATATCATGTGAATCTCATCATGTTACCTCTAAATTAATATTGTTGGGTTTGTTAATGAGTACTTTTTTATTGGGATTGAGAATGTCATCAACCATTCTCAATGTTTCACAACCACCATGATAGTTAAATAAATTTATTCCTTTGCGGTAGGGAAAAATTGGCTTTATGCAAAAAGCTGTAACCATAGAGCTTTCCACCAGCCATATATGCATGTAGTATAGGCTTATTCATTCCATTATTCTCTATGTGTTACATTGCCAAGATATTCCATGTCTTGACCCGTTTTCGGGCTGCAACGTTTCATGTTGCGAGACTTTTCGCAACGACGAAGTAAGCTGCATAGGTCGTGGTTCTATCTTGAGTGATGCCGTTGGAGTTGATGGACTCGCTTATTCTTCCAAGCCTTCCATTTGTTATCGTATTAGATGGCCTTAAGCCATATTTATTTTATTAAGTTCTCTCTTGAGACATTCGATTGTAATAAGTGTGTGATTGCTACTCTGTTATAAATCCTTCGAGTCTTGTGTGGTGTCGACATTCTTGATCCGAGGATGACACCGAGCATAGAGATCGAGGCCTTGAGGTCCGGTCGCTACAAAGATGGTATCGAGCACACGCCGACTGTAGGACACGACCATTAAGCTAAAGCCCTAGATCACTACTCTCTCTTCTCATTTCGACTCCTCATCTTTTCTACTCTTTTAGGATGACTAAGCGAGGATCAAGTTCACTCAAATGGATGAGGATACACCCTTTGGACGACACCTGAAGGAAGTCACTAAGTACCTTAACATCGGATTACCAAGCTTCACCGGGACTTACAATTCCACTTTACCCGAAGAGGAGCGCTGGAAGATTCAAGCTCAAGTTCCCGGAAGGACGTTTGCGCCAATCACGGAGCCTATAGAGAGTGTTTTCAATGCACCAACCTAGAGTCTGGGAAAGAGCATGGCAGCTCACATAACCATGGGACGCATTGGAGACCTTTACAAAGAAGACCTCAAGGATACTATCTACCAGATTTGCGGGCGCCGAGATGAACAATGGGAGATAGTTGGCACTAAGAAGGATCGATCCATTGCAGCCTTTCATCCAGAGTTAAACCAGCACATTCGGCGCCAGAGAACCAGATGTCTTGCGCAGACATGATGGAGTTGAAGACTGCAAAGCCAAGATTATGGAACTAGAAGGAGGCTGAAGGCCACTCGCAAGGACTACATGGAGGAGATTGTAGCTCTAGTGGGACAAAACGGCGATCTTAAGGAGAAGATTGAAGAACTCATGGGAAATTCAGCACCGGAGGAGAAGATGAAGATAGCACTGTCAGAGAACTACATCATCATCGGCGACACCGATTCTCGATCCTAGTGATGATGATTACGAAGATGAAGTGGAGCAGATATCATGGAGTCTTCATCGGAGCAGTTTTTCTAGTTGACCACCATAATGAGTAGATTACCCCATGTTATTTTAGTTGTAGTTCAAAGCACTTTGTAACGATAGATGAACCGTTGTATGCCCTTGTTTGAATTGATTGGAGTGATATTGTGTGATTTTTCTCATGTGCATATGGGTAGTGTTTCTCTCTAGACCTCATTCTATTCTAAATTCTCGTCTTTTCTTAAACCCCTCAGATGCCTCCGAGACGCGAACCCGGATTTGTTTTCCCGCCAGAGATCACTCAGCTGATTCAGCAGCAGAATGCCGATTCAAACATTGGTACAGAACCAAGGCAACAACAACCACAACAACAACAACAACAACCCACCGCCACCACCACCTGTTGACCATTTGACCTGTTTCTTAAGGCTGAATCCGCCGTTGTTTTCCAGTAGCACCGAGCCGATTGTTGCAGATGATTGGCTCCGTAAGATAGGGAGGGAGTTGACCACTTCAGGATGTACAGATGGAGAAAGGGTGAAGTTTGACGCACATCAGCTTGAAGGACCCGCAGCAGCATGGTGGGAGAATTTTACAGCCACTTACCCTGTAGACATTGTCACATGGGATCGATTTGACAAGGTCTCCGTCTTGCCCATGTTTCAAAGAGGAGCTATGGCCATGAAGAAGCGTGAGTTTTGCAACTTGCGCCAAGGAGGACGGACGGTTGGCGATATGTAGATGATTTCAGAAGCTAGCATGTTATGCCCCGGATGACGTTACTCTACGGATGCGACTAAGAAGGAGAAGTTTCTAGAAGGACTGAATGATGAGCTGAGCATGCAGTTGATGGTAGCCACCTTCAATAAATACCAGGAGTTAGTAGACCGTGCTCTCATGATTGAAGGGAAGCAACAGCAGATTGACAATCGCAAGAGGAAGTATGGACAGGGGAAGAATAACTCTGGAGCTCAGCAGAAACTTTGCTTTACCCCAAAGCCAGGTGGACAATTTCAGCATACCCATGGAGGAGGTAGCTCGCACAACCATAATGGCACCAAGAATGGGAACGGGAATGGAGGAAGCAATGGACAGAAGCGCACCAACCCATCAACACCATCCAAGGTAGACCTGAGCCACATCACTTGCTTTAAGTGCCGCAGACTGGGCATTATGCAAACGATTGTCCAAAAGGCCAGAATGGAAATGGCAATGGAAGCTCAGGAAAGAAGCCGAATCCTTTCAACAAAGGACAAGTGAACCTCGTTAGCCTGGAGGAGGTTGAAGCTCAGCCAGATGCAGTAATAGGTAAGTTTCTGGTTAAGTCATTTACTGCAGTTGTTCTTTTTGATACTGGTGCATCGCATTCATTCATATCAAGGGGATTTGCGGATAAGTTTAGCCTACCCACTAAAAATCTTAAGACACCCATGCTAGTAAGCTCACCGGGAGCGGAGTATATGGCCAGTCAAGGATGTTTTCAAGTGCCATTAAGTATAGGGAGGCATGTTTTCCCAACGGATTTAATCATATTGGAATCCCAAGGTTTGGATGTAATTCTTGGTATGGATTGGTTGTCGATGTATGGAGGAAACATCGATTGCGCCAGTAAAACAATTTTGCTTACCACCCCAGAAGGAAGGAGAATCAAGTATGTATCACGGCATGAGCCGAGGAGAGCGCATGTAAATTCCTTAACAGGAGTTGTACAGGAGGAAGTACTAGTGGTAAGGGATTTCCTGGACGTGTTTCCGGAAGAGTTGCCAGACATGCCACCGGATAGAGACATTGAGTTTTTGATTGAACTACTGCTAGGCACTGGGCCGATATCTAAGAGACCGTATAGGATGCCAGCCCAAGATTTGGAGGAAATTAAGAAGCAAATTAAGGAGTTCTTTGGATAAAGGTTTTATTCGCCCAAGTTCTTCGCCTTGGGGATCACCAGTACTTCTAGTAGAGAAGAAGGACGGATCATTAAGAATGGTTGTTGATTATCGAGGATTGAATGAAGTGACCATTAAGAACAAGTACCCACTGCCGATGATCAATGACTTGTTTGACCAAGTGCAAGGAGCTAAGGTGTTTTCCAAGATCGATTTGCGATCAGGGTACCATCAGTTGAAGATTCGAGAGCAGGATATACCTAAGACAGCTTTTACCACTAGGTACGGGCTGTATGAGTATACCGTTATGTCATTTGGTCTGACTAACGCACCTGCCTATTTTATGAACATGATGAACAAAGTGTTTATGGAGTTTTTGGATAAGTTAAATGCGTGGTGTTCATTGATGATATTTTGGTTTACTCGATGAATGAAGAGGAACAAATGGAGCATTTGCGTTTGGTACTCAAGAAGCTCAGAGAACACCAGTTATATGCCAAGTTCAGCAAGTGTGAGTTTTGGTTGAAGGAAGTTGGATTTCTTGGACATGTTATATCCGGAGAAGGTATAACAGTAGACCCCACTAAGGTTGTCACAGTAACAAACTGGGAAGCGCCAACAACAGTTGGAGAGATCCGGAGTTTCCTTGGACTCGCAGGATACTACCAGAGATTCATTGAGAATTTCTCAAGGATTGCGAAGCCTATGACATAATTATTAAAGAAGGATACCAAGTTCATTTGGACCGAGGAGTGTGAAGCTAGTTTCCAAGAGTTGAAGAAACGTTTGGTTACCTCACCAAAGATTAATTCTGCCAGATCAGACCAAGGATTATGAGGTGTATTGCGACGCTTCACGCAGAGGACTTGGAGCAGTGCTTATGCAGGAGGGGAGAGTTGTTTCGTATGCTTCACGACAGCTTAAGCCTCATGAGCTAAATTATGCTACGCATGATTTGGAGTTAGCAGCCGTAGTGCATGTGTTGAAGACATGGAGACATTTCCTCATTGGAAATCATTATGAGGTGTATACGGATCACAAGAGTTTGAAGTACATCTTCACGCAGAAGGAGTTAAATCTCAGGCAAAGGAGATGGTTGGAGCTCATCAAAGATTATGATATGAGATTGCATTATCACCCCGGAAAGGCTAACGTTGTAGCAGACGCATTGAGCCGTAAGAGTCACGTCAACACACTAATGATGGGAGAAATACCAAAGGAGTTAGCCGAGGATCTTCGAGAGCTATGTTTGGAAATAGTTCCGAGAGGCTATGTAGCAGCATTGGAGATTCAGTCAACTTTGATGGATAAGATCAGGGAAGCTCAGAAGACTGACAAAGAGATTGCCTCTATAAAGGAGAAAATGAGCGAAGGAAGACAAAGGGATTTCGTGAGGATGAGCACGATACCCTATGGTTTGAAGACCGTGTTTATGTGCCCAATGACCCGGAGATCAGGAAGTTGATTCTACAAGAGGCACATGATTCACCATATTCGATTCACCCAGGAAATACCAAGATGTATTTGGATTTGAAGAATACTTTCCGTGGACCGGAATGAAGAAGGATATTGCAGAGTACGTAGCAGTTTGTGATGTATGTCATAAGGTGAAGGCAGAACATCAGAAGCCAGCAGGTTTGTTACAACCATTGCCTATACCCGAATGGAAGTGGGATAAACTAGGTATGGATTTCATCACGGGATTTCCCAGGACTCATTCAGGCTATGACTCGATTTGGGTTATAGTCGATCGTTTGACGAAGGTAGCTCATTTCATTCCAGTAAAGACTACCTACATCAGTGCCAAACTGGCTAAGATATACATGACAAGGATTGTATGTTTGCATGGAGTTCCGAGGAGTATTGTATCAGATAGAGGAACCCAGTTTATCTCAAAGTTCTGGAAGCTGTTGCACGAAACTTTGGGAACCAGGATGGAGTTTAGCACAGCTTTCCATCCACAGACAGATGGACAAACTGAGAGAGTCAACCAGATTTTGGAGGATATGCTTAGAGCTTGTGCTTTGGATTATGGATAAAGTTGGGATGACAATTTGCCGTATGCGGAGTTTTCTTATAACAACAGTTACCAAACCGATCAAGATGGCACCTTTCGAAGCCTTGTATGGAAGGAGGTGCAGGACCCCGTTGTTGTGGGATGAAGTTGGAGACCGCCGGTCGTTTGGACCGGATTTGATTAAGGAGTCTGAACAGAAAGTAAAGTTGATTCGCGATAGGCTCAAGGTATCCCAGTCGAGACAGAAAAGCTATGCGGATTCAAAACGCAAGGAGACAAAATACGAAGTCGGAGACAGAGTTTATCTTCGCGTATCGCCACTTCGAGGAGTTAAGCGTTTTGGAGTTAAGGGAAAGTTAGCACCTCGATTTGTAGGACCTTATCGTGTTTTGGAACGCATGGGAGAAGTTGCGTACAAGTTGGAACTACCCGAAGGATTGTCTGGAGTCCATGATGTGTTTCATGTTTCTTAGTTGAAGAAGTGTCACGCAGAGATGGCCAATATACTACTGAGAGATACTGTGCCACTAGAAGCAATTCAGTTGAATGATGATTTGAACTACGAGGAGAAACCGGTTAAGATTCTGGAGTATGCCAGCAGAGTCACCCGCAACAAGGTCATTAAGTTTTGAAAAGTTCAGTGGAGCCACCACACTGAGGATGAAGCCACCTGGGAGCGAGAGGAAGATTTGCTTAAAGACCACCCTCACCTATTTTCTAGCCAACCCGAATCTTGAGGGCGAGATTCATCTTAAGGGCGTAGGTTTGTAACATCCCAAATTTTCAATTTGGAATGTTATACATAGAGCATCATTGCATATCATATTTTTCTTTGCATTTTGCTTGATCCTAGAAATTCTACACAACTCAAGGACCCACTGGGAGAGTTGGGGATTTTCGTTATTTCCATATTTGAGTTTTCTCAAATTTTGAAAATAGGATCATTTGATTTTAATTATTTTATCTTCAATTATTTCTATTACAAAAATATGAGAGAGGGAATAAAATGACTTTCCCAAAATAAAGAAATAATGAAGATTTAATAATAAAATCAAATAAGATTTTATTTTGGAGTTTTTCGCCTTTTTATATGAATTTAGGAAAAATGCGCGTTTTTCAAAATTGCATTGAGGCCCCAAATAAATGTGCATTAAATCCGGCTTGATTTTAGAAGCCGGGGAAAATTTATTTCGGGATTTTTGGAGTCCGTTTAGTACTTCTTTTGATTTTTTTTCTGCGCGTAATTATTTTAAAAAAATGCGCACCGCATTCTGGGCCGTGCAGCGGGACTCCGCTCGGGCGCTTTATAATGAGCCTCCGGCGCCCAGCCCACCCGAGCGCCCTGCCCGCCCGAAACCCTAAGCGCCGCCCAGCCCGCCACCGCCCGCCGCCACGTCGCCCGAGTTTCGCCGCCGCCTCGATTTCCGTGCTGTTTTTTTTATAAAAACCGAGTGGTTTTCTTTGGTTTTTTCCGATTTTTTTTGGTTTTTTCCAGTTTTTTTATTCTTTTATTTTTATTTTCTTTTTTTCTTTTTTCGGTTTTGGTTAATTAACGAACGTCCGTTCGTTAACCCGTTCGTCGTTTTTCTTTTTCTCGGATTTAATCCGCGATTTTTCTGATCGCGATTCCAGATCCGATTTTCGTTTTAGTATAACTTTTCGCTCGTTTATTGGAATCGGCGATTCAAGCGCTGGAGTTTAAATCTCGAAACCCTCTTTCCGAATAGTCTACTTAAACAAGTTTTTGCTTCTGTAAAATTTGACCTAGATCCAGATTAGTAAAACGAAGTTGTTTTCTTCCGCCGTTTGACTTTCGTTGCTTCGTTTGATTTGATTCTTTTTGCAAACCGGAGTTCTTAAGTTGAACTATCTGGTTAGATCTATTTGAGTTTTACCTGTGCATTAGATGAGTATTTATTGTATGCTTGTTTGTTTGTCTGCGATAGATTACCCGAGTGCCGCTTTGTTACTTTGAGTCTCTAGGTTTCGCGGATCATCAGCAAGGCAAGTAACACTTTGAGCATACCCCTTCTCATACCCAGTTTTTATGCATTAGATCTATCCTCAAACACTTGCATGAATAGGATCTAATTAAATTGTGGGATGGGAAGTAGATGAGGTAGTACCTATTACCTGTTTTATTATAAACCTTTGGGAGTTAGTTCTACGTTTGCTTATTATGCCATGCTATGCTAGTAGACGTGGATTGGGTGAGTGTATCCATGACAGATGTGAGCTTGTTATTTAATGGTTTATTTAAGGTGGCAACTTAAACACACATCTGGGTGGATTGAGGCACCTGGTTTCTATCAGGACTTGCCTGTATTTCTTCGGACCACCATCCAGGCTCAAAGGGATCATGAGATTATTCAAACTAGAAACTTCCGTGTGCAGCCGTAAGCCATTATGGGCTCTGGCATAGTTGATTAAGTTGTGCGAACTCTTACGGGTAGACTAGCAGATGTAGGGCAAAGTAGGTGTACCGGTCTACCCACAAGTAAGGTGCTAGTGCTTCTGAAAGACTATGTCTCAGTCATCCGTCTCTCAAGCACCATGTAGTGCGAGAAATCCAACGGAGGCGATCGAGTCTTGTGGGGAAAAGTGCGCAAACCTCTGCAGAGTGTATAAACTAATCATGGTTAGCCGTGTCCCCGGTTATGGACGTTTTGAGTATCTAGTACTTGGATATCATGTGAATCTCATCATGTTACCTCTAAATTAATATTGTTGGGTTTGTTAATGAGTACTTTTTTATTGGGATTGAGAATGCTGTCAACCATTCTCAATGTTTCACAACCACCATGATAGTTAAATAAATTTATTCCTTTGCAGTAGGAAAAAAATTGGCTTTATGCAAAACTGTAACCATAGAGCTTTCCACCAGCCATATATGCATGTAGTATAGGCTATTCATTCCATTATTCTCTATGTGTTACATTGCCAGCATATTCCATGTCTTTGACCCGTTTTCGGGCTGCAACGTTTCATGTTGCAGACTTTTCAGACGACGAGTAAGCTGCATAGGTCGTGGTTCTATACTGAGTGATGCCGTTGGAGTTGATGGACTCGCTTATTCTTCCAAGCCTTCCGCTGTTATCGTATTAGATGGCCTTAAGCCATATTTATTTTATTAAGTTCTCTCTTGAGACATTCGATTGTAATAAGTGTGTGATTGCTACTCTGTTATAAATCCTTCGAGTACTGTGTGGTGTCAGCATTACTGATCCAGGGATGACACTGAGCACAGAGATCAGACTGTTTGCGGTCTCGTCGCTACATCTCCGCGTGCACCCCAGAGTTCGAACCTAGAGGGTCTGCCGGAACCCGAAATCCGAAAGATAGATTGGTAGGAAAAGACCATCGCTCGGTCCTGACCTCCACTCATAAGGAAGACAATCAATAAATAAATCATGCTCCGACTTCATCACATAACCATTGCTACGGGAATCACAAACTTTAACACAAGTATTTCTACAATCCAGAATTACTCACTAGCATGACTCTAATATCACCATCTTTATATCTCAAAGCAATCATAAGGAATCAAACTTCTCATAGTATTTAACGCACTTTATATGAAAGTGTTTATTATACCCCTCTTGGATGTCAATCATATTAGGACTAAATTTATAACCAAAGAAAATTACCATGTTGTTTAGAGACTCTCAAAATAGTATATGTGAAGGATGAGAGTTCAACAATTTCTATAAAATAAATCCACCGCCCTGCTCTAAAAAGATATAAGTGAAGCACTAGAGCAAAATTGCATAGCTCAAAAGATATAAGTGAAGCACATAGTGTATCCTAATAAATCACGATTCATGTTTGTCCGTCTCAAAAGGTGTGTACAACAAGGATGATTGTGGCTAACTAAAAAGAAAAGACTCATACCATACAAGACGCTCCAAGCAAAACACATATCATGTGGTGAATAAAAATATAGCTTCAAGTAAAGTTACTGATAGACAAAGACGAAAGAGGGGATGCCTTCTGGGGCATCCGCAAGCTTAGGCTCTTGGTTGTCCTTGTATATTACCTTGGGGTGCCTTTGGCATCCCCAAGCTTAGGCTCTTGCCACTCCTTATTCCATATTCCATCAAATCCTTACCCAAAACTTGAAAACTTCACAACACAAAACTTAACAGAAAATCTCATAAGCTCTGTTAGTATAAGAAAATAAATCACCACTTTTGGTACTGTTGTGAACTCATTATTTATTTATATTGGTATAATATCTATTGTATTCAACTTTTCCATGGTTAATACCCCCCGGTACTACTGAGGGAGTCCTGGACTAAGGGGTCCTCGGGCGCCGGCCTGTTAGCCATGGGCCGGACTGATGGGCTGTGAAGATACAAAGACCGAAGACTCTACCCGTGTCCGGATGGGACTCTCCTTGGCGTGGAAGGAAAGCTTGGCGACCAAATATGAAGATTCCCTTCTCTGTAACCGACTTTATGTAACCCTAGATCCCTCCGGTGTCTATATAAACTGGAGGGCTAGGTCCGTAGAGGCCAACGATCATAATCGTAGTCATACAGGCTAGACTTCTAGGGTTTTAGCCATTACGATCTCGTGGTAGATCAACTCTTGTAATACTCATACTCATCAAGATCAATCCAGCAGGAAGTAGGGTATTACCTCCATAGAGAGGGCCCGAAACTGGGTAAACATTGTGTCCCCTGTCTCCTGTTACCATCAACCTTAGACGCACAGTTCGGGACCCTATACCCGAGATCCGCCGGTTTTGACACGGACATTGATGCCTTCATTGAGAGTTCCACTGTGCCGTCCTCAAAAGGTTTGATGGCCCCTTCAATCATCTACAACAATGCTGTCCAAGGAGAAGTCTTCCTCCCCGGACAGATCTTCGTGTTCGGCGGCTTCGCCCTGCGGGCCAACTCGCTTGGCCATCTGGAGCAGATCGACAGCTACGCCCCTGCCCGTCAGGTCAGATTCGGGAGTTTGAACTACGTCGCGGATATCCGCGGAGAATTTATCTTCGACGGATTCCAGACCATGGCAGTCGCTCCCCGTCACCATGATGAACATGACTTAAATCTGTCATCGGACCATACCCAGGAGATAGCACCTGTAAATGCTCTGGCCTTAGATCCGGAGCAGATAGCGCCATCCGAAGACGGGAAGCTCAACCCCGCCACGGATGCCGCAGTCCCAGGGGTGTCAGAGCTGCACATAGACCCAACCTCGAGTGGAATATGTGTCACCGGAGCCACGGACTCGTTTCCAGCTACAGGTTTCGAACCATGTGCGTCCACGTGTGTCGAGCTCGATCAGTCATCGATCATTGAATTTAGCTCCGCGGACATCTTTCGGCACTCGCCTTTGGGTGAAGTGTTAAACTCGTTAAAAGCACTATCCTTAGCGGGGAGCTCACAACCAAATTATATCCGGTTCGAACTGGAGGCTGATGACGGAGAATTTCGCTTCCCACCCACCGCCCACTTCATAGCCACTGTCGAAGACTTAACCGACATGCTCGATTATGGCTCCGAAGACATCGACGGTATAGATGACGATGCCGATAAGGAGCAGGGCCAAAACCCGTCGTTTACCGGACGCTGGACGTCCACCTCTTCTTACGACATGTACATGGTGGGCACACCCAAAAGAACTAACAACGATGACAAAGAAGATCCAATCGAGGATAAACCTCCTGAGATACAGCCAAAACGCCAGCGTCAGCGGTGCCGCTCTAAGTGACATCGTGGAAAAGATAGCAATACCGGCACGGGAGAAAACAATACTCCGGATGATGCCGAAGATAATGAAGACCCCGTTGAGATAACTTCCGAACAGGAGGAACGGGAAAACGGGCAAGTTAGCCCTGATGAACATGCCATAAACGACGACTCCGAGGATAGTAATTATCTTCCACTCTCCGAGGATGAGGTGAACCTCGGCAACGAGGATTTATCATGCCTGAGGAACCTCTCGAGCAGGAGTGCTTTAAGCGTTGGCTAATAGCCACTGCAAGGAGCCTGAAAAAGAAGCAGAAGCAGCTTCAAGCTGACCAAGATCTGCTCAACGATAGATGGACTGATGTCCTAGCAGCGGAAGAATACGGCCTCAAGTGCCCAGCAAAAAGCTACCTGAAGCACAAATTTCTACCATAGTTTGATGATGAGGCGCTGGAGCCTGCATCATCATCACGCAATGCGGCTGACCGACCACCACGTGGTCGGGATAAAGCAGCAACTCAAGCCGAACACCAGCCCGCCCCGCCTCATCGTAATGGCAGAGATAAAATAGCTCAGGGTTATACATATGACCTTCGGCAGGACTTGGACAGTAGAGCAGGACATAGCAGATCAATTTACGGATCGCGAGGACGTTCCCCGACAGGCGGCGACGACTATCTACTCGGACGTGACTAGCCTAGTCACGCCCGGGCCGAAATGCACAGATGGACTCCATCGGAGCTACGTCACGATGTGGCCCGATATAGAGGCGCCACACACCCTCTTTGCTTCACTGACGAAGTAATGGAGCATGAATTCCCAGAAGGGTTTAAACCCGTGAATATTGAATCATATGATGGAACAACTGATCCCGCGGTGTGGATCGAGGATTTTCTTCTCCATATCCATATGGCCCACGGAGATGACCTCCACGCCATCAAATACCTCCCGTTAAAACTCAAAGGGCCAGCTCGGCACTGGCTAAACAGTCTTCCTAAAAACTCTATTGGCAGCTGGGAGGATTTGGAAGACCCCTTTCGCGACAACTTCCAAGGTACATATGTCCGGCCACCAGATGCCAATGACTTAAGTCACATAATTCAACATCCCGGAGAGTCAGACAGGGAATTCTGGACTAGGTTCCTAACTAAAAAGAACCAGATCGTCGATTGTCTGGATGCCGAAGCCCTACCGGCCTTTAAACACAGCATCCACGATGAATGGCTCGCCCGCCACCTCGGCCAAGAAAAGCCGAAGTCCATGGCGGCCCTGACGGCACTCATGACCCGCTTTTGTGCGGTTGGGGATAATTGGCTGGCCCGTAGCAAAAACACGGCAAGCGAAGCAGGCACCTCCGAGGTCAAAAACAGCAACGGCAAGCTCCGACGCAACAGGCACAAACGTCAAAGCAATGGTGATAACACCGATGACACTACAGTCAACGCCGGTTTCAGTGGCTTCAAGTCCGATCAGCGGAAGAAGCCATATAAAAGAAACAACTTGGGGCCGTCCAGTTTAGACCGCATACTCAATCGTCCGTGCCAGATACATGGCACCCCAGAAAAACCAGCCAACCATACCAACAGGGATTGTTGGGTTTTTAAACTGGCCGGCAAGTTAAATGCTGAGAACAAGGAGAAGGGATCGCAAAGCGAGGACGATGACAAGGAGCCCCGGCCACCGAACACAGGGGGACAGAAGAAGTTTCCCCCTCAGGTCAAAACAGTGAACATGATATACGCTACCCACATCCCCAAGAGGGAGCGCAAGCGCGCTCAGGGACATCTATGCAATAGAGCCAGTCGCCCCAAAATTTAATCCATGGTCGTCATGGCCGATCACCTTCGATCGTCGGGATCATCCGACTAGTATCCATCACGGCGGTTTGGCCGCACTGGTCCTTGACCCAATAATTGATGGATTCCACCTGAAGCGAGTCCTAATCGATGGTGGAACCAGCCTCAACCTGCTCTATCAGGATACAGTGCTGAAAATGGGCATTAATCCATCACGGATCAAGCCCACAAATACTACCTTTAAAGGAGTCATACTAGGTGTAGAGGCCCGCTGTACGGGCTCAATCACACTAGAGGTTGTCTTCGGATCTCCAGACAACTTCGGAAGTGAAGAGTTAATCTTCGATATCGTCCCCTTCCGCAACGGCTATCATGCACTGCTTGGGCGAACCGCATTTGCTCGATTCAATGCGGTGCCACACTATGCTTATCTCAAGCTCAAGATTCCCGGGCCACGCGGCGTCATAACATTTAATGGAAACACGGAACGCTCCCTCCGTACCGAAGAGCACACCGTTGCCTTAGCAGTAGAAATATAGAGCGGCCTTTTCAAGCAGAACCTTAATACGGTGGCCGAGCTCCCGGACACTGTCAAGAGAGTCCGGACTATTCTGTAGCAGGACAACTTGTCTCGTCAAGAGCTCGACTAGCAATTTGGCCTCCGTCCCAGTCCTGATCAAGTGGCGGCGTTCGTACCGCGCGTACATAACTACGCACTCAAAATACCATGGGCATAGACGGAGGCATAACTAGCTTGTGTTCCACAATACGGCTCGACCACCCTGGACACACATACTTTCATTGTTTCCTTTTTTCTCCATTTCAGGTTCCTTTTCCATAGGTCTTCCCTGATGGCCTAATCACCGGTCCTTTGGAAGGATAAATGCAACAAGATGGCAGTAAGCATGGACGTATAGGGGAATCTTTAGGTGGTCACTTTAAAAATCACTCTACCTGTTTGCAGGACCCACACGCAGCTCTCCCTTGGTTGTGGCATATTAAATAGCCAGTTGCTTATTGCACTACTTGTATAAATGCACTTTGACGTCTTAATAAATTATAATGGAAACAGTTTGCGGCCCAAATTCTGCGGCTCTAGCTTACTACCCTTCCTTCTTTCTTATTTTGTTTTTTGATAACACCCATACACTTTGGTACGTTTCCATTTGCCAGGGGCTTCATAGCGCCCCACAATATGGCAACAAAGTCCAAACACTTTCGTAGTATAGTTCGGCACCCCGAATTTAGCACTATATGCATTGGCTCCGAATAATGTCTTTGGTCAATAGTTGGGTTGCCCGGCTCCAGTGCTTGCTACCTTATGTTCCGTTGTATCGGCTAGGGTAGTAAAGGGAGAACTACAGCGATTGTGCCCTAGTTTACCCGGATGAGCACCTCAGTAGAGAAAGCCAAAATCTGACTATCATGATGCGGCGAGAGCCGGTCAACTCTTCGGAGGTCTCAAATCTTTAGAGATTTTTTCCGCATTATGCGAAGGATCGATACTTACTCGATCAGGCGTTTACAACATCCTAGTTCGGATACTAGGGGCTGCGCCTATATTTTTATTGTCAAACTCCTATGGCTAAGTGAGAGTGCTAAAGCTGCATAGTCCGATTACCTGGTTCGTTGCGCTAAACACCTCCTTCAAGGACCAAACAATTGGATCAAGAGTGTTTAGATTACATCCTGAACACCCCCATACTACCTACATGGGGGCAGAAGTCGACGACTGGCCAACTCTCAGATTTCATACAACAAGGCCGCACAGGAGGTGAAATTTTTAAACAAACATTATAATACATAACGACTTTGTTTCATCATACAAGGCAGAGATAACATGATTGTATTA
The DNA here is from genome assembly GCA_021605145.1 of Aegilops bicornis. Lineage (NCBI taxonomy): Eukaryota > Viridiplantae > Streptophyta > Magnoliopsida > Poales > Poaceae > Aegilops > Aegilops bicornis. Next base: position 292,564,309 of record CM038672.1, on the reverse strand, counting down.
ATTCGAAAATAATGTCTTGCGCACATTGCGTCGCCACAATACGAAAACCCTCGAGGACGTCTCCAAAATACCGCTCGAGCGTGCGGTGCTCCTTGCCCTCAGGTGGTCCCTCGGTCACAGGCTTGACGGCGTCCATATTCGCCCCCCACACCTTGACGCGGGCGAAGGCCATACACGCGCCCTCGATGCAGACCGACCGCTTGAAGACGTCCAGCCGAGGGCAGTCATTCACCAGCCGCTTCACGAGACCGAAGTAGCTGCTGGGTGTAGCTTCGGCAGGCCACAACCGGATTATAAATCCTTCATGGCCATTTCGGCCACCCTATGCAGCTCGACCAGCTGTTTTAGCTGATCGCTAAAGGGAACCAGATGTTCTGGTGCAAGGTATTGCGACGAGAACAACTTCTCCGTTGAGCTCCCTTCTCTGGCTCGGAAGAACTCCGCAGCATCAGAAACACTGCGCGGCAGATCCGCAAACGCCCTTGGAGAACTCCGAATCCGGGTTAGTAAGAAATACTGCTTCTTTACATACTTGCTTTGCATATTAACGCCTTACCCGCCGTGATTTTCTTGGCATCCTGGATCTCCTGGAGGGCGCCCTGGGCTTCAACCCGGCCTCTTCCGCTCTTTGGCAAGCCTTGGCGAGTTTGGTCTCTTGAGCCGAAACATCGTGCTCCAAGGTCTCGCACTTTTTCACGGCATCCTGGAGCTCCTGCTGGACCTCATTAAGCCTGGCCTCGTGCTTCTTACGAGCGGCTTGTTCCTTGGCAGCTTTCTCCTCGGCTTCGGCCAGGGCCTTTTTAAGGACCTCGACCTGGGTCGACGCTCCTAAAAATATTACGGCACTACGATCACTACACATCATTCATTGTTCTCAGTATACAGCAAGACGCAACATACCTTGCTTGTCCTCCAACTGCCTTTTTACAAGGCCGAGCTCTTCTTCGGCCCGCTCCAGACTCTGCTTTAGTTTGGAGACCTTCGCAACATGAGAGGTTGCGGTCAGCAACGACGCCTGCTTATTCATATAAGACCTCCTTAGTTAGTTTCCTGTGAATAAATTGATCCTCTGTCCGGCTTTTCATTCCGAACACCGCATATGGGCTACCGCTCTATCTTTGGGACTTTTTCTTTTGCGTCACTTTGAAAGCATGTCGAGGGAGGCTGCCGCGAGCTTCCAGTTAGTCCACTCTTGACGGACTGAACCTTCTCAATCACCGTACCAATAAGGATACGGTGTTCATCCACAATGGAAGCGCCACGTAGTGCTTCCAGCAGATTATCTAATGCCTCTGGTTGGACAGAGGTCACTGGCGGGATAGGAACACCTCCTTCTCTTGAAGGAGGCTGCTCGCCGGATTCCGGATCCGTATAGGTCTCCGGAACCGTATTCGGCTGAGGGTCAAAATGAACACAGCCCCCATCACCAATCTCCATGGGGATCTGCTCCCCTAGGTGTTCGGCGACCGTGGTTTCGCCCTCCGGCGCCACCCTGACGGCCTCCTGATCCTCTCCCTTGCCTTGGAAGGTCCTCTGGGACAGCACCTCGTCGTCGCCCTTGGCCTTGGGAGAGTGAGGGGCCGGCGGTGACTCGCTGGCCATCGCCTTTGAATCCAGCGAATCTCCCGATGAGGATCGCAGGGAGCTGTCATGGGCCGGACTGCAATAGCATAATTTAACATGTTAATACCATGAAGAGGAGAGATCGGATACATGGACGTATACGGTTTTTTTAGCACTTATGATGCAGCCAGGGGCTTGCTTCGGGAGCGTCGCTCTGGGCTGCTGTCGACGTCCCACACGGAGTTATCCGCGAGGGGGCCCTTCCCCCTCTTGGGCGCCTCCGCCTCCAGATTTGTGGAGGCCGCCCTCTTCTTCCTTCCCCTATCAAGGGGAGAGTTGCTTTCTTCCTCCTCCTCGTCGTCTTCAGCGGCAGAGGGGCGAGTCTTGTCTTCGGATGACACGTCTGAAGCTCCTTTGCGGCGAGGGCCACTTTTGCCCCCCTTGGCCTTCTTCTCCGATGCCTTGTAGGGCGCCGGAACCTGCATCTTCACCAACAGCGGGATGACTGGTTCCTCGGGTAGTGGAGCCGTACACCGAATCCGCTCCGCTTTCTCTGTCCATACCTGAGAAAATAAATAGTGAAGTTTTAGATATCTTCCTTGAACAAGCAAATACAGGATGCACCTTGAGATGAGAAAGACTTACCATACTGGCAGGATGGGCAAGATCGTGCCCGCGGTCTGAGACTATGTCCGGCAGCGTCTCATTGGCCTTAAAGAGCAACTTCCAAACATCTTCATGAGTGGTTCCGAAGAGCCTCACCAAGATCTGGTGCTTCTCTGGATCAAATTCCCATAAAGGGCATGTTCGGCTCAGGCATGGAAGGATCCGGTGAACTAGCATCACCTGGATCACGTTGACGAGCTGGATGTTTTTATCCACCATACTTTGGATGCGCGTCTGTAGAGCTATCAATTCGTCCGACGAAGACCAATTTGGCCCTTCTCTATCCAGGAGGTGAGCCGCATTGGAGCTCCTGATTTGAACTCGGGAGCCGCGGCCCAGGTGGCGTCGCGGGGCTCTGTGATATAGAACCACAGTTTCTGCCACTCCTTGACGGTCTCCACAAAAGTACCTTTGGGCCATGTGACATTGAGCATCTTGCTCACCATGGCACCTCCGCACTCTGCATGTTGGCCATCCACCACCTCCGGCTTCACGTTAAAGATCTTGAGCCATAGTCCAAAGTGGGGAATAATGCGGAGGAAGGCCTCGCACACGACAATGAATGTGGAGATGTTGAGGAAGGAGTTATGGGCTAGATCATGGAAATCTAGCCCGTAATAGAACATAAGTCCGCGGAAGAAAGGGTGGAGAGGAAACCCTCACCCACGGACGAAATGGGGGATGAACACCACCCTCTCATTGGGCTTCCGGGTGGGGACGACTTGCCCCTTGGCTGGAAGCCGGTGGGTGATTTCTTTCGCCAAATACCCAGCCTCCCGAAGCTCAGTGATGTCCTTCTCCTTGACGGAGGAGGCCGTCCACTTGCGTTGCCCTCCAGATCCGGACATGGTTGAGTGCTTTCTTGAGGCAAAAATATGAGGACTTGGGCGCTGGAGCTCGAGAATGGAAGGGCAGAGAGAGAGAAGGTGTGGGTGAAGAAGGGGAATCCTTATCTCCTTATAAAGGCAGTGAATATCAAGCGCCTCCCCACTCGCCTTAAAACTCGCCTGTTCCCAAGGGTAGTGCAAACGGCACGGTTGGATTACCCATGCTCGTATTGATGAGAATCCCGCAATAAGGGGACACGATCTCTGCTTTGACAAGACGTGCCAATGAAAACCGCATCTCGAAACGTGGAACGCCAGATGAAAATGGTTCGAAGTAATGACCGGTAAGACATGATGTCACATTGCAAAAAGTTGTCAGCGGATTGGACTCGTGAAATATTATACTCTCTGCGGTTGTGTGTGCTGTACTTGTGTTGCAGATCCGGACACGTTCATTGCGTCCGAAGACTATATTGGAGTATTCGCAAAGGGGAACCCTCCTTGCAATGCCGAAGACAATCTGCGCGCCGGACACCTCGTCATTGAAGCCTGGTTCAAGGGCTACTGAGGGAGTCCTGGACTAAGGGGTCCTTGGGCGTCCGGCCTGTTAGCCATGGGCCGGACTGATGGGTTGTGAAGATACAAAGACTGAAGACTCTACCCATGTCCAGATGGGACTCTCCTTGGCGTGGAAGGCAAGCTTGGCGACCAAATATGAAGATTCCCTTCTCTGTAACCGACTTTATTTAACCCTAGATCCATCCGGTGTCTATATAAACCGGAGGGCTAGGTCTGTAGAGGCCAACGATCATAATCATAGTCATATAGGCTAGACTTCTAGGGTTTTAGCCATGATATCGTGGTAGATCAACTCTTGTAATACTCATATTCATCAAGATCAATCAAGCAGCAAGTAGGGTATTACCTCCAAAGAGAGGGCCCGAACCTGGGAAAATATTGTCTCCCCTGTCTCCTATTACCATCGACCTTAGACGCATAGTTCGGGACCCCCTACCCGAGATCTGCTGGTTTTGACACCGACAACTACCCATAGAGTCATCAAAATAAGCAAACAACACATAGAAAACAAAATCTGTCAAAAACATAACAATCTGTAGTAATCTGTAACTCTCGAATACTTATGTAACTCCAAAAATCCTGAAAACTTAGGACAACATGGGAAATTTGTTTACCAATCTTGTGCAAAAAGAATCAGATTAAAATCATGCTTCTGTAAAAAATTAAAATTATTTTCCTGGGTGCAAAAGTTTGTGTTTTTCAGCAAGATCAAAACAACTATCACCGTAAGCCATCCCAAAGGTCTTACTTGGCACAAACATTAATTAAAACACACAAACACATCTAACCAGAGGATAGATGAATTACTTATTGAAAAACAGAACCAAAAATCAAAGAACAAAAATAAAATTGGGTTGCCTCCCAACAAGAACTATTGTTTAACGCCCTTAGCTAAGCACAAAAACACAAATAGATCTAGGTATTGTCATATTTGGTATGCAGTTCATTCCTCATCAAATCTGCCAAAACTCATCTTAGTAAATCTATCCTTTCCTTTATTTCCCTCCTATTAGATGAACTTAAATCATGAAAAGTACTTTGATTGGTAATTTTAACATTCATAAACCCATAGTCAGGATCATCACCATATATATCATCATATAAAACACGTATCTCGTTTCTAACGGGTTCCTTCCTCATCTTATTCAACCAATCCATATTAAATCCTACATAAATTTCCCTTGTAATCTAATCAAACTCCTCATAAGCCTCAAGGTACAAAGCTTGAGAGATTTCTAAATAAGGAACTCTCCTCCAAAGATTTTCACTATAAGATTGATAATCCCTAGATTCGAAACTACACATAGTTTATTTATCATGGAGTATATCTTCAATCGGAGGGTGTTCAACATATTTTTTATAGAGAGCAAAAATAACCCTTGCTTCTTGTATTATAAAATCAATTCATGCATAAGGATAATGGTGGCAATCTTTTTAGCTATTGGATGATTAATATTGGGAAGTTCATAAAACACCTTTCGCAAAGCAGGATGAATATGCACAAATTTTCTTTGTAATTTCTCAACGAGCATAACAATGGCATCCACATAACAGTTTGTATCAAGAAGAATAGATCTTTTATTAATAGGCATAGATCCCGCACAAACAAAGAATTCTTGAATAACACTCTTTCCAATAATATTACCTTCTCGTACACAAATTTCTTCTGTTTTGTAATTAGGAGCAGTTGCAATTTCATGATCCAAAGAACAAGATCCAAGTTTTTCCTCAGTATTTTCAACGATAACCTCCCCAGATTCAGACATGGTAGCAACAAACCAATCTAAAAAACGGGCAAACAAAAAGCAATGAAGAAGACGAACGAAAGGGGTGTGAAAGAAAAGGGCAAATCTTTTCAAAAATCATTTTAGAAGTGGGGGAGAGGAAAACGAGAGGCAAATGGTGAATAATGTAATGCAAGAGATGAGAGTTTTAAGATGGGTACTTGGTATGTCTTGACTTGGCATAGATCTTGCCAGCAACAACGCCCGAAATTCTTCCTGCTACTTCTTGAGCTTGTGTTGGTTTTTCCCTTGAAGAGGAAAGGGTGATGCAGCAAAGTAGAGATAAGTATTTCCCTCAGTTAGAGAACCAAGGTATCAATCTAGCAGGAGAAAACACACAAATCACCAATACTTGCACAAACAATCAAACAACTTGCACCCAACGTGATAAAGGGGTTGTCAACCCCTTCATGATCACTTGAAAAAGTGAGATCTGATAGAGATAGAGAACACTAAACAAACGATAAAGTAAATATTTTTGGATTTTTGGTTTATAGATCGGAAAGTAAAAAAATTGCAAAATAGTAGATCGGAAACTTATATGATGGAAAATAGACCTGGGGGCCATAGGTTTAACTGGAGGCTTCTCTCAAGATAGCAACTAATACGGTGGGTGAACAAATTACTGTCGAGCAATTGATAGAAAAGCGCAAAGTTATATCGATGTCTAAGGCAATGATTATGAAATATAGGCATCACGTCCGTGTCAAGTAGACCGACTCCTGCCTGCATCTACTACTATTACTCCACCCATCGACCGACTCCTGCCTGCATCTAGAGTATTAAGTTCATGAAGAACAAAGTAATGCATTAAGTAAGATGACACGATGTAGAGGAATAAACTCAAGCAATATGATGTAAACCCCATATTTTTATCCTCAATGGAAATCATACAATACGTGCCTTGCTGCCCCTACTTTCACTGGGAAATGACACCGCAAGATTGAACACAGAGCTAAGCACTTCTCCCATTGCAAGAAAAACCAATCTAGTTGGCCAACCAAACCGATAGTTCGAAGAGAATTACAAAGATATCAAATCATGCATAAAGAATCCAGAGAAGATTCAAATAACATTCATAGATAAGCTGATCATGATTCCACAATTCATCGGATCTTGGCAAACAAACAGCAAAAGAAGATTACATCGGATAGATCTCCAAGAACATCGAGGAGAACATGGTATTGAGAATCAAAGAGAGAGAAGAAGCCATATAGCTACTAGCTATGGACCCGTAGGTCTGAGGCAAACTACTCACGCTTCATCGGAAGGGCAATAGATTTGATGTAGAAGCCCTCCATGATCGAATCCCCCCTCCGGTAGGATGCCGAAAAAGGCCCCAAGATGGGATCTCATGGGAACAAAAGGTTGCAGCGGTGGAAAAGTGTTTTTTGGATACTTCTGGTGGTTTGGGAATATATGTGAATATATAGGAGGCAGAACTAGGTCAGGGGGGTCACGAGGGGCCCACAAGGCAGGGGGTGTGCCCTACCCCCTGGGCGCACCCTCCCCCTTGTCGCCGCCTTGTGGCTCTTCTAAATTGAACTCCAAGTCTCTGGGGTGTATTTTGGTCCAAGAAAAATCATCACAAAAGTTTTATTCCATTTGGACTCCATTTGGTATTCCTTTTCTGTGACACTCAAAAACAAAGAAAAACAGAAACTGGCACCACTGGGCTCTAGGTTAATAGGTTGGATACGTATCAAAAATTATAGATACGTTGGAGACGTATCAAGCACCACTGGACTTGTTGTGAGGCTCTTCCTTATCCTTGAGTGACATCTCATGAGCAACAATTCTACCAATGACTTCCGTTGGCTTGAGGTCTTTGTAGTTGGGCATCATTTGGATCAAGGTGCACATGGTATCATATTTTCCATCCAAGGCTCTTAGGATATTCTTGATGATGAATCTGTCGGTCATCTCTTTGCTTCCTAAGCCTAGAGTACATTTCAGCGACTCCTTCACCATCCTTCATTTTGAACTTGTCAAGTTGACTTTGAAGCACGTCCAATTTGGATTCCTTGATGGACTCGGTACCATCGTGCATATCAACCAAAGTATCCCAAATTTCCATTGCATTCTCAAGGCGGCTAATTTTGTTGAATTCTTTCGGGCACAATCTGTTGAAAAGAATATTGCAAGCTTGAGCATTGTATTGCAACATGTTCAATTCTTCCACGGACGCTTCACGATCCGGTTCTCTTCCATCCTCGAAGTATTCACCTTGCAAGATAATACGCACAATAGCCCAAACCGCGGGGTTATGACCAAGAATATGCATTTTCATGTTATGCTTCCAACTAGCAAAATTAGTCCCATCAAAGTAAGGACATCTACGGTGGTAATTTCCCTTGCTAGACGCCATACTCTCCTTGGTTGTGAAACCAAGGCTATGATCACCAAAGCTATGGAAATCAAGGCTAATGAAGACCAAAGCTCTGATACCACTTGTAGGATAGAAAGTAGGTCTAGAGGGGGTGATTAGACTACTTGACCAAATAAAAATCTAGCCTTTTTCCCAATTTTAAGTCTTGGCAGATTTTAGCAACTTAGCACAAGTCAAGCAATCAACCTACACATGAAATTATAAGATTTTAGAAGCGTGAATCAAAACATTGCATATGAAGGTAAAGGGAAGGGTTTGTAGAAGGCAAACGTAATGCTGACCCGGAGATTTTTCGCGTGGTTCCGATAGGTGGTGATATCGTATGTCCACGTTGATCACTACAAAAAAATACACTTCCGTGGTGATACGTGTTTGTCACAGTAGGTCGCGTTTTTTGTCATGTATGTACATCCATGACAAATTTATGACAGAATCAAGATAGTCATACCGTGTCGTCAGAGAAGTGTTCCATGACATTACCAAAATTATAATCACGGAAGTGTCCACTTCCATGACGATAAATCGCGCGTCACAGAAGTGCTTTCGTCAAGGGTGACTGACACGTGGCATCCACCGTAACGGAACGCCGTTAAGCTATCTGGTCGGATTTTGGATCCGATAACCCGTTAACAGCCCCGACCAATGGGAAATTTCCACGTGTAAAATTCTGAATTGCCGTCAGTGGGCCACATGTCGCTTGTCCATTGGAGGAGACATGCCTATGGTACGTCGACACGTGGCTGGGCCCAACAGAGGCCCATATAGGTTAAAAAGGCCGGCCCAGTCAAAGGCCCGTAGAACTAAATCAGGAACTAGTGGGCCAGCCCAATAACGGCCTGCTTAATAAAGGCCCATTTAAGCCCGAAACCAGATCTGGCCCGTTAATTGTTCGCCCAATATTGGGGCCCATTTACGGCCCGAAGCCAGATCTGGCCCGCTAATTGTTCGCCCAATATTTGGGCCCATTTGTGGCCCGAAGCCAGATCTGGCCCGTTAATTGTTCGCCGAATATTCGGGCCCAACTACAGCCCAGTGACTTTCGGCCTGTTAGAGGCCGGATGTAGACATGGGCCCATTTCAGCCCGGTGTGACTTTCGGCCCGAATGGCTGTGTCGCCCATGGGCCATATATGGTCCGACGGGACATCGGGCCCACTAACGGCCCGTGCTAAAGGTGGCAACAGTCAAGCCCAACGTGACTTTGGGCCTATTAAAGGCCTGTCACGTAATTCGGCCCGTTGATGCTTGTACTAAGCTTTCGGCCTCTTAAAGGCCAATGATATCAGTGGGCCAACCAAGGCCCGAGATATGTTTCGGCCTGGTAACGGCCCATGAGCTAACTGGGCCCATAACGGCCTGGTCTACATTTCGGCCTACTGAAGGCCCGTCGACGACTAGTGAAAATTGAGGCCCAACATGCATTTTGGCCTGCTAAAGGCTCGTGGTTTCATCTCAGCCGTAACAGGCCAGTACAATATTCAGCCTGTTCATGGCCCAACTCTACCTGGGCCAAACTAAGCGTTGGGTCGACAAAAGGCCCAACTAAAATATAGGCCGGTGTAAGTTTGGGCCTGGCGCAATGTGTGAAGGCCCCAATCATTCGGGCCCAAGAAAGACGCAGCGCCGAATTGTGGCCGCTAAAAACCTGCCGTTATCGAATGTTTCGCCCGGTCGACTACATCTGATTTTTTTTCAGATAGCGAATGATGGCAGTAACTTGTAGGAATTAAGAACAAACCTACCATATACAATAAAGAAATTACGGCATAGTAACTAAGAATAAACCTACACTATACAATAAAGGATTTAAGGTATATTACATCCACTGGGCATCGAAGTTCGCCACCGGTGATCATAAAGCTGAAGAAGCAGATTACAAAAAACTGGTCACCGCGTTGCGGTGTAACAAAATAATCTTGAACCGAGACCACTTCCAAGACAGTTCAAGAAAGGTTAGCCTTATGGGGAACTGCTGCATGAAAGCTTGAGCGAAAGAAGGCTGTGAGACCGTCCTAGCATGTCGGTCATAGCTTCCAGGTGTAGATGTTTAGCAATGAGGTTCTCATTGGTGTTCTCCGCAATCTTTCTTAGAGATAGGACTTCAATTCGAAGTTGATTTACAGAATTCTTTTCTGCTAGAACTTGGGACTGAAGAAGTCGAACTGATTCAGACAGTGAATTCTGTGAGCTTGTCTGACTGCTAGTCTCAAGTAACTTGAACACTCCATCAAGACAAGACTTTGGGGTTGTCTCGCTATCTTCAAGATGTTTTGCCTTCTTTGCTGCAATATATGTTGGGCTTGTCTCACAGCCTTCAGCAGACTTGTGCATGCCATCAGGCATATCACCCTGAAACAAAGCACATAGATGACAGGTTTTGCACGTGTATAAACAAAGATGATAATTGTTCTGTCAGTTCTATCCAATTTCAAATTAGAAAATAAAGAGTAAGTTCAAAATATCAATAGCATAATTTGGCATTGTTCATAATGCGGGGAGCTTCACCACACTCTTTGGATTACCATGTCAACATAAAAGCATAGATGAAGGGCAAAGAAAATCATTGTATCTATTTTGGATAATGTGCATGGCATGTTGTTCATATCATCACCACATCAAGAAGATAAAACATGAGATGACAAGGTGCAAACGTGGGCTGCTTCACCACACACCTTTGGAATATAGATCCACAAAACCAAGCATACATATAGGGAGTATTAAGTAATGTGCATGGTATGAATAAGAAATTTGGTTTTACAAGTAAAACTTAGAACTTACGGTTCTTATGAACATGCATTTTGGTAGAAACAGCAAACTAAACAACAGTAAACGATAGGGAGTATGAGCAAATTAAACAACAGTTGAGGATAAAGGCTTTAGAAGGACTGACTTACATTAACAGTTAACACCGGCTTTATAATGCCCTTCTCCATGTCAAGGGAAGGATAACTCAAGAATTTCAGCACGTAATCTTCTTCATAAGCATTGCATGTACTCTACATTTTGTAGAGAGTAATTATAGATATGATAATACTGGAAGGGATAGAGGATAATGAAGATAAGATGCAGGTTGATGCTACATAATCAACTACCAATCCCTGGAAGTACAAGCGTTACATGACAAAATGTACTGGCAAGAGCAATGGGCTACACTTCTACACTAGCATTGTTTGTGTATTCTACTTGTTGGTAAGATTAAATATAGATCTGATCTTTTTTAGTAAATGGTGGGCGAGGGAGATAAGATGCAGAATGCTACAAAATGAACCAATCCCTCTTCCCATAATACAAGAGTGTTTTGAACACCGTGTCTTGTACAAAATGTTCTTATATTATGGGACGGAGGGAGTAGCTGTTAATGTAAGTACAGTGATAGACCATGTTCAGTCCTTACAAGAGGACTATGAGCTAAACCTCTTCAAAAGCATTGGGTTGATTATAAATTTGTGTAAGAGTCCATACGGATCTTATAATGTCCACCAAATGGACGATTCTGAGGCTAACATGTGCACTTGATGCTACATAATCAAACAGCTATGAAAGTAAGTATGGTCATACAGGCAAGAGGTACTCACAAGAGCAATGCGATTAATGCGATATAGTTGCGAGATTCTGTGGTCCCTTGAGAATGATTGTTCTTCTGCTAATAGTTTTCGTACAAGTGAGACATTAAGGCAAATGCGGAAATGTAGTTCAAATTGTGATGTGATATCATAGACAGTACCTTACGCTGCAGCAGAGACCAATGTGTAACAAGATTATTGCAGTCACCGTCGGATAAATGTAGCACCGGAGACTTTACAGAAATTTCGTTCAGAGGCTTGCCATCGAAGTGCGCTTGCCTCAGGTAGGAACGATACTTCATCAACGAGTGCTTGAAAAGCGCAATGAACTCTTGCTCGTCATCACAATCCAGTTTGTTCCTCGCCTATTTAAAAGAATGAAATCTTGTGTCTTCTGTCAGCAGAAACATATGCAGTAATGACCATGAATAACATTAGTACATTACTTACCGTAAGTTGTGGAGGAAGACTGAAAATTGTTACGTTCATGCGGTATAATCTTTCCATGAAGGAAAGATGTGCACAAAGTTCCTAACAACAACATAAGCTTCGTCTTCTAAACTGGGAAGAAATGGAACAGGGGTCCTATTTGCTGCAATTGGGGCTCTCTCTGGTTGGAAAAGGGATTTGGCAACTGGATTTGGTGTACTCTTTCTTTGGAATGGGGTTTTGCGTCGCATAACCGGTGCTATGTCAATCGGCATAATCATCTTGCTTGCTGCAGTTGGGGTCTGCTGAGTTGGGGCATTAGAAATGACCAGTGTAGTAGGGCTAGAGTCTGCTAGAGTTGGGGTATTTTGTGGGTCAGGTGATGTTGCAACTACACCTAATGGGCTATTTGATTTATCAAGTGCCACTACCTTTTCCAAATACTTTGCTTGTGCTCCTGCACGATCAGCAATCGCCCTCTTCCTTTTGAACGTCTGATACACAAGAACAACATTTGAATGGATAAACTTGGTATGATGAAAGATGGAATATGTACTGAAAATGGATAGGCAGGGCGTATTCACATACACGATGTGTAAACTAAGCTAATGGCAGTTCAACAAAGTAGAAGCAATGCAAAGCATCAGTTGCAAGATATGTGCGAGCAATGTAACCTTGGAAAGTTAGAGCAAGTACCTTGATGGGTGAATAAGATAGGGCATCTTCCTCGACTCCTCCACTAGGGAGCTACATTGACTTAGGTCTCCCTCTAGCTCGAGAATCACAGTTAGGATCATATTACGAGCATGAATCATGTGGAGAGCGTTTGCATTGCATTGCATCCAGACTTGATTTCAGTCACTTAATGCCAAGTTTGACAGCCATGGCATTGTTCTGCTTTATTCTTTTCATGCGCGCAAGCTCATAATCATTATGATGCTGTTCACAATCTGAGATTCATGAAAACATAAAAAGTAGTCAGATTATCTATGGAATGCATTGCGGATTCAACTCGGAGAGTGTCTCCCTATAAACCCCTGCATATGCAAAGTTCACCTCCCAAACAGTTCTGACCGGACGACACACGTAAATACAAACCCCTTAAGTTTCTATAACAGTGACACACATTTCAAAACTGAAGTAGGAACATTAGAATCATATGAAATTCGTATTTGAACAAATAAACTAAGCAATTATGAGTGGCATAATGTTTAGCTTCAAGGGTGGAGTGTTGGTAGTGCAACACAAAGCAAGTAGGCAGATTGTACTCCATGTAAAAGATCGAAACCTATGTAAAAGCTAGAAATGACACTTTCTTTCTATACAATGCAGTGTTCGTTACCCACACATGATGCGAAGAGATCGCATAGAGAAATACTATTCACTCAGGTCTACGGTTCCAGTATTTAGAAACAGGGTAGTCCAACCTAAAAGAATATTGACAACAAATATGACAAGGCAAGCATAGATGTAGTGAATCAATCATTTACTTGTGAGCTTATTAGGACAAGTATGCAGAATTGTAACTGCAGTAAGAGGCCGTCCAAAATCTGAATGAAGAAGTTTGTCTAGCACTTATTGTTTGCAACTAACGACGTGAATAATTGGATATTATATCGAATGAGTAAGAAAGACAAGTAAAATTGTCAACAAACCTGGCTTGCAGTAGTAATCTGGGTCAATGTCACTATGACCAACAATCCAAAATGACTAGTTTCTGTTCCGAGGGCCAGAATTTTGAAAACCATATGAACTTTAGAGGTACTAAAGATTACCGAAATACATCTGAACCATTAAGTGTAGGTATGCTTGAGCACACAACAAACCCTAATGACAGTCCTGCCTAATGAGTAATGAATCAATTAGAAAATGGGTGATGAGGAGTGGCTGCTGAGTGTTGAGGATGTATCACAGGATAAATCGGGTTGGCTTGGTGGGTGCTGCACGCTTGAGCCCACTGAGCAATTTGGGAAGGTAGGCACGGCTGACACGCCCGAACGTGATGGCGCTGTTAGGCGGCTCCTGGCCTCCTGTTAGTCCGCGTCTCCTCCTAGAGTCATGCCGTCCGGGGCAACAAGTCGCCAATGAGGCAGGTGGCTGGGGTGAGTAGAGATCGAGCCTTGACAAAAACAGAGGGAAATCGGGGCTGGGATGACCCAAAATCCTGTGGTGGGCGACCAATGTGGGCACCACAGAGATGCACACCCGAGCGGTGAACATGCATTTTCGAAACTAATTTAGGAACATTTAGCTGACCATTTAAACAACTCTGTTTTAATAATATCAGATTCGTATTTTAACATCTAAGCTTGTTTAGCTTGATGCGTGGAGCAGTGTTATTATGACACGAAGCACGTATTCTGATCATAAAAGGGGGAAACTCTAAGCAGATATTTTTAAGCAAAATAGGGTTTCCCCTCCGATTTCTATTAAAGAAACCACCACGGAACCAACATGATCAATTAAACTCTAAGCATGATCAATTAAACCGTATTATGGCTGTGCCATGGCAGATTTGAAGCTGCAAACCGGAGAAATGATATTTAGCATCCATTGTTTGCTTCGAACTAAGAACTAAATTCTAAGAGCTGAAAAGAAAGTAGAGTAACCAAGTTAAGATCTATTTTTGTGGTTGAGATCAAAAAGTTGAGGAGATATGAAGTACCACCTCTCTTGCGGCGCCGTGTAGGCATCGGGGGTGCGATGTCTGTCGGTGGCGTTGAAGCAGATCTGCGACGATAGACGGGTGCATCGGGGGATAAGTCCCATTGCAGTGGAAGAGAAGGTCGTGTGAGCAGCCCCGGCAAAGAGGATGACGACGCCGATGAAGCGAGAGGATGCGATGCAAGGCTATTGGTCCATCGCCGTGGATGAGAAACGTCCATCTCTAGCAGTGGACAATGCGGTCTTGGTAGGCGCTCTGGCATGGTGGAGGACGGTGGCGATGGATGTGGTGGAGGACGGCGACGATGGATGGGGTGGCGGACGGAGGCTGGTGTGGGGATGGGGTGTTCTAGCGCGGACGGTGTATGAATGGGAAAATGGAGGGAGAGGTACGCGGAACCATGTTTTTGGGACGCTTTATGCGAAATATGGGAAAGTTATGAACTTAGCCCTCGTTTAAAATTTGGACGCCTCGTCGGTTGGGGATAGGACGGTAATCTCGCATCTCGCCAATATTTGCCCAGAGCGATTTCGGGCGAGGAGAGGGTGGTTGGTGCCCATGGTTAGCGCCCACGGTGTATGAACGGGGCTGACATGTATGGCGGTTTTGTCATGTCTGAGTGAAGTTACAAACCTGCCCCTATTGAAAATATTTGCCTACATCGGTTTCGGCCGAGTGGAGTTTGTTTTGCCGCCCACCGTGTATGAATGGGGAATGGAGGGAGAAACATAGGTCTTTCGGATGAGATTGAATCAAATGTGTTTTGCCGCCCATGTTTGACGCCCACCGTGTCAGAATGGGCTCAGAGGCGGTCGTGTCACGTCTAATTGAAGTTACTAACCTACAACTATTTAGAGCAGTGGAAATCGGGCCGATGTATTGTCCATGTAATGGGTAGACAGTAATTTCCATCTCCCAAACACTTGACTTCGGGCAGCCGACGTGGGAGTGGACATTTTGCTGCTTCTTTCGAATTTTGGGACAATAAGCATCCACGTTTACCCTGGCAACTAAATTCGAATCCATTTTGTATTCCTATATGAATCTTTATAAATCATTCTATGTGTTTTTATATATCTTCAAAAGGACGACTAAGATGTATTCCACTGTCATATATGAATATGGTTTACAAATGCCGATACTCAAATTCAGAAAGTAGTATCCAGTTTAAGGTGAATTAGAATATTTGGAACACTTCATGTCCAACTCAAATGTCACATGACATAATGTGTACTCCCATTTAGATATGTACGCAAGCGATGTATCAAGATTCAAATACCGAGTCAATCAACCAAGAATGTACAGAACTAATGACATATAAACACTTATAGAGTATATGGATCAATAATATCAACTAACATACATAAGCCAGGCATTGTACTTTTTTTGGCTACAACAAAGATCCTTTTTTAGCCAGCATCTTGGCCCTTTCCGATGCGTGCCACTTATGGTCCATCTATACTACTACTATTGTTGAATGTACATTCAGCCCGATTGGAATATTTGTAGGTCTGGCACAGCAATACAAATGAGATGTCTCCGAGTCTTATCAATTAATACAGACTTGTGCTCAAATAAAATTACAAACCAAAAAAAAACAATTATTACATGATCTCTAAAACAAATGGTTTGATTGATTACACGGACAGACAACACAAAGGTTATTCAACTATGGAAAGAACATTTCACCTAGGATTTACCAAGTAGGAATTTAATTTCCTTTTTTCCTTCAGGACCTTAACAATCTGGTCAGTCTCAGCTTGCTTCGTTCTGAAATCCACCAAATATTTAATGGTTGTCTTGAGTACTGCTTGTGATTGTGATGTTTGCTTCCACAACATGTCAACTTCATCTCTAAGTGCAGAAGCAGAATCTCTTTCTACCACTAGTTTAGCCTCTAGAGCATCAGAAGTTGGCAATTCATAATGCACGATTGGGCCGGTGCCACTTCTGTGGGATGATGCAACGTCCATGGGGACCTCGCTCTTTGATCTTGGGCTAACCTGTTTTGCCATTAAAGTTCCGATTGGATTCAGAAAAGTTGAAGTTAGCAAAACATCTCAACTGGGAGTTATAACATCAAATCAGTTAAACAAACAAGGAATTAAAGAGTTCCAATTGGATACTGAAAAGTACTCCCTCCGTCCCATAATGTAAGACGTTTTTTAACACCATGCTAGTGTCAAAAAATGTCCTATATTATGGGGCGGAGAAGTTATTAACATCATTGTAACACGCTGTTGCAGCAGCAAAGCAGTTAAACAAACAAGTAGATATTTAAGTTAAGGCAAACAGGTAATTCTTAACAGTAATTATCAAACACATAGATAGGCGCAGTCTACAATATGATTAACAGGCTATGCCATTATGTAATCAATAGCAAACTAAATTAACCAAGCAACGTAATTGAACAATTTTGCAATAAGTGGCTAACTAAAATTCCGAGAAGCAGGTAACTGAACTTACGCTAGTTCTTTTTACAGGCACACTACAACTTGTTTTTTGCTTACAAGGTTGTACAAAGGAGTCCATGGCATCAATTGCTTGGATACGCAGTCCCAATACTTCTTTCTTCCCACACTGCATGGGTAAATCGAATGGTTAATCTGGTAAGATGGTGCGTCCTTGATATGTTATATGAGGGCGTGTAGTCGCACTAGTTGTAGCCAAACACATCACACTGGCTTTTACTCTATATTTCATGCGATTACTTTTGGCATATCGAGATCTAAGCAATCTACAATAGGATGAAAAGACTGGCATCCTTCACATTATTGGTGAACTCAGGTCATAGAAACAAGCAATTCAACCATTCTGTGGGTAAATCAAAAGCGCCACTGGAATATTTTTCACTATCCAATCATACATGCAAAAAGGGGCGACGCCACCACAGGGGCTGGTATAGGCGGCCGCCTCAGGTGGCTGGAAAGTGTGCACCTAGTTTGAGTCGTCCAGGTTGGCCCATGCTAGTTTTGTTCATCCCAATGCACGAGCAGGCAATGTAAAAAATGAAGAAAAATGTTTCAATTTGGATGGGCCAATAACATAAGTGCAAGGCAGGCCCTATAGCAGGCTCGCGGCCCAAATGAGCGCCTCCCATATCGATTGACAGCAGGAAAAATGCCAATTCATTCGCTCCAGCCTCCATTCTGGTTTGCTCCTAACCTAGCATTTGGATAGACCGTCACAACACTTCCTCGCGCCCTCGTTGGAGGGCGGTCGCCGGGCTTCAAGCGAATGGAAGGACAAGAAGATGAAGATCCAACCCTGTGTGTAGCCTGCGTGGGAGGCAGCGGCGGCAGCACGGGCATGGCATCGAGCTTGCACAAACGGAGAGTCACAACTTGCAAGAGTAGCATGCGCAATGAGCAGGTACATCACATCCCTGATTATACCTAATTCAACTCTTCAATTTCTGGCCAATAGTTAAACCTGACGGTGTTGTAAAACTACTTGTATGTAGGGAATCTATGAAAAATGAAACCAATTTCTACTTATTTTATAACTCCCCCGATCAATCTTGAATCGATCGAATCTGATGTATCTAATCAAGTTTCCGGTGCAAACATACAAGCTCATGTTGTTCTTGAGATTGAAGTGTCTAATGAACAGATTTGCTAATGAAGGATTTGATGCAAACATTTTACATGCTCCTGGTGATGAACATATAGTGTCTAATGAGGGATCTAATGCAAGCATTTTGCAAGCTCATTGAAGGATTTAGTGTCTAATGATGATCTACTATGTTGAGAGAGACAGAGATTTGCGGGCATTGATGACAAGAAAATTATAGTGCATTTTCATAGCTTGAGGAAAGCGTCGAGGCCATCTACCGTAAAGTCCCGTATCATGACAACATAGCATAAATACTTTTCTAATCTGTTGTTTGAAACTATTGGCATACTTGTGCAGGATAGATATATTGATATGCAGTTTGCGCACTGGTTATACGTGCAATTACACTTCGATATTTTCAGCCAGAGAACGTGATGCGGTCACCCCAGGTACTCTTGTCGTTTTACCATTATCGCCAAGTAAAGTATTTTCCAAGCGAGAGTCTGGCTATGAAAATAAGATGCAAAAATATGTGGTTCCCGCTCCGCGTCATAAGAAGATAATGTGTGCTACAAAACAGAGAGGAATCTTAGGTATGATGCCTGTTCCATATACTCTTGAAGTTGCTCTTCGGATCGTGCCTCGGGAGAAAGTGAAGCCTATGTTCAGAACACCTTGCCAATATTTGTACGGAGGCCAATATACATACATGGGTCCTGGATGAATCAAGCGTACAAAAATGCCATGACAGAGGAGGCGTGTCCTTTTTATTTGTTTTCTAGTTTAATTGGTTTTTGTAGGTTTTTTTTAGTTTCTACGTACAAGTTGTAACATGAGGAGTCCCCATCGTTTTCCTAGTCTAGGTCGGTCTAGGCCCAATTGTTAGGCACCACCTATATAAGCAAGGGGCAGCGTTATCTAGGTTTAGGTTGGAGTTGATCTGAGAAAATATTCGTAAAAGTCATCTTATGATTGGCGACATATCGAGTTCCTGCGTTCCATGATTTGGATCGTTGATTGCATGTGTTCCTGACTTGATTCCCGTGGTGCTAGCTTCGTTTTGATTCTTGATCAATCGGGGTCAATCCGATCTCTATTTTGTTCAATCTGCTTCTACCACCTCACGTCTTCCATCTCGCTAATTACTCCGTCGCTGCCGCGCCGCCGATCATCATTAGTCTAAACCAATCCATCTAGCTAGCTACTACTCGTTCACGTCTGAGAATCACCACTGCAGCTATATATATTCGGCTGTTCCAATTCATCTTCTTCCGTTCAAGTTTTACTCTGCTAGCTCTTATCGTCGGTGAAAGATCAGGGCCACCCCATAAAATCGTCTCAAAGCTACTTGAGGCATATCAACTGTATCGAGAGCGCCAGGTTTATCAACTGGCGATGTCAACTGCAAGCAAGTGTGGCGCAGATGAGGTGCGAGGAGGATGATGGGCCGCCGCAATATGGTCCCGATCTGTACCTGTGTGTCCGTGCTATGTTCAAGGCTACATACCAGACTTCGACAACCGCATGAAGGCCCTCGGCGAGACGGTGACCGATGGGTTCCGAGCCATGCAAGCAGCCCTCCGTCGCCTAGAGGCAAGGGCAGCGGCGCGGCTGCTCCAAATGAGGAACAACATGCCCTGCGAAGGCGAGCACCTCGACATATTCGTGACGCGGACGTTGCCAACGACGACAATGATGCTGAGTCCGAGGAAGGTTCTGATGCTCGCGGCGACTTGCCTCGCCGACCACGATAGGATGCTAGTCCCCGTGATGATGGACCAAGGCGGTGCCGCGATGAGGACGAGGACAGAGGTATTGGTAGAATAAAAATTACTATACCTTCGTTCACAGGCAAGGCCGGTCCCGAGGAGTATCTTGAGTGGGAGATGCGTGTGGAGCAGATTTTTGATAATCACCATTACTCCGAGGAGCGGAAGATTCGTTTTGCTTCTCTTGAATTTTCAGGTTATGCATTAATTTGGTGGGATCAGCTCAAGCGCAATGACGCCTTACGACCAGAATCGTGGCGTGAGATGAAGCGTAAAATGCGTGCTCGCTTTGTGCGGCTTATTTTCGTAGGAGCAACACACAAAGCTTCGACGTCTTGTTCAAGGAGCCATGACGGTGGATGAGTATTACCAACGGATGCAAGTTCGATGATCGTAACTAATGTGCATGAGTCGATGATGCAACAATGACACGCTTCTTTGAGGGGCTGAATGAGGATATACGTGACCGTGTTGATTTGATGCGATATAATGATATGCAAGAGCTTCTTCATCAAGCGGGCGTGCCGAACGATGGGTCAAAGCCAAGCAAGTTTCCAAAGGCTGCACCAATTTCAGCATGGGGCGACGTTCCTATTCACATGATGATGATAATGTCAAGCCAGCTTCATCCTATAGGTCAGCTGCTACCGATCACAAGGAGATGACCAAAGAATCTATAGCCATGGCGAAGTGGCTTCAAGGGCTGATTCAAGTCGCGCGATGCACTCACAGCGTACTAGTGAGATTGTTTGTTACACATGTGGAGGTAGGGGACACAAACGCATCGATTGTCCGAACAAGAAGAGAGTGCTCCTTGTTAATGATGGATATGTTTCAAGACAAAACCGACTCGTAGTCGATGCACCCAAGGAAGGGGAAAATGAATCTAATCCTATCATGTGCTATCCTTTAGATTATGATGATCTGCCATGCATCATGGTGCAGCGAGCTCAAGAGGATCAAATTCCAAGTTCGGGACAGCGGTGGAAAATTTTTCAGTCACAATGTAAGATAAAAAACAAGTGTTGCAAGTTGATTATTGATGGAGGGAGCTACACCAACATCATAAGCAAGTGTGTGGTGGATGCTTTAGGACTGAAGGCATGGCCACATCCGCAACCACATTGCATTGAGTGGTTGTACAACCCGGACGTTTGAAGGTGACTCACAAGGTGCAGCGTAAAGTTCAATATTGGCACATATTATGATGAGGTCATTTGTGACGTCGTGCCAATGGATGTGTGCCAATTACTATTGGGTCGTCCGTGGCAATCTGATCATAGCGCTATACATGAGGGGAGGTCGAACACTTACGTGTTCCGAGATGTTGGCATCAAACGTGTGCTGCAGCCCATGGATAATAATGCTATCAAGGTTGATCATATGTTTGTACACAAGGATGTTTTGAAGGGTGCTTCGAAACCGAGGACGATTTCGTTTGAAGGGGGAGAGGATGATGCGGTCACCCCAGGTACTCTTGTCGTTTCACCATTATCGCCAAGTAAAGTATTTTCCAAGCGAGAGTCCGCTATGAAAATAAGATGCAAAAATATGTGGTTCCGCTCTGCGTCATAAGAAGATAATGTGTGCTACAAAAGCAGAGGAATCTTAGGTATGATGCCTGTTCCATATGCTCTTGAAGTTGCTCTTCGGATCGTGCCTCAGGAGAAAGTGAAGCCTATGTTCAGAACACCTTGCCAATATTTGTACGGAGGCCAATATACATACATGGGTCCTGGCTGAATCAAGCGTACAAAAATGCCATGACAGAGGAGCGTGTCCTTTTTATTTGTTTTCTAGTTTAATTGGTTTTTGTAGGTTTTTTTAGTTTCTACGTACAAGTTGTAACGTGAGGAGTCCCCATCGTTTTCCTAGTCCAGGTCGGTCTAGGCCCAATTGTTAGGCACCACCTATATAAGCAAGGGGCAGCGTTGTCTAGGTTTAGGTTGGAGTTGATACGTAAAAATATTCAGTAAAAGTCATCTTATGATTGGCGCATATCTGAGTTCCTGCGTTCCATGATTTGGATCGTTGATTGCATGTGTTATGGCTGACTTGATTCCTGTATGCGCTAGCTTCGTTTTGATTCTTGATCAATCGAGGGTCAATCCGATCTCTATTTTGTTCACCGCTTCTACCACCTCACGTCTTCCATCTGCTAATTACTCCGTCGCCGCCGCTGATCATCATTAGTCTAAACCAATCCATCTAGCTAGCTACTACTGCTCACGTCTGAGAATCACCACTGCAGCTATATATATTCGGCCTGTTCTAATTCATCTTCTTCCGTTCAAGTTTTACTCTGCTAGCTCTTATCGTCAGTGAAAGATCAGGGCCACCCCATAAAATCGTCTCAAAGCTACTTGAGGCATATCAGAACGAATAATTCAAGCAGGTACAGACCATGTTTGTAGTTCTTGTACACCATGTTGCATTTTGTGTTTTTTGGTGCTTGCATCATTTAGTGTTTATAATCTGAACTACTTTGGATCATTAGCTCGTTTTCAAAGTGCATGTAGCTTCACATTTCTCAAGTTATGTTGATTTCCGGAGTGCAAGTGCCTTCGTATTTTTTAAGTTAAATGTTCGCCCCTGGTAACTTGAATTCATGGATCAGCCACTGAACACAAATCATACACGAATGTCAGTACGAATTAAATGAAATGCAGGGACTTACGCTAGCTCGCTGTACAGGCTCACTGCAGCTCTGCTTGCGCTTGGGATATTCCATATACAAGTCTATGTTACCACTTGCTTGAATGTGCAGGCCTTGTGCTTCTTGCATCCCCCTCTGCATTTTTGACACGGCGAATGGTTGATCAAATAAGAGGAATCGACCCTGATGTTGTACCGGAGGACAGATACTTACAAGGTTATACGGGTGTGCAGGATGTGCACCAGATCCCGTAGCCCCGTCATGCTTCGCTACAAAATGGATTTGCTTGTTTCAGATGATATCTCCAGAAGAAATAAGAGTTAAAGTCAGAGTTGCATAGGCGTGTAAGCTAAGAGAGCAGTGAAAGGATATCCAAAATCGCCGTAACGATTGCACAAGGGAGTGATGTGTGGATACCTAGTTCGGGCGGCGTTTGGGCATGCTGGCCTAGCTAGAGTGCGGGTCACTTGAGCCGTTGAGGGTGATGCATGGCTGGCAGCGCGGATGCAGATCTGGAGTGGCAGCGAGCGCTTCTGATGCAGTGGACGAGACCGTTGGTGAAGCCCCAACGGCCTCGAGGGGCGGAGGTGACGATGTGCTCGGTGAAGTAGCCCGATGGCTGGGAGATGGCGTCGATGAAGCGCACTGATGCGGTGGAACTTCGGTGTCTGTGAGGCACGTCGGTTGCGGCGGCCGGCGTTGCCGATGGACCACCCGGTGCGGTGGACGAGGCGTAGATGAGATAGCTCCGGTGCGATGGTGAAGCGCGACCGTCGTCTTCGTCGTCGTCGTCAAACCTGAAGGTGGGGAACGGTGGGGAGAGAGACGAGGCGAGGCGATTCGAGGGATGGCGGCGAATTAGGGACTTGAGCAATCACAGGCACGGAAGGGGCGGTGGAGAAGAGAGATTTTGCGGGGCTGGAATTGGGGCCGCCGAAATTTCAATCCGAAACGTGGGAAGCGTGAACTTATATTGTCGTCGTCCTTTTTTGGGGAGGAGGGTGGGTGGCTGGGTGCTACGCGTCCGTCCGACACACGACCACCCCGACAGACTATGCTTGCTTGGTGCCTTAAGGCACTTGCCTTTGTGTCCATGACATGTGGGCCCAACAGGTGGCTGGCCCACATGTCGGGCCACCCAAGGGCAGTTGCCTTTTAAGGCACCGGCAAGATCCACCCGACACGACCTGGTCTCGCACTGGTGCGCCTACATTTGAGAATGCAAACAAATCTTCTTTCATTTGCAAACGAATCTGTATGTATTACCACGCCCATGTTTTCCTTGCAATAATTAGTCATTCGAAACGAGATACTCCATCAGTTCACTTTTGTAAGTCGTTTCAGACAACTTAAAATGAACTGTTTTGCACATTGTCTGAAATGTCTTCAAGGTCTTAGAAAAGTAAACAGAGGGAGTACTATAAATTAATTAATGAGGAGTTATTTGAAAAAAAATCGAAACGGTACCCACGTAACATGGATTAGAGTGTGTCACATAATTAGTTATTTGAATTAGAGTGTGTGTCACGCAGTTAGTTATTTGAATTAGAGTGTGTGTCACGTAGCGATCTCCAATTCTAACGTGGATTTTGCATTTCACTGTATCCATGCTACTTTTTTAATACAAATTCATATGTATGTGATGAACACCATGGTAGTGAGAAATTTTTTGGATGGATTCAAACATATGACCTACAAAATAGCACAACAAATTGAGCCAATGTCAACTTTTCGAAACTTAGTATGGCACGAATTCAAAATAATTACCCGTATGTCTGGTCCTCGGTTCAAATCTTACGATGTACACCGAATTGAAACATTGATATATTAAGTCTCGTACTATGTACATTCAAATGTTGTTTTTATCCCCCGCCTCACAAGACAAACGCTACATACTTCCTCAGACGGCCAATCTTCCTGTCCTAACCACCTTAGCAAGCTATCGGTTTCCAACACACGTTCATTCTTTCTCTCCATGTTTCGATCTCTAAGTCTCTCAACTACACAACCCCTTTTTCCACTCCTGTTACCAAATGTATTTACCTCACACACCCGCCATTGCATCCCATGCCGAGCTCTCTATCTCTCCCCCTCTCCTCACACCTCTCTCGCTAAATACATGCATTGCCTATCTAGCCCCCCAACCTCTCGTGCGCATTTAACGCATACGTTGTATATCTAGGTCACTCCCTCGAGACTGTCTCACTCTTTCTTCCGCACGGCGGGCCACACTCGCTCAATCTAGCTCTCTTTATCCGAGTCTCGTTTAACCTCGTTTTCTTTCACACACAAAATGATATATCTCCCTGTTCGGGCCTCGATCGACACACTCTATACTCTCTCACGCAGATTGTCTATCTAGGTCAGTCCATCCAAGCCGCCGCCACTCTTTCGACCTCATGGTGGGCCACGCTCAATCAATCTCTCTCTCTCTCTCTCTCTCTCTATCTATCTATCTCTCTCTCTCTCTCTGTATGTCTCGATTTACCTCGCTCTTTCTCGGGAAAAAATGATATATCACCATGTTTGAGCCCAATTCGACCTATTCACATTGTATACTCTCTCACGCACATCGTATATCTAGGTCACTCTCTCCAACCCGTCTCACTCTTTCGATCGCACGGCGACCCTATGTGATCGGTTGACCTTGCTTCCTCCCACGCACAAAATATATCTACACGTCTGCGGATCGATCATCTCTCAAGCTCTATCTTACAGCCCTCACCCTTACCAAAAGCTCAATCGGACAATATCTCTCCGGAGCATATATATTTGTTCAATGAATGTCGGACCACACTCACTTTGTCTCTCTATCTATATGTCTCTCGATTGACCTTGCTTTCTCATACCGTATCTTCCACGCGTTGAAGCTACTACCTCTCCATCCCTCGCAAAGCCGGAGCTATTTACATTGCGAGGGGCACTCCAAACTTGGATTAATTTGTGTAGGCATTTATTCTGGTCGGTTTAGATTATATTTTCGTAGCATTCGGCCCACAACTACTCCAAACGCCGTTGCAACCCACGCAACTCCCCTAGTTGATTTCCCTCCGGCTCGGTCATCGCTCTCTCGCACGTCCTTTCTCGCCTTCAACGTCGCACCATGGTATTATTGAAAAAACTATGTTGTTCTCTTTAATTATTATAAATAAACTACAAAACTACACACCGATAGTCCACTTGGAATGGAACAAATTTCGACCCACAAATTAAAGTGCTACAAACTACACACCGAGGGGCCCACATGTCATGAAACAAATTTGGACCCATATACAAATTAAAAAATAAAGGACGAGGATCGAACATGCGACCGGGCCTTCAAGCCGCACGTCAATAGGCAACATACGTAGAATAGCAATGTTTGTTGTACCCCTTTGTTCACATAATGTTTTTATATTACCACAGCCTAATTAATGGATAACATGTAATATTAGTTTTAGTACTATTCGCCTTCACTTACTGGTGGGTTCCATGTGTGCTCTCTCTCTCTCTCTCCTCCCCTTCTGCGTTTAGACGCACGGGCAAACAGGAAGAACTCGCAGGCGATGTTGCCGTTGACCATATCTGGACGCGTTCACAAGTCACATCACCGGTTTCACGTACTAGCAGCACTAGTCCGTGTGTACGTGCAATGCACGATAATTTGGAAGTATATTAAGTGCATGCGGATTATAACTACTAGGATATTATTTGCGTGTTGTCATGTGATTAGCACTATTTTTGGAATGAAATTAACTGCACGCTAAACGTGTTGAGCGCTCGACATTGAAGCAGTCTAGGTCGTTGGATGACAAGGAATACATGTGGCTTGATGACATTTTATATTTAATTTGATACGGCTCTAGCGAGAACATTCAATCGATCAAACCATACATTTCGTTCATCGACTCAACTTTAAATTATCTGACGATCAATATAAAATAAACGGAAATGATAAACGTTCGATTTTAATCATGGCAATCCGAGCGTTTTCATGGCAAATTTAGATTATCTTGGCGGCGGCGGGGCGTCTCGCGGTGGGAAGCGGCTCCTCTGCCGTGCTACGTGTGTCGTCCGGGCCATCAGCAGACGGCGGCAATGGCGTCTTGTGCTGTTGTTGGCGTACTCCTGGACGTTGGCCTAGCTTCAAGGAAGGCCAAAATGTTCTGGATTTCGGAGCGAGTCAACTGGCGGGAGGAGGTGACTGGCGTTGGTGCAAGGAAGCGGTCGGCGGCGGCCATCCATGCCAGCGAGAACCGCACCCTCGCGGGGACATCTTGTAACGGCCTTGGCGGAGACATTCATGTGCACGGGCACCGCTGCAGCCAGCGCCGCGTCGATTGCAGCGTGGCGCATCTTGTTGGCAGTGCAGGCACCGGCACGAGCGTCTTGGCGTCAGTGCACGCGCAGGCGCATGCGCTGGCAGGTGCACGGGCGCGTGAAAGTCGGCGGGGACCTCGTGGAACCCCGTGGCATCAAGCTCGGCGACAATGTGCGGCTCCCAGCCCATCAATGCCATGGGGATGGGCGCTGGCGCAGTCGGGGCGACGGGAGCCGGAACGGGAGCGGGGACAGGCGCGGCGTCTTCCCGCAAGGCCAGTTCAAGCTCGTCCCAAAGCGCCTTATGTTCTTGAGACTCCGGCTGGGTGTCTTCCTCATGGCCCCGGAACACTAAGGGCAGACCATCGTGATGCGACATGGCGTACGTTTAGGTCGGGCTAGTTGGAGGTAGGCGACAGGAGAATCGAAGAGGAAGAGAGAGGATTGTAGCGATACCGGTAGTGCGGGGTTGATTTTGAATCTGGCGCGGTGACATTAAAAGTGGGAGCAGTTGGGACGGCGGTGGGCGGCGGAGCTTGGTCAAAGGGCTCGCCTCCCGGTGAGTCTGCAGACGGTCTACTCGCCGCGCCTCGACGGCAAGCGCGATGGTCTGCCTTTCGCCGCGCCTCCCGTCGACTCACACGCTTCTTTGGGGGCGGCACTGCCGATGAGAAGCGGGGACTCTTGGCGGCACGTAACGCCCACGGTTTCAATAGTGAAAGCGTTCGCCTTAACGTGATGTGTCTTTGTTCCAAAATACCTTGGCTCTTCATTTGTGCAACTTGTCATAAGCAGCTTGTCTCGAATTGAAGAAAAAACTTACAGTATTATTTGTGCCATATCACGTGACCATGCTCAGTTTCAAGAATTTATGCTCACTTTTGGATTTTTGAAATTTAAGATCCGAGGATTGAAACAATATCATAACCTGCATCACGCAATAAATTTTCAAGCCGTACATACATCTGTTGTATTTCTTAAGAAAGGATTTGGTCAAACATGTTGCTTAGTTAAACCTCCTTTCCAGTTTATAGGGCTCAATTCAAAATCTCACCAATCAAGGTAGATGGTGAGTGGTGGAACAATTGTTGTAGTTTGCAAAACCACTCAATTAATGCGCTTGTTTTCCTCAAAAATCGTGTTTACGAATGCATTAATTGCAATGCATGCATGCATAAAGTACATGCATTGGTCAATTTTCTCTTAATACTTGCATGTAATGATTTATTGCACCTTAAAATCTGAACATGTGATGGGGAACAACCAAATTGAGACTTATAAAATGGGAAAACTAAAATTTTGAGATAAGCCCTATAAACCGGAAAGGAGGGAGTAAAAGCATAATCCCTTCGTACCAGTGCATTGCCTGATATATTAATTCAAGTACTAGGCACGAACAAACGGGCTCAATTCTGTGCTCATCCTGGTGTAGTAGTAGTAGTACTAGGCAATGCAGTTAACGGGTGACCTTGATGAGCGGCGACCGAGGGAATTGAATCGTGCTCGGCATGGTAGGTAACGTTGTCTAGTTACTAAAGCATCCCTCTGTTGTTCATCGGTAGTCATTATGGACCGGGGACATGAGGGGAATTTCCTAGGGCTGGAATTCTAGCCACCAGATATTTCGACTTGAAACGCTGAGGCTCGACTGGTTGGGTTGCCTAATGTGCGTACCACGCACGCCACCGGAGTACACGAGCCCATTTTTTTAGGATCAACACGAGCCAAGGTCTGGCTGGTACGCCGTTGGGTCCTACCATTTGAGAATATGAAAGGAACCTTTTAAATTGCCGGACGAATCTATGTGTATTACAATACCCGTATTTTCCTTGCAAATACTAATATCAACATGGTAATTGATTTATGACGAGTTGTTGAATTAGAGTGAATTTGAGATATAGTGATCTCAACGTGGATTTCACATTTCATGGTACCCCTAGTAACTTTTCCAATGCAAATTCAAATTTAAAAAATGAACAATATGGAGGTGAGAAAACTTTGTATGTATCAAGCATATGACCACACACACACACACACACACACACACACACACACACACGCAC
Organism: Aegilops bicornis; assembly: GCA_021605145.1. Classification (NCBI taxonomy): domain Eukaryota; kingdom Viridiplantae; phylum Streptophyta; class Magnoliopsida; order Poales; family Poaceae; genus Aegilops; species Aegilops bicornis. The sequence continues at coordinate 292,535,503 of CM038672.1, read as the reverse complement.
GAACACAACAACAATCCAATAAGTATAGTGCATCTATTTTTCCAACCCATGCATGTATGACACGAGTTCAAAAATACTCCTTCTATTCCTAAATATTAGTCTTTTAGAGAGTTCAACAAGTGACTACATACGGAGCAAAATGAGTGAATCTCGACTCTAAAATATGTCTATATACATCCGTCTGGGCCAGTCTATTTGAAGCGTCTAAAAAGCCTAAGATTTAGGTACGATGGGATTAAAATGTATGGCTTCCATGGTCCTCGGTTCAATATTTAAAATGAATATGAAACTGAAACATGAATATTAAGTCTAGTACTACAAGACATGCAAATGTTGTGTATAGGCGAGCTATGATTGTGGGGGTCAACCCCTCGACCTTAGATAAAATTGTGGAGCTCTGTTTAGGGTTGTTTAGATTATATTTGTCCCCACCCTCCCAACCACCTATTGGTTGTGCACCCCCATCCCTCCTCCCGGGAGAATATCATGTGCCCCCATACCTTAGATGCTTTATGTCGATACGAGTTGCTTGGAGCTTGTAGATCTGAGATATAGCAGCTCACATGATGTTTCTTAATTTTTTTGCAGGAAACCTTGATGAGTTTGAGAATTGCACACAATTTGTACAAAAACTACTTAGATGCCCTTTGATCCCATATCCAACGACCTCGAAGCTCATATCACCGTAGCATCTAAGATGGAGGACATCATATTCTCCTGTATGTAAGAATATCATGTGCTACCACACCTTAGATGCTTTGGTGATACAAGCTCTTCGGAGGCGTTGGATTTGTGACCCAACACCTCCTCGGTGGTTCGAATGGTTTTTGCGTAAAAGCCCCAAAAGAGTTCGCCACCGCTTACAAGCACAAAGATCGCTTTCGAGATGCCATTGGATCTCAGATCAAATGACCTCCAAGCTCGTATCACCGTAGCATCCAAGCTACGATAGCACCTTATGTTTTCTCGCATGGGAGAGTATGAGGTGCTCCCGCACCGTAGATTCTATGGTGATACGAGTTCACTGAGATCTAATGGCCCACAATAGGAGGTTTGAATGTTTTTGCAATATACGGCTGATAGAGTTTGGGAAATGCGCAGAAAGTACAAGTACTATGCATGTGCCATCTGATCACTGATCACACGACCTAGATGCTCATATCACCGTAGCGGGTAATTAAGCTACGGGGAGCACCAAATATGAGCACCGAGGAGCCGTTGGATCGAAGATGCAGCGGCACACATGAGGCCTGAATGTTTTATTTGCAAAAAAACTTTGGGGAGTTTGGAAATTGCGCATAATTACAAAGACTGCTCCCAAGCCATTGGATCTCACTTCCAACGGTGTAAAAACTCGTATCACCATAGTATCTAAGCTGCAGGGTGGATGTGATATTCTATGCATTGTCATTTTTGTTCGTAAACTTGCAAAATACGTGTAACTCGTGGCCGTTACTTGTCTATCCGCGCAAAGTGTTTGTTCAAAAACCATCCTAAACTGAAATATCGAAACAACACACGGGGTCCCACTTGTCATTAATCAAATTTGGACCTAAAACTAACAAATCTGAAAGACGAGATTCAAACTGGCAACCTGGACTACAAAGCGTAAGTCGATAGCCTAAAAAATGAACGGTTGTTGGCTTTGTCCCATGACTTGATTTTATACAGTACTTGCGTTGAGTAGAGTAGAGGGAGTGCCTCGTCAACACGTGCATGACCGTTGTCTCACTTACGGGTGGGTCCCAGGTCTACGATCTCAATCTCTCTTCTCTCCATCGTATAACCTTTGCACGGGCACACACGAAGAGCGGCGCTAGCTTGCCGTGGTGTTATTACAACTAAAAAAAGCTTGGAAAATAGAAGAATCGCCTAACAAGAGACGTTGTGGCTGGTCGAGACGGAGCTAACCATGCCCGTTTGCATGATGAAGCTGTGTGGCTAGTGGGGTGTTTTCAACCGACTGGCTGGGTCCCGAGGTCGAACCATAGGTACTACGTCTGATACAGTATGTTTTTACACGCACATTTTTCCTCCGTGCCGAGACATGGCACACCCTACCCCGCGGTTTCGGGGTCCTCCCGGGTGGTGCACGCATATATTCTTCCTGACGTGGGATGCCCTACCGCGCGTTTTCTGGGTCCTCCTCGGTCGTAGCACCGAAGCAAGTAAATGAGTCATCAAATCACGAAAGACCACCTTTCCCGCCGAGTACATCAGTGAAGCACGGTGGCTAGCTAGTTGGGCTAGTTCGACCGATTAGCTAGGCCGCCACATTTATTTTTTCACCCCTTTTTTTATCTACTTGCCGCGGTGTAAATTTAAATATCCACCGCGGCGTTGCTCTGGTGTTTGGGTGCGGCAGGATTTTTAATTTTTGATTGACGGAGCGAGCACGGCAGATTTTAATTTTTTGATTGGCGGGAGGAGGCGGTAGCAATTAGTCACGATGACTCCGCTGTAAAACCCACCGCTCCTCGATGTGAGAAGTCGTCAATCGGTGTTTTACCGTGGTGAAAACCAAAAGATTCCCCGCTCCTCGGCTGGCTCCCTCCGCCTTCCCGTAGATTGCTTTGGCTTTCAGCGGTTTCGCACTCTTTTCTTCCTCTCCCCATTGCTTCTACATGGTGCCATGGCGGCGCGAATCACGGAGTCCGAGGTGAGGCGCTGACACAGAGCTCCATGCCAAGGATGCGGAGCTCGGGGCCAGGGCGTGGTGCTCCGTGAGCTCAAGGAGGAGAGGAGTGCCATGCTCCTCCGTTATGTGCGGGAGTTCACGGAGCTTCAAAAGCGGCGGCGTCCACCACAAAGATGCTCGAGGCGTCGGCGGCGTTCTTCTGAAAGCGGGAGATACGATAGGCCGTCGGGGAGCCGGCCGGAGCGCGAGCGGCCGGGCCGATCGTGACGAGGTCCAGGATCGCATCATCCACTTGGTGAACCAAGTTGCCACGCGACGTGTTGCGGCGCAATGCCTACCGTCGTGCCCGGTAGCGACGATGCCGCGACGTCGGGCTAAACCCGTTCGACCACCGGTCGACTTCAACGAGCTGCGGCTTCGACCTGGTCTCCTTCTTCACCTATATCTCTGAGGAGCTGAGCCGTCGTCTCCGTGCGATGGTGGGGGCTGAGCTGGACAAGGAGGGTTCTTGGCTGCCGTCGCCGTTGCCGGGCGAATCCTTTCAGGGCACCGTCACCGGAATCCATTCGTGCCATTGGATGCCGTCTTTGACAAGCTGGCTCCCGTCGACCGGGAGCAGGCTCTGCAGGCGGTTGCACCCTGCATCACCAATGTCGTGCGCCTCTAGAAGCAGAGGGACTTTGGTGGTGTTTAGGCACCCTCTGCATGGGCATGTCCATGTCTCGGCGCAACATGACCGTTGGATCAAACTCAGACGATGCAGATCGATCAACATAGCACAAAGCGTGTGGGTGTGTTTGGTTGCATTCTCATCTCAATATAGTTGTTTCCTCTTCGTGTATTTTTGTCAACCTACTAGTGTGGACTCATGCACCCTTCATGCACTCTGCCAAACACCCAAAAGTGGGTCGTGAAGGGAACTTTTGATCCCATCCCGTGCACCCTTCATACACCCTGTCTAACACTATAGGATGTGCTTCATATGGTTCATGTTTCGTGGAGTCTTTGTAGCACCATACTCTCCGTCTTGTTGTGGACCTAGTTCTGTTAACATTGATCTCACCGTTCATTCTCGACCGGACAGTTGAAAAAGCGGTACTATGTTACATATAGGAGTAGTTGACATGCGCACAACATCATTTATCATCATATCTTACTACACTAGCAACAAGATTGTGTAGTACTGACGTATGAACCACTGCACATGCCTAGTAGTAGGAGCACTGTGTATGTTCAAGTGGCTGCCGTGTTTCGCACCGCTCCGTTGTAAGAGTGGAAACGCTTGTTGTAATCATTTTTTTCTTCAGAATGAAAAACAGTGGACACGATTTACCATGCGGATCCTCCTCCAGCCATGCACTAAATTACTCACTTTTCGCCCGGCGTGTGGGACAGCCCGGCACACAGGTCCACCAGCCATGCACTAAATTACTCCATAGTAGAGTGAAGGTAGACTACCTCGATCGAACCATCGCAGTAATGCCCAATGAGCCGTCAAATCACAAAACCCCCTCCTTTCCAGCAGTACGTTGGACTGACGAAGAAACCATCATTTCACTCTTCTCTCTCAGCTTCCTCTCTTGAAGAAAACCCCCACTCGCTTCGCTTCTCCCTCATCCCGTTCCTCCTTTCACTCTTCTCTCTCAGCTTCCTCTCTTGGATGGACGCCGGAGCACCGGCCGATGTGATGTCTATGGCTCTGGCCAAAACCGTCGAGGCTCATGGTACGAAGAAGCGCAAGCACCCCGCCGAGACTACCGCAGACAAGCTCAAAGCCATCGCCCTGTCCAAGCCCCCCTCTCCAGGATCCCTCATAAAGCAAGTCCAGGTAATGTCTCTTGTTAATGATCTTTTTCTCGATCTTGATCGTGTTTTTTCATCTAACACGCAGTACTAGTACTGGTAGTACAACTTTCTGGGTGATCTTGCATGTGATTTTAGTGTGCCAAATGACGGTTCTAAATTCCTCTTTTGACCAAAACAAGCGAGAGGTTGACACTGATTTCTTATAGATTACTTTCAACTTCTCCCTCATCCCAAATTTCTTGTCTTAGATTTGTCTAGATACGGATGTATCTAATATTAAATGTGACTTGATACATCCGTATCTAGACAAATCTAAGACAAGAATTTTGGGACGGAGAAAATACTATGAACATCAATGCTACCTTTTAAGAGGGTATATTTGCCTCAGTAACTTGTGTTATGGATATTGCATGTAATCCCTCTGCTCTCATGCCTTTGAAGACATGTTCTAGTGTCTTTGTTCACTCATTTCTGTGCGTATATGTAGTCATATATGGAGTATAATATCGAAAATCATCTTATATTTTTGAACGGAGGTAGTAATGAAATATGGTTTCTGTTTGAATTAGAACCAGGTCCGCGGTGGAGATGAAGTTCTCAAAGTCATGCCGTGTGAACTGGAAGACCTGATGATGAGTTCTACCGCTGAACTATCCAGCTGTTGTGTCCTTGTCGCCGCGTGTCCTGAACTAGTGTTTTCCTATAGCATTGCTGTCAGGCGTGTTCTCGAGGCTGTACTTGACCACAACAATTTCCTGGCTATGCCTTTGATTACGAAGGGTGTGGTTCTTGTAAAGCTTCCCAACAAATCTAATGCGGCCTATCTTCATCATCATGTTTATGAGTGGAAAGACCACTCTGTTAGGTTCTCCAAGGTTGACAAGATGGTGATGGTGCATGTAGACATCTCACACGAAGTCCATGGCCTAGTCAGTTATGCAGGGTTCATCCCGTAGGTCGGTGGCAAGAAATAGTCTACAGAGTTTAGTTAGTGCAACTTTGCTTGTCTGTAGTAAGTACTATTGTTTACTACTTGATTTGTGTTTGTGAACCTTGTATTGTTTATTAGTACTGCCGCTTTTGGTGTGTGGTCAGTCCTGAGAACGGTCTATGTTAATGTCTGTCCACTCAATTCAGTCTGTACATTTTGAAGTATCCAAATAATATTTTTTGTGAGGACGGTTTATCAATTATGGTTACACTCCAATATCTGTATGCATTGCAGGGTTTATCACACCCACCAGGATTTCCAGTCCCATGGATGTTCGGTACATACTGTCGGCGTTCAGGGAACGGGGGTCCCCAGACTTGCCTGCCTGCGGCCTGCTGCGTGGCTCAAAGGAGGCCCAGGATGGCCCATCTTCATCAACACAAGCTCAAGACCCTCGTGAGGGGCCAAGCCTCATGAGGCGGACGACCAGCGCTTCCTCAGCGCGGCCTCGTCGAGGCTGGCTCACGGGAGGCGGAGAGTTCAAGGCGAGGTACCTCGCGAGGTGCCCGTGGCGTAAGCCATGATTTGCACCGAGGGCGCCCGGGTCGAGGCGCCAGCCGATGTCCTCCTTTCCTCTTTGGTGCAAAGGGGCAAGCGCAGCAAGAGCATCAAGCAAAGGCATCCGTTTGATTGCAACAAGACCAAGACCAGCCCCAACGGCTGGAATGCAGTCATCGTGGAGCCCAAGCAGGCGTCATTACCAGAGTCTTTGGCAGGCGAGGACCAACTTTAGTCAGGATAAGTGTACCCTCTGTTCCCCTTCGAAATGGCCAATTGTTGGCGCCCTTCCCGCTCAATATTTGGGAAGAGGCCCAGGGCCTTCGCCTATAAATAGGGGTAGCCACACTCAGAGAGAGAAGGGACCAAGGACGATCGGATCGAGCATTCGGAACCCAGAGAGAGAGAGAAACCCGTTCCTCGAGCTAGAGCAACGGGGCACCACTTAGCAGTTCATCACACCCACCAAGAACAGACCCTCGCGAGGCTGTTCTTCCTATCTTGTTCTTCGTCGGCCCCAGAGGCAATCCACACACCACAAACTAGAGTAGGGTATTACACCACATCGGTGGCCCGAACTAGTATAAATCTTGCGTCTCTTGTGTTGTTCTTGGTAGTAGTTTAGGTCCCTGCGGTTCGGCGAGGTACGAGACGGTGGAGGGTTGGATCTCCGCGCGCACCCTAGAGTTCAAACCTTAAGGGTCTGCTGGAACCCGAGATCCGACATTTGGCGCGCCAGGTAGGGGTGCACCGGAGTCCGCCTTCTGCCACCTCGCGTCCCGTCGCATCGTCATCGCCATGACAAGCAACCAAGCGGGCAACCCAGATACATGGGCGGCGTGGCCCGCCCATGCAGAGCCGCTCGCCTCAGGCGACCCCGTGCCCCAGGCAGCTCGCGGTCCGCAGGGCGCTGCGAGCCGCGGGCGATGCGGACAAGCTCCGACGGCGCTCACACCGTGACAAGCGCGGTCGGCAGCAAGATCCTCCAACCACGCCACGACCACTTCACCCTACACCCGCCGGGAGCAGGCGAACTCGAGGGCCGCGCTCACAGTGGCCCGAGAGCTGCTGCTGCAGTGCAGGCTCTTTGGAGAGCGGCCGCGACGTCTTTCTTTGGAAGCGAGTGGCGGAGCTCACAGGCCGCCGCCTCGAGGCTCACCCCTTCGCACCCAACTCCCACCTCAGGCCGAGGCGGCCCGCAGAGGCTCCACGCGCCGCTGGCTCCAGCTACTCCAGCACCGACGGCTGTCGTTAGCCCGGGCGGTGGCGGGGTTGCCCCCGCCCCCGGCCTGCGGAGAAGAAGGACTGGACGCAACTCACGGCCCTGGTGGACCGCTGTGCCACCACCCCACAGCGGGCGCATCAAGAAGAGAAGCAAGGCACGCTCAGCACTATGGCGTGGCCTTCGGGATGACGGCGCCGGAAGAATACGTGCCCCACATGATGGACCAGGGGCACCCACATGAGGGAGAACAAGACTTGCTCCTCATTGTCTGGGGGATGAGGCGCCCGAAGCCAGCGCTCTTCCAGAGTCTCGAGATGGTCCCACTGGTCACGCCCGGGCGGCGATTATCGGGTACCGCTACTTCCTCAAGAGCAAACATACGCTAACCATAGGTCGCAGGAGGTACAGGTCGCCCACGACGAACAGCTGCCCGCTCAGCGATCTCCTACCGCTCGGGAGCGGGGCGCAGGGGGCTGCCGGAGAGGGGCAGAGATCCGACATCACCACCGCGGCGTTCGGAGCAAGGCGTTCTCAGGAGGTAGGCCCTCTGCTGGGGAGGTGCCTCAGGGCCTGCCCCTGGCGGAGGACCCGTGGTCGTCGGGGGAACCGCTGGCGATCGCTCTACCCCACCGGCGGCGTCCTGGTTTCCGGTCGTCGTTGGTGGCACTAGAGTGTGGCGCAAGGCGGGGCCCTCGTCTGGCGATATGAAGCAAGGCGGTACACTGTGAAGAAGGCCCGGTGCTGTGAAGCTTCGCCGCCCGTGACACTCTCACGTAATAATGAGTGGGGCTGTACACGCCCGGAGTCTCAGGGTGCCCGGCCTCGGCCTGCAGGGCTCCCTCCTCGCCCACTAGCAGCACTTAGCTCCATGCTGGTGAGAAGACGTCCAAGACTAGACTAGGTGCGGACGGACCTTTTCTGCTTTCATTTGGTTTTCCCTCGGCTGTTGTTTTCCCCGTTGGATTTAAGTTGAATTTGAGCTTGAAGATTTGCGTGTATTCGGGAAGGGTGCTTAGTCTCGTTCGAGCAAATCTCTCACGCGTTTGATTTACAACTCCGCCTCGGCCGCTTTGCCCTCGCGAGCCCCTCGCGAGCCGGACAAACCAAGCTTGCGCACAGCCCGACTGTCACCGCGCGTCCTCTCCGGAGGGTTTTGCTGCAGGTCCCTCTGGATTCGATCGATATACACTCGGATTGCCTCAGCCTCCCACAGGCTATCTCGGGGCTCGTACGAAACGAAGGTAAACCATCAAACTAGCGCGTCGCCTAGCCTACCACTTGGCGCGGGCGTATGGGCTATGTAACACCTGCTAATACGTAGAACACAAGTCTTACATGAGGGGCTCCCCCTCCCAAAATGCTCTCACCTCCATCAGGCCAAAACCTGAGTTCTTCTCGTGTAGGGTAACGGAACAAGGACAATACATAATCAGTCGGATAAATCCCCCAATGCATCCTCAGGAGCACCTCCCGAGCCGTGGCTGGCGTCGCTGGCCTCGTCGTCGCTGCCTGCGTGATCGTCGGCGGTGTCCGGGCCGTTCACCACACCGCCCTCATCGGCGGCCACGACCACGCCGTAGTCATCTGAAGCGAAGGCCCGAACAAGGACATCCACGTTGTCTTCCACCCAGTGCGCCAGGCCGCCCTGGACGGCCTGGGGGACTGGGGCGATGGCCGCGTCAAAATCGAAGTGAGGGTCCATGTCCCGGAGATGGCTGAAGACACGAGAGAAGGCGCGCCCAAGCAGCGCGCGGCTCCTCTCCTCCACCAACCTGTCGGCCCTAACCGACCGCGCCTCGAGCCGCGCCACCACGTCGGTGAAGAAATGAGGGTTGCCGGCGTAATTGGCCGCGTGCGGCTGGCCTACCACCGCCTCGCAGATGTTATCCAAGGCCACGTTAGCTCTTTCCCAGAGCGTGGAGAGCATGGGGCGGTGCTCATCCTCCAAGACTCGCCGCTGACGTATCTCGTCCGCATTCTGGCGCGCAACAGCCTCGCCCCCCTCCACCCGTTGGCGAAGAAGGAGCGCCTCGGCCTGAGAGGTGGTGGACTCCCTCTGCGCCACCTCAAGGGCGGCCTGAAGAGCATCGGCCCGCCGCGCCAGCCTCCTCCGATTTGGTCCTCAAGGCAGCAGTCCGCCCTCGGCCTCGGCCTTGATCAACCCCAACCGCTCCTCAAACTTCGCTTTCGAGGTTCGGCCGCGCCGCCGCTCTCTGCGTCCGACCTCCTCCATGGCGCGGGCTTCCCGTGCGGCAACCTCATCCCTCTGCCCGCGTGCCAAGCGCTCCCTCGTCTCCAAGCGCTCGTACTTGCAGCGTTCGGCTGACTTCAAGTGTCGGCGCCTCTTCACGCTTGGAGCTCCGTCAGTCGCGAAGCCACCTTCATCGACGCAAGGGCTGCCTCGCGCAGCTCCGCTTGCTCCTCCAACGAGTGGCACGGGCTGGGGCTTCCGTGCCGCTCCTCCGCCGCCTCTCGCCGCTTTGTCGGCTGCCCGAGCCTCTTCGATGGCCCGAGAACAGGCCTCTCGGGAGGCTGCCAGCGACACCTTGGCCTCCTCATCATCAAGCTCGCGCTGGCGACACGCAAGGGCGGCAGCGTCCTGCAGCTCGCGCCTCTCTGCAACCAGGCGCAGGCCCTCGGCCTCAAGGCGCATGTCTTCGTCAGCAAGCTCTTCACCAAGAAGGCCCACCGCGTCGGCCGCCCTTCGAAGAAATCCCTGGCGAAGGGCGCGATGCTCCCGCGCGCTCGCGCATGTCCTCCGCACCATCGACTACCCCGGACGGGCGCCGGGAGCCACGAATCAACACACCCCCTCAGGCGAGGCTGGGGCTGGCACCCTCGCGGCGGCCCGGCGCGCGCGCGCCATGAGCCCGGCACAGAGCCAGCTCATCCCGAACGAGGGCGCAGAAGCGCCTCGGCCAATCGCCGTCCACGACCCAGGCGAGAAGCCCCTGGCAGGCTAGCTATGCCCGGGAAGGCTCACGAGGAAGGATCGCGAGGCGTGCAGGGCCACGACAGCGCCTCGGGGCGGCTCACCTCCCGGTCGCCCTCACCACAAGAGCTCCGCTGCTTGGAGCACTCGAGAGGCCCAGGGAGGCGGCCGGGAGGACGTCTCCTCACCCGTCTCCATGAGCTCGGCGGAAGGGGCTGCAGGGCAGGATCGATACAAACAGCAGAAGAATCAGGAGCTGGAGAAGAAGAATGCTTACTCATCAGTAGCGAAGTACTTCCTGCGCTTTAGCAGGCGACAAGGGTAGTCATCGCCCAGGGCCTCCCTTCTCCTCCGGAGGGCCTCGAAGTCCAGGCGGAAACGGCCCAAGATTTGGGCGAGGATCAGCCTGCGGCAAGGGAGAAGCATCAAAGGCGGCTTGCGTCGGCGTCTGCTGGCCTTGTGTTGCTAGTCGCCTCGCCAGGAGAAGCAGCAGGGGCCTCGGGGGCTCCAGCCGCGGACGCTGCGGGCGGCTGCTTGCCGCCCTCAACCGTAGCGGCATGAGCCTCAGGAGTTGCCCCCTCATGAGCATCGCCAGGCGTTGCCACCCCGGCGGGGGTCCCTTCGGCCTCTGGCGGCTCGTACCTCCCTGCTCCACCACTTGAGGAGGAGCTGCCTCGGCCGACTGGAAGGGCTGTCACCACCACTAGATTCTCGCGAGGCCCCTGGAGACCAGTGGGGCGCAGCCCCCATTCATCAAAGATAGGCATCTGGTTCACCAGATCACCCCTATTCCGCCAAATGGCAGCAAAGGCCCTTCATGCTGGATGCCACGGGGTTAGGATCGCCCGATCGGGACCAAGAGCACCTTCCTTAGCACTTCTGGCGTCAGGTCTTCTTCCTGGAGCCTCATACGATCACCAGGCCCGCCGAAGGCCCACATCCGGTGGGAATGGCGTTGGAGAGGAGCAATGCGGCGCGTCAGGAACTCCTTCACCACCTTGGCCACATCACTGCGGCGACCTCGGGAATCTGACGGCGCCCGAGACGAAGAAGAGCCGGGGCTTGAAAGCGTCTCTGGCCCCAGCTGTAATTGGGGACAACCGGCGAAGTTGGCTCGATAGCGAGGCTGGGCACCCCGCATCCACGTACAACCACCTCTCGCGAGAACCCGGCCCGGCGGAGGCAGGCTGAAGTCAATCCGAGGCCGCGGTCTCGGGCGCTTCTATGAAGCTCACGCGCCGCCAAGCATTGGCCGGGTCGACAAAGCGCAGAGAGAAGAAGTGGCGCGATAAGGCAACCGAGGAAGGATGCCCATCATCGCCGCATAAGCGAAGGCGAAGGCGAGAGAAGAGCAATGGACTCGGGACCCGGATGCATCACGTGGATCGATAGTGGGAAAAGCACGACATTGAAGAAATCGGAGAAAGGGGAACCAGCCCGCCCGCAGGCGTCGGTGAAATACCGGACCTCGGTGGTATCCCGTTGATGGCAAAGTGGGATGCGGGCCAGGCCGTCGTCCTCCGCATTCATTAAAGGAAGTGGCGAGCCGAACTGACCTTGCCCAAGCCTTCAGATTGATTATGATCGGCGTGTCGACGGTGGAAACCGCGGCGGCATGAAGCGAAAGGCACATGTTTCTTCCCTTTCCCTTCTTCGTCGAACCATGGCGATCAAAAGGGGAAGGGAGATTTGAGATTGGATTGGAAATGGAAATCAGAGTTCGAGAGAGGAAGGACCGGGCGCACAAGCAGAGAGAGAACAGATGTGTGCAAGCGGCGGTGTGTCCGCCTAGCAAAGGCACGAAATAAGGAGGCGTGGGGAACGATTGCGCCCACGTCCAATCAACCGCCACGCGTCGCCCAAGGCCCGCGAGCTGTTAGGGCCCATGACGCTCGCCTGCCCTTTCGCCTCTCTGCTCGACCAAGTTCGGGCGCGCCGTGGGCTCGGGGGCTACTATCGGTGTTCTGGGAACGGGGGTCCCCAGACTTGCCTGCCTGCGGCGTGGCTCAAAGGAGGCCCAGGACGGCCCATCTTCATCAACGCAAGCTCAAGACCCTTGCGAGGGCAAGCCTCATGAGGCGGGCGACCAAGAGCTTCCTCGGTAGCGCGCCTCGTCGGGCTGGCTCACGAGGCGGAGAGTTCAAGGCGAGGTACCTCGCGAGGTGCCCGTGGCGTAAGCCATGACGCACGAGGGCGCTAGTCGGGCGCTAGCCCGTCTGGCGTCCTCCTTTCCTCTTTGGTGCAAAGGGGCAAGCGCGAGCAAGAGCATCAAGCAAAGGCATCCGTTTGGTGCAACAAGACCAAGACCAGCCCCAGCGGCTGGAATGCGATCATCGTGGAGCCCAAGAAGGCGTCATCACGAGCCTTTGGCGGGGAGGACTAACTTTAGTCGAGGATAAGTGTACCCGCTGTTCCCCTTCAAAATGGCCAATTGTTGGCGCCCTTCCCGCTCAATATTTGGGAAGAGGCCCAGGGCCTTCGCCTATAAATAGGGGTAGCCACACTCAGAGAGAGAAGGGACCAAGGACGATCGGATCGAGCATTCGGAACCCAGAGAGAGAGAGAGAGAGAGAGAGAGAGAGAGAGAGAGAGAGAGAGAGAGAGAGAGAGAGAAACCCATTCCTCGAGCTAGAGCGACGGGGCACCACTTAGCAGTTCATCACACCCACCAAGAACAGACCCTCGCGAGGCTGTTCTTCCACTATCTTGTTTCTTCGTCGGCCCCGGAGGCAATCTACACACCACAAACTAGAGTAGGGTATTACACCTAGCGGTGACCCGAACTAGTATAAATCTTGCGTCTCTTGTGTTGTTCTTGTTAGTAGTTTAGGTCCCTGCGGTTCGGCGAGGTACGAGACGGTGGAGGGTTGGATCTCCGCGCGCACCCCAGAGTTCGAACCTTAAGGGTCTGCCGGAACCCGAGATCCGACACATACGATTTGTCACGACCTTTGGACTGTCCTTCTTGTGGGAGTAGGCAGGGCCCCTGCACGCCACGCGTAGTTGGACGATCAATCTTCTGTTTGGTACTTCAACATAGTGATTTCCTGGTAAGGATTCACTCATGTCACATCAACTAAATCTTATTGATTTACTGTCTAAATCTTATTGATTTAATTTCATGTTTTCTTTCTTTTCCTGCAATTTTACGATGTAGGTTTTGTCATGTGACATTCATCACAGAATAAACCGTTTGGTTTGCTCTACGATGGCTATTTTTGCAGGTTTCACTTCTTATGTCGTGTGAGTAACGAAGGCACTGTCCATCACTTATATTCTTTGGAAAAATTGGATCGATCATTGTGCGAGTACAATTTGAATCCCTATGATGTACTGCAGTTTGGTTTAACAAAAGCGCCACAATTAGTCCTTCTCGCATTTAAAAGAAATGAAGAAAAAAACTGGATCACGGTCACGGATCCTAGTCAAGTTAGAAAGCTGATCATAGCAGACCCGGACCGCGATCGCCGCTGTCTACGCGCAGATCGAGCACCGGCGATTGCTCTAGCAGCGGCAATGACAGCTTCGATCTGATCCGGTGAGGATTGGGCACCCGACCGCGTTAAGCGGATCGGTCTGATCTACCGAAGGATCGGGCATCGACACGGCACCAGCTCTACAAGGAGCACCATCTCTGGCAGCAAGATGGCGGCTTCGCACTGCACCAACACTTGCACTTGCATTTGGTCCGCCCATGCAGCTGCACCGCAATGACCGGGCTGCGTTCGCACTTCATATACCAAAGTCCTTACAAAAACCGACATGTCCACCTTCTTGGTAAGCATTGGCCGCCCAAGTGCTTCGTTCTTTTTTCTTTCCATGTTGTTTCACATGATTCACTGTGTTGATCTAACTGTTTGGGTATGTCTACTTATTTGCAAACAAAGAATTCCTAGAGCAACGAGGGAGTCGTTCAACTATCCGGGTGACCGCGGCCAAGTTTCTCTTACCATGCGCAACCTTGGTGTGAATGAACTTGCTCAATATACCGTAAGTAGAAAGGATGGTCTCATGATGATTGATATTAAAGGATGGTCAAGGTTCAAATCTAAATCATATCTTGCGGTAGAGGATGATGTCAAAATCGAACTTTCTCGTCAAGGAGAGCTGGTCCAAATCAACTTTGAAATTCTTCAGTAGCAGCACGCAACTGCCGAACTGATCTATTCCTCCGAGAGATTTTGATGTAATAATCTGGCATGGTGAAACAAGTGTCCTGTGTGTATAAGTAGTACGACAGTATTATTATCACATGGTATATCGTTGATAGAATTGCAACTCTGATTGCTGGTTAGGAACTGTCGTTCGATTTCATTCCAACAGCTACCGTGCTTTATTCAATTTTGTGTATTCGCCTTGCGACAGCATCTAAAACCAGCGCAGTACCGATCGCTTGCAATATGAAAAGCGCTGAGGTAGAAAACATGGGCCCCGAACATGCAGGGTCGGCATGCGGCCCAAAGTCCAGAACCGTGAGCCTATCTGAGTATTATATTCTCAGCTGAACCCCCATAAAAAAAGCTGAACCCCCATAATGCCCGTGCGTTGCGAGAGGAGTATATTTCTCGGCAAGGTGAGCCTGTGATATAAAAGATTTGTATATTTCTTCTGAGAGGAGTATCTCTCTGTCAAAAATTATATTTATGTGTAACTAGTTACTCCTGTCTTTCTACTTCCTTTCGCTGATATGTGGGGCAACCGACAACGGGGTCCACGTGCCATATGCACAAATTAGAGTGCACAACTTCACGGTAGACACACCCCGGTCGTAGCGCCGCAGTAATGCAATGAGCCGTCAAATCACAACCTCCCCTTTCCAGCTTTAGCGATGGCTGAGACAGACGAAGCGGCAATATTTCACGGGCACGAATCCCCTTCTCCCTCGTCTTCTTGTTCGGAGAAAACCCCGCTTGGCGATTGCATAGGGTTTTCTCATGGTGAACCAGTGCAATTCTTCATCCATCCCGATAAATCCAAGTCCCTTGGTCGCGGGTAATCCTAGGATGGCAGCCGCCCGTTGATGCATTTTCTTCGTCTTTGAATCTAGTGTGTTTCAGTTGCGATTGCCCAAAGTGCGAGTACCCTACAGATTCTGCGCCCTCGTGAGGCATACCACTTGTTCCTTCTCATCCTACCACAGCATTTTGAAACGCGCACAATATGTTCCTAGAATCCTCTTCTCTATCCGGGAGGGTGGGGGTTTTTGAACATGCTATGTTGTCATATTATTTTTCCTGCAGTGTATTATTTGCTCTGCCAGAACAC
This sequence comes from Aegilops bicornis, assembly GCA_021605145.1. NCBI lineage: Eukaryota > Viridiplantae > Streptophyta > Magnoliopsida > Poales > Poaceae > Aegilops > Aegilops bicornis. The sequence continues at coordinate 292,520,148 of CM038672.1, read as the reverse complement.
ATGTACTCAAGATGCTCGGCCTTGCCATAACTGAATACACTAGTTTAATGGTCACAGTGAATACAAGCCATGGATATTACTTCCGAGTTGGGTTCATGAACCAAGAAGATCGCTGCTTTTTTGTGGCCGAACTTGGATAAACTTTCTCAAGTGTTACGGACTGAAAGTTGGCGCACGAATGTTGATGGAAATAGCAGAACCTGCTCTCATCTTCACCGCGATCTTCCACCCTGACGTCGGTCCAATTGTTCATCCATGTTAGTTTTGTATCTGGTTCTTTCTTGTTGCCTCGATTAATTCTTAATCCACATATTCTGTCTAACTAATCACAATTTAACTTTAGAAGTAGCAACGAATCTCCCACGAAGATGCTACTTATAACTAATATTTTCTTATGATTGCTGGCACGTGTAGGTTTTTTCAGAGTTAAGCAGTCTGCTCGTTTGTTACTCTGTAATAACTCGGCTGTTATTAATGGCACTGAAGTTGACTGGATCGACATTCACAAGTTCCTACACTTTATTGATCGTCTTGAGGTCCTTGTGGGGCGTTTCAATGGTGGAAGGCCACGTGGGATATGTGTGCCCTTCTTTGCACTTTTCGTTGAACATGTCCAAGCGTGTTTAGAAACTTATGGTGCGAGCTGTTTTACATTATATATATTGTTCATAAACTATTGCTTATACACAGTTTCTGATTGTGATCTTCTTGAAGCAGGAACTGCCGAGTTCTATTGTTCCTATCTGAGATGCTGACCATGGTCGGGTCAGACTTTCGCTTGCTCACAACATGATGTTTATGTCGACCTACTCAATTCCCCTTGGAGGTGAAAAGATACTTATTCGTGGGTGGTCTCAGATAATGAAGGCCCGTCCATCTTGGAGAATAGGACAGAAGATTATGTTCATGTTTTTCCATGGCTCTAAAGCGAATATCCTGTTTATTGACCACATTGCGAGATGAAGCCGCTTTCAGAAGGTTGTGGATGTGCAGGGTGGCGCCTGGGCCTTGGCGGCCTCACCCTTGGTTAACTGTAGGCAAAGTAGCACTGTTCGAGGCATGCTTTGTACGGTTGAACCTATATAAGTACTCATAATGCTTTCAACTTTGGTTATTAAGTGCCCCTGCTGGTTTCAGTTAAGGTTGTTAAGTACTCCTGCTGCTTTTTACGATGCATCGTGTTTCTTGATCTTGTCTTCCTCCAACCGCCAAAACCAAAGCGGCCGTGAGGCCTTCCGCCTCCCACGGCTGCGCCTCAGCATACGCATCGCCGCCCACCGTCTCCTAAATCGTTAACGGCGTCCTCCATGGCGCTTTGGTGCGCTTCGCGCGCCACCCTCTCGCGTTGTCAACATGGTCAACAAACAACAGGAATCGGCGTAAGTATGTGGAGAGGATGGCGGTAGGGGCCCACCACGTCGTGATATGGAAAAATAAAATGCTTCCTCCTAGTGTTTTCCTGACATCTGGGACCCACAACATTGTGAGCGTATATAGTCAATAGACAAGAGAACAGCACAAGATCGGCTAACACCTGGGATGTAGCTACTCGAGCAGTATTTTTTTTGTCTGGTATTGTTGAGATGGAGCAGGGTTTGAACTGGGCTGTGGCCCGTCTAGCCCAGGATTATATTTTATGTTCACCATGTGACCAGCCCAGCTATTTTTTCTTTGTGAAAATGAGCCCAGTTCATTTTATTTGAAGAATACCCAATCCAGGGCTACTTATTTTTCTACGCCCTGCTGGGCTGCAACTCTTTCAAGACGCCTGCAAATCTTGAAGTAATATGAAATGGGTTGTAAATATAAAAACATATGACAAATTGGCAATTACTTTATAATTTCTGATTTTTTTCACATTTTCAAATTCCTATTTCACTGGGCATTAACCTAATCCAAATATATATTCAAAGTACTTTAAATTTGGCTCGACATTTCGGTATTAAAAATAGTTTGGAACCCACAGAAATATGAGAAATTGGCCCTGGCCAACCAAAAAAACGACTGCAATAAATTGCATAAGAAGTTGCCATGAGCCATATATAAATTATTAAAAAAAGAGGGAGTGGTCTGACTTGTGGGCCTGTTTAGTTGACGCGTATGCAAGATTTTTTTTTAGTTATTATATACTACGTCAACAAACGATTCTAGCAGACGTAACCGTTGGATGTCAATCCAAGGGCCGTCGTGTTTCTCCAATCTCTGATGTTCTTGCTCCAGCCGCCAAAGCAGCGCCGGCGGGACCGCCAGCTCCCGCCTCCCATGGCCGGTTGTGCTGCCGCGCAGGCCTCAGCACCCCCTACTACTCCCACCGCTGGCCAAGGCATCCCTCTACTAACCCACACCCCCTGTTATTCTGCGGCGGCGGCAGCCTCACACCGCAGCCGAACCGGTGAACCCTCGTACTCCTCTCCGCGCGGGCTTCCACTGCCGCCTCTTCCCTGGCTCCGCGTCATCCCCTTCCTAGGCCTCGCCGTCGTCCACCGCCGTGGTGCTCTCGGCGCGGCGTGGTCAATGTGGTCAACAACCGACTTACATCGGAAGAGTACTGTACGTGGAGAGGCTGACAACTGGGTCCACGGCAGCCGCAAGGAAGTGCCTCCTTATTACGCGGAAAATAATTATTCCTCCACGACAGCTGGGACCCTTTGGACGGGCCACCAGTATTTCTTGAAAAACGTTTCCCTCGATCGCTAGGACCCACAGGTCGGGCCACCGTATTCATGAAAAAACGTTCCCCCATTGTCGGCTCGGACCCACCGGAAGTGCCTCCTTATTATGCACAAAAATGAATACCCCCACCTTAGTAGGACCAACCTTGGTGGGAGGCTTACTTGTGGGCCTACTAAGTTGACTGGGACGGAGGCCTTTGTCAACTTTAGTCAATATATGAACGATTCTAGCTCCAGTGACCGTAAGATCTCCATCCAACGGCCGTAGTGCTTCTTGAACCTCTAGTCTTCTTGCTCCAGCCGCCCAAAGCAGCGCCGGTCGTGCCACCTGCTCCTGCCGCCCGTGGCCGGCTGTGATGCCGCGGAGGCCTCCCCGCCCCCTACTACTCCCACCATGGCCGTGCCATCCCTCTCGCACCCACCCCTGTTATTCTGCGGCGACAGCAGCCTTACACCGCAGCCGAGCAGGTGGACCCTCATACTCCTCTCTGGCGTGGGCATCCACTTCGCGTCTTCCCCGCTCGCGTCGTCCCTTCCTAGGCCTCACCGTCGTCCACATACAGTGCTCTCGGCAGCGGCATGGTCAAGGTGGTCAAGGAATGGCTTCCATCGGACGTGGACTGTACGTGGAGAGGCTGATAGCTGGGTCCACGGCCGCAGCAAGGAAGTGCCTCCTTATTACGTGCAAAATAATTATTCCTCCACCTGACAACGGGGACCCACCGGACGGGCCACCGTATTTCGTGAAAAAAACGTTTCCCCCTGTCTGCTGGGACCCACCAGCTACATCTTCGCACGCAAGGAAGTGCGTCCGAAAAGAAAACGATTTGCCCCCCTGACTGTTGGGACCCACCAGCTACATCTTCGCACGCAATGAAGTGCGTCCGGGCAAAAAAAAACCCAAAACGATTCGCCCACATTCTTTGGGACCCACCGGCTACATCTTCCGCAGGCAAGGAAGTGCACGGCGGTCGGGACCCACATGGTCAAGCATACGTGGCGTTGTCATTCTGGTGGAAGTGAGCGATGCATATACATCTTGGTTGTTGTAGAGGCGCACGCGTGTCGTAGTAGAGGCGTGCACGTAGCATGTACACGCACGTCTGGCGGCGAGGTGCAAGAAAGAAAATACGGCCACGTATGTGTACATACGGGCGGGGTCTCGAACGCCTACTCGTGCATACGTTTGACGAGGGCTCGTGTACATGGCTGGGTCTTAATGGAGAAACAGCGTCGTCACCGTGTTCATTGGGAGCCAAACCGGCTGGATCGGAACGGAATGCGTGGTCGTGTTCATCGGGAGGGCTTGGCCAGAATAGGCGATGGAAACGAGGCCTGGCGTACCGCACAACGGAGGAAACGACCTTGTTTTCGACCAGCCACGTTCAAAACGGGATCCTATTCATCGGGAGGGGTCTGGCGTACTGCAAAACGGAGGAAACGGACCTCCTATGGTCGAAATGGGGGTCCTGTTGATCGGGAGGGGTGTGGCGTACCGCAAAACGGACGAAACTGACCTCCTACGATCGAAACGGGGTCCTATCGGGAGGGGTGTGGCGTACTGCAAAACAGATGAAACGAACTTGTGTTGGAGCGCTATGGTCGAAACGGGGGTCCTGTTCATCGGGAGGGGTGTGGCGTACCGCAAAACGGGACTACACGGGATACTGTTCATCTCCACCGTCGACCTCCTCCATCCTCCACGGGCTACCGTCGACCTGCTCCAGCCTCCACGGGCTCATGTTCATCCAGCCTCCACTGCGCGCTACTCCACCGGCTACTGTTCAACCACACCTCATTGGGCACCCCTCCATCGTCTACTGTTCATCCAGCCCTCCACACCACGGGGTCCTGTTCAACCACCCCTCCACGGCCACCCCTCCACCATCTACTGTTCATCCAGCCCTCCACACCACGGGTTCCTGTTCATCCAGAGGCAACGCCATCGCTCCTTTATTCATCCAAACCACCCCCGCCCCATAGCGGCCCGTTGTTCATCCCAGAGGCAGCATCGATCCGCTTCAATTAGCGATGGCGAAGGAATCGCTGCATCGAGTTGATTAACGACCATCGATCGATCGCTCGGGTTGATGTCGTAGCTTTAATAGTCTGTCCTTTCGGGTTGATTAGAGCCCAACGCCTCGCTTCGGGTTCGATTAGAATAACGCCTCGCACAAACGCATATGCGTCTCACGAGAGAAATGCATCGCCGCCCCGACCTCCCACCGTAATCGCAACTCCCGAAATTTTCCTCCCCTTGCTTCTACCACGGTTTTTTCCGTCATGGACGGCCCAAAGAATGTCATGCAGCTGCGCCTCCGGCCCGCCCAAGACGAAAATCCCATTTTTTATCATGATTTTTTGTCATAGAAGTAGGAGTCCACCACATCTATGATGATACTGGGTTTTGTCACAATTATCGTCATAGAAGTGTCGTATGTATGACAGAAAAAATTTGTTCGGCCGAAAATGTCACGGGTGTGTCTTTTTTTTTGTAGTGGATGGAGACTTCAACCCATGAAGGGTAATGGTTGTGTGAGTCCACGGAGGGCTCAACCCACGAAGGGTCCACAAAGAAGCAAACTTGTCTATCCCACCATGTCCATCGCCCACGAAGGACTAGCCTCACTCGGTTAGATCTTCACGAAGTAGGCGATCTCCTTGCCATTACAAACAAATTGGTTCAACTCCACAATCTTGTCGGAGGCTCCCAAGTGACACCTAACCAATCTAGGAGACACCACTCTCGAAAAGGTAATACATGGTGTGATGATGATGAACTCCTTGCTCTTGTGCTTCAAATGATAGTCTCCCCAACACTCAACTCTCTCTCTCTCAGATTTGGCTATGGTGGAAAGATGATTTGAGAGGAAAGCAACTTGGGGAAGGCTAGAGATCAAGATTCTTGTGGTTGGATTGGAATGTCTTGGTCTCGACACATGAGTAGTGGTTCTCTCTCAGAAAATGAGTAGTGGAAGTGTAGGCACGTTCTGATGGCTCTCTCTTGAATGGAGAAGGGGTGGAGGAGTATATATAGCCTCCACACAAAATCCAACCGTTACACACATTTGACCCAACTCGGTCAGACCGAATGGAAGAACTCGGTGAGACCGATTCAATTCAAAATGTGAACATTAGGAATCTCGGTGCGACCGACATGATAAACTCGGTGGGACGATGTGCTAGGGTTAGGGAAAAACCTCATCTCTGTGAGACCGATTGGTTAAACTCAGTGAGACCGATTTCAGCAAAGAACAAACAGAGAGTTGGTCAAGCAAAATAGGTGGGACCGATTGCACATTTTGGTGAGACCGAAATAATTACAACAGGCAACAAAGAGTTTGCAAGGCCATCTCGGTGAGACCGAGATCCGTATCGGTGTGACCGAATTGTGTAGGGTTTCCGGTAGTGGCTAGGTCAAGTGAACTCAGTGGAGTATGATAGATCAAATTAGTGGGGCCGAGTTTGACTTTAGGTTTTGGACATATGTGCAAATGAGAAAGTGGCTGATGGTTTTTGGAGCAATATCACTAAGCACTTTGAGCAAGTAGACCATTAAGAAACACCTCATACCCTTTTAATAGTATTGGCTTTCCAAAGGACTCAATGTGATCTTGGATCACTAAAATAGAAATGAAGAGTCTTGAGCTTTTGCCAATATTTGTCCTTAGCATTTTGAGGGGTCCACATCTCTAGTCCATGACATGCCAATTATTGAACTTTTTGAAATATTTAACTTGAATGGATATTAGTTCAATGATCTATATGTTGTTATGTATTACCAAAACCACCCAGGGATTAGTTGCACTTTCAGTTTCCCGCTGCGACACCAGTGCTGCACTAGCCACTTGATTCGTCGCCGCCAAATATAGCAACAATGGCTATTGTGGCCTAGGAGTGACTAAGGTGGGGGCAGGGGAAAGGTATGTCTTCGGGTCGCAGTGCAGCTTCCGCCTCCGGGGTCCATTTCATTGGTCCTGCCTTCTTCAAAATTTTGAAGAATGGCAAGGCACGCTCGGCAGACTTGGAAATGAACCTACTCAATGCGGCAACACATCCAGTCAGGGGCCTCACATCCTTGATGCCTTGGGGTCCTTGGATCTGCACGATTGCTCTGATTTTGTCGGGGTTTGCCTCTATCCCTCGGTGTCACACAAAGAAGCCAAGTAGCTTGCCGGAGGGTACGCCAAACACACATTTCCCATGGTTTAACTTCAGATTGATCTTGCGTAGGTTCGCAAAAGTTTCCTCCAAATATTGAATAAGTGTTGATTTGTCCTTGGTTTTGACCTGGTTTTGACCGCTATATCATCCATTCATCCATGTAGGCTTCTACATTTTTGTGCAGTTGCGGCTCAAAACCAATCTGTACTACTCTTGCAAAGGTGGATCCAGCACTCTTTAACCCGAAAGGCATTCGTACAAAGTAGTACGTACCACATGGAGTTATAAAGGCGGTCTTCTCTTCATCCTCCTTGGACATGTATATCTGATGGTATCCTGAGTATGCATCCAAAAAGAAAGCAAATCACACCCGGAGGTGGAATCCACAATTTGGTCAATGCACAGCAAAGGGAAAGGGTCCTTTGGGAAGGCCTTGTTCAAGTTTGTGAAGTCTATACAAAGCCTCCATTTCCCATTTGCCTTGGGCACCACCATCGGATTTGTCAACCACGTCAGATGCAACACTCCTCTGACCAAACCAGCTGCTTCTAGTTTCTTGATCTCTTCGGCAATGAACTGCTGCCATTCCAAATCTTGCTTTCTGACCTTCTATTTGACGGCCCGGGCATGAAGACAAACAACAATGTGGTGCTCGATTACCTCTCTGTGAATGCTGGCGATGTCAGATGGTTGCCAAGAGAACACATCGACATTCGCCCGCAGGAAGGCAACGAGCATGTTTTCCTATTTGTCATCAAGGGTGGAGCTGATGGTAAATGTACCTGTCGGATTTCGGGTTTTGGAAAAACCCTTGAGGTTCCAACACTGGGGTGCGCACGAAGATCTCCCCCTACCTAATCACGCCCTCACCCTCACTACGATCTCAAAGCCTAGCTCGACGAACCCACAACACAAGAGACACGAGATTTATACTGGTTCGGGCCACCGTTGTGGTGTAATATCCTACTCCAGTGTGGTGTGGTGGATTGCCTCTTGGGCTGAGGATGAAAAGTTACAGGGGAAGAACCGCCTCCTGAGGAGAGGTGTTCTTGTGCTTGGTGAGTGTGAGGATTGGATGGATCTAGTCCCAGATCCATCGCCTCCTATGGTGGTGGCTAGTCCTATTTATAGAGGCCCTGGTCCTCTCCCCAAATATTGAGCGGGAAGGGAGCCAACAACGGCCAAATTCGAAGGGAGACAACTAGTACAAGTTATCCTCACTAAAGGTGATCTTCGCCTACCAAAGGCTCTGGTGGTGACGCTGTCTTGGGCTCCACAGTGACCTCCGTCGTGCCGTCCTGCTGGTCTTGGTCTCGTTGCACCGATATGGAAACCTTTGCCTGATGCCTCGGGACTCCTCGCCTGCGCTTGCCCCTTTAGCACCAAAGAGGAACGAGGACACTCCACGCTCTGGTGCCCGCCCGGCTCCAGTCCTCATGGCTTGCGTCACAAGAACCTCGCGAGCTGTCCCTTGCCTTGATTTGTCCGCCCCTCGCGAGCCAGCCCGGTGAGGTCGCTCTCGAGGAGGTCTTGTGTTGTCTGCCATGCGAGGCTTGGCCCCTCGTGAGGTTCTTGAGTGTTTGCTGGTGAAGATGGGACGTACAGGGCTGCTGGTGGAGCCACGCCATGGGCCGCGGGAAGGCAAGTCAGGGGACCCCCTTTCCCAGGACGCCGACATTAGCCCCCGGGCCCAAGGCACGCTCGGGCTTGGCTTCAAGGCGAAGCCAAAGGGCAAGTGTGGAGCGCTGCAGGCCCCCATAGCCTATGGCCCCGCTCGATGCGTGGCGATCAATTGGACGTGGGCGGCCCCGCTTCCCCATGCAGCATTGATATCCGCCTGGCTAGGCGGCGACAACGTTATACACAATTATTTCCCCTTTGCTGGCAATGCACTCCCCAACTTCCTCGCTTCTTCGAACCTCAGCTTCCTCTTCCAATCCGACCCGACCTCAGTCCTCTCCACCGTCATGGCGCCGAACCGGACGGAGAAAGGGAAGAAGCCCCTGTCCTCAGCCAGCCCGTCTCCGGCCGTCGAACCCGCCGTTGGCTGATCGCGGGTGCTCAATCAGGAGGCCATGGACAAGGTCCGCCCTGCGCTCACTACCAGCTTCAACGAATGGGGAGGGACGGTGGCCTGGCCTGCGTCCCGAGCTACCATCGATAGGACAACCACTGAGGTCCAGTTCTTCATCGACGCCATGTGGGCTGATCTGGTTCCTCCATTCTCCGCCTTCTTCAACGTCGTGCTTTCCCATTATCAGATCCATATGCTACACCTTCATCCCCAATCTGTCGCCCTTCTCGCCATCTTCCCCTTTGTTTGTGAGGCCATGGTGGGCATGGCCCCTTCCGTGGCCCTCCTGCGCCATTTCTTCTCGCTGCACTTGACTGACCCCCGGCAGTGCTCAGGGTGCCTGAGATTCCAGGACGTGGCAACGGCTGCCGGCTCGGGGGTTGACTTCAAACTCCCGCCGTCTACGAGAGAGTTCCGGACGCGGTGGGTGTATGTTGATGTCGGAGTGCTCAGCCCCCTGCTCTCGCCTGTGTCGTCACCCGCCGTCCCCAGCTCCGGCTGGGGTCACGAGAAGCTCGCGGGCTCCCGTCTTGCCTTCGTCTGGCTCCGGTTGAGGAGGCTGAAGGACCTTGGTGTGACCGCACCCAAGGTGATGAAGGAGTTCCTCCGACGTTGCATCACCCCACTCCAGCACCATTCCCAGCCGATGCGGGCCATGACCGATGACCAGGATCACATGAGTCTTCAGGAGTCAGGGCTCCAGGCTGAGGCACGAAGAACGGTGCTTGAAGTCTTGGCAGGTAACCCCTCGCCAAGCGATCTGCCGCAGGAGGGTTGTTTCCTGTACAGCTGCTCAAACAGGGTGGAGTTCGCGGGGCAGATGCCCCCTTTCGATGAATGGGGGCTACGTCCAGTCGGCCTTGTGGGTCCCCGCAAGAACCAAGTCACCGTGGTTCCTCTTCTCGTCGTCGGCACCGACCTTGCCCCACGAGTGGGCCTTGAGGGGAGCAAGAAATGCCGCTAGAGGCCGGATCTTGTGAGCGCCCATGGCCGGCGCCGCCCGAGGCTCCTGAGGCGTCATCCTCGGGAACCCGTGACTCTCGCCCTGGGGTGACGTTTGAGGGGGCTATCGGATTTCGGGTTCCGGCAGACCCTTGAGGTTCGAACTCTGGGGTGCGCATGGAGATCTTTCCCCTACCAGCTCACGCGTTAATGGTTTGCAAGGGATCTAAAATAGGAACGATGAACAGCACCAGAGACACAAGATTTATACTGGTTCGGGCCACCGTCGTGGTGTAATACCCTACTCCAGTGTGTGGTGTGGTGGATTGCCTCCAGGGCTGATGAAGAACAGTACAAAGAAAGAACAGCCTCGCGAGGGGCTGTTCTTGAGCTGGTGCGATGGACTGCTTGGGTGAGTCCAGTCGCTTCTCTCTCTCTCTCTGGTAGGTTCGACCCGTCCTTCTCTCTCTGTGGTGAGTTCGATCCGTCCTTCTCTCTCTGTGGTGAGTTTGACATGTCCTTCTCTCTCTGTGGTGAGTTCGACCCGCCCTTCCCTCTCTATGGTGGCTAGTCCTATTTATAGTGGGAGGCCCTGGGCCTCTTCCCAAATAATGAGTGGGAAGGGCACCAACAATTGGCCATTTTGAAGGGGAACATCTAGTACACTTATCCTGACTAAAGTTGGTCTTCGGCTGCCAAAGGCTCAGCGGTGGCGCCGTCACAGGCTCCACGATGACCTCCATCCGGCCGCTCTGCTGGTCTTGGTCTTGTTGCACCAAAGCGGTAAACTTTGCCTGATGCCTTGGCCTGTGCTTGCCACCTTTGCAACAAAGTGGAAACGAGGGCAGGCTGGCGCCCGCCTAGCACCCGCCTGATCTCGTTCGTCATGGCTTGCGTCATGGGGCACCCTCGTGAGGTACCCTGCCTTGATCTCTCCGCCTCCTCGTGAGCCTGCATGACGAGGCTGCTCCTGAGGAAGGTTCCTGTCGTCCGCCCCGCGAGGCTTGTCCCCTCGCGAAGGTCTTGAGCTTGAGCTGATGAAGCTGGGCCGCGTTGGGCCCCCACTTGAACCACGCCACAGGCCGCAGGCAGGCAAGTCTGGGGACCCCGTTCCTTAACGCCGATTGAGCCCCCGGGCCCAAGGCGCGCCGGACTTGGCTTAGCGAGAAGCGAAGGGCAAGTGCGGTTAGCGCTGGCTAACAGCTCAAGGGCCTCGGTGCCGCATGGCGATTGATTGATCGTGGGCGTCCCCGCTTCCCCACGATCCCTCGGCAACCGCATGACTTGACAAGTCCCTGCATGCAGAAATGGGTCATGATAACCTGTGATCGTGGAGGCCGACGGTTGGTCTCCTCCGGCTACAAGTACGGAACGGCGCAAGCCCTTCCAGTCCATCCCTTCTTGCTACTCCTTCCTCTCCATCCTCGCCCTTGCTCCGCATTGCGACAATGGTCCGATCCGCCGGTTTTCTGCAGAAGAGAAGGGAAAGGCCCCCGAGGGTCCCGACCCGCTCGCCGAGGAAACGGCTAGTCCTCTGTCGCCGAGATGAGGGCGCCCGGTAGGAGGCGTCGAGGCCCTGGTATGAGCGGCCACCGTCAGGGTTCCCGTTTCCCTTGTACGCCCACATCGACGGCCCTGGAGGAGTAGATGCCGAGCGACACGGACGCCGGCGCCATCGGCGCCGAGGGGGTCACAGCGGGGCGCGTCGTTCCTCCTGGAGTCCATGCCGAGGGCTCCTCCCAAGAGCTCGTGCTCCACGCCGCCATGCCTCCTCAATCTTGGATTTGCCTTCCTCCCTCCTTCGCCTTCGAGATCCCGCCGAGGGGTTCTCTTGAGCTCTGGTTGCAGCACGCTGGCTGCAGCAGCCCTGCGACCGGAGCGGAGGTTGCGGTCGTCGCTCCGGGCAAGGTCTACATGACCCGGTGGTCTGGGCGAGATCGCCCAGTCTGCCGGGACAAGGCGCCCTCGTGATCCACCTAGAATACGATGGCGCCTCCTTGATGTTCTTCAAGGTCTTCGACGCGGAAGGACGCCGGCTAGAATGCTGCCCCGAGAAGGGCGGTCGGGACATCGCCGTGGCGAGGACTAGGCCGCCGGTCGCCCCCTCGGGAGCTCCTCGGGCAGCAGCGATGGGGCCGGAGGGTCCAGCGCCTCCGCCGAGCTTCTGGTGACTCCGGAGACGAAGCGGCAGCTACGAGCCCTAAGCTCGCGCCAAGGCCGCCGGAGCCGGGCGAGGCGCCCGAGCTACCGGCGCCGGCGATCTGGATGGGGTTGGCGCCGGTGCCTGGCGGCCCACCGTTGATGATGGCGTCTCCTGCGGAGGCACGGTAGTCGGCGTTCCTTAGGATTAGCACCTTTATTTCTGCGAAGAATCAAAGTAGCACCTCGGGGTATGTAAAGGCTAGCCATATTTTTTGTGAACATTATATCCTTCCGGCGAGATCGGTGCGAGATGCTTGATACTGCTCGGCTCGGCTCCCCTTTCTTTTTCTCACGAGGGCTTGGTGCTCGCTGCCGACAGGTCCCGTCCGCAGTAGGTTTCAACCGTCATTTGGTATGCCAGGTCGCGATGCCGTGGTCAAGGCCAGGAGGTGAGCGGCCCGAGGTCCAGTAAGAGCCCCTGAGTCGCGATGCTCAGGAGGTCCCCTTTAGCGCTCAAGCAGCCTCCGCTGGGCAAGAAAGGTAGGCAGCTTTGCCGTGACAGAGCAGCAGTAGGCGAGGGTTTAGCACTGAGTCGGATCAGTTTTTGCATGACTTATCTTGCGGGTTTGGAGCGGCGTTCGATGAGGTGCCGTGCCTGCACGATGGCAACTGAAGTGTTGCCGGGTTGGGTCCTCGCGAGCTTCTTCTCTCTCCCCCACGCTTTCCTTAATGCTCTACGTCCTCAGGTCCTGGCCCTCGAGCGAGCTCAGCCGCCACTGGTATGGCAAGTCGCGGTGCCGTGAGTCAAGGCCAGGGGGTGAGGGCTGGAGAGCCAGTAAGAGCCCATGAGTCGCGATGCTCAGGCGCCCCCCTTTCAACGTGCAAGCGGATCACGCCGGAGAGGAGGAGAGAAGGCTCGTGATGCCGCCAGCATTACTCCTGGAGCAGGTCCTATGTACCAATCACGAGGGGAACACAAGGTTCATCGTTACGGTTGCCAGCCAACCATTGGTCGCTCCGAGGGAGTGATCAGGGGCACTGAGGGCTTGGTGAGGTGGCGCCTTGCGGGGCTGCCGCGCGAGCTCACCCACTCAGATTTATCGGTGTTCTGGACGGACCACGGCGCAAGTGCCGTGGCTCGAGCGAAAGCGGCTCCAAAGGTAGGTGTCAATCAAGCAGGCGATTAGGTCAAGCATGTTATGTATGAATAAGCAAATCCATCTAAATAGGTGCGGAGAAAGCACATGCCACTGGGTCTGGCCCGAGCAGCTTGGGGATGATGCAGCCCGAGGGGCGCCCCCAACAAGGTAAGTAAAGAACGTAAGCAAAACGGATACATGCCGCAGGGACGGACCCACGCGGCCTGGGAATGATGCAGCCCGAGGGGTGCTCCCAGCTGAAAACGGATGATGCGTGATGAGGAAGCCGACCCTCGGGAGGCTCCGGAGGCACGGGGGGTTCCTCGAGAGCCATCTCCATCTCTGCCAGGACCGCGCGCTCCTTGACCTAATGAGCCTCCGGAGCGCACCTCAGCAGGCGCTGATGGGTGGCGACCGCGTTTGGCAGGCCAAAAGGCATGCAAATGTAGCTGTGAGGTGGACCCTCGCAACGCCCCATGTGTGAGGGCCAGAGGCGCTCCTGAGACGCGGCCCGGTTGAGCCCTGGTATGTCGATGTAGACTGCAGCCTCAACATCCTTGCACGGATGTGGGGCCACACGGCGGCAAGCGGCGGCACCCAGATGACTCTTGACTCCTCAGCAGCTCTGGGTGTTCCTCGTGATGAACTCCTGAGGGTTTGGCCCTCCTTGCCTCATACCTTCCTGAGGGAAATGTGCCTTGAAGCACGCCTCCAAGTGGTGCCCGAGCGCCTCCCTCGTGACCCCGGCTAGGTCGGTGGCTCGCTATGAAAGAGCCCTCGAGCCCCGCCTGAGGAGGGCGCCGACGGGGGTGTCCGCCGACGGGAGCCGTCTGGGCGACTCGAGCGGCGGGAGCAGCACTGGCTTCAGCTGGCCTTGAGCTCAGCGTCAGCCATGGACACGGCGGATTTTAAGATCACACGACCAACGGAAGAAAGATTCCAAGCACCCCTACCAGCACGCCAAATGTCGGATTCGGGTTGGCAGACCCTTGAGGTTCAAACTCTAGGGTGCGCGGAGATCTTTCCCTACCAGCTCATGCGTTAATGGTTTGCAAGGAATCTAAACTAGGAACGATGAATGCACAAGAGACACAAGATTTATCTTGGTTAAGACCCACGATCATGGTGTAATACCCTTACCCAAAGTGTGTGGTGTGGTGGATTGCCTCCGGGGCTGATGAAGAACAGTACAAAGGAAGAACAGCCTCACGCGGGGCTGTTCTTGAGCTGGTGCGATGGACTGCTTGGGTGAGTTCAGTCGCTTCTCTCTGTCTCTCTGGTAGGTTCGACCCGTTCTTCTCTCTCTGCGGTGAGTTCGACCCGTCCTTCTCTCTCTGTGGTGAGTTCAACCCGTCCTTCTCTCTCTGTGGTGAGTTCGACCCGTCCTTCCCTCTCTGTGGTGGCTAGTCCTATTTATAGAGGGAGGCCCTGGGCCTCTTCCCAAATAATGAGCGGGAAGGGCGCCAACAATTGGCCATTTTGAAGGGGAACATCTAGTCCACTTATCCTGACTAAAGTTGGTCTTCGGCTGCCAAAGGCTCTGACGGTGACGCCGTCCTGGGCTCCATGATGACCTCCGTCCGGCCGCTCTACTGGTCTTGGTCTTGTTGCACCGAAGCGGTAACCTTTGCCTGATGCCTTGGCCCGTGCTTGCCTCCTTTGCACCAAAGGGGAAACGAGGACACTGCACAGGCTGGCGCCCCCCTGGCGCCCGCCTGATCGCGATCGTCATGGCTTGCGTCATGGGGCACCCTCGTGAGGTACCCTGCCTTGATCTCTCCGCCTCCTTGTGAGCTTGCCTGACGAGGCTACTCCTGAGGAAGGTTCCTGTCGTCCGCCCTACGAGGATTGGCGTCTCGCGAGGGTCTTGAGCTTGAGCTGATGAAGCTGGGCCGTGCTAGGCCCCCACTTGAGCCACGCCGCAGGCCGCAGGCAGGCAAATCTGGGGACCCCCGTTCCCAGAACGCCGACAGGGGCGATGCAATCCGTTGCTCCTGAGGCCGAAGCTCCCGAGGCCTCAGCATGCCATCATGAGGCGAAGCCCGACAGCTCTCCCCAGCTTGGCGCTCCCGAGGTCGCCTCCTCGGGCGCTTCACTAGTCGCGCCCCGTGTCGGCCGCCACGTCCAACGCATCACCAAGCTCCGAGTGGACTTCAAAGCGCCCCGCAAGAGGAAGGGGTCCCCAAGCTGCAGCAGTGGCGCCTTCTGGCCATTGAAACAGAGGAAGTACATCGCCATAGAAGAGTAAGTACCTTATCTTTGTAATTTCCTGAGTGCTGCCTCCTTTCCTGACGGTGGCTCTTCGGGATATCTTCTGCTAGGGCCGTGAAGCGTCCCGAGGAGCAACCTCCTCCTACCTCGAATCTCCTGCTGTCCTTGAGAATCCCAAGCCGGCGTGCCACTCCCAACGCGAGGTCGGCCGAGGAGACAGACACGCTAGCCTGGCATCTCGAGCCCGTGCTCCTGCCGTCTCTTCTTCATGGCCTTGCCGGAGGCGCGACGAGCGTGCCAAGGTCTCCTCATCTGGTTGTGGATGGCGGCTGCATGGCTTCAGTCTTGGCTTCCTATTCGAGTAGCGAGCCTCGACTCAATCGGGCTCCTGCCGAAGCCTAGTGGGTAACCAGCGGGGCGCCAGCCCCCTGCCCCCTGCTGAAAGGGGGTGAGCCGCTTCGGATCCCGTCGGCCATCCCCACAGCGGAGGACAGGGTCGGCCGCGTGCTTGAGCTTGCGCACCAATAGAGCGTCGTCCTCCACGAGCTTTTTCAGGAGGCAATGGGCGCGATGAGCCGGCTCGGCGGAGAACTCGTGGATGTTGATGCGCGCCTCGAGGCAGAGGGTCTTCGGCTGATGGAGGAGTGGCATAAACTGAAGGTGGCTATCAACCTTGGGCGCCACCAGCGCGAGCTTGATAATGCGAAGGTTGAGGAATCTCTTGTGGCCTCGCGTGAGTCCTGCACTCGGGCCTTGGAAGAGGCCAGTGTCGGCGTTCTAGGAACGGGGGTCCCCAGACTTGCTCTGCGGCATGCTCGGCGTGTGGCTCGGCGAGGCCCAGCGCCCATCTTCATCAACGCAGCTCAAGACCCTCGCGAGGGGCCAAGCCTCAAAGGGGCGGGACGACAAGGAGCTTCTCGAGCCACGGCCTCGTCAGGGCCGGGCTCATGAGGGAGGCGGAGAGTTCAAGGTAGGGTACCTCACGAGGTGCCCATGACGTAAGCCATGATTTAATCGAGGGCGCCGGCTGAGCGCCAAACCAGCATAGCAGTGTCCTCCTTTCCTCTTTGGTGCAAAGGAGCAAGCGCAGCGAGAGCATCAAGCAAAGGCATCCGCTTGTGCAACAAGACAAAGACCAGCCCAACGGCTGAAAGGGAGTCATCATGGAGCCCAAGCAAAGGCGTCATCACGAGCCTTTGGCAAAAGGCGAGGACCAACTTTAGTCGTGATAAGTGTACCCATTGTTCCCCTTCAAAATGGCCAATTGTTGGCACCCTTCCCGCTCAATATTTGGGAAGAGGCCCAGGGCCTTCGTCTATAAATAGGAGTAGCCACCCCCTAGGCGAGGGATCTAGAATCCTCATCAAGAAACCAGTAGCTAGAGCGACGGAACACCACCTAGCAGTTCATCGCACCCGCCAAGAACAGACCCTCGCGAGGCTGTTCTTCCTTGTATTGTTCCTCATCAGCCCAAGAGGCAATCCACCACACCACACACTGGAGTAGGGTATTACACCACAATGGTGGCCTGAACCAGTATAAATCTTGTGTCTCTTAGGCTGTTCCGTTAGTAGTTTAGGTCCCTGCGATTCAGCGAGGTGCGAGACGGTGGAAGGTTGGATCTCCGGGCGCACCCCAGTGTTCGAACCTCAAGGTTCTGCCGGAACCCGAAATCCGACATTTGGCGCGCCAGGTAGGGGTGCGCTGAATCTACTTCCGCCTGCCTCGTTTCTTCCCTCGACCATCGCAATCTTTGTTCGGCGCGCTGCCGGCGTTTCGCGCTGAAGGCCGAGCCACTCGCCTTCCATGTCGCCCGGACGGCTTCCCGGCAGCAGCGCTCGCTGCCTCACTCACTGGGCCATCACCGCCACCGGCCCAAGCAGGAACGGGCAGCAAGCATCGCCTCGCACTCTCGGCGACCCTGTGGGAGGAGCCGAGCGGCTTCTCGTCACTCCGCCTGTCAAGGCCGTTCCTCCGGTCGTCAAGCCTCCCTGGCGGTTCGCAGCGCCGCCTTCCACCCGCCATGTCAAGGCATTCACCGGTTGGCCGCGCCTCCACGCTGCAGGGCTCCTTTGGACGGACAGCCGCCGCCGGCGGATTGACCCGACTCTTGGGACCACCCCACCAACTCACGCCGGGTGCGCCCCATGCTCGTGACACCCACCATATGCCGTGTTGCCGTCACCAGACCCTCATCGACGGCGGCGCCGGCCTCAACGCATTTCCTCGCCAAGGCCTTGAACCTCCTCTCAAGAGGATTTCAGCTGGAGCGGCCAGCAGCCTCAAATGGCCTTTTTTCTAGCGAGGAGGAGGGTCATCCAGCCTTGGGGCAAATCCGCCGAGTGACCTTCGACACCTCGACAACTTCCACACGGAATTGGTCGATTTCGACATCGCCCCATCGGCCTCCCCTCACAATGCCATCCTTGGCTATCCAAAGATTGGTTAAATTCATGGTCGCAACCCACCCGGGTACAACCTCATGAAGATGCCCGGAGCAGCGCGGCCCCTCACCATACCGGAGATACTGAAGGTGCGCGGCGAAGCGCTCGCCCTCAAGACGGCGTCACAAAGAGCAGCCGCGCCGATGCGAAGCCCTCAAACCCAAGGGGGCTGCGCCGACCAAGAAGAATCGGGCTTGTTCACTCAAGACAAGGCGGAGACCAAGCCGATACCGCCGACGAGGACGGGTCCACAAACGCCACTCTTCACCATAGGCTCCAACCTCGAGTCTAACAGAGGAAGCCCTGGTCAAGTTCCCGCGTGCAAACAAGAAGGTGTTCATCGGGAGCCCGATCAACAAGTGGAATCCCACGGGCGTGATCGAGCACCACCTCAACGTGTGCTCCCAAACGTAAGGCCCCGTGAAGGCGAGAAGGCAGTCCATCGAAAAGCAGGCCTTCATCGTCCAAGAGACCCGCAAGCTAGAAGCCGCAGGGTTATTCATGAGGTCCGATACCAGACATTGGCTGGCCAACCCCTTGGTGGTGCCAAAGAAGGGAGGAAAGGAGCGCATGTGTGTCGATTTCACCAACCTCAACAAAGCATGCCCGCAGGATCCGCCTCGCCTCCCTCAGATCGACCAGATCGTCGACTCCACCGCCGAGTGTGACTTGTTATGCTTCTTGGACGCCTTTTCCGGGTATCACCGTATCAAGATGGCGGTGGAAGACGTGAAAGACGGCCTTCTTAACCCCGTGTGGAGTGTAATCGCTATACATGCATGCCATTCAAGGCTACGCAACGCTGGGGCAACCTTCCAAATGCTCATGCACATCACCTTGGGCCCACAGCTCGGGAAGAATGTGGAGGTTTACGTCGACGACATCGTGGTGAAGTCTCATGAGGCCAAGACCTTGATACAAGACCTGGAAGAAACCTTCGCTACCTCAACGCAGTGAGCCTCGCGGCTCAACCCCGAGAAGTGTGTGTTTGGAGTTCCCTCGAGGCAAGCTCCTGGGTTTCCTCGTGTCCCACCGAGGCATCGAGGCCAACCCGTAAGAGGTCAAGGCGCTTGAGGACATGAGCCCACCAAAGACCCTCAGGGAAATGCAGAAGCTCACGGGGCGCGTAACGGCGCCTGGCCGTTTCATCTCCCGATTCGGGGAGCGGCGCTGCCTTTCTTCCAGCTGATGAAGAAAAAGGGGCCCTTTGAATGGACTGAAGAGGCCGACAAAGCGCTCCAAGACCTCAAGAGGTACCCACCAGCCCTCCAAAGTGATGGTGGCCTGCGTCTCGGGGAGCCCTTGGTACTCTACCTCGCCGCCACTCCCTACTCCGCTAGCGCAGCCCTGGTGGCAGTTAGGGAGGAGCATCAGGTCAAGACCACGGCGACCACCCGAGCCAAGGCAAGGCCGAATCAGAAGGAACTCGCAGAAGCCAGCACTGCAATGGAAGAAGATCAACTGTTGCAGCAGAGCACACCAAGGGCGGGAGAGGCCCTCCATCCAGGCACCCAGCCTCTGGAGGCGCCGCCACCTCGGGAGGCACCACAACTTCCGGAAGACGCCACCGGCACCAACGCCCCTAGCCTCGTCGAGCACCCGTGTAATTCGTCGGCAAAGAAGCCACGGATGCTTGGGCGCGGTACCCCATGCCGCAGGTTCCTCCTCCTCACGGTGTTGGTGGCTTTCAGCGCATGCGGCACTACTTCCTGTGGTCATCCAATCAAGGTTGTCTCGGCATACCCCCTGGAGAGGGTGCTCAGGAGCCCCAACTCGGCCGGAAGGGTCGCCGAGTGGAACATTGAGCTGCAAGCATTCCAGCTCGAGTTCAGCACAACCAGAGCCATCAAGGGGGCCGAGCTGCCAGATTTCATGGCCGAATGGACAGGAGCACCGGGCCTCAGGGTCGGCAAGGATCGATCCCTCTCCCCAGGTAGCGAAGCGCCAGAAGGTTGGGTCATGTACTTCGACGGAGCGTTCTCCAGACAGTATTTGAACTGGGGTAATGCTCATATCTCCCGCCAGACAAGCTCTACTATGCCGCGGTCAATGTTCCAAAGCATGGCGAGAAGGTCTCCAACAATATAGCAGAATCACGAGGGGCTGATAGCGGGTCTGGCGGTCGCTGCCGCCGGGGTGAAGCGCCTACCATCAAGGGCGATTCGCAGCTCCTCGCCAATTTCTCCAACAAGGTGTACGGAGCCAAGAGATGAACACATGGAGGCCTACCTTATGGAGGTCCGCAGGATGGAGAAACAGTTCTGGGGTTGAGCTGCAAGACGTGCCTCACAGCACCAATCAGAGGCCGACGACATCGCCAAACGAGCCTCCAGAGATTACCCTGTGAGCAGGCGCCTTTGAGGAACGACTTCTTCAAGCCCTCAACCCTGCCGCCGTTATCAAGCACAAGATGACCTTTGGAGGAGCTCCCTCGGCCACTCCGCCTCGGGAGCCCCACCAGCCCGGCCTCGAGCACGCCTGCTCCTCATGATGGAACCTCAAGAGGGTGCTGGATCACGAGCTCAAGAGTTACTTAACACGTGGAACTCTTGCCGAGAAGGAGGAGGAGGCAGAGCGTGTGGCGCGGCAAGCCACGGCATACATCATCATGGATGGAGAGCTCTACCGAAACGATCGAACGACGATCCTCGCTACGCATCACCAGGAACAGGGAAGGAACTGGCCGCGAAGTACATGGTGGAGATTGTGGCCACCATTCGTCACACGGGCCCTCGTCGGCAAGTATGCTCCGCATGTGTTTCTATTGGCCCACTGCTCAATGACGCTTGAACTCATGAAGGCTTGCGAGGCTTGCCAATTCCATGCCAGCAGATCCACCAGCCAGCAGAGGTCTGCAAACCATCCCCTCACTTGGCCATTCGCGGTCTGGGGCTGGACATCCGGCCCTTTTCCTCGGGCGCCAGGGGCTATCGCTACTTACGCCGCCGTGGACAAATTCACCAAGTGGGCCAAGTCGAGGCCGTCCGCACCATCCCCGCCGGTTCTCGCGTCAAGTTCATCTAGGGCATCGTGAGCCGGTTCGGAGTGCCGAACCGCATCATCACTGACAACGGTTCGCAGTTCACCAGTAACCTTTTTAAAACGTACTGCGTTAACCTTGGGACGCAGATATGCTATGCTTCGGTGGCGCACCCCCGCAGCAACGGACAGGCCGAGCGGGCCAACGCAGAGGTCCTGAGAGGCCTCAAGACAGGACTTTCAAGAAGAAACTGGAGGCCTGCGGCAGGCTGGTGGCGACGAAGCTTCACGTGGTTGTGGTCCATCCGCATACCGTATCCAAGCCAACCGGGAGACCCCTTCTTCTGGCTCCACGGAGTCAAGCGACCTCCCTCACGAGGTCAAGCGTCGTCTGAGTGGGTCCCTGGCGTTCGATGAAAGCAGCTGCAGGACGCCATGCGGGGACGCACTGTCTGGGGAGGAGCGCCGCGAGAAGCTGCGTCAAGCGAAAGCAAGAAGGTACCAAAGCAGCACTCGGCGATACACCGCCGCAACATCCGCCCTGTAAACTCTCGATGTAGGGGACCTCGTGTCAGCGGGTCCTCTCTAGGGAGGGACTGCATAAGCTCTCCCATGTGGGAGGGCCCGTTCAAGGTTGTTCATGTTTCCAGTGTCTGCCCTGCGGCGCTTGGAGACTCAAGAGGAGTACCATACGTAACGCGTGGAACATCCAAAGACCTGAGGTTTTACCTCAAAAAGGCCCAAAGGTTGCACCTGAAGAAAAGGCGTAATGCCTGTGAAGCTCATTCTTTTGGAAAAGGCCCAGGTTTGTCAGAAGAAGGCGTAATGCCCGTGAAGCTAATTCTTTTGGAAAAAGGCCCAGTGCTCAGAAGAAGGCGAATGCCTGTGGAAGCTCATTCTTTTTGGAAAAGGTCCAAGCTCGAAGAAGGCGAATGCCTGTGAAGCTCATTCTTTTGGAAAAGGCCCGGTTCGTGAAGAAGGCGAATGCCCTGTGAAGCTCATTCTTTTGGAAAAGGCCCAAGGTTCGTGAAGAAGGCGAATGCCTGAAGCTCATCTTTTCGAGAAAGGCCCAGAGTCTGTGGAAAGAAGGCGAACGATGTGAAGTTGTCGCGCCCGCAAGGGCCCGGAGCCTGCGTGAAGAGGGCCAACGCCTGTGGAAGCTTGCTTCCGTAAGAAAGGCCCAAGCACTGTGAAGAAGGCCACCGCATGTGAAGCTCGCCGCCCGTGACACTCTCACGTAATAATGAGTTAATGTACACGCCCGGAAGTCTCGTGGAGTGACCTCAGCCCCGGGCTCCCTCCCACGCCCAAAGCACTTAGCTCCGCTACCGGGTGAGAAGACGTTGAAGACTAGACTAGGTGCCGGACGCTTTTTCATTTGCTTTCTGCAGCTGACTAGTTATTCCCATTTGGAGTTTTTATCGAAACTATCGCCCCTTTTTTGGTCCGTGGTTCTTCGATCTTTTTCGCCTCCCGGCCGATTTTCTCTTAAGCAGGGACTCGTGGAGGCGTAAGCCTCGGAGCCCGAGCGCTCCTTCCTGCCCCTATCGCTCAAGTTTTCACGGCCCTGGTCCACAGCTGGAGCACCCCTCCTGACCATGCCTCATGGGCAGCACAACGCGAACACGGGGCCTGGATCGGTCGGCCCCACGGCCACGGCTGGGGTTCACTTGCGAATCGGCGTACGGCAGAAGGGAACAATATCAAGATAACAAAAGCAGTACAATAATTAACGGCATTAACCTAAACGCGCCCCCACGGGGCCACACATTGTTGCCTTTTTGCGCAGGAGAAAAGAAGGGAAAAGGACAAAAGCAGGTGAAGCACGCCTGCACGCTTCTCTTGAAGGCTCGAGCCTCCGAGCTCAGCGACTTCTCGCGCTTCATCGGGCGCGGGCTGTAAGCGGACCGCCACACTTCTAAGCAGCGCTGGCGTCAGGGGCTGGCTGCCGCTGGAAGAATCACCACCAAGAAGAGCCGGTGAAGCGTGAGGAGTCACGGCATCGCTAGCTTCGCCCGCCAAGGCTGCCCTCTCCATCCACGCCGGGGCTAAGTCCTCGTCATGATCGTCGTCTTCGTGGAAGCACCCCATGCGGGCGCATCTTTAACACCCTCACGTAGAGGGTGGCGCCGCCACGCACTTGAAGTGCAGGGAGCACCGGGCGGCGAAGACCACGCCACAGCGAACGTCTGCCTGCCATGGTCGAACAGGTTCCCTCAGAGACTCCTGCAGAGAAGCCCACGGCTCCGGGCTGCAGCAGCCATCTGGAGCCGAGGCCACCTGTGGCGCCCATCCTGGAGCTCACCCAGAGGAAGCGCTGGAGCTGAAGCGACGACGGACGGCTCCTCCGCCTCACCATGATTCCGCAGGCTTCAAAGAAGCATGGAGGCGCGGCTCGGGGGACGCGTGGGTCGGGCACGCCCACCATGGCCGGGTCGCTGTCACACGCTGAGAGCCTCCCCACCACTGGGGGACCGCCGTGGAGGCCACGGGATGCTTATAGGGCTAATTTCGACCACGCTTAGGGCGGAGGAGAGGAAGACTCGACCGACGGCCCTTCCCCTTCTCTCGCGGCCGAGAACTTCCTTGGTGGAGCCATGGAGAAGAAGGAGACAACAAGGGATAGATCGAAGGGCGCAAGGCCGTCTGCACTTATAGCCTCGCGAAGGCCAACCGGCCGGCTCCACGATCACCGTAATCATGACCAACTCGCATACAGGGGGACTTGTCGAATGCGGTGGTTACCGAGGCATCATGGGGGAAGTGCGCGACGCTGTTCAATCAACCGCCACGCTGCCGCCTAAGGCCGAAGATAAGTAGGGGCCCTTGACGACGCTCTGCCCTTTCGCCTCCTCCTCGCCGCTGTTCGGGCGCCACAGGCCTGGGCTACTGTCATGTCGTGAACGGGGGTCCTGCACTTGCTCCTGCGGCTGCGGGCGTGGTTCAAGTGGGGCCCAACGCGCCCAGCTTCATCACCAAGCTCAAGACCTTCAAGGGACAGATCATCAAGGGGCGGACATGTGAACCTTCCTCAGAGCAGCCTGCCATGCAGCTCACGAGGAGGCGAGAGAGATCAAGGCAGGGTACCTCACGAGGGTGCCCCATGACGCAAGCCATGACGAACGAGATCAAAGGGTGCTGGGCGGGCGCCAGCCTGCCCTCGTTTCCACTTTGTTGCAAAGGAGGCAAGCACAGGCCAAGGCATCAGGCAAAGTTTACCGCTTTGGTGCAACAAGACCAAGACCAGCAGAGCGGCCGGATGGAGGTCATCGTGGAGCCTCAGATCAAGGCTATCGCCGTGAGCCTTTGGCAAAGCCAAGACCAACTTTAGTCAGGATAAGTGTACTAGATGTTCCCCTTCAAAATGGCCAATTGTTGGTGCCCTTCCCACTCATTATTTGGGAAGAGGCCCAGGGCCTCCCTCTATAAATAGGACTAGCCACCATAGAGAGGGAAGGGCGGGTCGAACTCACCACAGAGAGAGAAGGACATGTCAAACTCACCACAGAGAGAGAAGGACGGATCGAACTCACCACAGAGAGAGAAGGACGGGTCGAACCTACCAGAGAGAGAGAGAAGCGATCGACTCACCCAAGCAAATTCATCGCGCAAGCTCAAGAACAGCCTCGCGAGGTCTGTTTCTTTCTTTGTACCGCTCTTCATCACTCGAGGCAATCCACCACACACCACACACCGGAGTAGGGTATTACACCACGACGGTGGCCCAACCAAGATAAATCTTGTGTCTCGGTGCTGTTCATCGCTCCTATTTTAGATCCCTTGCAAAACCATTAACGCTGAGTCGGGTAGGGGAAAGATCTCCATGCGCACTGTGCAGTTCAACCTCAAGGGTCTGCCGAACCCGAACCGAGAAGCCCCCTCAAACGTCACCCCTGTATGGCGAGAGTCACGGGTTCCTCGAGGATGACGCCAGAGCCTCGGGCGGCTGGCGCCATAGCGCCCAAGGCATCCGGCCTCTAGCGGTACTTGCTCCCCTGCGTCCACTCGTGGGGCAAGGTCGGTGCCGACGACGAGAAGAGGAACCACGGTGACTTGGTTCTTGCGGGGACCCACAAGGCCGACTGGACGTAGCCCCCATTCATCGACAGGGGGCATCCGCCTTAACTCCACCTCGTTTGAGCAGCCAGACAGAAACAACCTCCTGCGGCGGCGATCGCTTGGCGAGGGGTTACCCGCCAAGACTTCAAGCACCGTTCTTTCAGGTTTCAGCCTCGGAGCCACGACTCCTCAAGACTCATGTGATCCCGGTCATCGGTCATGGCCCGCATCGGCTGGAATGGTGCCGAGTGGGGTGATGCAACGCCGGAGGAACTCCTTCATCACCTTGGGTGCGGTCACACCAAGGTCCTTCATTTCCTCAACCGGAGCCACGGTTAAGGCAAGACGGGAGCCCGCTGAAGCTGTGACCCCAGCCGGAGCTGGGGACGGCCGGTGACGACGCAGGCGAGAGCAGGGGGCTGAGCACTCCGACATCAACATACACCCACCGCGTCCGGAACTCTCTCGTAGACGGCGGGAGTTTAAAGTCAACCCCCGAGCCGGCAGCCGTTGCCACGTCCTGGAAACTCAGGCACCCTGAGTCCTGCACTCGGGCCCTGGAAGAGGCCAGTGTCGGCGTTCTAGGAACGGGGGTCCCCAGACTTGCCTTCCTGCGGCCTGCGGCGTGGCTCGAAGGAGGCCCAGCGCGGCCCATCTTCATCAACGCAAGCTCAAGACCCTCGCGAGGGGCCAAGCCTCGCGGGGCAGACGACAAGGAGCTTCCTCAGGCACGGCCTCGTCAGGCAGCTCATGAGGAGGCGGAGAGTTCAAGGCAGGGTACCATCGCGAGGTGCCCATGACGTAAGCCATGATTTGACCGAGGGCGCCTGGGTCAAGGCGCACCACAGCAGTTGTCCTCCTTTCCTCTTTGGTGCAAAGGGAGCAAGCACAGTAGAGCATCAAGCAAAGGCATCCGCTTTTGGTGCAACAGACCAAGACCAGCCCAACGGCTGGAAGGGAGTCATCGTGGAGCCCAAGCAAAGGCTCATCACCAGAGCCTTTTGGCAGGCGAGGACCAACTTTAGTCAGGATAAGTGTACCCGTTGTTCCCCTTCAAAATGGCCAATTGTTGGCGCCCTTCCCGCTCAATATTTGGGAAGAGGCCCAGGGCCTTCGTCTATAAATAGGAGTAGCCACCCCCTAGGCGAGGGATCCGGAATCCTCATCAAGAAAGCAGTAGCTAGAGCAACGGAACACCACCTAGCAGTTCATCGCAACCACCAAGAACAGACCCTCGCGAGGCTGTTCTTCCTTGTATTGTTCCTCATCAGCCCAAGAGGCAATCCACCACACCACACACTGGATTAGGGTATTACACCACAATGGTGGCCTGAACCAGTATAAATCTTGTGTCTCTTGTGCTGTTCCGTTAGTAGTTTAGGTCCCTGCGATTCGGCGAGGTGCGACACGGTGGAAGGTTGGATCTCCGCACGTACCCCAGTGTTCGAACCTCAAGGGTCTGCCGGAACCCGAAATTCGACACCCAGGAAGCTAACCGTTGCCGCGAGGTCGCAGAGAAACGCGCGTGGGAGCTCCAAGCATGGAGCGCCTCCTTGGAGCGGCAAGTGGAGGCGCGCAAGGGCGGCCTCGCGTCGATGAGGGGGACGCCTGCCGAGGAGGAAGAGGTTGTCGGCATTCTGGGAACGGGGGTCCCCAGACTTGCTTGCCTGTGGCCTACGGTGTGGCTATGCTAGCAGGCCCATACGGCCTATCTTTATCAACGAGACATTCAAGACCCTCGCGAGGGGCTAAGCCTCGCGAGGCGGGCGACGCAAGATTCACGCCCAATATGCGATACTATCCTAAAGAGACTCGGAGGTCTCACCAAGGATAGAACCGCATATTGATACGCTTTTGCAAGATGGATATCATTACATCAACATTACATAATAGATGGGGATACATACAAAAGGCATACAATGCCACACGAATACATCAACATCATACAAGAGATCAACATCCATCATGGATGAAACATAAACATAAACTCAAACAATATCCACCCTCGCTAGCCCAAAGGCCGAATTCGGAACCTATCCCCCGATCAAGAAGAAGCGTAAGAAGAACTCCAAAACAAGTAACATCGCCTCGTGATCATGATCATCGCAAAACCTGTACCGCAACTGCCGCTAGTAGTAATCAGGAGCCACGAGGACTCAAAGAATCCCATTACCATGGGTATCAAGACTAGCAAAGCTTAATGGGTAAGGAAGGGGTAAAGTGATGAGGTTGCAAGAGCTTACTAAGCATGTATGGTGGCTAACTTACGAAAACAAGAGCGAGAAGAGAAGCAATGGAACGGTCGTCAACAAGTAATGATCAAGAAGTGATCCTGAACTCCTACTTACGTCAAACATAACCCAAGAACCGTGTTCTCCTCTCGAACAACCCCGAAAAGAGACCATCACGGTTACGCATTACGCTGTTGGTGTATTTTAGAAGAGTTTACTTCAAGTTTACTACAACCAGATATTAACAAATTCCCATCTCGCCACATAACCGCTGGCATGACTTTCGAAGTTCAAACCCCGCAGGGGTTGTCCCAACTTAGCCCATGATAAGCTCGCGATCAACGAAGGATATTCCTTCTCCCGTGAAGACCTCGATCGTACTCGAATCCCGATTACAAGACATTTCGACAATGGTAAAACAAGACCAAAGAAGACCGCCTGATGCGCCGGCTAATCCCGATAGGAGCTGCACATATCTCGCTTCTCGTGGCAACACCGGATGAGACAGTTACGAAGTAAAACCAGCCCCGATTTTCCCCGGGTGGCCCAAGAAGGGTTTCGGTTCGGACCAATACTTAGAGAAGCAATCGCCAGGGGGGCTAAATAAAGATGACCCTCGAGAGAGCGACTCCCAAGGGAAAAGTAGGTGGTGGTGAGGCAAATGGTAAAACCAAGGTTGGGCCTTCTTGGGAGGAGTTTTATTCCAAGCTTAACCGTCAAGGGGGTCCCATAAATCACCCAACCGCGTTAGGGACGCAAAATCGGGAACATAATACCGATATGACGGAATCTAGGGCGGCAAGAGTTGAACAAAACACCAGGCATAAGGCCGAGCCTTCCATCCTTTAACAATTATATAGATGCATTAATAATATAAGAGATATTGTGATATCCCAACATAAACATAATCCTACATGGAGAAATCTTCTACTTCACCTGCAACTAGCAACGCTATAAGAGGGGCTGAGCAAAAGCGGTAACATAGCCAAACAACGGTTTGCTAGGAAGGGTGACAAGGGTTAGAGGTTCATGGCAATTTGGGAGGCTTGAGCAGCAAGTGATAGGTAGCGCAGCATAGCGATAGAACGAAGCAACTAGCATAGCAATGATAGTAATGAGATCCAAGGTGACGGTCATCTTGCCCAAATCCCGCTAGGAAGAAGAACGAGTCCATGAAGAAGATGAAGCCATGAAGACGAACCAAGCGTGAGATTTAACGAATCCTCCAATGATCGCAACAAAAATGTAAACTATCGAGATGAATTACAACCGGAAAGAAACAAACAACATGGTAAACACACCATCATAATCATGGCATGATGCACAATCAAGTATGATGCATGTCCGGTTTAATGAGGCATGGCATGGCAAAGTGCAACAAACAACACTACAAATTAAGTGGAGCTCAATATGCAACGAGTTGCATATTGATGGCTAAACACCACATTTGGACATATTTAGTTTAATCTAAAGTATAAGCTACCAAACAATATTAAATGTTGTTAAACATGGAAAGAGGTGAAGCATAAGAAAACTACCTATCTAGGCAATTTAAATGAGGCCGGAAATAACAAACAACAATTCTAGAAAATCCTCATATGCATATTTTGGAATTGGTACTGTTCTGCCCTAAACACAATTTTAGAGTTGCTAAACAGGAAAATAAAGTGTACCATGTTAAACTAGGCATTTTTCCACCCCATTTACATATAAAGTTTATTTAAAACGGAGCTACGGTTATTTAGTTATGAAATAAATCATTTTAGCATGGCATTTAGCAAATTTAAACAAACAACATTTTAAACATTCCAAACATGGAAGAAAACAACATATTATGAAACTATATGAAATTCTAAGCATTTTTCATGTATAAATTGTTTTAATCCGATGCACGGTTTGTGAGATATATTAAATGCATGAACAACAAGGGAAAATCTGTAAATATGCAGTTTTCTGAAAAATTAGGAAATTCGCAGAATACGGAAAAAACATGACACGGGCCAAATCTGTAAACTGGGCTGCACAAAAGAGGAATGAGGCGCTAATCACCTCGGGCCTTGGCTGAAGCAGGCCGGCTGGGCTGGTTGGATCAAACGAGGGGAGGAGGCGCGGTCAACGCGGCCGTCGCAACTGCAGTCTCCTCCTCTCGAACAGAGGCAGGAGCGGGACTGGCACTGGTCGTCGTCCCCGCACGCAGAAGTAGGGGAGGCCGGCGATGATAGCTTACGCGCGCATCAGCGTAGCCGGGACGCCGGGATCTAACGCAGGCCGGACCGATCTCGGCCAGATCGGGTCGAGAACGGGGTTCAGCGGCGCCGAGGCGCTGTGGACGAGGACCGGCGTCGGGGATGCGCTCCTGTGAAGAAATACAGAGAGCAAGAGAGTTCAGAGAGGAGAGACAGGGAGAAAGGCCGAATGAAAGAAGAGGAGACAGGGCACGGCCTCGTCGGATCGGTCGGAGACAACGACGACCAGAACAGGACGGCAACGGGAGCTGGGGCTTCGTGGCCACAACGGAGCTCCTAGGGCTGCTGTACCATGAGAGAAAGATAGGTCAGAGAGGGAGAGAGAGAGAGAGAGAGAGAGAGAGAGAAGGGGTGAATCAAGGAGGCAGAGGAGGGCCGGCGGGGCTCATCTGCAGTTCGAGGTCGCCGGCGGGCAGGCTCATCGGAGCGGCACGGTGACGAGGGGCTCGTGCTCTTGAACGAGAGGACGCTCGGGCCTCGGGATCAGAGGAGCCGACGGTGGAGGCTTTGGTCGCTGGGTCGCTGCGGGAGCACCTGGACGGGGGCTCGAACGAGCAAGGGATCGGGCGAGGTGGTAGGAAGCTTGCGGGAGGAGGCAGCAGGTGAGGTGGAGTTGGATCGAGAGGAGCTCTGGTCAGACGGTGTGCAAACCGAGGAGGAACAGAGAAGGCTATGGATGGGGATGGAATGGTGGATGTGATAGGGGAGATCCCGAGGAAGATGCGGCGCGGCGGGCGAGGGATCGATGGGACAAGGCTCTAGGATCTAGGGTTGGTCTTTATATAGCACAAGATTTTTAAGGAAGGGGCTAGAATGACCCTCTGATCGTAATCGGACGGCTGAGAAAAATAAAGGTTAGGACGTCCAATTAAGAAAACGGAGATGTTTTGTAGTTCGGGGATGATCCGAAACCAACGGTAATGACAGCTTGGGTCGGGTTCGGGGAAGTTTTCGGACACATGCAAGAGGGGGTCGGTGGTTGTGCAGAGGGGTTAGGTGGTTTGACAAGAGGGAAATGAAAACACGGTTGGTCTCCAAATGGTCAACGAACGCAACGGAGAGAAGCGAGGAACGGCAACTACGAGCGGATGCAAGCTTTATGGAAACGATGCCAATGCAATGCGAATGATGCTATGAGATTAAATGCACGCCATGAACAAAATGCAAAATAAAAGACAAAAACCCATCCACGAAGGAAATAACATATCGCACCTCCGGAAGAGGCAAGAGTTGGAGTTACGAATATGGAAAGTTGTATCCGGGGCGTTACAACACTCCACCACTACGAGAGGATCTCGTCCCGAGATCTAAAGATGGCGCCGGAGAGAAGCGGAAGAGGAAGAGGTAAAACAAAGTTGCTTCTTGTACATACAAGTGAAACCAAAGAACCTTGAGAGGTTGAAAAGTTGAAAGAAAGAACACAACGGAAATGAACGCAATTGAGAGCACTGCGGTAGAAAATAGAAACTAGGAACACCATATGAACCTTGGAGGATGCAAAGCTTTGAATGATGAGTACAATGGACAAGAAGGAATTGAAACCACTCTGGTTGAAACGAGATAAACAAGGAACAAGGACGATCAAATTCGGACAGCACTCCGGTTGAAAAGAGATGCAAGACTTGATAAGATGCAAAGAACTTGAAGAGATGACACAACACTCTGGTTAAATGGGTAAGCAAGAAAAAGAACATGATCTTTACAAAACGAGGTGATAGGTGAAGAGAGCAACATCACAATGCCTCCGGAAACAAAGCATGATAGTTAGATAGTTGGAATGAATAGAACGAAGAATGAAACCAACATCTCCTACCATAAATGAATTTGAAAGAGCATCCTTACGAAGTAGGATTGAACAGAGTTGTTTGAAAAAACAACAATGGTAAGAATAAGCTTGTAGCGGGCTTATGGAAACATCTCAAAATTATGAGGTGAGCTTCACACCAATGTAAACAAATGATTGGATTGATATCAACAAGGAGACGAGAAACTTATTTCACTGGGAGGACAAATGAAGAACTTAGGTCATTTATAAGCACCATAAATAGCAACAATCCTTAGGGAAAGCTCTAGGTGAAATATAACCCAAGATAACTCGAATGAAGAGATTGATGGATTTAAATACCTCATTCTTGACAACATGTGAATCATGAAGCACGAGGAGAAATTGCCAAGGATGACATAACACCATCTCAAAAGATAAGGTAGAAAGAATTGCACTTCGGAATGCAAGATGAAGAATGCTTGAGCTCCTCAAAACAAATGTGTGTTGAACACCATGTTTATTTTAGAGTATAGCTTGGCGGATCATAACTTCGAGAGAAATCTTGAAGAACAATTGAAGAATGAAAAGAATCCTTGACGAACCACCATGTAGAGCCTCCATGAAGAACTCCGGTAATAAAAGGATGATAAAAAGAAAGAGAAGTTGAAGACACAGGGTGAAGACTTGCGATGATTTAGAAGGAGCTTTGTGATGAGATAATGCGGAAAACTTGGAACTCCAGAAAACAAAAGATGAAGCATCTCGAACCGAGAAATGTGATATGATGACAATGATGGAAAGAAGAAACTAGATCACTTGGATGAAACAATAATAAGAATTACGTTATGCGTATCTTTCACCAATTTAATTGATGATAAGCAACGGATTTGGCACACTACTTATTCTTTTGCAAGGATTGAAGAGAGAAATAGCGCCAACTTGAAGAAGTCTCCGACGAATCACCGAGAGGATTGGAAAGGACGAATGAAAGGATACGGTAATAAAGGAAGAGGAATCTTGAACGAACCACCGTAAAATTGAAAATGAAAGTAGCAAAGCCACAATTCAACGTGAAGAATAGTAAAACGAATGAAGATACTTGCGGGGATTTAGATACAAGAGAATGAAGAGATCATGAACTGATTAGAGGATATTTGAACGATTCACCGGTAAGATTTGGAGAACGGTAGCTACACACTGAGAATGCAGAATTATGACATGATGGCCTTCGAAGGAAAGAAATGGAAACAACTCATGAAATGCTCCGTATGGGTGAAAAGAATTCCCACAATCGAAAACAATTATGAGACGATGGCATCAACTTGAACTACGCATCTTTGGAAGAACGGGTAAGGATTTAAGAGGAACTCTTCTTCGGTCTTCCCATGCTGAGAATGACGAGGAGAAACACCACCAAATTGTTGAGAAACTCCAGAAGGATTAAAAAAGGAAAGGTTGAGCCAAAGATGAAAAGAGTTTGAAAGCGACCTTGGAGAAGGCATAGGATCGATGAAAATTCATTCTTACGTCAAACTTTGAAATGAATTTGAGAATAGTTCCAGGAAAATTAGAAGAGTCAGGTAAGATCCTTGGAAAAGACCTCTGGGTTAGGGCCCACTCGAAAGAAACATCGCTGAAAGATTGCTTGAAATAAAGATTGCACCGGTAGAATTAAATGGCTTGAATGAGATAACAACCTCAAAATAACTTGAACGGATCTGGAATGAAAAGACGAGCCTTCTGAGATATCTTCAGCACTCCAGAAGAAATGAATAGCGAGAAGTGAATGATTAAGAGGTGCATCGGCAAGAGAAAGAATTTGCAACAAGGAAAGGAATATGATCAACACTGAAAGCTTGAGTTAAGTCTACCGAAAAGGAATAAGAGAATGAAGAATGATGAACTTGAAGTTGTTGAGCATCTTCATGAGGGATCACTGGATCAGAAAATTGATTGAAAAGAGTGAAGAGACTTCCCACAAATAAAAGGATACATGATTAAGAAATCTGAGTCCTTGAAGAAAAAGGGTGGAAGGGAAAACAAAGGCAACTTGGGGATGGATGAAACGGATACCGTTGAGAAAAACTTAGAATTTATCTTGCGGATGTTGAAATGATCGGATCCACTTGAATAGAAGCACGCCGGTTGGAAAAGAATTAACATGACGACCTCGATGAACACGAAGGATTAGTATTCCCATAGAAATATGAGAACACCGCTTGAAAGGTATGGAATCGACACTTGACATTGAAGCAACTCAAATACCACAACTTGAAACAAAACAAAGGATGGGCTTGCAGAAATAAGCCGGAACAAATACATATGATAGAGATTTACCCAATCTCATATCATGCATTTGTCGGAAAGATATTCTAGGAGCTACTTGAATTCCCACCTATAAACTCCCGAAACTTTCTAGTTATGCAATCTGGTGTTGGGGATACAGGGGACACAAAATATATCACCCGAACTAACAATACCTAGATCCAGCTGTATCCATCCTTCAACACATAACCAAGAAAACCTTCGAAATCTTGTACCTTAACCTTCAAAAGCATCCGTTAAATGAAGCTATGGCAATACTCCCGAACTCCCCTGACTGGTGGCGCCGAGGTTATCTCACCAACAACTGCATAAAAGAGATTTTCGATGTCGGCAAAGCTCGGTATTCCGTAATCGCAACGATAAAATTTGGATGACAACACCTCGGAGCTCAACTCCCCGGGACACTGCCACAACCCCTAAATGTCAGGAGGCACCAAGAACAATGTTCTCGTCACAAGACTATCGGAACGATCCCAAGATACCCCCGTGATCCTAAATTTTTTTTGTGAAATTTGAGGAGAGGAAAGACAAAACATCTACGCCAGAGGCCTCACCAGAGCTTATTTAAGGACCGAGGAGTAAAAGAATCCTACTCTCCGATATATATAATCCTAAGACTCAAAATAGTTTTCTTCTAGAATCAACAACGGCCAACAAACAAGGGGGCTCCTATGGTCGGTCGAGGCTCTGATACCAACTTGTCACACCCAATATGCGATACAATCCTAAAGAGACTCGGAGGTCCCACCAAGGATAGAACCGCATATTGATATGCTTTTGCAAGGTGGATATCGTTACATCAAAATTACATAATAGATGGGGATACATACAAAAGGCATATAATGCCACACGAATACATCAACATCATACAAGAGATCAACATCCGACTACGGATGAAACATAAACAGAAACTCAAACAATATCCACTCAAGCTAGCCAGTCAGCCGAATTCGAACCTATCCCCTGATCGAAGAAGAAGCAAAAGAACTCCAAAACAAGTAACATCGCTCTCGCGTCATGATCATCGCAAAACCTGTACCTGCAACTGCTGTTGTAGTAATCTGTGAGCCACGAGGACTCAGCAATCCCATTACCATGGTATCAAGACTAGCAAAGCTTAATGGGTAAGGAAGGGGTAAAGTGGTGAGGTTGCAGCAGCGACTAAGCATGTATGGTGGCTAACTTACGAACACAAGAGCGAGAAGAGAAGCAATGGAACGGCCGTCAACTAGTAATGATCAAGAAGTGATCCTCAACTCCTACTTACGTCAAACATAACCCAAGAACCGTGTTCTCCTCTCAAACAACCCTGAAAAGAGACCATCATGGTTACGCACACGGTTGGTGTATTTTAGAAGAGTTTACTTCAAGTTTACTACAACCGGATATTAACAAATTCCCATCTGCCACATAACCGCGGGCACGACTTTCGAAAGTTCAAACCCTGCATGGGTGTCCCAACTTAGCCCATGATAAGCTCTCGCGATCAATGAAGGATATTCCTTCTCCCGGGAAGACCTGATCAGACTCGGAATCCCGATTACAAGACATTTCGACAATGGTAAAACAAGACCAGCAAGACTGCCCGATGCGCCGACAATCCCGATAGGTGCTGCACATATCTCGTTCTCAGGGCAACACCGGATGAGACAGGCTACGAGTAAAACCAGGCCTCGAGTTTCCCCGGGGTGGCCCCGCAGGCGGCTCGGTTCGGACCAATACTTAGAGAAGCACTGGCCCGGGGGGGCTAAATAAAGATGACCCTCGAGAGAGCGAGTCCCAAGGGAAAAGTAGGTGGTGGTGAGGCAAATGGTAAAACCAAGGTTGGGCCTTGCTGGAGGAGTTTTATTCCAAGCGAACTATCAAGGGGGTCCCAGAAATCACCCAACCGTGTTAGGGATGCAAAATCGGGAACATAATACCGATATGACGGAAACTAGGGCGGCAAGAGTGGAACAAAACACCAGGCATAAGGCCGAGCCTTCCACCCTTTACCAAGTATATAGATGCATTAATAATATAAGAGATATTGTGATATCCCAACATAAACATAATCCAACATGGAGCAATCTTCATCTTCACCGCAACTAGCAACGCTATAAGAGGGCTGAGCAAAAGCGGTAACATAGCCAAACAACGGTTTGCTAGGAAGGGTGACAAGGGTTAGAGGTTCATGGCAATTTGGGAGGCTTGAGCAGCAAGTGATAGGTAGCGCAACATAGCGATAGAACGAAGCAACTAGCATAGCAATGATAGTAATGAGATCCAAGGTGACGGTCATCTTGCCTGAAATCCCCTAGGAAGAAGAACGAGCCCATGAAGAAGATGAAGCCATGAAGACGATCCAAGCGTAGACGAACGAATCCTCACGATCGCAACGAAACAGGAACTATCAAGACGAAGTAAAACCGGAAAGAAACAAACAACATGGTAAACACACCAGCATAATCATGTCATGATGCACAATCAAGTATGATGCATGTCCGGTTTAATGAGGCATGGCATGGCAAAGTACAACAAACAACACTACAAATTAAGTGGAGCTCAATATGCAACGAGTTGCATATTGACGAAACACCACATTTGACATATTTAGTTTAATCTTGTTTAAGCTACCAAACAATATTAAATGTTGTTAAACATGGCAAGAGGTTAAGCATAAGAAAGCTACCTATCTAGGCAATTTAAATGAGGCCGGAAATAACAAACAACAATTCCGGAAAATCCTCATATGCATATTTTGGAATTGGTACTGTTCTGCCCTAAACACAATTTTGGAGTTGCTAAACAGGAAAATAAAGTGCACCATGTTAAACTTGGCATTTTTCCACCCCATTTACATATAAAGTTTATTTAAAACGGAGCTACGGTTATTTAGTTATGAAATAAATCATTTTAGCATGGCATTTAGCAAATTTAAACAAACAACAGTTTAAACATTCCAAACATGGAAGAAAATAGCATATTATGAAACTAGATGAAATTCTACGCATTTTTCATGTATAAATTGTTTTAATCTGATGCACGGTTTGTGAGATATATTAAATGCATGAACAACAAGGGAAAATCTGTAAATATGCAGTTTTCTGAAAAATTAGGAAATTCGCAGAATAGGGAAAAAACATGACACGGGCCAAATCTGTAAACTGGGCTGCACAAAAGAGGAATGAGGCGCTAATCACGTCGGGCCTGGGCTGAAGCAGGCCGGCTGGGCTGGTTGGATCGAACGAGGGGAGGAGGCGCGGTTAACGCGGCCGTCGCGATTGCAGTCTCCTCCTCTCGAACAGAGGCAGGAGCGGGACTGGCGCTGGTCGTCGTCCCCGCACGCAGAAGCAGGGGAGGCCGGCGATGATAGCTTGGCGGCGCACAAGGCGAGCTGGGGACGCCGGAATCTAACGCAGGCCGGACCGATCTCGGCCAGATCGGGTCGAGAACGGGGCGCAGCGGCGCCAAGGCGCTGTGGACGAGGACCGGCGTCGGGGATGCGCTCCTGTGAAAAAATACAGAGAGCGAGAGAGATCAGAGAGGAGAGACAGGGAGAAAGGCCGAATGAAAGAAGAGAAGACATGGCACGGCGACCTGGAGGCGGGGACGAGGCCGGAGACGTAGGGCCTCGTCGGATCGGTCGGAGACAACGACGAACAGAACAGGACGGGAATGGGAGCTGGGGCTTCGTGGCCACGACGGAGCTCCTGGGGCTGCTGTACCAAGAGAGAAAGATAGGTCAGAGAGGGAGAGAGAGAGAGAAGGGGTGAATCAAGGAGGCAGAGGAGGGCCGGCGGGGCTCATCTGCAGGTCGAGGTCGCCGGCGGGCAGGCCTGGCCTTGAGCGGGCGCGGTGACGAGGGGCTCGTGCTCTTGAACGAGAGGACGCTCGGGCCTCGGGAGCAGAGGAGCCGGCGGTGGAGGCTTTGGTCGCTGGGTCGCTGCGGGAGCACATGGACGGGGGCTCGAACGAGCAGGGGATCAGGCGAGGTGGTAGGAAGCTTGCGGGAGGAGGCAGCAGGTGAGGTGGAGTTGGATCGAGAGGAGCTCTGGTTGGCCGGGTGTGCAAACCGAGGAGGAACAGAGTGGCGGCTGCGAGATGGGGATGGAATGGTGGATGGGACAGGGGAGATCCCGAGGAAGATGCGGCAGCGGCGGCGCGAGGGATTGATGGGACAAGGCTCCTAGGATCTAGGGTTGGTCTGCTTATATAGCACAAGTTTTTTAAGGAAGGGGCTAGAATGACCCTCTGATCGTAATCGGACAACTGAGAAAAATATAGGTTAGGACATCTAATTAAGAAAACGGAGATGTTTTGTAGATTTTCGGGGATGATCCGAAAACAACGGTAATGACAGCCTGGGTCGGGTTCGGGGAAGTTTTCGGACGCATGCAAGAGGGGGTCGGTGGTTGTGCAGAGGGGTTAGGTGGTTTGACAAGAGGGAAACGAAAACACGGTTGGTCTCCAAATGGTCAACGAACGCAACAGAGAGAAGTGAGGAACGACAACTACGAGCGGATGCAATCTTTATGGAAACGATGCCAATGCAATGCGAATGATGCCATGAGATGAAATGCACGCCATGAACAAAATGCAAAATAAAAGACAAAAACCCAACCACGAAGGAAATAACATATCGCACCTCCGGAAAAGGCAAGAGTTGGAGTTACGAATATGGGAAGTTGTATCCGGGGCGTTACACTAGACCTCCTCAGGAGTGGCCTCACCATGCTGCCTCGCGAGGAGCGGAGAAATTAAGGCGGGGCAAACCTCGCGAGGCTCTCGTGACGTGAGCCATGACGATCGAGCTCAGGCGGGCGCCAACATGCGCAGCCTCCTTGTTTCCTCTTTGGTGCTAAGGAGGCAAGCGCAGGGGCGGAGTACCGAGGCATCAAGCAAAGGTTTCCATATCAGTGCAACAAGACTAAGGGAGTCCAGGATTATGGGGTGTCCGGATAGCCAAACTATCACCATTGGCCGGACTCCTGGACTACGAAGATACAAGATTGAAGACTTTGTCCCGTGTCCGGATGGGACTTTCCTTGGCGTGGAAGGCAAGCTTGGCGATACAGATATGTAGATCTCCTACCATTGTAACCGACTCTGTGTAACCCTAACCCTATTCGTTGTCTATATAAACCGAAGGGTTTTAGTCCGTAGGACGAACAACAATCATACCATAGGCTAGCTTCTAGGGTTTATCCTCTCTGATCTCGTGGTAGATCTACTCTTGTACTACCCATATCATCAATATTAATCAAGCAGGAGTAGGGTATTACCTCCATCGAGAGGGCCCGAACTCGGTAAAACATCGTGTCCCTTGTATCCTGTTACCATCCGCCTAGGCGCACGCTCGGGACCCCTACCCGAGATCCGCCGGTTTTGACACCGACATTGGTGCTTTCATTGAGAGTTACTCTGCGGCCGTCACCTATAGGCCCGATGGCTCCTTCAATCATCAAGAACGACGCTGTCCGTGGTGAGACTTTTCTCCCCGGACAGATCTTTCAGATTCGGCGGCTTCTCACCGCAGCCAATTCACTTGGCCATCCGGAGCAGATCGAAGCTACGCCTCGCCATCGTGTCAGATTTGGGAGTTTGAACTACACGGCCGACATCCATGGAGACTTGATCTTCGACGGATTCGAGCCACAGCTGCCGCCGCCAAGATCAGATCGATGGCACGATCTAGCTCTGCCGCCAACAAAGGCCTCGAGGCTGCATCAAGGCCCGCCCGGGACCCTTAGCTCGTAGCCGACTCCGCCGATCGAGGACAAGTGGTTGGACACCGCCTCGGGGGCTATGATCTCTACGGGCGATTGAGCCGAACTCCATCCCTGTCCTTTGCGAAGACCGTGATTCCAAGGTGCCAGACTCCTCTCCGGACTCCGAACCCTCCGCGCCCCTGCCAATCGAATCCAATTGGGCGCCGGTTATGGAGTTCACCGCCATGACATCTTTTCAAGACTCGCCCTTTGGCGACATCCTGAATTCACTAAAGTCTCTCTCTTTATCAGGAGAGCCCTGGCCGGACTACAGTCAGGAAGGTTGGGATGCGGATGACGAAGAAATTCAACGCCCACCCACCACCCACTTTGTAGCCACTCTCGATGATTTAACCGACATGCTCGACTTCGACTTCGAAGACATCGACGGTATGGACGACGATGCCGGAGACGACCAAGAACCAGCGCCAGAGGCAATCGGAAGGCCACCTCGCCATATGACATATACATGGTGGACATCCCAAAAGATGGGAATGGCGATGGAACGGCGGAGGGCGACCCTCCAAGAAACAACCCAAGCGCCCGACGTCGGGCGCCGCCTAAATCCCGCCACAAGAAAACGTGATTCCGCACGGGAGATAATAACACCCGGACAAAGGTCAAGACAACCTCCAGCAGGATTCAAAGATGTAGGAGGGAGAAGCCAGCCCTCATGATAGAGCGGCGAGACAGGAGGTGGAGGACGATAATTATATGCCTCCCTCCGAAGATGAGGCAAGCCTCGATTACGACTTAATTCGTGCGTGCTCGAGGATCCTCTTGAACAGAGCGTTTCAAACGCAGGCTTATGGCCACGGCAAGCAGCCTCAAGAAAGCAAGATCACTTAGAGCTGACCAAGACTTGCTAGTCGACAGATGGATCAAGTCCTTGCAGCCAAAGAGTATGAACTCGAACGCCTCCAAGAGATACCCTAAACGCAGTCTGCTACCCCAATTAGAGGAAGCAGCACCCAAACCTACATCACCAGTAGCATGATGCGGCCGACCGGCAACCCCGTGGTCGCGACAGAGAGGCCTCTAGACCCTCCATTCAAGCCGCATCTGCCGCCGCTCGAAAATACCAAGGCACGGGACACGCGCACCTGCGAGACATATTGAGGACAAGGCAAGGCAAACAAGATCAATTCCACGGATCGCTGGCGCCCACGACACGTGACGATAACCGTCACGCCGGATACAGCAATTCCGGCCGGGCCAAACACAGTAGACAAAGCTCATTTGAGCTGGGTCGTGATGTAGCTCAATACAGAGGCACCGCACACCCACTATGCTTCACAGATGAAGTAATGGATCATCAAATCCCCGAGGGTTTCAAACCCGTAAACATCGAATCATACGATGGCACAACAGATCCTGCGGTTTGGATCGAGGACTACCTCCTCCATATCCACATGGCCCACGGCGATGATCTACACGCCATCAAATACCTCCCACTCAAGCTTAAAGGACCAGCTCGGCATTGGCTTAACAACTTGCCGCCAGAATCAATTGGTTGTTGGGAGGACCCGAAGCCGCATTCCTTGATAACTTCCAGGCCCATACGCATGTACTCACCGTGACGCCACATGACCTTAGCCACATAATTCAGCAGCCAGAAGAATCGGGTAGACAATTCTGGACACGGTTCCTAACCAAGAAAAATCAAATCGTTGACTGTCCGGATGAAGAGGCCCTTGCAGCCTTTAAACATAACATCCGCGACGAGTGGCTTGCTCGGCACCTAGGACAGGAAAAGCCGAAATCCGTGGCAGCCCTCACAACGCTCATGACCCACTTTTGCGCGGGAGAGGACAACTGGCTAGCTCGTCGCAACAACTTGACCAAAAACCCTGGTAGTTCGGATACCAAGGACAGCAATGGCAGGTCGCGTCACAACAAGCATAAACGCCGCATTAACGGTGATAATGCTGAAGATACGACAGTAAATGCCGGATTCGTGAGGCTCTAAACCCGTCGGCCAGAAAAAGCCGTTCAAAAGAAATACTCAGGGCCCGTCCAATCTGGACCGAATACTTGATCGCTCGTGCCAAATACATGGCACCCTCGAAAAACTAGCCAACCACACCAACAGGGATTGTTGGGTTTTCAAACAGGCAGGCAAGTTCAATGCCGAACTCAATGACAAGGGGCTGCATAGCGATGACGAGGAGGAGCCCCGCCGCCGAACAATAGAGGATGTAGGGCTTCCCCACAAGTGCGGACGTTGAACATGATATACGCAACCCACATACCCAAAAGGGAGTGGAAGCGTGCACTAAAGGGACGATACTGTGATGGAGCCGCCGCTTAAAGTTCAACCCATGGTCTTCCTGCCCAATCACCTTCGATCAAGGGACCACCCCACCAAAGATCCGTCACGGCGGTTTCGCCGCATTGGTTCTTGACCCAATTATTGACGGATTTCACCTCACCGTAGTCCCGATGGACGGCGGCAAGAGCCTGAACCTCGCTTTATCAGATACAAAGGCGCAAAATGGGCATAGACCCTCAAGGATTAAACCCACAAAGACGACCTTTAAAGGCGTCGTCTTGGGTGTAGAGGCCAATTGTACAGGCTCGATTACACTCGAAGTGGTCTTCGGATCCCCGGATAACTTCCGGCGAAGAGTTAATCTTCGACATAGTCCCGCTACGCAGTGGCTATCACACATCGCTTGGACGAACCGTGACGGTAAAGTTCAATGCGGTGCCGCACTACGCATACCTCAAGCTCAAGACGCCAGGCCTCGAGGAGTAATCACGGTCAATGGAAACACCGAACGCCTTCTCCGAACGGAGGAGCATACGGAGGTCCTCGCGGCGGAGGTGCAAGGCAGCCTCACAGCAATTCTCGAGTCCGCCACTAAACGTCCGGACACCGCTGCCGCTACCGGGAGTAACCTACGACAAGACCGCCTGCACGATCCAAGCATCGCCA
The DNA here is from genome assembly GCA_021605145.1 of Aegilops bicornis. Lineage (NCBI taxonomy): Eukaryota > Viridiplantae > Streptophyta > Magnoliopsida > Poales > Poaceae > Aegilops > Aegilops bicornis. The sequence continues at coordinate 292,478,067 of CM038672.1, read as the reverse complement.
GAGTAATCCGCCCCAACCCCAGCCCTAGCAAAATTGGCGGCCAAGATTACTACGCACATAACTACGCTCTAGAGATACCATGGGCATAAGGAGGGGCACGGCCACGGTGACGCCTGCACGCGGCTCAACCGCACTGTGGGCCCCGATTGTGTCATTCTTTTTCTTTTTCTTTTTCTTACTTTCGTGACTCCGCTTTTCCGGAAGCCCCGTCCGCACTAGAATTGTCGAACTCACGATGCAACAGCCGTGGAAGCGTAGTTACGCCGAAAGTGTCCAGGTGGTCTCTACTACGAGCATTATACCTGCTTTTACATACCATCCCGCAGCTTTCCCCTGGAGGGTGACATGTTAAATATTCCCATCCCTTGCTTATCGCACTATTTGTATCTCTCTGCTTCCATTGCAGTACCTTGTTGAATAAAAAATACATAGCTTTTGCCTATTATTGCACTCCTTTCTTTATCTATATATATGTTCATCTCATGACATGTTGCACCCGTACACTTTGGTACGGCCAATACACCAGGGGCTTAAGTACCCCAAAAATATGGTGTGATAAGTCCGAACACTTTCACAAGTGCGGCACCCGAACTTATAGCATTATATGCATCGGCTCGAATCATGTCTTGGGTCAATAGTTGGGTTTGCCTGGCTCCCATGTTTTGGTACCTTACGCCCGTTATATCGGCTAAGGTAGCGCTTGGGAGAACCACTGACATTGTGCCCGATTGAGCTGGGTTGAGCACCTCGGAGAAAGCTAAAACTGGCCGTCATGATAGGGCGAGAGCCGTCGCTGTTCGAGAGGTTTCTTCGAGTCCCTAAAGACTTATGCCGCTTAGAGCGAGGAACTGCATTGTCCGCCAAGGCGTGGATAGCGCCCCGAACTCGGTCTTCCGAATACTAGGGGCTTCGCCGAAATTTAAAATTATAGAATTCTATGGCTAAGTGTGAGTGTTCAAGCACTATAAGTCCGGTTGCCTTGTTTGTTGCGTTGAGTGCCTCCCTCGAAGGACCCAAGAATGGGAACAAGAGCGCTCAAGTTTATCCCTAACACCCCAAAGACTGTGGCATGGGGGCTGAAGCCAACGACTTGCCATCTCTCAAATTTGATAAACGGCCGCACAAAAGGTAATATTTTAAATTCACAAGGGTTGCTTAGCGCATATGAACAAGTTTTCAGCGTACAGGATAACAAATGCGAGTCTATTCAAAAATTACATCTCTGGAGCATTCACCCGCTATAAGGCGGGCACCCTTCATGACGCCCTCATAGTACATTTCGGCTTGCGATGCTCCTTGCCCTTCGGTGGCCTGGCCCCGTCACAAGCTTCTCACCATCCAACTTGCCCCAAAGCAGACTTTAGCACGGGCAAGGGCCCGACGAAAGCACCTTCAATGCAGATGGAGCGCTTGATGACTTCAATCCATGGACAGGCATCCACCAGTCACGCACTAGCCCGGCGTAGCTCCGGGCATGGCTTCCACGGCCACACCGAACTATGAGGCCCTTCATGGCCTGTTCGGCGACCTTGTGGAGCTCGACCAGCTGCTTCACCTGGTCGCTTAGGGGCATCGGATGTCCGGCCTCGATATCGAGACCCGAACACCTTTCCGTCGAGCCCTCCTCCTTGAGCGGTAGAACGCGGCGATCGCATACACCACGGGCAGATCTGCGAATGCTCCTGGAGAACTCCGGATTCGGGTAAGTAATAGGTAATTCACTTTCACATGCTTGCTTTGCATAAAGAGTGCCTTACCCGCCGCTATCTTCTTTAATGCTTCAATTTCTTGGAGGGCTTTTTTGGCTTCGGCCTTAGCGGCTTTGGCACTCTCAAGAGCCGAGGCGAGCTCGGACTCTCGAGTCTTGAGTCACGCCCAAACTCTTGTGTTTTTCCACGAGAGCCCGGAGCTCTTGCCGCACCTCCGCCACCCGCCTCCTGCTTATCTCGCCGTCGCTCCGCTGCCACTTTGCATTCGGACCATGGACACCGCTTCCTTCAGTGGTCGCCACCTCGCTCGTGGGCCCCTACAATACCCACGTTATTCCTGTCCTTTTGCAACCGAATCCTTTCTATAAGGTATTTCTTTAATAAGGTATTGCTTACCTTCCTGTCCTCGAGCTGCTTCTTGGCAAGGCCGTGCTCGTTCTCGGACCGCCGAGGCTCTTCTTCAATGCGTTGACCTCTGCGATGTCGCGGTAGAGGTCGGCCGTAGTCAGGTATTCGTGATATTGACATACTTATGTTAGACTCCTGCGTATATCTTTTTAGATCCTTAGTCCGGCTTTTCTTTCCGAACACCGAACTAAGCATCAGGGGCTACTGTCTATGCGGTAATATTTTTATATATTCTAAACTTACCTCAAAGCCTGTTAGAAGGCTGGTACAGGCTTCGGTTAGCCCGCTCCTGGCGGACTGAACTTTCTGGATCACCACACTCATAACAGTGCAGTGCTCCTCCTCGATGAAGGCGCTGTTAAGCGCCTCCAGTAAGCTATCCGGTGCCTCCGGTTGGACGGAGGACACCGGCGTCTTACCCTTACTACGAAGGGGCCGCTTGTCGGACTTCGGAACCGCTGAAGGTTCCGGTATGGAGTACGGACAAGGGTCGGGCTTAGAGCCCCTGGGGGTCTCGCTCCCCTCACGCCTGGAGTCCGGGAGGCTGCCTTGCGGCGCCTCCTGCGCCACCTCCTCTTGACCAGGCCCCCCTTTGGGCCCCACCTCGGCGTCGTCAGCAACGTGAGGTGAGGAGGCGGCCGGAAGTGAAGTACTCTCCACTTCCGACGAACTCAGGGACCCACTCGATGAAGCGGCGAGCCTGCCCTGGGCGGGCTGCATGATTGTTCGGCATTAGAGAACACTATGCAATGAAAAAAAGCCATGGGTATCCGGACACTTACGATCTCGCCAGGGGCTTGGCCCTTGTTGGCCACTCCTCGTCGTTGTCGGCGTCGGTGGAGAAGTCCGGAGGAAGGGTCCTTCCCTTCTTGGACTTCCGGCCTCCCAAGTTGGGGCGGCCTTCCTTTTCTTCTCCTTCACCGGGAGAGGTTTTTTCCTCCTCCTCTTCCTCGTGAGGAGGATTCCGCCTCAGGTTGTCGGGCGATGAGTCCGACAAAGACTGGCGCCGAGAGCTCCTTCGAGGTCCCGTGGCCTTCTTCTTGGCCTTCTTCTCCGGCACCACGTAAGGCGCCGGAACCAGCAGCCCCGCCAAGCGGGCGTCTGCCGGATCTTCTGGCAAATGGGCCGGACATTTAATCTGTCCGGACGTCTTCAGCCAGTCCTGTCAAAGGTTAGGGAGTTTTAGATCCCACATAGAGTCAATCTATGAAAAACAAGAGTCCCATAAAGGGTAAAATAACTTACCTTGCTGGCTTAACGCTGCGAGCTGAATCCGCGATCTTCGGTAGCGGATGTGGGAGCCTCGGCGCTTGAATAGCACTCTTCCGTGCATCTTCGTGCGTAGTGTCAAGAGCCTTTTCAGAGTTGGGTGTTGTGCCGATCGAACTCCCACAATTTGAAGGCCCGTTGTTGGCATGGGAGAATCCGCGGATGAGCATCACCTGGATTACGTTGACAAGCCCGAGATTCTTGTCCACCGTGTTTGGACGCAAGTTTGGAGTCCGGATAGCTCATCTCGAACTCCCCCCCCACGCCCGCCCGCTCTTTCCATGATGTGAGCCGTGTGGGGAAGCCAGATCGAATTCGGGGCCGCCGCCCATTGAGAGTCGCTGCGGCTCGGTGATGTAGAACCACCCCGATTGCCACCCTTTATGGTCTCCACAAAGGAGCCCTCGAGCCATAGGACTTTGGCCATCTTGCCAACCATGGCGCCCAAGACTCCGCTTACGGCTGCCCACTACCTTCGCTTGACATTGAAGATCTTCAGCCATAAGCGGGCGGGGCTGGATGCAGAGGAAGGCCTCGCACACGACGATAAACGCCGAGATGTTGAGGATGAAGTTCGGGGCCAGATCGTGGAAATCCAAGCCGTAGTAGAACATGAGCCCCCAGACAAATGGGTGAAGTGGAAAACCTACACGCGGAGGAAGTGGGTGAGGAACACCACCCTTTCATGGGGCCTGGGGGTGGGAATGAGCTGCCCCTCATCGGGTAGCCGGTGCGCGATGTTGCTGGACAAGTATCCGGCCTTCCGCAGCTTTTTGATGTGCCCCTCCGTGACGAAGGAGGCCATCCACCTGCCTCCCGCTCCGGACATAGTTGGAGAAGGTTGAGGTGGGGTGTGCGGACTTGGGCGCTGGAGCTCGAAAAGGAAATGGATGAGCAAAGGAGGAAGAAGGCGTAGGAGAAAAGGTGGATCCTTATCCCCTTATATGGATGGACGAAGCTATGCGTCCCCTTCCAGCCTGGTAAAACTCGCTTATCTCCGAAGCGCCGTAATCAATGACGCGGATGGGTTACCCACGTCCGTATTGATGAGAATCCCGGAATAAGGGGGCACGATCTTCGCTTTGATAAGAGGTGTCAAGGAAACCGCCTTGCTAAACGCGCTGAGGTGGAACAGTAAAAACGATTCGTATAAAGGCTTGGCCGTGGTGTGATGTCACGCCGCGGAATACGTCAGCAGATCTGTGCAAAAGTTATTCTCTCTACGGTAGTATCTGGAACTTGTTTTGCAGAGCCGGACACTATCCTTGTGTTCAGAATCTTCTATGAAGTATTCGGAGGAGGAACCCGCCTTGCAAGGCCGAAGACAATATGCGCGTGGGAGTCGTCGTCATTGAAGCCTAGTTCAGGGGCTACTGAAGGAGTCCTGGATTAGGGGGTGTCTGGATAGCCGAACTATCACCGTTGGCCGGACTCCTGGACTATGAAGATACAAGATTGAAGACTTCGTCCCGTGTCCGGATGGGACATTCCTTAGCATGGAAGGCAAGCTTGGCGATACGGATATGTAGATCTCCTACCATTGTAACCGACTCAGGTAACCCTAACCCTATTCGGTGTCTATATAAACCAAAGGGTTTTAGTCCCAGAGGACTAACAACAACAATCATACCATAGGCTAGCTTCTAGGGTTTAGCCTCTCGATCTCGTGGTAGATCTACTCTTGTACTACCCATATCATCAATATTAATCAAGGAGTACGGTATTACCTCCATCGAGAGGGCCCGAACCTGGGTAAAAACATCGTGTCCCTTGTCTCCTATTACCATCCGCCTAGACGCACAGTTCGGGACCCCCTACCCGAGATCCGCCGGTTTTGACACCGACAGAGACCAAGACCAGCCGGATGGCAGGACTGAGGTCACCATGGAACCCGAGACGGCGTCATCACCAGAGTATTTTGCAGGCGAAGACCGCTTTTGTCACGATAAGTTGTACTACCTATCCCCTTTCAAATTGGTCGCCGTTGTTGGCTCCCTTCCCGCTCAATATTTGGGGAGAGGACCAGGGCCTATATAAGTAGAACTAGCCACCATAGTGGAGGCAACTCATCTTGGACTGGATCCACACATCCACAAGTCCGCAGAGCACAAGAACACTTCAACCTCAGGAGGCTGTTCTTCCCCTTGTATTGTTCATCATCCGCCCAAGAGGCAATCCACCACCACCACCACACTGGAGTAGGGTATTATAATACGTCTCCGTCGTATCTATAATTTTTTATTATTCCATGCCAATATTATTCAACTTTCATATACTTTTTGGCAACGTTTTATATTATTTTTGGGGCTAACATATTGATCCAAAGGCTCAGTGGCAGTCCTGCCTGCTGCATGTTTTGGTTTCGCAGAATATCCATATCAAACGGAGTCCAAACGGGATAAAACGGATGGAGCTTATTTTTGGAAAATATGGAAAATTTGGAAGGAAAATCAACGCGAACCAAAGGTGCGAGGTGGCCACGAGGCGGGGGCGCCGCCTTCGGGCGCGCCCCCTACCCTCGTGAGCCCACCGTAAGGCGGTTGATGCTCTTCTTTTGCCGCAAGAAAGCTAATATTCGGAAAAAAATCACGGCGAAGGTTTCAGGCCAATAGGAGTTATGGATCTCCATATATACACGAAACGGTGAAACAGAGCCAGAACAGAACGCAGAGACAGAGAGATAGATCCAATCTCGGAGGGGCTCTCGCCCCTACCAAGCCATGGGAGCCAAGGACCAGAGGGGAAACCCTTCTCCCATCTAGGGAGGAGGTCAAGGAAGAAGAAGAAGAAGGGCCCCCCTCTCCCCCTTGCTTCCGGTGGCGCCGGAGCGCTGCCGGGGGCCATCATCATCACCGCAATCTTCACCAACACCACCGTCATCTTCACCAACATCTCCATCACCTTCCCCCCTCTATCTACAGCGGTCCACTCTCCCGCAACCCGCTGTACCCTCTACTTGAACATGGTGCTTTATGCCTCATATTATTTTCCAATCATGTGTTGCCATCCTATGATGTCTGAGTAGATTTTCGTTGTCCTATCGGTGATTGATGAATTGCTATGATTGGTTTGAGTTGCATGTTTTATTATTGGTGTTGTCCTATTGTGCCCTCCGTGTCGCGCAAGCGTGACGGATTCTCGGTGTAGGGTTTGCAATATGTTTATGATTTGCTTATGGTGGGTGGCGTGTGTGACAGAAGCACAGACCCGAGTAAGTAGGTTGTTTGCGTATGGGATAAAGGGGACTTGATACATTAATGCTATGGTTGGCTTTTACCTTAATGAATCTTTAGTAGTTGGGGATGCTTGCTAGAGTTCCAATCATAAGTGCATATGATCCAAGTAGAGAAAGTATGTTAGCTTATGCCTCTCCCTCAAATAGAATTGCAATAGTGATTACCGGTCTAGTAATATAGTCAGTTGCTTAGGGACAATTCCACAACTGCTACCACCACTTTTCCACACTCGCCATATTTACTTTAGTTGTGTTTTTATCTAAACAGCCCCTAGCTTTCATTTACGTGCTCTTTACTTTCTTGCAAGCTTACCCAAAACACCTACAAAGTACTTCTAGTTTCATACTTGTTTTGCAGTTTAACGTCAAGTGTACGTAGAGTTGTATCGGTGGTCGATAGAACTTGAGGGAATATTTGTTCTACCTTTAGCTCCTCGTTGGGTTCGACACTCTTACTTATCGAAAAGAGGCTACAATTGACCCCTATACTTGTGGGTTATCAAGACCTTTTTCGGCGCCGCTGTCGGGAGTTATAGTGTGGGGTGAATATTCTCGTGTGTGCTTGTTTGCTTTATCACTAAGTAATATTTATTTGATGTTCTTAGTTGTTCTTTATCTTTAGTTATGGATATGGAACACGAAATACCAAAAAAATTAGGTGTACTTGCTGCTCATGGAGATGGGGAACCTCCTAAAACCCTCGATGCTGGTTATGTGAAAGATATTATATACTACTTTAATAATATTGAGAAAACCCCATTCAATTATGTAATGGGAGTAACGTTGGATCAACATGAATACTTTAGGGATTATCGCTTAACATAAAAAGGGAAACTATTATGGGATCAAATTCATATATTGAAGTGGTATGCTTGGCAACTATGCGTGAGTTATGATTTTACTTGTGGCTCTAGGATGGAGGCTCCACACCTTCCCTTTTCATGCGAATTTAATGATAATGAAACCTTAGCTTCTTATGCTAATGGTATATATGATTACTATGATGTGGAACAAATTGCTTTTATGGGTGCTTATGAAATTGAAGCTATGTGTAAAGAGTTTGAGGATTTTGATGATGCTGTTTATAGATCTGAAAATTTAGCTATCCTCAAATATTTCTATGAGAATTATAAATACAATTATGAAATTAATGCACTTATTAAGAAAGTCTCCGCTGTCCAAGAAGAGACTAATATTTTGCAGGAATCTATGGAAGAAGAAGTTAATGAAACTGTGAGCTCATTGGATGAAAAAGATGAGGAGGAGAGCGAAGAACAAAAGGAGGAAGAGCGGATTGATCACCCGTGCCCACCTTCTAATGAGAGTAACTCTTCAACTCATACATTGTTTAATTCCCGTTCACCTCGCCATCAAGGATGATTGTTATGATGACTGTTATGATCCCGATGATTCTTTTGAAATATCCCTTTTTGATGATGCTTGCTATGCTTGTGGCCAAGATGCCAATATGAATTATGCTTATGGAGATGAACTTTCTATAGTTCCTTATGTTATGAATGAAATTGTTGCTATTGCACCCACACATGATAGTCCTATTATCTTTTTGAATTCTCCCGACTACACTATATCAGAGAAGCTTGCACTTATTAAGGATTATATTGATAGGTTGCCTTTTACTACTACACATGATGATTTTGATGAATATAATATGCATGTGCTTGCTGCTCCTACTTGCAATTATTATGAGAGAGGAACTATATCTCCACCTCTCTATGTTTCCAACACGATAAAATTGCAAGAAACCATTTACACTATGCATTGGCCTTTACTATGTGTGCATGAATTGTTGTTTTATGACATGCCGATGCATAGGAAGAGAGTTAGACTTCATCATTACATGATATATGTTACTTTGTGCTCACTACTAAATTACAAATCATTGCTAATTAAAATTGGCTTTGATATACCTTGGGATCCGTGGATTCACTACTTGAGCACTATATGCCTAGCTTAATGGCTTTAAAGAAAGCACTGCCGTGGAGACCACCGGAAGTTTTAGAGAGTCATTTATTTCTGTTGAGTGCTTTCATATAGTTTAAAAACAACAAAAATAAAGAGGGGAACCCAAAACTTATTCAAAAAGGAAAGTGAAAGTGAGAAAGACAAGCATTGTTGAAGTGGGAGAGCTCCTTGAACTTTGTTCATGCTCATGGCAAATTTGTGAATATTGATTACAGAAACTTTTCAACAAAAATAATTATACCCTTGTACAATTCCATTGTATTATAAAAATAATGTGCCAAGGTTTGCCTTTAGGATGTTTACAATGCTTGTTGGTTTGTGCGTTGCAGGACAGAAACTTTGGCTGTAGTGTGCGAATTTTAGTTTTTTACTGGAACGCCAAATGGTTCTGATTCTTTTTGCACTGTATTGCTGTACAAATTTTTATGTTTCCTAATTTTGGCAGAATTTTTCAAGTATCAGAAGTATGGTGAATGTTCATATTATTACAGACTGTTCTGTTTTAGACAGATTCTGTTTTTTATGCATAGTTTGCTTGTTTTGATGAAACTATAAATTTATATCAGTGGATTAAGCCATGAAAAAGTTATATTATAGTAGACACAATGCAAATACAAAGTATGAGTTGGTTTGCAACAGTACTTAGAGTAGTGATTTGCTTTATTATACTAACGGATCTTACCGAGTTTTCTGTTGGAGTTTTGTGTCGATGAAGTGTTCGATGACCAAGAAGGTCTCGATGTGAGAAGAAGGAAGAGAGGCAAGAGCTCAAGCTTGGGTATGCCCAAGGCACCCCAAGTAAATATTCAAGGAGACTCAAGCGTCTAAGCTTGGGGATGGTGGGAAGGCATCCCCTCTTTCTTCAACAAGTATCGGTATGTTTTCGGATTCGTTTCATTCATGTGATATGTGCAAATCTTGGAGCGTCTTTTGCATTTAGTTTTCATTTTTCTTTTATGCAACATGCTGGTACGAGATGGTCCTTGGTTGATTTATAGAATGCTCTTTGCACTTCACTAATATCTTTTGAGTATGGCTTTATAGAATGCTTCATGTGCTTCACTTATATCATTTGAAGTTTGGATTGCCTGTTTCTCTTTACATAGACAACCGCCATTTGTAGAATGCTCTTTTGCTTCACTTATATTTGTTAGAGCGCGGGCATATCTTTTGTAGAAAGAATTAAACTCTCTTTCTTCACTTATATCTATTTAGGGAGATGACAGGAACTGGTCATTCACATGGTTAGTCATAAAACCCTACATAAAACTTGTAGATCGCTGAATATGATATGTTTGATTCCTTGCAATAGTTTTGTGATATAAAGGTGGTGATATTAGAGTCGTGCTAGTTGAGTAATTGTGAAACTGAGAAATACTTGTGTTGAGGTTTGCAAGTCCCGTAGCATGCACGTATGGTGAACCGTTACGTAACGAAGTCGGAGCATGAGGTGTTTATTGATTGCCTTCCTTATGAGTGGCGGTCGGGGACGAGCGATGGTCTTTTCCTACCAATCCATCCCCCTAGGAGCATGCGCGTAGTACTTTGTTTCGATGACTAATAGATTTTTGCAGTAAGTATGTGAGTTCTTTATGACTAATGTTGAGTCCATGGATTATACGCACTCTCACCCTTCCATCATTGCTAGCTCTTCGGTACCGTGCATTGCCCTTTCTCACCTCGAAAGTTGGTGCAAACTTTGCCGGTGCATCCAAACCCTGTGATACGATATGCTCTGTCACACATAAGCCTCATTATATCTTCCTCAAAACAGCCACCATACCTACCTATCATGGCATTTCCATAGCCATTCCGAGATATATTGCCATGCAACTTTCATCATCATCATCATATTCATGACTTGAGCATTCATTGTCATATTGCTTTGCATGATCGTAAGATAGCTAGCATGATGTTTTCATGGCTTGTCCGTTTTTTGATGTCATTATTACGCTAGATCATTGCACATCCCGGTACACTGCCAACGGCATTCCTATAGAGTCATATCTTTGTTCTAGTATCGAGTTGTAATATCGAGTTGTAAGTAAATAAAAGAGTGATGATCATCGTTATTAGAGCATTGCCCCATCCAAAAAAAAGAGAGGCCAAAGAAGCCTAAATAAAAAAATGGGGCCAAAGAAGCCCGCAAAAAAAAAAATAAAATAAAAGGCAATGTTACTATCTCTTTTTCCACACTTGTGCTTCAAAAGTAGCACCATGTTCTTCATGTAGTGAGTCTCATATCTTGTGCTTCAAAGTAGCACCATGTTCTTCATATAGATTGTCTCATATGTTGTCACTTTCATATACTAGTGGGAATTTTCATTATAGAACTTGGCTTGTATATTCCAACGATGGGCTTCCTCAAATGCACTATGTCTTCATGAGCAAGCAAGTTGGATGCACACCCACTTAGTTTCAGTTTGAGCTTTCATACACTTATAGCTCTTAGTCCATCCGTTGCATGGCAATCCCTACTCCTCACATTGATATCTATTAATGGGCATCTCCATAGCCCGTTGATACGCCTAGTTGATGTGAGACTTTCTCCTTTTTTTGTCTTCTCCACATAACCCCCATCATCAAATTCTATTCCACCTATAGTGCTATGTCCATGGCTCATGCTCATGTATTGCGTGAAAGTTGAAAAGGTTTGAGAACGTCAAAAGTATGAGACAATTGCTTGGCTTGTCATCGGGGTTGTGCATGATGTGAATATTTTGTGTGGTGAAGATGGAGCATAGCCAGACTATATGATTTTGTAGGGATGAGCTTTCTTTGGCTATGGTATTTCAATAAAACATAATTGCTTGGTTGGTATGCTTGAAGTATTATTTTTATGTCAAACGATAGACTATTGTTTTGAATCACTCGTGTCTTAATATTCATGCCATGATTAGACATATGATCAAGATTATGCTAGGTAGCATTCCACATCAAAAATTATCTTTTTTATCATGTACCTACTCGAGGACGAGCAGGAATTAAGCTTAGATGCTGATACGTCTCCGTCGTATCTATAATTTTTATTGTTCCATGCCAATATTATTCAACTTTCATATACTTTTTGGCAACTTTTTATATTATTTTGGGACTAACATATTGATCCGAAGGCTCAAAGGCCAGCCCCTGCTGTTGTATGTTTTTGGTTTCGCAGAATATCCATATCAAACGGAGTCCAAACGGGATAAAAACGGACGGAGCTTATTTTTGGAAAATATGGAAAATTTGGAAGGAAAATCAACGCGAACCAGTGCCCGAGGTGGTCACGAGGCAGGGGGCACGCCTACCCCCCTGGGCACGCCCCTACTCTCGTGAGCCCACCGTAAGGCGGTTGATGCTCTTCTTTTGCCGCAAGAAAGCTAATATTCGGAAAAAAATCACGGCGAAGGTTTCAGGCCAATCGGAGTTACGGATCTCCGGATATACACGAAACGGTGAAACAGAGCCGATGCGACGCAGAGATGTAGAGATAGATCCAATCTCGAAGGGGCTCTCACCCCTCCCAAGCCATGGGAGCCAAGGACCAGAGGGGAAACCCTTCTCCCATCTAGGGAGGAGGTCAAGGAAGAAGAAGAAGAAGGGGGCCCCTCTCCCCCTTGCTTCCGGTGGCGCCGGAGCGCTGCCGGGGGCCATCATCATCACCGCAATCTTCACCAACACCACCGTCATCTTCACCAACATCTCCATCACCTTCCCCCCTCTATCTACAGTGGTCCACTCTCCCACAACCCGCTGTACCCTCTACTTGAACATGGTGCTTTATTGTTCATATTATTTTCCAATTATGTGTTGCCAGCCTATGATGTCTGAGTAGATTTTCGTTGTCCTATCGGTGATTGATTAATTGCTATGATTGGTTTGAGTTGCATTTTTTATTATTGGTGCTGTCCTATTGTGCCCTCCGTGTTGCGCAAGCGTGAGGGATTCTCGCTGTAGGGTTTGCAATATGTTTATGATTTGCTTATGGTGGGTGGCGTGAGTGATGTGAAGCTAATGCACCGAAGTAAGTAGGTTGTTTTATTATGGGATAAAGGGGACTTGATGCATTAATGCTATGGTTGGGTTTTACCTTAATGAATCTTTAGTAGTTGCGGATGCTTGCTAGAGTTCCAATCATAAGTGCATATGATCCAAGTAGAGAAAGTATGTTAGCTTATGCCTCTCCCTCAAATAGAATTGCAATAGTGATTACCGGTCTAGTAATATAGTCAGTTGCTTAGGGACAATTCCACAACTCCTACCACCACTTTTCCACACTCGCCATATTTACTTTAGTTGTGTTTTAATCTAAATAGCCCCTAGCATTTATTTACGTGCTCTTTACTTTCTTGCAAGCTTACCCAAAACACCTACAAAGTACTTCTAGTTTCATACTTGTTCCCGGTAAAGCGAACGTCAAGTGTACGTATAGTTGTATCGGTGGTCGATAGAACTTGAGGGAATATTTGTTCTACCTTTTGCTTCTCGTTGGGTTCGACAATCTTACTTATCAAAAGAGGCTACAATTGATCCCCTATACTTGTGGGTTATCATATTACACCACAACGGTGGCCCGAACTAGTATAAATCTTGTGTCTTTGTGTTGCGAGTTCGGCGAGTTTGTCCGCGAGATCTTAGCGAGCTTGGGCATTGATCACCAGGAAGGAAATCTTCGCGCACACCCTAGTATTCGAACCTTAAGGGTTTTGTCGGAACCCGTGATCCGACATTTGGCGCGCCAGGTAGGGGTGCGCCGGAGCTTCCCTTCCGTCATTCGCGTCTAGTTGCTCCATCGTCTCCACGGCGGACGCTCTCCGTGCTCGTGCCGAGCGCCGTGCTTCCCTGGCCACCCGCGTCACTCGGACGGCTCCCATCGGTGGGCCACCTCGTCGTTCTCCGTCTCCTGCCGCCAACGCTGCCACCGGCCCGACAGGGAACGAGCAGCAAGCGTCCTTGCTGCACCCCTCGGTGCAGCAGGACGGCCGCACCGCCACTCCTTCGCTGACTCCCACTGGTTCGTCGTCCCATGCTTGTCGCGCTCCCATGGACGCACGGGCCGTGCTCCTCATGGCGCACGAGCTCCCGCACTACCGCCCGGTCGACGACCTCTACGAGTACTTGCTCGACCGCATTGCCGAGCTTGCCCGCGGCCCAAGGGGCTCCCCTGTGCCGTCCTCTCTCCGCCGAGCCCATCGCCAGCTTCAGGCGACGCAGCTCACGGAGCGCCTCCACCACCTCTGCCCCAAGATGGCGCCTTGGTGCCAAGGCGTGCGGCTCCGTGACGCGATTCGCCGCGTCCGGCGCCCGCGCGTGAAGAAGGAAGCTGCCAAGAAGTTCTTCGACCGCAAGAGAAAGCTCCGCCACTCCTCACTCCGCCGCGCCAGGATCGTCTGACGCGGCAGGCCCCCGCGCCACTTGCCATGGCGGCGCGTGGGCGCCAGGACCAAGCTCCGCCTCCAAGATGGGCCCCGACGACCACGGCCGGCTGCCGCGCCTTCACCCCCGAGCTGTGTAGCGTCGCCTGGCCGGGCAAGTTCAAGCCAGATCTGCCTTCACGCTACGATGACACCCTCGACCCTGCGGAGTTCCTGCAGCTCTACGAGCTGAGCATGGAGGCGGTCAACGGCGACGAGAAAGTCATGGCGAACTAGTTCCCTATGGCACTCAAAGACAACGCCCGTTCGTGGCTCCTGAACCTGCCTCCAGGCTTGATCTCCTCCTGGGACGAGATGCGCGACCACTTTGTCGTCAACTTCCAGGGCACTCGCGACCGCCCGCCGGCCGCGGGTGACCTGCGCCGCATCAAGCAACAGTCAGGAGAGACCCTCCAGAAGTACATCCAGCACTTCAACAACACTCGCCTCAAGATCCCCAAGGTGACGGACGAGGCCATCATCTCCGCGTTCTCTGATGGCGTCCGCGACATCAAGATGAAGGAAGAGCTCGCTATCCACGAGGAGCCGTGCACATCTCAGGAGCTGTTCAACCTGGCGACCAAGTGCACAAGAGCTAAGGAAGGGCGCCTCTCCCTCCTCGAGCTGCCAGCTGCAGGCCCGGAGGAGAAGAAGGCTAAGGCAAAGGACGTGAAGCGCAAGGAAGCAGTCGTGCTCGCAGCGGAGCCGGACACCAAGTGAGGCAGAGATCAGCCCGAGTCGTCCAAGAGTAGCCGGCCATTCTACACCTTCCACAACCTGAACACCCACAACACCAGCGACTGTAAAGAGCTCAGAGGCATTCGAGAACGACGCTTCGGTTGACGGCCCGAGCGCAGCGACCGGGGCTACGGCTGAGGAGGAGGACGTGGTGGCGGGCGCTGGGACGATCGTGGCCCACGCCAGGAGTGGCGCTACAGGCCTCGTGAGGACCGCTGGCAGGATCATCCTCGCGAGGGCGCCTGGAGGGACCAGCCTCGTGAGGATCGACCTCATGGCAACACCGGTCTTCCCCCGCTGCCGCCACTGCCTAGAACGAACGACGAGCTGCATCTTGGGCGGAGCTCAGGCCGCAACCTCGCATCATATCTTCAAACAGTTTTCTCGTGAAGTGAATGCAGTCCTCCCCAAGCTGGAGGCCACGCGCCCGCTCAGGTGGTCCCAATGCGCCATCACCTTCAACTCGGCAGATCAGCTCAAGGGCGCAGCTACCGCTGGCGCCATCCCGATGCTTTGTTCACCAGTCATAAGCAACGTGCAAGTTACCAAGACCCTCATCAACGGTGGCGCAGGACTCAACGTCCTGTCCGTCGACACGTTTGACAACCTCCAAGTGCCATATGACCAGCTTCAGCCTACCAAGCCTTTCTCAGGAGTGACCGACGGCTCCACCATACCAATAGGGCAGGTCTGCCTCCCTGTCACCTTCGGAGAACGCAAGAACTACCGCACCAAGCTCATCGACTTCGATGTCACGCACATCCGCCTGCCATACAACGCCATCCTGGGTATCTAGCCCTGGCCAAGTTCATGGCAGTGACCCACCACGGCTACAACGTCGTCAAGATGCCGGGAAGCGGCGGAATCATCACGGTCCCATGTGAAGAAAGAGATGCGGTGTGCTCCCTCGAGCATGCCTTTCAAGCTGCAGCAATCCACGACCCCGACAGCTAGGGCGATGGCCCTCCGGAGGCCATCCCCAAGAAGAAGAAGCGATTCGCCGCGTCGGACCTCGTGGAGGGTGGCGTCGCGGCTGGAACCTCATCAGGATCAGCGCCCGCTCCAGGGGCGCCTCCCTCCATCGCATAGGAAGGCGTGCCCAGTGCCCTCCTCGGACAGTGTCGGTGTTCTGGGAACGGGGGTACCCATACTTGCCTGCCTGCGGCTTGCGGCATGGCTCAAGGGGCGGCCCATCAAGGCCCATCTTCATCAGCGCAAGCTCAAGACCCTCGTGAGGGGCCAAGCCTCGCGGGGCGAACAACAGGAAGCTTCCTCAGGAACGGCCTCGTCAGGCTGGCTCGCGAGGAGGCGGAGAGATCAAGGCGGGGTACCTCACGAGTTGCCCATGACGCAAGCCATGATTTACCAAGGGCGCCAAAGTGGAGCGCCAAAGACGCTGGCAGTTGTCCTCCTTTCCTCTTTGGTGCAAAGGGAGCAAGCGCAGTAAGAGTATCAAGCAAAGCATCCGCTTTGGTGCAACAAGACCTGCATCATAGCGGAAGGAAGGAAGTCATTAGGAGCCCAAGCCGCGCTACCACCAGAGCCTTTGACAAAGCGAGGACCAACTTTAGTCAGGATAAGTGTACTAGATGTTCCTCTTCAAAATGGCCAATTGTTGGCGCCCTTCCCGCTCAATATTTGGGAAGAGGCCCAGGGCCTCTGCCTATAAATAGGACTAGCCACCCTCAGAGTAGGGGCATCTGATCCGGCATCTAGAAATCTGGAGGCTGCATAGAGAGAGAGAGAGAGAGAGAGAGAGAGAGAGAGAGAAGCGACTGAACTCCCCCTAGCAGTTCATCGCACCAGCCAAGAACAAACCCTCGCGAGGTTGTTCTTCCTTGTATTGTTCATCATCATCAGCCCAAGAGGCAATCCACCACACCACAAACTAGAGTAGGGTATTACACCACAATGGTGGCCCGAACTAGTATAAACCCTGTGTCTCTTGTGTTGTTCCTTTCATAGTTTAGATCCTAGCGAGGCGGCGAGGTGCAGGTAGGTAGAGGGCGAGATATCCGCGCGCACCCCAGTGTTGGAACCTAGAGGGTCTGCCGGAACCCGAAGTCCGACATTTGGCGCGCCAGGTAGGGGTGCGCCGGAACTCGTCTTCCGCCGCCCTATTCTTCGCCGACCATCGCATCCATGTCAGAAGCTCGTCGGGCCCGCGCCGAGCGCTGAGCCGCTCTCGCTTCCTGCATCGCCCAGACGGCCCCCGTCGGTGGCCGAACCCGCCGTTCCCCGTTGCCTGCCGTCAATGCCGCCACCGGCCCGGCGGGGAACGAGCAGCAAGCATCGTCCCAGCATCCGTCCGTGAGGCGAGACGGCCGCACTGCTACTCCTTCACTCGCCCCAGCTGGTTCTTCGTCTCGCGCGCTCCGCGCGCCCATGGAGGCTCGAGCTGCACTCATCGCGGCAAACGAGCTCCTGCACTACCGCCCTGTCGACGACGTCTATGAGGTGGCTCGACTGCGTCGCCGAGCTTCGTCCGCGCCAGGGGCTCCCAGCCGTCCTTCTCTCTGCACCGCGCCCCGTCCTGCGTGGGCGATGAAGCTCCGGGGGCGCCTCAGCCGCCTCCCCCTCAAGAAGGCGCCCTGGCCTCAAGGTGCGTGGCCCCTGGGTGGATCCCGCTTCGTCCGGCACCAGTGCAGCAAGAGCAGAGCTGTCAAGAGGTCCCTCGTCCCCAAGAAGCTGCCCGAGTGCTCCCTGCACCGGCTCGTCACGACCACGCTCCTGCTCCAGCATGCCAAGACCCCGCGCTGCTCCCAAACTGCGCAGCGCATGGGGACCCGCAAGACCAGGCTCTCCGTCACCAAAGGCCTCCGTGGCCACAGAGGCTGCCACGCCTTCACCACCGAAGCTGCAGCTGTCAAGCGTGGCCGACAAGTTCAAGCCAGACCTGCCTCCTCGCTTCTGACGGCACGGCCGACCCTGCGGAGTTCCTCCAGCTCTCTGAGCTGGGCATCGGGCCGCCAGCAGGGGACGAGAAGGTCATGGCGAACTGGTTTCCCATGGCACTCAAGGACGGAGCCAGCACTGGCTCCTCGAACTCAACTCCTGCACGATCTCCTCCGGGACGAGATGCGCACCCACTTCATCGCCAACTTCCAAGGTACGCGACCGGCCTCCTGCCGTGGCGACATGCGCCGCGATCAGCAGCAACCAGGGGAGACCCTGCGAAGTACATCCAGCTTCAACAACGCACGCCTCAAGATTCCCAAAGGCGACCGAGGAAGCCATCATCTCAGCCTTCTCGACGGGTGCGTGACGTCAAGATGAAGGAGTAAGTGGCGATGCATGAAGATCTATGCACTTCCTTGAGTTGTTCAACTTGGCGACCAAGTGCGCCAGGTCGAGGAAGGGCGCCTTTCCTCCTCGAGCTGCCACCGCATACGTAAGAGAAGAAATCCAAGGCCAAGGACGTGAAGCTCAAGGTGGCTGACGTGATCTCGCCAGAACCAGACACCAAGCGGGGTAGAGATCAGCCCGAGTCTTCCAAGGGCAGCCGGTACTGTGTGTACCACGACCTCCACACCCACAACACCAACGAATGTCAAGAGCTCCGGGCCGTGTGAGAAGGGAGGATCGGCCGACGCCCCGACCGCAACGATCGAGGCTACGGCCGAGGAGGAGGAAGGAACGCAGGACACTGGGAAGACCGTGGCCCTCGCCAAGGGTGGCACGACTGACCTCGCGAGGATCGCTGGCGGGATCAGCCTCATGAGGGAGACCGAGGGATCAGCCTCGCGAGGATCGCCTGAAGGAAACGCATGAGCCTCCCTCCTCTGCCGCCACAGCCAAGGAGAAACGAGGACCATCATCGGGGCCGAGGGGCTGGGGCTTGTGAGCCGCCATGATCGCTTGCATCCTGGGCGGAGCTCAAGCCCTAGCCTCCCAGTGCATCTTCAAGCAGTTCGCCCGTGAAGTGAATGCAATCCTCCCCAAGCTCGAAGCCACGCGCCCTCTCAGGTGGTCAGCGTGCGCCATCACGTTCAGCTCAGTGGATCAGCTCAAGTGCGCGGCCACAGCCAGAGTCCTCCCGATGCTTTGTTCCCCAATCATCAGCAACGTGCAAGTCACCAGGACCCTCATCAAGGGCGGAGCAGTGCTCATATCTCCTACTCAGGACAAGCTCTACTACGTCGTGCAGCTCTGTTTCCAGCATGGAGAAAAGGTCTCCAACAACATAGCAGAATATGAAGGCCTAATAGCAGGCTCAAGGCCGCATTGCCCTAGGAGTGAAGCGCCTTACCATCAAGGGTGATTCACAACTCCTCGTCAACTTCTCCAACAAGGTGTACGAGCCGAGGGATGAGCACATGGAAGCCTACCTTGCGGAGGTCCGCAAGATGGAGAAGCAGTTCTGGGGGCTGGAGTTGCAGCATGTGCCCCGTGGCACCAATCAGGAGGCCGACGACATCGCCAAACGAGCATCCAGGCGGCTACCTCAGGAGCCTGGTGTCTTCGAGGAGCGGCTCTTCAAGCCCTCGGCCATGCCATCATCTGTCAGCGCGGGCGCAGCCTGGGAGGAGCTCCCCGGCCACCAGCCTCGGGAGCCCCGGCACGTGGCCTGGCCTCGAGCACGCCCGCTCTTGACGATGGAGCCTCGGGAGGTGCTTTGGATCACAGAGCTCCGAGCTACTTGACGCAAGGGACCCTGCCGGAGAAGGAGGAGGAAGCGGAGCGTGTGGCGCAGCATGCCACATCATACTGCATCAGGGATGGAGAGCTCTATAGGAAGCGACCAAATGATGTGTCTCTACGCTGCATCTCCAGGGAGCAAGGGAAGGAACTGCTGGTAGATATACACGGTGGAGACTGTGGGCATCATTCATCATCACGGACCCTCGTGGGCAAGGCGTTCCGCAGCAGTTTCTATTGGCCTACTGCGCTCAATGATGGCGTTGAACTGGTGAAGGCTTGCGAGGCCTGCCAATTCCATGCCAAGCAGATCCACGAGCCGGCGGGAGGTCTGCAAACTATACCTCTCTCGTGGCCATTCGCGGTCTGGGTGCTGGATATCCTGGGCCCGTTCCCTCGGGCGCCAGGGGGCTATCGCTACCTCTACTTCGCCGTGGACAAGTTCACCAAGTGGGCTGAAGTGGAAGCCGTCCGCACCATCCCCGCAGATTCTGCGGTCAAGTTCATCAAGGGCATCGTGAGCCGGTTCGGGGTGCCGAGCCGCATCATCACCGACAACGGTTCGCAATTCACCAGTAACCTTTTCAAAACATATTGTGCTAACCTTGGGACGCAGATATGCTACGCCTCGGTAGCGCACTCCACGGAGCAACGCTGTCAAGCGGGCTAACGCGGAGGTCTTGAGAGGCCTCAAGACCAGAACATTCAAGAAGAAGCTGGAGGCCTGCGGCAGAGGCTGGTACAACGAGCTGCAGTCTGTGTTGTGGCCCATCCGCACAACCGCGACCAAGCCGACCGACGAGACCCAGTTCTTCCTGGTCTATGGAACTAAAGCAGTCCTCCCTCACAAGGTCAGACGTCGTTCCGCACGGGTCCTGGCGTTCGATGAGGCGCAGCAGGATGCCATGCGAGGGACAGACCTCATGTTGGGGGAGGAGCATCGACGGGAAGCCGCGCTGCAAGCGGCAAGATACCAACAAAGCGCCACTGGCGATACCATCGCCGCAACATCCGCCTCCCGGGACTCTCGAGGTAGGAGACCTCGTACTCAAAGCGG
Source organism: Aegilops bicornis (assembly GCA_021605145.1). Classification (NCBI taxonomy): domain Eukaryota; kingdom Viridiplantae; phylum Streptophyta; class Magnoliopsida; order Poales; family Poaceae; genus Aegilops; species Aegilops bicornis. The sequence goes on along the minus strand of CM038672.1, from coordinate 292,457,634 downwards.
GTTCTCTCTCCGTGGAGGGACTGCATAAGCTCTCTCCCATGTGGGAGGGCCCGTTCAAGGTTGTTCATGTTTCCAGGCCTGGCTCCGCACGCTTGGAGACTCAGGAGGGGGTGCCCGTCCCGAACGCGTAGAACATCCAGCACCTCCGGAGGTTTTACCCCTGAAAGGCCCATAGCCTGTGAAGCCGCTGTGTTTTGGAAAAGGCCCAGAGCCTGTGAAGAAGGCGAACGCTTGTGAAGCCGCTGTGTTTTGGAAAAGGCCCAGAGCCTGTGAAGAAGGCGAATGCCTGTGAAGCCGCTGCGTTTTGGAAAAGGCCCAGAGCCTGTGAAGAAGGTGAACGCCTGTGAAGCCGCTGCGTTTTGGAAAAGGCCCGAGTTCGTGAAGAAGGCGAACGCCTGTGAAGCTGTCGCGTTTTGGAAAAGGCCCGGTGCCTGTGAAGAACGCAAGCGCCTGTGAAGTTTATTTTTCTGAGAAAGGCCCAGAGCCTGTGAAGAAGGCCAATGCCTATGAAGCTCGCCGCCCGTGACACTCTCACGTAATAATGAGTTGGGGCTGTACACGCCCCGGAGTCTCAGGAGCGCCGGCCTCGGGCCACAGGGCTCGCCTCCCACGCCTGCTGGCAGCACTTAGCTGCCAATGTGAGAAGACCTCGAAGACTAGATTAGGTGTCGGACGCGGCTTTTCTCATTTGCTTTCTGCAGGTGGCTTGTTCATCCCCATTCGAGGTTTTATTGAAGTTGTTGCCATCTTTGGCTTGTGACTCTTTGCCTTTTCGCTCTCCTGCCTCGATTTCTCTCGCGCAAGTCTCGCGAGGGAGCAACGCGGGCACCCTCGCGAGTGTTTTCTGCCCTTATTGTTTGAGGCTTCCCTACCCGGGTCTACTACAGGAGCACCCCTCCAGTCCGTGGCCCGCGGGCATCACGACACGAACACAGGACATGGGTCGATCGCCTCCACAGCTGAGGCTGGGAGCTACCTCTCCAGTCTAACCTTCGCAGGGCATGAAGCGTTCGACGAGGCCTCGGCCTCGGGAAACGAGGGCCACGACAGGCGCCCCCGAGCTAAGTAATTTCTACGCGCAGGCGTGTGGCACAAAGGCATAATACCGAGATAGCGGAAACAGTACGATAATTAACAGCAATAGTCCAAGCACGCCCACGCGGGGCCCTACACTACAGTCTCTTTGCGCAGGAAAAGGAAGAAGAACAAAACAGGCGCGGCTCGCCTGACACCAACTCGCGGGGGAGACTCGAACTGCATCCGGAGCTCAGGCGGACTCCCTCTCGCGCTTCACCGGGGCGAGACGGCGGGCGGACCCGCTACCTCCCTCCGGGCGGGCGCGGCGGCGCGGAGGCTGGTCGCGGCCACCGCTGGAGGAGTCGCTGCCCGAAGAAGAGTCGTCAAAGCTCGACGAGCCCCAAGCGCCGCCGACCACGCGTGCGGTTTCGTCTTCATCGTCACTGGGGCTGGACGCACGGCCGCGGTCGTCGTTCTCAGGGCAGCACCCAGCGCGGCGACCATCTTCCCCGAACACCCTCACGTAGAGGGTGGCATCGCCGTCAAACTTGAAGTGCAGGTGCACGCCGCTCGCACCACGCTGGCAAGCGTTTGCCAGCTGGTCGAGCCAGGCTCCCGGCTGCAGAGACCTCCAGCCGAAGCCGGAGGCCCGGCCAGTAGCAACCATCCGCCTGGATCCAGAGGCCGCCTGGCACCAGCCGGAAGCTCACCTAGCGAAGCGAGGAAGCTGGAGTTGGTGCTGGTCGGCTCCGCCGACCACACAACGAACTCCGCAGCACTCCGCCGAGTGGAAGCCGGCCTAGGGGGTCAGCATGGGCGTGCGCGCCCCAGCCGTCGGCCGCCCGGTCACCCATGCTGGAGATCACCTCCACGACCGTGAGGAGCCACCATGGGGGCCACAGGGTGTTTGCGAGGATGGCCTCGACCGCGCTTGGGCGGGGGAGAGTCAGACTCCACCTGGCGAGCCTTCCCCTTCTCCGCGGCCGAGAACCTCTTTGGCGGAGCCATGGAGAAGAAGAAGAAGCAAGAGGAGATGGATTAGAAGGGTAGGCGCCGTCCCGTATTTATAGCCGGGGAAGGCCAACCACCGGCCTCCATGATCACAGGTAATCATGACCCGCTTTGCACGCAGGGAATTGTCAATTCGTGCAGTCGCCGAGGCGTCGTGGGGGAGGAGGGCCGCCCACGTCCAATCAACCGCCACGCGGCGCCCAAGGCCGCAAGCTGTTAGGGCCGGCGGCGCTTCGCAATTGCCCCTTCGCTTCTCTGCTCAGCCAAGCCCAGGCGCACCTTGGGCCCGAGGGCTACTGTCGGCGTTCTGGGAACGGGGGTACCCAGACTTGCCTGCATGCGGCCTGCGGCGTGGCTCAAGGGGCGGCCCATCAAGGCCCATCTTCATCAGCACAAGCTCAAGACCCTCGCAAGGGGCCAAGCGTCACGGGGCGAACAACAGGAAGCTTCCTCAGGCACGGCCTCGTCAGGCTGGCTCGCGAGGAGGCGGAGAGACAAGGCGGGGTACCTCACGTGGTGCCCATGATGCAAGCCATGACGACCAAGGGCACCGGTAGGCGCCAGCCAGCAGTGTCCTCCTTTCCTCTTTGGTGCAAAGGGAGCAAGCGCAGGCAAGAGTATCAAGCAAAGGCATCCGTTTCGGTGCAACAAGACCAAGACCGTCACAACGGCAGGAAGGAAGTCATTGTGGAGCCCAAGCCGGCGTCACCACCAGAGCCTTTGACAGGCGAGGACCAACTTTAGTCAGGATAAGTGTACTAGATGTTCCCCTTCAAAATGGCCAATTGTTGGCGCCCTTCCCGCTCAATATTTGGGAAGAGGCCCAGGGCCTCTGCCTATAAATAGGACTAGCCACCCACAGAGTAGGGGAATCTGATCCGGCATCTAGAAATCTGGAGATTGCATAGAGAGTGAGAGAGAGAGAGAGAGAGAGAGAGAGAGAAGCGACTGAACTCCCCCTAGCAGTTCATCGCACTAACCAAGAACAGACCCTCGCGAGGTTGTTCTTCCTTGTATTGTTCATCATCATCAGCCCAAGAGGCAATGCACCACACCACAAACTAGAGTAGGGTATTACACCACAATGGTGGCCCGAACTAGTATAAACCCTATGTCTCTTGTGTTGTTCCTTTCATAGTTTAGATCCTAGCAAGGCGACGAGGTGCAGGTAGGTAGAGGGTGAGATCTCCGTGCGCACCCCAGTGTTCGAACCTAGAGGGTCTGCCAGAACACGAAATCCGACAGGCAGGGCTCGGGGGCTCTCTTCTGGAGGGCCTCAGACCTTGCCAACATCACGAGGGAGGCGCTCGGGCACCAGTTGGAGGCATGCTTCGCGGCACATTTCGCTCAGGAGAACACAGGGCAAGGAGCGCCCACAGCTCAGGAGTTCATCACCAAGGCCACTCAGGAACATCAAGAGGCAAGGGCCATGCACGGCGACCACAGCTCACGAGGCGCAGCTCCCCATCCAGGCGAGGATGTCGGGCTGCGCGTCTGCATCGATGTTCCAGGCTCAACAGGGCCGCATCTCAAGAGCCTTTCTGGCCTTCGCGCGTGGGCTGTTGCGAGGGTCCACCACACAGTTATGTTTGCATGCCTTTCGGCCTGCCGAGCGTGTCATCAGCCTATCAGCGCAACCTGCGGCGTGTCCTGGCGGCTCAGGAGGCCAGGCACCACGCCGTCTTGGCAGAGATGGAGATGGTCCTCAGGGAACCACCTGAGCCCCCAGAGCCTCCCGAGGCTCAGGGCCCTGGTGGTTCGTGAGGAGCAACCCCATCGCCGCGTACCATCAGCTGCCCCAACTCTCCTTCGTCAACAGAACCAGGTGACATTTTCCAAGTTTATTCAGCTGGGAGCGCCCCTCGGGCTGCATCATTTCCAGGCCGCGTGGGTCTGTCCCTGTGGCATGTATCCCTTTTTTATGTCTTTAGCTTACCCTGTTGGGGGCGCCCCTCGGGCTGCATCATCCCCAAGCCGCTCGGGCCTGACCCAGTGGCATGTATCTTCCCTGCTTTTAATTAAGCCTACTACTCTCATGTTTAACCCGCCCGTGGTTACTACCTGCTCGATCTTCGCCTCCCACGGGGCCTCCTCACGCCGGCACGGTGCTGGTGCACGGGTCCGTCCCTGCCACGTCGATAAAACAGAGCGGCCGGGCTCTAGCTCGCGGCACGCCCCGCGCACGTCACCTCAACGGGCCCTCAGTGCCTTCACCCCCTCGTGGAGCGACCAGCGGCGGGCTTCCGACCATAATGACAGATTGTGTTGTTCCTTGTGCTGGCTCGCAGGAATCTCACGAGGATAACACCAGGCGGCACCGCGAGCTCCCACCTCTTCCAAGTAATCCGCTTGCACGTTAAAAGGGGGGCTCCTGAGCATCGCGACTCAAGAGCTCTTACTAGCTCTCCAGCCCTCACCCCCTAGCCTTGACCACGGCATCATGACCTGGCATACCAGCAGCGGCTGAGCTTGCTCGAGGGCCGGGACCTGAGGACGTAGAGCACAAAGGAGAGCATTGGAAGGGGGAGGACTCGTACGGGCCTGACCTAGCTATGCTGCAGGTGTTCACGCATAGGTCTGGCGCATCGCGAAGAATCGACCCCGGACCGCCAAGATAAGTCACGAGCACAGGACAACTAATTGTTGGAACCCTGGGGACATGGTCGCCGCAGCCATGTTGCGGCAATGTCACCTCGCTTTCTTATCTTACCGCAGCTACTTGAGCGCTAAAGGGGACCCCCTGAGCATCGCGCCTCAGGAGATCTTACTGGACCTAGGGCCGATCACCTCCTGGCCTTGACCACGGCAGGCGACCTGGCGTACCAGCAAAGGCTGCACCCTGCCTGGGGACCGGGACCTGTCGGTGTAGAGCAACAAGTTGTCGCGATGTTGGAAAGGGGAAACCGAGCCTTAACAGGACATGCATTCGCGGATTCTCATAATAAGGGAGGTATACACAAAAGACATCACAGATCCTTACACGCCCCCGTGGGGCATTTCTTGATTTCTCGCAGGGAACAAAAGACAAGAAATTAGTAGAATCCTATCTACACCCTCCTGCGGCTGACGCCATCATCAACAGTGGGCTGCGGGAGGCCGACGCCAACCCCATCCAGATCAGCGGCGGCGGTAGCTGGATATCGCAGCCTGCCCTGGGTCCAGCGAGAGCTCGGGGGCACGTAGCTGTCGTCGCTCGTCTCCAGAGTCTCGTAGGCCTCAGGAGAACCGCTGGACTCCCATGGGTCGCTGCTGCTGGAGTAGCCATGAGTGGAGCGCACGTCATCCTGGCGCTCCCCTCCATGGAAACACTCCAAGCGGCGGCCCTCCGCGTCGAAGACCTTGAAGAAGAGCGTGGAGGCGCCGTCATACTCGAAGTGGATCGCGAGGGCGCCTTCCGCTGCAAACCAGCGACCTCGCCCCAGCCGGGTCATGAAGATCTTCTTTGGTGGAGATCGCTTCAACCTCCGCCCCCTGGGCCGGGCGTCGCAGTCGGCATGCTGCAACCAGAGCTCGAGAGGCCCCCTCGGCGGCATCACGTCAGAGAAGAACCGCGGGAAGCAGATCCAAGAGCTTGGGGGCATCAGCGTCCATAACACAAGCTCGCGTGAGGAGTCCATGGCGTGGATTCCGGGCAGCAGCGTGTCACCGTCGCCCCGGCGACATGGCGAAGCGCGCGCGGCAGTGCCGCCGTCACCCCTGCCTCCTGCGCCCCCGGCTTGGGCGTACAAAGGTAGCGAATACCCTGGAGGAGGCCGCTCGCACCAAGGCCTCGTCACCACCTGCATCGCGGCTTAGTCTTGACGATGGACCGGCCTTTCTTCGGCGGAAGCGGCCTTGGATCATCGCGGAGAGCCTTTCCTTTCTCGTCAGCGGAGAATCTTCGGATCGGCACCATCGGAGCTGCAACTAGCAATGGAGCAGAGGGAGAAAGAAGCGAGCGAACAAGGAAGAGATGGGCGATGGGGGCTCTGCCCCCTCCCCATTTATAACGGAAGAAGGCCAACCAGCGCCCCCACGATCACATGTAATGATGATTTTTCTTGCATGTCACAGGGACTTGTCAAGTCGAGCAGTTGCCGAGGCAGCGTGGGGAAGCGGAGACGCCCACGTCCAATCAACCGCCACGTGCCGACCAAGGCCGCAGGATTTTGGGGCCCGCGGCGCTACGCGCTTGACCTTTGGCTTTGCCTCGAAGCCAAGCCCGAGCGCGCCTTGGCCCCAGGGGCTACTGTCAGCGTTCTGGGAACGGGGGTCCCCAGACTTGCCTGCCTGCAGCCTACGGCGTGGGTATGCTAGCAGGCCCATACGGCCCATCTTCATCAACGAGACATTCAAGACCCTCGCGAGGGGCCAAGCCTCGCGAGGCGGGCGACGCAAGACCTCCTCAAGGGCGGCCTCACCATGTTGCCTCGCGAGGAGCGGAGAAATCAAGGCGGGGCAAACCTCGCGAGGCTCCCGTGACATGAGCCATGACGATCGAGATCGGGCGGGCACCACCATGTGCAGCGTCCTTGTTTCCTCTTTGGTGCTAAGGAGGCAAGTGCAGGCGCCGAGTACTGAGGCATCAAGCAAAGGTTTCCATATCAGTGCAATGAGACCAAGACCAGTCGGACGGCAGGACAGAGGTCACCATGGAGCCCGAGATGGCGTCATCACCGGAGCCTTTTGCAGGTGAAGACCGCTTTTGTCAGGATAAGTTGTACTAGCTGCCCCCTTTCAAATTGGCCGCCGTTGTTGGCTCCCTTCCCACTCAATATTTGGGGAGAGGACTAGGGCCTATATAAGTAGAACTAGCCACCATAGTGGAGGCAACTCGTCTTGGACTGGATCCACACATCCACAAGTTCGCAGAGCACAAGAACACCTCAACCTTAGGAGGATTTCTTCCCCTTGGACTGTTCATCATCAGCCCAAGAGGCAATCCAGCACCACCACACTGGAGTAGGGTATTACACCACAACGGTGGCCCGAACCAGTATAAATCTTGTGTCTTTGTGTTGCGAGTTCGCTGAGTTCATCTGTGAGATCTTAGCGAGCTAGGGCGTAGATTGGTAGGGAGGAGATCTCCGCGCGCACTCCAGTGTTCCAACCTTGAGGGTTTTGCCAGAACCCGTGATCCGACAGAGGTCCTGAAGCGCGAGGAAGCTCTAGTGCTAGAAGCCATGGAGCGCAGCTTTGAGCTTGAGAGGTTGGAGACGAGGGAGTGCCAGGTAGCCCAAGCGGAGGATGCCACTAACGCGCGTGACACGAGGATCCAGAAGGAGGTCGACAGTAGGGTAGCTGAGGCGCGCGCGGATCTTGTCAGCAGGTACGACCTGAAGCTGGAGCTTGTGGAAGCCGAAGCCGTGGGCCGGACTACTGCCCTCAGGACAGAGTTGGCTGAGGTGGAGCAACGTGAGAAAGCCGCCGCAGCCGCCTTGGTCTCGGCGCAGGCTGAGCTGGCCTCCGCCCGCGCCGAGCTGCTTTCTCTTCAGCACCGAGTCGCCAACACCGAGGCCTTCGTGCAGCAGAGCAGGGAGGAAGCGCTTCAGCGGCGGACGCTGGAGCGCGTGGACGCCCCCATGCTCCAAGGCCTCGGGAACAGGGCCAACACGGCGCTGAGCAACATCTACAACGAAAATGCCCCTCATCCCCATGCGAACGATTATGCCAGTCACCTCCGCTTCTTCACCGACGTGGCACGTCTGGAGAACCGATCCGAGACGGCTCACCAGCTTGTTGAAGAGAGGAGTCGTGACCTGCTCGGGCGCTCGTTCTCCCGCGTCTTCAGCCACCTCCAGAACACCTACCCCAACTTCGATTTTGACGCCGCCATTGCCCCCGTACACGAGGCCATCCGGGGCGACCTAGCGCGATGGGTGGAAGACAATGTGGATGCGTTGGTCAGCGCCTTCTCTTCTGATGATGACGCGGTGGTGTTTGCGGCGGATGAAGGCGACGTGGTCGACAACGGCGAGGGCGGCGCCAGCGATGGTGAGGGTTTCGCCAGTGATGGCGACAGCGATGCCAGCGACGCGTCTGAAGGCGACCCGGGGGACGCAGTGAGCGACATGTCTGATTGAACCCGTGCTTCCCTGCTGTTTGTCCTACATGCGAAAGATCGGGCGTGGCCCTAGGAGGGGAAGCCCCTCATATAAATAGATTACTGCCTCTATTCTTTAGGCCAAGCTGTATATGTGTCTTCATGAGCCTGTGAGTCCTGCTGCGAGTTTGCTGATGTGGTTTACCTTAGCCAGGACAGGTCCTGAACTGGCTTGTGAGGTTGGGAGTTTCTGAGGAGCCTGCCGATCCGTCCGAGAGGGCCTCGCGAGAAGCAAGCGCCAGCCATAGCAGGGCATGTGTGCAGCGCGCGCGCTATGCCCAGCCCCTGCCCGCGAGGGGGAGGCACTGGGTGCGAACTCCAAATCAAGGTAAGGAACCAGATTGCAAGAAATCGCACAAACGAGAAAAGGCACCCCCCGCGCACGCCAATGAAAATTTGAATTCAAACTTAAATCCAAAGCCAGAAAGCAGGGCTATAGAAAAGAGGTTAAAAGCAAATGGCCGTATCCGGCGCCTAGTCTAGTCTTCTTGTCTTCTCACCAACGCGGAGCTAAGTGCTGCCACTAGGACATGGGTGGGAGACCCCAAGGCCCGAGGGCGGCACTCCTGAGACTCACGGGCGTGTACAACACCACTCATTATTACGTGAGAGTGTCATGAGCGGAGACCTTCACAGGCGCGAGCCTTACTTCATATCGCCAGACGAGGGCCCCGCCTTGCGCCACCCTCGACCACCGTTGGGGGTGTCCGGAAACCAGGACGACACCAAGGGGCAAAGGGGACGCCAGCGGTGCCCTCGGCGACCATGGGTCCTTTGCCGGGGGAAGGCTCACCAGCGCCTCCCTGGTAGAGGGCCTACCTCCGGGGGGCGCCCTGCTCCATGCGGCACGGGGAGGGGCCTTGCTCCCGGCCCCTCCCCTGTAGCCACCTGTGCACTCCTCCTGGCAGAAGGGAGGCCGCCGAGCTGGGCCTGCCATCCGTCATTGTGACCTCATCCTCCTGCGACCCATGGTTAGCGTAAGCTTGCTCCTGAGACATTAGTGGTACCCTGTAGCTGTTGTCGCCAGCACGGTCGGCAAGGCTCCCGGGAGGCTCCGGGAAGGCCTCAGTTTCTAGCGCCTCCTCCTCCCAGCCTGGCTCGAGGAACGAGCCAGGGTCGTCCTGCAGCGTGTACTCCTGGTCCACCATGCGGGGCAGTTAGGCCTCCGAGGCCGTCGCCTCGAATACCTCGCCGAAGTGCCCCACGCCCCACGTTGCCCGGCCCAGCGCTCCGCCCTGAGGATGGTAGGGCGGCATCCCGCCGGGGCAGTAGGTGGCAACGCTCATGCCTGCGCTCATCGGAGGTGGCGCGGGTGCGATTGGGCGTCCGGTGCTTCTGGTCGCGTCGGTGTCGATGAAGCCTCTTGGCGCGCCCGGGGGCACGTGGGCGCGGCGAGGCCCGCCATGCGATCAGGCACGACATGAGGCTTAAGCAGGGAGCAGAAGGGCGGTGCTCCCGAGGCCGCAGCGTCCAGGAGCTCGGCGAAGCGCTCCAGCAACGCATCCCGGCTGCTCTGCGTCAACCGGCATCACAGCAGCTCCTGATCCACAGTGAGCGCGGCCCTCATGTTTGTTTGTTCCCGCCGGGTGTGCGGCGCCGTGGCTGTAGCATGGCTTGAGGCCCTTGCGGCTGCCCGCGCTTGTCATGGAGTAAGGGCGGACGTCGTTTGACCGCGCCGCCCGCGCCCCGCAGCGCTTGGAGGTGCGCGTGCGGCCTGGGGCCCAGGGTCGAAGTATTCTTTGGCAGACGGCGCCGCCCGGGCAGGCCAAGCTGCCCAGCGGTCGGTGTTGGACCTCGAGTCACCGGACATCGGAACCGTGGAGTGTCGGCGGATCAACTGGCGAAAGAAAAGTTCTGGCGCACCCCTACCTGGCGTGCCAAATGTCGGATTTCGGGTTCTGGCAAAACCCTTGTGGTTCGAACACTAGTTTGCGCACGACGATCTCCCCCTACCTAATCATGCCCTCAGCCTCACCGCGATCTCAGAGCCTAGCTCGAAGAACCCACAACACAAGAGACACGAGATTTATACTGGTTCGGGCCACCATTGCGGTGTAATACCCTACTCCAGTGTGGTGTGGTGGATTGCCTATTGGGATGTGGATGAACAGTTAAAGGGGAAGAACCGCCTCCTGAGGAGAGGTGCTCTTGTGCTTGGTGAGTGTGAGGATCAGATGGACCCAGTCCCAGATCCGTCGCCTCCTATGGTGGTGGCTAGTCCTATTTATAGAGGCCCTGGTCCTCTCCCCAAATATTGAGCGGGAAGGGAGCCAACAACGACCAAATTCGAGGGAAGACAACTAGTACGAGTTAAAGGTGGTCTTCGCCTGCCAAAGGCTCTGGTGGTGACGCCGTCTTAGACTCCACGGTGACCTCCATCCTGACGTCCTGTTGGTCTTGGTCTCGTTGCACCGATACGGAAACCTTGGCCTGATGCCTCAGGACTCCTTGCCTGCGGTTGCCCCTTTAGCACCAAAGAGGAAACGAGGACACTACGCGCGCTCCGCCTGGTGCCCGCTTGGCTCCTGTCGTCATGGCTTGCATCACAGGAACCTCGCAAGGTGTCGCTTGCGTTGATCTCTCCTCCCCTCGCGAGCTAGCCCGGTGAGGTCGCTCCTGAGGAGGTCTTGTGTTGTCTGCCTCGCGAGGCTTGGCCCCTCGTTAGGGTCTTGAGTGTTTGCTTGTGAAGATGGGCCGTACAGGGCCCTGGTGGAGCCATGCCGTGGGCCGCGGGCAGGCAAGTCAGGGGACCCCCATTCCCAGGACGCCGACAGTACCATCAGTGCCATCCAGCCTTGCCGGGACCTTCTTTACAGCAGGTGAAGCAACCTTGAATCTCTTGCTAGTCATTGACGGGTGCAGCACACTCCGGAGTGGCACGCTTCCTAGATTCCTTGCCGGCATCTCTACTAGCCTTCTTTCCTTTCTTGTTTTCCTTGTCGGGAGCTGTAGCTTCAGCGGCCATGGCAGCTACTGCATCTCGGTTCATCTTATCCATGCATATGGTTGCATCTTTCTTGCTTGACGCGATGGAAATGACGCCCATTGGCCCTGGCATTTTCAGAGCGTTGTAGGCATAGTGGGATGCCGCCATTAATTTTGCCACAGCTGGACGACCAAGAATTGCATTGTACGGTAAGGGGAGCTCAAACACGTCAACACAACCCTCTCGGTCTGGTAGTTTAGTTCTCTGCCAAATATTACTGGCAGCGTAATCTTCCCCTTAGGACGACTCCTGTCGGGGTTGATTTCTTGAAATGTGTCGGTAATCTTGAGCTATTCATATGATATATGTAGTTTGCTGATTACCTTGGGGGAAATCAGATTCAACCCTGCCCCACCATCCACTAGTATCTTTGTGACTTTGAGGTTGCGGATTGTTGGCGAAACCAACAACGGCAAACACCCTATCATGATGGTGCTGTCAGGGTGATCCTCTTCGTCAAAGATGATAGGCGTGAATGACCATTTGAGCTGCTTCCAGAAATCTGCTGCTGGCACCACGGCATTGACTTCACGCGCCCACTGTTTGAGCTAGCGGTGAGAGGAGTGCAAAGAAGCGCCTCCGTCAATGCATAGGGCCTCAGTTGCTTTCTGGAATTCTTGCTCACTGGTTTCCTCTTTATCCCATTCATCACTCTCATCATCCCCTTCCTTCTTTTCACGACCTCTAGCAGGTTTCTCCTTTTGTTGATGGGTCTTGCCGCGACGGCCTCCTCTGCCACCACGGTCCTTCCCGCCTACACCTTCTTGGTCACTTTCCTTGTCTCGCTTATCATACTCAGCTTTCTGCTTCTTGACAAGTTGCTCTACTTGATGACACTCTTGGAGATCATGGCCCTTGGTTCGGTGGATCTTATAGTATGGTCCGTCTGTCTTCCCGACTTTTTCTGCCGCCGTAGCCTCCCGACAATCAGCGAACACGGCAACTTTCCTTGCCTGGGGCTTCGGTCTTGCCTTTCTTGCCAGTACTAAGGGTGCCAGAACCCTCAATAGCCAGTACTGAATTCTCTTTGCGCTTCTTATTGCTCTTCCAATTCTTCTTCTTTGATTTAGCTGCATCGTCGTCATCCTTTGAATCAACTTCGATGTCGTCCTCTTCTTTGGGGAGTTGCCTCCCTTCCTCCATATGGGCGCATTTATCCGCCAAGGTGTACAACTCATTCACAATCTTGGGCAACCGGACGTTCATTTTGGAACGTATCCTTCGGTTGCGCATTTTGGACTGGAATGCGGCGATAATGGCTACCGGGTGGATATCTGGAATGTTCCTGTGTACCTAGCTAAACCTCTGCATGTACTTCCACAAACTTTCCCCTTCCTTCTGCGGAAGGAGTTGCAAGTCGTTGGGCCGTCCTGGTTCTTGGTGGCTGCCACTGAAGGCACCAACAAACTCATCACACAGGTCAGCCCATGATGGAATGAAGTTCTCTGGCAGGTGCATCAACCATGACCTCATGTTTGGCTTGAGTGCCAAATGGAAGTAGTTGGCGAACACCTTCTCATCTCCCCCTCCGGCGGCTTGAACATCAATTGTGTAAATGGGATGCCTATATCGAACGGTGATAGCATTGATGGGTTTACAATCGGAGCACATGCGAAAACTACCATCTTGCTTGGGCACAAGGATACCCAAAATGGCACAAGGGCTTAAGCCTTCACGTACATGACAGTTGTCGATGAGTTGTTGTACTTGTCGTTGAATCTCCTTAGTTTCTTCGGGGTTGACACGGTATGGAGCCTTGTTAGGAAGAGGTGCGCCGGGGATGAGGTCGATCCGGTGACATTGCCACGTAGAGGAGGAAGACCAGGTGGTAGCTCATCAGGAAAAACATCCTCGAATTCCTGCAACAAGTTAGAGAACACTAGAGGAAGAGGATTAGAATTGTTAGTTTGTGCCACCTCATCTTTGCATAGGAGGACATATGGATGACACTCGATGGGTTCTCACACACTTCTCTCATATGTCTTTTTGAGGCTAGGAAGACTAAGTTTTTCTCTCTCGGCGAAGATTCGCTCCATTGGGGCTTGTGGCCCTCACTTTCTTTGTTGTGGTTCACTCTCTCACTAGTATCTCCATGATGGGTGGAAGCTTGCTTGTCGGTGATCACTTGGATTGGAGACACTGGTCGTAGCACGTACTACGTGCCCTTCATCTTGAAGCTATAGTGGTTAGTTCTTCCTTGTGGATGACGCCGCGGTCGAATTGCCAAGATCTTCAAAAAAGAAGATGGCACACGGACATAGGAACCACGTCGCACTCCAAGGTGTCCTCGTAGGCGCTAATCTTGAAGGAAACTTGCACCGTATGCTCCACTTGAATAGTGCCGGAGTCGCTTAGCCATTGCACCTTGTAGGGACGAGGGTGCTTCTTCTTGACCAATTGCAGCTTGGAACATAGCTCTTCACTTGCCAAATTGTGACAACTTCCTCCATCGATGACGGCTTTCACAGAACGCCCGTTGATGCCGGCCTTGGTGTGGAAGATGTGGCACCGTTGGTCTTCTTCTTGGTGATGTTGGAGCATTAAGACCTTGGAGACCACGAGAGAGGGACTTGATCATTGTCACAAAACACTTGATCATCTTCATGTTGGTTCACGCTCCGGTGCATGGCCACGTGCTCAAGGGCTTCCATTTCTTCTTCACTCATCGAGTCGTATGTGCCATCATCTTTGAAGATCATGGTGCGCTTGTTGGTGCATTCGAAGCACTTGTGTCCTCGGCCACCACAAGTGAAGCACTTGAAAGAACTTGTCTTGACAGGGTCATTCGGTGGCGCCGAAGATGAGGGGGTCTTGGATTTGTGTGTGCTTCCCAGAGGACGAGTCGAGGAAGGTGCAGCTTGCTTGGAACTTGACGTGTCGCCGGTACTTGGTGATGCTCTAGTTGATGTAGGAGTTACCAAAGTTGCGGGAGCTTGAGAGTAGGAGCCATAGGTATTGGACGAGTACTTAGCGTATTCCCACATCCTGTGACACCACTTTGTGCGATGGAATCTGCCCCTGCATCCCCAGCTGGGGGAGGGAGGCGCTGCCGAGAAGAGACCCTTGTCGCCACCGCAGGAGCTTGACCGTGTCCTCTTCCCCTCACCTTAACAGAAGCAAGATGCAAGAAGAATAAGGAGGAGATGTGTGTGTGGGTGATCCCCTCGCCCACGCCTCCTTTTATAGGGGTGCATGGTCGGGGGCTGGCTCCTCACCACCCAGGAGGCAACCACCCCACACAGCCAATCCAGTCCCTCTATGTCGCTGATAGCGTCCACAATCAGCGACCGCCCTCCTGCGCCTATCCACGGTGCGGAGCTTTCTGCCATGGCGCTCATTCCTGTGCCCTACGCGCCCGCCACCAACCTTGCACAATGCGTGCAGCGTACGTGGCGGAAACGACACGGGTAGTAGGATGAGTAAAATGGCAGCTACATTCCCGCGACCGTGGGGTGTGGGCAGCCCGCGGGCCATTACATAAATTACCCCACGTCGTTTTGCATGACGCAGGGCAGCCTGCGGGCCATTACGTAAATTACACCACGTCGTTCCGCACGACGCACGGAAAAACCAGAAACTGATCCAATCACAGGTTGAGAAGAAGCAAAGAAGATATCAAGAAGGACAAGGATCCCATTGCAGTTTGGCCAAATTGTTCGCCTGTGTATTTGTTGGGCGTACCCCAACGATGACTGGCGACACATATGGGCCAGGCCCGAGGGCTCCTGTCAGTGCAAAAAACATGTGCACTTATTGACCATACCTATACACAGGTGTGCTGGCATCGGATGTCCGGCACCAATGTATAAAGCAAGACCAAGCCAGAGAAACCGCTCTTTGTGAGATCAAGGAGCGGATCCAGAAGACCAAGTCAACATACGAGGCAGCGGAAGCATCACCTTGGGAAGGCCTCCCTTGCCGGGCAGGAGAGCCCGGCCAAGTCGAGACCACCCCAAGGACAAGTCCAAGATTGCCCCGGCAGGCATGCCGGGGCCGCCAAGAGCAGGAAATCCTAATAAGGCACCACTGCTCCACCGCTCGTCCGCATAGCAACACAAATCACTTGTCAATGTTGTGTCAAGCCCCCAGATGATTAAGTGGCCTCCACTAAGAACGTGGTGCCCCGTTGGAAGACAAGTTACACTCGTATGGCACCCGTCTAGAGGCGTGTCGAACAGATACGCAGAAAAGGATTAAGCGGCATGAGAGGCTTGTCGGGCTTCACCCTCAGCATGACACCTAGCAGTGCATTTAGTGCACTTTGTCCTAACTGTCAGAGTTACGTATGATAGCACTGTTAGCTATCTAATCACGAGATAATGACTGTTTTGCCACTGTGGTTACCCCTTGAGCTATAAAAGGAGGTCCAAGGCAACTTAGAAAGGGATACGGACCCCCTTACACTTATAAGCGCGTAGCTGCTCCCCCGGGCTCGAGCGTTCAGTGTTGTTGTGATCCCTCCATTCAATCCACTGAAAGCATGAGTAGGGTTTTACGCCTCACGACAGCCCAAACCTGGGTAAAAAACACTTGTGTCATCGTCACCGTGCTGCCTCATGGCTTCCGCTCTTTGTGCAACGTGATCTTCCTCTTGCCGAACCACAAAGGGCTCATGGCCCCATAGGTGATCGTGTCCACCCACGACAGAGAGCCTAGAAATTCTAGAGAATTATTTAACAAACCTCCTATAGAAACCAGCATGACCAAGGAAACTTCTTATACCTTTGGTATATTTTTTTCTCGAATATGCATGAGTGTGCATACCATATATTAAAGAAGGAAAGGCATAGAATACCTCCACCGGTCATTTACAAAAGGTGTGATTTCTCACGCCTATATGTACAACTCCACCCATGCACGCTACTAGATTACTCCTCGCCACTAATCCACCTAGCTAAGCCTGCAAACACAGACTCTACATTTCCTTTCAAGAGTCCAGACATCGACCAACTCCTACCCTCTGCCTCAATTCTCTTTATGAGGCGACCTGTCGATGGCGAAACACCATCGAAGACAACTGCATTTCTATGCTTCCACAACTCCCACAACGTCAGAAGCAGCACAGTGTGCAGATCCTTCCTTGCCACATTTCCGACCGTTTGTTTGCCACATAACCATGGCATGAGGCCATCCTGCATGGATGGCGTCCACTCTGGCTTCCCTAATGTTGTACATACCACCATCCAAATCGTCCTGGCGAAGACGCATGTTAGTAACACATGATCAATTGTTTCCTCCTCTTGATCACAAAGAGGGGCATTTATCCTGATGCGGCAGCCCCCTCCTAGCAAGTCGGTCCGACGTCCAGCATTTGTTTCGTAGTGCCAGCCACGTGAGGAATTTTCATTGTGACGGAGCTCACGATTTCCAAGTTAACTCGCAGAGGGAATGACCTCCCGTCCCTAGAACTTCGCTGCGTACGCAGATCACACTTTGAACTGTCCCGTCGTCTCCCAAGACCAAACTATCCTGTCTGAGACATTCTCCACGGGTTCCCAAGCATGTACCCTCCTCCAGAGCTATAGGAACTGCTGCAGTGCCACCATATTCATGTTGGGGCCAAGGCATGCTGCCCAGGACCCATCAGCTCCCACCTGGCCAAGCGTGCACGTCTGTCTAACCCGGCGCAGCACCATGTCATAAACAGCTGGGGCAATCTCCTGAATCCTCATCCCGTCCAGCCACTGGTCCTCCCAAAATAAGGTATTAAGCCCATTATTGGTTGTGCAGCTTGTGGCCGCTTGAAAGATTTGCAACGCATCCGTTGGCACTCTTATTTTGAAGTCGCTCCAGGGTCTACTATTGTCCGTCCTCTGCAACCATGGCCATTTGGCCTGCATGGCCACATTCATCCACCTCAAGTTAGGCAGTCCTAATCCTCCTGCCCATTTTGGGGCACACACAGTCTCCCACGCAACCGCACAATTGCCTCCATTTGCCTCCGCTCTCCAGCACCAGAGAAAACCATGACAAATCTTGTTCATGGCCGTAAGTGTTTTGACAGGAAGATCCAAAGCCATCATGGCATGGATGGGCATCGCACACAGAACCAAAAGCACCAAAGTGAGCCCGCCACTTTTAGGCATAGGCGCCGCCTTCCACCTTGGCAAGCGGTTTGCCATCTGATCCACCAGGTATTGAAGCTGAGCCGTTGATTGCTTCCTTAAAGACAGGGGCAACCCAAGATATTTCACTGGGAAAGATCCCACCGGACATCCAAGCTGCTGACTTGCTAAGGCAATATTCTGCTCCGAACACCGTATCGGCAGCGCGACCAATTTGCTCATGTTAATGTGCATGCCCGATGCCTCACCAAATAGGTCAAAAATGCATTTGCAGGTAGCAAGATCCATTGGTTCCGGCTTGGTAAACAAGACAACATCGTCCGCAAAGTTTGAGATCCTTTTCTTCAATCCTGTTGTCGTCAACGGTCGTAAAAACCTACGCTGGGCAGTCCACTCGAAGAGCCGATGCACTGGCTCCATAGTGAGAATGAAGAGCATCGGTGAGATGGGGTCACCTTGCCGCAAACCCTTGTAGTTGTAGATAGTTTCACCCGGGTCTCTATTCACCATAATTCTTCTTGTGGACGTTGCTAAGACTCCACACACCCAGGATCTCCACCTGGCGCCAAAGCCGAGCTGCTCCATAACTTCCAGAAGAAACGACCATTGGATGGAGTCGAAAGCTTTTGAGATATCCAGCTTTAGAAGCACTGTAGAGTTTTTTAGAGCATTCAAGCGCCTGGCCATGCTCTGAACTAACATGTGGGGACCCCGACTCATAAGTCGAGATCACCGAATGCACGTGTACAGTGATCCCAGAGAACAATGCCCACTGAACACACAGAAGCAGAATAACAAGAGTCTTACATCCATACATACCGTTTTACACAAGTAGGACCATTATGGTCAAGTCTTGAGTGTATCATCGCAGCGGAAATCTTCAATAACAACCTGGACCCATGCCATCTGCCTTAACCCTACATGCATTCTAACTGGGAAGCGTCCTAGCTCGCATGCTCGTCACCAAAGAAACCCTCATCTTACACCTATTCTTTCATGCCTGGCCAATAAAATAACTAGTGGCAAGCCAATGAGTACTTTGAATGTACTCGCAAGCAACCCATGTTTTGGTTCAAGATACAACAATGCACGATATAGGTAAATTTTTGCAGAAAGCTAGTTTTGAGTGCAAGGACATGTTCAACAACTTGTAAGTCATGCATCAGGAGAATTCAAGTAACCATAAGGACAGGTTACAGATATCAACATAAATAGAGTGGGCATCAACCCAACTCAATCATGTCAAATCCTTTGACTTGACCCAAGTAGATTTTCCCACTTATCCAAACACACACACTGGTTTGTAAACATGTGGACGTAGCCCAAGAGCGGTTACCCAACTGTCCTTGACCGTGGACACGGCTATTCGAATAGTTTTACACTCTGCAGAGGTTGCACACTTTACCCACAAGATCCGGGGAACTTCTGTGTCATCCACGACCCGCGATACCTCAAGTACCCGGGGTAAGCACCCGATCACTATCTTTCCCTAGACGACACCAACACGGAGTCCACTCGTTGTTCCGTACCCTCACGAAGTACATCATACGAGACTCACTCGAGATCGTAACATCCGAGAGGGGACGCAACGGTGTATCCGGTGCCCTGTAAAAACATTCATGGCCGCCCTACCTGGCATGACCCCGTCCCGGGAGAGAGCACCAACTCTCCCCCGTCACTAGTAATGCGGGCTCCAAGCTAGTGTCGGCCTAGGTAATCAATAATGCCCTTTCCCATACAAGGGTAGAGTGGTTGCACATGTAAGGTTGGAATAACGGTCGCAACTTAAACCAATCCATTTTGAAAACAACACACACTTGCCTCGGTACACCACTTCGTCATCAAGTGGCTACCCATCTCATCATCTCCCTCGGGCATAAGTGGCACCCGACGGGGTTTTCGAAAAGTCCTTTGAAAATACTTTGTCTCCTTCACCATGCATATACCCGTCCCTTTTGCGTAGCACTACTTTAGCATCCTATCTACTCCCACCGGCATAACCCTCATAAGAAGGTAGGGTCATGCACAATGCAAGTATCAACGAGGAAGTAACGGTGGCAAGCCACCCCATGTGGTCACCACAATATCATGCCTCTGATGCAAGCAATAGAAGTGTTGTATGGCATGCATAAAAAGGTTTCATAGACATGGTCAAAGGGCTGCTTGCCTGTTTTAACAAAGTCTTCGAGGTCTTCAAATATCTCTGGTCCAACTCCGAGCATTTCGTCTATTTTGTCAACTATCGTCGAAAGCAACCATAATAAGCAACACAACAAGGCAGAAAATAAAAGTGCTCTAAAAATATTAATTTGACTTTTCTAGAACTTCTCTGGTTGTATGAAAAATAACCAGAGTGGTTTCATTGGAATTGGATCAGTGGATATTTCTGAACATTTTGATATGATGGAATCAAGGGGTTTATGGATTTATAAGAAGTGTAGAGAAATATATTTTGGAAAAATGAGCAAAGGCACCCATTTAACAAATCATAATTTTAGAAGCATCTAGGAGTTGGTTTCACTGGATTTGGAGTTCAAATGAATATTCTATGGATTTGCAAAGTTGACAAACATGAAGAAATGGCTCATTATTTTATGGGGTACAGAAAGTATTAAGAAAAATGTTCATAAACTAAGGTATGAACTTAGAAGCTTCTAGGAATTTGAATAATGGCATTTGGATCAATTTTGAGCTCCCTGTGATTTTCTAAAGTTCATCACAGAAATAGGAAAAATAGGATTTGATAAATATTTGTGAAAGAAATACCTCTTGGAAAATGTGACAATAGTACCATGTGATAGAGAGTGATTTATGGAGTCACTATAAATTTTAATCATCAAATTTGGAGTTAATTTGAACAGTTTATGGATTTTTTGAAGTTCACTGGAAAAGAAAAAGAAAAAGATTTGTGTTATACCTAAACTGTGCGCAGGGCGCAGTTTAGCACCGCAGTGCACTGGGCCGGCCCAGCTGCACGGCCACGCGGCTAAGAAGGGCTGACGCCAAGGCGCATTAGCCACGCGTCCCTGCGGGGCAAGCGGCTTCCCTGGTCCCGCCTCCACTTAACTCGAGCTGGGGGGCCGGCTCGGTTGCCGCTGCCGCCGACATGCGGGGCCGGCGTGCTGATGCGGCATCGTCCTCAACCTCCCGCCCGAAGCAGGGGAGGCGAGGCAGAGGGACGTCGATGGCAACTGCCGGCTACCGGCCACCGTTTCCGGTGATCCGGCCACCGGCGTGCTAGACGAGCCGCATCCGTTACCCTTGTCAGCGCGTCCATGGGAGGACGGATATGAGCGGGGCAATGGCCACGGCGGACGGCGGTACCGGCGAGTCTAGGGAACACGGCACGGCCACGGGGAGGAGAAGCATAAGCGCGGGAGGGACCCGCGGTGATGGTGGAGGTGCTCTGGTGCGGTCTAGAGGGGAGGAGGAGGAGTGGTGGGCGCGAATTTAGGAGGAGTACGGCGGCTCGGCTCCGGCCATGGGGAGCGACGGAGGGCTCGGCGAGAGGGTTGGCTGGGTCGAGGATGCTTCTAGGAGGGAGAGAGGACAAATGGAGTGGAGAGGAGAGCTCGTAACGGCCTCATATGGGCGCGGCTAGGAGCACCGTGGGCGGAACTCACGACCACGGCCCAGGGCATTGCCAGGGGCCAAACGAGCGCTTTGGGGCGTGTCTGAGGTGCTCGTGGGCGTGGTCCATGTCAAGGGAGAGAAAAGAGGGAGCGGGGATGGGTCAGAGCCATCACGCGTGTGAGGCTGCCCATTGGAGCCCTCGGGCGGCCGGTGCGCGTGTGAGTGGAGGTAGAAGGAGGAAGAAGGAGGAGGGGTACAGGGGTTTAGCGTGTCCCAGACGCCGAGGCACCTCGTCGGGCGCGCTGGGGAGGCTGAGGTGGTCGGAAGCCTCGGGCAGGATGCAGCTACAGTGCGGGAGCACACTGTAGCGCGCTCCAGAGCGCCCATTTGGCATGCCACGGCATGCCCACGCGCTCTGGATGTGTCCCGCCTTGTCTACTAGATGCTGGTGCACATGGAGATGCCCTGGGGTAGCTTAGGTACTAAGGGAGAGGTAGGAAATAAAAATAGAGGGAGGAAAGAGATGTTGCCATGGCTGTCCAGAGAGGAATCTTGGAGTTTTTGTCCAACAATAATTGACAAATGGCCAGGGGAAAGTTACTGGAGGTAGGAGGTGACTAGGGTGAGATCTGGTAAAAAGTTGAGCCCATTTGGATTAGTGGAAGGGGTCAAAGTAGTTGTTTTAGTAAAATGGCAGACGGTGTTTGTTGCTGGTTTGGGCAAGAAGATGAACTCCTCTTGTCATAAGGCTTGACAGGGTCAAATGGCATGAGAAAATAAGGGTTTCCACCAATATTGAGTTCATTTGGGCAAAGTTGCCGATGCAACTTTTGTAAACCCTAGAAATTAGCAGAAATGAACTTGTGTAGATCTAGTTGAGCAAATAACTTCTCCATGATGCACCACTTGGTGTAGTGGCCTCATTTGGTCATGTGACCATGCTCACAAAATTTGGGGTCAAGGAGATAAAGTTGGTAGTACAAAGTTGTTCAAATTTGATTCTGGTCAGAGAGGGTTTTGGGGCACTTTGATCAATATAACATTTTCTCCAACTTGTGCCATTTGGTCTAGATGAATGATTAGACCATTTGAGCATGTACACAAGATTTGAGAGCATTTGGAAATGTTTGGCAATGTAAAGTTGCTCAAACTTCAAAATGGACAGAATTGGTTTTGAGGGGATTTCATGGGGTTATACTATTCTCCATGACATGATACTTGTCAAGATCATCAAACATGTCATATGTGACCTGCTAGAATTTTCTTGGAATTTTTGGAGAATATTTCCTTTGTAAATATTTCAAAAGCTTGAAATATCTAGAAAGGGTTTTTGAGGGATTTGACAAATTTTTTGAACATGACCATGTGTTGAAACTCTTTTATATGGACAATATATGTCCTGTGAGTTTCCCTAGGTTTTTGTCAAATATTTTTAAAACAATAAAATAATTTTTCCCTATTAAAGACCATTTCTGGCCTTAAGAAAAAGCTTTTAAATAAAATGGGAAAATAACTTTTAAAATTGTATTTTTGTGGTTTATGGGAATCCTATATCTAATAGGTTTCAAATATACTCTTTGAACTATTTTTCATACCCCAAATCAAGTACTAGCAGTGCAAACCTCAATTCAGGGGTTATTGGAAAACTAATTTTGAAAAATACTTTTTGGCCAAATTATTTTTGCAAGAAATTATTTTTATGTCCTATACACATGGCATGATCATTGGGAAAGGTTTTTGGATCAAGGAGAAGGAGTATAAGAGTTGGAGGATTTATTTTATTTTTAGAGCACTTGCAAACAACAGACAAAAACCAATCAAGGCAAGGTCCAAAACACTCAAAAGTTTTTGTCAAACCACATTTTATCATGATTGTTAGCTTAAGTGTAGTGGCATGAAAATTAGGGTTTGACAGACCTACCCCCCTTACAAGAATCTCGTCATCGAGATTCCCAAACTATGCGCGGAAAGGGATACAGAAACTTGGATCTGGGGTAGCCTTCAAGTCCTCATGTTGCTTCTGCTTCCGTGTAGTGCTCCATTGATCTTGAAGTACTTGATGGTGTGGCTTCGTGTATGACGCTCCTCTTGATCCAGGTTGCTAATGGGTAGCTCGCGGTAGGTTAGATTGGGCTAGGGGTCGATGGCTCGGTGGTTAATGCCCTCGTAGAGATCGGGCAAGTTAGGAAGTTGGCAACACTTCCGAGGTTGTGATGCATGGAAAGCATTGTGCACATCAGGTAACTCGGGTGGCATCTCCAGCTGGTAACTGTCTTCTCTTCGTCTCGTAGTGATCTCAGAGGGGGTTGTTAAATCTTGGAGTGATCTTGAAGGGGGGCGATGAATCTTGGTGTGGATCTCCTTGTCTTGGAAATGCTTGGTTCCTTAGAGAGGAGTGGCTTGCAGATACACATGGTCTTTGACACGGAAGTATACTTCTTGAAGATGGTGGTTGGCATAGTTCTTCCTCCTTGGCATGGCGGTCTTCAAATGTTTCATAACCAGCTGAACGATTCTTCTTCCATCTTCAGTTAGACGAGTAGGTCACCAAGTAAAAGTGACAACCAACGTGACCAAGTACTCCAAGAAGTTTCTGTTCATGGGGTACATAAGGTAGGCTGGGGCATTGGTGGTGGTAACGGTTGAGCATTGGCCAAGGTCGTATCGATCTAGAGCCAAAGCCCAAGGTCAGGATCCGACCATGTTGTGGCTTGGTAGGGCGTAAGGGTTTCAAGGATTCTAGTATGCGATTGAATGTTTATCATCCCATCCTTGAGCACAGTTTCTGAGATGCCAATTGTGCTATCTAGTCCTTTAAACAAATCACATCATATCACTGATAGTATCATTTCGTATAGGTCAACTCCAATCATCACTCATGTGATTCATATCCTCGTGACTCTCGAGAGGAGGTCTAACAAAATCATATATGTCTACAGTCCCCAAACCCATATGTATGTCAACCCCTAAAAATCCATGGGTAGAACATATAAGCCACTAGGCTTGAACGTGAGAATCCAAGTGCTCAGCCTATCCTTCCAAGGTCTAAGATAAAACACCTCTATCCTAAGGAAACACGTCGTAAGCCACTCCAAGATCTTGTTTCCTTCCTCTGAATCAACTCCAACAGCCCATTAACTTCCATCAAACACTACATAATCCATTTAATTCTAAAAATCCAATGGTTATGGTGTTCCACATGATCTCTAAAGTTCCTATAATCCCCAAATTGGTCTTCCCTATGGCATCATCAGTTCTGGTGCTATATTAGGATGATAAGGTGCTCATTCCCTACGTCCACTAGTTCCATAGTGAACCCAATGTTGAGCGAGGTTAGGAGGCTTAACTGGTTCTCTTTACAAGTCTATGGGTTAAGCAATGGTTAAAGATTCGAGATGGGTTATCTCATTAAGTCTCGAAGGGTCTAGGGATGGGGTTCCAGTCATGAGGGATAAGCATAACTCTACGGGGCTTTACTTGGTTGAAGAGGCGGCAACAAAAGTCTTCAGTGCTAGTTGGTCGCCGAAGTAGAACCCTTGGTGCATCTTGTCTTGCTTGTCTTCAGTTGAGGAGAGAGATGAGAGGGAAAAGTAGCATAGAGGAGGGGAATGCCTAAAGGGGGTTCTATAGTGCAAGTGCAAACAAACAAGTGCTGAAAGGGCCAAACACAAACAATAAAATAAGGCAGGTGATATAGCCGCGTACTAGTTGCCTCGGGCAAAAGGGCGACTGATATCAAAACACAAACAAATAAAAACAAGCAACACACAATCATGGTTCTATTCGAACCATCATACGGACTCGACTGCGCATAGGGGGTACACGACTAATCCTACCCTAGGGGTTCTCGGACTCAGTAGTCGTGCCTTGTGCCTCATCCAGTCTTCTGAGTTTTCCTCAGGTGTCGCTACGTCTCTTGTAGTTGTTTGATGAAACAATCCGGGTTGAGCGTGAAGACTCCTCAACGACTTCTCGCCTTTTGAAGTGATGGGGTGAAGGTGGCTCCTCGTAACTGGCATTGATTTGGTCTTCTATTGTCTTCTTAATCACAATGATCCATTTTTGTATTCTAAGCCATCGACGGTACCAGGTAGGAAATCCTTTATGCAATAACATTATCAAGGCATAATAGTGGTCCAACCTGTCGAACACATTGTTGACAATATCGTCACCGAGAGCGGGGGATGAACAGAACCGTTTTCCTGCTCACTATAGTGAGGCGGACCAAATGGCTAGGTTCTCATCCACCGGTGGTTGCCGATACAACAACAGTAGTGACATGGTTACCCTATTAGCGATGTATATCATGATCTTGCATATACTATGCCCTGATCGTCGTAGGCTAAGGTTGCATCATCTTGGGGCAGTGTCAAGGGTGTCACCATCTCTTGGGTCTTCAGGTCCTCATCCCTCGAGGATGTATCTTCTGTTGGTATCGTCTTGCTGTGATGTCGACAATCTTGTGTTCAGGAGATGTGCGTGAATGTCTGGCAAGGCATCTTCCTTCTAGATTATCCACGAGGATTACAAGGAATCCAGTGGTCAGGGGCATAGGGGTTCTAGCAACCAAAGGTTTTGAAGGGGAAGAGATCAATAAGGAAACTATACCTTAGTTTTCGAAAAACTGAGAAGGGAAGAGAAGTATAGATAGTTTTGAAAACTAGTAGTAGTTTTGGAAATAGTTTTACCCTAACTAACGACCATGCTAACCAAGGCTTCCTACAGTCAGGATGGCTCTGATACCAGCTCTGTGGGGACCCCGACTCATAAGTCGTGATCACCGAATGCACCTGTACAAGGATCCCGGAGATCAATGCTCACTGAACACACAGAAGCTGAATAACAAGAGTCATACATCCATACATACCGTTTTACACAAGTAGGACCATTATGGTCAAGTCTTGAGTGTATCATCGCAGCGGAAATCTTCAATAACAACTTGGATCCATGCCATCTTCCTTAACCCTACAGGCATTCTGACTGGGAAGCGTCCTAGATCGCATGCTCGTCACCAAAGAAATCCTCATCTTACACCTGTTCTTTCATGCCTGGCCAATAAAATAACCAGTGGCAAGCCAATGAGTACTTTGAATGTACTCGCAAGTAACCCATGTTTTGGTTCAAGATACAACAATGCACGATATAGGTAAATTTTTGCAGAAAGCTAGTTTTGAGTGCAAGGACATGTTCAACAACTTGTAAGTCATGCATCAGCAGAATTCAAGTAACCATGAGGACAGGTTACAGATATCAACATAAATAGAGTGGGCATCAACCCAACTCAATCATGTCAAATCCTTTAAATTGACCCAAGTAGATTTTCCCACTTATCCAAACACACACACTGGTTTGTAAACATGTGGACGTAGCCCAAGAGCGGTTACCCAACTGTCCTTGACCGTGGACACGGCTATTCGAATAGTTTTACACTCTGCAGAGGTTGCACACTTTACCCACAAGATCCGGGCAACTTCCGTGTCATCCACGACCCGCGATACCTCAAGTACCCGGGGTAAGCACCCGATCACTATCTTTCCCTAGATGACACTAACAAGGAGTCCACTCATTGTACCGTATCCTCACGATGTACATCATACGAGACTCACTCGAGATCGTAACATCGGAGAGGGGACGCAATGGTGTATCCGGTGCCCTGTAAAAACAGTCATGGCCGCCCTACAGCACGACCCGTCCGGAGAGAGCACCAACTCTCCCC
This sequence comes from Aegilops bicornis, assembly GCA_021605145.1. Lineage (NCBI taxonomy): Eukaryota > Viridiplantae > Streptophyta > Magnoliopsida > Poales > Poaceae > Aegilops > Aegilops bicornis. Next base: position 292,431,184 of record CM038672.1, on the reverse strand, counting down.
CGTCACTAGTAATGCGGGCTCCAAGCTAGTATCGGCCTAGGTAATCAATAATGCCCTTTCCCATACAAGGGTAGAGTAGTTGCGCATGTAAAGTTGGAATAACGGTCGCAACTTAAACCAATCCATTTTGAAAACAACACACACTTGCCTCGGTACACCACTTCGTCATCAAGTGGCTACCCATCTCATCATCTCCCTCGGGCATAAGTGGCACCCGACGGGTTTTTCGAAAATTCCTTTGAAAATACTTTGTCTCCTTCACCATGCATATACCCGTCCCTTTTTGCGTAGCACTACTTTAGCATCCTATCTACTCCCCCAAGCATAACCCTAATAAGAAGGTAGGGTCATGCACAATGCAAGTATCAACGAGGAAGTAACGGTGGCAAGCCACCCCATGTGGTCACCACAATATCATGCCTCTGATGCAAGCAATAAAAGTGTTGTATGGCATGCATAAAATGGTTTCATAGACATGGTCAAAGGGCTGCTTGCCTGTTTTAACAAAGTCTTCGAGGTCTTCAAATATCTCTGGTCCAACTCCGAGCATTTCGTCTATTTCGTCAACTATCGTTGAAAGCAACCATAATAAGCAACACAACAAGGCAGAAAATAAAAGTTCTCTAAAAATATTAATTTGACTTCTCTAGGACTTCTTTGGTTGTATGAAAAATAACCAGAGTGGTTTCATTGGAATTGGATCAGTGGATATTTCTGAACATTTTGATATGATGGAATCAAGGGGTTTATGGATTTGTAAGAAGTGTACAGAAATATATTTTGGAAAAATGAGCAAAGGCACGCATTTGACAAATCATAATTTTAGAAGCATCTAGGAGTTGGTTTCACTGGATTTGGAGTTCAAATGAATATTCTATGGATTTGCAAAGTTGACAAACATGAAGAAATGGCTCATTATTTTGTGGGGTACAGAAAGTATTAAGAAAAATGTTCATAAACTAAGTTATGAATGTAGAAGCTTCTAGGAATTAGAATGATGGCATTTGGATCAATTTTGAGCTCCTTGGGATTTTCTAAAGTTCATCACAGAAATAGGAAAAATAGGATTTGATAAATATTTGTGAAAGAAATATCTCTTGGAAAATGTGACAATAGTACCATGTGATAGAGAGTGATTTATGGAGTCACTATAAATTTGAATCATCAAATTTGGAGTTAATTTGAATAGTTTATGGATTTTTGAAGTTCACTGGAAAAGAAAAAGAAAAAGATTTGTGTTATACCTAAACTGTGCGCAGGGCGCAGTTTAGCACTGCAGGGCACTAGGCCGGCCCAGCTGCACGGCCACGCGGCTAAGAAGGGACACGCCGAAGGCGTACTAATATATGTCGTCCTGCGCGGGCAAGCGGCTTCCACTGTCCCGTCACTTAACCCGACATGCGGGGCCGGCTCGGTTGCCGCTGCCGCCGACAGGCGGGGCCGGGGGGCTGACGCGGCGTCGTCCTCAACCTCCCGCCCAAAGCAGGGGAGGCGAGGCAGAGGGACGTCGACGGCAATTGTCGGCGCTACCGGCCACCGTTTCCGGTGATCCGGCCACCGGCGTGCTCGGGGAGACGAGCCGCATCCGTTACCCTTGTCAGCGCGTCCATGGGAGGACGGATATGAGCGGGGCCATGGCCATGGCGGACGGTGGTACCGGCGAGTCCAGGGAACACGGCACGGCCATAGGGAGGAGAAGGATAAGCGCGGGAGGGGCCCGCGGTGATGGTGGAGGTGCTCTGGTGCGGTCTAGAGGGGAGGAGGAGGAGTGGTGGGCGAGAATTTAGGCGGAGTCCGGCGGCTCAGCTCCGGCCATGGGGAGCGACGGAGGGCTCGGCAAGAGGGTTGGCTGGGTCGAGGATGCTTCTAGGAGGGAGAGAGGACAAATGGAGTGGAGAGGAGAGCTCGTAACGGCCTCTTATGGGCGCGTCTAGGAGCACCGTGGGCGGAGCTCACGGCCATGGCCCAGGGCATCGCCAGGGGCCAAACGAGCGCTTTGGGGTGTGTATGAGGTTCTCGTGGGCGTGGTCCATGTCAAGGGAGAGAAAAGAGGGAGCGGGGATGGGTCCGAGCCATCGCGCGTGTGAGGCTGCCCATTGGAGCCCTCGGGCGGCGGTGCGTGTGCTAGTGGAGGTAGCAGGAGGAAGAAGGAGGAGGGGGACAGGGGTTTAGCGTGTCCCAGACGCCGAGGCACCTCGTCGGGCGCACTGGGGAGGCTCGAGGTGGTCGGAAGCCTCGGGCAGGATGCAGCTACAGTGCGGGAGCACACTATAGCGTGCTCTAGAGCGCCCATTTGGCATGCCACGGCATGCCCACACAATCTTGATGTGTCCCGCCTTGTCTACTAGCTGCTGGTGCATATGGAGATGCCCTGGGGTAGCTTAGGTACTAAGGGAGAGGTAGGAAATAAAAATAGAGGGAGGAAGGAGATGTTGCCATGGCTGTCCAGAGAGGAATCTTGGAGTTTTTGTCCAACAATAATTGACAAATGGCCAGGGGAAAGTTACTGGAGGTAGGAGGTGACTAGAGTGAGATCTGGTAAAAAGTTGACCCCATTTGGATTAGTGGAAGGGGTCAAAGTAGATGTTTTAGTAAAACTGCAGAAGGTGTTTGTTGCTGGTTTGGGCAAGAAGATGAACTCCTCTTGTCATAAGGCTTGACAGGGTCAAATGGCATGAGAAAATAAGGGGTTTCACCAATATTGAGTTCATTTGGGCAAAGTTGCCAATGCAACTTTTGTAAACCCTAGAAATTAGCAGAAATGAACTTGTGTAGGTCTAGTTGAGAAAATCACTTCTCCTTGATGCACCACTTGGTGTAGTGGCCTCATTTGGTCATGTGAACATGCTCACAAAAGTTGGAGTCAAGGAGATAAAGTTGGTAGTACAAAGTTATTCAAATTTGATTCTGGTCAGAGAGGGTTTTGGGGCACTTTGATCAATATAACATTTTCTCCAACTTGTGCCATTTGGTCCAGATGAATTATTAGACCATTTGAGCATGTACACAAGATTTGAGAGCATTTGGACATGTTTGGCAATGTAAAGTTGCTCAAACTTCAAAATGGACAGAATTGGTTTTGAGGGGATTTAATGGGGTTATACTATTCTCCATGACATGATACTTGTCAAGATCAACAAACATGTCATATGTGACATGCTAGAATTTTCTTGGAATTTTTGGAGAATATTTCCTTTGTAAATATTTCAAAAGCTTGAAATATCTAGAAAGGGTTTTTGAGGGATTTGACCAATATTTTGAACATGACCATGTGTTAAAACTCTTTTATATGGACAATATATGTCCTCTGAGTTTCCCTAGGTTTTTGTCAAATATTTTTGAAACAATAAAATAATTTTTCCCTATTAAAGACCATTTCTGGCCTTAAGAAAAAGCTTTTAAATAAAATGGGAAAATAACTTTTAAAATTTTATTTTTGTGGTTTATGGGAATCCTATCTCTAATAGGTTTCAAATATACTCTTTGAAATATTTTTCATACCCCAAATCAAGTACTTGCAGTGCAGACCTCAATTCAGGGGTTTTTTGGAAAACTAATTTTTAAAAATAATTTTTGGCCAAATTATTTTTGCAAGAAATTATTTTTATGTCCTATACACATGGCATGATCATTGGGAAAGGTTTTTGGATCAAGTAGAAGGAGTATAAGAGTTGGAGGATTTATTTTATTTTTAGAGCACTTGCAAACAACACACAAAAACCAATCAAGGCAAGGTCCAAAACACTCAAAAGTTTTTGTCAAACCACATTTTATCATGATTGTTAGCTTAAGTGTAGTGGCATGAAAATCAGGGTGTGACATAACATGAAGTTGTCGTGCAATGATCGGCCTTTGACAAAAGCACTTTGATGATTCCCAACCAAGTTAGGTAACTCCACCACGAGCCTCGAAGCAAGCACCTTCTCAAAAATCTTGACTGCCACATGTACCAGGTTTATAGGTCAAAAATCCCCCACATCCAGTGCACGCTCCTTCTTCGGTAAGAGGGACACAAGGGATTTATTGATTGTCGCCAATCCTCTCACATCACCATTGTAGAAGCATGTCATTGCTGTCATGAAATCCTCATGTATGATATGCCAACATGTTGCGTAGAAACGGCTTGTGAATCCGTCCGGTCTTGGTGCCTTATCCGGTGGCATGGACTTAATAACCTTCTTGACTTCCTCCATGGAAAAGGCCTCCTCAAGGTGTGCTAGGTCCAGTCATGGCAATCCCAGAGCCTCCAAGTTGAGCGCGTGCCTCCTCGTTTCACAGGACCCGAAAGCCGCACCATAATAGTCATCCACCGCAGCTGCCACACTATCTTGGCCCGTGTATAAATTCTCTTTATGCCGCACCGTTCAAATGGTGTTCTTCCTCTATCGATGACTTGATTGTTAATGGAACAGCCTAGTGTTGCCATCCCCTTCTCGCAACTGAAGCAAACGTGGCCTCTGCCGGGCAATGGATCTTTCAAGAGAGCACAAGCCCAACAACTTTCTTTTTAGCACTTACGGAGCCCCATCTCAGCCTCTGTTAGTTGTTGATCATCCATGGAAATATCGAGATGATTTATCACCTCCATTGCAATGCGTATATGCAGTTTCACATTGCCAATCCATCTATCGCTCCACTTCCGAAGAGCCATGGTTGTGGCTTTCAACTTGTCATGCAACGTAAGGTATGCGTTTGATGCCACTGGGACTGAGTTCCACGCTTCCTGCACAGTATCCATCAAACCATCCGCCTTCACCCAAAGCGATTCAAACTTGAACCTCTTATGCGTGTGCTCCTCCATATTCATATCCAGCATCAACGGGCAGTGGTCCGAGATGGCAGTTCCCAAAGCCGAAAGGAAACAAGTGGGGAATGCCTCATCCCACTCATTATAAACAAAAACATGGTCAATCTTCTCGAGCATTGCATGCTGCCTTTCATTTGACCAAGTATAGCGCCTACCGTTCAGGTACAGCTCCTTCAACTCTAGCAGATTTAGTTTTGCCTGAAATCTACCCATCATTCTTCGATTTATCGACGCATTGCTCTTATCCTCCTGATTAACCAGAAGTTGAAGTCACCAGCCACAACCCACAGACCGGCGTGTAGGTCTCTAATATCCATAAGCTCCTGAAGGAAGTCCACCTTCTCCCTCTCATCATGAGGGCCGTAGACACATGTGAGCCACCACTCCTGCTCCCCCACTGTTTTCATGATCGCAGTTAGTGTGTTATCCGTGTAATGTGGGTTTGACAGTTGGGTTATTGAGTCATCCCAAGCCACCAGGATTCCTCCACGAGTCCCAACCACCAGCAAGTAGAAAAATTTCCCAAATTTATTACCAAGGCACTGTTGTACAATGGTCAAAGATACATGTTGTAACTTCATTTCCTACAGGCATACAATATCCGGAATTGCCGACGCAACCACTTGATAAATTGCACTCCTACAAGCCAGAGCATTGAGGCCCCGAACATTCCACACAATCACTTTGAGGGGTTGTGCATTCATTGATCACATGCCACCGAACCACCTGACCTCCCGCGAACAAGCTACGCTGCATCTTCCGCTGCCTCCTCCATTAGTGGCACATCCAGCGACTCCCAACCGAACAGCGCCAAAACGGCTGCAATGTGTGCGTCCGAGAGGGGGCGGGAGAATAAGTCAACGTACATACGAAGGGCTTCTTCAGAAATCACCTCCCCCTCATGCGCGAGACACAACTTCCTAATGAGAACTTACTGCTGTTTGGTGGTCGCATGCTTAGCAATTGGCGCACTCCTCCGCGCCGGTGCCATGTCCAGTTTCCTTTTTTTCGCTGGTTTGCCACCCTTGGTGGCTGGAGCCCGACTCTCCGGCCTTGATATCTTTAGGACACGACATTTTTTCAATAGGATCAACTTTAGCTTTATCAAATTCGATACCTCTTTTGGATATTTTATGCCGCAAGACAATACCTTCATTAACCATAAAGTGGCGCTTCTCCCAATTCAAGACAATATTAGTTTCTTCACATCTCTGCAAAACTTGGTCAAGGTTGCTTAAGCAATCGTCAAAATAAGTTTCGTATACGGAAAAATCATCCATGAAAACTTCAACAATCTTTTCACAAAAGTCAGAGAATATAGCAGTCATACATCTTTGAAAGGGGTCTTTAAGAAAGAATTAAACGTAACTTTGAAGATTGGGAACTCGAGAAAGGTAAATAGTCAGGTATTAAGCTTAACTTTAATTGTGTTAAATATTTTATGAATACCGATGCTTTTCACAAGTTTAGCACTAAATATGGACTAGACTCTGAGATAGTAGCCTCTTTTGTGAATCATTTGCTACTCATGTTGATGTCCCTAAGGAGAAGTGGTTTAAACATCATCCACCTATAAAACAGGAAATTAGAGAACCGGTTAAACCGAAGGATGAAACTATTATTCACAATGCTGATCCAATTGTACCTACTACTTATATTGAAAAACTACCTTTCCCTGTTAGGATAAAGGAACATGCTAAGGTATCAACTGTGGTTCACAAAAGCAACATTAAAGCACCTAAACCCTCTGAGCAAATTAAAGTAGAACCTAGTGTTGCTATGGTTAAAGATCTCCTGGTAGAAAATACTAATGGCATGCTATTTAGTTCTATGATGAAGCTGCTAGAATTGCTAAACCCGATGAAAAAGATAAACATAGACCTGTAGTTGGCATGCCTGTTGTCTCAGTTAAAATAGGAGATCATTGTTATCATGGTTTATGTGACTTAGGTGCTAGCGTGAGTGCTATTCCTTTTACCTTATAACAAGAAATTATGGATGACATAGCACCCGCTGAAATAGAAGACATAGATGTTACTATTAAACTTGCTAATAGAGACACCATCACACCACTTGGGATTGTTAGAGATGTTGAAGTCTTGTGAGGGAAAATAAAATATCCTACTGATTTCCTAGTTCTTGTTTCCCCACAAGATGACTTTTGTCCTATTATCTTTGGTAGACCTTTTTTGAACACCGTTAATGCTAAAATAGACGTGAGAAACAAACTTTCGGTGTTAACTTTGGTGACTGTCACACCTTGATTTTCATGACACAACACTTAAGATGATAAATCATGATAAAATGTGGTTTGACAAAAACTTTTGCATTATTTGACTATTTATTTGGAGTTGGTTTTCTCTGTGTGTTTTTCAAGTGCTCTTTAAAGTCAACACAACTCCACCTTCTATACTTCATCGCCTTGCCCCAAGCCTCTGCCCAATGATCATGCCATGTGTATAGAGCAATATAATATTTTCTTACAAAAATAATTTGGCCAAAAGTATTTTCTAAAATTAGTTTTCCAAAACCCCTGAATTGAGGTTTGCACCGCAAGTACTTGATTTGGGGTATGAAAATATTTCAAAAGGTATATTTGAATCCTATTATATATAGCACTCCCACAAACCACAAAATTATAATTTTAAAATTTATTTTCCTATGTTATTTAAAAGCTTTTTCTTAAGGCCAGTAGTGGTCTTTAATAGGGAAAAATTATTTTATTGTTTTAAAAATATTTGACAAAAATCAGGGAAACTCAGTGGGCATATATTTCCCATATATAAGAGTTTCAACACATGGTCATGCTCAAAATATTGGACAAAACCTCCCAAAACCATTTCTGCCCATTTCAAGGATTTGAAATATTTCTACAGGAAATATTTTCATAAAAATCCAAGGAAAATCCAGAAAGTCAAAAATGCATATTGTGATCACCTTGCAAAGCCTCATGTCAATAAAGGTCATTTTGTTTCACCAAAATGCCCCAAAACCCTCTCTGACCAGAATCAAATTTGAACAACTTTGTACTACCAACTTTCTCTCCTTGACACCAACTTTGGTGAGCATGTTTACATGACCAAATGAGGCCACTACACCAAGTGGTGCATCAAAGGAGAAGTGATTTTCTCAACTAGATCTACACAAGTTCATTTCTGCTAATTTCTTGGGTTTACAAAAGTTGCATTGGCAACTTTGCCCAAATAAGCTCCAAATTGGTGGAAGGCCCTAATTATATGTGCCATTTCACCCTGTTGAGTCTCATGCCAAATGGAGTTCATTTGCTTAACCAAACAAGTATCAAACACCTTCTGCCACTTTACCAAAATTCCATTTTTGACCACTTCCACTAATCTCCATGACCCTATGTTTTTACCACAGCTGCCCTAGGTCACCTACTACCTCCAGTAACCCTCCCCTGGCCATTGCTCAATGATTAAGGGGTGAAATACCCCCATTTACCTCCCTGGACAGCCCCTATCTCCCTCTTCTTCTACCTCTCTCTTCTCCTAGTGGCCACCCAGAGCATCCAAGGCCATCTCCCACTTCTTTACTCCACCTAGAGCTGCCAGACATCAGTGGCCTCGCCCACAAGGAATATAATATGCCATGGCATGCCAAATGCACGCTCCAGAGCGCGCTACAGTGCAGCCAGGCACTGTAGCCGCTCTCTGCCCAACATCTTCGACGACCTCGGCTCTCCCCCACGCGCCAGCAGGGCCACCTCGGCGTCCGCAACACGGCACTCTGCCGCCCCCCTCCTTCCTCTCCCTCCCCTGCCCGTCCCACGCGTGGATAGAGCGCCCAGCCTTGGCTTCGCGATCTCTGCTCAAGCAGGTCCCGCCCAGGCTCGCTCCGCTCCTCCTCTACCTCCCCAGCACCGTGCACCATCCCCACGAGCGTCGCAGAGCCCTCCTCGCTCGCTCCCTTGGCCACCAGAGCCATCCCCGCGGCCGCCCGTGCGCCCCGTCCACGGTGCACCATCGTCCCGCCATAAAAGGCCACCCCGAGCCCTCTCTGGCCTCTGTTCGCTCCCTCTCCCTCCTGTGCATCATCTCGACCAGCTCACTCCTCTCCCCGCGCCCTCCATCCACCACCATGGCCGGGGCCTTGCCGTCGGCCTCCGCCGCGCGCCCACCATTCCTCCTTCTCCCCTCTAGACCGCACTAGAGCACCTCCACCACCACCGTGAGCCTCTCCCGTGCTTCTCCCTCTCCTTCCCATGGCCGTGCTGTCGAGTTCCATCACCACCGCCGGCCTCGCCGCTGCGGCCGATGATATGCTCGCGTCCGGCCACCACCTGTCGTGGCGCACCTCGGAGGATGCGCACGCCGCCTGAAGCATGTTGGTGTACTGGGCGCCGACGGAGGTGGCCGGTGCCGCCGGGGAGAGCGCCGGCGCCGCTCGGCCTCGCCTCCTCTGTTTCCCGTCGCGCCGCGCGGGAGGTTGAAGGCGGCCTGCAGCTGGGACCCGCACGTCAGCGACCCAGTGGGCGGGCCCCGCTCGTTTAAGTGGAGACGGTTTCTGCCGGATCCGCTTTCCCCGTCTTGAGACGCGCACTGAAGCCGCTGACGTCACCTCCTCTGCCCCCAGTAGCCGGCATGGCGGCCGGTCTTGACTTGGTGCTAAGCTGCGTCGAAGGCACAGTTTAGGTATAGCCCAAATGTTTTTCTTTTTCTTTTCTAGTGAGCTCCTAAAATCCATAGTTAATTCATTTCTTGTCCAAATTTGATGATTCAAATTTCTAGAGTGTAGCGACCCGACCTCAGATGGTCAAGTCTCTGTGCTTCCGTGTCATCCCTGGATTGGTAATGCTGACACACACAGTACTCGAAGGATTTATAACAGAGTAGCAATTACACACTTATTACATCGAATGTCTCAAAAGAGAACTTATTACAATAATATGGCTTAAGGCCATCTAATACGATAACAGCGGAAGGCTTGGAAGATAAAGTGAGTCCATCAACTCCAACGGCATAGCTGAAAGCTGCACGGCAACGACCTATCGAACCTTACTCCTCGTCTCGAAAAGTCTGCAACATAATACGTTGCAGCCCGAGAACGGTCAGCACATGGAATATGCCGCAATGTAACACAATAGAGCAATAACAGAATAATGCTAACACTACATGCATGTTTGGCTGGTGGAAAGCTCTGATTACATAGCTATGGAAAGCCAATTTTTCCCTACATCAAAGGAATAAATTTTACTTTAACTATCATGGTGGTTGAAACATCATTGAGAAGGTATAACCCCAACTCAATCCCAATTAAGGTAATTAACAACCCAGCAATATTAATTTAGAGTGATGAGATACATGTGAATACTCAAGTACTAGATACTCAGAATTGTCCATAATCGGGGACACGGCTAACCATGATTAGATTGTACACTCTGCAGAGGTTTATGACTTTTCCCCACAAGACTCGATCGCCTCCGTTGATTTCTCGTGACTGCATGGTGTTTGAGAAACGGATGACCGAGACACGATCTTTCGTAAACATTAACTCTCTACTCCGGGTAGATCATACCAAACCTACAAAACCCACTACCGCTGATCTACCTCTTCAAGAGCTTCACGTAACTTACTCAACTATGCTAGAGCCCATAATAGCTTGTGGCTGCACACGGAAGTTTCTAGCATGAATAATCTCAGTTCCCTTTGAGCCCGGGTGGCGGTCCATAGGAAGATCACACGGGTACCACGGGATTTCCAAAACAAAACAGACAACACTGGGTTCCCCAGGTGCCTCAATCCACCCAGATGTGTATTAAAGTTGCCACCTTAAAGTAAACCATTAATTAACAATATCACATTTGTCATGAATAACTCTCAAACCCAACCACGTCTACGAGCATAGCATAGCAATATAGGCAACACGTAGAAGTAACTCCCAAGGGTTTGATAGTAAAAGAGCAATAGGTTCCTACCTCATCATCTACTCCCCAACCCACAAATTAATGACATCCTAACCATGCAATGTTTGAGGGTTGAAACTAATGCATAAAAACTGGGTATGAAAAGAGTATGATCAAAGTGTTACTTGCCTTGCTGACGATCCGGGAATCCTAGAGACTCATAGTAACACGCTTCGCACTCCGGGAATTCTATCGCAAACAAACAATACATACATAAGCAACAAGCAAAGAAGCACAAACGAAACTTCAACTGAAAGAGGTTGACCGGAGAGTTCAACTTAAGAACTCCGGTTCACAAGAAGAATCAAACCAAACGGAGCAACGAAACTCAAACGGCGAAAGAAACAAGATCCGTTTACTAATCTGAACTAGGGTCAAATTTTACAGAGGCAAAAACTTGTTTGAGTTGGTTTATTCGGAAAGAGAGTTTCGAGATGAAACTCCAGGCGCTTGAATCGTCTGATTCCGATAAACGAGCGAAAAGTTATACTAGTTCGAACATCGGATCGTAAATCACGATCGTAAAAATGGCGGATTAAATGCGTTAAATAAGAAAAACGACGAACGGCTAAACGAACGAACGTTCGATAGCAGAAACTAAACGACGAACACTAGAACGTACGAACGAGCGAACGCTCGCTAAACAAATAAACCGAAAAAAACCGATCTAATTAAAAAACGAACTAGGGTTTTTAGAAAACGAAGGGTTTTTCTTTAAAAAAACGGCGGGCGGCTACCTCCCCAAGACGTTCATGGCGGGCGGCGGCTCGGGGCTCAGCGAGGTAGCGGCTGAGGCGTGGGAGTGGCGGCGGGTGGCGACGGCGGCGGCTAGAGGCGGCGGCGGCGATTGGCGCCTGGCTCAGGCGGCTCGGGCTCCGGTGGTGTGGTGGTGGTGGTGGCTAGAGGGGGCGGCTTATATAGGTTGGGGGGTCCGACTTGGGGGAGGGCAAGGCGTGCGGTGGCGGCGGTGTCCGGGTCGAGCCTTGGCGGCGACGCGGGAAGGCGGCGGCGGCTCGGGCGGCTGGGCCGGCCTGCTCGGCTGGGCCCTCGGCCAGTCGGGTGTGGGTCCTTTTTTTTAAAACGTTCCGCCGAAACTTATAAAATCCTAGAAAAATAAATAAAAATCTAAAAATACCAAAACAAGTTTTCTCCGTCTAAATAAAATATTTAGAACAAGATGAACTTTTCTTGGCCCCTAAAATGCAATTTTTTTAAAACATGCAAATTTTTCTAGGGCAAATAAAATTCCAAATAAATCAAATAAAATTCAAATAATGATTTTAACATTTTTCCTCCAATATTTCAATTATTTTGGAGAAGTCATATTATCTCCCCTCATTTATTATTTAAAAATGAAATATTTTAATGGAGAGAAAATAATTAAAATCAAAATCCTCGTCTTCACTACTTTATAAAAATCAAATATGAAAATCGAAAAATCCCCAACTCTCTCCGAGGGTCCTTGAGTTGCATAGGATTTTGAGGATTGCAAACGAAAATGCAATAAAATAAGATATGCATGGATGACCTATGTATAACATGCCGAATTAAAAATTTGGGATGTTACAAACCTACCCCCTTAAGATGAATCTCGCCCTCGAGATTCGGGTTGGCTAGAAAATAGGTGCGGATGGTCCTTGCGAATATCATCTTCTCGCCCTGTGTGGCTTCCTCCTCGGTATGGTGGCTCCACCGAACTTTGCAAAACTTGATAACCTTGTCATGAAAGTGACTCATTCGTCAAATCAAGAATCTTTATTGGCTTCTCCTCAGAAGTCAAATTACAATCCAACTGTATCGCCTCTAGGGGCAGTGTATCATTTAACGGTATATCGGCCATCTCAGCGTGACACTTCTTCAGCTGTGATACGTGAAACACATCGTGAACTCCTGACAATCCTTCAGGTAACTCCAGCTTGTAGGCAACTTCTCCCATCCGTTCCAAAACATGATACGGTCCTACAAATCTTGGGGCTAACTTTCCCTTTACTCCAAAACGTTTCACTCCCCTCAAGGGTGATACTCACAGATAGGCTCTGTCTCCAATTTCATAGGTTACTTCCTTGCGTTTTGAATCTGCGTAACTCTTTTGTCTAGACTGAGCAATCTTTAGTCTGTCTCTGATCAATTTAACCTCTCCTCTGATTCCTTGATCAAATCTGGTCCAAACAACTGACGGTCTCCAACCTCATCCCACATCAATGGTGTTCTACATCTGTGTCCATACAGAGCTTCGAACGGTGCCATCTTCAAACTGGCCTGGTAGCTGTTGTTATACAAGAACTCACAGATGGCAAATTGTCATCCCAACTAGATCCATAATCTAGCGCACAGGCTCTCAACATGTCCTCCGTAATCTGATTGACTCTCTCTGTCATCCATCCGTCTGCATGGGTGGAACGCTACTAAACTCCCATCCGTACCCAAACTCCGTGTAGCCGATGCCAAAACTTTGAAGTAAAATGTGTTCCTCTATCTCGACACGATGCTCCTCGGAACTCCATGCAAACATACGATCCTGGTCATATATATCTTGGCCAACTTTGCACTTGTATAGGTTGTTTTCACCGATGAAATGGGCTACTTTGGTCAAACGATCCACAACTACCCATATTGAATCATATCCTGCCTTGGTTCCGGGTAATCCGTAATAAAGTCCATGCCAAGTTTGTCCCACTTCCATTCGGGTATTGGCATAGGCTGTAACAGTCCTGCTGGCTTTTGATGCTCTGCCTTCACTCTCTGACATACATCACATACGGCTACATACTCGGCAATATCCTTCTTCATATCAGTCCACTAGAAACGTTCCTTCAAATCCAAATACATTTTGGTGTTTCTGGGGTGAATCGAGTATGGTGAGTCATGGGCCTCCTGAAGTATTAACTTCCTGATCTCCAAATTGTTGGGCACATAAATCCGGTCCTCAAACCACAAGGTATCATGCTCATCCTCAACCTTTGGCTTTTCCTTCGCCCATCTTCTCTCTTATCTCGGCAATCTCTTTGTCCTCCTTCTGAGCTTCTCGAATCTTGTTCAACAATGTCGACTGAACCTCCATTGTTGCAATAAAACCTCGCGGAACAATCCCCAATCGAAGTTCCATGATCTCCGCAGCTAACTCCTTTGGCAATCCTTTGCTTTCAAGGATATTAGCATAACTCTTCCGGCTCAAAGTGTCTGCTACGACGTTGGCCTTTCCTGGATGATAGTGTAGCTTCATGTCATAATCCTTTATAAGTTCCAGCCATCTCCTTTGTCTGAGGTTTAACTCCTTCTATGTGAAAATGTACTTCAAACTCTTATGATCTGTGTACATATCACAACGGTTTCCAATAAGATAATGTCTCCAGGTCTTCAACGCATGTACTACGACTGCTAACTCCAAATCATGCGTGGCATAGTTCATCTCATGTGGCTTCAGTTGTCGTGAGGCATACGAAACAACTTTTCCGTCCTGCATAAGAACACATCCAAGTCCCAAGCGAGAGGCGTCACAATACACTTGAAACTCCTTATGTATATCTCGCAATGTCAAAGACTGGGCTGTAGTCAACCGTTTCTTCAACTCTTGAAAGCTTGTCTCGCAATCCTCTGTCCATTTGAACTTAGTATCCTTCTTTAGCAATTCAGTCATTGGCTTAGCAATCTTGGAACCAGTCCAAGGAAACTGCGGATCTCGCCAACTGAGGTGGGTGCCAACCATTCAGTGACCGATCGAACTCTTCGATCTACCGCTATACCCTCTCCCGATATAACATGCCCAAGAAATCCAACTTCCTTCAACCAAAACTCGCACTTGCTGAATTTGGCGATAATCGGTGTTCCCCGAAGTTTCTCGAGAACCAAACGCAAGTGTTCCGCGTGCTCCTCTTTGTTCTTCGAGTATACCATAATATCATCAATAAACACCACAACAAACTTGTCCAAATACTCCATGAACACCTTGTTCATCATGCTCATGAAATAGGCAGGGGTGTTAGTCAGTCCAAATGACATGACCGTATACTCATATAATCCATACCGTGTGGTAAATGCTGTCTTTGGTATATCCTTCTCTCGGATCTTCAACTGATGGTATCCTGATCGTAGATCAATCTTCGAAAACACCTTAGCTCCTTGCAACTGATCAAACAGATCATTAATCATCGGTAAGGGGTACTTGTTCTTTATCGTTACTTCATTCAGAGCTCGATAATCAACAACCATCCTCAGGGATTTATCCTTCTTCTCAACCAAAAGTACTGGGGCTCCCCAAGGTGATGAGCTTCTACGAATATAACCTTTCTCCAATAGCTCCTTGATTTGCTTCTTAATTTCCTCCAGATCATTTGCGGGCATCCGGTAGGGTCTCTTGGATATTGGCCCTGTACCTGGCAATAGTTCTATCAGAAACTCGATGTCTCGATCCGGTGGTATGCCTGGTAACTCCTCTGGGAAAACATCCGGATAATCCTTTACTATAGGTACTTCCTCCTGTACAACTCCCGTGAGGGCATTCACTTGGCTCCTCCTAGGCACATGCCTAGATACATACTTAATCCTTTTTCCCTCTGGGGTGGTAAGATAAATTGACTTGCTAGCACACCAATACTTCCTCCATACTTTGACATCCAGTCCATACCTAATATCACATCCAATCCTTGCGACTCCAAGATAATTAGGTCGGACGGAAAAACATGCGTGCCAATGATTAGGGGTATTTGGGTGCACCATCTGCTAGCCATGTACTCTGCTCCAGGCGAGCTCACTAGAAGAGGGGTTCTAAGGGTTTGGGTTGGTAACTTAAACTTTTCCACAAATCCCCTTGATATGTATGAATGCGATGCACCAGTATCGAAAAGAACAAGAGCGGTAAATGACTGAACCGAAAACTTACCTATTACCGCGTCCGGCTGCTCTTCAACTTCCTCCACGTTAACGTGGTTCACTTGTCCTTTGTTGAATGGATTGGGCTTCTTCCCAGCGCTCCCATTTCCGTTTCCATTCTTTCCTTCAGGGCAGTCATTGGCATAGTGCCTGTCTTCCCGCACTTAAAGTATATAACTTGACTTAAGTCCCTCTTGGCGGGTGTAGCTGGGTTAGAGCGATTTTGATTATTGTTGACTCCATTCCCATTCCGCTTCTTCGCACCATTTTGATTATGCGATCCTCCTCCAAGATGGTTATGACCTCCATGGTTATGAACAAGTCCTCCCGAGTTCGGGTTAAGCGAGGCTTCCGTGAGCTCCTCGAGTTATACTTCCCTTGTCCATACTTCCTTTTACGGCTCTCAATCTGCTGCTGCTTTCCTTCAATCATTAGGGCCTTATCTACCAACTCTGGTAGTTGTTGAAAGTTGCCACCATCAACCGTGCATACTCATCTCATCATTCAGCCCTTCCATAAACTTCTCCCGCTTGGCGGCATCTGTGGGCCACATCATCGTGGGCATAGCGTGATAACTTGCTAAACTCATCCACGCATCGGGCCACAAGATGCAGTTCCTCTGGCGTAAGTTGCGTAAACTCACGCTTCTTTATCTGCATGGCTCCGGTTGAGACATGGGCTGTGAAAAGCTTGTTGAACTGGTCCCAAGTGACATTGGCTATAGGAAAAGTAGCCGTGTAATTCTCCGCCATCATGCGGCCGCTGGTCCATCCAATTGATGTGTGGGAAAGCGCACTTTCAAAGATCCGTGCATCCTGCGGTGGTTAACTCCCTTCCAATACGGCATAGCCAATCATCAGCAACTATTGGCTCGGTGCTACTGGAAAACGCCGGCGGTTGTAGCCTCAGGAAACGGGTTAAATTATCCACTGGCGGCGGGTTGTTCTTGGCATTGTTGTTGTTGTTGTTGTTGTTGCCCTGGTTCTAAACTAGCAATTGCATCAAGGCATTCTGCCGCTGGATCAATCAAGGCGAGATCCGATTGGGAAAACAAAACCGGGTCACGCCTCTGAGGCATCTGAGGGTTTAGATGGAAGAGATTAGAATAGAAAGAGGTCTAGTGAGAAAACACTACCCACATGCACATGAGGCAAACACAAACTTTCATTCAATCAAGCAAGGGCATACAAAACGGTCTAGGACTATCGCATAAGTGCTCAAATACTACTAGTTACATGGGGGAATACTACTATTATATGGTGGTCATCTAGAAATTTTGATCGGTGGAAGACTCCATGATGTCTGCTCCAGCTTCGTCTTCGTAGTCATCATCACTTGAATCAGAATCGGTGTCGTCGATGATGATGTAGTTGTCCGGACAAGTGGGATCTTCTTCCTCTTCTTCCGGTCTTTGGTCCTCCCATGAAGACTCCGATCTTCTTGACTAGGTCATCATTCTTCTCCAAAGAGGGTCTTGATTTCTTCCTCATATCCATCGCGTGTAAACTTGAGTTCTTCCTCCAGCTCGATGATCCTAGTTTTCGCCCTCTTCAAATCCATCATGTCTGCACACATCTGGTTCTCCTGACGTCGAATGTGCTGGTTTAGCTCCTGGATGTAAGCTGCAATGGATCTATCCTTCTTGGTGCTGATTACTTCCCATTGCTCGTCTCGGCGCCCACATATTTGATATATGGTGTCTCTAAGCTCCCGGTTGTAGACTTCTCGTATGCGTCCCATGGTAATGTGAGCTTCCATACTCTTTCCCAAACTCCAGGTTGGTGCATTGAAAACACACACTATGGGCTCCGTGATTGGCGCAAACGTCCTTCCGGGAACTAGAGCTTGAATCTTCCAGCGCTCTTCTTCTGGTAAAGTGGCGTTGTACGTCCCGGTGAAGCTTGGTATTCCAATATTCAGGTACCTAGTTACTTCCTTCAAGTGGCGTCCAAAAGGTGTGTCTTCATCCGGTTGTGCAAACTTGTTCTTCATCTCCGTCATCCTAAAGAGTGGAAAAATGGAGAGGAGTCAGAAATGAGTAGAGAAGAGTAACCTATGGTTTTATCTTAGTGGTCATGTCCTACACTCAGCGTGTGCTCTGAAACCATCTTGTAGCGACCCGACCTCAGATGGTCAAGTCTCTGTGCTTCCGTGTCATCCCTGGATCGGTAATGCTGACACACACAGTACTAGAAGGATTTATAACAGAGTAGCAATTACACACTTATTACATCGAATGTCTCAAAAGAGAACTTATTACAATAATATGGCTTAAGGCCATCTAATACGATAACAACGGAAGGCTTGGAAGATAAAGTGAGTCCATCAACTCCAACGGCATAGCCGAGCTGCACGGCAACAACCTATCGAACCTTACTCCTCGTTCAAAAGTCTGCAACATAATACGTTGCAGCCCGAGAACGGGTCAAGACATGGAATATGCGGCAATGTAACACAATAGAGCAATAACAGAATAATGCTAACACTACATGCATGTTTGGCTGGTGGAAAGCTCTACTGATTCTGATTATGGAAAGCCAATTTTTCCCTACATCAAAGGAATAAATTTTACTTTAACTATCATGGTGGTTGAAACATCATTGAGAAGGTATAACCCCAACTCAATCCCAATTAAGGTAATTAACAACCCAAAGCAATATTAATTTAGAGTGATGAGATACATGTGAATACTCAAGTACTAGATACTCAGAATTGTCCATAACCGGGGACACGGCTAACCATGATTAGATTGTACACTCTGCAGAGGTTTGCGCACTTTTCCCCACAAGACTCGATCGCCTCCGTTGATTTCTCGCACTGCATGGTGTTTGAGAAACGGATGACCGACACACAATCTTTCAGAAACATTAACTCTCTACTCCGGGTAGATCATACCAAACCTACAAAACCCACTACCTGCTGATCTACCTCTTCAAGAGCTTCACGTAACTTACTCAACTATGCTAGAGCCCATAATAGCTTGTGGCTGCACACGGAAGTTTCTAGCATGAATAATCTCGATTCCTTTGAGCACAGGTGGCGGTCCATAGGAAGATCACACGGTACCCCGGGATTTCCAAAACAAAGCAGAGACAACCTTTGGGTTCCCCAGGTGCCTCAATCCACCCAGATGTGTATTAAAGTTGCCACCTTAAAGTAAACCATTCATTAACAATCTCACATCTGTCATGAATAACTCTCAAACCCAACCACGTCTACGAGCATAGCATAGCAATATAGGCAACACGTAGAAGTAACTCCCAAGGGTTTGATAGTAACAGAGCAATAGGTTCCTACCTCATCATCTACTCCCCAACCCACAAATTAATGACATCCTAACCATGCAATGTTTGAGGGTTGAAACTAATGCATAAAAACTGGGTATGAAAAGAGTATGATCAAAGTGTTACTTGCCTTGTCAGACGATCCGGGAATCCTAGAGACTCAGAGTAACACGCACTCCGGAATTCTATCGCAAACAAACAATACATACATAAGCAACAAGCAAAGAAGCACAAACGAAACTTCAACTGAAAAGAGGTTGACCGGAGAGTTCAACTTAAGAACTCCGGTTCACAAGAAGAATCAAACCAAACGGAGCAACGAAACTCAAACGGCGAAAGAAACAAGATCCGTTTACTAATCTGAACTAGGGTCAAATTTTACAGAGGCAAAAACTTGTTTGAGTTGGTTTATTCGGAAAGAGAGTTTTGAGATGAAACTCCAGGCGCTTGAATCGTCTGATTCCGATAAACGAGCGAAAAGTTATACTAGTTCGAACATCGGATCAGAAATCACGATCAGAAAAATCGCGGAATAAATCCGATAAAAAGAAAAACGACGAACGGCTAAACGAACGAACGTTCGTTAGCAGAAACTAAACGACGAACACTAGAACGTACGAACGAGCGAACGCTCGCTAAACAAATAAACCGAAAAAAACCGATCTAATTAAAAAAACGAACTAGGGTTTTTTAGAAAAAAAACGAAGGGGTTTTTCTTTAAAAAAAAACCGGCGGCGGGGCGGCTACCTCCGTGAAAGACGTTCAATGGGCGGCTGACTCCATGGGCTCATGAGGGTAGCGGGGCTCGGCGAGGCGCTGGGTGGCGGCGGTGGCGGCGGCAGCGGCTAGAGGCGGCGGCGGCGACTGGGCGCCTCGGGGCTCAAGTGGCTCGGGCTCCGGTGGTGTGGTGGTGGTGGTCTTTGGCTAGAGGGCGGCTTATATAGGTTGGGGGGTCCGACTTGGGGGAGGGGCAAGGCGGGTGGCGGCGGTGTCCGGTCGGCGGCGGCGACGCTGAAGGCGGGCATGCTCAAGCGGCTGGGCTGCTTTGGTGGCCCTTGGCCCGGTCAGCTGGTCCTTTTTAAAACGTTCACCAAAACTTATAAAATCCTAGAAAATAAATAAAAATCTAAAAATACCAAAACAAGTTTTCTCCGTCTAAATAAAATATTTTGAACAAGATGAACTTTTCTTGGCCCCTAAAATGCAATTTTTTTAAAACATGCAAAATTTTCTAGGGCAAATAAAATTCCAAATAAATCAAATAAAATTCAAATAATGATTTTAACATTTTTCCTCCAATATTTCAATTATTTTGGAGAAGTCATATTATCTCCCCTCATTTATTATTTAAAAATGAAATATTTTAATGGAGAGAAAAATAATTAAAATCAAAATCCTCGTCTTCACTACTTTATAAAAATCAAATATGAAAATCGAGAAAATCCCCAACTCTCTCCGAGGGTCCTTGAGTTGCATAGGATTTTGAGGATTGCAAACGAAAATGCAATAAAATAAGATATGCATGGATGACCTATGTATAACATGCCGAATTGAAAATTTGGGATGTTACAAACCTACCTCTTAAGATGAATCTCTACCTCGAGATTCGGGTTGGCTAGAAAATAGGTGCGGATGGTCCTTGCGAATATCATCTTCTCGCTCCCGGTGGCTTCCTCCTCGGTATGGTGGCTCCAATCGAACTTTGCAAAACTTGATAACCTTGTCATGCGAGTGACTCAATCGTCGAAATCAAGAATCTTTATTGGCTTCTCCTCGGAAGTCAAATCACTATCCAACTGTATCGCCTCTAGGGCGATGTATCATTTAACGGTATATCGGCCATCTCAAATGACACTTCTTCACCGTGATACGTGAAACACATCGTGAACTCCCGACAATCCTTCGTGTAACTCCAGCTTGTAGGCAACTTCTCCCATCCGCTCCAAAAGCATGATAAGGTCCTACAAATCTTGGGGCTAACTTTCCCTTTACTCCAAAACGTTTCACTCCCCTCAAGGGTGATACTCACAGATAGGCTCTGTCTCCAATTTCATAGGTTACTTCCTTGCGTTTTGAATCTGCGTAACTCTTTTGTCTAGACTGAGCAATCTTTAGTCTGTCTCTGATCAGTTTAACTTCTCCTCTGATTCCTTGATCAAATCTGGTCCAAACAACTGACGGTCTCCAACCTCATCCCACATCAATGGTGTTCTACATCTGTGTCCATACAGAGCTTCGAACGGTGCCATCTTCAAACTGGCCTGGTAGCTGTTGTTATACAAGAACTCTGTGTATGGCAAATTGTCATCCCAACTAGATCCAAATCTAGCGCACAGGCTCTCAACATGTCCTCCAGAATCTGATTGACTCTCTCTGTCTGTCCATCCGTCTGTGGGTGGAACGCGGTACTAAACTCCAATCTGGTACCCAAACTCTGGTGTAGCTGATGCCAAAACTTTGAAGTAAAATGTGTTCCTCTATCTGATACGATGCTCCTCGGAACTCCATGCAAACATACGATCCTGGTCATATATATCTTGGCCAACTTTGCACTTGTATAGGTTGTTTTCACTTTGGGATGAAATGGGCTACTTTGGTCAAACGATCCACAACTACCCATATTGAATCATATCCTGCCTTGGTTCTGGGTAATCCGGTAATAAAGTCCATGCCAAGTTTGTCCCACTTCCATTCAGGTATTGGCATAGGCTGTAAAAGTCCTGCTGGCTTTTGATGCTCTGCCTTCACTCTCTGACATACATCACATACGGCTACATACTCGGCAATATCCTTCTTCATACCAGTCCACTAGAAACGTTCCTTCAAATCCAAATACATTTTGGTGTTTCCGGGGTGAATCGAGTATGGTGAGTCATGGGCCTCCTGAAGTATTAACTTCCTGATCTCCAAATTGTTGGGCACATAAATCCGGTCTTCAAACCACAAGGTATCGTGCTCATCCTCAACCTTTGGCTTTTCCTTCGCCCATCTTCTCTCTTATCTCGGCAATCTCTTTGTCCTCCTTCTGAGCTTCTCGAATCTTGTTCAACAATGTCGACTGAACCTCCATTGTTGCAATAAAACCTCGTGGAACAATCCCCAATCGAAGTTCCATGATCTCCGCAGCTAACTCCTTTGGCAATCCTTTGCTTTCAAGGATATTAGCATAACTCTTCCGGCTCAAAGCGTCTGCTACGACGTTGGCCTTTCCTGGATGATAGTGTAGCTTCATGTCATAATCCTTTATAAGTTCCAGCCATCTCCTTTGTCTGAGGTTTAACTCCTTCTATGTGAAAATGTACTTCAAACTCTTATGATCTGTGTACATATCACAACGGTTTCCAATAAGATAATGTCTCCAGGTCTTCAACCCATGTACTACGCATCGCTAACTCCAAATCATGCGTGGCATAGTTCATCTCATGTGGCTTCAGCTTGTCGTGAGGCATACGAAACAACTTTTCCGGCCTGCATAAGAACACATCCAAGTCCCAAGCGAGAGGCGTCACAATACACTTGAAACTCCTTATGTATATCCTGCAATGTCAAGACTGGGTTGTAGTCAACCGCTTCTTCAACTCTTGAAAGCTTGTCTCGCAATCCTCTGTCCATTTGAACTTAGTATCCTTCTTTAGCAATTCAGTCATTGGCTTAGCAATCTTGGAACCAGTCCAAGGAAACTGCGGATCTCGCCAACTGAGGTGGGTGCCAACCATTCAGTGACCGACTGAACCTTACTAGGATCTACTGCTATACCCTCTCCTGATATAACATGCCCAAGAAATCCAACTTCCTTCAACCAAAACTCGCACTTGCTGAATTTGGCGTATAACTGGTGTTCCACGAGTTTACGGAGAACCAAACGCAAGTGTTCCGGTGCTCCTCTTTGTTCTTCGAGTATACCATAATATCATCAATAAACACCACAACAAACTTGTCCAAATACTCCATGAACACCTTGTTCATCATGCTCATGAAATAGGCGAGGCGTTAGTCGGTCCAAATGACATGACCGTATACTCATATAATCCATACCGTGTGGTAAATGCTGTCTTTGGTATATCCTTCTCTCGGTTCTTCAACTGATGGTATCCTGATCGTAGATCAATCTTCGAAAACACCTTAGCTCCTTGCAACTGATCAAACAGATCATTAATCATCGGTAAGGGGTACTTGTTCTTTATCGGTACTTCATTCAGAGCTCGATAATCAACAACCATCCTCAGGGATTTATCCTTCTTCTCAACCAAAAGTACTGGGGCTCCCCAAGGTGATGAGCTTCTACGAATATAACCTTTCTCCAATAGCTCCTTGATTTGCTTCTTAATTTCCTCCAGATCATTTGCGGGCATCCGGTAGGGTCTCTTGGATATTGGCCCTATACCTGGCAATAGTTCTATCAGAAACTCGATGTCTCGATCCGGTGGTATGCCTGGTAACTCCTCTGGGAAAACATCCGGATAATCCTTTACTACAGGTACTTCCTCTGCATAACTCCCGTGAGGGCATTCACTTGGCTCCTCCTAGGCACATGCCTAGATACATACTTAATCCTTTTTCCCTCTGGGTGGTAAGATAAATTGACTTGCTAGCACAGTCAATACTTCCTCCATACTTTGACATCCAGTCCATACCTAATATCACATCCAATCCTTGCGACTCCAAGATAATTAGGTCGGACGGAAAAACATGCGTGCCAATGATTAGGGGTATTTGGGTGCACCATCCGCTAGCCATGTACTCTGCTCCAAAGTAGCTCACTAGAAGAGGGGTTCTAAGGGTTTGGGTTGGTAACTTAAACTTTTCCACAAATCCCTTGATATGTAGGACTGCCATGCACCACTATCAAACAGAACAAGAGCGGTAAATGATTGAACCGAAAACTTACCTATTACCGCGTCCGGCTGCTCTTCAACTTCCTCCACGTTAACGTGGTTCACTTGTCCTTTGTTGAATGGATTGGGCTTCTTCCCAGCGCTCCCATTTCCGTTTCCATTCTTTCCTTTAGGGCAGTCATTGGCATAGTGCCCTGTCTTCTTCCCGCACTTAAAGCATATAACTTGACTTAAGTCCCTCTTGGCGGGTGTAGCTGGGTTAGAGCGATTTTGATTATTGTTGACTCCATTCCCATTCCCGTTCTTCGCACCATTTTGATTATGCGATCCTCCTCCAGTATGGTTATGACCTCCATGGTTATGAACAAGTCCTCCCGAGTTCGGGGTTAAGCGAGGCTTCTGGTGAGCTCCTGAGTTATACTTCCCTTGTCCATACTTCCTTTTACGGCTCTCAATCTGCTGCTGCTTTCCTTCAATCATTAGGGCCTTATCTACCAACTCACGGTAGTTGTTGAAAGTTGCCACCATCAATCGCATACTCATCTCATCATTCAGCCCTTCCATAAACTTCTCCCGCTTCGGCATCTGTGGGCCACATCATCGAGGGCATAGCGTGATAACTTGCTAAACTCATCCACGTCTTTGGGCCACAAAGATAGTTCCTGGCGTAAGTTGCGAAACTCACGCTTCTTTATCTGCATGGCTCCAGTTGAGACATGGGCTGTGTGAAAAGCTTGTTGGAACTGGTCCCAAGTGACATTGGCTATAGGAAAAGTAGCCGTGTAATTCTCCCGCCATGCGGCTGCTGGTCCATCCAATTGATGTGTGGGAAAGCGCACCCTTTCAGCATCCGTGCATCCTGCGGTGGTTAACTCCGTTCCAATACGGCATAGCCAATCATCAGCAACTATTGGCTCGGTGCTACTGGAAAACGCCGGCGGTTGTAGCCTCAGGAAACGGGTTAAATTATCCACTGGCGGCGGGTTGTTCTTGGCATTGTTGTTGTTGTTGTTGTTGTTGTTGCCCTGGTTCTGAACTAGCAATTGCATCAAGGCATTCTGCTGCTGGATCAACTGGGCGAGATCCGGTGGGAAAACAAAACCGGGGTCACGTCTCGGAGGCATCTGAGGGTTTAGATGGAAGAGATTAGAATAGAAAGAGGTCTAGTGAGAAAACACTACCCACATGCACATGAGGCAAACACAAACTTTCATTCAATCAAGCAAGGGCATACAAAAGCGGTCTAGGACTATCGCATAAGTGCTCAAATACTACTAGTTACATGGGGGAATACTACTATTATATGGTGGTCATCTAGAAATTTTGATCGGTGGAAGACTCCATGATGTCTGCTCCAGCTTCGTCTTCGTAGTCATCATCACTTGGATCAGAATCGGTGTCGTCGATGATGATGTAGTTGTCCGGACAAGTGGGATCTTCTTCCTCTTCTTCCGGTGCTGGTCCTCCCATGAAGACTCCGATCTTCTTGACTAGGTCATCATTCTTCTCCAGTAGGGTCTTGATTTCTTCCTCATATCCATCGCGTGTAAACTTGAGTTCTTCCTCCACTCGATGATCCTAGTTTTCGCCTTCTTCAAATCCATCATGTATACAAGACATCTGGTTCTCTGACGTCGAATGTGCTGGTTTAGCTCCTGGATGTAAGCTGCAATGGATCTATCCTTCTTGGTGCTGATTACTTCCCATTGCTCGTCTCGGCGCCCACATATTTGATATATGGTGTCTTTAAGCTCCCGGTTGTAGACTTCTCCTATGCGTCCCATGGTAATGTGAGCTGCCATACTCTTTCCCAAACTCCAGGTTGGTGCATTGAAAACACACACTATGGGCTCCGTGATTGGCGCAAACGTCCTTCCGGGAACTAGAGCTTGAATCTTCCAGCTCTTCTTACGGTAAAGTGGCGTTGTATGCGTCCGGTGAAGCTTGGTATTCCAATATTCGTGTACCTAGTTACTTCCTTCAAGTGGCGTCCAAAAGGTGTGTCTTCATCCGGTTGTGCAAACTTGTTCTTCATCTCCGTCATCCTAAAGAGTGGAAAAATGGAGAGGAGTCGAAATGAGTAGAGAAGAGTGACCTATGGTTTTATCTTAGTGGTCATGTCCTACACTCAACAGGTGCTCTGAAACCATCTTGTAGCGACCCGACCTCAGATGGTCAAGTCTCGTGCTTCCGTGTCATCCTGGATCGGTAATGCTGACACACACAGTACTAGAAGGATTTATAACAGAGTAGCAATTACACACTTATTACATCGAATGTCTCAAAAGAGAACTTATTACAATAATATGGCTTAAGGCCATCTAATACGATAACAACGGAAGGCTTGGAAGATAAAGTGAGTCCATCAACTCCAACGGCATAGCTGAGCCGCACGGCAACAACCTATCGAACCTTACTCCTCGTCTGAAAAGTCTGCAACATAATACGTTGCAGCCCGAGAACGGGTCAAGACATGGAATATCTTTGGCAATGTAACACAATAGAGCAATAACAGAATAATGCTAACACTACATGCATGTTTGGCTGGTGGAAAGCTCTACGGTTACAGCTATGGAAAGCCAATTTTTCCCTACATCAAAGGAATAAATTTTACTTTAACTATCATGGTGGTTGAAACATCATTGAGAAGGTATAAGCCCAACTCAATCCCAATTAAGGTAATTAACAACCCAGCAATATTAATTTAGAGTGATGAGATACATGTGAATACTCAAGTACTAGATACTCAGAATTGTCCATAACCGGGGACACGGCTAACCATGATTAGATTGTACACTCTGCAGAGGTTTGCACTTTTCCCCATTAAGACTCGATCGCCTCCGTTGATTTCTCGTGACCGCATGGTGTTTGAGAAACGGATGACCGACACACAATCTTTCGTAAACATTAACTCTCTACTCGGGTAGATCATACCAAACCTACAAAACCCACTACCGCTGATCTACCTCTTCAAGAGCTTCACGTAA
Source organism: Aegilops bicornis (assembly GCA_021605145.1). Taxonomy (NCBI): domain Eukaryota; kingdom Viridiplantae; phylum Streptophyta; class Magnoliopsida; order Poales; family Poaceae; genus Aegilops; species Aegilops bicornis. Next base: position 292,404,479 of record CM038672.1, on the reverse strand, counting down.
CTTACTCAACTATGCTAGAGCCCATAATAGCTTGTGGCTGCACACGGAAGTTTCTAGCATGAATAATCTCAGTTCCCTTTGAGCACAGGTGGCGGTCCATAGGAAGATCACACGGTGCACCCAGGATTTCCAAAACAAAACAGACAACCTTTGGGTTCCCCAGTGCCTCAATCCACCCGGATGTGTATTAAAGTTGCCACCTTAAAGTAAACCATTCATTAACAATCTCACATCTGTCATGAATAACTCTCAAACCCAACCACGTCTCACGAGCATAGCATAGCAATATAGGCAACACGTAGAAGTAACTCCCAAGGGTTTGATAGTAACAGAGCAATAGGTTCCTACCTCATCATCTACTCCCCAACCCACAAATTAATGACATCCTAACCATGCAATGTTTGAGGGTTGAAACTAATGCATAAAAATTGGGTATGAAAAGAGTATGATCAAAGTGTTACTTGCCTTGCTGACGATCCGGGAATCCTAGAGACTCGTAGTAACACGCTTCGCACTCCGGGAATTATATCGCAAACGAACAATACATACATAAGCAACAAGCAAAGAAGCACAAAGGAAACTTCAACTGAAAGAGGTTGATCGGAGAATTCAACTTAAGAACTCCGGTTCACAAGAAGAATCAAACCAAACGGAGCAACGAAACTCAAACGGCGAAAGAAACAAGATCCGTTTACTAATCTGAACTAGGGTCAAATTTTACAGAGGCAAAAACTTGTTTGAGTTGGTTATTTGGAATGAGGGTTTCGAGATGAAACTCCAGGCGCTTGAATCGCCTGATTCCGATAAACGAGCGAAAAGTTATACTAGTTCGAACATCGAATGAGAAATCGCGATCAGAAAAATCGCGGAATAAATCCGATAAAAAGAAAAACGACGAATGGCTAAACGAACGAACGTTTGTTAGCAGAAACTAAACGACGAACACGTTCGTTAGAACGAACAAATGAGCGAACGCTCTCTAAACAAATAAACCGAGAAAAAAAACCGATCTTATTAAAAAACAAACTAGGGTTTTTTAGAAAAAAACCGAACGGGTTTTTCTTTAAAAAAAAACCGTGGCCAGGCGGCTACCTCCATGAGGTCGTCCGTGGCGGGCGGCTCAGCGGGCTCGGCGAGTCTTGAGGTGGCGGCGGGTGGCGGCAGCGGCTAGAGGCGGCGTCTCGGCCAGACTCGGGCTCGGCGGCTCCGGGCTCCGGTGGGGCGGTGGTGGTGGTGGTGGCTAGAGGGGCTTATATAGGTTGATGGGAGGTCCGACTTGGGGAGGGGCAAGGCGGTGGCGGCGGTGTCCGGGTCGAGACGGCGGCGGCGGGAAAGGCGGCGGCGGCTCAGGCTGGGCTGCTTTCATGGGCCCTTAGCCCGATCGGTATGAATCCTTTTTTAAACGTTCATGAAACTTATAAAATCCTAGAAAAATAAATAAAAGTCTAAAAATACCAAAACAGGTTTTCTCCGTCTAAGTAAAATATTTAGAACAAGATGAACTTTTCTTGGCCCCTAAAATGCAATTTTTTTAAACATGCAAATTTTTCTAGGGCAAATAAAATTCCAAATAAATCAAATAAAATTCAAATAATGATTTTAACATTTTTCCTCCGATATTTCAATTATTTTGGAGAAGTCATATTATCTCCCCTCATTTATTATTTAAAAATGAAATATTTTCCGGAGAGAAAAATAATTAAAATCAAAATCCTCGTCTTCACTACTTGATAAAAATCAAATATGAAAATCGAAAAATCCCCAACTCTCTCCGAGGGTCCTTGAGTTGCTTAGGATTTCGAGGATTGCAAACGAAAATGCAATAAAATATGATATGCATGGATGACCTATGTATAACATGCCAAATTGAAAATTTGGGATGTTACACAGAGACTCCATAATTCATGTTCTATTTAATGAGCCACAGTGGACATTTTTGTTGTTCTTGGTTTTCACTGGACCTTTTAAAAAGGTCATTTATCCACATAAATCCACTTCAAAAATCCATATTATATTCATTTCAATTCCAAATCCAGTGAAACCAATTTCTAAATGTTTCTAAAATCATGCCTGATTTAATGGGTACTTTTACTCCTTTTGATAAAAAGGCATTCTGTAGACAACTTGCATATCCATTAAATCCCTTGTTTCCATCATATTGAAATGTTCAGAAATAACCAATGATCCAATTCCAATGAAACCACTCTGGTTATTTTCCATATAACCAGAGGAGTCCTAGAAAAGTAAACTTCATATTTTTAGAGCACTTTTATTTTCTGCCTTGTTGTGTTGCTTATTATGGTTGCTTTCGACGATAGTTGACGAAGTAGACGAAATACTCGGAGTTGGACCAGAGATATTTGAAGACCTCGAAGACTTTGTTAAAACAGGCAAGCAGCCCTTTGACCATGACACCCCTCTTGTTCATCGGTACCCCTTTTTCCGATTGCATGATGATGAAATATGACGGTGGTAAACTTGTTGTGAGCCACCCCATGATGCATACCCCTACTCATGACCTTACCTTGTTGATGATTGTATTTTCTAGAGACTAGTTGATGCATAATAATGCATGTGTACCATGAACTCTTCATGGTTACATTCTTTCGAAAACCCCATCGGGTGCCCCTAATGCCCTTGGGAGATGTTGAACTAAGGTCACCACTTGAGGAAGAAGTGGTGTACCAAAGAGAGCTTTTGGTGTGTGTGTAAAATGATGGATTAGATTTATGTGTGATTACCGTCCCAACCAAACATGTGCAACCACTCTACCGCTTACGGGACGAGGCATTATTGATTACTTAGGCTGATACTAGCATGGTGCCCACATTACTAGTGACGGGGGTGACTTGAGGTCACTCTTGGGACGGGGTCGTGCGTGTATAGGCAGCCATGACTGTTTTCACAGGGCACCGGACACACCGTTGGTCCCTTCGTGTATGCGAAATAATGTGAAAAGGGCAGAGTCCCACGATTTTATGCTTATACACGAGGGCCGTGTATCAACAAGTGGACCCTATGTTAGTGTCGTCTAGGGAAAGGTAATGATTGGGTGCTTCCCAGTACTTGAGGTATCTTGGATCGTGGATGACACGAAAGCTTCTCGGATCTTGTGGGTAAAGTGCGCAACCTCTGCAGAGTGTCAAACTATTTGAATAGCCGTGTCCACGGTCATGGACAGTTGGGGGTGCTACTTAAACTATGTCCATAAATTTTACAAATCACGATGCATGTGTGTGTGGAAAGGAACTATTCGTGTCAAGGTGGAGACTTGACATGTTGAATGACCTGACATTGATTCAACTCTATTTATGTTGATCTCTGTAACCTATTCTCGAGGTTACCCATGTTTTATCGATGCATATCTCACAAGTTGATAGGACATCTTAACTAGCTTGAAGCTAGGTTGCTTACTCGTTGTGCAATTGCATTGTTGCTTTGAACCAAATCATGGGTTGCTTTGCGAGTACATTCAAAGTACTCATTGGCTTGCCACTGGTTATTTAATTGGCCAGGCATGGAAGAACCGGAGTTCGAAGAAGAGTTCTTTGGAGACGAACATGCGAGCTAGGACGCTTCCCAGTCAGAATGCCTGTAGGGTTAAGGCAGATAGCATGGGTCCAAGTTGTTATTGAAGATTTCCGCTGCGATGATACACTCAAGACTTGACCATAATGGTCCTACTTGTGTAAAACGGTATGTATGGATGTAAGATATTAAGCTTATGTGTGTTCAGTGAGCATTGATCTCTGGGATCATTGTACACGTGCATTCGGTGATCTCGACTTATGAGTCGGGGTCCACACAGAGCTGGTATCAGAGCCATCCTGACTGTAGGAAGCCTTAGTTAGCATGGTCGTTAGTTAGGGTAAAACTATTTTCAAAACTATCGCTAGTTTTCATAAACTGTCTATACTTCTCTTCCCTTCTCAGTTTTTCGAAAACTAAGGTATACTTTCCCCATCGAGCTCTTCCCTTCAAAACTATTGCAAAGCGGTCGCTAGCACCCTCAAGCCCCTGACCACGGGATTCCTTGTAATCCTCGTGGATAGCCTAGAAGGAGTACACCTTACCAAACACTCACCCACATCTTCTGAACACAAGATTGGCGACACCACAATAAGACGATACCAATAGAAGATACATCTTCGAGGAATGAGGACATGAAGACCCAGTGGATGGAGATACCTTTGAATTTTCCCCTGGATGATGCAACCTTGTCCTACGACGATCATGGGGTAAGACATGCAAGACCATGATATACATCGCTAATAGAGCAATCCTGTCCTTACCGTTGTTCTATCGGCAACCACCAGTGGATAAGAACCTCGCCATTTGGTCCGCCTCACTATAGTGAGCAGGAAAACGGTTCTCTTCATCCCCCGCTCTCGATGACGATATTGTGAACAATGTGTCCGATGGATTGGACCCCTATTATGCCTTGTTAATGTCATTGCATAAAGAATTACCTACTTGGTACCTTCGACGCCTTAGAAGACAAAAAGGGATCGTCATGATTAAGAAGACAACAGAAGACCGAGTCAATGCCTGCTATGAGAAGCCACCTTCACCCCAACACTTCAAGAGGCGAGAAGTTGTTGAAGAATCTTCAGGCTCAACCCAGATTGTTTCATCGAACAACTATAAGAGACGTAGCAACACCTGAGGAAAACTCAGAAGACTACATGAGGCACAAGGCACGACTACTGAGTCCGAGAACCCCTAGGGTAGGATGAGTCGTGTACCCCCTATGCTTGTGATCGAGTCCGTATGATGGTTCGAATAGAACCATGATTGTGTGTTGCTTGTTTTGTTTGTTTGTGTTTTGATATAGGTCGCACTTTTGCCCTAGGCGACAAGTATGCGACTATATCACCTTCCTTACCTTGCTTCTTCTATTTGGCCCTTTTTGCACCTGTTTGTTTGCACTTGCACTATAGAACCCCCTTTAGGCATTCCCCTCTTCTATGTTACCTCTCCCTCTCATCTCTCTCCTCAACTGAAGGCTAGCAAGACAAGATACACCAAGGATTCTACTTTGGCAACCAACCAGCACTGAAGACTTTTGCTACAACCTCCTCGACCAAGTGCAACCCCGTAGAGTTATGTTTACCTCTCAAGACTGTAAGCCCATCACTATGCCCTTCGAGACTTCACGAGATACCCCAGCTCGAATCCTTAACCAAGTGCTTAACCCACAGAATTACAAGCGGACAGTTAAGCCTCAGAACCTCGCATAGCACTAGGTTCATTATGGAACTAGTGGACATAGCGAACGAGCACATTATCATCCTAAGATAGCACCAAAGCTGACGATGCCATAGGAGAGACCAATTTGGGGATATAGGAATGGAGGACAAATGACTTGATGAGTTTATATCAGCGACCTTGAGGAATTGACTGAGACTCATTGGTGGATTATGAGGCTTTCATATTGGTAGATGAACTTGGTAGGATCATGATTATAGAGAAACATAGCTTTCATTACCCCTGAGTAAATTGGATTTATAGGACAATTATGATCGCGAGTTGAAACTCCTGGAAGTGCAAGGATTTGACTTGATCAGATGATATTGATAGGAGACAGTTGATATTACGTAAATAACTTGAGGGAAACATGTAGGATTCCTCGTTGGACAAGAGATTTGGATTTAAATAGGTGATCCTAGTTGAGTATAGATGGTGAGTAAGTCTACATGGTTCGGAGTAAATTGGATTTAGATTGATGATCTCGATCATGATACCATGTTTCTCGGTGGACGATAAACTAGGAGATTGGATTAATTGTCGGAGTTGATTTAGGGAGTCACGAGCATATGGATCACGTGAGTAATGATTGGAGTTAACCTATACAAAATGATGCTATCGGTGATATGATGTGATTTGTTTAAAGGACTAGATAGACTAATGGCATCTCAGAAACCATGCTTAAAGATAAGATGATAAATGTTCACTCGCACACTAGAATCCTTGAAACCCTTACGCCCTACCAAGCTACAACATGGTCGGATGAGGACCATAGGGCCTTGACACTAGATCTAGAACACCTTGGCCCACACTCAACAAAGACCACCACTAATTCCCCGACCTACTTTATGTACCCGAGAACAAAGTCTTCATGGAGTGCTTAGACAAGATAGTTGTCATCATCATTTGGTGACCTACTTGTCCACCCGAAGACAGAAGAAGAACCGTTCAGCTGGTTAGGGAGCATTTGAAGACCGCCATGTCAAGGAGGAAGAACTATACCAACCACCATCGACAAGAAGAAAGCCTTCGCATCAAAGACTAGGCATATCTGCAAGCCACTTCTCTCAAGAGAACCAAGCATTTTTATGTCAAGAGAAGCTCACACCAAGATTATCGACCCCCTCCAAGATCACCGCAAGACGAAGAATAGACGGCTACCAGCTGGAGCTACCACCTGAGTTACCTGATGTGCTCAATGCTTTCCATGCATCACAACCCCGGAAGTGTTTCCAAATTCCTAACTTGCCCGATCTCTACGAGGGCATTAACCACCGAGCCATCGACCCCTAGCCCAATCTAACCTACCGCGAGCTACCCCTTAGCAACCTGGATCAACCGAGAGCGTCATACACGAAGCTTCAACACCAGGTACTTCAAGATTCAATGGAGCACCACACGGAAGCAGAAGCATTATGAGGACGTGAAGAATGCCCCGCATCTAAGTTCTGTATTCCTTCCCACGCCTAGTTTGGGAATCTCGGGGACGAGATTCTTGTAAGGGGGGTAGGTCTGTCACACCCTAATTTTCATGACACGACACTTAAGATGATAAATCATGATAAAATGTGGTTTGACAAAAACTTTTGCATTATTTGACTATTTATTTGGAGTTGGTTTTCTCTGTGTGTTTTTCAAGTGCTCTTTAAAGTCAACACAACTCCACCTTCTATACTTCATCTCCTTGCCCCAAGCCTCTGCCCAATGATCATGCCATGTGTATAGAGCAATATAATATTTTCTTACAAAAATAATTTGGCCAAAAAGTATTTTCTAAAATTAGTTTTCCAAAAACCCCTGAATTGAGGTTTGCACTGCAAGTACTTGATTTGGGGTATGAAAAATATTTCAAAAGGTATATTTGAATCCTATTATATATAGTACTCCCACAATCCACAAAAATATAATTTTAAAAGTTATTTTCCTATTTTATTTAAAAGCTTTTTCTTAAGGCCAGAAGTGGTCTTTAATAGGGAAAAATTATTTTATTGTTTTAAAAATATTTGACAAAAATCAGGGAAACTCAGTGGGCATATATTTACCATATATAAGAGTTTCAACACATGGTCATGCTCAAAATATTGGACAAAACCTCCCAAAACCATTTCCGCCCATTTCAAGGATTTGAAATATTTCTACAGGAAATATTTTCATAAAAATCCAAGGAAAATCCATAAAGTCACAAATGCATATTGTGATCACCTTGCAAAGCCTCATCTCAATCAAGGTCATTTTGTTTCACCAAAATGCCCCAAAACCCTCTCTGACCAGAATCAAATTTGAACAACTTTGTACTACCAACTTTCTCTCTTTGACACCAACTTTGGTGAGCATGTTCACATGACCAAATGAGGCCACTACACCAAGTGGTGCATCAAGGAGAAGTGATTTGCTCAACTAGATCTACACAAGTTCATTTCTGCTAATTTCTAGGGTTTATAAAAGTTGCATTGGCAACTGAGGGAGTCCTGGACTAGGGGGTGTCCGGATAGCCGAACTATCATCTTTGGCCGGACTCCTAGACTATGAAGATACAAGATTGAAGACTTCGTCCCTTGTCCGGATAGGACTTTCTTTGGCGTGGAAGGCAAGCTTGGCGATACGGATATGTAGATTTCCTACCATTGTAACAGACTACATGTAACCCTAACCCTATTCGTGTCTATATAAACCGAAGGGTTTTAGTCCAGAGGCCGAACAACAATCATACCATAGGCTAGCTTCTAGGGTTTAGCCTCTACGATCTCGTGGTAGATCTACTCTTGTACTACCCATATCATCAATATTAATCAAGCGAGAGTAGGGTATTACCTCCATCGGGAGGCCCGAACCTGGGTAAAAACATCGTGTCCCTTGTCTCCTGTTACCATCCGCCTAGACGCGCGATTCGGGACCCCCTACCGAGATCCGCGGTTTTGAAACCGACATTGGTGCTTTCATTGAGAGTTCCTGCGTATGTCACCTATAGGCACGATGGCTCCTTCAATCATCGACAACGACGATCCGGTGAGACTTTTCTCCCGGACAGATCTTCATATTCGGCGGCTTTGCTGCGGGCCAATTCGCTAGGCCATCCGAGCAGATCGAAAGCTTCGCCCCAGCCATCAGGTCAGATTTGGAAAGCTTGAACTATACGGCCGATGTCCGCGGAGACTTGTTCTTCGACAGATTCGAGCCACCGGCGTGCCGCCTTGTCTCGATGGAGTGCGATCTAGCTCTGCCGCTGAGCGGTGCCACGGAGGCCGCACCGATGCCGCTCCGACCCTTAATCCGGAGCCGGTTTCGCTGATCGAGGGCGGTTGGTTGGACCTTTGCCTCGGGGCTGAAATCTCTCTGACGATTGAGCCGAACACCATCCCTGTCCTTTGCAAATCTCGTGACTCGGTGCGGACTCCTTTCCGGACTCCGAACCTCCAGCGCCCGCCGGTCGAATCCGGGCGGGATTATGGAGTTCACCGTCGCGGACATCTTTCGGCACTCGCCCTTTGGCGATATCCTGAACTCATTAAAGTCTCTCTCTTTGTCGAGGAGCCTGGCTGAACTACGATCGGGAAGGTTGGGATTCGGACGGCGAAGAAATTCAACGCCCACCCACCACCCACTTTGCAGCCAGCCGATGATTTAACCGACATGCTCGACTTCGACTCGAAGACATCGACGGTATGGGCGGCGGTGCGGAGGCGATCAAGAGCCAGCGCCAGGGCCTTTGGAAGGCCACCTCGTCATATGACATATACATGGTGGACATCCCAAAAGATGGGAATGGCGATGGAGCAGCGGAGGATGACCTCCAAGAAACAACCCAAGCGCCGGCGTCGGTGGCGCCGCTTTAAATCCCGCCACAAGAAAAAGCGGCGATTCCAGACGGGAGACAATAATACCGGACAAGGTTGAAGATGACCCCTCCAACAGGACTCGGCGTGGGAGGAGGGAGAAGCAAGTCTGAACGACAGGCGATGTAAAGAGAGGTAGAGGGCGATAATTATCGCGCCCCTCCGGCGAGGCAAGCCTCGGACGACGACAATTCGTCGTGCCGGAGGACCCGTCGAACAAGAGCGTTTTAAACGCAGGCTCATGGCCACGGCAAGCAGCCTCAAGAAAAAGTAGCAACATCTTAGAGCTGACCAAGACCTGCTAGGTGACGGATGGGTGAAGTCCTTGCAGCCGAAGAGTATGAACTTGAACGCCCCTCCAAAAGCTACCCCAAACGCAGGTCGTTGCCTCGATCAGAGGAGGAAGCACCCACGTCACCAGCGCACGACATGGTAGACCGGCCATGCCGTGGCCGCGACAGAGAAGCCTCTCGGCCCTCCGCTCAAGCCACGCCCCGATGCTGCTCAAAAAGTACCAAGGCACGGGAAAACGCGCCGGACTTGCGAGATATATTGGAGGATAAGGCAAAGCATACAAGATCGATCTACAGATCGCGTGGGCGCCCAACGACTCAGGATGATTACCGTCACGCCGGATACAGCAAACCAGCGGGGCGAACACGATAGACAAAACTCATATGAGCTACGCCGTGATATAGCCCAATCTGAGGCGCCCTTGAGACCCACTATGCTTCCACAGATGAAGTAATGGATCATCAAATCCACGAGGGCTTCAAACCCGTAAACATCAAATCATATGATGGTACCACAGATCCTGCGGTCTGGATCGAGGACTATCTCCTCCATATCCACATGGCCCGCGGTGATGATCTACATGCCATCAAATACCTCCCACTCAAGGTTAAAGGACCAGCTCGGCATTGGCTCAACAGCTTGCCCGGTGAGTCAATCGGTTGTTGGGAGGACACGGAAGCCGCATTCCTTGATAACTTCCAGGGCACATCCATGCGACCAGCGAGCGCCCGATGACTTTAGCCATATAATTCAGCAGCGGAAGAATCGGCGGAACAATTACGGGACGCGGTTCCTAACAAAGAAAAATCAGATCGTCGATCGTGCGGATGCGAGGCGCTAGCAGCCTTCAAACACAACATCCGCGACGAGTGGCTAGCCCGGCACCTAGGACAGGAAAAGCCGAAATCCATGGCAGCCCTCACCACACTCATGACCCGCTTTTGTGCGGGAGAGGATAGCTTGCTAGCTCGAAGCAACAACAGCCAAACACCGGGTAGTTCGGATACCAAGGACAGCAATGGCGGGTCGCGTCGCAACAAGCATAAACGCCGCGTGCGGTGATAATGCTGAAGATCTGACGATAAATGCCAGATTCGAGGCTCTAAACCCGGTCGGCGGAAGAAGCCATTCAAAAGAAATACCCAGGGGCCCGTCCAACGTGGACCGAATACTCGATCACTTGTGCGGATACATGGCACCCCGAAAAACCAGCCAACCACACCAACAGGGATTGTTGGGTGTTCAAACAAGCGAGCAAGCTAAGCGCCGAAAACAACGACAAGGGGCTGCATAGCGATGACGAGGAAGAGCCCGGCCGCCCGAACAATAGAGGACAGAAGGGCTTTCCCACACAAGTGCGGACGGTGAACATGATATACGCAACCCACATACCCAAAAGGGAGGCGGAAGTGCGCACTAAAGGGGCGTATCTGGCGATGGAGCCAGTCACCCCGAAGTTCAACCCAGGGTCTTCCTGCCCGATCACCTTCGATCGAAGGGACCACCCCACTAGCATCCGTCACGGCGGTTTTGCCGCATTGGTTCTTGACCCAATTATTGACGGATTTCACCTCACCGAGTCCTCGATGGACGGCGGCAGCAACTGAACCTGATTTATCGAGGATCACGTATGCAAAATGGGCATAGACCCGTCAAGGATCAAACCCACAAAGACGGCCTTTAAAGGCGTCATTCCGTGTAGAGGCCAACTGCACAGGCTCCGTTACACTTGAAGTGGTCTTCGGATCCCGGATAACTTCGAGTGAGGAGTTAATCTTCGACATAGCCCCGTTCGCGGCGGCTATCACGCCGCTTTCGGACGGACCGCATTCGCAAAATTCAATGCGGTGCCGCACTATGCGTACCTCAAACTCAAGATGCCAGGCCCTCGAGGCGTAATCATGGTCAATGGAAACACCGAACGCTCCCTCCGAACGGAGGAGCATACGTCCGCCCTTGCGGCAGAAGTGCAGAACAGCCTCTTAAGGCAATTCTCCATCCGGCGAATAAACAATCGGACCTTTATCAAGCACGCCGGAGTAACCTACAGCAAGACCGCTGGCACGTTCCGAACAAGCGTAGTAATGCAGCCCCAACCCCAGCCCTCGCGAACTCGCTGAAGCCGATTACTACGCGCACGTAATTGCGCTCACGAAGCACCATGGGCATAGGGGACGGGCCCACGACCACGGCACGCCCGAATGCGGCTAGACCGCACTAGGGGCTCCGTTTGTGTCATTCCTTTTTTTCTCTTTCTACCTTTTACTTTCGTGACTCTGTTCTCCGAAGCTCATCCGCATTCGCGCCGAATACATGAAGCAACAGCCAGGGAAGCAGAAAACTGCGTCGAGTGTCCAGGTGGTCTCTATTACGCGCAGTATACCTGCTTTACATACCACACCGCAAACTTACCCCTGGAAGGGGGACATGTCAAAAGTCCCGTACCCTACTTATCGCAAAATTTGTATCGTTCTGCTTTTATTTGCAGTTTCTTTTGAATAACAATATATAGCTCTTGCCTATTATTGCATTCTTTCCCATTATATATGTTCATTTATGACATTGCGCAATTGTACAATTTGGTACGACCAATACACCAGGGGCTTACGTACCCCAAACACATGGTGTGACAAGTCTGAACACTTTCACAAGTGCGGCACCCCGAACTTATAGCATTATATGCATCGGCTCCGAATCATGTCTTGGGTCAATAGTTGGGTTTGCCCGGCTCCCATGTTTTGGTACCTTATGTTCCGTTATATCGGCTAAGGTAGAGCTGGGAGAACCACTGCGATTGTGCCCCGGTTGAGCTGGGTTGAGCACCTCAGTGGAGAAAGCTAAAACTGACCGTCATGATAAGGCGAGAGCCGGTCGCTGTTCGAGAGGTTTCTTCGAGTCCCTAAAGACTTATGCCGCTTAGAGCGAGGAACCGGCATTGTCCGGCCAAGGCGTGGATAGCGCCCCGAACTCGGTCTTCCGAATACTAGGGGCTTCACCGAAATTTAAAATTATAGAATTCTATGGCTAAGTGAGAGTGTTCAAGCATTATAGTCTGGTTGCACAGTTCGTTGCTTTGAGCGCCTCCCTCGAAGGACCCAAGAATGGGAACAAGAGCGCTCAAGTTTATCCCGAACACCCAGACTTTCGTGGCATGGGGGCTGAAGCCAACGACTCGCCATCTCTCAAATTTGATAAACGGCCGCTGAAGGTAATATTTTAAATTCAGAAGCCTTGCTTAGCGCATATGAAAAAGTTTTCAGCGTCTGAGGATAACAAATGCGAGTCTACTCAAATATTACATCTTTGGAGCATTCACCCGCTATAAGACGGGCACCCTTCAGGACGCCCTCATAATACTTCTCGGGCTTGCGATGTTCTTTGCCCGGCGGCGGCCTGTCCGTCACCACCTTCTGCGCGTCCAACTTGCCCCAGTGCACCTTGGCACGGGGAAGGGCCCTACGAGCACCTTCAATACAGACGGAGCGCTTGATGACTTCGATCCATGGACAGGAATCCACCAGCCGCCGCTCTAGCCCGAAGTAGCTCTTAGGCATGGCCTCGTTTGGCCACAGCCGAGCTATAAGGCCCTTCATGGCCTGTTCGGCGACCTTGTGGAGCTCGACCAATTGCTTCAGTTGGTCGCTCAAGGGCACCAGGTGTTCGGCCTCAACATACTGAGACCAAAAATCCTTTTCCGTCGAGCTCCCTTCTTCGGCTCGATAGATAGCGGCGGCATCGGAGACACTCCGCGGCAGATCTGCGAACGCTCCTGGAGAGCTCCGGATTCGGGTAAGTACTAGATAATTGACTTTTACATTCTTGCTCTGCATAAAGAATGCCTTACCCACCATGATCTTCTTTATTGCCTCAATCTCCTGGAGGGCTTTTTGGCCTCGGCCTTAGCAGCTTTGGCACTCTGAAGAGCCGAGGCACGCTCGGACTCTCGGGTCTTGAGTCACGCTCCAAACCCTCGTGTTTTTCCACGAGAGCTGGAGCTCTTGCCGTACCTCCGCCAGCGCCTCCCCTTCTCTCGCTCGGTGTGCTCCACGGCCGCTTTGTTTCGGCCCGCGGACACCGCCTCCTTCGTGGTCGCCACCTCGCTCGTGGCCCTGCAGTACCCATGTTATTCCTGTTATCTTTTGCAACCACATTTTTTAAATTCCATAAGGTATTGCTTACCTTCCTTGTCCTCGAGCTGCTTCTTGGCTTGGCCGAGCTCGTTCTCGGACCGCTCGAGGCTCTCCTTCAATGCATCGACCTCTGCAGTCGGTCTGCAGAGGTCGTGAGGCAGCCTGCATTCCCATATTGACATAATTATGTTAGACTCCTGCGTATATATTTTTAGATCCTCAGTCCGGCTTTTCTTTCCGAACACCGAACTAAGCATCAGGGGCTACTGTCTATGCGATAATCTTCTGACATATATTGAAAACTTACCTCAAAGCTTTGTTAGAAGGCCGTTGCGAGGCTTGATCGGCCCGCTCTTGGCGGGTGAACTTCTGGATCACCACACTCATAACAAAGGCGGTGCTCCTCCTCGATGGAGGCGCTGTTAAGCGCCTCGATGCTTATCCGGTGCCTCCGGTTGGGACGGAGGACACCGGCGTCTTACCTTCCTTCTCTGAAGGGGCCGCTTGCCGGACTTGAACAGTGAAGGTTCTGGTATGGAGTCCGGACAAGGGTCGGGCTTAGAGCCCTTGGGGGTCTCGCTCCCCTCGCGCCCGGAGTCCGGGAGGCTGCCTTGCGGCGCCTCCTGCGCCACCTCCTCTTGACCAGGCCCCCCTCGGGGCCCCACCTCAGCGTCGTCAGCGTGAGGTGAGGAGGCGGCCGGAAGTGAAGTACCCTCCACTTCCGACGAATTCGAGACCCTTTCGGCAAGCGAGCTCGTCCTTGGGCGGGCTGCATGATTGTTCGGCATTAGAGAACACTATGCAATGAAAAAAGCCGTGGGTATCCGGACACTTACGATCTCGCTAGGGGCTTGGCCTCGAGGGCCACTCCTCCACGCCCGTCGTTGGCGTTGGTGGAGACGTCCGGGAGGAAGGGTTCTTCCTTCTTGAACCCTCCGGCCTCCCACCGGGGCGACCTTTCTTTTCTTCTCTCCCCCACAGGGGAGAGGCTTCGCTTCCTCCTCCTCATTTTCACTTTGGAGGAGTCCGCCTCAGTCGTCGGATGATGAGTCCGACAACACTGGCGCCGGGCACTCCTTGAGTCCTGTGGCCTTCTTCTTGGCCTTCTTCTGCGGCACCACGTGGCGCCGGAGCGCAGCCCCGCCAAGCGGGCGTCTCTGGGTCTTCGGCAAAGGAGCCGGATAGTTAACCTGCCGGATGTGCTCCGCCCGATCTGTCAAAGGCAAGGGAGTTTAGATCCCGCATAGAGTCAAACTATGAAAAGCAAGATTCCCGTGAAGGGCAAAATAGCTTACCTCGGTAGCTTGACGCTGCGAGCTGAATCCGTGATCTTCTGTAGCGGATGAGGCAGCCTCGGCGCCCTTGAACAGCACCTTCCAGGCATCTTCGTACGTAGTGTCGAAGAGCCGCTTCAGGGTTGGATGATGTGCCGGATCGAACTCCCACAATTTGAAGGCCCGTTGTTGGCATGGGAGGATCCGGCGGATGAGCATAACCTGGACCACATTGACGAGCCTGAGATTCTTGTTCACCAAGGTCCGCACGCAAGTTTGGAGTCCGGTCAGCTCTTCCGAATTACCCCACGCCAGGCCAGTATCCTTCCAAGAAGTGAGCCGCGTGGGAATACCAGACCGAAATTTGGGGGCCGCCGCCCATTTAGGGTCGCGCGGCTCGGTGATGTAGAACCACCCCGATTACCACCCCTTCACGGTCTCCACAAAGGAGCCATCGAGCCATAAGACGTTGGCGATCCTGCCGACCATGGCGCCTCTGCACTCCGCCTGGCGGCCGCCCACAACCTTCGGCTTGACATTGAAGGTCTTCAACCATAAGCCGAAGTGGGGCTGGATGCAGAGGAAAGCCTCGCACACGATGATGAACGCCGAGATGTTGATGATGAAATTCGGGGCCAGATCATGGAAGTCTAGGCCGTAGTAGAACATGAGCCCCTGGACGAATGGGTGAAGTGGAAAACCAGTCCATGGAGGAAGTGGGCAAGAAATACGACCCGCTCATGGGGCTCGGGGGTGGGATGAGCTGCCCTTCGTCGGGCAGCCGATGTGGGACGTCGCGGACAAGTATCCGCCTTCCGCAGTCTTTTACTTGGCCCTCCGTGGCGGAGGAGACCATCCACCTTCCTCCCGCTCCGGACATGGCTGGAGATGGTTGAGGAAGGATGTGCGGACTTGGGCGCTGGAGCTCAGAGTCTTGTGAAATGGATGAGCAAGGGACGAGGAAGGCGTAGGTGAAAAGGGTGGATCCTTATCCCCTTATATGGACGGACGAGGCTATGCGTCCCCCACCAGCCTGATAAAACTCGCTTATGTCCCAAGCGCCCAATCAATGGCGCAGTTGGGTTACCCACGTCTGTATTGATAAGAATCCAGGAATAAGGGGGTATGATCTACGCTTTGATAAGACGTGCCAAGGAAACCGCCTCGCTAAACGCGCTGAGGTGGGCCAGTAAAAAAACGGTTCGAATAAAGGCTTGGCCGTGGTGTGATGTCACGCCGCGGAATACGTTAGCAGATCTGTGCAAAAATTATTCTCTCTACGGTGGTATGTGGAACTTGTTTTGCAGAGCCGGACACTATCCTTGTGTTCAAAACCTTCTAAGTATTCGGAGGAGGAACCCGCCTTGCAATGTCGAAGACAATATGCGTCTGGACTCGTCGTCATTGAAGCCTGGTTCAGGGAGCTCTTGAGGAGTCTGGACTAGGGGTGTCCGGATAGCGAACTATCATCTTTGGCGGACTCCTAGACTATGAAGATACAAGATTGAAGACTTAGTCCCTTGTCCTGATAGGACTTTCCTTGGCGTGGAAGGCAAGCTTGGAGATACGGATATGTAGATTTCCTACCATTGTAACCGACTGTGTAACCCTAACCCTAGTCGGTGTCTATATAAACCGAAGGGTTTTAGTCCGTAGGACGAACAACAATCATACCAGAGGCTAGCTTCTAGGGTTTAGCCTCTCACGATCTCGTGGTAGATCTACTCTTGTACTACCCATATCATCAATATTAATCAAGTAGGAGTAGGGTATTACCTCCATCGAGAGGGCCCGAACCTGGGTAAAAACATCGTGTCCCTTGTCTCCTGTTACCATCCGCCTAGACGCACAGTTCGGGACCCCCTACCCGAGATCCGCCGGTTTTGACACCGACAACAACTTTGCCCAAATAAGCTCCAAATTGGTGGAAGGCCCTAATTATATGTGCCATTTCACCCTGTTGAGTCTCATGCCAAATGGAGTTCATTTGCTTAACCAAACAAGCATCAAACACCTTCTGCCACTTTACCAAAATTCCATTTTGACCACTTCCACTAATCTCCATGACCCTATGTTTTTACCACAGCTGCCCCAGGTCACCTCCTACCTCCAAAGTAACCCTCCCCGGCCATTGCTCAATGATTAAGGGTGAAATACCCCATTTACCTCCTGGACAGCCCTCTCTCCCTCTTCTTCTACCTCTCTCTTCTCCTCACTGCCACCCAGGCATCCAAGGCCATCTCCACTTCTTTACTCCCCTAGTGCCGCCAGACATCGTGGCACGCCCACAAGGCATATAATATGCCATGGCATGCCAAATGCTGCGCTCAGGCCTTCAGCGCTACAGTCTTGACGAGCCTTGTAGCCGCTCTCTGCCCAACGTCTCCGACGACCTAGGCTCTCCCCCACGCGCCAGCAGGACCACCTCGGTGTCTGCAACACGGTACTTGTCGGGGAGGCTGATTTGACCCACGAACACCTATGGGACCGGCGGACCGAGCCCCTTTCGGTTCGGCGGAGGTCGCCTTTAAGAGCAGATCGAGGCGAAGCACACGAAGCGGTTTACCCAGCCGGAGCTCTCCGAGAGATAACACTCCTCTTGCTGCATGTCCGAGTGTATTGAGTTCTTGCTCGGGAGCGCTGAGTGCTATAGTACACACAAGCTGCTAACGAGACCGGCGTGAGGTCGAGCCCTCTCTCGTTAGCATGGGCCTCCTTTTATATGCTAAAGGGTCTCCGGTGTGGCAACGTAGACAAGGGTAAAATGGAAAAGGAGTGGGTTGTACAGCTACTTGTACGATGTATCATACCTAACCACGGCGGCGAGGGACAAAGGCATTAAATGCCCGTCTCACGTCGCCCTAACGGTCTGCGAGAAGGGACCGTCGAGGCGCCACCGCTTGCCACGATGGCAATCTTGTCGGCGCCGCTTGCCACAGCGCTCCGCTGGTCGCCTGACCTCTTGCCACGCTAGCGCTGGAAAGGTCCTGTGGCGACACGTTAGTGGATGTCTTTGGGCCTTGATTCTGAGTGGTGGTCTGCCGCGGTTGTTGTCTTGTCGCGTCTGGAAGCTTGTCGCTCACCGGGCCTTCCCAGCAAGCTCCTCTTGCCAGGGCCTTGTCTCCTAGGTGCCTTGGGTGGCCTTCACGGCAAGCTCCTCTTGCCGGGGCCTTGTCTCCTTGGCTTGAATACTTTGTTCTTGAATGGCTCCAAAGGAACCACGGAGGACCTTGGCGGTAACCCGGTAAGCCTTGCCGTGGCGGGCTGCGACTGCCCGTGCACAAGTTCGGGATACTAGTGTACCCCTACTCTAGTACACCGATAGGAGCCCCCGGCCCTGGGCCACACACGGTGCCGAGCGCTGTTGGGCCAGGCCCAAAAGCAGAACGCAGACAGCGGGGCCTAGGTTACGCCAGTAACCCACCCGGACCCACCACGCCCTCCACGAGCGGCACGCGTCGAATGCGGCGTCGTGTGAGAGATCGTGGGTGGTTTTTATTCGGAAAGACGGAACGTCCGCCCCTCCCTCTTTATAAGCAGAAGCGAGGGCAGTTCGCCCATCTCGCCATCCTGTCCAATCTCGAAAACACCCGCTGCTTCCCCTTCTTGCCAAGGTCAAGAGAGAGCAGCGTCACTTCCATCGCCACCAGCATCACCAACGCCGTCGATCTCCCTCACCACCTCCGCCATGGCTCCGAAGCCGACAAGGGAAGGCCGTGAAAGTCGGCCGAGAAGGCGTCTTCTTGCGGCTAAGGAAGGAGCGGCAATCTCCCCCAGCTCGCCGCAAGGGATCCGAGGAGTACTACTACCTCTTACAGTCGATGGAGACGCGGCGCATCCGCGCATCGAAGGTACTCCCGCCTGCTTCGGAACTGGCTCCGAATGAGTACCCTTTCTTCGCGTTGTTCTTCTACTACGGGCTCTGCCCGCCTTTCTCTGAATTTTTCTGCGATATCATGAACACCTACGGGTTCCGCCTCCTTGATTTCACCCCCAATGCTGTTCTGACCATGGCAGTTTTCGCACATTTCTGCGAAAACTTTGTCGGAGTCCACCCAAACGTAGCCCTTTTCCGCCACTTCTTTATGCCCCGAGTTGAGAGAGGGGAGCCTCTTCCGGTGGGATCGCTGGATCTCGAGGACCGGCAAGAAGGAAGCTTATCTGGAGGGAGAGTTCCGCAGCAAATGGGATGAGTGGAGAGCAGACGGTGCTGGATTGTCGAGGAGAACTGCAGCCGTTTACCGCCCAAAACCTCGATGGTCTTGGCAACGATTGGAGCAGTCTGCCCCTAAGACGCTAGGCTGAAGATTGTCGTCATCCGGATCCTACGCCCGAGGCTTGCGGACTTCTCAGAGGCGCCATGGCGCAGATTTCCTTCGCCGCCGCCCCTTCTACGGAGAGGAGGAGACCGCCTGGGATTTCCGGAACGCGGCGGATATCATGAGGCTCGCCCGGCCTCAACTTCAATTTCACCGTCACCGAATCGACGCGATTCTCTTAGAGTTGTTCAAGCACGATCCCGAGCATCCGGGCGTTACGGTTGCCGAAGAATGTCGTCCCGCTGTGCAACAATTCCTCGCTCGACCGCATCCGTCCAATGATGCCGCGCAGCGACTCGCATGGAATCGCTCCAACTTTGGCAAGAGCCTCGCAGATGACGTCGTCTGAGTGTTCTTTGACAACTGGTAGAAGTGCCGGTCTGCCCTGATGAATGTAAGAGCCTCACCCGCGACACCACCGATGATGAGATGCAGCGACGCCACCAGCTGGAAGAGGCGGCAGCAGCCACTGCCGCGGGCGAGTTCAGGTTCACCGTGGAGGAGGCAGAGGCAGCAGAGGCGGCAAGCCTTGTCGAGCGAGGGGAGTTTGTCGGCGCGGAAGAGCTTGTCGGGCCTGAAGCTGAGTCGAGCGAGCCCGTCGAGGGCGCCTCCTTCCTCCTTCGACATAGCTTTGCCGCGAAAGGAGCCCCCAGCTCCACCAAGAAGGCGCCTCCGCAAGGCGGAGGCGTGGCGGAAGCGATGAGGCAGACCAGCGGCCACGCCCGCGCGGCCTCGCTCCACCGCGGCAAGCACTGTTGTCGTGGGAGCACCTCACGCTGCTGCGGCAACTGGAGCAGGGCCCTCGCAGACCAACGCTTCTGCTCCCGCCAAGCGGCCAAGGGAACCTACTCCTCCGCCTCGTCGTACTAGAGGCGAGCCAGAATTTGATCTCTCCGCGCTCAGCTCCGACGAGGAAGAAAAAGAGTAAGATTGTTTGCGACATTTGTAGTTCTTGACTTGTTGCTTGGTCTTGTATCGACTTGCTTCACTCTGAACCCATTCCTTTTAGGACGCCGGGCCGGAGAGCGTCAAAGAGAGCCAAGGCCCGGTGATTGTCATCGAGGGACGAACCCACCATGACAGCAGGAGGCGCGTCTGAGACCACCTTGCGGACGCTGACAACTCTTCCTCAAAGCAGCCCCAGCGTAAGTATATGGTTTACTTCCTGCATTGTTAGGCGTGCATGGGTGCCCTTTCTTTGCCGATATTCGATCGCTGATTTGTGTAGGAAGCAGAGCAGCCTTACCAGGAGTGCCACAAGCCGCTCGACATGCCTTCTGCTTCGACTACACCGCCAAGGAGGATTCCCGGCAAGGGCGTTCTCCGGCAAGGCGGTTCTCCGGCAAGGGACAGCTCTCCGGCAAGGGGACAAGACCAGCGATCCCCTGGTGGAGGAGACCATGACTGCAGACCCTAGCCCAGGTAATCCTCTTGCTTGAAAACTTTCCTTGTGTTCTTCTTCTTCTGATTTTCCTTTTGAATATTTGCTTGATTTTCCTTCATTTTCCGGTCGTCAGATCCATCTCCATAGAGACAATGGAGACCGAAGCCGCCGGCGAGGAGGACGCGTGCGGCAATACTGACGATGCCGCTGCCATCGGAGAAGAAGTCAAGGCCGACGAGCCCGCCAAATGAAGAGGCCATAAAGCTGCCGCCCGCAGAAGCCGGGCGAGGTCCGGCGATCGACCGCGGCCCCGAGGCCGCAGGGAGTGCTGCGCTTCACGCCGTCGATCCCTCGCCGCGGCTGGCGTGTCGGGCTCAAGAGCCCCAGCCCGGCGCCTATTTGAAGGCCGGCGATGGCGTCTTCATCAAGCTCCCATGGGCGTCGAGCTCTGTGGTGCGGCGAAGGAGAAACATTTGATGAAGAGCTGCTCGCCTCCATTGGATCGACGCTGGTCGACGCGCAAACAGCAGACACGGCGAAGTTCGAGGAGGAGCAAGTGCTGCGGAAGTCTTTGTCGCTCTCTACCGCGCCGACAAGCCAAGCTGGAATCCCGGAAGCGCTTGTCGCGGGGCGGGAGCGGCATATCGAGAAGCGCGTGGAGGAGCTCCGGGGCCTCAACCAGAAGCTCTCCGGTCCTTAGCGGAGGAGCGGAGCGACTTCGCCGAGGCGCAAAGCCTTCCTCCTCGAGAAGGCTGAAGCTGAGGAGCAACAGCGGCTTGCCACCGAGAAGCTATCTGCGCAGGAAGGCGAGTTGGCGCAGAGGAAGGTTAATCTTGACAGCCATGAGGAGGATCTAGCCACGCGCGAGCAAACATTTGGCGGGGCTCTCAAGGAAGCACAGGATGCTGCCGCAGCTGCCGAGGCCGCCAAGAAGGAGCTGGAGACGAAGGTGATGTAGCTGGAGGCCAATCTCAAGGAGAGCGGCGAGGAGCTTGCTGCACTCAAGCATGAGCGCGAGAAGGACGCCTTCAATCTTGGCGAGGCTGCAGGCCGTCTCGCCGAGAGGAGCAAGGATCTCGGCGCCGCCAAGGACTCCAACGCAGATCATGAGTTAAAGTGACCACCTTGACTCGGTATTTGGGCCGGGCGCCAGGAGCAGGAGGTGGCCTTGAAGGAGAAGATCAAGGCCGACGAGGCGCTGGCTGGCAGTCTTCTTTGCCGCCTGAGAATACCTTTAGGGAGAATGTGGAGCACTTTGGACCGAGGGTCTCGTGGATGTTGCGCAGCCATCAACGGGAGGCTGGGCGCACTGGGGATGGAGGATCTTGGATATTCCTCCGATGAGCACCTCCAACCCAGCCAAGCTCAGCTTGTTCTTCAAGGGTGTGGTGACGGCCCTCCAGCGACTCCGGAAGAAATCCCAAAGCAGGTGGCCGAGGAGTCGCGCCCGGATCTGTGAGGAGCTCTTCAAAGGTGCCGATGAAGGTGGCCTTCCGCAACCCAAGCCTCAGCCTCACCAACATCCTCAAGTCCTTGCCGCCGGATGCTGATGTGGAAGCGCTCAAGACCCTTGTCGCACCCATCGTGGACAGGGTGAGCGGATCAAGAGGGTTGAGGGCGATCGCATAGATTAGGCCGCCCGCTTTCTCTTTTTCTTGGCGCTGCTGGTCATGTTATGAGAACAATCTATTAGAGCTGCGCCAAGCTATCTTGTAATATAACTCTATTTCGGGTAGCAATTGCTATGTTATTTCCTTTACTTGGTTCCTTCCTTTGTATGTTTTTGCCCTACGCTTTTAGGGAACTTGTCGTATGAGCACACAGGCCCACAGTCTTTGAGTCTTGGGACGTCGGCTGACCCTCTTGGCGGTCTTCTTTGCCGACAAGAAACCTTGTCGCAACTAGTCGCAGCTCACTTAAGTTGTTGAGCGGACTCGAAACAAAGTAAGGCGCAACTAGCTACGAGTTGGTTCCTCCGCGCAGGTTTTCCATACAAAGTACGGTCGTTCGAGGAAGATAACTTAAAAATTTTAAAACTGATTGCTCAAACTTTAGCAACTTAGCTTTTACGTCGTTTGCTTCCGGTAAGGCTAGACTTCCTTGAGCGACGCTTGGTCCACACTATTATCTTCTCCTTTCCCCCCGGCAAACTTGTGGGCGAGGGAACCTTCCTTTCTTTGAGAAAGAGAGAGAAGAGAAAATAAAGATATGGAGCCTTATGGCTCGTTATTGCTACGGGGTAGGTGCTGCACAAAGTGTCGATAACGCATGCAAAATAGAAGTAGAAAGCATGAAATTGACAAGATGTGCGAAGCACATTAGCTTTACTTATGCACGGGGTCTGCGCCCGGCTTTGTACAAAGGATTACATGCAACATCGGCAAGACTTGTACAAAAGGTGGTTGTCGGAACAGGTTCCGGCAACCGCGCCCTACGGGTAAAACTTACGAAGATGCTCAATGTTCCAGGAGTTGCTCATCGGAATGCCATCTTTGGTCTCAAGGCGGACAGCGCCAGGCCTAGTGACTCGTTTCACCCGGTAAGGGCCTTCCCACTTCGGCGTCAACTTGTTGGAATTCTTAGCGCACCGAACGCATCAAGAACAAGGTCGCCTTCCTTGAGACTTCGGCAATAACTGCGGCTATGGTAGCGGCGCGCAAAGCTTGCTTTGGTATCGAGCAGCTCGTCTGCAATGACTGAAGACGATCCTCCTCAAGGAGCGGTAGCGTCATGTTGTCTAACCGCTCTTGCTCAAGCTCATCATAAGCGAGCACTCGAGGTGATCCGTATCACGAGTTCCGTGGGGAGAACTGCCTCTGCTCCATAGACTAGAGCGAAGGTGTCCGCCGGTGGCTCGATTTGGCGTCGTCTGATCGACCAAAGAACCACCGGCAGCTCCTCAATCCAGTTCTTTCCGCACTTGTGCAGCACAGCCGAAAGTTACGGTCTGAGCCGTCAGCACTTCAAGATTCGCCCTCTCCGCTTGACCGTTACTTCTCGGATGAGCAATGAAGCGAAAGCGGAACCTTGGCGCCAAGATCTTGGACGTCTTGCATGAAGGTGCGGCTCGTGAATTGGCGTGCCGTTGTCGGTGATGATCCTGTTAGGGATTACGAAATGGCAAACAATCGACCTAAAGAACTTGATCACGATCGTGTCACCTTCCTCATCGCTTCCACTTCCGGCCACTTTGTGAACTTGTCGATTGCAACGCATAAGTACTCAAAGCCCCGACAACTTCGGGGAAAGGGGCCGAGGATGTCGAGCCCCCAGATCGAAAATGGCTAGGATAAAGGGATCATCTGGAGAGCTTGAGCTGGCTGGTGTATCTACTTGGAATGGAACTGGCACGCTTCACACATGGTTACTTGTGCAGTTGCATCCTGGAGGGCTATTGGCCAAAAGAAACCTTGCTTAACGCTTTGCTGCAAGTGCTCTGCGCCAATGTGGTGACCTCATATGCCTCATTGTATTTATGACAAAAGATTTTGTCCGTCTTCCCGATGAATACACTTCAATTTCACACCGTTGAGTCTTCTTCTGTACAGTGTGTTGTCGACAAACTGGTACATACTTGACTGCCGGGCTACTCTTTCCGCTTCTTCTTGCTCTTCGGGAAGTTCTCCTGTCTGAAGGAAATGGACAATCTGCTGTGCCCATGCTGGAGCTTGCGGCTCGACAACAAGGACTAAAGGCACATCTGCTGCTGCGGGAACATCTGCTTCCACGGCGAGAACCTATGGCTCAGCCGGAGCTTGACGTTCCCCGGCAAGTTTGCCGGAGCAAAACTTGTCGGGAGCGTCTGCTTCAACGGAACAAACCCTAGGGCTTGCGGAGCAGACTGCTCCTCGGCACCCTTGGTGTTGATCCGAGGACCTTCTTGTGGCGACTTCGAAGCTCTGCCGGAAAATAGTCACCAGAGATCAACTTCCTCTTCTTGCTCTGTCCGGTTGATGGCATTACGACGGTTGAGTCAACTTGAGCACAAAATCCCTAGTTCCACAGGTAACTTAAGTGCGGCGTACTTTGACAAGCCATCGGCAATGTCGTTCTGAGCTCTTGGAACATGTTCCATTTGTAGGCCGTCAAAGTGCTCTTCTAGCTTTCTCACTTCATCAACATAAGCTTCCATCAACGGACTCTGATAACTCTTGTTCACTTGGCGGATGACAAGCTGTGAGTCACCCGACAATGAGCTTCTTGATCCCAAGGTTCATCATGCGATCCTCGAGACCGGCAAGCAAACCTTCATACTCTGCAGTATTGTTTGTTGCTTGCTCCTTGGGAAAGTGCATCTGGACTACGTGCTTGAGGTGCTCTCCGGTGGGTGCAACAAGTAGCACGCCCTTTGGCGCCTTTGCAGCGAGAAGGCACCATCAAAGTACATCAGCCACTCTTTGCTTGCTTCCTTGACGGGATGCTCGTTTCGAATTTCTTCATCTTGTGTTGGCGTCCATTCTGCTATGAACTCCGCCAATGCTCGCTTTGGATAGTTGAAGTGCTCTCAAACTTGAGGCCAAAGCTTGACAGCCCAAAGGCCCACTTGACAATCCCGCCTGTTGCCTCTGGATTTTGCAAGATCCTCTTCAGCCGGAAAACGAGTGACGATCGTGATCTCATGTGCCCGGAAGTAATGGCGCAGCTTTCTCGAGGCCATGAGGAGGCCGAAAAGCAATTTCGCACACCCGTAGTACCTTGACCTAGCCCCCCGCAGAAGGGAACCGACAAAGTAAATGGCGCTGCACCATTCTTTTTTCAGATCTTCTCATGCGCCCGCATAGATCCATCCTTGTCGGGACCAGAGCTTGCCGGTGAAGCCCCCGCTTGCCGTTGGATGCATCCGCCATGGTTGCTAGCTCATCATCCGCCTCCCTCTCCGCTACTAACGCAGCACTAACCACTTGATTGGTTGCCGCTATATATAGCAACAACTTCTCTTGTGGCTTAGGTGCAACAAGTGTTGGAGTGGAGGATGTATCTCTTCAAGTCTGCGGCGCAGCCTCCGCTCGAGTCCATTTCATCGGACCTGCCTTTTTCAAAATTTTGAAAAATGGCAGGCGCTTCAGCAGAACCTAGAGATAAACCTGCCGAGAGCGATTCATAACCGGCAAGTCTTCGTGACATCCTTGACGCGCTTTGGTGCTTCAATCTGCTCAATGGACTTGATCTTGTCGGGATTGGCTTCAATTCCCGGCCGAGACACGAAGAACCCGAGAAGCTTGCGGAAGGGACTCCAAACACACACTTCTCGTGGTTGAGCTTAAGGTTGATCTTGCACAGATTTGCAAAGGTTTCGTCTAAATCTTGAATCAGAGTCGCCTTGTCCTTGCTTTTGACCACTATGTCATCCATGTAGGCTTCCACATTTCTATGCATTTGCGGCTCAAAAGCATCATGGACTACTCTTGCAAATGTTGAACCAGCATTCTTTAATCCGAAGGGCATCCGTACGTAAACAAAGATGTGCCACATGGGGTGATGAATGCGGTCTTCTCCTCATCCTCTTCTCGCCATGAAGATCTGATGATATCCTGAGTATGCATCCGTAAATGAAAGCAAATCACATCCGGCCATGGAGTCAACAATCTGGTCGATGCGCGGCAAGGGAAATGGGTCTTTGGGACAAGCTTTATTGACATCGGTAAAGTCGATACAAAGTCTCCATTTCCCGTTTGCCTTGCGTACAACTACAGGATTGGCCAACCACGTAGGATGGAGCACTCCTCTGACAAGGCCTGCTGCTTCCAATTTCTTGATTTCTTCTGTGATGAATTCTTGGCGCTCACCGTCACGCTTCCTAACTTTCTTCGCTGACGGTCCGCGCATGAGGACAAACGGCAAGATGGTGCTCAATTACTTTCACAGGAACACCGGGATGTCGACGGTTGCCACACAAACACGCCGACGTTAAGCCGCAGGAAAGCAACGAGCGCCTTCCTATTTAGGGTCGAGAGTGGCACCGATGGTGAAGGTACCACCGGTGCCGCCCTCCTTGGCGGACACCTTCTTGGTCTCTCGTGGAGCTGCCATCGTCTTCTTACACTTGCCGGTGGAGCTCGATGGTGCGTCCTCGACGGTAGTGCAGCACTCAAGAGGTGCGCTTGCCGGAGTGGGCATCGAGCTCTTGCCGGACTTGGTCTTCTTCTTCGCCCGGGAGCTTCGGTGACAAGTGGCTTGCAATCTGCTGCATTGCCGCTTCCGGTAGATCTTGTCGGCGCAGATAAGAGCATCCTTCTTGTCGCCAGGACGGAGATGACACTTATCGGGCCTGGCATCTTCAGCATGTTGTATGCATAGTGAGAGGCTGCCATGAATTTGGCGAGTCTTTGGGCGGCCAAGTATCCCATTGTAAGGCAATGGAAAGTCAAGAACGTCAAAAGTGACCCTCTCGATCTGAAGTTCAACTTCGCTGCCAAATGTCACCGGCACCGTGATCTTTCCCTTCGGCTTGCTCCTTCCCGGATTGATCCCTTGGAATGTGCCGGTCTCTTCGAGCTCGCCATCAGGGATCTAGAGTTTCTAGAGCACCGCGGAGGAGATCAGGTTCAAGCTGGCCCCGCCGTCAACTAGCATCTTAGTGACCTTGAGGTTGCGGATAGTTGGTGAAACCAACATCGGCAAGCACCCGACCAGCTTACGCGATCGTGGTGGTCCTCAATATCAAAGATGATAGGCGTCTTTGGACCATTTCAGCGGCTTGCATGACTCGACGGATGGTTACGCCGCATTGACTTCCGCATCCACCGCTTGAGTTGGCGGTGTGAAGTATGCGCAGAAGCACCGCCACAACGCAGGACCTCTGTGGCTTTCGAACTCCTGCTCATCGGTCTCGTCATCTTCCATGCCTTCATCATCGCTGCCGTCTTCATCCTTGTCGCGCCGCGGAGGTCTGTCTCCTTGCCGCCGCTTGGCCTTGCCGCGCGTCCTCCTCGGCCGGGGCGTTTCTTGCTAGCTCCTCCGGCACCTTCCTAGGCCTTCTCCTTGTCGCGTCGTTCGTATTCAGCCTTCGCTACTCGACAAGCTGCTCGACCTTTTGCAGCTCGAGGTCATGGCCCTTGGTGCGGTGGATCTTGCAAGATCGCTTGTTGAGCCGTCACGCTTGTCGGCGACCGCCACACCGGTAGTTGGTGCCAGCGGCAACCTCCTTGCCGGAGCTACCAGCTTTGGCTTTCTTGGCGCCACCTCCGTTGCCGGACTACTCAACAACTAGCACATCTTTGCCTTTCTTCTTCCTGTTGTTCCGCCGCCGGTTTTTCTTTGCCGGGGCGGTCTCCTCACTATCAGATCCTCCTGCTTCAGTATTCTCTTCGAGGAGTCTCCTCCCTTCCTCAGCACGTGCACACTTGTCGGCCAGGGCATATAGCTCACTGACGTCTCTGATCTTGCACATCGCCATCTCCTCCCGCATCCTGCGGTTTCGCACGTTCTGATGGAACGCGCTGATTACCCCAGCAGGGTGGACATCTGGGATGTTGTCTTTGTCTGTGGCTGAATCTCTGAATGTACTTGCTAGGGCTCTCCTTCCTTCGGGCGGCAGATGAAGGTCGCTTTCTTGGCCATGGGGCTTGTGACCGCTGTAAAGGCGCCGACAAACCGATGGCATAGATCTGCCCAAGAGGATATGGAGTTGTCCGGCAAGTGCATGAGCCAGGATCCGACATTGGGCTTGAGCACCAGCGGAAGTAGTTGGCCAGATCTTGTCGCCTCGCCCCGCAGCTTGCACCGTGATGGTGTAGATGCCGAGGAACTCCGACGGATGCGTCTTGCCGTCGTACTTCTCGCACGCCTGTCTTGAAATTCTTCTTCTTTGGGCCCTTTGGACTTGCCGCAGCTCACGAGTGAACGCAGGCAACCTACCGCGTCTGACAAGTCGCTCGTTCCCCTGGCGCATGCATGTTGACAGAGGGCCCAGCGCGCTGGTCGGATTGACGCTGCGCTTCTCTTCGGCGCTCGATGCGAGTTCGAGCGTCTTCTTGCTGTCGATCGTGAAGAACTTGGCGCTGATCGCGACGAGCTCGTGGATCCGATGATGCGGTGGAGTCGCTGTCGAGGTGGATCCGGCGAGTCGGCGATCTTGGCCTTCGGGGCGGAGAGTGCATGGTGGTTGCACCCCCACCGGTTTCGCCGCCACCGGCTCGTGTTTGGCAGTCCTGCCATGGCGAAGATGCACTCGGCCGCCGCGAGCGTCGCCGTTAACCAAAGCCGATGAGACTTTGAATGGTGGCCCTCCATTCATCGACCTTGTCGGCTGTTGGAGGGTAATCTAGGAGCAGTTGAGCTCTCGCCAAAGCTTCTGCTAGAGTGGTGGGTGGCAGTGGCGAACGGCGCGAGGAGCGGGATATGCTCGGACTTCTAACTATGTTAGAAGGAGCAGTATCCCGTCCAGGCGACCGTGCCTCGCTTCAGCGCCAAAGATGTTGGCGTGCATGCTGGTCTTGAGCATCCTGAGATCCACCAGCTCGTTCTTGGTCCAACGAGCGTATGGCATTGTGAATACCATGACGCTGTCGGTCCCGCGCCTCCTGACACGGGCGCGGTGCATGTACGGAGGCCGAGGTCTGCGCAGCCTTGTCCTTCGTCTTGGCAGCACCGTAGCTGCCCCGTCGACGTCCATTCTTCCGCGGGCGTCTACCCCACCACCCGTTTGCTCCGGTGGCGGTGGGTTCGACGCGGACGAAGCATCTGCCGTCGAAGCCTTCTTCTTCGGTGGCATGTCGATGAAGATGATGAAGATCTAGCTCGTGTGGATGCCGGATCAGGTTCACACAATCTCGACGCCCCCTACCTGGCGCGCCAAAGATGTCGGGGAGGCTGATCTGACCCACGAACACCTATGGGACCGGCGGACCGAGCCCCTTTCGGTTCGGCAGGGGGCGGAAGTCGCACGAAGAGCAGATCGAGGCGAAGCACACGAGCGGTTTACCCAGCTTCGGAGCTCTCCGGAGAGATAACACTCCTACTGCTGCATGTCTGAGTGGATTGAGTTCTTGCTCAGGAGCGCTGAGTGCTACAGTACACACAAGCTGCTAACGAGACCGAGCGTGAGGTCGAGCCCTCTCTTCCCCCTACGTTGCGTATGGGCCTCCTTTTATATGCTAAAGGGGTCTCCGACAGGTGGCAACGTAGACAAGGGTAAAAATGGAAAAGGAGTGGTTGGTACAGCTACTTGTACAGTGTATCATACCTAACCCTGACGGCAGGGGACAAAGGCATTAAATGCCCGTCTACGTCGCCCTAACAGTGCAGAAAGGGACCGTCAGGGGCGCCACCGCTTGCCAGATGGCAATCTTGTCAGCGCCGCTTGCCATCAGCGCTCCCGTCAAGACGGCCTCTTGCCACGCTGGCGCTGGAAAGGTCCTGTGGCAACACGTTAGTGGATGTGCTGGAGCGCAGGTACAGAGTGGTGGTCTGCCGCGGCAAGCGCCGTGCCGTGGTTGTTGTCTTGTCGCGTCCGGAACCTTGTCGCTCACCGGGCCTTCCCGGCAAGCTCCTCTTGTCGAGGCCTTGTCTCCTAGGTGCCTTGGGTGGCCTTCCCGGCAAGCTCCTCTTGCCGGGGCCTTGTCTCCTTGGCTTGAATACTTTGTTCTTGAATGGCTCCAAAGGAACCACGGAGGACCTTGGCGGTCACCCGGTAAGCCTTGCCGCGGAGGGCTGCAACTGCCCGTGCACAAGTTCGGGATACTAGGGTACCCCTACTCTAGTACACCGACAGTACTCTACCGGCCCCCTCCTTCCTCTCCCTCCCCTGCCTGTCCCACGCGTGGACAGAGCGCCGCCCAGCTTCGCCACTCTATGCTCAAGCACCGGTCCCGCGCCAAGCTCGCTCCGCTCCTCCCCTACCTCCCCAGCACCGTGCACCATCCCCAAGAGCGCCGCAGAGCCCTCCTCGCTCGCTCCCTTGGCCACCAGAGCCATCGCTGGCCGCCAGGCGCTTCTGGCCCACGGTGCACCATCGTCCACCATAAAAGGCCACCCCAAGCCCTCTCTGGCCTCTGTTCGCTCCCTCTCCCTCCTGTGCATCATCTCGACCAGCTCACTCCTCTCCCCGCGCCCTCCATCCACCACCAAGGCCGGGGCCTTGCCGTCGGCCTCCGCCTTAATTCGCGCCCACCATTCCTCCTCCTCCCCTCTAGACCGCACTAGAGCACCTCCACCACCACCGCGAGCCTCTCCCGTGCTTCCCCCTCTCCTTCCCATGGCCGTGCTGTCGAGTTCCATCACCACCGCCGGCCTCGCCCGCCTGGCCGATGATGTGCTCGCGTCCGCCACCCCTAGGTCGTGGCGCACCTCGGAGGATGCAGACGCTTTCTGAGCATGCTGGTGTGCTGGGCGCCGACGGAGGTGGCAGTGCCGCCGGGAGAGCGCCAGCCGCTCGGCCTCGCCTCCTCTGTTTCCCGTCGCCTTGTGAGGTTGAAGGCGGCTCAGCTGGGACCCACACGCTGCTGACTCGGTGGGTGGGCCTCGCTTCGTTTAAGTGGAGACGGTTTCCGGGATCCTCTTTCCCCGTCGTAGGGCGCACTTCGAAGCCGCCGACGTGACCTCCTCTCACTGCTTGGCCGAGCTGGGCCGGCCCAGTCTGTTGTGGGTCTAAGTCATGAGGGCACAATTTAGGTATAGCCCAAATGTTTTTCTTTTTCTTTTCTAGTGAGCTCCTAAAATCCATAGTTAATTCATTTCTTGTCCAAATTTGATGATTCAAATTTCCAGAGACTCCATAAATCATGTTCTATTGAATGGGCCACAGTGGACATTTTTGTTGTTCTTGGTTTTCACTGGACCTTTTAAAAAGGTCATTTATCCACATAAGTCCACTTCAAAAATCCATATTATATTCATTTCAATTCCAAATCCAGTGAAACCAATTTCTAAATGTTTCTAAAATCATGCCTGATTTAATGGGTACTTTTACTCATTTTTATAAAAAGGCATTCTGTAGACAACTTGCAGATCCATTAAATCCCTTATTTCCATCATATTGAAATGTTCAGAAATAACCATTGATCCAATTCCAATGAAACCACTCTGGTTATTTCCCATGTAACCAGAGGAGTCCTAGAAAAGTAAACTTCATATTTTTAGAGCACTTTTATTTTCTGCCTTGTTGTGTTGCTTATTATCGTTGCTTTCGACGATAGTTGATGAAGTAGATGAAATACTCGGAGTTGGACCAGAGATATTTGAAGACCTCGAAGACTTTGCTAAAACAAGCAAGCATCCCTTTGACCATGACACCCCTCTTGTTCATCGGTACCCCTTTTTCCGATTGCATGATGATGAAATATGACGGTGGTAAACTTGTTGTGAGCCACCCCATGATGCATACCCCTACTCATGACCTTACCTTGTTCATGATTGCATTTTCTAGAGAATAGTTGATGCATAATAATGCATGTGTACCATTAACTCTTAATGGTTACATTCTTTCAAAACCCCATCGGGTGCCCCTAATGCCCTTGGGAGATGTTGAACTAAGGTCACCACTTGAGGAAGAAGTGGTGTACCAAAGAGAGCTTTGGTGTGTGTGTAAAATGATGGATTAGATTTATGTGTGATTACCGTCCCAACCAAACATGTGCAACCACTCTACCCCTTATGGGGACGGGCATTATTGATTACTTAGGCTGATACTAGCATGGTGCCCACATTACTAGTGACAGGGTGACTTGAGGTCACTCTTGGGACGGGGTCGTGCTTGGATAGGCGGCCATGACTGTTTTCACAGGGCACCGGACACACCGTTGGTCCCTTCGTGTATGCGAAATAATGTGAAAAGGGCAGAGTCCCACGATTTTATGCTTATACACGAGGGCCGTGTATCAACGAGTGGACCCTATGTTAGTGTCGTCTAGGGAAAGGTAATGATCGGGTGCTTCCCCCGAGTACTTGAAGTACTGCGGGATCGTGGATGACACGAAAGCTTCCTGGGTCTTGTGGGTAAAGTGCGCAACCTCTGCAGAGTGTCAAACTATTCAAATAGCCGTGTCCACGGTCATGGACAGTTGGGGGTGCTACTTAAACTATGTCCAAAAATTTTACAAATCACGATGCATGTGTGTGTGGAAAGGAACTATTCGTGTCAAGGTGGAGACTTGACATGTTGAATGACCTGACATTGATTCAACTCTATTTATGTTGATATCGTTAACCTGTTCTCGAGGTTACCCATGTTTTATCGATGCATATCTCACAAGTTGATAGGACATCTTAACTAGCTTGAAGTTAGGTTGCTTACTCGTTGTGCAATTGCATTGTTGCTTTGAACCAAATCATGGGTTGCTTAAGTAGTACATTCAAAGTACTCATTGGCTTGCCACTGGTTATTTAATTGGCCAGGCATGGAAGAACCGGAGTTCGAAGATGAGTTCTTTGGAGACGAACATGCGAGCTAGGACGCTTCCCAATCAGAATGCCTGTAGGGTTAAGGCAGATAGCATGGGTCCAGGTTGTTATTGAAGATTTCCGCTGCGATGATACACGCAAGACTTGACCATAATGGTCCTACTTGTGTAAAACGGTATGTATGGATGTAAGACTCTTGTTATTAAGCTTCTGTGTGTTCAGTGAGCATTGATCTCTGGGATCACTGTACACGTGCATTCGGTGATCTCGACTTATGAGTCCGGGTCCCCACAGTGATGAATCTCATGAGTTCAATTTCTCCAAGTTTAGTAGACAACCTCATAAGAAAGAATTATCGAGTAAGAATGAAATAATTGGCCTTGCTTCTATTGCTGTGCCTCCTACTAATCCACTAGAACAATATTTGCTAGACCATGAAAATGATATGCATATGCATGAAGCAATGAAATAGATAAAAATTTCTTTGAACAACCACCTCTGCTCAAACACAATTTGCCTATTGAAACTCTAGGAGGTCCTCCTCCATCTAAAGGTGATCCTATCTTTGAATTAAAATAATTGCCTGGCACTTTGAAATATACTTATCTTGATGAGAAAAAGATATATCGTGTTATTATTAGTGCTAACCTTTCAGAACAAGAAGAAGAAAGATTATTGAAAATTCTGAAGAAGCACTGAGGTGCGATTGGATATACTTTTGATGATCTTAAGGGCATTAGCCCCACTCTCTGTCAGCACAAGATTAATATGGAACCTGATGCTAAACCCGTTGTTGATCCAACGAAGTTCGAATCCCAAGATGAAAGAAGTGGTAAGAACTGAAATATTAAAGCTTCTGGAAGTAAGAATAATCTATCACATAGTTGATAGTAGATGCGTAAGTCCCGTTCATTGTGTCCCTAAGAATGGAGGTATTACTGTTGTTCCTAATGATAAAAATGAACTTATTCCACAAAGAATTTTCACTAGCTATACAATGGTAATTGATTTCAGAAAACTAAATAAAGCAACTAGAAAATATCATTATCCTCTGCCTTTTATTGATTAAATGCTAGAAAGACAATCTAAGCACACACACTTCTATTTTCTTGAGGGATATTCTGGTTTTCCTCAAATACCTGTGTCACAACCTGATCAAGAGAAAACCACCTTTACTTTCCCTTTTGGAACTTATGCTTATAGATGTATGCCTTTTGGTTTATGCAATGCACCTGCTACGTTTCAAAGATATATGACTGCCATATTCTCTGATTTTTGTGAAAAGATTGTTGAGGTTTTCATGGATGATTTTTCTGTTTATGGAACTTCTTTTGATGAATGCTTAAGCAACCTTGATCGAGTTTTGCAGAGATGTGAGCAAACTAATCTTTTCTTGATTTGGGAGAAGTGCCACTTTATGGTTAATGAAGTTATTGTCTTGGGGCATAAAATTTCTGAACGAGGTATTGAGGTGGATAAAGCTAAAGTTGATGCAATTGAGAAAATGCCACGTCCTAAAGATATTAAAGGTATTCGTAGTTTCCTTGGTCATGTTGGTTTCTATAGGAGGTTTATTAAAGACTTCTCTAAAATTCCTAGGTCTCTTAAAAATCTTTTACAAAAGGATGTTCCATTTGTTTTTTATGATGATTGGGTAGAAGCCTTTGAAACACTTAAGAAAGCCTTAATTTTTGCACCTATCGTTCAACCACCTGATTGGAACTTGCCTTTTGAAATTATGTGTGATGCTAGTGATTACGCGGTTGGTGTTGTTCTAGGACAAAGAGTTGATAAGAAATTAAATGTTATCCATTACGCTAGTAAAACTTGAGACAATGTCCAAAGAAAATATGCTACTACTGAAAAAGAATTTTTAGCAGTTGTGTTTGCTTGTGAAAAATTCAGGCCTTATATTGTTGATTCCAAAGTAATTGTTCACACTGATCATGCTGCTATAAAATATCTTATGGAAAAGAAAGATGCTAAACCTAGACTCATTAGGTGGGTTCTCTTGCTACAAGAATTTGATTTACATATTACTGATAGAAAAGGAGCTGAGAACCCCGTAGCAGATAACTTGTCTTGGTTAGAAATATTCTTGATGACTCACTACCTATTGATGATATCTTTCCTGATGAACAACTAGTTGCAATAAATATTTCTCACAACACTCCTTGGTATGCTGACTATGCTAACTACATTGTTGCTAAATATATACCACCTATTTTCACATACCAACAAAAGAAAAAAAATTCTTCTATGATTTAAGACATTACTTTTGGGATGACCCACTTCTTAATAAAGAAGGAGTAGATGGTATTATTAGACGTTGTGTACCTGAGCATGAACAGGAACAAATCCTACGGAAATTTCACTCCAAAGCGTGTAGAGGGCATCATGCGGGAGATAGAACTGCTCACAAGGTATTGCAATCTGGTTTTTATTGTCCTACCCTCTTCAAGGATGCACGTAAGTTTGTTTTATCTTGTGATGAATGTCAAAGAATTGGTAATATCGGTAAGCGTCGGGAAATGCCTATGAATTATTCACTTGCTATTGAACCATTTGATGTTTGGGGTTTTGATTATATGGGACCTTTTCCTTCCTCTAATGGGTATACACATATTTTGCTTGTTGTTGATTATGTTACTAAGTGGGTAGAAGCTATTCCAACTAGTAGTGTTGATCATAGCACTTCCATTAAAATTCTTAAAGTAGTTATTTTCCCAAGGTTCGGAGTCCCTAGATATTTAATGACTTATGGTGGTTCACACTTTATTCATGGTGCTTTCCATAAAATGCTTGCTAAATATGATGTTAACCACATAATTGCATCACCCTATCATCCTCAATATAGTGGTCAAGTTGAACTTAGCAGTAGAGAAATAAAACTCATATTACAAAAAACTGTTAATAGGTCCTAAAAGAATTGGTCTAAGAAATTAGATGATGCACTTTGGGCCTACAGAACAGCTTATGAAAATCCTATGGGTATGTATCCTTGTAAAATGTTTTATGGGAAAGCTTGTCATTTGCTTCTTGAGTTAGAACATAAAGCATATTGGGCAATTAAAGAACTTAATTATGACTTCAAGCTTGCCAGTGAAAAGAGCTTATTTGCTATTAGCTCATTAGATGAATGGAGAACCCAAGCTTATGAAAATGTCAAACTGTTTATAGAAAAGGTTAAAAGATGGCATGACAAAAGAATACAAGAGCGGTAATTCAATGTGGGTTAATATGTTCTTTTGTACAACTCCCGTTTTAGATTCTTTGTAGGAAAAATTGTTTCCAAATGGGAAGGATCATATATTATCGAAGAGGTTTATCGCCCTAGAGCTATCAAAATTAATAATGCAAAAGGTACTAATCTGAAGGTGGTCAATGGGCAAAGAATTAAACATTATATCTCAGGTGCGCCTATTAATGTTTAAAGCAATATTATACAAACCATGACACCAGAGGAACACATAAAAGAAACCTTCCAGAACACTCCAGAATCATGAAAAAGAGGAGGTACGTGATATGGTAACTAAACAGACTCCTGAAAATCCGCAAAAATATTTTCTATTAGTTTTAGAATATTACAAAAAATAGGAATATAATAAATAACCAGGAAAGCAACCAAGGAGGACACTAGACACCAGGGCGTGCCTGCTTTGCCTGGTGCGCCCAAGTGGGTTGTGCCCACCTCGGGAACCTTCCCAACTCCGTTTTCCCTCCGTTCTGCTTGTTTCCCAAGATAAAGAAACTCTTTATATACCCCCCGAACATATTGACCACCATATCACAAACAAATCTTCTGTTCTTCTTTCTTGCTATTTTTTGACAGACCTGAAACTAGGTCGTCCCTAGACTCGGAGGGTGAGAGCTATGTTGCTGATTATATTGCAAACTCCAAAGTTTACGGAGATGTGGAACATTATGGTTGGACCATGGAGGAAGAAGAAGACTATGATCCGAAGACAAGTGTCGGTGTCAAAACCGGCGGATCTCGGGTAGTGGGTCCCGAACTGTGCGTCTAGGCGGATGGTAACAGGAGAGAAGGGACACGATGTTTTTACCCAGGTTCGGGCCCTCTCGATGGAGGTAAAACCCTACTCCTGCTTGATTAATATTGATGATATGGGTAGTACAAGAGTGGATCTACCACGAGATCAGAGAGGCTAAACCCTAGAAGCTAGCCTATTGTATGATTGTTGTATGTATATCGACTAGCCTGGCCTCGGTTTATATAATGCACCGCAGGCCTAGGATAACAAGAGTCCTAGCCGAATCACGCCGGTGGGGAGGAGTCCTTGTCTTGATCGCCAAGTCTTGTGGAATCTTCCTTGTATGCGGCAACTGCGGAATTGCCCATGAGTATACGGCCATGGGGATCCTCGCCCAATCCAACCGATCGGGAGACGACGTGGTGAGTACCCCTAGTCCAGACACCGCCAAGAGCCCCTGAATCGGTCTTCAAGTTGGGGACGCTCCTCGATTCTTCCGAACTGTTCTTCATCTTCGGTCATTGGTCTTGAAAACTAGTTCAACAAATCTTCTCATCTTCGATCTTGAGGATCGCCTAAGTGCATACGAAGAGTTTACACGTTGGGTATCCGAGGAGCCCCTTTAATTTTACGGCCTTTATCAATGCCTTGTTATTTTTATGCCATGCCTCGGGTTTGAAGTTATTCCCGGGAGGCAGTGTCCTCTTGCGTCCGAGCTCTAACGCCGGACTACATTCGAGGTATCTTTTGCAGCCGAGCACCAACGCCGGACTGCTTCCTAGCTCTATCGCCGGACTATGTATCCGAGCTCCAATGCCGGACTATGTTTCCGAGCTCCAACGCCGGACTGTATCCGAGGTGTCGTAAATCACCTTGGTTCAAAGAAGTTTGAAGGCGTTTAGCCAAGCTTAATGCCGGAAATGCCCTCTATGGAGCCAGCCACTAGCGTCTGAGCTTTATGCCGGACAGCTTCCAAGGTGGTGCACCACCCCGAATGTGGGCCGATTTTTGTCAATATTTTTGATTGGTGCAATTTATTCTCTGCCGAGATACATAGCCAGTAGCCCACAAGGTGTGTATCGGTCTAAAACCCGAGATGCACCTGAAGGATGACGAAGACCGCCGATCCCAAAGAGTCACCGAGACTCGGGTTGATTTGCAAAATCGGCCCGAGGATCAAGTCCTAGCTTCGGCAGAATACTTGGGACACAAAAGGCGGCGTGCTCGATCCTCGAGACTCGGGTTGGGTGCGGCCGACCAACCCGAGGATCAAAATCTCCTCGGAAACTCAGATTGCACTTAAAATTTTCTCGCATAGAACAGTGCAATGAGTAGCCCCGAGACATCGGGTCGGGTGGCAACACCGAATCGATGGATTGATGTGCCCTTTAATATTTGTAAATAATAAGCCCGAAGCCCAAGAGCCCCGAGCATTAATGCGGCACGGGTGGCAGAATTAAGGATCGATATCCATAGTAAAATCACAAATTATGTGTAATGACTCAATGTATCCAAGTACTTTATGTCATTAATGCTCGGATCCGCATTGTACAAAACTTTTTGACCGACCATCGGCTAACCTCCTCGGCCAAGAGTCGAGGAGTGTTTGTCCTACTTTATAAAGCCTTTATGAGGGCAAAGATTTACGACAAACAAGGCAATCTGGCCATACGGTTTTATAAACAAAGGTACGCAGAGAGATATGTTATATTACTGTTTAATGTAAGAAATGTCTTCTAAAGAAAATAGTCCCGCTATTGGTTCCTTTCTTTGGGTTGTCATGCTAAGCATGATCATGAAACCTCAGCTCCAATGTAAGAGCAAAATATTGAGGATTTAGTTTGGGAGTCCAGTTACTAGCCCCCGGTAGTGTTCGACGACAGTCGAGGTCAAGCCGGAAACACTTCGGCCAATTTTATGAATGACCTGTCATTTAATATAGTCATCGGATCGCTGACCAGTTTACACCTATTGTGACAGTCAGTTTTCGGCTTTCTCCACTGAGGTGCTTGACCATGCGAAATGGAAGCACAATCGCAGATGGTTCTCCTTTGCACACCTAGCCGAACAAAGCGAAACGTAGGGAGGCGGTAGCGCGAGCCGGGCAACCCAACTATTGACCAAGACACAATTCAAACTGATGCATATATAGCAATATCCGAGAATGTTTTTGCCGAATATCTAAAGGTGTCCGACGTTGCATCGCGAGACTTGTGCTGAAAACACACAAATAGTTAAAAGTGCCAAAAGCTTGAAAACCAAAAACGCCAAGAAAACATGACGTCCAACAAGATCAAGTGTTCGGTGCCAATCCGAAAATTGGACTTTAGAAAAAAGTGCTTTTGTCGTGCTTTAACATGACACATCCTATCTCAAGACTTCAAGCGGGTCAGCCCTACGGCTTCAGTCTCCCATCCCGGCGGAGTACTTCTCATTAGGCCAGTTTAGAAAACCAAATCAGAAGCGGTTTTGAGAGAGAAATTAGGCTCCCCGGCTAGTGACCGCACACTCGTGGCGAAAAAAGAGTGATAAATAATAATAAAAACTTTGCAACGACTAAGAAGAAAAACACTTATTATAAAACGGCTCAAATAAACATAAGAGCCCCCAAGTGACTTGGGTAAAAGAATGATTGTATGTACCGAAGTAGTTATATCATATCTATGTTCAACCGAACTTTAAACGCGTCTTAACCGACCGTCGGCTTCTCCCTCTTCTGTCAAGGACCGAAAAGTGTTATGTACTCCATCTGTCAAGAATATCGACGGTGTTTCCAATAACTGTGCAATCAGGCCATAAGGCTCAGAACAGACAAAGCGCTACGAGGAACTTATGCTATATTACTGCGAAGTGTAAGAAGCATCTTCGAAGAAAATAGTACCCCCACCGATACCTTTCTTCTGTGCTCATTATTATTATGAGACTTGTGCAATAGATTTTTTGTACTCATGAGTTCCGTTGTGTGCTGACCATTATTGAAACAGTAAGAGCGCTAGCTTTCGGCTTCACCCAGTCCGAGGTCCGGCTTGGGTGACCCATTGTGACAATCGCAGAGGTGCTCCCTTTACTCCCTAGCCGAACAATCGGGAACGTAGGGGTAAACATAGGAGCAAAGCAACCCAGCTTGCAAATCACTTAAGTCAATATGGTGCATATTGTGGCGTAATACATGAACAAGGAACGAAGCCATACAAGTATAATCATGTGCAAGAGGAAAAAGCTTCATGAAGGAAGCCCTCAAGTAAACGGGGTATTTGAATTTGCGCATCACAAACAAAGTTTGGACAAGGAAAATTTTTACAAGCAACTTTTTCCCAAAAAAGTATAACGCTTGGTCGAGCCGAACACAAGTTAAAAATTTAAAACTTTGAGCATGAAGGCAACTTAGCTGGTTGATACGTTCGGTATTGACGACGCGGTCCAAGCTTGATGCAGGACAAGGTTCAACCCCCAAGCCTATCCCGAGGTGGCGGAGCAAAGAGCTCGGCACTCCGTAGTGGTGACATAGCACGGTTAATGCAGGACGGCAGAGTGATGCCGAAGTCCCCTGCATGGGGTAATGAAGTGTTGACGAAGCCCCCCGTCCAGTCGAGGTGACGCCAAAGGATATAATCCGGCTGGATCAATTTCCTGTGCACCAAAAATAGTGCAGACCGGGGATAATAGTAATAATAGGAATTGAAAAAATGTTGCATAATAAATAATTTATGCAAAGTGAGTAATAAAATAAATATGGCCTGGCGCCAAAGTCAATGTCGATGCAAGTCGTCGGCGTAATGCAATAAAGGCGTGGCAAAGCCTGAATTCACAGGTCGGTCCGAGTTCCGGATGCGGCGTTCACGGACTATGTATGGAAACCGACCGAACCACCATGCGATCGTTAATCGCGCCATCATTTGATAGACCTGTGTACGTATGATGGACAAATCAGAGTAATAATTCCTTGGGAAAAATGCACCCAAACAAGCAAAAAATACTGGGATTAATAGCACGTGGTTTATTTGTTGTAGCAATCCGAAGGAAGGTGATTCCCAAAATTTGGACTCGATCTGCGCACCCATTGCCTGATGGGCGATAAAACGACGGCATGGCAATGCTGGCAAAGGTTGGCTCGCCGAGGCAAAGCCCTCGGTCCAGCTAACGTGACGGAGCTGGTCGGCTAGCGACGCCGAAGCGTCCGGAGTAGGTTGATGAAGAGATGGCGAAGCCCCCGGTCCAGCCGAGATGTCGAAGTAGGTCGGCGTGATGGACACCAGCTTGAAGAAGCAATAGTGCGGCCCTGCCGATGCAGGTCGTGACGTGGTCGATGCCGGCTTGATGAAGCGACCGTGCGGCGATGCCGGTATGCCCGCTCCGCGTAATCCGTGGGGCGGTGATGTTGGTGATGATTTATCCTTCGCGATGCTGGACTCTTGTTCGGCTTGCCGAGATGATGATCCGAAGAAGTTGAGCTCGGCTCAACAAAGTGACGACGATGTCAGCGTGGAGTCGGCAGCCGTGGAGCAATATTGCCGGACTGGTTTGACACCAGATGATATTGAAGATAGTGGGATGTGTTCGAAACAAAACACAACACCCCATACAAAACTTCCTTCAAAAGGATGTCCAAATCCCGTTCATAAAAAAGATTTAACTCGGTCGGATTCGTTGCTACAGAAAACAGATCCGAAAAGTGATGCACTAAGCGGAAGGTTCCCGGAGTTTGGACGGTCGGATCGAGCTGAAATTTTGAGGGTGGTAGATATAGGAATTCCGCAGCCGATCAACGGTTGGATCTTCCAAAGGAAGTCCGAGCTAGAAGCTGGACACCACGCCCTAAATTCGTCCGGATTCTCGTCCAGATTCAATGCGGCTCCGGTATATCGGAGATTGCCAGAGATTCCTCCATCGTAACTCGACGAAATTTTCCAGGGTTGTTGTAGACTCAATTCCGCACAATTCCACCGAAGCAATCGTTAAAACGACGCTTGAGGAGGCGGTGGCGGCAGACACAAGTCCGATGTCTAGAAAATAAAGACGGTCGCCGAGGGCAATGTTGACGTTGAGCCCCGGGCTCCTCGGATGATTCCTCCATGATCTTGATAGAGATCGGAGTTGATGTTGATGAAGGCCCTCATCCGAACATGACGATCGGAGGTAGGGCGCAGTCCTTGGTCGAACCAAGGTGACCAACAGCTGGTGACGAAGATGCCGAAGTCGCAGTTGATCTGCAGGCGAGCCATCGACCTTTTGTCGAACACACAGCGGAACTCTCAATGAAAGCACCAATGTCGGTGTCAAAACCGGCGGATCTTGGGTAGGGGGTCCCGAACTGTGCATCTAGGCGGATGGTAACAGGAGACAAGGGACACGATGTTTTTACCCAGGTTCGGGCCCTCTCGATGGAGGTAAAACCATACTCCTGCTTAATTAATGTTGATGATATGGGTAGTACAAGAGTGGATCTACCGCGAGATCAGAGAGGCTAAACCCTAGAAGCTAGCCTATGGTATGATTGTTGTATGTCTATCGACTAGCCTAGCCTCGGTTTATATAATGCACTAGAGGCCTAGGATAACAAGAGTCCTAGCCGAATACGCCGGTGGGGGAGGAGTCCTTGTCTTGATCGCCAAGTCTTGTGGAATCTTCCTTGTATGCAGCAATTGTCCGGACTGGCCCATGAGTATACGGCCATGGGGATCCTCGGCCCAATCCAACTGATCGGGAGACGACATGCTGAGTACCCCCTACTCCAGGACGCCGTCAACAAGCTTAGATGAATAGGAAGTCCCACTACCCGAACTCGGGGACTTGCATGTGGACTGCAAGAAGTAAACTCTCCCTAATAAGACAGAGAAACCTAAGATCTAATTTATCTTGTCTCGTCCTCTGCAGGAGAACAAGCATGAATTATGAAAAAGGATATTAATGCTGGAGCAGGAGATTGATAACTTGTGGGAGGAAAATCCCACCCTCAAGCTTAAGCTGATGAGAAAGGATAAGCTCACTACTACCTCATCACCACCACCATCGTCATCTTCCCCACCAAAGGTGACTTGAGTAACGAGTATGGGCACTCCCATTGGCTTGTGCCAAGCTTGGGGGACATGCCCCGGTATCGTATCACCATCACTTTCTTTGCATTTATCTATTTTAGTTTGATCTTTAGTTATCCTATGATTTAGTTGAATAAAAGTTTAGTGCCATCTATTTTTGAGTGCTTGCTTATTGATCTATCTATTTATGTAATCATGTGTGAGATATATAAGAAAGAGTAGTTTGATTTTTGTATCTTTACTTTATGTTTCAATAAAAAGAAAGGAAAATAAATGAAAAAGATCATATGCTAATCTTATGGTAAGTAATGACATCACATAAGGAAAAGGATAAGTGGTAAATTTTATTGGAGATTGACAAACATAGCATTGGTCAATGATGCAATTCATCAAAGA
Organism: Aegilops bicornis; assembly: GCA_021605145.1. Taxonomy (NCBI): domain Eukaryota; kingdom Viridiplantae; phylum Streptophyta; class Magnoliopsida; order Poales; family Poaceae; genus Aegilops; species Aegilops bicornis. Next base: position 292,361,236 of record CM038672.1, on the reverse strand, counting down.
ATTAATAAGGGAAGAGAAGATTCACATGAAAATATACTATCTTGGACATCTTTTACGATTGTGAGCCCCCGTTAAATATTATATGCCCAAATTGTTGACGTTGGACAAGGAAGACAACATAATGATTTATGTTTGTTCATGTTCACATAGAAGTTATATTGTCATAGATCCTTCAACATGTGGTGCTTGCTCAACATCTTTGCTAGCCAAAAACTCTGCACTAAGTAGAGACACTACTTGTGCATCCAAAAACCCTTACACCCAAAATCTTATTTTGAGAGTCCACCATACCTACCTATGGATTGAGTATGATCCTTCAAATAAGTTGTCATCGGTACAATAAGAAAATAAAATTTGCTTCTAAATGTGTTGGATCATTTAGTGTAAGAGAAAATTGAGCGTTGTACGAACTTGTGATGACAAAGTAATAAAAGCAACGGACTGCATAATAAAGGTTGCTATCATAAGGGGCAATATAATGTGACATTCTTTTGCATTAAGGGATTTGGCATACAAACAAAAGGTTCATGACAACCTCTGCTTCCCTCTGTGAAGGGCCTATCTTTTACTTTTATGTATTTACTTTTATGCAAGAGTCAAAGTATTCTTCCTTATTCCTTTTTATTTTCTCTTTTTGCAAGCATCATGTGGTGAGGAACGATCTAGGCACATATATCCAGTTGGATATGAGTGAGCATGAATTATTATTGTTGACATCATCCTTGAGGTGAATACGTTGGGAGGCGAAACTATAAGCCCCTATCTTTCTATGTGTCCTGTTGAAACTTTTTGCTCATGGGTATGCTATGAGTGTTAGCAATCGTGTTAGCAATCATAGAAGATTAAATGATGGTTGAGCATGTGGACTTTCCATAAGGCTCCGATACGTGACCCTTCGTGAAAATATGATGAATTGTAGTTGCAAAGTTTATTGCGAACATAGTTTGTTGGTTTTTCAATAGAGTTTGTGCGTTATACTTCGATGTTGTGAGAACTTTTACTTGTTCATGAGAAGTTATATGATAAAAGATGTGTGATAAAGTTTTATGTCAAAGTTCTTTGTTGTTATGATAATAAGCATGATGCTACTATGTCCGTGTTTTGTTTTTATTGACACCTCCCTCTCTAAGCAGGTGGGCATGTTGTTTTATTTCGTTTTTTGCTTGAGGACAAGCGAGGTCTATGCTTGGGGGAGTTGATACGTCCATTTTGCATCACGATTTCCTACTGTTATTTATAATGTTTTTATGCATAATAATGCTTTATGGAGTAATACTAATGCCTTTTCTCTCATAATATGCAAGGTTTACACAAAGAGGGAGAATGCCGGCAGCTGGAATTCTGGACCTGAAAAAGCTACGTCAGAGTTACCTATTCTGCACATCTCCAAATGGGCGAACAATTTACGGAGAATTATATTTTAATATATAAAAAATACTAGAGAAAATAACTACCGTAGGGGGGCCACCTGGTGAGCACAAGACACCGGCCCCCTAGGCGCGGCATGCCCCCCAGGCGCGTCCTGGTAGGTTGTGCTCAGCCCAGCCCACCTCCGGTGCCCATATTCTGTTATATATGTCATTTTGACCTACAAAAAAATAAGGGAAGGACTTTCGGGATGGAGCGCCACCATCTCGAGGTGGAACTTGGGCAGGAGCACTTTTGCCCTCAAGGGGAGCGATTTTGCCGAGGGAACTTCCCTCCTGGAGGGGGGAATTGAAGCCATCATCATCACCAACAACCCTCTCATCTTTGGGAGGCCAATCTCTATCAACATCTTCAACAACACCATCTCCTCTCAAACCCTAGTTCATCTCTTCTGTTCAATCGTTGTACCGGAACATCAGATTGGTACCTGTGGGTGACTAGTACTGTTGATTACATCTTGTAGTTGATTACTATATGGTTTATTTGGTGGAAAATTATATGTTCATATCCATTATGCTAGTTAATACCCCTCTGATCTTTAGCATGATTATCATTTGTGAGTAGTTACTTTTGTTCTTGAGGTCACGGGAGAAGTCATGTTGCAAGTAATCATGTGAACTTGATATGTGTTTGATATTTTGATGATACGTATGTTCTGATTCACTTACGGGTGTCATGTGAACATCGACTACATGGAACTTCACAATATTTGGGACTAAGGGAAGGCATTGTGGAGTAGTTATTAGATGATGGGTTGCTAGAGTGACAGAAACTTAAACCCTAGTTTATGCACTACTTCGTAAGGGACCGATTTGGATCCAAATGTTTAATGCTATGGTTAGATTTTATCTCAATACTTTTCTCGTAGTTGCGGATGCTTGCGAGGGGGTTAATCTATTGGAAATATGCCCTATAGGAAATAATAAAGTGGTTGTGGTTATTATATTTCCTTGTTCACGATAATCGTTTATTATCCATGCTATACTTGTATTGACTAGAAACTCAAATACATGTGTGGATACATAGACAACAACATGTCCCTAGTAAGCCTCTACCGGACTAGCTCGTTGATCAAAGATGGCTATGGTTTCCTAGCCATGGACATGAGTTTTCATTTGATAACGGGATCACATCATTAGGAGAATGATGTGATGGACAACACCCAAACTATGAACGTAGCATATGATTGTATCAAGTTTATTGCTATCATTTTTCTGGATGTCAAGTATATGTTCCTATGACCATGAGATCATGCAACTCACTAACACTGGAGGAGTGCCTTATGTGTACCAAATGTCGCAACGTAACTGGGTAACTATAAAGGTGCTCTACAGGTATCTCCGAGGGTGTCTATTGAGTTGGCATGGATCAAGACTGGGATTTGTCACTCCGTATGACGGAGAGGTGTCTCGGGGCCCACTCGGTAATACAACATCACAATAATCTTGCAAGCCATGTGACCAATGAGTTAGTCACTGGATCTTGTATTACGAAATGAGTAATGAGACTTCCCGGTACCGAGATTGAACTCGGTATGGAGATACTGATAATTGAACCTTGGGCAAGTAACATACCGATAGACAAAGGGAACTGCATACGGGACTAGCTGAATCCTTGACATCGAGGTTCGACCGATAAGATCTTCGTAGAATATGTAGGAACCAATATGGGCATCCAGGTCCCGCTATTGGTTATTGACCGTACATGTGTCTCAGACATGTCTGCATAGTTCTCGGACCCGTAGGGTCTACACACTTAATGTTTGGTGACAATATAAGTATAGTTGAGTCATTATGGTGGTTACCAAAGGTTGTTTGGAGTCTCGGATGAGATCCCGGACGTGACGAGGAACTCCGGAATGGTCCGAAGGTGAAGATCGATATATTGGACGATGGATATTGGAGTCCAAAACTGTTCCGGTGGTACCGGGTGATGACCAGCATCAACGAAAGGGGTTTCGGGGGGGGGGGCAGGTGTTGGGGGGCCCCACGGGCCAATGGGAGGGGGCAAACCAGCCCACTAAGGGGCTGAGCGCCCCCGTCACCCCATCCCACTTAACCTGGAGGGTTGGGGGCGCTCCCTAGGGCTTCCCACCTCCTAGCTTGGGGGGCAAGTCACCCTAGGGAAGATCCCATCTGCCATAGCCGCCGCCCCTAGGGGAAACCCTAGGGGCGCCACCCCCTCCTCCCTTCCCCTATATATAGAGAGGTAGATAGAGGGCAGTCGCACCCCAGAGAACACATCTCCACGCCACGGCGCTGCCTCTCCTCTCCCTCGCATCCCTCTGCCTCTCTGTAGTGCTTAGCGAAGCTGTCCTGAGATTCCGCCACCACCACCGCCACCACGCCGTCGTGCTGTTGTAGGATGATGAACCACAAGTGTAGGGGATCTATTGTAGTCCTTTCGATAAGTAAGAGTGTCTAACCCAACAAGGAGCAGAAGGAAATAACAAGCGGTTTTCAATAAGGTATTCTCTGCAAGCACTGAAATTATCGGTAAAAGATAGTTTTGTGATAAGGTAATTTGTAACGGTTAACAAGTTATGAAAGTAAATAAGGTGCAGCAAGATGCCCCAATCCTTTTTGTAGCAAAGGACAAGCCTGGACAAACTTTTCATAGAGAAAAGAGCTCCTGAGGACACATGGGAATTATCGTCAAGCTAGTTTTCATCACGCTCATATGATTCGCGTTCGTTACTTTGATAATTTGGTTTGTGGGTGGACCGGTGCTTGGGTACTGCCCTTTATTGGACAAGCATACCACTTATGATTAACCCCTATTGCAAGCATCCGCAACTACAAAAGAAGTATTAAGGTATACCTAACCATAGCATGAAACATATGGATCCAAATCAGCCCCTTACGAAGCAACTCATAAACTAGGGTTTAAGCTTCTGTCACTCTAGCAACCCATCATCTACTTATTACTTCCCAATGCCTTCCTCTAGGCCCAAACAATGGTGAAGTGTAATGTAGTTGACGTTCACATAACACCACTAGAGGAGAGACAACATGCATCTCATCAAAATATCGAACGAATACCAAATTCACATGACTACTTATAGCAAGACTTCTCCCATGTCCTCAGGAACAAACGTAACTACTCACAAATCATATTCATGTTCATAATCAGAGGAGTATTAATATGCATAAAGGATCTGAACATATGATCTTCCACTAAATAAACCAACTAGCATCAACTACAAGGAGTAATCAACACTACTAGCAACCCACATGTACCAATCTGAGGTTTTGGGACAAAGATTGGATACAAGAGATGAACTAGGGTTTGAGATGAGATGGTGCTGGTGAAGATGTTAATGGAGATTGACCCCCTCCCGGTGAGAGGATCGTTGGTGATGACGATTGCGATGATTTCCCCCTCCCGGAGGGATGTTTCCCCGGCAGAACAGCTCCACCGGAGCCCTAGACTGGTTTCGCCAAGGTTCCGCCTCGTGGTGGCGGTGCTTCGTCCCGAAAGCTTGCTTATGATTTTTTCCAGGGTAAAAGACTTCATATAGCAGAATATGGGCACTGGAGGCCTACCAGGTGTCGGTGTCAGAACCGGCGGATCTCGGGTAGGGGGTCCCGAACTGTGCGTCTAAGGTCGATGCTAACAGGAGATAGGGGACACGATGTTTACCCAGGTTCGGGCCCTCTCTATGGAGGTAATACCCTACTTCCTGCTTGATTGATCTTGATGAATATGAGTATTACAGGAGTTGATCTACCACGAGATAGTAATCGCTAAACCCTAAGAGCCTAGCCTGTATGACTATGGTAATGAATATCCCCTCTCCGGACTAAGTCCTCCGGTTTATATAGACACCGTGAGGATCTAGGGTTACACAAGGTCGGTTACAAAGAAAGGAATCTACATATTTGGTCTCCAAGCTTGCCTTCCACGCCAAGGTGAGCCCTATCCGGACACGAGTGCAGTCTTCGGTCTTCGTATCTTCACAGCCCATCGGTCCGGCCCATGGCTAACAGGCCAGATGCCCGAGGACCCCTTAGTCCAGGACTCCCTCAGTAGGCCCCGAACCAGTCTTCAATGACGAGGTGTTCGGCGCATGGATTTTCTTCGGCATACCAAGTAGTATATTCCGCCTTCAATTTAATGTCGTACCCCTCGGCTTCTGTGTATCAACAACTTCAACTTCCACGTGTCGAGCGGATGTCAGAGGTCAGGGTATTTTTGCACATAACACCACGGCCACGCGAGGGACAGCGTCTATTTAATGAGATGGGATCCCAGATCCATTCAATCATCTTGTGGAGAAAATCCTCAAAGGTCGCCAGCAAAGAACACTCAAACATGTCTAGCGCTTCCAGCCCCTCCTCCCGTCCCTGCGGCCCAGAGAGAGGCGAGTGGGAGAAGTGCTCCGTTTCCCACGATCAGCTGGTGAAGCTGCAAATGCAGGGGTTTCTCCCCCCTGCAGATCTGGTCCCTGTTCGAGCAGGGTTGGCCACCTTCGATGGCAAAACCCAGGCGGAGGATTTCCCCAATCCATCTGGGGGGGAACGAGTGTGTTTTGTCCCCTATCTGCTAAGGGGCGTGGGATTTCCAATTCATCCATTCCTCCAAGGTCTTCTGGAATATTACGGCCTCCAGCTGCACAACTTTACTCCAGCCTCCATCCTGCATATTGCGGGTTATGTTGCTTTATGCGAACTGTTCTTGGGTTGTGAGGCCCATTTCGAACTGTCGAGAAAGTTATTCTGCCTTGTCCCATGTAACCACGAGGGATCAATATTTGAAGTGGGCGAAGCCGAAATATGGCGCATTGCCGAGATCGGATACCTATCCGGCACGCTGAAGAGGGCGTTTGAAGAGTGGACTTCCGAGTGGTTCTACATCGAGGACGTTGTACTTCCAGACCCAGCCCGGAGGGGTCTTCCTGAGTTCAGAAGTGTTCCTTTGAAGAAACGCCATAGCTGGCGCCCTTGTAGCCTCGAGGATGAAGATAGTGCGGAGGTTCGCCAACTCTTGAGCAAGATAAAGATGCTCGCTCAGTCCGGATATACGATAGTCGAAGTAATGGCGACCTCCATAGTGCAGGGGTCCAGCCACTCCAATACAGAGGACTTCCTGTGTGGCACTATAATGGGGAAGATGACGCCTCCCGCTGCGGCAGGAAGGGTCCAGACACCCCTGCCGCCCTGGCCAAAATATTGGCCGAGCTGTTCAAAGGGGAGGAAGAGGAGTTCCTGCGCATCAAGCACAGGGAAGGATATTCTATATATAGTCCCCCTAGCTGGGTAAGCCCCCAACTCCTCTACTCTACTCATTCCACTCCCTGAGCTATGTTTAATGATGTCGGTGAGAACGACACCTATGGGATCACAAGAATTCCTACTACGGTCGCGGGGCGCGGGGTCGTGAGAAGAGAGGATCAAACAGATAGCACACGGTTTCTTTATCTGTGTTCGTGCCGCGAGGATGCGTGAAACCCTACTCCTGCTTTGGTGGTTTGTTTATTTGTGTTCTTGAACTGGCAATGGGGCGTGAGGAGCTCCAAAAAGCCGAATCCTCCTCCTGGTCGCCGTGGCCTCCGTTTCTAGGGAAAGGGGTTGCCACAGTGGCACACCGGAGGTGGAAAGGGTACAGTGATGCGAGTTTATCCCTCGCATTACATGACAAGGCGCCTTTAATGCGTCTTGCTTAGGTGTCCTTGCTTTATCGGGGACGGGGGAGAGCCCTGTCTCGTCCGTCGCCGCTCCCTTTCGTGTCGACACGCGCCTTGGCCAGCGATGCCCGCGGTGCCATGTAGGCAGGCAGGCAGCTGAGGTGGCGCGGTGGTGGGTCTTCACGAAGATCCGCTAGACGCCACGCAGGTGCCTGCCCAACAGGTTGGGTCGGCAGCCGCATGCGAATGGTGGTGAAGGTTTTATTGGCGTGGGCCTGATGGTGGCCCTACGGGTGTTCTTGGCAAGGGCCTCGCCATAGCCCCGGCAAGGGTCTTGCCGGGGCGCCTGCTGTCATCCCCGGCAAGGCTCTTGCCGGGGGCCTTGTGGTCCTCCTTGGCTGGGATCCCGCCAAGGGTCGTCATCTTCTATAGGGTGTATCTGATCTTGAATGTCTTCACAAAGATCTGCATGCCACCACGGGGATGTCTCCCGAATCCTTGCCCCATGGGGGCAGTGGACTCAAGGGTGATTCGCTCCGTAGGTGTGGGGCGAGCTGCCACGGCAAGGGCTTTCGTGTTTGCTAAAACCGCCTCCCGGCAAGGATCTTGCCGGGGAGTCCGCTTCCCCTTTGCTCTTTGTGGTCTTGGTCTTGGCTGCTCGCTCTCCTTTCGAGCTTGGGCCTTACCTTGGCTCACCTCCCTTGCCTTGCTCAAGGCGGTGGTGCCCATGCTGCTCAGATCGCCTGCAGTTATAGGGGTACAAAAAGTGTACACCTCTTTTTGTACACCGACAGAGCTCCTGCCTAGGCCACACGTAAGCGCATCGCTGCGTTGGGCTAGGCCCAAAAATGGTGTCTTGAGCAGGCGGGGTGGTTTTACATGGTAAGTCTCTTCGCGCCTGCGCTTCCCATGCCTCCTCCAGCGTGGCTTGGCGTGGGGAGGCGTGCGTGGCGACGGGCGTCATGCGTGGGGCTGAGCTTCTGGCGCATGCATCACGTCGTAGTAAAGGAGGAGGTTCGCGCCTTCCCCATAAACGGAGGGAGGCGTGAGGCGCGCCCATTTACCTAACGGGGCCGAGGCGTGGTCTTCAAGGCGTCCACTCCCCACGATCACAGGGTGGGGAGAGGTCGCCTCACCCATCGACTTGGTCCCGCACGCCTGCCACGTGGTTCTCATGCGCTCGGGGTGGCGAACGGTGGAGGCGGGAAACCGGGCCGTCGCGGGCTGGGGCAGCAGGTTGGTCCCAGTTCCATGCGCCTTCTGCGTCTTGATTGGCTGAGTGGGGCGGCCGAGCCCCCACCCCGTTCCTTTATAAAGAGCGGGAGGGGGGGATGGCGTCCCGCATTCTTCCATCTCCTTCTTCCTCCAGCCTTCGCCCCTCCATCCGCCATGGAGAGAGCGAATCCTGGCCCTTCAATGGTGGCGGCGAGGGTCGCCGCCGACAACGCGTCCTTCCTTCTCCACACTGCGGTGGCAGAGCCAGCCATGGGGAAGGGGAGGGGGCAGGCCGAGGCGATCGGGGAAGAGGAGGACGGGCGGCGCGCCGTCTCGCCTCCGCCAAGAGTTCCTCCCCATGGAGGGCCATGTTGGGGATGACCCTTGCGAGTTCTTCGTCAGGCTGCGCCGGCCGCCTCGCCGTCGCCTTCGTCTCCCGAATCCATTCACGCGGGAGATGGAGCTGGATCCACCGGAGTCATTGCGGCTGCACATGAGGGGCTGTGGGATCAGCGGTACGTGAGTTCGTGTTGACTTCCCAGCCCCTCACGTGATGTATCTTCGTTGGGGATGGAAGACGTTCGCTCATATCCACCGCTTGACGGAGGGGCTCACTCTCCATTTCAAGCTGATGGAGGGCGGCCTCCTCTCCGTCAAGGTCTTCGGGCTCTTCGGGACCCGGGCAAGGTGCTGCGTGGAGAGCTCTTCTGATAGCGAAGACTCCTCCTCGGGTGGGAGTGGCGAGGAGGATAGCGACAGCGACGACGAGGGTAGCGGGCAGCAGGATGACGGGTCCGACTAGGTGTCGGGCGCTGCTCCGTGCGGCACCGGCGACCCCATCTTCCGTGTCGCTGACTTCCTGAACTTCTCGGGGTCGTCTCCTTGGGCGGCTGGCGTTGGGAGGCTGCGGAAGAGGAAGAGGGCGGGCGACAAGGCCGTCAAATCGGAGTACGCGGGCACCGACGCCTTCGACGCGTGCTGACGTCCTGCCGCCTCGTCTTCAAGCTCTGCTTCCGGCGCTGCCATCACCATCCAGCCTTCGGACGGCTGCCACCCGTAGCTCGCCAAGGCGCCCCTTCTGCCCTTTTCGCCTCCTTGACCTGCCTCCTGAGGAGAGGGACAAGAAAGGGATTACGGGCACCTTATCTCTTTTTAGCTTTCAAGCCTTTGTGCCTTGACTGAATTTAAAACTTGTAATCCCATCATTCATGTTTTTCATTCCCCATGGGTTGTACCTGAGTGGAATGTTTTTAATGAAAAAGGGATGCTTGTCGGGTCATTTGTTTGCGGGTAGAACCCAGGACAAGGAGTAAATCCTTGATATCCCTAAGATAAACATTTCCTTGCCCGGCAACAGGCCCTGCCGTCTTCCCACTTCGCTCGACCTTTCTCACGCTTTTGGCGGAGGCAGGGATGAGGTGGGTTTAGGCTCCTCGTTTCATCCTTTTGCTGCCGCGACTACGACCAAACCTGGCCCCAGGAACGAGCCCTAGGGCCTAGAGTTTTAGGGGAGCATGGTAGCTTTGGGAAAATCAAGGTTTCACATACCTCAGTCCATAAGGGAATGCATGATAAGGGATGAAGAACTTATCTGAAGCTGTAGCCCCCGGCAACTCACAGTCCGCCGTGGGTGTATCTTTGCACTTGCAGCCCCGGCACATCGGGCTTGTCGGGGTCTAGATGCCGGTTCTGTCCCTCTTCTCTTTTCGTCCTCAAGTGATCCGGCAAGGATATCTGTGAGTCCCGCGAACCAAAGAAGACAAAAAACGGGCAAAGGGACGCACACTCGACCTCTAAGCTAGGGGTTAGTCGCCGCTAAGCACTATCAACCCTAACCAAGGATTTAGACTCTACCTAGCATGCATGCTATAACTTAGGGCACCAGCGCTTCATTTATTTATGCTCAGGGTCTACGCCTGGCTTTGTACGAAGGGTTACATGCATCATCGGCAATGCTTGTACAAAAGGTGGCTTGCTGGGGGGCCTCGCAAGCCGCGCCTCACGGGTAAAACTTGCGAAGATGCTCAATGTTCCAGGAGTTACTCACCGGAACGGCATCTTCGGTCTCCGCGGATCGCGCCGAGCCTCGGTGACTCAGACACCCGATAAGGGCCTTCCCACTTTGGTGTCAACTTGTTGTAATTCTTGGCCGATTGAACGCGCCGAAAGACAAGGTCGCCTTCCTCAAAGCTTCGGGCATGAACCTTGCGGCTATGCTAGCGGCGCAAGGTTTGTCGGTAGCGTCTTTGCTCTCACAGCCGCCCGAAGACGATCTTCCTCAAGGAGCATTGCGTCATCTTGCCGCAGTTGCTATTGATCAAGCTCGTCATAAGCGAGAACTCGAGGTGACCCGTATATGAGTTTAGTGGGGAGAACTGCTTCTGCCCCGTATACTAGGGCAAAAGGTGTCTGGCCGGTGGCTCGATTTGGCGTCGTCCTGATCGACCAAAGAACCGCCGGCAACTCATCAATCCAGCGCCTTCCACTCTTGTGCAGCCTGTCAAAGGTCTTGGTCCTTAAGCCTCGCAGTACTTCAGCATTTTCCCTCTTAGCTTGACCATTGCTCCGCGGGTGAGCAACGGAAGCGAAACAGACTTTGCTGCCAAGGTCTTTGGTATATTGCATGAAGGTGTGGCTTGTGAACTGTGTGCCGTTGTCGGTAATAACCCTGTTGGGTACGCCAAAACGGCACACTAGTCCCTTGAAGAACTTGACGGTCGACTGAGCTGTGACCTTCCTCACTGCCTCCACGTCCGGCCACTTTGTGAACTTGTCAATTACAACGCATAAGTACTCAAAGCTCCCGACAGGGGGAAAGGGCCCAAGATGTTGAGCCCCTGCATCGAGAAGGGCCAGGAGAGAGGAATGGTTTGAAAGGCTTGAGCTGGCTGATGAAGCTTCTTTGAATGGAACTGACACACTTCACACCTGGTGACTAGTGTCATCGCATCCTGGAAGGCGGTGGTCCAGAAGAAGCCTTGCCGAAATGCCTTGCCGGCAAGGGCCCTTGACCCAATGTGGGATCCGCATATGCCTCCGTGTATCTCCGCCAACAGCTCCAGTCCTTCCTCTCGAGGGATACACTTCAATTTCACACCGTTCGGCCTCTTTCTCGCATGGGACGCCATCGACGGATCGGGTACATGGGAGAGCGACGGGCTACTTTTCTCCTTCTTCCGCTTCCTCGTGAAGTTCCCTGCTTTGGAGGAATCGGACGGTATGTTATGCCCACGCTTAGAGCCCGGGGCTCACGGGCGAGGACTAAAGGCATTTCCTCCGCTTATAGGAGCGCTGTCTCGACGGCAAGAGCTTGACGCCCGCCGGAGCCGGGCCATCCGTGGCGGGCTCAAGATCCCGCAACATCCTTGTCGGCGGCTCCGGGAGCTTCGGCGGAAAGTACTTGTCGGGCCCTGATTTCCTCCTCTTATTCTGCTCTGTTGATGGATCAACGGATGGCTGAGTTAGCTGAACCACAAAGGTACCGGGTTCCATTGTAGCTTGAGGGCAGCAGCGTTTTGACAGTAATCGGCGATATCGTCCTCCGCCGGGGAACATGTTCAGCCAGATACCGTCAAAACGCTTCTTCCAGCCTTTCTCACTTCATCGACATAGGCCTTCATCAACGGGCTCGGTAATCCTTGTTGACTTGCTTGACGACAAGCTGCGAGTCTCCTCCGACGATGAGTTTCTTGATTCCGAGGTCCGCCATGATCCTAAGACCGGCAAGCAGCCCTTCGTACTGGCCAGATTGTTTGTTGACACCTCCCTGGGGAAGTGCATCTGGATCACGTACTTGAGGTGCTCTCCGGTGGGCGCGACAAGCAGTACGCCAGCCCCGGCGCCTTGCAAGGAGAAAGCTCCATCAAAATACATGATCCAATCACAACTTGCCTCCTTGCCGGGGAGAGCAGTCTCTTGGGCTTCTTCGTCAAGCGTTGCGGTCCATTCTACAATGAACTCCGCTAGGACTCGGCTCTGAATCGTCGAAGTACTTTCAAACTTGAGGCCAAAGCTGGACAGCTCCAGTGCCCATTCCACAATTCTTCCCGTTGCATCCGGATTGTGCAATATCCGCTGCGTAGGGAGGCGAGTGACGACGGTGATCTCGTGTGCTCGGAAGTAGTGATGCAGCTTCCTCGAGGCCATAAGAAGGTCAAGAGCAGTTCTACGCCGAGTACCTTGATCTAGCCTCTGCAGAGGGAACTAACAAAGTAGACTGGGTGCTGCATCATTTTCTTCTTCGGCGGCACTTCAACTGGCTGTATCGTCTCTGCATTGGTGGTCTCGGGCTTTGCCGCTGCCATTACCTCGTCGTCAACCTCTCTCTGCACCACTAGTGCGGCGCTGACCACCTTGTCCGTTGCCGCCAGGTATAGCAGCAACGGCTCCTGTGGCCTGGGCGCAACTAGTATTGGCACGGAGGAGAGGTACTTCTTCAAACCTTGCAATGCTGCTTCGACTTCTGGCATCCACTCCATCAGGCCCGCCTTTTTCAGGATCTTGAAAAAGGGAAGGGCGCGCTCGGCAGACCTAGAAATGAATCTGCCCATGGCGGCGACGCAACCAGCTAGCCGACGCACATCCTTGATTCGCTTGGGTGCTTCAATCTGCTCTATAGTTTTGATTTTGTCCAGATTGGCCTCTATCCCACGCCGTGACACCAAGAAGCCGAGAAGCTTGCCGGACGGGATGCCAAAGACGCACTTCTCAGGGTTCAGCTTGAGATTGATCTTGCGCAGGTTTGCAAATGTTTCTTGCAAATCTGGTATGAGGGTTGCCCTGTCCTTGGTTTTGACCACTATGTCATCCATATAAGCTTCCATATTTCTATGGAGCTGGGGTTCAAAACCAATCTGGACCGCCCTTGCAAACGTCGAACCAGCACTCTTCAACCCGAAAGGCATCCGCATGAAACAATACGTACCACATGGGGTGATGAATGCTGTTTTCTCTTCGTCTTCTCTTGTCATGAAGATCTGGTGGTAGCCAGAGTAGGCGTCGAGGAATGACAACAGATCACACCCAGCCGTGGAGTCAACAATCTGGTCGATGCGCGGCAACCGGAAGGGGTCTTTAGGGCAAGTCTTATTGATATCTGTGTAATCAATACACAGTCTCCACTTCCCATTTGCCTTGCGCACTACGACCGGATCGGCCAACCACGTTGGATGGAGCACTCCTCTTACCAAACCCACTGCTTCCAGTTTCCGGATCTCTTCTGTGATGAACTCTTGCCATTCCAAAGCTTGCTTTCTGACCTTCTGCTTGACGGGCCGCGCATGAGGGCAGACAACAAGGTGGTGCTGAATCACCTCCCTCGGAACACCGGGGATGTCGGAAGCTTGCCATGCAAACACATCGACATTCGCTCGCAGGAAGGTGATGAGCGCGTCTTCCTATTTGTCATCAAGGGTGGAGCTTATCGTAAAAGCTCCTCCCCTGCCGTCCACATTGAGAGAAACCTTCTTGGTTCCCGGCGGTATGGCCCTGGGCTTCTTGTTTCCGCCGGTGGAGCTCTCTGGCACGTCCTCGACGACAGCGCTACACTCCGAAGAGGTGCGCTTGCCGGAGTGGTTGTCCGAGGTCTCACCGGTCTTCTTCTTCTTCTTCCCTCCCGGGGTCCCGATTGGCGAGAGCAAGTGCCTTAGTGGCGGCAGCCGCAATCGCTTGTCGGTATAGTTGGTCGGTATAAATCAGCGCATCTTTCTTATCAGAGGGGATGGTGATGATCGTCATAGGTCCTGGCATCTTCAGGGTGTTGTAGGCATAGTGTGACACCGCCATGAACTTGGCCAGCGCTGGGCAGCCAAGGATCCCGTTGTAGGGCAAGGGGATCTTGGCAAAATCAAACACGATCCTCTCCGTCCTGTAGTTCAGGTTGCTTCCAAAATTCACGGGCAGCGTGACCTTTCCCTTGGGCTGGCTTCTTCCCGGGTTGACCCCCTAAAACGTGTCCGTCTCTTCGAGGTCTCCATCAGGAATCTGCAGTTTCTCGATCACGGCAGGCGAGATCAAGTTCAGACCGGCCCCACCATCGACTAGCATCTTCGTCACCTTGAGGTTGCGTATTGTTGGTGAAACCAACAACGGCAAGCACCCGACCGCAGTAGTGCGATCAGGGTGATCCTCGATGTCAAAAATGATAGGTGTGTCTTGGACCACTTCAAATGACCTTTGGGCATCAAACGATGGCTCTGCCACTGTAATCCCTTGCCCCTTTGTTTAAGCCGGTGGTGAGAAGTATGCAGCAGGCGCCGTCGGCCGACGCACATGGCCTCTGTAGCTTCTCAAACTCTTGGTCACCGGATTCATCGCCCTCTTCGTGATCGTCGTCTTACGGCTTTCTGTCACGGCCCAGCGGGCCTCTCTTGTTGTTTATCCTTGCCGCTGCGGCCCGCTGGCGTCACGCTTCTTCTTGGGACCCCTCGGCACCGTCTGGCTCTTCTCCTTGTCCCACCTATCATACTCAGCCCTCTGCTTCTCAGCGAGGAGCTCAACCTGTCGGCAGTCTTGGAGAGCATGGCCTTTGGTGCGATGGATCTTGCAGTATCGCTTGTCGGAGTTTCCTGGCTTCTCGGCAGCCGCCAAGGCCCAGCAGGCGACACATCCGGCAACTTCCTTGCCGGGGTCATCTGCCTTGGTTTTCTTGGTGGAGCCGGCGTCATCAGATCCCTTGACGGCAAGCACGGCTTTACCTTTGCGCTTCCTGTTGCGGCGCCGGCCTTTCTTCGCCGGGGCGGCAATATCCTCATCTGAGGAGTCGGTTTCCATGCCGGCATCTTCACCGGGGTACTTCCTTCCCTCTTCAGCTCGGGCTCATCTGTCAGCAAGAACATAGAGTTCTGCTACATCTTTCACCTTGTTCATCGCCAGCTCTTCGCGCATCTTGCGGTTACGCATGTTGTGATGGAACGCGCTGATGATGGCAGCAGGGTGAACATCAGGGATATTGTACTGTATCCGGCTGAACCTCTGTATATACTTGCGGAGACTCTCGCCTCCCTTGTGGGGAATGACGTGCAGGTCGTTTGCTTGGCCATGGGCTTGGTGTCCTCCTGTAAAGGCGCCCACGAACTCATGGCACAAATCCGACCAGGAGGAAATAGAGTCTACCGGCAAGTGCATCAACCATGACATGGCGTTGGGTTTAAGAGCCGACGGGAAGTAATTCGCAAGCACCTTATCGTCGCGGGCTCCGGCAGCTTGCATCGCGATGGTGTAGATGCTGAGGAACTCAGACGGGTGGGTCTTGCCGTTGTACTTTTCGCCCACGTCGGGTATGAAGGTGCGGTGAATGGGCCACTGGAACTGCCGCAGCTCACGGGTAAAAGCCGGACAGCCTACCTCATAAGGTAGGCCTCCAGGGCTCCCCGGTGCCGGGTGGCTCACAGCAAGCCCTGCTTGCCTGTCTGATTGGTGGTGCGCTCCATGCTGGCGCTCGATAGTGGTTCGAGCGTCTTCATGTTCTCGTTCCCGAAGAACATGGCGCTGGTCACAGTGGTCCCGCGAGTCGGACGATGCTATGGAGATTTCTTCGCTCGTAACATCGCGACGGGCTGGCGTCCGCGGTACCGGGCGAGGAGGAGGCGAGTGCACCGTGGTCGCGGCGCCGCCGGCCTTCCTGCCACTGGTGCGTGGGACTCCGTCGGAGCGTCCCCGGGGGGCTCCGCCGGACTCAATTCGTCTTTGTTGGCCACCGCAACAAGGCTTCGAATAGTGACTCTCCATTTGTCGAGTTTCCCCGTAGTGGGAGGAAAATCGAGGAGCAACTGCGCGCGCCAGGGCTTCTGCTGGCGTTGGTGGCAGCGAAACCTGCACGGATCGCGACGCGCTTCGACTTCTGACCATGTCAGAAGGAGCTCTATCACGACCCCGCGGTCGCATGCCATCTTCACCAGCGCCTCGGCGAGCGGGTAGGTCTTCTAAATCCCGGGAGTGGCGGTCGGGGCTCTTTCCGCGGTGACGCCCGGGGTCCTCGGCGTGATTACGCCGTTCGTCGCGCGCCGCTTGAGAGGAGCGCGCCGTCGACGCCGGCGTGGGAGTCTTGGAAGCCCTACCGTCGCCTTCGGGCGGGGCGGCAGCGATCTTGGAAGGCCCCGCGCCACCCGCGGAGGGCCTGGCTCCGTCTTTGGATTTGGCGGCGTGCGGCCCGTTACCAGGCGCACGAACATCGCCGCCTCCCAAACTTTGGCTCTTTGGGGCGGTGTTGGTGTTCGCGAACAGCGCCAGGTCCTTTCTCGCAACCGGTCCATCGCCGCTTCGCTGCCGGGACGGATGTGCGGCTTCCGACGGGCTAACCGCCACCGTCATCTTCTTCTTGGGCGCCATGACGATGAAGAAGCGTCGAACTAACTGCTAGAGCCGATTCTCACAACTACACGCCCCTACCTGGCGCGCCAAAGATGTCGGTGAGAACGACACCTATGGGATCACAAGAATCCCTACTACGATCGCGGGGCGCGGGGTCGTGAGAAGAGCAGATCAAACAGATAGCACACGGTTTCTTTATCCAGGTTCGGGCCACGAGGATGCGTAAAACCCTACTCCTGCTTTGGTGGTTTGTTTATCTGTGTTCTTGAACTAGCAATGGGGCATGAGGATCTCCAAAAAGCCGAATCCTCCTCCTGGTCGCCTTGGGCGTCCTTTTATAGGGAAAGGGGTTGCCACAGTGGCACACAGGAGGTGGAAAGGGTACAGTGATGCGAGTTTATCCCTCGCATTACATGACAAGGCGCCTTTAATGCGTCTTGCTTAGGTGTTCTTGCTTTATCGGGGACGGGGGAGAGCCCTGTCTCATTCGTCGCCGCTCCCTTTCGTGTCGACACGCGCCCTGGCCAGCGGTGCCCGCCGTGCCATGTAGGCAGGCAGGCAGCTGAGGTGGCGCGGTGGTGGGTCTTCACGAAGATCCGCTAGCCGCCACGCAGGTGCCTGCCCAACTGGTTGGGTCGGCATCTGCATGCGAACGATGGTGAAGGTTTGATTGGCGTGGGCCTGATGGTGGCCCTACGGGTGCTCTTGGCAAGGGCCTCACCGTAGCCCCGGCAAGGGTCTTGCCGGGGCCCCAGCAAGGGTCTTGCCGTGGCGCCTGCTGTCATCCCCGGCAAGGCTCTTGCCGAGGGCCTTGTGGTCCTCCTTGGCTGGGATCCCGCCAAGGGTCGTCATCTTCTATAGGGTGTATCTGATCTTGAATGTCTTCACAAAGATCTGCATGCCACCACGGGGATGTCTCCTGAGCTGCCACGACAAGGGTCTTGCCGGGTTTGCTAAAACCGCCTCCCGGCAAGGATCTTGCCGGGGGAGTCCGTTTCGTCCCCTTTGCTCTTTGTGGTCTTGGTCTTGGCGTCGTTCTGCTCCTTTCGAGCTTCGGCCTTACCTTGGCTCACCTCCCTTGCCTTGCTCAGTGCGGTGGTTGTCGGATTTCGGGTTCCGGCAGACCCTTGAGGTTCGAACACTGGGATGCGCGCGGAGATCCAACCCTCCACCGTCTCGCACCTCGCTGAATCGCTGGGACCTAAACTACTAAACGGAACAGCACCAGAGACACGAGATTTATACTGGTTCGGGCCACCATTGTGGTGTAATACCCTACTCCAGTGTGTGGTGTGGTGGATTGCCTCTTGGGCTGATCAGGAACAATACAAGGAAGAACAGCCTCGTGAGGGTCTGTTCTTGGCGGGTGCGATGAACTGCTAGGTGGTGTTCAGTCGCTCTAGCTACTGGTTTCTTGATGAGGATTCGGATCTAGCCCCCTGCCCTGGGGGTGGCTACTCCAATTTATAGGCGAAGGCCCTAGGTCTCTTCCCAAATATTGAGCGGGAAGGGCGCCAACAATTGGACATTTTGAAGGGGAACAGCGGGTACACTTATCCTGACTAAAGTTGGTCCTCGCCTGCCAAAGGCTCTGGTGATGACGCCTGATTGGGCTCCACGATGACTCCCTTCCAGCCGTTGGGCTAGTCTTGGTCTTATTGCACCGAAACGGATGCCTTTGCTTGATGATCTCGCCTGCGCTTGCTCCCTTTGCACCAAAGAGGGAAGGAGGACATCAGCGGGCTGGCGCCTCGACCCGCGCCCTTGGTCGTCATGGTTATGCGTCATGGGCACCTCGCGAGGTACCCTGCCTTGAACTCTCCGCCTCCTCATGAGCCAGCCTGACGAGGCCGTGGTCTCGAGGAAGCTCCTTGTCGTCCGCCCATGAGGCTTGGCCCTCGCGAGGGTCTTGAGCTTGCGTTGATGAAGATGGGCCGTCTTGGGCCTCCTTCGAGCCACGCCGCAGCCGCAGTGTGCAAGTCTGGGGACCCCGTTCCCTTAACGCCGACAGTAGCCCCGGCCCATGGCGCGCCTCAACTTTGCCGAGCGTAGAGGCGAAGGGCAAGTCTTGAGCGTCGCGGGCCCTAACAGCCTGCGGCCTTGGGCGACGCGTGGCGGTTGATTGGACGTGGGCGGCACTGTTCCCCCACGCCTCCTTATGTCGTGCCTTGCTAGGCGGACATGCTGTTGTATACATCCGTTCCCCCTTCTGCTGCTTGAGCGCTCCCTGTCCTTCCTTCTCTCGAACTCCAGCTCTTGCATCCACTCTGATCTTGAACCTTCCCCATATCCTTCCTGCCGTCATGGCCCCAGCGAGGAAGGGAAAAGGGAAGAAACCCGTGCCGCCACGTTGTTGCCGACGGGCGGTCCCCGCCGTCGATTGGCCAGTCATAGTCAACCAAGAGGGCTCGGGCAAGGTCCGCTTCGCCCTGGCCACCATCTTCAATGAGTGCGGAGGACGACGGCCTGGCCTGCGTCTCGCTTCTCCGCTGACAGGATTCCCACCGAGGTCCGCATTTACCGACGCCCTTTGGGCAGGACTGGTTCCCCTTCTCAGATTTCTTCAATGCCGCGGTTTTCCCATTACCAGATCCATATGATGCATCCGGGTCCTGAATCCATCACCCTTCTCGCGGTATTTGCATTCGTTTGTGAGGCAATGACGGGCATCATCCCTTCGGTTGCCTTGCTGCGCCACTTCTTCTCTCTGCGCCTCGTCGACCCCATTCAATGCTCGGGGTGCGTGAGCTGCATCGCTGCGCCCGAGACAGGGGCTTCTAGAATTGACTTCAGCCTTCCCCCGCCCTCGCCTGGGTTTCACGAGCGGTGGTCAGACGTGGGACGTTGGGGTGCCCAGCCTACCGACGGAGCCATCTTCGCCGCTGTCCCCAACTCAAGGCTCGGGCCAAGTGACACTCAAGGGCCCCGGTTTGCCTTCGCCCGCACCGCTCGAGTTCCCCGAGAAAGCTTGGCGTGACGGCGCCCAAGGTGGTGAAGGAGTTCCTGCTACGCCGTATCGCTCCTCTCCAACACCACTCCCACCGGATGTGGGCTTTCAGCGGGCTTGATGATCGTATGAGGCTCCAGAAAGACGACCTGACGCCTGAAGTGCTGAGGACAGTGCTCCTGGTCTTTACTGGTGACCCCAACCCCGGCGGCATCCAGCATGGAGGGGCCTTGCTGTACCTCTGCCAGAACAGGGGCAACTTTGTGAACCAGATGCCTGTCTTTGACGAATGGGGTCGCGCGCTGGCCTCCAGGGGCCTCATGAGAATCCAAGGATGGTGATCGCCTTCCAGTCGGCCAAGGCGACTCCTCCTCAAGTGGTGGGGCAGGGAGGCATGAGCCGCCAGAGGCCGAAGGGACCCCCGCCGGGGTGACAGCGCCGGGCGACGCTCATGAGGGAGCAGCTCCTGAGGCTCATGCCACTGTGGCTGAGGGCGGCAGGCAGCTGCCCGCAGCGCCTGCGGATGTGGCCCCCGAGGAATCTGCTGCTTCTCTTGGTGAGGCGACCAGCAGCGCACGTCAGGCGGAAGCCCCTGTTGCAGGTCACCTTGAAGCTTCTCCCTCGTCAGCAGCTCGACCTCAAGCGCTCAAATCTTGGGTCGCTTCCGCATGGACTTCGAGGCCCTCCGTAAGAGAAGGGAGGCCCTGGGCGATGATTACCCTTGTCGCCTGCTGAAGCGTAGGAAGTACTTCGCCATTGATGAGTAAGCCTTCTCCTTCTCCAGCTCCTGATCCTTTTGCTGCTTGTGCTGATCCTTGCCCTGCAGGCCCCTTCCTGCCGAACTCACGGAGACGGGTGAGGAGCCGTCCCCCTCGGCTTCGCCCCCTCCCCCGTCCTTG
Organism: Aegilops bicornis; assembly: GCA_021605145.1. NCBI lineage: Eukaryota > Viridiplantae > Streptophyta > Magnoliopsida > Poales > Poaceae > Aegilops > Aegilops bicornis. The sequence continues at coordinate 292,340,811 of CM038672.1, read as the reverse complement.
AGTGCACCGAGCAGTGGAGCCCTTGTGGTGAGGGCAATCAGGGGGGCCAACCGCCCCGAGGCGCATCGAGGCCCTGCGCGCCTCGCGACCCTTCTTCGCGAGCCTTCTCGTGGCATAGCTAGCCTGCCGTGGGCTTCTTGCCTGGTCGTGGATGGCGATTGGCTGAGGCGCTTCCTCCACTCTTCGTCTGGGGTGGCTGGCTCCCAGGGCTTCGGGCGCGGCTGCGTCTGCCGTCAGCGAGGGTGCCAGCCTCACGCCCGGAGGGGGAGTGCTGATTCAGGTTTCCGGCGCCCGCTTGGGGCGGTTGATGGTGTGGAAGATGTGCACGAGCGCGCCCGGGAGCGCCGCGCCCTTCGCCAAGGATTTCTTCGAAGGGCGGCTGATGCAGTGAGCCTTCTTGGTGAAGAGCTCGCTGATGAAGATGCGCGCCTTGAGGCCGAGGGCCTGCGCCTGGCCGCAGAGAGGCGTGAGCTGGAGGGCGCTGTCGCCCTTGCGCGCCATCAGCGCGATCTTGACGATGAGGAGGCCAAAGGCGTCGTGGCAGCCTCTCGGGAGGCCTATTCTCGGCCGCCGAGGAGGCCCGGAAGCTAACAGCGGCGAGAGGCGGCGGAGGAGCGGGCACGGGAACTCCTGGCCCAAAGGTCACCTCCGGAGGAGCAAGTGGAGCTGCGCGAGGCAGCCCTCGTGATCGATGAAGGTGGCCTCCGGCGACCCGGCCGGAGCTCGAGCGTGAGGAGGCGTTGACGCTTGAAGCCGCAAACGCGTGCGCATTTGCACGAGCGCTTGGAGACGAGGGAGCGCTTGGCGCGGCAGAGGATGAGGTCGCTGCACGGGAAGCCCGCGTCTGGAGGAGGTCGGACGCCGAGTGGCGACGACGCAGCTTGAACCTCGAGCGAAGTTCGAGGAGAGGCCGGGTTGATCAGGCCGAGGCTGAAGGAAGGACTGCTGCCTTGAGGGCCAAGCCGAGGAGGCGACGCGGCGGGCCGATGCTCTTCGGGCCGCCCTCGAGGTGGCGCAGGGGAGTCAACCACCTCTCGGGCCGAGGTGCTCTGCTTCGCCAACGGGTGGAGGAGGCCGAGGCCGCCGCGCTGCCGTAATGCGGACGAGATACGCCACCGCGAATCTCGGAGCATGAGCACGGCCCCATGCTCACCACGCCCGGAAAGAGCCAACACAGCCTTTGGGTAACATCTGCGAGGCGGTTGTTGGCGAGCCTCACGCAGCTAACTACGCCGCAACCTTCGGGTTCTTCACCGATGTGGTGGCGCTGGCCGGAGGCGCGATCGGTCGTGGCCAATAGGTTGGTGGAGGAGAGGAGCCGACGCTGCTTGGGCGCCGCTTTTCTCGTGTCTTCAGCCATCTCCTAACATGGACCCCCACTTCGACTTTGACGCAGCCATCGCCTCGGGCCCCCAGCCGTCCGGGCGACTGGCGCCTGGTGGAAGACAATGTGGATGCTCGCCGTGGCCTTCGCCGGACAACGACGGTGTGATCGTGGCTGCCGGCGAGGGCGGCGTGGTGAACGGCCACAGCGCGCCGATGGCCACGCAGACGATGTGGCCGGAGGCCATCGACGCCAAAGAACGGCTCGGGAGGTGCTCCTGAGGATGCATTGGGGGATTTATTCGACTGATTATGTATTGTCCCTGTTCCATTACCCTGCATGAATAGAACTCAGGCTTTGGCCTGATGGCTGTGAGAGCATTTTGGGAGCGGGAGCCCATCATGTAAAACTTGTCTTCTTCATATTAGCAGGTGTTACATCGCCCATATGCCCGCGCCAAGTGGTTGGCTAATCGACGTGCTGGTTGGCCAGTTTACCTTTGTTTCGTACGAGCCCTGAGATAGCCGGTGGGAGGCTGCGGTGACCCGAGTGTCTCCTGATCGAATCCGTAGGATCTGCAGTAAAAACACTCCGGAGAGGACGCGGCGGCGGCAGGTGGGTCAAGACGCAAGCTAGGTTTCGGCCCGGCTCGCGAGGGGCTCGCGAGGGGAGGCAGCTGAGGCGGAGTGGTAACCGAAACGCGGGAGATTTGCTCGAACGATACTAAGCACCCCTTCCCCGAACACACGCAAATCTCAAATTCGGATCCAACTTAAATCCAGCGGGGGAAAGCGACAACCAAAGGGAAAGGCGAAGAAAGCAGAAGAAAAGCCGCGTCCGCACCTAGTCTAGTCTTCAAGTCTTCTCACCAGCACGGAGCTAAGTGCTTCCATTAGGCGTGGGAGGGAGCCCCAGGGCCTGAGGCCGGCACCCTGAGACTCCGGGGCGTGTACAGCCCCACTCATTATTACGTGAGAGTGTCACGGGGCGGCGAGCTTCACAGGCACTGGGCCTTCTTCACAGGTACCGGCCTTGCTTCATATCGCCAGACGAGGGCCCCGCCACTACTGGAATCTGGCACTTTGCCATCTGCCATGGCAGATGGCAAAGGCATGTTCGGCGGATGGCAAAGGCTTTGCCATCTGCCAGCGGATGGCAAACAGTTAAATGCGAAACCTGCCGGTAAAGGCTTCTTTGCCATGTGCTGGCTGATGGCAAGGAGCCTGTGGCGGTGCCATCTGCTGGCATATGGCAATGCCTCTTAACGGGGTTAACGCCGTTAGAGGGTAACGGCATACTTTGCCATCTGCTGGCCGATGGCAAAGGTCGCAGTTTCTTTGCCATCTCGCCACAGATGGCAAAAAGTTGCAGCTCTTGCCGTCTGCCGGCCAGAGATGGCAAAGGTTGCAGCTCTTTCTTGCCGTCTGCCGGCCAGATGGCAAAGGTTTAGTTTCTTTGCCATCTGCCAAACAGATGGCAAAGTGACTATATTGCCCCATTTAATTTTCTTTTTTCTTATATCAATTCATTTTCACAGAAATCAAACACAAATATATTTATATGACCAATATAGCATATTCAACACATATTACCAATAGTCATGAACACATATTACCAATAGTCATGAACACATATGTATCCAACACATGTTACCAATAGTAGCAAGTTTCATCCGTACATATACATAGTTTCATCAATATTACACAGCTTCATCCATAGGTAGCAAGTTTCACAAGGTCAAAACAAAAACTAAATACAAGCACTCCATCAACCCAAGCTTCCGTGATCTTAAGCAAATCAGAAATGGGAAAGAAGAAAGTTAGAAGAAGAAGACTAGAAGAAGATTATTATGATGCAACTAAAATGTGAAGATTATTATGATGCAACTAAAATGTGAAGATTATTATGACCTATACATAGTTTCATTTTAGAGTTAGCTAAGCATATTAAGTCATTTTGGAGGAAAAGATGCTAAGTATAGGTCATTTTAGATCTATTCTAGGTTAAATAGGTCATTTTTAAGATAGCTAAGCATATTAAGTCATTTTAGAGCTAGGTAAGCATATTAACTAATTTGGAGGAAAAGATTCTAAGTATAGGTCATTTTGAAGCTAGCTAGGCATATTAAGTCATTTTGGCGGAAAAAATGCTAAGTATAGGTCATTTTAGAGCGATCCTAGATTAAATAGGTCATTTTGGAGCTAATTAAGCTTATTATGTAATTTTTTAGCTAGCTAAGCATATTAAGTCATTTTGGAGGAAAAAATGCTAAGTATAGGTCATTTTAGAGCTAGCCTAGGTTGAATAGGTCATTTTGAAGCTAAGTAAGGTTATTATGTCATTTTGGAGCTAGCTAAGCATATGAAGTCATTTAGGACCTAAAATATGTCATTTCTTAAGCATACTATATCATTTTAGAGCTAGCTAAGCATATTAAGTCTTTTTTGAGGAAAATATGCTAAGTATAGGTCATTTTAGAGCTATCCTAGGTTAAATAGGTCATTTTTATGCTAGCTAAGCATAGTAAGTCATTTTGGAGGAAAAATGCTAAGTATAGGTCAGTTTAGAGCTATCCTAGGTTAAATATGTCATTTTGGAGCTAATTAAGCTTATTATGTCATTTTGGAGCTAGCTAAGCATGTGAAGTCATTTAGGAGCTAAACTATGTCATTTCTTAAGCATATTATGTCATTTTAGAGCTCGTTAAGCATATTAACTAATTTTGGAGGAAAAGATTCTAAGTATAGGTCATTTTGAAGCTAGCTAAGCATATTAAGTCATTTTGGAGGAAAAAATGCTAAGTATAGGTCATTTTAGAGCGATCCTAGGTTAAATAGGTCATTTTGGAGCTAATTAAGCTTATTATGTAATTTTGAGCTAGCTAAGCATATTAAGTCATTTTGGAGGAAAAATGCTAAGTATAGGTCATTTTAGAGCTAGCCTAGGTTGAATAGGTCATTTTGGAGCTAGCTAAGCATATGAAGTCATTTAGGACCTAAAATATGTCATTTCTTAAGCATATTATATCATTTTAGAGCTATCCTAGGTTAAATATGTCATTTTGGAGCTAATTAAGCTTATTATGTCATTTTGAGCTACCTAAGCATATTGAGTCATTTTGGAGGAAAAAATGCTAAGTATATGATTATGTCGCTAGTATCCATATGGCGTAGAACCCGGGCCGACATGACTAGTCATAGAACCTAGGTGGCACAAACGTCTGTGACGGAGACATACATGACCCGGCAATGCACGTGTCGGTCATCGTGAGTGCAACCAAGTCGTAGTAAGCTACAAGGACTTGGTGATACACCGCGTGACATTTCTCGTAGGGATGCATACAGAGCAAAGAAGGACACATGCCGGTCAATCCATGTGTTCCGGAGCAGAGCGAACTACCATGGCTCAAAGGAAGCACTAGGAGGCATTTCCTGTATGGAAGGCTACCAAAGGCACACGACTAGGTGTGAATCCTACACATACAATGCATTTCAAACATACCCACATTATGCACGATATGTCTAGATATATACAACATGGCATCACAACAAAACTCTATTAAGCAAAACACTTGGGACACTTACCGTCATCACTGAGGTGTAGGTGTAGGTGTAGGTGTAGGACCGGTCGCGCCCGATGGCGAGACGGAGAAGGATCGGTCGATGCTTGTCGGGAGTTACGCTGCACCAAAGATTATTTCCAATGTATCGTTACCATGATGCAACTCAAATGTGAAGACTAGTAACTAATGACCTTTCAAATGAAACTCACCGTTCACGGAGCAATGACCTGCATCGGCGGAGGGGTTCCGGCCGTTCTTCTCGCACATGGACTGCACATTTGGTTTTGACGAGTCACCATATTAGTTACTACTTGAAAGGAACATTGCATGCATGATTTAGCTAATATGCAGAAGAAACTTACCACGAAGAGCTCGTACATGGCCCGGTTAGCCAAGTCGTTCCGGTTCCTCTCCTCGTCCAACAGCCTAGCCGTCCTCTCCTCATTCTCCCTGTCCCTCTCCGCCGCCTGCCGGTCCCTCTCCGCCAACTGCCAGTCCCTCTCCTCAAAAGCAGCTTGGGTCTTCACTCTCTCTGCCTCAATAGCAGCCTGCAACACCACTCGTTAGCATTGTAATCATCGACGGCCGCAAACACAATGTAATGGAGGAAAGGCTACTGAGTCCGTATAATTAACAAACACGGTATTCGACTTCCACCGGTCGTAAACGAGGCGGTATCTCGTGATCGAGCTGGTCCGGCGCTTATTGATCTGGAGAGTGCTACTACAACGATCGATCCATTACCAATGCCTAACGAGCCATGGGACCTCCCGCCGCAAGATATCATCACCAGCTCGATCAAGAGGCCGGCTCGGGTTAAAGTCCGGCCCTTTCCTCGCCTTCCCCTGCTTAACGTACTGCACCATCTTGTGGTGGGAGGCCTCGTTGCTGAAGTTCTTTGCATTTTCGAGGTCAGACTCAGAGAATGCCTTGGCCTTCTTGTACGGTGCAACGAGCGAGCAGCGGTGGCCTGGGAATGAACGAGGACGAAGAAACGTGTTTGTTTTTTCGCCTGCTCTGTTTTTAAAAAAGAGGTCCTGGGTTCTTTTTATTAGACAGAGAAAATACTGCATTTTGAGAAATACTGTAGTATTCATACTACAGCTTTTTGTGGAGACCAAACAGCTCAAAGTAATTAAAACCATAGTATTTAAAAAACTGTAGTATTCACAAAATACTTAGAAAATGCAGAGCTATCAAACGGGGCCTTAGGCTTAGTTTGGCAACAAAGTTTTTACAAAATCTTTGTAATTGAAAACCACAAGATTCCAATCGGTAGGCAAGTAATCGCAGTTTTCTAAAACCAACGTTTTTCCTCGCTTTTTACACGTGTTTGGCTGGTGTTGTTTTACCTAAGTTTTGACCAAGTATTTAGCATGCATGACTGAGTATTTCATGGGCTGCTAACGGCGGCGCCATGCACACGCCCGCCTGCATTAGATGCTCGGATCAGTAGAATGTGTCTACCTCGCTGCATCTACATGCATGTCACCTAACCTCGCCAAGTAAAAGATGATGTACCTACTCAACAGGACTACAATTAGATGCTCAGCTAACTAGACAAGTGCAAGAAATAGATCAATCAGCCGCCTTCAATGGCACGATTAATTTAACCAGATTTACACCATTGTTCATTAATCAACTAGATTAAAGCAATACAATCTTAGGAGTGTTGCCATCATATTTTTTTCTATACGTGCATGTACTTCCGGGGTTCGCCAAAATTCTATGTGCGTGTAGTGTGCCGTTGTTAACTGCATCGGCTATCTAGGCCTGCCGCTGCCAAGTTGGATGCTACGGACGGTGGGTTCGTCAAGCGAAAACTTTCCTGTAGAAAGGTGTGCCGCAGAGCTGCCGGTGGAAGGCGTGGACAATTAAGACGGGATCATGTGTGGAGCCGCTTCAACGACATGGACTTTGGCATTAGTGTGAAGTTGCAGCAACTAGCAAAACTGGAACAGAACATACAAAATGTACCGAAATTTTAAACGGAGAGTTTGTGTTGTGGCTGTTTATTCTAATTTTCTGTTTGATAAAATTGTTCATGCTCATAGTATAAAAACAGAATATGTATGTGCTTACTTTTGTTTATCGAACAATGTTTCCTTGCAGATGACATATTTGTATTGTTAAACCAGCCTCTAACTTACTCCATACAATGTTAGGGCACACAGCCTGACTCAAGAATTTGCTACTTTTGGTGATTTCCTTGGCATTTTGTTTTCATGTTTTTTTGACTCCCAGTTGCTTATACATATATAATAGTAGGAGACACTTATGGCATCTTCCTGCTGCTCGCAGTAACCCGATCAAGGTTCTCGCAAAAGCCCTCTACGTGCATGTCTTTGCAATTCATATCACCGGTTTAATCGGTATCTTCCTGGTGGCCACCTCCAAACTTAGTAGTAGTGGTTCTCTGATTTTACGCTTTCAACTTTCTCGAGCATTCAATCAAAGTGGAGATCAGTATATCAACTAGCATATATAGTAGTTACAACATAGTTTGATTTAACAAGTTATGAACGAATCTATGAATTTTGCTGGTCCCCTTGGATTTTTTTAATTATCTTTCCTACGGTGGTGATTGGATTTAAATTTTTGTCGGATTCATCATAAAGGAAATCTCTACATGTTGCGGTGGTCGATGGTTGTGAACTACTTTTAGCAGCAGTCTAAAAATAAGATCTATGTTCACTAATAAGGTCAAGAGAAAATGGTTCTATAATAGTATTTTTCTACTCAAAACATACAAGCTAGAGTTGTATAGCTTATTTTGGTTTACTGGTATGCCTGCTTGCAATAATACTTTTTGAAGCAATATTACGGAGTTGGCCCATTCCTCTGTCTCTGCAGTTCTGCATTGTTGATTGAATGAAAAGTGCACTCGTGTGCTACATCAATCTTCAACTTGCAAAATTAAATCCCTTCTGCAACATATGACTACAAATACTTTGTTTATAGGGCAATTTGTGTATATACAAACTGATATTCAATGTTATATGGCAATATGGTTAATCTCCAAAACAGAAATTGCAAGGCCTCTACTCATTCATCTAGTATATCTAAGGATAGGCATGGACGAGCACATACATTTTTTCCCTGATGGTGAGCTAGTTCGATGGCGCCGTGGCGGGGAGGGCCGCGAGAAGGGGGTGTCGCCGTGGCCTGGCTCGGTGGAGGGGCGGGCTGGGCACGCCATGTGGCTGGGAGGGCGGGGAGGGCCGGCTCGATGGACGGACGGGCGGCGGTGCTGGCGGGCTTCGTGGAGGGACGGGCGCGAGGCGAGCGGTGGCGGGAGGCGGGAGGGCGGGGAGGGCCGCGGTGGCCGGGAGGCGGGGAGGGCCGCGGTGGCCGGGAGGGGCGGGGAGGGCCATGGCCGGGAGGGGCGGGAAGGGCCGGCTGCGGTGGAGGGACGGGAGCAGGGCGAGTTGCGTGGCGGGAGGGGCGGGAGGGCGGGGAGCTGCGGTGGCGGGAGGGGCGGGCCGGGCGGTGGTGGGCGGTGGAACGGGCGCCTGGGTCGTCCGCTGGGGCGCGTGGGTGCGGTTTGGGAAGATTTTTTTTAGACAAGTGGCGCTCGTGGCTGGGTGAGGTGGGGAGAGAGAGATGGGTGGGGCCGGGCTGGAAGAGAGAGAGAGAGAGGGGAGGGGCCGGGCTGGGAGAGAGGGGAGGGGAATTTTCTTTTTAGAAAAAGAGGGGGATAGTTTGACCTCTTTTGCCATCCGCTACCCGGGCCGATGGCAAGATATGGGCCTTGCCATCCAACAAGCGTATGGCAAAGAGGTGGGGCTCTTGGCCGTTATAGCGTCGTTATCCATTGGGCTCCACCCACTTCTTTGCCATCTGCCAACAGATGGAAAAGATTCTTTGCCATCTGCTGGCAGATGGCAAAGAGGTGGGTTCACAGGCCGTTGCAGATCGACCCTACCCACCTCTTTGCCATCTCACCGCAGATGGCAAAGATTATTTTCCATCCACTAGCAGATGGCAAAGAATTGGCTGATGGCAACCATGTTCTTTGCCATCATGCCGCTTCTTGCCATCTATTTTTATAAGCAGATGGCAAAGACATTCTTTGCCATCACCGCGGATGGCAAAGAGCAACTGATGGCAAATTCCCAGCTTCGAGTGCGCCTTTGCGCCACACTCTAGTGCCATCAACGACGACCGAAACCGTGACGCCGCCGATGGGGTAGAGCGGTCGCCAGCGGTTCCCCCGACGACCACGGGTCCTCCGCCAGTGGCAGGCCCTGAGGCACCTCCCCAGCAGAGGGCCTACCACCTGAGAACGCCTTGCTCCGAACGCCGCGGTCATGATGTTGGATCTCGGCCCCTCTCCTGCAGCTCCTCGCGCCTCCTCCCGAGGGGTAGGAGATCACCGGAGCGGGCAGCCGCTGTCATGCGACACTGCACTCTCCGCGATCCATGATTAGCGTATGCTTGCTCCCTGAGGAAGTAGCGGTACCCGATAATCGCCGCCCGGCGACCAGTGGGACAATCCCGAGGCTCCTGGAAGAGCTCAGCTTGGCGCCTCATCCCCCACCGGCCGAGGAGCGAGCCTTGTTCTCCCTCATGCGGGTGCCCTTGGTCCATCATGTGGGCACGTATTCTTCTGGCGCCGTCATCCCGAAGGCCAGGCCGTAGTGCTCAGCGTGCCATGCGGCTCTGCTTGATGCGCCCACCATGGGGTGGTGGCGCGGCGGTCCACCTGGGCCGTGGGTTACGTCGAGTCCTTCTTCTCCGCAGACCGGGGGTGGGGGCAACCCCGCCGCCGGCCCGACGCTGATAGCTTCGCCGGTGTTGGAGTAGCTTTGGAGCCCAGCAGGCACGCTGCGGAGCCCAGCGCTGGCCGCCTGGGCCTGAGATGGAAGCTGGGTGCGAAGGGTGAGCCCCGAGGCGGCGGCCTGTGAGCTCGCCACCCGCTTCCAGAAGCACGTCGCGGGCCGCTCTCCAAAGAACTGCATCGCAGCAGCTCGGCCACCGTAAGCGCGCCCTCGAGTTCGCTTTGCTCCGGCGGGTGTTCGGTGACGTGGTCGCGGCGTGATTGGAGGCCCTTGCCGCTGCGCCGCCGCCACAAGGCGTGAGAGCTGCCGTCGGCTGTCGCGCCGCTGCCCGCAGCGCCTGCGGACCGCGAGCTGCCTGGGGCACGGGGTCGCCCGAGGCGAGCGGCTCTACGCGGGCAGGCCACACCGCCCAAGGATCTGGGTTGCCCGCCTGGTCGCCGGACATGGTGATGACGATGCGACGGAACACGAGGTGGCAGAAGGTGGATTCCGGCGCACCCCTACCTGGCACGCCAAATGTCGGATTTCGGGTTCCGGCAGACCCTTGAGGTTCGAACACTGGGGTGCGCGCGGAGATCCAACCCTCCACCGACTCGCACCTCGCCGAATCGCTGGGACCTAAACTACTAAACGGAACAGCACAAGAGACACGAGATTTATATCTGGTTCGGGCCACCATTGTGGTGTAATACCCTACTCCGATTATTGTGGTGTGGAGGATTGCCTCTTGGGTTGATGAGGAACAATACAAGGAAGAAAAGCCACGTGAGGGTCTGTTCTTGGCGGGTGCGATGAACTGCTAGGTGGTGTTCAGTCGCTCTAGGTACTGGTTTCTTGATGAGGATTCGGACCTAGCCCCCTGCCCTGGGGGTGGCTACTCCTATTTATAGGCGAAGTCCCTAGGCCTCTTCCCAAATATTGAGCGGGAAGGGCGCCAACAATTGGCCATTTTGAAGGGGAACAACGGGTACACTTATCCTGACTAAAGTTGGTCCTCGCCTGCCAAAGGCTCTGGTGATGACGCCTGATTGGGCTCCACGATGACTCCCTTCCAGCCGTTGGGCTGGTCTTGGTCTTGTTGCACCGAAACGGATGTCTTTGCTTGATGCTCTCGCCTGCGCTTGCTCCCTTTGCACCAAAGAGGAAAGGAGGACACTGCGCGGGCTGGCGCCCGACCTGCGCCCTTGGTCGTCATGGCTTGCATCATGGGCACCTTGCGAGGTACCCTGCCTTGAACTTTCCGCCTCCTCATGAGCCAGCCTGACGAGGCCGTGCCTGAGGAAGCTCCTTGTTGTCCGCCCCGCGAGGCTTGGCCCCTCGCGAGGGTCTTGATCTTGCGTTGATGAAGATGGGCCGTGCTGGGCCTCCTTCGAACCACGCCGCAGGCCGCAGGCAGGCAAGTCTGGGGACCCCCATTCCCAGAACACCGACAGTGGTGCCTGCGGCTCAGACTGCCCGTGCACAGTTATAGGGGTACAAAAAGTGGACCCCTCTTTTTGTACACCGACAAATGAACATTAATCCGCCCATTGATAACAGCACTGGAGAAAGATTTCCAAAGGGCTTTACAGCCCCGCCCCGCAGCCCGAGGGCCACAATCGGGACTTTGACCCCGGATTCGAAGAGGATCCAGATATATTCGTGGTGCTCGAGAATGGGGTGTTTTACCAGGCGAGCTACGACAACACAGAAGTGGCCATCATCGCCGATTACCCTGGTCTTCTTCCCGCTTCACACATAAGTAGCCAGGAGACATCTCCCCCGAAAGGGTTCCCCCATTCCGCCTCACCCACCACACTGTCATGCTTCACAGGGGAAGCGTTCAACGTGTCGTGCTACTCCAGGAGCGACTCCGAAGAGAGCGGCTCCCGCTCCGGGCAAGCCTTTGAAGAGGAAGGCAAACGAAGACACGGTCGGGCCCTCATTAAAGAGGTATGGGTTTGCAAATATGTTTTTTAATAGTCGCATCCAACTGTGACTTTCATGTTCGTCCCGTAGCAGCAAAAGAGTTCGATGGACTGTGTCCGGGGGTCCGGCCAGTAATACTCCCAACAGCCAGGATCCGGCCCCGGCCGAGGAGACGGGGGCCAATATGGGTGTGACGCCGGACTTTCCTTCGACGAGGGCTCGGAAGATATGTCTGTCACCAACTCGGAAGTGGAGAGCGCCATGAATCATCGGCGCCCGAGGGCCATTTTACGAGACCCCTGCTTTTCGGAAGAGGCGTTTAATGCCTTCAGCTCGGCTGATGCATACATCCGAGCTGCTCGAGATGGGCTTAGCAGAGCCACAAAGCAGCATTTAAGAGATGTGCAGGTAAGTTTACTGTGCCTGAGTATGATAACCATATGCCAGTAGCCCCCGGGCCTTAAAGTAGTTGGTACGACTGATTTGAGGACCGCTGCATAATCAGGTTCTTTCTGAGAAGAATGACTTGCTAGCCCAAGAGCTAGAAAAGTGCCAGACAAAGTTAAATGCAGTTACCGCCGAAGTGGAAAAATCCAAGAAGGCGTCTTCCGGTAATATTTCCCTCCATCGAGAAACATTAATTGTATAGCGACTGTGTTAACACTGTGGCTTATCTTACAACAGGATCATCAGATCAACTGGAGGACAAAGAGTCGAAATGACTACATGCCGCAGGCGAGCGGGTGCTGGCCCGAGTCAGACAAGAGAAAAACAAACTCCAAGATGCAAACACCCAGCTGGGCGAAGAACTGAAAGATCTGCGGGCCCAGTTTGCCGACTCCGTAAAGGAGAACAAAAGGCTACGAGGCGGCATATTCAGTATGTGGCCGAACTTACCTTGTGATAGTTTGGAGAGTAAAGGTACTGTTAGAGTTATGTTTGTAGGTATGCTGACGGGCCGTCCTGAAGAGGAGATGTTCGGATTCTTGGGCGATCTTCTACAAGAGCTGTCGCGCATGCATGAACAAGCTCGGCAGGCGATGTGAAGCGTTGCCAAGGCCTTATGGCCATCTTCCTCTCCTCTAGGAAAGATGGAGGAGCTCCTAGAGCTATTCAAGGGAGCGGTGGCGCTTTCGATTGTGGAAAATATCGGCCTGTCGGGAAGGTGCGCGAGAGGCCTGGGCCATGGTGAAAACGTGGTACACCAAGCTTGATCCGAATCATATGGCCCGGGTCGGAACTCTAGGGTCAGATGGGAAAGAAGTTCCCGTTAGTTTGGTACATGACCAAGTAAAAGTAGCCGCCAAGTATTCCCAGCAGGACTGTAAGTTAGATAGCCTGCTGGACGGTATAGACGAGGAAGTTTTTGAGTCCTAAGTGACTATGTACTTCCTTTGCATATCTAACTCTAGCTGAATTGTAAAACGATTGTCATGGCAGACCTTTTCGCTTTGAACTCTGGACCCGAAGGTGCGGAGTATTTCTGAATACCAGAGCGGCCGAGTAGACCGGGTATGCATGGAAATCATTCGTAGGGGTCATAGTTGCTTGAACAGACAAGTATCCGGCTAGTTATGTTATATTACATTAAGATTGTAAGAAACATCTTCCAGAGAGAATGTTTTCGTTAAGGGTTCCTTTCCCTGGGTGTGCATGCGTTAATGCGCATGTCCGAACTGTGATTGAAAAATCGCAGTATGTTTTAACTTCTGGGGGTTCACAATGTAGTAAATGCAAAAATCGTCTTTAATCCACCGACCGAATATTCCCTTAAGAACGCTAGCTTTCGGCTTCACCCAGTCTGAGGTACACATCCGGATGACCCGGCAGTAACAATCGCAAAGGTGCTCCCTTTATGCCCTAGCCAAACTAACGGGAACATAGGGCATAAACACAGGAGCCAGGCAACCCAGCTTGGCCAAAACTTAAGTCATATCAATGCATATAATGGTGAAGAAAAGGTACATATGGAAAAAGCGCATATGTAATGAGCTTAATGCTCGGGGAATAATAACAGCAAGCTTCTAATCAAGAAGCTCCCAGGTATAATGGACGTACATTAAAATGTGTGCGTCAGGCGTGCACGGTCTAACCGCACAAAAGCTATAAGGCTGAAGCGAAAAAACAAAAAGAGAGAGAAAGAAGAAAATAGGTATGATGGAAATAGCAAGGAGAAGGAGACGAATAGAGAGTTCGGCGCTTAGGCATAGAATCTTCGGAGTCTGGCGCGTTCTAGGGGTTCGGCTCGAGACGATTGTCTGACGCATCACGCAGGCGGTACACTCCTCCAGTGAGAACTTCGTCAATGATGAAGGGACCCTCCCATTTTGGCTTGAGTTTGTCCTTTTTCTTCTCCGGCAAGCGTAGAACGAGTTCGCCAATGTTATAAGTCTTGGCCCGTACTTCTCTGCTTTGATATTTGTGGGCCTGTTGTTGGTAAAATGCTTAACGGGCTTTTGCGACGTCACGCTCCTCCTCCAGGGCGTCTAGGCTGTCCTCCCGATCTAGCTCAGCCTCTCTCTCTTCGTACATGCGCACCCGAGGAGAGTCATGTATAATGTCGCAGGTTAGCACAACCTCTGCGCCGTACACCATGAAAAAAGGTGTGTATCCGGTAGTGCGATTGGTCATGGTCCGCAGCCCCCAGAGTATGGATTCAAGCTCCTCAACCCAGTGTTTGTTTGATTCCTTCAAAGACCGCACCAGCCTGGGTTTGATGCCACTCATAATAAGACTGTTGGCCCGTTCGACTTGACCGTTTGTCTGCGGATGATAGACAGAGGCGTAATCGAGCTTGATGCCCAGATTAGCGCACTAGGCTTTCACTTCGTCAGCTGTGAAGTTGGAGCCGTTATCAGTGATGGTGTTGTGTGGAACACCATAACGGTGTACTATCCCGGAAATAAATTCTATCACCGGCCTGGACTCGGCCGTTTTAACTGTTTTGGCCTCTATCCACTTAGTGAATTTATCCATCATAACCAGCAGATATTTTTTCTTATGGCTTCCTCCTTTAAGGGGTCCAACCATATCTAGTCCCCAGACCGCAGAAGGCCAAGTGATGGGGATTGTTTGTAGGGCAGTGGGGGGCATATGGCTTTGGTTGGCGAAGAGTTGGCATTCGACGCAACGTTGGACAAGGTCCTGTGCATCTGCTCGGGCCATTGGCCAATAAAACCCAGTAGGAAGGCCTTGCTAACAAGGGCCCGAGCTGCGGCGTGGTGCCCGCTGAGAGAGGCATGAATCTCAGCCAGGAGCTGCCGCCCCTCCTCCTCGGAGATACATCTTTTAAGGACTCCGGTAGCGCTTTTCTTGTAGAGCTCTCTGTCGTGCACCTTGTAGGCCTTCGAACGCCGGACAATGCGGCGGGCCCCATTCTGGTCCTTAGGAAGTTCCTTCCTGTTAAGGTAGGCCAGGAAGGATTCGGCCCATGGGGCAATGACTGCCATAAAGAGATGGGCTGATTGTGTTATTTCGGTGGCTGAGCCTCCGATGATATTGGTGTGTTCAGAATCTTGGGTTGTGTTCGGATCTGGACTAGTGTTGCCGCTTTCCCCCTGCCACACCACGGATGGCTTGAAAAGCCTTTTCGAAAAAGATGTTAGGTGGTACGGGGTCGCGCTTGGCGCCGATACGAGCAAGAACGTCCGCCGCTTCATTACTTTCTCGGGCCACGTGATGGAACTCAAAAACTTCCTGTTCTATGCCGTCCAGTAGGCTGTCCAATTTGCAATCCTATTGGGAATACTTGGCGGCTACTTCTACTTGGCTATACATCAAACTCACGGGAATTTCTTTCCCATCTGACCCTAGAGGCCCGACCCAGGCTATATGATTTAGATCAAGCTTGGTATACCGTGTTTTCACCATGGCCCAGGCTTCTCTTGCACCTTCCCGGCAGGCTGATATTTTCCATAACCGAAAATGCCGCCGCGCTCCCTTGAATAGCTGTATAAGCTCTCCCATACTTCCTGGAGGGGAGGCAGATGGCCATAAGGCCTTGGCAACACTTCGCATCTCCTGCCGCGCTTGCTCGTGCATTTGCGACAGCTCTTGTAGTAGATCGCCCGAAGATGCGGACATCTCCTCCTCGGGACGGCCAGTCAGCATACCTATAGACATAGTTCTGTCAGTTCCTTTCCTCGCCAAATTACACGATGGTAAGTTTGAACACATACTAAATATGCCGCCTCGCAGCCTCTTATTTTCCTTCACGGAGTCGGCTAGCTGGGCCCGCACATCCTTCAGCTCTTCGCCCAGATGGGTCTTGGAATCCTGGAGTTGATTTTTCTCATCAATGACCTGTTTCAGCACACGTTCGCCCACAACATGTAGCCTTTTGGCTTCTTGTTCATTCGCTTGCATGAATTCCAGTGCCTCCTTGAATTCCTCTGATATTTATGTCATGGTATATGCAATACTGTTTGCATTACTGACATACAATTATATTTTCTCGATGGAGGGGAATATTACCAGGTGACGCCTTCTTGGATTTCTCCAGTTCGGCGGTAACCGCAGTTAGCTATGTCCGACACCTTTCTAGCTCTTGAGCTAGTAGGTCATTCTTCTCCATAAGAACCTGGTTATACAACGATCCTCAAATCAGTTGTACCAACTACTTTAAGTCTCGGGGGCTACTGGCATATGGTTATCATATTTCGGACACAGTAAATTTACCTGCACATCTTTTAAATGTTGCTCTATGGCTCTGCCAAGCCCATTTCGAGCGGCTCGGATGTATGCATCAGCCGAGCTGAAGGCATTGAACGCCTCTTCTGAGAAGCGGGGGTCGTGTAAAACGGTCCTCCGGTGCCGATGATTCATGGCACTCTCCACTTCCGAGTTGGTGACGGACATATCTTCTGAGTCCTCAGCTGAAGGACAGTCCGGCGCCACTCCTATATCAGCCCTTATCTCTTCGGCTGGAACCGGATCCCGGCTGTCGGGAGTATATCTGGTCCCTAGACATAGTCCAGCAAACTCTTTTCCTGATACAGGACGAACACGCAAGTCTCAGTTGGATGCAACTGCTAAAGACATATTTACAAACCCATACCTCTTTGATGTGGGCCCGATCGTGTCTTCGTTTGCCTTCCTCTTCGAAGGCTTGCCCGGTGTTGGATCCGCTCTCTTCGGCATCGCTCCTGGGGTAACACGGCACGTCGAATGCCTCCCCTTTGGAGCACGAGACAGTGCGGTGTGTGAGGCGGAACGAGGAAACCCCTTCGGGGAAAATGTCTCCTGATTACTTACGTGGGAGGCGGGAAGAAGACCAGGGTAGTCGGCGATGATGGCCACTTCCGTGCCATCGTAGCTCGCCTGGTAAAACGCCCCGCCCACGAAGGCCACGAATATATCCAGATCCTCCTCGAATCCAGGTCAAGGTCCCGGTTGTGGTCCTTCTGGTCAAGGGGCTGTAAAGCCCCTCGGAGACCTTTCGCCGGTGCTATAATAAACATGCGGATTACAAATTCATTAAAAGATGACTTGAGGAGGGGAGTAAGCAGAATAGAGCAGAGGGGTCAAGACTTACCCGGCTAGGTGGATTGTACATAGAGTATCCATCCCTGCGCTTGATATGAAGGAAATCCTCCTCCTCCCCTTTGTACAGTTCGACCAATATGTTGGCTAGAGCGGCGGGGGTGTCCGAACCCTTCCTGCCGCAGCGGGAGGCGTCATCTTCCCCATTGTAGTGCCACATGGGAAGCCCTCGATATCGGAGTGGCTGAACCCCCCCGCACTATTGAAGTCGCCATTACCTCGGCTATTGATAATCCGGACTGGGCGAGCGTCTTTATCTTGCCCATGAGTTGACGAACTTCCGCACTATCATCTTCCTCAAGACTCTGGGGCGCCAGCTGTGGCGTTTCTTCAAAGGAACTCTTGTGAACTCGGGGAGACCCCTCTGAACTGGGTCTGGAAGCGCCGACGTCCTCAATATAGAACCATTCAGAAGGCCACTCTTCGGATGCCTTCTTTGGTGTGCCGGATAGGTATCCGGTCTCGGCGGTGCGCCATATTTCGGCTCCGCCCACTTCTGTCGGATTTCGGGTTCCGGCAGACCCTTGAGGTTCGAACACTGGGGTCTTGCGCAGATCCGACCTCCACCGCCTCATACCGCCAATCGCTGGGACCTAATCTACTAAACGGAACAGCACAAGAGACACAAGATTTATACTAGTTCGGCCACCGTTGTGGTGTAATAACCTACTCTAGTTTGTGGTGTGGTGGATTGCCTCTTGGGCTGATGAGGAATAAAGACAAGCAAGAACAGCCTCATGAGGGTCTATTCTTGGCGGGTGTGATGAACTGCTAGGTGGTGTTCAACGCTCTAGCTTGAGGATCGGGTCTCTGTCTTTCTCTCGATTCCAGATCCCTCTACCCTGTGGGTGGCTACTCCTATTTATAGGCAAAGGCCCTGGGCCTCTTCCCAAATATTGAGCGGGAAGGGCGCCAACAATTGGCCATTTTGAAGGGGAACAGCGGGTATACTTATCCTGACTAAAGTTGGTCCTCGCCTGCCAAAGGCTCTGGTGATGACGCCTTTGCTTGGGCTCCACATGACTCCCTTCCACCGTTGGGGCTGGTCTTGGTCTTGTTGCACCAAAACGGATGCCTTTGCTTGATGCTCTCGCCGCGCTTGCTCCCTTTGCACCAAAGAGGAAAGGAGGACATCTGCTGGCTGGCACCCGATCGGGCGCCTTGGTCGTCATGGCTTGCTTCATGGGCACCTTGCGAGGTACCCCGCCTTGAACTCTCCGCCTCCTCATGAGCCAGCCTGACGAGGCCATGCCCGAGGAAGCTCCTTGTCGCCGTCCGCCTCATGAGGCTTGGCCCTCGCGAGGGTCTTGAGCTTATGCGTTGATGAAGATGGGCTGTCTTGGGCCTCCTTTGAGCCACGCCAGCAGTCAGTAGGCGTGCAAGTCCGGGACCCTGTTCCCAGCGCCCGACAAGAGCCCCGGGCCCACGGCGCGCCCGAACTTGGCCGAGCAGAGAGACGAAAGGGCAAGTGCGAAGCGTCGCGGGCCCTAACAGCCTGCGGCCTTGGGCACCGCGTGGCGGTTGATTGGACGTGGGCGACACTGCTTCCCCATGATGCCTCGGTAACCACCCGGATTCGGCAAGTCCCTGCATGCAGAGTTGGGCATGATGACCGGTGATCGTGGAGGCCGACGGTTGGCCTTCGCCGACTATAAGTACGGAACGGCGTGCGCCCTTCCAGTCTATCCTTCTGCTTCTCCTCCTCCTCGTTTCGTCTGGTTGCCATGGCTCCGATCCGCCGGTTGTCCAAGGAAGAGAAGGGAAAGGCTCCTCAAGAGGATCCTGACCTGCTCCCCCCAAAGAAGCGGCTTGCTCTCCGGTGTCGAGGCGAGCGCCGCCAAGAGGCGCCCATGCCCTGGTGCGAGCGGCCGCCACTGTGGTTTCCTCTTCCCTTGTACGCCGCAAATTGGTGGCCTGAAGGAGGCGACGCCGGGCGCCACGAAGCGCCGCCGACGACGCCGGGCGGTCACGGCGGTGTGCGTCTTCCCCGGAGTCCACGCCGAGGGCTCCCGCCGAGTTCGTGCTTCGCCGCCGCACCTCCTAAGTCTTGGATTCGCCTTCCTTCTTTCTTCGCCTCCGCCCGTCCGTGAAGGAGCCCCTAGGACTCTGGCTGCAAAGACGCCTCTGCGGCACCCTCGTGACCGGGCAAAGGTCGCGTAGTTGCCCCGGCAAGGTCTTCATAACACGAGGCTGGGGCGAGGTCGCCTGGTCTGCAGGGCGAGGGCGCCTCACGATCCACCCGGAGTACGATGGTGCTTCGGTGGTGTCCTTCAAGGTCTTCGACGCGAGGGTCGCTTGGCTGAGTGTTGCCCGGGAGAGGCGGTCGGGGTCCTGCTGTGGCGAGACAGAGGCCGACCGACCGCTCCCTTGGCATCTCCTCAGGAAACGAAGGCGCTGGAGGATCCAGCGACTCCACCGAGCTCTTTGTGACGCCGGAGACGAGCGACGACAGCTACGAGCCCCCGAGCCTGCGCCGCTCCCGGAGCAGGGCGAAGCCTGTCAAAGCCGTCAGCCGCCTCGATCTGGGTGGGGTTGGCTCCGGACCGGGTGGCCCACTGTTGATGATGGCGCTCGCATGGTGGTCCTCAGAGGTAGGACTCCCTAGGATTCGGTCTTTTGTTCCCGCGAGGAGCCAAGAATATACCCATGGGGCTTGTAAGATGTTTGTAGCTTCGCTTGTCAATATAACCCTTTTATGAGGCAAGGCGAGATGCTCATTCCGTTTCTAGCTCAGTTTCCTCCTTTCAGTCCTCACGAGGGCTTGATGCTCTACGCCGATGTGTCCCAGCCCCAAGGCGGCTTCAAATTGGCCGGAATGCCAGATCGCGATGCCGTGGTCAAGGCCAGGAGGTGAGCAGCCCGAGGTCCGGTAAGAGCCTCTGAGTCGCGATGCTCAGGGGGCCCCCTTGGTGCTCAAGCAGCCATCATTCGGTGAGAAAGGAGAGCGACGTTGCTAACACGGGGTTGCATTGAGTGTGGGGATGGTATTGCAACAACTAGTGTGTCCGGAGGGTGACATATCTCGAGGGTCAGGACAATGCTTCCTGGTGCGGGCGCTTAGGTCCGTGCCTTGGCCGGCGAGAGATTGCGTGGCGAGGTCAAGCTTGTTGCTCCTTGGAGAGACCCTGCAGGTTCACCACAAAAGGAACAAGAGCTCGCTGTGGCGATCGTTAGTTCTGCCGTTAGTTGCTTTGGAGAGGCGCGAGAGGCCTCGCGAGGTGTGTTGGGGCACCCGTGAGCTAGCGCGGGACTCACGGGGCCCTACCTCAAGGCAGGTTACGCCTGGCTCTGGGCCTTATCTTCGAGTGTGTTCCTGCAAATTTGGCCAGATGCCGGTGCTCTACGTCTTCGGGTCCCGGCTCTCGGGCTGGTCTCAGCCGTTCGGGCAAGCCGTGTCGTGATGCCATGGACAAGACCAGAGGGTGAGGGCCGGAGAGCCGGTAGGAGCCCCTGAGTCGCGATGCTCGTGCACCCCCTTTAATGAGCAAGTGGGTTAGATGACGCAATCCCACGCCCCGGTCCCGGCTCGTCGGGCTGGTCTCACTGTCAGCCGGCAAGCCAGTCGCGATGCCATGGACAAGACCAGAGGGTGAGGGCCGAGAGCCGGTAGGATCCCCGAGTCGCGATGCTCAGCACCCCCTTTAACGCTGCAAGCTGGGTTAGATGACGAAACTCTACGCCCCGGGTCCCGGCTCGGGCTGGTCTCACTGCCGCCGCAAGCCAGGTCACGATGCCATGGACAAGACCAGAGGGTGAGGGCTGGAGAGCCGGTAGGAGCCCTGAGTCGCGATGCAAAGGCACCCCCCCTTTAACGTGCAAGATTCCGCCACCCAGGAAAAGGCACCAAATAACAAGCATGGTGGAACGAGAGCATAATCCTAAGGAAAACGCAAGAAGGATACATGCCGCTAGGACAGGCCCAAGCGGCTTGGGGATGATGCAGCCTGAGGGGCGCCCCCAACAGGATAAGCTAATGACATGAAATAAAAGGGATACATGCCGCGGGGACGGACCCACGCGGCCTGGGAATAATGCGGCCTCAAGGCGCCTCCCACCAAAACGAAACTTAAAGATGTCACCGTGATGTTGGGGACGAGGGGGTGTTGGTGTAGTAGACTCGGTGGGCTGCGGGAGCCGATCCTCACGAGCCCCTGTGCCCGGGGCCTCGGGAGGCTCGAGGCGCCGGGCGGCTCCTCGGGGCCATCTCCATCTCCGCCAGTGGCTGCGGCATGCCTGACCTCTTGAGCCTCCAGATGGTCTTCATGAGACGCCAGCGCAGCAGCCTGCGCTTGGCAGCCCATAAGGCATGCGACGTAGCTATGGGGCGGATCTCGCAACGTCCCACTCGCGAGGGCCAGAGGCGCTCTTGAGATGCGGCTCGGTTGAGCCCTGGTATGTCGATGCAGACGCGTAGCCCACCATCCTCGCCAGGATGGGGGGCCACAGCGGGCAGGCGGCGGCTGCGCCTCATGACCCTTGACTCCTGTAGCTCCTGAATGGCCTTGCTGACGAACTCCTGAGGGTTCGGCCCTCCTTGCCTTGCTCCCGCTATGGAAACATGCTTCAAGCACGCCCACGTGGTGCCCAAGCGCCCCTCGAGACCTTGGTGAGATCGGGCGGCCCTCCGTGGGGAGAGCCCCGAGCCCGCCGAGGAGGGCGCCGGGCGCCGCTTCCTATGCGATGGAAGGAGGCCCCCCCGGCCCGGTCTCACGGGCCCGAGGGGCCTGTCTCTTGAAGAGTCGGGCGGTCGATGTCTTCTTCTTCTTGGGTGCGGCCTCGAGGCCTCCCCGCCGTGGTCCTGGTCTTCCAAATGATGCGGCTGAAAGGCTCGCTCAGTGGAGCACATCGCGTCTCTCTCTTCACAGGCACCGTGATGACCCCGCCGCTTCTGGCATCTTGAGGACGTTGTAGCCATGGTGGGTTACGGCCATGAATTTGGCCAACGCTGGGTACCCGAGGATGGCGTTGTACGGCAAAGTAATGTGGGCGACGTCGAAGTCGATGAGCTCGGTGTGGTAGTTGTCGCGAGCCCGAAGGTGACAGAAGGCGGACCTGCCCGATCGACCGTGGAGCCGCCGGGTGACTCCGGAGAAAGGCTTGGTTGGCTGAAAGTCGATCGTAAGGCACTTGAAGATTGTTGAATGTCTCCACGGACAGGACGTTGAGCCCTGCTCCGCCGTCGATGAGAGTCTTGGTGACTAGCACATTGCTGATGATTGGGGAACAGAGCATCGGGAGAACTCCGGCTGTGGCTGCGCACTTGAGCTGGTCCACTGAGCTGAACGTGATGGTGCACGCCGACCACCTGAGAGGGCGCGTGGCTTCGAGCTTGGGGAGGACTGCATTCACTTCACGGGCTAACTGCTTGAAGATGCGCTGAGAGGCTGGGGCTTGAGCTCCGCCCAGGATGGAGGCGATCGCACGCGCTTCCTGGAAGCCCCCAACCCCCTCGTCCTGATGACGGTCTTCATTTCTCCTTGGCGGCGGCGACAGCGGAGGGAGGCCTGCGTTCCCCTGCAGGCGATCCTCGCGAGCTGATCCCTCCAGCCTCCCTCGCGAGGTGGGTCTTGCCAGCGGTCCTCGCGAGGTTGGTCGCGCCACCCTTGGCGCGGGCCGCGGTCTTCCCAAAGCCCCTGCATTCCTTCCTCCTCTCGCCATAGTCTGCCGCTGCGCTGGGCGCCTGCCGACCCTTCCCTCGCGTACAGCCCGGAGCTCTTGGCATTCATTGGTGGTATGGGTGTGGAGGTCATTGTACACGCAGTACCGGCTGCCCTTGGAGGACTCGGGCTGGTCTCTGCCTCGCTTGGTGTCTTGTTCGGCCGCGAGTACGGCAGCCCCCTTGCGCTTCACGTCCTTGGCCTTGGACTTCTTCTCTTCGGAATCCGCGGCAGGCAGCTCGAGGAGGGAGAGGCGCCCCTCCTCAGCCCTGGCGCACTTGGTCGCCAAGTTGAACAGCTCGAGGAGGTGCACAGATCTTCATGCATCGCCAGCTCCTCCTTCATCTTGACGTCAAGCACGCCGCCGGAGAAGGCGTAGATGATGGCCTCCTCCGCTACCACAGGGATCTTGAGGCGCGTTGTTGAAGCGCTGGATGTACTTTTGCATGGTTTCCCCTGGCTGCTGCTTGATTCGGCGCATGTCGCTCACGGCCTGTGGCCGGTCACGAGTACCGTAGAAGTTGGCGATGAAGCGGGTACGCATCTCGGCCCAGGAAGAAATCGTGCCTGGGGCCAGATTCAGGAGCCAGGTGCGGGCTCCATCCTTGAGCGCCATGGGAAACCAATTCGCCATGACCATTTCATCCCTGTTGGCAGCCTCGATGCCCAGCTCGTAGAGCTGGAGGAACTCCGTAGGGTCAGCTGTGCCATCGTAGCGAGGAGGCAGGTCTGGCTTGAACTTGGCGGGCCACGCGACGCTGCGCAGCTCGGAGGTGAAGGCGCGGCAGCCCGCCGTGGCCGCGGGGGGCCTCGGACGACAGAGAGCTTGGTCTTGTGGGCCTCCCTGTGCCGCGGCTGGGGGCAGCGCAGGGTCTTGACGTGCTGGAGCGGGGAGCGCTCGGGCAACTTCTTGTGGGCGAGGAACTTCTTGACAGCTCTGCTCTTGCCGCGCCGGCGCCTGGCGGAACGGGTTCCGCCCAAGGGTCGCGCGCCTTGGGGCCAGGGCGCCTTCTTGAGGAGGAGGCGGCTGAGGCGCCCCGGGAGCTTCATCGCCCGCGCGAGGCGGGGTGCGGTGCAGCGAGACGGACGGTGCGGGGGCGCCTCCTGCAGCGCGGACGAAGCTCGGGCGACTCGGTCGAGCCATTCTTCGTACGCGTCGTCGGGCGGTAGCGCAGGAGCTTCGTTAGCAGCGATGAAGTGCAGCTCGGGCCTCCATGGTCGCCGCGAAGCGCGCGTGGCGAAACCAGCGGGGGTGAGCGAAGGCGTGGCGATGCGGCCGTCCCGCCTCATGGACGGGTGCTGGGACGATGCTTGCTGCTCGTTCCCCGCCGGGCCGGTGGCGGCGTTGACGGCAGGTGACGGGGAACGACGAGGGCGCCCGCCGATGGGAGCCGTCTGGGCGACATGGGAGGCGAGGGCGGCTCGGCGCTCGGCGCGCAACGGGCGCCGACATGGTTATGCGGTGGTCGGGAAGAACGAGGCGACGAAGCAGATTCCGGCGCACTTCTACCGGGCGCGCCAAATGTCGGATTTCGGGTTCCGGCACCCTTGAGGTTCGAACACCGGGTGCGACGGAGATCCGACCCTCCACCGCCTCGCATCTCGGGCCAATCGGCAGGACCTAAACTACTAAACGGAACATCACAAGAGACACAAGATTTATACTAGTTCGGGCCACCGTTGTGGTGTAATACCCTACTCTAGTTTGTGGTGTGGTGGATTGCCTCTTGGGATGATGAGGAACAGTACAAGCAAGAACAGCCTCGCGAGGGTCTGTTCTTGGCGGGTGTGATGAACTGCTAGGTGGTGTTCAGTCGCTCTAGCTTGAGGATCGGGTCTCTGTCTTTCTCTGGATTCCAGATCCCTCTACCCTGTGGGTGGCTACTCC
The DNA here is from genome assembly GCA_021605145.1 of Aegilops bicornis. Classification (NCBI taxonomy): domain Eukaryota; kingdom Viridiplantae; phylum Streptophyta; class Magnoliopsida; order Poales; family Poaceae; genus Aegilops; species Aegilops bicornis. The sequence goes on along the minus strand of CM038672.1, from coordinate 292,316,150 downwards.
TATTTATAGGCGAAGGCCCTGGGCCTCTTCCCAAATATTGAGCGGGAAGGGCGCCAACAATTGGCCATTTTGAAGGGGAACAGCGGGTACACTTATCCCGACTAAAGTTGGTCCTCGCGCCAAAGGCTCGTGATGACGCCTTTGCTTGGGCTCCACGATGACTCCCTTCCAGCCGTTGGGGCTGGTCTTGGTCTTGTTTCAATCAAACGGATGCCTTTGCTTGATGCTCTCGCCGCGCTTGCTCCTTTGCACCAAAGAGGAAAGGAGGACATCAGGTGTCTTGGCGCCTGACCGGGCGCCTTGGTCGTCATGGCTTGCGTCATGGGCACCTCGCGAGGTCCCCTGCCTTGAACTCTCCGCCTCCTCATGAGCCAGCCTGACGAGGCCATGCCTGAGGAAGCTCCTTATCGTCCGCCCCGCGAGGGTCTTGAGCTTGCGTTGATGAAGATGGGCTGTCTTGGGCCTCCTTTGAGCCACGCCGCAGGCCGCAGGCAGGCAAGTCTGGGGACCCCCGTTCCCAGAACGCCGACAACTTCAAATATTGATCCCTCGTGGTTGCGCGTTCTCCACAATTCAAAATGGGCCTCACAACCAAGGAATAGCTCGCAAAGGGCAACATAGCCTGCGATATGCAGGATGGAGGCCGGAGTAAAGTTGTGCAGTTGGAGGCCATAATACTCCAGAAGCCCACAGAGGAATGGATGAATTGGAAATCTGACACCTCTTAGTGGATAAGGGACAAAGCACACTCGTTCCCCCCGGATGGATTGTGGAAATCTTCAGCCTGAGCCCCTGCATTGAAGACGGTCAATCCTCCTCGAATAGGGACTAGATCTATGGGGGGGAAAAATCCCTATGTTTGCAGCTTCACCAGCTGACCATGGGATACGGGGCACCTCTCCCACTCGCCTTTTTCTGGGCTGCAGGGACGGGAGGAAGAGCTGGGTGCGCTCGCCATGTTGGGATGGTATTTGCTGGCAGTCTCTGAGGATTTTTTCTGCGTGGTGCCAAATGGATCTAGGATCCAGTCTCTTTAAATAGACGATTTTTTTGTGACTAGGGTGTTATATGCAAAAATACTCTGAACTCTCGCATTTTCTCGACACGTGGAAGCTGAAGCTGTTGACGCACAGAAGCCGAGGGGTACGACATTAAATGGAAGTCCGGATACATCACTTTGAAGTCATCGGAGGAGGAACCTGCCTTGCAATGCCGAAGACAATCTGCGCACCGGACACCTCGTCATTAAAGCCTGGTTCGGGGTCTACTGAGGGAGTCCAGGACTAAGGGGTCCTCGGGCGTCCGACCTATTAGCAATTGGCCGGACTAATGGGCTGTGAAGATACGAAGACCGAAGACTCTCACCCGTGTCTGGACGGGACTCTCCTTGGCGTGGAAGGCAAGCTTGGCGATCAAATATGAAGATTTCCTTTCTCTGTAATTGACCTTATGTAACCCTAGTGCCGATGTGGAACGACACCTATAAGATCACAAGAATCCCTACTACGGTTGCCGGGCCGCAGGGTTGCGAGAAGAGCAGGATTAGTAATCAACACAAGGATTGAGGGAGTCATGGATTAGGGGGTGTCCGGATAGCCGGACTCCTGGACTATGAAGATACAAGATTGAAGACTTCGTCCCGTGTCCGGATGGAACTTTCCTTGGCGTGGAAGGCAAGCTTGGCGATACGGATATGTAGATTCCCTACCATTGTAATCGACTCTGTGTAACCCTAACCCTATTCGGTGCGTATATAAACCGAAGGGTTTTAGTCCGTAGGACGAACAACAATCATACCATAGGCTAGCTTCTAGGGTTTAGCCTCTCTGATCTCGTGGTAGATCTACTCTTGTACTACCCATACCATCAAGATCAATCAAGCAAGAGTAGGGTTTACCTCCATCGAGAGGGCCCGAACCTGGGTAAAAACATCGTGTCCCTTGTCTCCTGTTACCATCCGCCTAGACGCACAGTTCGGGACCCCCTACCCGAGATCCGCCGGTTTTGACACCGACATTGGTGCTTTCATTGAGAGTTCCTCCGTGTCGCCATCCTTAGGCCCGATGGCTCCTCCGATCATCAACAATGATGCGCCTGTGGTGAGACTTTTCTCCCGGACAGATCTTCGTGATAAGGCGGCTTTGCACCGCGGGCCAATTCGCAGCCATCCGGAGCAGATTGAAAGCTACGCCCTGGCCACCAGGTCAGATTTGGAAGTTTGAACTACATCGGCCGACGTCCGCGAAGACTTGATCTTCGACGGGTTCGAGCCACAGCCAAGCGCGCCAGACCGCCACGAGGGGCATGATCTAGCCTCGCCGGACAGTGTCCTGAGGTCGCACCGGTGTCCGCTCCGACCTTTAGCTCGAGCCGATCGCTACCGACGAGGACGGGTGGCTGGACACCGCCTCGGGCTGCGATATCTACGGGCGATTGAGCCGCATTACACCTACCCGTCCCTTTGGCGGCTCGTGACTCCAAGGTGCCGGACTCCTCTTCGGACTCCGAGCCTTCCGCGCCCCCGCCAATCAAATCCGATTGGGCGCCGGTCATGGAATTCACCGCCGCGGACATCTTTCAGCACTCGCCCTTTGGCGACATCCTGAATTCACTAAAGTCTCTCTCTATCGAGAGCCTGGCCGGATTATGGTCGAAGGTTGGGATGCGACGACGAAGAAATTCAAACCCCACCCACCACCCACTTCAGAGCCACTGCCAATGATTTAACCGACATGCTCGACTTCGACCAAGACATCGACGGTATGGACGACGATGCAGGAGATTTACCAAGAACCAAATACCACAGACACCGGAAGGCCACCTCGTTATAATGACATATACATGGTGGACATCCCAAAAGATGGGAATGGCGATGGAACAGCGGAGGATGACCCTCCAAGAAACATCCTAAGCGCCCGGCGTCAAGGCCGCTCTAAATCCTGCCACAAGAAAAATCGTGATTCCGCACGGGAGAGAATAACACCCCAATAAAGGTTGAAGATAACCCCTCCAAAGATGATTAAGCACAGGAGGATGGAGAAGCCAGCCCTCATGAGAGAGCGGTAGAGAGAGAGAGGTAGAGGACGATAACTACATGCCTCCCTCCGAAGATGAGGCAAGCCTCGATGACGACGAATTCGTCGTGCCCGAGGATCCCGTTGAACAAGATCGTTTCAAACGCAAGCTAATGGCCACGGCGAGCAGCCTCAAGAAAAAGCAGCAACAGCTTAGAGCTGACCAAGACTTGCTAGCTGGCAGATGGACTGAAGTCCTTGCGGCCGAAGAGTACGAACTCGAGCGCCCCTCCAAGAGCTACCCAAAACGCAGGCTGCTACCCTGATTAGAGGAGGAAGCACCCACCTACATCACCAACAAGATGATATATTGACCGCCACCTCGTGGTCATGACGAGAGGCCTCTCGGCCATCAACTCAAGCCGCACCCCGGCGCCGCTCAAAAAATACCAAGGCACGGGGAAATGCGCCAAACCTGCGAGATATATTGGAGTACAAGGCAAGGCAAAAAAGATCAATCTACGGATCGTGTGGGCGCCTACCTATTATCGCGTGATTTACAACCGCCACGCCGGATATGGCAATCGCGTCGGGCCAACACATGAGACAAAGCTCATTTGAGCTGCGTCGTGATATAGCCCAATACAGAGGCACCGCACACCCACTATGCTTCACAGATGAAGTGATGGATCACCAAATCCCTGAGGGTTTCAAACCCGTAAACATTGAATCATATGACGGCACAACAGATCCTGCGGTTTGGATCAAGGACTATCTCCTTCACATCCACATGGCCCGCGGTGATGATCTCCACGCCATGAAATACCTCCCACTCAAGCTTAAAGGACCAGCCCGGCATTGGCTTAACAGCTTGCCAGTGGACTCAATTGGTTGTTGGTAAGACCTGGAAGCCGCATTCCTCGACAATTTCTAGGGCACATATGTGCTACCACCACACGCCAATGACCTAAGCCACATAATTCAGCAGCCAGAGGAATCGGCCAGACAATTCTGGACACGGTTCCTAGCCAAGAAAAATCAAATCGTCGATTGTCCGGATGCCGAGGCCCTTGCAGCCTTCAAACACAACATCCGTGACGAGTGGCTTGCCCGGCACCTAGGACAGGACAAGCCGAAATCCATGGCAGCCCTCACAACACTCATGACCCGCTTTTGCTGGAGAGGACAGTTGGCTAGCTCGTAGTAACAATATGACCAAGAGCCCTGGTAATTCGGATACCAAGGACAGCAATGGCAGGTCGCGTCGCAACAAGCACAAGCGCCGCATCAACGGCGATAATGCTGAGGATACAGCAGTCAACGCTGGATTCATAGGCTCTAAACCCGGTCAGGGGAAAAAGCTATTTAAAAGAAATACTCCGGGCCCGTCCAATTTAGACCGAATACTCGATCGCTCATGCCAGATTCATGGCACCCCCGAAAAGCCAGCCAATCACACCAACAGGGATTGTTGGGTGTTCAAGCAGGCAGGCAAGTTAAATGCCGAAAACAATGACAAGGGGCTGCATAGCGATGATGAGGAGGAGCCCGGCCGCCGAACAATAGAGGACAGAAGGGCCTCCCCCCGCAAGTGCGGACGGTGAACATGTATACGCAACCCACATACCCAAAAGGGAGCGGAAGCATGCACTAAGGGACGTATATGCGATGGAGCCAGCCGCCCAAAGTTCAACCCGTGGTCTTCCTGCCCGATCACTTTTGATCAAGGGACCACCCCACTAGCATCCGCCATGGCGGATTCGCCGCATTGGTTCTAGACCCAATCATTGGACGGATTTCACCTCACTAGAGTCCTAATGGACGGCGGCGGCAGCAGAACCTGCTTTATCGAGGATACGAGGTGCAAAATGGGCATAGACCCATCAAGGATTAAACCCACAAAGACGACCTTTAAAGGCGCCATAGCAGGTGTAGAGGCCAACTATACGTGCTCAGTTACACTTGAAGTGGTCTTCGGATCCCGGATAACTTCCAAGCGAGGAGTTAATCTTCGACATAGTCCCGCTCAGCGGCGGCTATCACGCCTTCGCCGGACGAACCACATTTGCAAAGTTCAATGTGGTGCCGCACTATGCATATCTCAAGCTCAAGATGCCAGGTCCTCGAGGAGTCATTACAGTCAATGGAAACACCAAACGCTCTCTCCGGACGGAGGAGCATACGGCGGCCCTCGCAGTGGAAGTACAAAGCAGCCTCTTAAGGCAATTCTCGAGTTCGGCTATTAAACCTCCGGACACCGTAAAGCACGCACGGAGTAACCTACAAAAAGACCGCCTGGCACATTCCGAGCACCCATAGCAATGCGGCCCAAGCCCCAGCCCTCGCGAAATTGGCGAACCAAGTACTACGCGTACATAATTACGCCCGAAATACCATGGGCATAGGGAAGGGCACGACCACGGCATGCCTGCACGCGGCTCAACCGCACTGTGGGCCCCGATTGTGTCATTCTTTTCTTCTTTCTTTTTACTTTCAGGACTCTGTTCTCACGAAGCCCTGTCCGGCATTAGAATCGCCGAACACACGATGCAACAGCCGGGGAAGCATAAAGCTACGTTGAGTGTCCAGGTGGTCCCTATTACGAGCAATATATATGTTTTACACACCATCCCGCGGCTTACCCCTGGAGGGGGTCATGTTAAAAAGTCCCGTCCCTTGCTTATCGCACTATTTGTATCGTTCTGCTCTTACTGCAACCCCTTTTTGAATAAACAATATATAGCTTCTGCCTATATTGAATTCCTTTTTTTCTATATATGTATGTTCATTTATGACATTGTGCAACCGTACACTTTGGTACGGGCAATACACCAGGGGCTTAAGTACCCCACAATATGGTGTGATAAGTCCGAACACTTTCACAAGTGCGGCACCTAACTTATAGCATTATATGCATCGACTCAATCATGTCTTGGGTCAATAGTTGGGTTTGTCCTGCTCCCATGTTTTGGTACCTTATGTTCCGTTATATCGCTAAGGTAGCGCTGGGAGAACCATCGCGATTGTTCCCCGGTTGAGCTGGGTTAAGCACCTCGATGGAGAAAGCTAAAACTGACCATCATGATAGGGCGAGAGCCGGTCGCTGTTCGAGAGGTTTTCGAGTCCCTAAAGACTTATGCCGCTTAGAGCGAGGAGTCGGCATTGTCCGGCCTAGGCGTGGATAACTCCCCGAACTCGGTCTTCCGAATACTAGGGGCTTCACGAAATTTAAAATTATAGAATTCTATGGCTAAGTGAGAGTGTTCAAGCATTATAGTCCGGTTGCCTTGTTCGCTATGCTGAGCGCCTCCCTCGAATGACCCAAGAATGGGAACAAGAGCGCTCAAGTTTATCCCGAACACCCCAGCACTCGTGCCATGGGGGCTGCAGCCGACGACTCGCCATCTCTCAAATTTAATACAGGGCAGCACAGAAGGTAATATTTTAAATTCAAAAGCGTTGCTTAGCGCATATGAACAAGTTTTCAGCGTACAGGATAACAAATGCGAGTCTACTCAAAAATTATATCTTTGGAGCATCCATCCGCTATAAGGCAGGCACCCTTCAGGACGCCCTCATAATACATTTCAGGCTTGCGATGCTCCTTCTTTGGTGGTGGTCCGTCCGTCACAAGCTTCTCAGCGTCCATCTTGCCCCAGTGCACCTTAGCAAGGGCAAGGGCCCTACGGGCACGTTCGATGCAGACGGTGCGCTTGATGACTTCAACCCATGGACAGGCATCCACGAGCCGCCTCACCAGCCCGAAGTAGCTCCCAGGCACGGCTTCCTTAGGCCATAGCCGAACTATGAGGCCTTTCATGGCCTGTTCGGCCACCTTATGTAGCTCGGCGACCAGCTGCTTCAACTGGTCGCTTAAGGGCACCGGGTGTCCGGTCTCGATATCGAGACCGTAACACCTTCTCCGCCGAGCTTCCTCCTCGGCTCGGTAAAATGCGGCAAAGATTTACCACATCAGGGCAGATCTGCGAATGCTCCTGGAGAGCTCCGGATTTGGGTAAGTAACAGATAATTCACTTTCACATGCTTGCTTTGCATATAGAATGCCTTACCCGCCGCTATCTTCTGCATCGCCTCAATCTCCTGGAGGTCTTTTTGGGCTTCGACCTTAGCGGCGTTGGCGCTCTCAAGGGCAGAGGCGAGCTCGGACTCTCGAGTCTTTGAGTCACGCTCCAAACTCTCGTGTTTTTCCACGGGAGCCTGGAGCTCTTGCTGCACCTCCGCCACCCGCGCCTCCTGCTTCTCTCGCTGGTGCCCTCATGGCCGCATTGCTTTCGGCCTTGGACACCGCTTCCTTCAGGGTCGCCACCTCGTTCGTGGCCCCTGAAGTATTCATGTTATTCCTGTCATCTTTTGCAACCACATCTTTTAAATACTCCCATAAGGTATTACTTACCTTCTTTATCATCGAGCTGCTTTTTGGCAAGTCCGAGCTCGTTCTTAGACTGCTCGAGGCTCTGCTTCAATGCATCAACCTCCGCAGTCAGTGCGGCAGAGGTCGCCAAAGCCTGCATTCCCATATTGACATACTTATGTTAGACTCCTCACAGATATCTTTTAGATCCTCGGCCCGCTTTTTCATTCCGAACACCAAACCGAAAGCATCGAGGGCTACCGCTCTATGCAGTAATATTTTTATATATCTTAAATACATACCTCAAAGCCTGTTAGAAGGCTGGCACAGGCTTCAGTCAGCCCGCTCTTGGCGGACTGAACTTTCTGGATCACCACACTCATAACAGTGCGGTGCTCCTCATCGATGGACGCGCTGTTAAGCGCCTCCATCAAATCATCCGGTGCCTCCGGTTGGACGGAGGTCACCGGCGTCGCAGTCTTGCCCTTCTTACGAAGGGGTCGCCTGCCGGACTCCGGAATCACTAATGGTTCCGGTACGAAGTCCGACACAGGGCCGGACTTGAAGCCCTTCAGGGTTTTACCCCCTTTGCGCCCGGAGTCTGGGAGGTCGCCTTGCGGCGCCTCCATGGCCACCTCCTCCTGGCTGGGCCCCTTTTGGGACTCCACCCCGGCGTCATCCGCAGTGGGAGTAGTCGAGGCGATCGGAAGTGAGGTGCTATTCACCTCCGACGAATCCAGGGAGCCGCTCGACGAATCGTCGAGCCCGTCCTTCGGCGGGCTGCATGGTTATATTCGACGTTAGAAGATGCTGTATGACAAATGGAGCGCCATGAGTTATTCTGGTGTCCGGACACTTACGATCTCGCCAGGGGCTTGTTCCTTGGTGGGCACCCCTCTCCGCCGTCGTCGGCGTTGGTGGTGTAGTCCGGAGGAAGGGTCCTTCCCTTCTTGGACCCTTCGGCCTCGCCAGCCGAGGCCTTCCTTTTCTCTCCTTCACTGGGAGAGGCCTCTTCCTCCTCCTCGTCTCGTGGGAGGAGTCCGCCGAGTCATCGGACGATGAGTCCGACAACACTGGCGCCGGAACTCCTCCGAGTTCCCGCGGCCTTCTTCTTGGTTTTCTTCTCCGCACCACGTGAGGTGTCGGAACCAGCAGCTCTGGCTGACGGGCGTCCCATTGGTCTTTCGGGCAAGGGAGCTGGATGTTAACTGCGGGACGTCTTCAGCCAGTCCTGTCAAAGGTAAGGGAGTTTTAGATCTCGCATAGAGTTAAACTATGAAAAAAGAGTCCCGTAAAGGGTAAAATAGCTTACCTCGCTGGCTTGATGCTGCGAGCTGAATCCGCGATCTTCGGTAGCGGATGCGGGACCCTCAGCACCCTTGAACAACACCTTCCAGGCATCTTCGTACGAATTGTCAAAGAGCCGGCTCAAGGTTCGGTGTTGTGCCGGATCAAACTCCCACAAGTTAAAGGTCCATTGCTGGCATGGGAGGATCCGGCGGATGAGCATAACCTGGACTACGTTGACAAGCTTAAGCTTCTTGTCCACCAGGTTTCGGACGCAGGTTTGGTGTCCGCTCAGCTCTTCCGAATTACCCCACGTCAGGCCCGTCTCTTTCCATGAGGTGAACCGTGTAGGTAAGCCAAATCAGAATTTAGGGGCCGCCGCCCATTTGGATTCGCGCGGCTCGGTGATATAGAACCACCCCAATTGCCACCCCTTTATGGTCTCCACGAAGGAGCCCTCGAGCCATAGGACGTTGGCCATCTAGCCCACCATAGCACCTCCGCACTCCGCTTGGCGGCCGCCCACTACCTTCGGCTTGACATTGAAGGTCTTCAGCCATGTCAAGTGGGGCTGGATGCAGAGAAAGGCCTCACACACGACGATGAACGCCGAGATGTTGAGGATGAAATTGGGCCAGATCGTGGAAATCTAGGCCGTAGTAGAACATGAGCCCCTGGACAAATGGGTGAAGTGGAAACCCTAGTCCACGGAGGAAGTGGGGAGGAACACCACCCTCTCATGGGGCCTGGGTGGGGATGAGCTGCCCTTATTGGGGAGCCGATGCGCGATGTCGCCGGACAAGTATCCGCCTTCCGCAGCTTTTTGATGTGCCCCTCCATGACGGAGGAGGCCATCCACTTGCCTCCCGCCTCGGACATAGTTGGAGAAGGTTGAGGTGGGATGTGCGGACTTGGGCGCTGGAGCTCGAAAAGTGCGGAAATGGATAAGCAAAGGAGGAAGAAGGCGTGTGTGAAAAGGTGGATCCTTATCCCCTTATATGGACGGACAAGGCTATGCGTCCCCACCGCCCGATAAAACTCGCTTATCTCCCAAGCGCCGTAATCAATGGCGCGGTTGGGTTACCCACGCCCGTATTGATGAGAATCCCGGAATAAGGGGACACGATCTCTGCTTTGAGAAGACGTGCCAAGGAAACCGCGCTGAGGTGGGACAGTAAAAACAATTCGAATAAAGGATTGGCCGTGGTGTGATGTCACGTTGCGGAATGCGTCAGCCGATTGAACTTGTGTAAATATTATTCTCTCTACGGTGGTATGTGGAACTTATTTTGCAGAGCCGGACACTATCCTTGTGTTCAAAATCTTCTATGAAGTATTCGGAGGAGGAACCCGCCTTGCAATGCCAAAGACAATATGCGTGCCAGACTCGTCGCCATTGAAGCCTGGTTCAGGGGCTACTGAGGGAGTCCTGGATTAGGGGGTGTTCGGATAGCCGGACTATAGCCTTTGGCCCGACTCCTGGACTATGAAGGTACAAGATTGAAGACTTTGTCCCGTGTCCGGATGGAAATTTCCTTGGCGTGGAAGGCAAGCTTGGCGATACGGATATGTAGATTCCCTACCATTGTAACCGACTCTGTGTAACCCTAACCCTATTCGGTGCGTATATAAACCGGAGGGTTTTAGTCCGTGAGGACTTAACAACAATCATACCATAGGCTACCTTCTAGGGTTTAGCCTCTCGATCTCGTGGTAGATCTACTCTTGTACTACCCATATCATCAATATTAATCAAGCAGAGTAGGGTTTTACCTCCATCGAGAGGGCCCGAACCTAGGTAAAAACATCGTGTCCCTTGTCTCCTGCTACCATCCGCCTAGACGCACAGTTTGGGACCCCCTACCCGAGATCCGCCGGTTTTGACACCCACAAGGATCGTTTACCCAGGTTTGAGCTGCGAGGATGCGTAAAACCCTAGTCCTGCTTTGGTGGGTGTATTGAGTGTTCTTGAGCCCTCGAACTAGCTACGGTGGCTGAGTAGTTCCAAAGAGCCCGAATCCCTCTCTACTATGCCATGGGCCTCCTTTTATAGTCGAAAGGGGCTACCACAGTCGCATACAGGAGGTGGAAAGGCATACAGTACTATTAGCTTATCGCTTGTATTACAGGACAAGACGCATTTAGTGTGTTGCTTAGGTGTCCCCTAGCTTTATCGGGGACGTGGGTGAGGCCCGTCCCGTCCGTCGCCGCCCCCCCTCGCTTCGACACGCGCCCTGGCCAGTGATGCATGCGGCGCCATGTAGGCAGGCAAGCAGCTGAGGTGGCGCGGCGGTAGGGTCTTCACGAAGATCTGCATGCCGCCACGCATGTGCTTGCCGATCTGGTCTGGGGGCTGCATGTTGCCACGCAGGTGCCAGCCCAGCTGGTTGGGCTGGCAGCTGCATGCGAACGCCGGTGGAAGCTTGGCTGGTGCGGCCCTGGTGGTCGCCCTGCTGGTGTTCTTGGCAAGGGTCTTGCTAGGTGGCCCGACAAGGGTCTTGCCGCGATGCGCAGTCGTCCCCGGCAAGGATCTAGCCGGGGGTCTTGTGGCTTTCCTCGGCAAGGATCCTGCTGAGGGTCGCCGTCTTCTGGTCCTCATCTTGATCTCATATATCTATGGTCTTGACAAACATCTGCATGCCACCACAGAGGTGCCTCCCGAGCCCTAGCCCAATCGTAGTCGGTTGGGTTGGAACCTGTGGCTCAATGGCGGATCGCTCTGTTGGTGTTTGGGCGTGCTGCCCCGGCAAGGGTCTTGTCGGGGCTGCTGAGGCTACCCCCGGCAAGGATCTTGCCGGGGCTGCTGAGGCTACCCCCGGCAAGGGTCTTGCCGGGGGAAACTGCTCCGTCCCTCTCCTTCTTTGGGTTCTTGGCCTTGGCGGTTCCTTGATCGTCTTGTGTTGGGATTCGTCTTCTCTCCGGCTTCCCTCCTTTGTCCTGCTACGTGTGGCCGTTGAGGGAGTCCTGGACTAAGGGGTCCTCGGGTGTCCGGCCTATTATCTACTGGGCCGGACTAATGTGCTGTGAAGGCGTGAAGGCCGAAGACTATACCCGTGTCCGGATTGGACTCTACTTGGCGTGGAAGACAAGCTTGGCGACCGACTATGAAGATTCCCTCTTATGTAATCGACTCCATGTAACCCTAGATCTCTTCGGTGTCTATATAAACCGGAGAGCATAGTCCGGATAGGACAGATTCATTACCATATACTCATAGGCTAGACTTCTATGGTTTAGCCATTACGATCTCGTGGTAGATCAACTCTTATAACACTCATATTCATCAAGATCAAATCAAGCAGGAAGTAGGGTATTACCTCCATAGAGAGGGCCCGAACCTAGGTAAGCATTGTGTCCCCCGTCTCCTGTTACCATCGATCCTAGACGCACAGTTCGGGACCCCCTACCCCAGATCCGCCGGTTTTGACACAAACATTGGTGCTTTCATTGAGAGTTCCACTATGCCTTCGGCAAAGGACTCGATGCCCCTTCGATCGTCAGTAATGACGTGGTCCAGGGAGAAACCTTCGTCCCTGGACAGATCTTCGTACTAGGCGGCTTCGCACTGCGGGCCAACTCGCTTGGCCATCTGGAGCAGATCGATAGTTACGCCCCTGGCCACCAGGTCAGGTTCGGAAGCTTAAAATATGTCACGGATAGCCGTAGAGACTTGATCTTTGAGGGATTTGATACCGCGGCGATCGCTTCCCCTTTCTCCGATGAACATGACCTAAATCTGTCATCGGAGAACACCCAGGAGATGGATCCTGTTGCTGCAACGGCCTCGGTTCCAAAGTAGATCATGCCCTCCGAGGCCATGAAGTCCACGGTGTTGGAGCCGCACACGGACTCGACATCCTGCAATGCTTGCGCCAACGGAACCCCGGACTCGTTTCCGGCTGCACGTTCTGGACCGTATACACCTGCGGACAATGAGCTGGATCGGTTGTCGATTTTCTAATTTAGCGCCACAGACGTCTTCCAGCATTCGCCTTTGGGTGACGTACTAAATTCTTTGAAGAACTTGTCCTTGGAGGAAGACTCACAGCCGAACTATGTTCAGTTCGACCTAGAGACGGACGACGAGGAATTTTGCTTCCCACCCGCCACCACTTCATAGCCACCATCGACGACTTAACCCACGTGCTTGACTATGGCTCCGAAGACATCACCGGTATGGACAACGATCCCAACAATGAGCAAGGCCAAGACCCGCCATTCACTGGACGTTGGACGACCACCTCTTTGTACGACATATACATGGTTGATACACCCAAGGGATCTTGTGAAGACAAAGAAGAGCCAGATAAGAATAAAACTTCCGAGACGCGGTGCAAGCGCCGGCGCCCTAAACGCCGTTCTAAGCCTCGCCGCTCAAAGGATAGCAATACTGGTACTGGAGAAAATAGCACTCCGGGTGACGCTGAAAACAATGAAGACCCTGTCGGAGTGTAGGACCTTGAGAAGAGGTGTCTAGAGGGGGGTGATAAGACACTAAGTACCAAAGTTGCAGTTTTTAAGATTCTTTAAAGTTTGAGTGGAGTTTAGGCACAAGTTTAACATTCGCAACATATAGCAAGCAAGCCTGCAAAGAGTATATGAGCAGCGAAAAATAAAGCATGCAACTTGCAAGAATGTAAAGGGAAGGGATTGGAGGATTCAAACGCAATTTGGAGACACGGATGTTTTTGGCGTGGTTCCGATAGGTGGTGCTATCGTACTTCCACGTTGGTGGAGACTTCAACCCACGAAGGGTAACGGTTGCGCGAGTCCACGGAGGGCTCCACCCACGAAGGGTCCACAAAGTAGCAACCTTGTCTATCCCACCATGGCCGTCGCCCACGAAGGACTTGCCTCACTAGCGGTAGATCTTCACAAAGTAGGCGATCTCCTTGCCCTTACAAACTCCTTGGTTCAACTCCACAATCTTGTCGGGGGCTCCCAAGTGACACCTAGCCAATCTAGGAGACACCACTCTCCAATAAGTAACAAATGGTGTGTTGATGATGAACTCCTTGCTCTTGTGCTTCAAATGATAGTCTCCCCAACACTCAACTCTCTCTCATAGGATTTGGATCTGGTGGAAAGAGGGTTTGAGTGGAAAGCAACTTGGGGAAGGCTAGAGATCAAGATTCATATGGTAGGAATGGAATATCTTGGCCTCAACACATGAGTAGGTAGTTCTCTCTCATAAATTGGTAAGTTGGAAGTGTAGGTTCATTCTGATGGCTCTCTCCACGAATGAAGAGGAGGTGGAGGGGTATATATAGCCTCCACACAAAATCTAACCGTTACACACAATCTACCAAACTCGGTGGGACCGAATCTTTAAACTCGGTCAGACCGATTTAGCAAATAATGTGACCGTTAGGGTTTTCGGTGGGACTGAAATGCAACTCGGTGGGACCGATTCGGTTAGGGTTAGGGCATAACGTAATCTCGGTAAGACCGATTACACAAACTCGGTGAGACCGATTTTGGTAATAAGCTTTCCAGAGAGTTGGTCAGGCAAACTCGGTTTGACCGATTATCAAACTCGGTGGGACCGATTTTGATAATAAGTTAACCAGAGAGTTTGCATTGTAATCTCGGTAGTACCGATTGCTCAAACTCGGTGAGACCGATTTTGATAATTTACATACACAGAGAGATTACAATCCCATCTCGATGAGACCGAGATCCCTATCAGTGAGACCGATTTGCCTAGGATTTTGGCAGTGGCTAAGACATCCAAACTCGGTGGCGCCGGATAGAAATAATCGGCAATGAAGTTTGACTTTAGGTTTAGGACATATGTGTGTAAGTGGGAAAGTAGTTGAGGGTATTTGGAGCATATCACTAAGCACATGAAGCAAGAGGCTCATTAAGCAACACCTCATCCCTTCTTGATAGTATTGGCTTTTCCTATAGACTCAATGTGATCTTGGATCACTAAAATGGAAAATGAAGAGTCTTGAGCTTGAAGCTTGAGCCAATCCTTTGTCCTTAGCATCGTGAAGGAGTTCCCACATCCTTTAGTCCATGCCACTCCAGTGTTGAACTTATCTGAAACATACTAGATAAAAGTGTTAGTCCAACAAGAGATATGTTGTCATTAATTACCAAAACCACCTAGGGAGCACTTGTGCTTTCAATCTCCCCCTTTTTGGTAATTGATGGTAACATACATCAAAGCTTTAGATAAAGATATAAATAATAGCAAGTAAAGCTTTGGAAAGACATGTAACAAGCATAGGCTCCCCCTACATGTATGCAACCATGTGAATATGAAATATAGGAGCATGTGATAGCATAACCAAGATAGAGCAGGCAATGTGTTACATGTATCTTGGATATATGCATCAGAGCAAAAATTATTAAAGAGAATACCTTCATGCCCATGTGTCCTTCTTGCAAACAGTATGTACATTAGCAAGAATTCCTCATACACATGATTGTGATGCATATACTTTCCTTGTGGTCTTGAGTTGGCTTAGGATGGAATGAACCTACGTAAACAAGGTTAGATAACACAGATGCATCTACTAGCCAGACCAAACAAAAGAAACCACAAGAATACCAAGACTGGGATGACATGTAGAGACTGAGTACTGAGTACCACATTGGATTAGAAATGTCCCCAAGAGTAAAGATATGCAATGAATTTAAATGATCTCTTTCCCTTAGATGTCTTGCTCCCCTTGAATCTAACATGGGATACTAGGAGAAGATAGGGAACAGAAAATCAGAGCTGAAAGAAAACAGAGCTAAAAGATATGAATGATGATCAGAACTAAAATTCAGAGCTAATGTATGCTAATGCAAAGTTTAGCACAACTGATCATATGAACATGTCTCTCCCCTCAACAAGACATGTGAACATCTCTCCTCTTGAACACAAAGCATCTGGGATCCTTGAGAATTACTTTCTATTAGTATTCTCTCCCCCTGGAGATCTCTCTCTCCCCCTGAAGGATCTCTCTCTCCTTCTCTGATGTGATCTCTCTCTCTAAATGATAAGCTTTGATGTGATCTCTCTCTCCCCCCTTGACATCAATTTCCAAGAAGGGCTTGATAAAGATGTAATCTCTCTCTCCCCCTCTGCAATTGTTCGTGAATGGGTTTGATCCTTGAGTCACAACTTAAAGCAATGATAAAAATGTGATTCTTGTAGAGGACAAGATTCATTGAGTGGAGCTGGATCAGAAGAAACACAGAATATGTGGCAAAGTGTTTTTCCTGTTATGAAATCGGTGGCACCGAGTTGTAGGCTTCGGTTGCACCGAAAGGATTCGTTTGGACCGAAAACTACAAATCGGTTGAACCGAGTTCATCGCAGAGAGAACACTTGTCACCTCAGCTCACTAGACTAGTAAGATCTCACAAAGATTTGCAAGGAATTAATTGAAAGATTTGCAAGGAATTAGATGCAGAAAATGCAGAGAAAACAGAAAGAAATCTACATGAAGTTTTTTTTTTGAAAAAGGGGAAACACAAATGCATGAGACAAATACAAAAACTTAGAAAAGAACACAGGAGAACTTCATCTAGAGATGGTCGGCGACAAAGTCACCTATGTTAGAGTATATTGACTTAGGAGTCAAGTGAGATCACTTGATCATAGGTCATACTCATCGTTTAAGCTCAAAATGGGGTTTCCATTTTCGCTTACATCTTGATGTATTCACATCTTGTCGAGTTGCTTTAACTCATGACTCGGAGTAAAGCTTCTCTAAGATGGAATAACATACCTTGGTTGGTGGTGTTGTCCATGTAGTTGAACTTGCGTGGGTTTCTCAAGGTTGATGTAGCTCATCAAGAATTTGGAGCACCACTTGGAATTTGTGTCCGTCTACCTACATGGGTTAGTTCTTGCAAGGAAGAGCACTTGCATATCCAAAAATGACAATCATGAAACTCAACATAGAATTTGTCAAAGGATATGTTTGAATGGTTTCGTGCTTCCTTGTCTTCAACCACCTTGTGTAGAGACTTGGTGATGTAGAGATTGCTCAAGATATGAGTAGGTTTCAACCTCATGGAATTGATTGAACCAAGTACCTACATGGGTTAGATAACATGCAAGATACAAATGTGTCCAAGACATAAGTTTTTCATCCTAAGAGAAATATCAAGGATTAGTCATAAGCTCATGTCTTGCATGTATCCAATGGAGTTTCTACTCCAAGTTTGAAGCATCAATGATGTTCAATTCTCCTCTTAACCTGCAAAACACTTTCTCATCAAGAGGTTTAGTGAATATATCCGCTTAATTGCTTTTCGGTGCGAACATGCTTAAGATCAATGTCACCCTTAGCAACATGATCTCGAATGAAATGATGACGAACTTCAATATGCTTAGTTCGAGAATGTTGCACAGGATTATGACCAATTTTGATAGCACTTTCATTATCACAAAGCAATGGAACATGTCTCACATATATCCCATAGTCTTTAAGAGTTTGGGTCATCCAAAGTAATTGAGCACAACATGAACCAGCGGCAATATATTCAGCTTCATGTGGATAAGGATACCGAGTTTTGTTTCTTGGAGGACGAAGACACAAGAGATCTGCCAAGAAATTGACAAGTACCAAGTGGACTTTCTATCAACCTTGTCTCCGGCATAGTCCGAAGTCGGAATAGCTAACAAGATCGAAGAGGCCCGCTTAGGATACCAAATGCCAAAATTTGGTGTATGGATTAAGTATCTCACTATCCTTTTCACGGCCTTAAGATGACATTCTTTAGGGCCAGCTTGATATCGTGCACACATGCACACACTTAGCATAATATCGGGACGTGAAGCACATAGATATAACAATGAACCAATCATTGAGCGATAAACCTTTTGATCAACCGGTTCACCATCTTTGGTTAAGTCAAGATGTCCACTAGTAGGCATGGGTGTAGTCATACCTTTGCATTCTTGCATATTGAACTTCTTGAATAAGTCCTTAGTGTACTTCGTTTCAGAGACAAAAGTACCTTCCATAGTTTGCTTGATTTGCAAACCAAGAAAGAATTTGAGTTCGCTCATCATAGACATCTCAAACTTCTCCGACATTAGCTTCCCAAACTTTTCACTAAGATGAGGGTTAGTTGAACCAAATATAACATTGTCGGCGTTTTGGGAACGGGGGTCCCCACACTTGCTCGCTCATGGCTCACAAGGCGTGGCTCAAGGGGCCCCAAAGACGCCCATCTTCATCAATGCAAGCTCAAGACCCTCGCGAGGGGCCAAGATTGCAGGCGGGCAACAAGGAGCTTCTCGTGCACGGCCTCGTCAGTTGGCTCATGAGGAGGCGGAGAGTTCAAGGCAGTGGTACCTCGCGAGGTGCCCATGACGCAAGCCATGACGCACCAAGGGCGCCACGGGCGCCAGCCCGCAGTGTCCTCCTTTCCTCTTTGGTGCAAAGGGAGCAAGCGTAGGCGAGAGCATCAAGAAAAAGGCATCCGTTTCGGTGCAACAAGACCAAGACCAGCCCAACGGCTGGAAGGGAGTCATTGTGGAGCCCAAGCAGGCGTCATCACTAGAGCCTTTGGCAGGCGAGGGCCAAATTTAGTCAGGGTAAGTGTACCCGCTGTTCCCCTTCAAAATGGCCAATTGTTGGCGCCCTTCCCGCTCAATATTTGGGAAGAGGCCCAGGGCCTTCGCCTATAAATAGGAGTAGCCACCCCCAGGGCGGAGAGATGGAAATCCTCATCAAGAAACCAGCAGCTAGGGCGACTGAACACCACCTAGCAGTTCATCGCACCCGCCAAGAACAGACCCTCACGAGGCTGTTCTTCCTTGTATTGTTCCTCATCAGCCCAAGAGGCAATCTACCACCACACACCGGAGTAGGGTATTACATCACAATGGTGGCGGACCAAAGATAAATCTCGTGTCTCTTGTGCTGTTCGCCTAGTAGTTTAGGTCCCAGCGATTCGGGCGAGGTGCGAGACGGTGGAGGGTTGGATCCCCTGCCGCACTCCCCTGTTCGAACCTCAAGGGTCTGCCGGAACCCGAAATCCAACATTTGGCGCGCCAGGTAGGGGTGCGCCGGAATCTGCCTTCCGTCGCCTCGTTCTTCCCTGACCACTGCAACCATGTCTGACGCTCGTTGGGCTCGCGCCGAGCGCCAAGCCGCCCTCGCCTCCCATGTCGCTCAGACGGCTTTCGGCGGCGGGCGCCCTCGTCGTTCCTCACCGCCCGCTGTCAACACCGCCACCGACCCGGTGGGGAACGGGCAGCAAGCATCGTCCCTGCGCTCCTCGGCGACCTCTGGGGAGGAGCCGCGCAGCTTCCTCATCACCCGCCCTGTCGCGCCGGTTCCTCCGGTCGTCGCGGCCCTCCTGGGCGGCTCGCAGGCGACGCCTTCCAGCCGCCATGTCAAGACATTCGTCCGCCAGGTCGGCACCGCCTCGACGCGGAAGGGGGCTCCCTCGGGCCGGACGGAGCCGTCGGCCGGGCTGACCTTGACTCTCGGGACCACCCCACCAACTCGGCCGGCTCGGGTGCCCTCCCAATGCTCTGCACACCCACCATCTGCCAGGTTGCCGTCACCAGGACCCTCATCGACGTTGTCGCCGGCCTCAATGTACTCTCAGTCGAGGCCTTCAACCTCCTCTGCATACACAGGGAGCGGCTGCAGCCCAGCCGGCCTTTTTCGGGCGTAGGAGGAGGGTCATCCGGCTCCTTGGGGCAAATCCGGCTTCCGGTGACCTTCTGCACCTACGACAACTTCCGCGACGGAACTGGTCGACTTCGACATCGCCCCCATCGGCCTCCCCTACAATGCCATCCTTGGCTATCCAAGCATTGGCAAAATTCATGGCCGCAACCCACCCGGGTACAACCTCATGAAGATGCCCGGAGCAGCGGGCGTCCTCACCGTGCCCGGGATACCGAAGGTGCATCATGAGCGCCAGCTCGCCCTCAAGACGACGGTCAAGAACGCAGCTCCGCCGATGCGGAAGCCCTCAAGCCCAAGGGGCTGCGCCACCAAGAAGAAGCAGTTGTTCACTCAAGACAAGGCGGAGACCAAGCAGATACCTGCCGACGAGGATGGGTCCACAAACGCCACCTTCACCATAGGCGCCAAACTCGAGCCCGAGCAGAGGAAGCCCCGGTCAAGTTCCTGCGTCACGAACAAGAAGGTGTTCGCCGGGAGCCCGATCACCGGCAGGATCCCACGGGCGTAATCGAGCACCACCTCAACGCAGGTGCCCCAACGCAAGGCCCCGTGAAGCGTATATGCGAGAAGGCAGTCCACCGAAAGCAGGCCTTCATCGTCCAAGAGACCCGCAAGCTAGAAGCCGCGGGGGTTATTCGCGAGGTCCGATACCCAGATTGGCTGGCCAACCCCGTGGTGGTGCCAAAGATGGGAGGAAATGATCGCATGTGTGTCGACTTCACCAACCTCAACAAAGCATGCCCGCAGGATCCGTTCCCGCTCCCTCGCATCGACTAGATCGTCGATTCCACCGTCGAGTGTGACTTGTTATGCTTCTTGGACGCCTTTTCCGGGTATCACCAGATCAAGATGGCGGTGGAAGACGTGGAAAAGACGGCCTTCTTAACCCCGTCTGGAGTGTATTGCTATACATGCATGCAATTCGGGCTGCGCAATGCGGGGGCAACCTTCCAGCGGCTCATGCACATCACCTTGGGCCCACAGCGCGGGAAGAATGTGGAGGCTTACGTCGACGACATCGTGGTGAAGTCTCACGAGGCCAAGACCTTGATACAAGACCTGGAAGAAACCTTCGCGAGCCTCAACGCAGTGAGCCTGCGACTCAACCTGGAGAAGTGTGTGTTTGAGTTCCCTCGGCAAGCTCCTGGGTTTCCTCGTGTCCCACCGAGGCATCAAGGCAAACCTTAAAAGGTCAAGGCGCTTGAGGACATGAGCCCACCAAAGACCTCCGGAAATGCAGAAGCTCACGGGCGCCGTAATGGCGCTGGGCCGTTTCATCTCCCGATTGGGGAGCGGGCGCTGCCTTTCTTCCACCGATGAAGAAAAAGGGCCCTTCGAGTGGATCAATAGGCCGACAAAGCGTTCCAAGACCTCAAGAGGTACCTGACCAGCCCTCCAGTGATGGTGGCCCCGCGCCCTCAGGAGCCCTTGGTACTCTACCTCGCCGCCACTCCCTACTCCGCTAGCGCAGCCCTGGTGGCAGTTAGGGAGGAGCGTCAGGCCAAGACCACGGCGGCCACCCGAGCTAAGGCAAGGCCGAATCAGAAGGAACTCGCAGATGCCGGCACCGCAACGGAAGAAGATCACCGTCAGCAGAAAGCACACCAAGGGCGGAGAGGCCCTCCATCCAAGCACTCCAGCTTCGAGGCGCCACACCTCGGGAGGCACCACAGCTTCCGGAAGACGCCACCAGCACCGACGCCCCTAGCCTCGTCGAGCACCCGGTGTACTTCGTCAGCACAGTGTTACGGGATGCGAGGGCACGATACCCCATGCCGCAGAAGCTCCTCCTAGCGCTGTTGGTGGCTTCGCGCAAGCTGCGGCACTACTTCCAGGGTCATCCAATCAAGGTTGTCTCGGCATAGCCCCTGGAGAGGGTGCTCAGGAGACCCAGCCTGTGGCCCGGCCTCAGGAGCACGCCTGCTCCTAACGATGGAACCTCAAGAGGGGTGCTGGATCACGGAACTCAAGAGTTACTTAACGCATGGAACTTTGCCGGAGAAGGAGGAGGAGGCAGAGCGTGTGGCGCGGCAAGCCACGGCATACAGCATCATGGATGGAGAGCTCTACCGGAAACGACCGAACGATGTATCCCTGTGATGCGTCACCAGGGAACAGGGGAAGGAACTGCTGGCAGATATACATGGTGGAGATTGCGGGCACCATTCGTCGTCACGGGCCCTCGTCGGCAAGGCATTCCGCAGCGGTTTCTATTGGCCCATCAAGCGCCAATGACGCTGTTGAACTCGTGAAGGCTTGGCGAGGCTTGCCAATTCCACGCCAAGCGTATCCACCACCAGCCAGGAGGTCTGCAAACCATCCCCCTCACTTGGCCATTCGCGGTCTGGGGGCTGGACATCCTGGGCCCCTTTCCTCGGGCGCCAGGGGGCTATCGCTACCTCTACGTCGTCGTGGACAAATTCACCAACTGGGTCGAAGTCGAGGCCGTCCACACCATCCCTGCTGGTTCTGCGGTCAAGTTCGTCAAGGGCATCGTGAGCCGGTTAGGAGTGCCGAACCGCATCATCACCGACAACGGTTCGTAGTTCACCAGTAACCTTTTAAAAACGTACTGCGCTAACCTTGGGATGCAGATATGCTACGCTTCGGTGGCGCACCCCCGCAGCAATGGACGGGCCGAGCGGGCCAACACGGAGGTCCTGAGAGGCCTCAAGACCAGGACGTTCAAGAAGAAACTGGAGGCCTGCGGCAGAGGATGGTATGACGAGCTTCCGTCCGTGTTGTGGTCCATCCGCACAACCGCAACCAAGCCAACTGGAGAGACCCCCTTCTTCCTGGTCTACGGAGCCGAAGTAGTCCTCCCTCACGAGGTCAAACGTCGATCCGCGTGGGTCTTGGCGTTCGATGAAACGCTGCAGGACGCCATGCGGGGGACGGCCCTCGTTCTGGGGGAGGAGCGCCACGAGAAGCTGCGCTATGAAAGCGGGCGAGGTACCAGCAGGCACTCCGGAGATACCACCGCCACAACATCCGCCCCAGAACTCTCGAGGTAGGGGACCTCGTGCTCGACGGGTCCTCTCGTGGAGGGACTGCATAAGCTCTCTCCCATGTGGGAGGGCCCGTTCAAGGTTGTTCATGTTTCCAGGCCGGCCCGCGGCGCTTGGAGACTCAAGAGGGAGTACCTATACAGAACGCGTGGAACATCTAGCACCTCCTGAGGTTTTACCCCTAAAAAGGCCCAGTGCCTGTGAAGAAGGTGAATGCCTGTGAAGCTCATCCTTTTTGGAAAAGGCCCAGTTCCTGTGAAGAAGGCGAAATGCCTGTGAAGCTCATCTTTTTCGAGAAAGGCCCAGAGACTGTGAAGAAGGCGAACGCCTGTGAAGCTGTCGCGTTCTAGAAAGGGCCCGGAGCCCATGAAAAGGGCCAACATCCGTGAAGCTTGCTTCCCAGAAGAAAGGCCCGGAGCCTGTGAAGAGGGCCAACGCCTGTGAAGCTCGCCGCCCGTGACACTCTCACGTAATAATGAGTTGGGGCTGTACACGCCCCGGAGTCTCAGAGTGCCGGCCTCAGCCCCGGGCTCCCTCCCACGCCCTGTGGCAGCACTTAGCTCCGCGCTGGTGAGAAGACGTCGAAGACTAGACTAGGTGTCGGACACGGCTTTTTCATTTGCTTTTTGCAGTTGACTAGTTATTCCCATTTGGAGTTTTTATCGAAACTATCGCCATCTTTTGGTCCGTGGTTCTTTGATCTTTTTCGCTCTCCTGCCTCGATTTCTCTTATGGGGACTCGCGAGGTAGAAGCCTCGGGAGCCCTCGCGAGCGTTCTACCCCTATCGCTCAAGTTTTCACGGCCCTGGTCCACAGCTGGAGCACCCCTCCTAACCATGCCTCACGAGCAGCACAACACGAACACGGGGCCTGGATCGGTCGCCCCCGCGGCCACGGCTGGAGTTCACTTGCGAATGGGCGACAAATGTAAAGGAACAGATGTCGGGATAACAAAAGCAGTACAATAATTAACGGCGTTAACCAAACACGCCCCCCCGGGGCCACACATTATTTTCTTTTTACGCAGGAGAAAAGAAAGGAAAAGGACAAAAGCAGGTGAAGCACGCCCCATGTCGGCCCTCTTGGAAGGCTCAAGCCGTCTCCGGAGCTCAGGCGGACTCCCTCTCGCGCTTCAAGGCGGCAGGCCAAGGCGAAGCGGACACGTTGCCACCCCCAAGCAGGCGCGGTGGTGTGGGGCTGGCAGCCGCTAGAAGAACCACCACCCAAGAAGAGCTAGTGAAGCTTGAGGAGTCACGGCATCGCCCACCGCCACAAGGCTGCCCTCTCCATCCACGCCGGGGCTGAGTCCTCGGCCGTGGTCGTCGTCTTCAAGGCAGCACCCCATGCGGCGACCGTTTTCCCCGAACACCCTCACGTAGAGGGTGGCGTCGCCGTCGTACTTGAAGTGTAGGGAGCACCGGCGGCGAAGACCACACGCGTGAGCGAACGTCTGCCAGCCGCGGGTCAGGAGCAGGTTCCCTGTAGCAGAGACCTCCAGAGAAGCTCACGAAGCCCGGCTGCAGGAGCCATCCGCCTGGAGCCAGAGGTCGCCCAGGGCGCCAGCTGGGAGCTCACCCAGGAGGAAGCGCGGGAGCTGAAGCCGGACACCGGACGGCTCCTCCGCCCACACCATGAACTCCGGTATCGCTTCAGCAGCATGGAGGCGCGGCCTCAGGAGACGCGCGGCCGGGGCACGCCCTCCGACCATGGCCGGCCGCTCGTCGCCACACTGAGAGCCTCCTCCACGACAGCGGGGGACCGCCGTGGAGGCCACAGGATGCTTGCGAGGGCGACCTCGACCACGCTTAGGCGGAGGAGGGGAAGACTCAACCTGACGGCCCTTCCCCTTCTCTGCGGCCGAGAACTTCCTTGGTGGAGCCATGGAGAAGAAGGAGAGACAAGAAAGGATAGACAGGACGGGCGCGCCGTTCCGTGCCTTATAGCCGGGCGAAGGCCAACCGTCGGCCTCCACGATCACCGTAATCATGACCGGCTCGCATGCAGGACTTGTCGCATCCGGTGGTTATCGAGGCATCGTGGGCAAGCGGCGACGCTGTTCAATCAACCGCCACGCTGGCGCCCAAGGTCAGCTGGTCGTTAGGGCCCATGACGCTCAGACTTGCCCTTTCGCCTCTGCCAGCCAAGTTCGGGCGCGCCATGGGCCCGGCTACTGTCGGCGTTCTAGGAACGGGGTCCCCAGACTTGCTCGCTGCGGCTGCGGGCGTGGCTCGAAGGGGGCCCAAAGACGGCCCATCTTCATCAACGCAGCTCAAGACCCTCGCGAGGCCAAGCCTCATGGGCGGGCGACAAGGAGCTTCCTCAGGCACGGCCTCGTCAGGCTGGCTCATGAGGAGGCGGAGAGTTCAAGGCAGGGTACCTCGCGAGCCATGATGACCAAGGGCGCCAGTCGGGCGCCAGCCAACGCAGTGTCCTCCTTTCCTCTTTGGTGCAAAGGGAGCAAGCGCAGGCGAGAGCATCAAGCAAAGGCATCCGTTTCAGTGCAACAAGACCAAGACCAGCCCAACGGCTGGAAGGGAGTCATTGTGGAGCCCAAGCAGGCGTCATCACCAGAGCCTTTCGCAGGCGAGGACCAACTTTAGTCGTGGTAAGTGTACCCGCTGTTCCCCTTCAAAATGGCCAATTGTTGGCGCCCTTCCCGCTCAATATTTGGGAAGAGGCCCAGG
Organism: Aegilops bicornis; assembly: GCA_021605145.1. Lineage (NCBI taxonomy): Eukaryota > Viridiplantae > Streptophyta > Magnoliopsida > Poales > Poaceae > Aegilops > Aegilops bicornis. The sequence continues at coordinate 292,291,127 of CM038672.1, read as the reverse complement.
GCCTTCACCTATAAATAGGAGTAGCCACCCCCAGGGCGGACAGATGGAAATCCTCATCAAGAAACCAGCAGCTAGGGCGACTGAACACCACCTAGCAGTTCATCGCACCCGCGAAGAACAGACCCTCACGAGGTTGTTCTTCCTTGTATTGTTCCTTATCAGCCCAAGAGGCAATCTATCACACCACACACTGGAGTAGGGTATTACACCACAATGGTGGCCCGAACCAGTATAAATCTCGTGTCTCTTGTGCTGTTCCATCTAGTAGTTTAGGTCCCAGCGATTCGGCGAGGTGCGAGACGGTGGAGGGTTGGATCCCCGCGCGCACCCCAGTGTTCGAACCTCAAGGGTCTGCCGGAACCCGAAAGACGACAAATATCATCAACATAAATTTGACACACAAAGAGTTCACCATTAACCCTTTTAGTAAAAAGAGTAGAATCAATTTCCCCAATTTCAAAGCCTTTTTCAAGAAGAAACTTGGTCAAGCATTTATACCATGCTCTAGGAGCTTGTTTAAGACCATAAAGAGCTTTGTGAAGTTTGTAAACATGATTGGGTTTCTTAGGATTGACAAAGCCGGGAGGTTGTTTAACATAAACTTCCTCCTCTATTTCACCATTTAGAAAAGCACTTTTGTCCATTTGGTACAAGGTGATATCATGGTGATTAGCATAGGCAAGTAAGATGCGAATGGACTCAAGTCTAGCAATGGGGGCGTAAGTCTCACCATAGTCCATACCTTCGACTTGTGTGTAGCCTTGGGCATTTAGACGTGCTTTGTTGCGAACTACTTGTCCATCTTCATCTTGCTTGTTGCGTAAACACCCATTTGGTACCGATGATGTTGTGGTTGTTGTCGGGCTTCTCAACCAATGTCCAAACTTGGTTCCTCTCAAAGTTGTGTAGCTCTTCATGCATAGCATTTATCCAATCCGGATCTTCCAATGCTTCTTCAACCTTCATAGGTTCAATGCTCGAGATGAAAGAATAGTTTTCACAAAAGTTAGCTAAACGAGTTTTAGAGCGATTGATTCTCCCGGTTCGAATATCATTGTAGATTTGCTCGACGGGATGGTCTTTAGCAATTCTTGCTTGAACTCGTGAGAGCTTTTGCTTGGGTCTTCGTTGAACATCTTCTTCATCTTGTTCTTCTTCTTGGCCTTCTTCATTGTTGGCGTTGTCGTTCTCTTGTCGTGGTGGAGAAGGAGGTTGTTGACGTTCATCTTGATGCACTTCCTCGCTTTCTTCATCTTGGTGTGTCCCGCTTGTGGATGCTTCCGTATCAACTCTTGGTTCACCTTGTCGTGAAGTAGAAGCTTCCACTTGGACGGACGAGGTACTCTCCTTCACCTCCGTTGGACGGACCTTGCCAATAGACAAGTCTTGGATTGCTTCCAAGGATCTTTGTCTCCTACATCAATTGGCAATTGCTCTACTTGCGAGCCGTTAGATTCATCAAATTTCACATCTACCGCCTCTTCAACCTTTCGGGTGAAATTGTTGTAGACACGGTAAGTGTGAGAGTTTGAGCCATAACCTAGTAGGAAACCTTCATGAGACTTAGGAGCAAATTTAGAACGACGATGCTTATCAAGAATGTAGCACTTTGAGACGAATACTCGAAAGTATCCAACTTGGGGTTTGTTACCGGTGAGTAGCTCAGATGCCGCCTTGCCGAGTAGCTTGTGAAGATACAAGCGATTTGTTGCATGACAAGCTGTCTCAACCGCTTCTACCCAAAAGTGCTTGACGTCTTGTACTCATCAAGCATCGTTATCTCCATTTTGATGAGCGTCCTGTTCTTCCTCTCAACAACTCCATTTTGTTGTGGTGTGTACGTAGACGATAACTCGTGTGAAATCCCTTCTTCATCAAGAAAGGTGTCCACATTTGCGTTCTTGAACTCCGTTCCGTTGTCGCTGCGAACCTTCTTGATCTTCACTTCAAATTGGTTTTGGGCCTTCCTAGCGAAGTTCTTGAAGATCTTTTGGACCTGTGATTTATCATCGAGAAAGAACACCCACGTAAATCTGGAAAAATCATCAACTATAAATAGACCAAAAGAATTTCCACCGAGACTCTTGTAGGAGTTGGGACCAAAGAGATCCATGTGAAGTAGCTCGAGTGGCCTCTTCGTGGTCATGATGTTCTTCACGGGATGCCTTCCTCCAACCTGTTTACACCTTGACAAGCAATCGCAAAGTCTATCCTTATAAAATATGACATCATTAACTCCAAGGATATGATTTCCCTTAATAAGCTTGTCAAGGTTTCGTGATACCAACATGACCTAATCGCCTATGCCATAACCAGCCTTTTGAGGATTTAGCAATGAAGCAAGTTTTAGGTTGAGCCTTTTTAGTGAAATCAACAATGTATAGATCACCTCTACGCACACCAGTAAAGACCATTTTATGATTATCTCGACCAAACACTTGCACTCTACTTCAGTAAATAAAACATTGAAACCGAAATCAGCAAGTCTAGATACTGAAAGTAAGTTGTAGCCAAGAGATTCAACGAGCATGACATTTTGTATGGAGCTATCATGTGAGATGGCCACCTTACCGAGGCCAACCACCCTACCCTTTGAGTTGTCAACGAAAGTGACAAACTTTCGAGGACCATCATTTTCAGCAAGCTCACGAAACATGTCTTTATCTCCGGTCATGTGATTGGTACATCCACTATCAAGAACCCATTCCTTTCCTCCTGACATATATCCCCGAAGATTTGCCATAAGACCAAAATGTCTCATTGCATCATCAAGATCGAAGTCACTATCATCATCCTCGTCATAGTATCCATGTTCAACATCGTCATGTGGTGGATCAAATCCTAGAGAGGGTGATTCATTAGAATGAGTTTGACACATATCTTGCTTATGAATTCTTATAGCTTCGGAAATAATGTCACTAATAATACCAACATTTCCTTTGGCGCGCAAAAGGTTTGTAAGCTCAAATAGACGATCACCAAACATAGGATCACTAGTATTCATTTCGCTCAAAGCAATAGACTTATAGAGAATTTCATCTAGATTTTTCAAAGAATAATCAGGAAATCGTTCCTCAAGAAATTTCCATATAGTGTAGGCACACTCAAAAGTAGGCAAGATTCTAATCAAGTTTCTAGGCAAGCCTCTAGTGATAAGACTAACAGTTCTAAGATTCCTAGTCATGTCAATAGCTTCATCAAGGGTAGGATGCATAGGATCAACACAAGGTGCACAAGGACTAGCAATGTACTTGTTAAAATGATATTGATTGAAAATAACAAGCATCTCATTTTTCTCCATCAAGAATAGGCACTCTATGACTAAGACTCCCCAAAGTAGACTCATCCATCTTCCTCCAATGGTGATTAAACCAAAGAAATGGAGACCAATGCTCTGATACCACTTGTAGGACCTTGAGAAGAGGTGTCTAGAGGGGGGGGTGATTAGACACGAAGTACCAAAGTTGCATTTTTTAAGTTTCTTTAAAGTTTGAGTGGAGTTTAGGCACAAGTTTAACATTCACAACATATAGCAAGCAAGCATGCAAATAGTATATGAGCAGCGGAAAATAAAGCATACAACTTGCAAGAATGTAAAGGGAAGGGATTGGAGGATTGAAACGCAATTTGGAGACACGGACGTTTTTGGCGTGGTTCCGATAGGTGGTGCTATCGTACTTCCACGTTGGTGGAGACTTCAACCCATGAAGGGTAACGGTTGCGCGAGTCCACGGAGGGCTCCACCCACGAAGGGTCCACGAAGTAGCAACCTTGTCTATCCCACCATGGTCGTTGCCCACGAAGGACTTGCCTCACTAGCGGTAGATCTTCAATGGCACGCTGCGATCTCCTTGCCCTTACAAACTCCTTGGTTCAACTCCACAATCTTGTCGGAGGCTCCCAAGTGACACCTAGCCAATCTAGGAGACACCACTCTCCAAGAAGTAACAAATGGTGTGTTGATGATGAACTCCTTGCTCTTGTGCTTCAAATGATAGTCTCCCCAACACTCAACTCTCTCTCATAGGATTTGGATCTGGTGGAAAGAGGGTTTGAGTGGAAAGAAACTTGGGGAAGGCTAGAGATCAAGATTCATATGGTAGGAATGGAATATCTTGGCCTCAACACATGAGTAGGTAGTTCTCTCTCAGAAATTGGTAAGTTGGAAGTGTAGGTTCAGTCTGATGGCTCTCTCCATGAATGAAGAGGAGGTGGAGGGGTATATATAGCCTCCACACAAAATCTAACCGTTACACACAATCTACCAAACTTGATGGGACCGAATCTTTAAACTCGGTCGGACCGATTTAGTTAGGGTTTTCGGTGGGACAGAAATGCAACTCGGTGGGACCGATTCGGTTAGGGTTAGGGCATAACATAATCTCGGTAAGACCGATTACACAAACTCGGTGAGACCGATTTTGGTAATAAGCTTTCCAGAGAGTTGGTCAGGCAAACTCGGTTTGACCGATTATCAAACTCGGTGGGACCAATTTTGATAATAAGTTAACCAGAGAGTCTGCATTGTAATCTCGGTAGTACCGATTGCTCAAACTCGGTGAGACCGATTTGGATATATGGACATACACAGAGAGATTACAATCCCATCTCGGTGAGACCGAGATCCCTATCAGTGAGACCGATTTGCCTAGGGTTTGTGGCAGTGGCTAAGACATCCAAACTCGGTGGCGCCGGATAGAAATAATCAGTGGGGCCAAGTTTGACTTCAGGTTTAGGACATATTTGTGGAAGTGGGAAAGTAGTTGAGGGTATTTGGAGCATATCACTAAGCACATGAAGCAAGAGGCTCATTAAGCAACACCTCATCCCTTCTTGATAGTATTGGCTTTTCCTATAGACTCAATGTGATCTTGGATCACTAAAATGGAAAATGATGAGTCTTGAGCTTGAAGCTTGAGCCAATCCTTTGTCCTTAGCATCGTGAAGGAGTTCCCACATCCTTTAGTCCATGCCACTCCAATGTTGAACTTATCTGAAACATACTAGATAAAAGTGTTAGTCCAACAAGAGATATGTTGTCATTAATTACCAAAACCACCTTGGGAGCACTTGTGCTTTCACGGAGCTACATCCGAACAGGAGGAACATGACGACAGGCAAGACAACCCTGATGAGCAGGCCATTGAAGATGACTTGGGGGACGATAGTTACCGTCCACCCTCCAAAGAGGAGACAATCCTCGTCAATGAAGATTTCATCGTACCTGAGGACCCTCTGGAGCAGGAGCGCTTTAAGCTTCAACTCATAGCCACTGCAAGGAGCCTGAAAAAGAAGCAGCAGCAGCTTCAAGCTGAACAAGATCTGCTCGTCGATAGGTAGACTGACGTCCTGACAGCGGAAGAATACGGCCTCAAGAACCCAACCCAGAGCTACCCAAAACGCAGATTGCTACCTCAATTCGATGAGGAGGCACTGGAGCACACATCTCCCTCGCGTAATGTGGAACGACCACCACCTGGTCGAGACAGGGCGGCCGACCGGCCACCACGCGGTCGGAATAAAACGGCAACTCAGGCCGAACAGCAGCCTGCCCAACCGACCCGCAAAAATAAAGACGGAAGAATTAAGGGTCACACGTATGACCTCCGGCAGACCCTGGACAGTAGAGTAAGACATACAAGATCGATCTATGGATCTCGAGAACGTGCCTCGAGGCACGAAGACAGCTACCTATTCGGACGTGACAAACCTAACCACGCCCTGTCCGAATGTAGCATACGGACTCCATCAGAGCTACGCTACGACAGGGAAGGGTACAGAGGCGCCGCACACCCTCTCTGCTTCACAGACGAGGTACTGGATCACGAATTCCCCGAGGGATCCAAGCCCGTCAATATCGAATCATACGACGGCACAACCGTTCCCGCAGTGTGGATCGAGGATTTCATCCTCCACATCCACATGGCTCGAGGAGATGATCTCCACGCAATTAAATACCTCTCACTCAAGATCAAAGGGCCAGCTCGGCACTGGCTTAATAGCCTACCTGAAAATTCTATCAGCAGCTGGGAGGACTTGGAAGAAGCTTTCCTAGACAACTTCCAAGGAACTTATGTCCGGCCACCAGACGCTGTTGACTTAAGCCACATAGTTCAACAACCTGGAGAATCCGCCAGAAAATTCTGGGCTAGGTTCCTAACTAAAAAGAACCAGATCATTGACTGTCCGGATGCCGAGGCCTTAGCAGCCTTCAAACACAGCATCTGCGACGAATGGCTAGCACGCCACCTCGGCCAAGAAAAGCCGAAGTCCATGGCAGCCCTCACGGCACTCATGACCCGCTTTCGTGCAAGAGAGGACAGTTGGTTGGCCCGTAGTAACAACACAGCCAGCGAGACAGGCTCCCCGGAGGACAAGAATAGCACTGGCAAGCCTCGGCGCAATAGACATAAACGGCGAAGCAATGACAAAAACACCGATGACACCATAGTCAACGCCGGATTCACTGGCTCTAAGTTCGGCCAGCGGAAGAATCCCTATAAAAGAAACAATGAAGGACCGTCCAGCCTGGACCGCATACTCGACCATCCGTGCCAGATACACGGCACCCCGGACAAGCAAGCCAATCATACCAATAGGGATTGTTGGGTTTTCAAGCAGGCTCGCAAGTTAAATGCGGAAAACAAGGAAAAGGGGTCACAAAGTGAGGACAAGGACGAAGAGCCCCAGCAGCCGAATACTGGGGGGGGGCAGAAGAAATTTCCCCCACAAGTCAAAATGGTGAACATGATATATGCTACACACATCCCCAAAAGGGAGCGTAGGCGAACACTCAAGAACGTCTACGAGGTAGAGCCAGTCGCCCCCAAATTCAATCCATGGTCGTCATTTCTGATCACCTTTGATCGCCGGGAACACCCAACCAGTATTCGTCATGGCGGTTCGGCCGCATTGGTCCTCGACCCAACCATCGATGGATTTCACTTAACATGAGTCCTAATGGACGGTGGTAGCAGCCTCAACTTCCTCTATCAAGACACAGTTCAGAAGATGGGCATTGACCCCTCACGAATCAAACCAACAAAGACTACCTTCAAAGGAGTAATACCAGGTGTCGAGGCCCGCTGTACGGTCTCAATCACGCTGGAAGTGGTCTTCGGTTCTCCGGACAATTTTCGAATTCAGGAGTTAATCTTCGACATCGTCGCATTCCGCAGTGGCTACCACACACTACTCGGACGAACAGCGTTCACTAGATTGAATGCAGTGCCACACTACGCTTATCTCAAGCTCAAGATGCCCGGCCCACGTGGCGTCATCACAGACAATGGCAACACAGAACGCTCCCTCCGAACAGAGGAACACACCGCCGCCCTAGCAGCAGAGGTACAGAGCAGCCTTCTCAAGCAGCACCATAGTGCGGCTGCCGAGCCCCTGGACACCATCAAGAAGTTCTGAACTACACAGTAGCAGGACAACAAGGCTCGTCAAGAGCTCGACTAGCAATTTGGCCTCCGTCCCAGTACCGATGAAGTAGTGGTATTCGTACCACGCGTACATAGTTACGCACTCGAAATTCCATGGACATCGACGGAGGCACTAGCTATCCTGGGATCTACAGTTCGGCTAAGACCGACCCCGGACACACTACTTGCTTTCTGTTTCAGGTTCCTTTTCCCGTGAGCCTGATCACCAGCCCCTTCAAAGGATCGGCATACAAGGGGGGCATGCAGCATAGGTGTGCAGGATAACCCCCATACGTTCTTCTTGACGGTATTTTTACTTATTTCCCAGGACCCGCACGCTGCTCCCTCTTGATCCCGGCATGTTAAATAGTCCGGGTGCTTATCGCACTATTTGTATAAGATACGCCTTGACATATCCATTCAGCTGTAATAAAAATGATGTGCGGCCCAGTTTTTTTGGCTCTTGCCCCTTATTCCATTTCACTTCGATCTGCTTATTAGCTACATCGGTACTCTTTTGTATGTTTCATATTCGCCAGGGGCTGCTTATCACCCTGCAATATGGCAGCAAAGACCGAACACTTCTTATATATAAGTTCAGCACCCCAAATTTAGCATTATATGCAATGGCTCCGAATCATGTCTTTGGTCAATAGTTGGGTTGCCCGGCTCCTGTGCTTGCTATCCTATGTTCCGCCCTATCGGCTAGGGTAGTAAAGGGAGAACTACTGCGATTGTGCCCTGGCCTTGACCGGATGAGCACCTCAGTAGAGAAAGCCGAAAACTGACTGTCATGATACGGCGAGAGCCGGTCAGCTGTTCGAGGGTTACAAAATCGTTGGAGATTTTTTCCGCGTCACGCGAAGGATCGGTACTTCCCGATCAAATGCTGACAGCACCCTGGCTTGGACCAAGGGCTGCGCACTTGCTTAATTATAAAATTCCTATGGCTAAGTGAGGGTGTTTAAGCCGTATAGTCTGATTGCCTTGTTCATTGCGCTAAACAACTCCTTCAAGGACTATATAATTGGATCAAGATTGTTTAGGTCCCATCCCGAACACCTCTGTACTAATTACGTGGGGGCAGAAGCCGACGACTGGCCAACCCTCAGATTGCATATAACATGGCCGCACAGGAGGAAACAATTTAAAGCATAACGAAATTACATTACAAAACAAAGCTTTGTCTTTATAATACAAGGCAAAGGACAACACAAATGTATTCATTCGAAAATTACGTCATGTTAACATTGAGCTGCCACAAGTCAAGACCCTTCTATGACATCCTTAAAGTATCTCTCGGGTGTGCGGTGCTCCTTGCCTTCCAGCAGCCCGCTGGCCACTTCCACAGCGTTCTTCTTCGACCACCATATCTTGCAGCGAGCTAAGGCCATACGGGCGCCCTCAATACATGCAGAGCGCTTGACAACGTCCAGCCATGGACAGGCTTCCACCAGCCGCCTCACGAGTCTGAAGTAGCTGCCGGGTATAGCTTCGGCTGGCCATAGCCGGATTGTCAAATCCTTCATGGCTAGTTCGGCCACCCTGTGCAGCTCCACCAGCCTTCTTGATCGGTGAAATACACGGATGCTCCGCATAATCTTGTGACCAGAATAGCTTCTCCGTAGAACCTCCTCCTTCGGCTCGGTAGAACGCTGCAGAGTCTGATACGCTGCGTGGTTGATCCGCAAAAGCTCTTGGGGAACTCTGAACCCGGGTTAGTAGAAGGTACCGCCTCTCCGCTTACTTGCTTTGCATCTTAAAAGCCTTACCCGCCGTGATCTTCCTGGCCTCCTTGATCTCCTGGATGATGGCCTCGGCGTCATTCCATGCGGTTTCGGCGCCCCGACGAGCCTTGGTGAGTTCAACCTCCTAAGCCGACGCATCATTCTCCAAGGTCTCACATTTTTTCGCTGCATCTTGGAGCTCCCGTTGGATTTCCTTGATACGGGCCTTGAGCTTCTTACGAGCGGCTTGCTGCTGGACAGCCATCTCCTCGGCCTCGCCCAGGGCCTTCCTCAAGGCCTCGACCTCAGTCGTGGCCCCTGCATACATTTCAACATTACATTCAATACACAGCGTCTCCACTTTCTGAAAACACAGCAAGATGTTACTTACCTTGCTTCTCCTGCAGCCGCACCCTAACCTTGCTGAGCTCGTTCTTGGTAAGCTCCAGCCTTTGCTTCAGTTCAGAGACTTCGGCAGCATGTGTCAGGACCCTGATTCCAAGTCACATCGATCTAGCCGGTAACACCTCATATCACTTTGCGGCCTCACGCACGGTATTCCCACGGGTGTCGCCTTACCATGGCCCGGGACAGTTTGCGCCTTTTGGCTCACGTATATGATAACATCGCTACCATCCATATGACAGAGAACCCGGGCCGACATGGCCAGTCGTGAACCCGAAGCGGCACTAACCCATGGGGACAGGCATACATGAATCAACTTCGAGCATGTCGGTCATCAACGTATGAATCCGGGCTGTAATCTTTGGGCTAACAGGACTCTGGTAACCCGGCCTTGAGCTAAGGCAGACTCTGAATGTCACCGTGACATTTCCCGAAGAGACGAACCACAGAACGAAGTGAAACACATGCCGGCGATTAAGTGTCCAGCAGTAGTCTTTGGGCTAGCAGGACTCCGGTGAACCGGGCTGTAGCAGACTACTATCGCTCAGGAAGCACTAGACTACATTTCACCATATGAGAGGCTGCTAAGGATAAACAACTAGTTTGTCGGATCCCACACATTCCAAGCATTTCAATCATACACACAATATGCTCGATATGTGTAAATACAACATGGCATCACAACATAACTCTACGACTCAAGTATGTATTCATTAGGCTCGAGGAGCGAGATATTACAAACATGGGTCTCATGACCCAACATTCAGAGCATACAAGTCAAAGCACAAGTGGAAGCTTAACATGTCTAAGTACAGACATCTACAAATGAAAAAGGCTTAGAAGCCTGACTATCTACCAGATCCTGCTGAGGGCTCAAAATTGTAGCTGAGGTAACAAGCTAAACGTCGAAGTCCACGCGGAACTACTAGCGAGACTGAAGTCTCTCTGCAAAAACATAAAATAGGAAAATGTGAGTACAATTGTACTCAGCAAGACTTACATCAGAACTAGCTACACATGCAACCTTATCAACAAAGGGGGTGGTGGAGTTTGACTACAGCAAGCCAGCTTTGACTCAGTGGCTATCCTGAACTACGACTGCAAGTAACTCTTTTGAGGTGGCGCACACCAGTCCACATCACCATATCAATACACCACTATGGATCCGTTCCCATCTTCCTACGAGAACGCCATCCATAGCACTCACACTTATCTTGCGCATTTTAGAGTATCCACTTTCGCTTGTCTATGAACTGTTATAGGCAACCCAGAAGTCCTTTTCCGCGGACACGGCTATTCGAATAGATCATATTAACCCTGCAGGGGTGTACTTCTTCACACACGCTCTCGCCACTTACCGCCATGTACACCTCATGTATCTCGGCAACCTTCAACCGGAAGCCTGGCGAGGGAGTCGGCCACGACCTGACTAACCACACAAGTCTCTCGTCCAGGTTTATCGCCTATTCAGATTCCATCCGCAAGGAGATCCGGCCGGGGTGTCGCTCACGGCCCGAAACGATGTGTCTGCGGTTCCCAAGTACACCATCCGGTGCCACTTGGTACACCGGCCATCAGTGCCTAGTCTATCCCAAGCCCACCTGTACCGGTTGCCACTTGGTAGACTACTAACACTACCTACAAACACCAGAAACTAGTTGCAACTCCTGGACAGAGATCAAGTTGATTAATAAGTCGAGAGAGCTTGGAGAGCTCGGAGCCCAATGTGTGGTAGTAACTGTTCATGGATCACAAACACAGAACTCAGTTCCTAAGGACGGCTTCAATGAGACAACCCACCATGTACTCCTACATGGCCTCTCACCGCTACCTTTACCAAATCGTGTTCACACACTTAGATCTCAACAGTAGGACATGTTCACACACCTCCAATTCATCCCCGATGAATCAGACCTGACTCAACTCTAAGAAGTAGCAGGCATGACAAACAAGCATGAATGAGTAGGCACAACAGGCTCAAACAACTCCTACTCATGCTAGTGGGTTTCATCTATTCTTGTGGAATGACAGTCATGCAGAGGATAAAGGGGTTCAGCTACGCAGCAAGTAATTTATTAATCGTTGTTGTCCTAATGCAGTAAAAGAGAGCAGAAGCGAGAGAGTGGGATTGTATCGGAATGAACAATGGGGTTTTGCTTGCCTGGCACTTCTGAAGATATTATAGTTCTTCATCGGTGTCATCGAGCTCATCGTCGGAACCACGTCTATCGAGAGGAGAAAACACCGGCAAACAAGGAAGAACACAATCCATGCAATGCAACAATTATGATGCATGATTATGACATGACAATATGATGTGATTTGGCCTAATGCAACTAGCAACACAATTAAGTATTGTTGGTTTGAACCCAAGGTTCAAATTCAAACTCCACATGTGATTATTTAAATGCCATTCATATGATTTGTCCTAAACAGCAGCTATAGGTTGTTCTAACATGCATTAAAAAGGTACAGATGGATAGATTGAATTTTTGTGATAATTTTTCATATATAAATTATTTCATTTGGAGTTACGGTTGAATTTCTATGAATTTTACAAGTTTTAAACATTTTCTGAAATTTCTAAGTATTTAGAATTAAACTAATTCCAGAAAATGAATTACTGCGTCAGTGCTACATCATCATGACGTCAGCGAGTCAACAGGGCAGCCTAGGTCAACTGACCCGGTGGGTCCCGCGTGTCGATGACTAGACTAACTAACCTAATTAAAATTAACCCTAACTAACTTGGTTGGCAAGGCAGGCCCGCGATCATGACCCAGGGTCAAATCCCTAGTCAACCGGGCTAATCCACCGCATCTAGTCAGCCGCAACCACCGACGCCGGGCGAGGCTCGGGATCGCTCCTCCGGCGACCAAAAGCAAGGCGGAGGGCATCTACGCGGAGCTGGCAAACGCGCGCTTCCAACGGGGCAAGTGGGAGTAGCTGGGGTGGCCGGAGCTCGCCGGAAAAGAGCTCGTGGCGGCGGCCGGCGTGCGGGTGTGCTCGGGGTCGGCGTTATACTGCACGGCAGGGGCCACGGCGGGGTGCTACGGGCACCTGGTGATGCAATGAGCGCTATGGTGCGGTCGGTTGCGGCTCTAGGTGTCGGTGGCCACGGCGGCGGCATGGCCGGCGGAGCCAAGCTCCTGGCCGCGACGGCAATGGCGTTAGCGGAAGCAAAAGGGCCAGAGGAGAGGGGGGTCGAAGCGGAAGCTCACAACGGTTGCAGTGGAACCAACGGCGATCTCGGAGGTGGTCCGAAGTGGGCGGAATGACGATGGCAATCTCGGGCGGCCGGCGATGAAGAAGGCGGCGATGACGGCTCCACGAGGCGTTCGGCACCTCATAGCTTGATGGGGAGGTAGCAGGCGATGTGGCGGAGCTCGCAAGCACAACGGGTGGTTGAGGGGACGGCGGGGAGCGCGTGGGCAACGAATGGCAGGGACGGCGACGTTCGCTTTTCGGGAGAGAGAGCGACAGACGCGGGAATGAGCACGGGGGAGAGTGCGAGGCGGTCGGGGAGGTTCCGTGGCGCTCTTGGCGCCCTCCAGCAGTAGCGGCGGCAAGCAGGAGGTGGCCGGGCGCGTGCCGGCGTGCGTCGGCCACGCGCGCTGCCCACTGGCGCGAGGAAGACGACAGGGGGGAAGGCTGCTGGGCTGGGCCAACAGAGCTGGGCCGCCAGCGGGCCGGCCAGGTAAGGGCAGGTGAGTTTGGTAGGTTCCTTTCTCTCGCTTGTTTTTCTATTTCTTTCTGTTTTCTAGTTTTTGGCTATTTGTTTTGATTCAGTAATAATACCAAACCATTTCATAAAATCCTAGAAACAATTATGGGTGCTTTCTAAATTATTTTAGTGACCCTTAACAATTTCCAACATTTTTGGAGCATCTAAAATATATATAGCATTAAAAGGCCCCAATTCAAATACAATATGAGTTAATTCAAAAATCCAAAAATGGTCTAAGAATATATTCATCATTTTTGGCAGAGGTTTCCACCTTAACCAGAAATCATGAACTTTTCTTAGAAACTTTTTGGGTTTACTGAAAAGGATTTTGATCCACCCTAGTTGAGGTGATTTAATGCTAGGGTTTGAACATCCCCATTTCAAGTTTAAGCAAAATTTAAACATGATGCACACATGAAGCTAGCCTAGTGCAATACCAGAAGCTAGGGATGTGACAACTGGCCCCCACTAAACAAGAATCTCGTCCCGAGATTCAAGATGTGAGGTAAGAAGACAGAGGGGACACAAAGCTATCATGATCTTCAAGATCCAACTTGCACTTCATAGGAACGTCGATTCCTTCATCGTCTTTGTCTCGACGACTTGCTCTAAGAACTCCAGCTATCATGACAACGAGAGGAAAGGGAGAACTCTAGAAGGATCGATCTTCTCGAGGATCGGACAACTCAGGATTAACTCACGGAATGAGACATAGCAACATCTCTCGAGCTGAGACATGAAGCATATATCTGAAGGAATGGAGTGAGATAGATGACGAAAATTCACTAGGTAGACAACAATTCTACACTTAAGAGGGTGGTGAATGGTTGTCAACGTAGCAAGGACTTGAGTTGCCATGATACCATAATGAGACATCCTAGATGAGGTGACTCGCAGAATCTTCCCTTAAGTGGCAAAAGAATTACCTTTGACTTAGAGATCATTGAAACTCTTCATAACAGCTTAAGACAATTTACAATTGATCGATTGGAAGAACTCGAAGGAATGGCAAACTCGAACTAGGATGGATGATGTGGACTACCCTGTTGAAGACAACGCAATGGATGACTTTTGCTTATCATCGGAAATGGATGGGACCCATGGTTGGACCACCTCTGAAGATGATCCTGAACAACAATTGCTGAGAAGGGCAATCCAAAGGAATTTGGCACAAGGCGGTGCAAGCTGGGAACAAAATGCAAATGTCGGAAATGTTCCAACCATCATATCTGCCTGAGATTCAGATCTGGTTAGAAACAAGATACTTCAGACTCACATGTCTGAAAAGAAAAGTTGCAACACAAATCGACGAGATGGAGTTGCGAGATTCTCGGGGAATGAACCACGATAGCAAGCTCCAAAACATGAGTTGGTTCTGCTACATACAAGTGAATACGCTGTCCCAGACAAGCATGACCACGTAGTAGTCTTATAATACAACACTACCGAGTTCAGGTGGGGCACCATCAACAAGGATATCGAAGTCGTGTGCATGAACTAGTATTCGCACATCAACTCCTTTTCCTTGAACAAATCAATCAGTGGCTTGGTGTGCTAAGAATACATATAGAATGAAGGTTGCAAGTCTTCAAACCATAGAATACTTCGCACATATGCATGACTGACTTGAGATGGTTCCGAAGGAAGCAAAACAATCTTTCTCGAACCCACGGCAACTTGCACCAAATGCACAAGGATTCGAGGAAATCACTTCTTCCATCCAAGCATAAGCTTCATGAACGGAGCATGAAGGCATTGCTTACAAAGTTTCCAACACTAGGTTGATGTTCAACATGAATCATGGGGGAGACAAAATGCTGCTGATGGGTTCAACAACAACTCATCGGAATTTTCCATATCACTGGACTTCCACCATCATGTGAACACGGTGATAGCATTGATCAGACCAAAAGATGTAATGGTGTATGCTCAAGGGATCAACCATGAGTAAGACAACATTATGAACATCGTTGGTTCTGATTTGACTTGACAATAGCCCATACTCAAGTCAAAGTTTTGGCAAGGCAATAGATCCAACAACTGATCACGAGGACCAATCAATGGAGATGTTATCTTTCTTCAACACACACCCAAAAGGATATCCCTTAAAATGAACTAAGTCGGACAAGCTTTTATCTTCCAACTCTCCAAGTTTTTGTTTGGCTTAACCAACTAGCTCAGGGATATCCAACACAGATTCTTGGAGAATGGCTGGTTTAGAGGAAAACCAACTTGACCACGAGCTCAACATAACGGTCGGTGTGGCCTGGTGATACTTCCGAGAAGATCTTCGTAAAATCACGAACCAATCGATATGTTACTAAGCTCAAGAACAATCTTGCTTTTCAGGGCAAGATGATATGATCAAAAGAGTGAGGGATTGACACAATCCTAACTCTTGATCGAAGAGTGCACTAGGAAAAATGGACTAGGTAGCACGATCAGTCTTAGAATAGTGATTCGATAACCAACATGCTAATAATAATATTAATGTCCATTAACTACCAAGCAACACGGTTGCTAGGAGTATTGATTTCACACATCACGATTCACCTGTCGGCATTCCGGTTACAACAACACGGGACCGAGGAATGAATAATGATAGCGAGAAGTATCATCAAGATCAAGAATTCATGAGAAATGGTGCAATTCTCATGACAATCCTGACATAAAGAGGGCAATACTTCGGGGTGGAACAGAATCAAAAGGTGGATTGGCATTTTGACCTGCAGAATACAACTACTTTGACCCAATCCTAGATATGGATGAGGTACTGGAGTTTGTTTCTCCTATTCATTCTGAAATAGAACGGCTTGACGGACCACAAGAGTAGTGGCATCGTTGAACACGAATGCATAACTACTCCTGACTATCAATCGATAGACGAGGGCCAGAAAACAACTAAGGAGGGACAACTCAAGGAACACATGTTTTTCGGAGTTGTGGATGCATGGATTAGTATGTCGAACCAAGTTCAACATGTTTCTCCCGGATAACCCATGCAGATAGGTAGGACTGGCAGAGTCACAATTATGGATGGAGAACTCCTCAAGAGTACTCTGATTGTGATCTCTTGGTTCAAAGAACTTCTGCCAAGAATGGTTCATGGTATTTGGAAGAATGATGTACCACGAACCTCGAGGACTATCGCAAAGGTTACTAATATCCTAAAGGAACTAGCAAACACTATCAACATGAAGTAGGTAGGGTGAATTTTGGGCTCAAAACCCAGGAGTAGAATACCTACTACTAAGTGGCATCACGGGATGCTATCGAGAATGATGGCCAGAATCATCACACTGGGAACACAACGCCTGGCTGGATTACTAGGTGATACTCTAGACACCTAGGGTCATAATAATAGTTCCAACATATATGTCGAGGCAATAGAGTACCTCAACTCACCGATTAGTGTGCTTAATCTGGCCCAAAAGGACATCAGGAACGGAGGAAGGGATTTGCAAATGCATCGGACTATTTTAGAAACACAGGATGACTCGGACAAAGATAACGGCTGTAAATGCTCAAAATGATTTGAGACATCCTGCAAAAATGGTGGCATAACCACTCAAAAGCATAAAATCAAGGTTCCGAGACCAACTATGAACACACATAAGTAGTAGAAACTGAACTGGGGCTTAAATCCAACAATCCTATAAGTCTATGGATTAGTAACACGTCATCCTGATGGATAGATGAGAAGGCCTAACTCTTAATCCCCGTAGAAGAGAAGAGGTTGACTGCATCGGAAAGGCCATGAGGTATAAGGAGTAAAAAGAGCCTTACGTTCCTTCCACAATCAATTCCCTTATATAACTAAAGCATTTATAGACACAACTTCGACCGGTTTGGCTTGGTAATCCTCTGAGCAACAGCTCTGATACCAAACCTGTCAGGACCCCGATTCCAAGTCACATCGATCTAGCCGGTAACACCTCATATCACTTTGCGGCCTCACGCACGGTATTCCCACGGGTGTCGCCTTACCATGGCCCGGGACCGTTTGCCCCTTTTGGCTCACGTATATGATAGCGTCGCTAGCATCGATATGATGAAGAACCGGGCCGACATGGCGCCAGAACCCAAAGCGGCACTAACCCATGGGGACAGGCATACATGAATCAACTTCGAGCATGTCGGTCATCAACGTATGAATCCGAGGCTGTAACCTTTGGGCTATGAGGACTACGGTAACCCGGGTTGTAGCGAGCTAGGCAGGACTCCGGATGTCACCAGCGTGACATTTCCCGAAGGGACGGAACCACGAACGAAGTGAAACACATGCCGGCCAATCAAGTGTCCAGAAGCAGTAGTCTTTGGGCTAGCAGGACTCAGTGAACCGGGCAGTAGCGGACTACTATCGCCAGAAGCACTAGACTACATTTCCCCATATGAGAGGCTGCTAAGGATAAACAACTAGTTTGTCGGATCCCACACCTTCCAAGCATTTCAATCATACACACAATATGCGCGATATGTGTAAATACAACATGGCATCACAACATAACTCTACGACTCAAGTATGTATTCATTAGGCTCCGAGGAGCGAGATATTACAAACATGGGTCTCATGACCCAACACTCAGAGCATACGAGTCAAGGCACATGCGGAAGCTTAACATGTCTGAGTACATACATGTACAAATGAAAAAGGCTGAGAAGCCTGACTATCTACCAGATCCTGCCGAGGGCACAAGATCGTAGCTGAGGTAACAAGCTAAACGTCGAAGTCCACGCAGAACTACTAGCGAGACTGAAGTCTCTCTGCAAAAACATAAAATAGGCAAACGTGAGTACAATTGTACTCAGCAAGACTTACATCAGAACTAGCTACACATGCAACCTTATCAACAAAGGGAGGGTGGAGTTTGACTGCAGCAAGCCAGCTTTGACTCGGTGGCTATCCTGAACTACGACTGCAAGTAACTCTTTTGAGGTGGCGCACACGAGTCCACATATTCACCATATCAATACACCACTATGGATCTGTTCCCGTCTTCCTACGAGAACGCCATCCATAGCACTCACACTTATCTTGCGCATTTTAGAGTATCCACTTTCACTTGTCTATGAACTGTTATAGGCAACCCAGAAGTCCTTTTCCGCGGACACGACTATTCGAATAGATCATATTAACCCTGCAGGGGTGTACTTCTTCACACATGCTCTCGCCACTTACCGCCATGTACACCTCGTGTATCTCGGCAACCTTCAAGCGGAAGCCTGGCGAGGGAGTCGGCCACGACCTGACTAACCACACAAGTCTCTCGTCCAGGTTTATCGCCTATTCAGATTCCATCCGCAAGGAGATCCGGCCGGGGTGTCGCTCACGGCCCCAAACGATGTGTGCAGGGTTCCCAAGTCCATCATCCGAGTGCCACTTGGTACACCGGGCCACTGTGCCTAGTCTGTCCCAAGCCCACCTGTACCGGGTGCCACTTGGTAGACTACTAACACTACCTACAAACACCAGAAACTAGTTGCAACTCCTGGACAGAGATCAAGTTGATTAATAAGTCAAGAGAGCTTGGAGCGCCCGGAGCCCAATGTGTGGTAGTAACTGTTCATGGATCACAAACACAGAACTCAGTTCCTAAGGGGCGGCTTCAATGAGACAACCCACCATGTACTCCTACATGGCCTCTCACCGCTACCTTTACCAAATCGTGTTCACACACTTAGCTCTCAACAGTAGGACATGTTCACACACCTCCAATTCATCCCCGATGAATCAGACCTGACTCAACTCTAAGCAGTAGCAGGCATGACAAACAAGCATGAATGAGTAGGCACAACAGGCTCAAACAACTCCTACTCATGCTAGTGGGTTTCATCTATTTTACCGTGGAATGACAGGTCATGCAAGAGGATAAAGGGGTTCAGCTACCGCAGCAAGTAATGTATGAATCGTTGTTGTCCTAATGCGATAAAAGAGAGCAGGAGCGAGAGAGTGGGATTGTATCAGAATGAACAAGGGGTTTTTCTTGCCTGGCACTTCTGAAGATATTATAGTTCTTCATCGGTGTCATCGAGCTCATCGTCGGAACCATGTCTATCGAGAGGGGCAAACACCGGCAAACAAGGAAGAACACAATCAATGCAATGCAACAATTATGATGCATGATTATGACATGACAATATGATGTGATTTGGCCTAATGCAACTAGCAACACAATTAAGTGTAGTTGGATTGAACCCAAGGTTCAAATTCAAACTCCACATGTGATTATTTAAATGCCATTCATATGATTTGTCCTAAACAACAGCTATAGGTTGTTCTAACATGCATGAAAAAGGTACAGATGGATAGATTGAATTTTATTTTTCTGATTAATTTTCATATATAAATTATTTCATTTGGAGTTACGGTTGAATTTCTGTGAATTTTACAAGTTTTAAACATTTTCTGGTATTTCTAAATATTTAGAATTAAACTAATTCCAGAAAATGAATTACTTGTCGGCCTTACATCATCATGACGTCGGCCAGTCAACGGGCAGCCAGTCAACTGACTAGTGGGTCCCGCGTGTCAGTGATTAGACTAACTAACCTAATTAAAATTAACCCTAACTAACTTGGTTAGCCGGGCAGGGCCCGCACGTCAGTGACCAAGGGGGGTCAAATCCCTGGTCAACCGGGGCTAATCCACCGGCGTCTAGCCGCCGGTAACGACCAGACGCGGCGGAGGCTCGGGATCGCTCCTCCGGCGACCAAAAGCAAGGCGGAGGGCATCTACGCGGAGCTGGCAAACGCGCGCTTCCAACGGGGCAAGTGGGAGTAGCTGGGGTGGCCGGAGCTCGCCGGAAAAGAGCTCGTGGCGGCGGCGTGCGGGTGTGCTCGGGGTCGGCGTTATACTGCACGGCAGGGGCCACGGTGGGGTGCTACGGGCACCTGGTGATGCACTGAGCGCTATGGCGCGGTCGGTTGCGGCTCTAGGTGTCGGTGGCCACGGCGGCGGCATGGCCGGCGGAGCCAAGCTCCTGGCCGCGACGGCAATGGCG
Organism: Aegilops bicornis; assembly: GCA_021605145.1. NCBI lineage: Eukaryota > Viridiplantae > Streptophyta > Magnoliopsida > Poales > Poaceae > Aegilops > Aegilops bicornis. The sequence continues at coordinate 292,270,840 of CM038672.1, read as the reverse complement.
TTAGCGGAAGCAAAAGGGCCAGAGGAGAGGGGGGGTCGACGCGGAAGCTCACAACGGTTGCAGTGGAGCCAACGGCGATCTCGGAGGTGGTCCGACGTGGGCGGAACGGCGATGGCAATCTCGGGCGGCCGGCGATGAAGAAGGCGGCGATGACGGCTCCACGGGGCGTTCGGCACCTCATAGCTTGATAGGGAGGTAGCAGGTGGCGGAGCTCGCAAGCACAACGGGCGGTTGAGGGGACGGCAGGGAGCGTGTGGGCAGCGAACGGCGGGGACGGCGACGTTCTGTTTTTGGGAGAGAGAGCGACAGAGGCGGGAATGAGCACGGGGGAGAGTGCGAGGCGGTCGGGGATGTTGCGTGGTGCTCTTGGCGCCCTCCAGCAGTAGCGGCGGCAAGCAGGAGGTGGTGGCGGCGCGTCGGCGTCGTCACGCGCTGCCCACTGGCGCGAGGAAGACGACAGGGGGGAAGGCTGCTGGGCTGGGCCAACAGAGCTGGGCCGCCAGCAGGCCGGCCAGGTAAGGGCAGGTAAGTTTGGTAGGTTCCTTTCTCTCGCTTGTTTTTCTATTTCTTTCTGTTTTCTAGTTTTTGGCTATTTGTTTTGATTCAGTAATAATACCAAACCATTTCATAAAATCCTGGAAACAATTATGGGTGGTTTCTGAATTATTTCAGTGACCCTTAACAATTTCCAATATTTTTGGAGCATCTAAAATATATATAGCATTTAAAGGCCCCAATTCAAATACAATATGAGTTAATTCAAAAATCCAAAAATGGTCTAAGAATATATTCATCATTTTTGGCAGAGGTTTCCACCTTAACCAGAAATCATGAACTTTTCTTAGAAACTTTTTGGGTTTACTGAAAAGGATTTTGATCCACCCTAGTTGAGGTGATTTAATGCTAGGGTTTGAACAACCCCATTTCAAGTTTAAGCAAAATTTAAACATGATGCACACATGAAGCTAGCCTAGTGCAATACCAGAAGCTAGGGATGTGACAGCATGAGAGGTCGCGGCACACATATCACGTTAGTTTCCTACACTAGAGGATTGATCCTCCATCCGGTTCCTCTTACCGAGCACCGGACAGTGTCTCAGGGGCTACTGACTATAAGAGGTTTTTTCTCTGTCCCTTACCTCGAAACCTATTAACAGGTTGCTGCAGGCTTCGTTCGGTCCACTCTTGGCGGACTGAACCTTCTCGATCACTGCGCTCATAAGAACATGGTGCTCGTCCATAACGGAGGCCCCTCGTAGCGCCTCCATCAGGTTATCCGGTGCCCCTAGATGGACAGGGACCACCGACGGAAGTGGCGCACCCCCTACTTCGAAGAGGGCTACCCGCCCGACTCCGGAGCCATATGGGTCTCCAGAATCGTATTCGGCTGAGGGCCGAGCTGGGTGCGGCCCCCTTCACCAGTCCCCACAGGGATCGTTTCCTCCATGCGTCCGGCAGTAGAGGCTTCGCCTCGTGGCACCTCCTGGACAGCGTCCTGGGCTCCCCCCTGGTTTGTATCGGCCCTTCAGGACAGCACTTCGGTGTCGTCCCTGGCCCCGGGGGAATAAGCAGGTGGTGGCAACTGGCTCGCCATCTCTGACGGAGCCAACGAACTTCCAGACAAGGATCGCTCGATTAGGTCGCGGGCCGGACTACAATGGTACAGTTAACTACATCAAGATAATGGAGAGAAAGGGCTGGATACGCGCATAAATAAGCCATATCACTTATGATGCGACCTGGGGCTTAATGCGGGGGCGTCGTTCCGGACTACTATCAACGTCCCACGCGGTGTTGGCCGCCGGAACGCCCTTCCCCTTTTTGGGCGCCTCCGCCTCCAGATGCGCCGCAGCCGCCCTCTTCTTCTTCCTCTCCTCAGGGGGAGGATTGTTTTCTTCCTCCTCATCCTCTTCCCCGTCATTGTCCTCAGGGACAGAGGAATGAGTTTCATCGTCTTCGGACGCAGCGTTCGAAATACCCTTATGAGAGAGGCCACTCTTGCCCCCTTTGCCTTCTTCTTGGCCTTCTCCTCCAGCACCGGCACTACCATCTCCGCCAAGCGCGGGATGACTGTTCTTCGGGCAATGGAGCCAGACACTGGATCCGCTTCGCCCTCTCTCTCCAGTCCTGAAAGAGCAACAATAAAAGCTCAGATATCATCCTCGAAACAATTAGGTTGGGGACTCATTCAAAATAACCTACCTTGCTGGCGGGGTATGTAAAATCGTGACCACAGTCGGAATCCATGGCCGGTGGTTTTTCATTGCCCTTGAAGAGCAATTTCCATGCGCCTTCGTGCGTAGTCTCGAAGAGCCTCGCCAGAGTCCGGTGCCTCTTTGGATTAAACTCTCACAGCGGGCGGCTTCGGCGCTGGCATGGAAGGATCCGGCGAACTAACATCACCTGGATCACGTCAACCAGCTTGACGCTCTTGGTCACCATGCTCTGAACGCGCGTCTGCAGCGCTATCAGCTCGTTAGGAGAACACCAGTCCGGACTCTTCTCGACTCAGGAGGTGAGTCGCATAGGAGCGCCGGAGCGGAATTCGGCAGCTGCGGCCCAGGTAGTGCTGCGTGGTTCTGTGATGAAGAACCACTGCTTCTGCCACTCCTTTACCGTATGCACGAAAGTGCCTTTGGGCCAAGAGACGTTGGACAATTTGCTCACCATGACCCACTGCACTCCGCATGCTGGCCATCCACCACCTTCGGCTTCATGTTGAAGACTTTGAGCCACAGCCCAAAGTGGGGTTGGATGCGGAGGAAGGCCTCGCACACGACAATAAACGCCGAGATGTTGACGAAGGAATTCGGGGACAGATCATGGAAATCTACCCCGTAGTAATACATTAACCCGCGGACGAAGGGGTGGAGTGGAAACCCTAGCCCGTGGAAGAAATGGGGGAGGAATACCACCCTCTCTGTGGGCTCCGGCGTGGGGACGATCTGTCCCTCGGCCGGTAGGCGGTGGACAATCTCCTTCGCCAAAGCTCCGGCCGCCCGGAGCTCAGTAATGTCCTCCTCCGTGATGAAGGGGACCATCCATTTGCCCTGACCACCGGATACAGACATGGTTGCTTGAGTGGAAAGGAGATGAAAACTTGGGCACTGTAGCTTGAGACCGGGAAGGCGGAGACGAAGAGAAAGCGTGAGAAGAGGAAGAGGTGGTCCTTATCCTCTTATAAAGGCAGTAAATATTAAAACGCCTCCTCGCTCGCCTTAAAATTCACCTATTCCCAAAGATTGTGCAAACGGCACGGTTGGGTTACCCATGCCTGCATTGATGAGAATCCCCCAATAAGGGGACACGATCTCTGCTTCGACAAGACGTGCCAATAGCGACCGCGTCTCGAAACGTGGGACAAACGGTTCGAAATTGTAAACGAACGAACGTAATGCAGAAAGATGTTAGCGGATGGAACTCGTGTAAAATATATATATTCTCTCTGCGGTTGTGCATGGTGTTTAACAGGTCCGGATACAATCATCGCGTCCGAAGACTATCTTGGAGTTCGGAAGAAGGTTCAGGGGCTACTGAGGGAGTCCTAGACTAAGGGGTCCTCGGGCGTCCGGCCTGTTATCTACTGGGCCGGACTAATGGGCTGTGAAGGCGTGAAGGCTGAAGACTATACCCGTGTCCGGATTGGACTCTACTTGGAGTGGAAGACAAGCTTGGCGACCGACTATGAAGACTCCCTCTTATGTAACCGACTCGTCTATATAAACCGGAGAGCACAGTCCGGATAGGACAGATTCATTACCATATACTCATAGGCTAGACTTCTAGGGTTTAGCCATTACAATCTCATGGTTGATCAGTTCTTGTAACACTCATATTCATCAAGATCAATCAAGCAGGAAGTAGGGTATTACCTCCAAAGAGAGGGCCTGAACCTGGGTAAACATTGTGTCCCCCTTCTCCTGTTACCATCGATCCTAGATGCACAGTTCGGGACCCCCTACCCGAGATCCGCCGGTTTTGACACCGACAGCCGTGGCGCGTGGCTCTGACTGCCCATGCACAAGTAAAGGGGTACAAAGGTGCGCCCCTACTTTTGTAAACCGACAGGAGCCCCGGGCCTGGGCCACACATAAGCGTGACATGTTGTTGGGCCAGGCCCAGAACGGTGTGCGGGCAGGAGGGGCGGATTTTTACAATGGTAATTTTCCCGTCTGCTGCGCTTCCCCACGACCCGCGTGGAACGCGCAACGTGGGGGAGCGGCGCGTGAAGTGGGCGGCATGCGTGAGGCGATTCCCGCACGCATGCGTCACATCGTGGTTAATGGGGAAAAGAGGCGGCCCGTGCCTTCCCCGTAAAAGGGAATAACTTTGGGTGCGCTGCTCATTTTACCCCCTTGTGCCTTCTCCAATCTCAGAGCCGCCGCCCCCTTCTCCTTCCTCCCTAAGCTTCGTTCTTGCTCGCCGCCACTGCGTCTCCACCGCCTTCTATCTCTTGCTCCCCCTAGCCGCCATGGCGCCCAAATCCACCAAGGGCAAGGGAGTGACCAAGGACGCGGAGCGACGGAGCCGCCGGAGAGCGTGCTGGCGGTGCAGAGGATGCAGCTCGCCTACTTCCATTTGACGGTCGACGTATTCGTGCTTCGGGAGGCCTTCAAACCCCTGTGGGGGGTGAAGACGGGGGGAGAGAAGACGGGGCATCCAGCTACGCGCGTCATCCCCGCCAATTGTGCCGAGGCCGCTCCAAATTAGTACCCTTTCTTCGTCGACTACTTCTCCTGGGGGCTTTGTCCTCCCTACTCTGATTTCTTCAGCGATGTCATGCACATCTACGGCTTCCACCTGTTGGATTTTACTCCAAACGCCATGGCGTGCATGGCTCTTTTCGTGCACCTCTACGAGGGCTTTGCCGGGGTGCATCCCAACACGGCGCTCTTCCGCCACTATTTCTCCCCTCGGATCCAACCGGGGGCGCCATCTCTGGTTGCATCACCTGGATCCCAACATTCAAGGGCGCGTACCAGGAGGGCGCCATGAAGTAGAGATGGGAAGAATGGTGAGACCGGTGGTGCTGGATCGAGCAGAAAGACCCGCCAGCATTCTGCGACGTTCGCCGGGTGCCGCCGGTCCACAGAAGCGATTGGAGCGGCGTCGACGCCGATGACGAGAAGCTCACGATCGCCACCACCAGGATCCTTTAGCTCACCGAGGCTGGGCTCACCCTCGAGATGATCGGGGCGTACTTCATCCGCCGCCGCATCGCTCCGCTGCACGACAAGGGGCGGCCGGCCTGGCTCTTCACGAACGCCGCTGACATCATGAGGCTTCGCCACGGCCTGGACCACAACTTCACGGTGATGGGGCACGCTCACTTACGCCAGCTCTTTCTTTTGACAGCGTGGGCCGAGACGGCGAGGTCGAGCAGACCGGCAAGGCTGCATGGGCCGCCGTGAAGGCCGGCAAGGTTGCCAAGGGGCCCTTATTCCGGTTGCCGGCAGGAGTGGTCCCGCTGAGCAATAACTCGCGCCGGACCGATATCATCGCCATGATGCCGCTCTGCAACATGCATGGCCCCGACCTGACCTGGGTCGAGCCGGAAGACATCCAGGTGTAGTAGTTCTTCAACTCCTTGCACAAGGGGTATGTCACCGATGAGCCGCGACTCATCCAGGACACCACCCAGGTGGAGCTGGACTACATCGCCGCCCGGGCGGAGGAGGCGAAGCTTGCCGAGGAGGCCGGCAGCACCGGCGGCATGGAGGACAAGGCCGCGGCAGAAGCGGAGGAGAAGGAGCTCGCCGAGTGGGCGGAGGCCGCTGGGGAGGCCAGCAGTGCCGGCGCCGGGGCTCGTCTCGTCGAAGACGTGGTCGGTGAGTCGTCGGGGGAGGAGGCCGATGAGGAGGAGGTCGTTGCCGTCAACCCTCCGGTCACGGGAAGCGGGCGAGTCCTGCGGCGGACCATTTCTGGCAAGCCGATCCGGCCTGGCAAGGCTGTCCCGTCGCAGTGGGCCCAGGAAGGGTCCGCACGCCAAACCCGGGGCGCGGCGGCGAGGAAGCTGGCGAAGGCCGCAGTGGCGAAGAAGAAGGCAACTGCCTCCTCTTCGACCAGGCGTAGCTTGACTCCACCTTCTTCCCCCCCCCCTCCGGCAAATGTTGGCACAGAGGTCGACTTCGACTACGGGTCCCTCAGCCCAAGGAGGAAGAGGAAGGCAACAGAGGAGGAGATGAATGTTGAGTAAGCAACTTGCTCCTTTTCACCATCTCTGTTTCCTCAGTCTGTGTAGCACCTCTTGACTTGTTTTCATCCTTGCAAGGACGCGGAGACGCTGGCCCAGAGGGTAAAGAGGGCCAAGGCCTCGGCGGGCGGCCAGCCCCCGCCTAGTGCTTCAAGGGCGCCACTGGTGGTGTTGAGCAGCCCGGACAGCAGCCATCGGCGCAGCCCCCAGCGTAAGTTCACCGCTCACCCCTCGTCGACATGTGTCACGGGTATGATACTTTGGCGTTGACCTTGCCGCATATGCAGGAGGAGAGCAGCAGCAGGAGGAGCCACAGAGGTCCACTCTTAACACGTCGCCCCCATCAACCACACCGCCCCGAGGGGCATCCCCGGCAAGGGCGCCAAGCACCGAGCCCACACACATGGAGGAGGAGGAGGAGAACTGGGGCGCTCGAGGCTTCGCCTCGGCGCCAGATGTTGGCAGGGAGGGGACTTCTGCTTCCCAGCCTGGCACTAGTAAGTCTCTGGCCTTCCGTCCCTGCTCTTTCTTCTCTTTTTTTGCTGATTCTTCGTCTTGGCTTCACCTCACCCTCTTCTTGACATCCAGACCCTCTCTCGGCGGACCGGGAGGACCTGGACACCGTCATTGAGGACGTCGTCAAGAGCGCCGCGACGGAGGCCGAGAAGATCGCCGCCGAGGAAAACGCCAGGGGCACCGTGGAGGACGCCGCCGAGGGGCCTGCCAGGGAGCTCGGCAAACTTACTACCGAGGAGGCCGGCATGGGGCCTGCCGGAGGGACCGACAAGGCTGTTGCCGAGGAGGAGGTGGTCGATCACCAGCATTCCTCCTCTGCTGCCTTTGGCTCTGGCAAGTACCTGAAGGTGAGCGACGACCTCTTCGTCCACCTTCCCGAGATCCGCCGGTTTTGACACTGACATTGGTGCTTTCATTGAGAGTTCCACTGTGCCGTCGGCAAAGGACTCGATGGCCCCTTCGATCGTCAGTAATGACGTGGTCTAGGGAGAAACCTTCCTCCCCAGACAGATCTTCGTATTCGGCGGCTTCGCACTGCGGGCCAACTCGCTTGGCCCTCTGGAGCAGATCGATAGTTACGCCCCTGGCCACCAGGTCAGGTTCGGAACCTTAAAATACGTTGTGGATATCCGTAGAAACTTTATCTTCGAGGGATTTGATACCGCGGCGATCGCTCCCCATTTCTCCGATGAACATGACCTAAATCTGTCATCAGAGCACACCCAGGAAATGGATCATGTTGCTGCAACGGCCTCAGTACCAAAGCAGATCACGCCCTGCGAGGCCATGAAGTCCGCGGCGTTGGAGCCGCACACGGACTCGACATCCTGCAATGCTTGCGCCAACGGAACCCCGGACTCGTTTCCGGCTACACGTTCCAAACCGGATACACCTGCGGACACCGAGCTGGATCGGTTGTCGATTTTCTAATTTAGCGCCGCAGACGTCTTCCAGCATTTCCCTTTGGGTGACATACTAAATTCTTTGAAGAACTTGTCCTTGGAGGAAGACTCATAGACGAACTATGTTTGGTTCGAGCTAGAGGCGGACGACGAGGAATTTTTCTTCCCACTCGCCACCCACCTCATAGCCACCGTCGACGACTTAACCGACGTGCTTGACTATGGCTCCGAAGACATAACCGATATGGACGACGATGCCGACAGTGAGCAAGGACACCCGCCATTCACTGGACATTGGACGGCCACCTCATCGTATGATGTATACATGGTTGATACACCCAAGGGATCTAGCGATGACAAAGAAGAGCCAGATAAGAATAAAACTTACGAGACGCAGTCCAAGCGACGGCGCCCTAACGCCGTTCTAAGCCTCGCCGCTCAAAGGATAGCAATACTGGTACTAGAGAAAATAGCACTCCGGGCGACGCCGAAAACAATGAAGACCCTGTCGGAGCTACATCCGAACAGGAGGAACATGACGACAGGCAAGACAACCCCGATGAGCAGGCGATTGAAGATGACTCGGGGGACGATAGTTACCGTCCACCCTCCGAAGAGGAGACAAGCCTCGGCAATGAAGATTTCATCGTACTTGAGGACCCTCTGGAGCAAGATCGCTTTCAGCTTCAAGTCATAGCCACTACAAGGAGCCTGAAAAAGAAGCAGCAACGGCTTCAAGCTGAACAAGATCTGCTCGTCGACAGATGGACTGACATCCTGACAGCGGAAGAATACAGCCTCAAGCGCCCAACCAAGAGCTACCCAAAACGCAGACTGCTACCTCAATTTGATGAGGAGGCACCGGAGCACACATCTCCCTCGCGTAATGCGGAACGACCACCACGTGGTCGAGACAGGGTGGCCGACCGGCCACCACGCGGTCGGGATAAAGCGGCAACTCAGGCCGAACAGCAGCCAGCCCAACTACCCCGCAAAAATAAAGGCAGAAGAATTCGGGGTCACAAGTATGACCTCCGGCAGACCCTGGATAGTAGAGCAAGACATACAAGATCGATCTACGGATCTCGAGAACGTGCCTCGAGGCATGAAGACGTCTACCTATTCGGACGTGACAAACCTAACCACGCCCGGTCCGAATGCAGCAGATGGACTCCGTCAGAGCTACGCCGGGACACGGCACGGTACAGAGGCGCCGCACACCCTCTCTGCTTCACAGACGAGGTACTGGATCATGAATTCCCCGAGGGATTCAAGCCCGTCAATATCAAATCATACAACGGCACAACCGTTCCTGTAGTGTGGATCGAGGATTTCATCCTCCACATCCACATGGCTCGAGGAGATGATCTTCACGCCATTAAATACCTCCCACTCAAGCTCAAAGGGCCAGCTCGGCACTGGCTTAATAGCCTGCCTGAAAATTCTATCGGCAGCTGGGAGGACTTGGAAGAAGCTTTCCTAGACAACTTCCAAGGAACTTATGTCCGGCCACCAGACGCCGTTGACTTAAGCCACATAGTGCAACAACCTGGAGAATCAGCCAGAAAATTCTGCACTAGGTTCCTAACTAAAAAGAACCAGATCGTTGACTGTCCGGATGCCGAGGCCTTAGCAGCCTTCAAATACAGCATCTGCGATGAATGGCTAGCATGCCACCTCGCCCAAGAAAAGCCGAAGTCCATGGCAGCCCTCATGGCACTCATGACCCGCTTTTGCGCAAGAGAGGACGGTTAGCTGGCCCGTAGTAACAACACAGCCAGCGAGACAGGCCCCTCGGAGGCCAAGAATAGCACTGGCAAGCTTCGGTGCAACAGACACAAACGCCGAAGCAATGACAACAACACCGATGACGCCACAGTCAACGCCGGATTCACTGGCTCTAAGTCCGGCCAGCGGAAGAAGCCCTACAAAAGAAACAATGAAGGACCTTCCAGCCTGGACCGCATAATCGACCATTCGTGCCAGATACACGGCACCTCGGACAAGCAAGCCAATCATACCAACCGGGATTGTTGGGTTTTCAAGCAGGCTGGCAAGTTAAATGCCGAAAACAAGGAAAAGGGATCACAAAGTGAGGACGAGGACGAAGAGCCCCAGCAGCCGAACACTGGGGGGCAGAAGAAATTTCCCTCTCAAGTCAAAAAGGTGAACTTGATATATGCTACACACATTCCCAAAAGGGAGCGTAGGCATACACTCAGGGACGTCTACGCGGTAGAGCCAGTCGCCCCCAAATTCAATCCATGGTCATCATTTCTGATCACCTTTGATCGCTAAGACCACCCAACCAGTATCCGTCATGGCGGTTCGGCCACATTGGTCCTCGACCCAATCATCGACGGATTTCACCTAACACGAATCCTAATGGACGGTGGTAGCAGCCTCAACCTCCTCTATCAAGACATAGTTTAGAAGATGGGCATTGACCCCTCACAAATCAAACCAACAAAGATTACCTTCAAAGGAGTCATACCAGGCGTCAAGGCCAACTGTACGGGCTCAATCACGCTGGAAGTGGTCTTTGGTTCTCCGGACAATTTTCGAAGCCCGGAGTTAATCTTCGACATCGTCGCATTCTGTAGTGGCTACAACGCACTGCTCGGATGAACAACATTCGCTAGATTCAATGTAGTGCCACACTACGCTTATCTCAAGCTCAAGATGCCCGGCCCACGTGGCGTCATCACAGACAATGGCAACACGGAGCGCTCCCTCCGAACAGAGGAACAAACCGCCGCCCTAGCAGCAGAGGTACAGAGCAGACTTCTCAAGCAGCACCATAGTGCGGCTGCCGAGCCCGTGGACACCATCAAGAAGTTCCGAACTACACTGTAGCAGGACAGCAAGGCTCATCAAGAGCTCAACTAGCAATTTGGCCTCCGTCCCAGTCCCGATGAAGTAGTGGCATTCGTACCACGCGTACATAGTTACGCACTCGAAATTCCATGGACATTGATGGAGGCACTAGCTAACCCTGGATCTACAGTTCGGCTAAGACCGACCCTGGACACACTTCTTCCTTTCTGTTTCCGGTTCCTTTTCCCGCGAGCCTGATCACCAGCCCCTTCGAAGGATCGGCATACAAAGGGGGCATGCAGCAGAGGTGCGGTGGTAACCCCATAACGTTCTTCTTGACGGTATATTTACTTATTTCCCAGGACCCGCACGCTGCTCCCTCTTGATCCCGGCATGTTAAATAGTCCAGGTGCTTATCGCACTATTTGTATAAGATACGCCTTGACGTATCCATTCAGCTATAATAAAAATGATGTGTGGCCCAGTTTTTTTGGCTCTTGCCCTTTATTCCATTTCACTTCGAACTGCTTATTAGCTACATCGGTACTCTTTTGTACGTTTCATATTCGCCAGGGGCTGCTTATCACCCCGCAATACGGCAGCAAAGACCGAACACTTCTTATATATAAGTTCGGCACCCCGAATTTAGCATTATATGCATTGGCTCCGAATCATGTCTTTGGTCAATAGTTGGGTTGCCCGGCTCCTGTGCTTGCTATCCTACGTTCCGCCCTATCGGCTAGGGTAGTAAAGGGAGAACTACTGCGATTGTGCCCTGGCCTTGACCGGATGAGCACCTCAGTAGAGAAAGCCGAAAACTGACTGTCATGATACGGCGAGAGCCGGTCAGCTGTTCGAGGGTTACAAAATTGTTGGAGATTTTTTCCGCGTCACGCGAAGGAACGGTACTTCCCGATCAAATGCTGACAGCACCCTGGCTTGGACCAGGGGTTGCGCACTTGCTTAATTATAAAATTCCTATGGCAAGGTGAGGGTGTTTAAGCCGTATAGTCTGATTGCATTGTTCGTTGCGCTAAACTACTCCTTCAAGGACCATATAATTGAATCAAGATTGTTTAGATCCCATCCCGAACACCTCTGTACTAATCACGTGGGGGCAGAAGCCGACGATTGGCCAACCCTCATATTGCATATAACACGGCCGCACAGGAGGAAACAATTTAAAGCATAAGGAAATTACATTACAAAACAAAGCTTTGTCTTTATAATACAAGGCAAAGGACAACACAAATGTATTCATTCGAAAATAACGTCCTGCGAACATTGAGCTGCCACAAGTCGAGACCCCTCTATGATATCCGTAAAGTATTTCTCGGGTGTGCGGTGCTCCTTGCCTTCCGGCGGCCCGCTGGCTAGTTCCACAGCGTTCATCTTCGCCCACCACATCTTGCAGCGAGCGAAGGCCATACGGGAGGCCCTCAATACATGCAGAGCGCTTGACGACGTCCAGCCACGGACAGGCTTCCACCAGGCGCCTCACGAGTCCGAAGTAGATGCCGGGTATAGCTTCGGCTGGCCATAGCCGGATCCTCAAATCATTCATGGCTAGTTCGGCCACCCTGTGAAGCTCCACCAGTTACTTCAGCTGATCGGTGAAGGACACGGGATGTTTCGGCGTCGCATACTGCAACCATAATAGCTTCTCCATAGAACCTCCTACTTCGGCTCCGTAGAACGCTGCAGTGTCTGATACGCTGCGTGGTAGATCCGCAAAAGCTCCTGGGGAACTCCGAACCCGGGTTAGTAAAAGGTACTGCCTCTCCGCATACTTGCGTTGCATCTTAAAAGCCTTACCTGTCGTGATCTTCCTGGCCTCCTGGATCTCCTGGATGACGGCCTGGGCCTCATTCCGCGCGGTTTTTGCGCCCTGACGAACCTTGGTGAGCTCAGCCTCCTGATCCGACGCATCATTCTCCAAGGTCTCACATTTTTTCACTGCATCATGGAGCTCCCGCTGGATTTCCTTGATATGGGCCTTGAGCTTCTTACGAGCGGCTTGCTGCTGGAAAACCTTCTCCTCGGCCTTGCCCAGGGCCTTCCTCAGGGCCTCGACCTTGGTCGCGGCCCCTGCATACATTTCGACATTACAGTCAATACACAACGTCTCCGTTTTCTAAACACACAGCAAGATGTTACTTACCTTGCTTCTCCTGCAGCCGCACCCTAACCTTGCCGAGCTCATTCTTGGTCTGCTCCAACCTTTGCTTCGGTTCAGAGACTTCGGCAGCATGAGAGGTCGTGGCCAACAACGACACCTGCTCATGCACACACATCACGTTAGTTTCCTACACTAGAGGATTGATCCTCCATGCGGTTCCTCTTACGGAGCACCGGAAAGTGTCTCAGGGGCTACTTACTATAGGATGTTTTTTCTCTGTCCCTTACCTCGAAACTTGTCAACGGGTTGTTGCAGGCTTCGTTCAGTCCACTCTTGACGGACTGAACCTTCTCGATCACCGCGCTCATAAGAACACGGTGCTCGTCCATAACAGAGGTGCCTCGTAGCGCCTCCATCAGGTTATCCGGCGCCCCTGGATGGACAGGGACCACCGGCGGAAGTGGCGCACCCCTCTCTGTAAGATCGAAAGTATTTCTAGAGGGGGGGTGATTAGACTACTTGACCAAATAAAAACTTATCCTTTTCCCAATTTTAGTCTTTGGCAGATTTTAGCTATCTTAGCACAAGTCAAGCAATCTTAACACAATTCAAGCAAGCATGCAAAGAGTATATGAGCAGCGGAAAGTAAAGCATGCAACTTGCAAGAAATATAAAGGGAAGGGTTTGGAGAATTCAAACTCAATTGGAGACACGGATGTTTTTGTCGTGGTTCCGATAGGTGGTGCTATCGTACATCCACGTTGATGGAGACTTCAATCCACGAAGGGTAACGGTTGCACGAGTCCACGGAGAGCTCCACCCACGAAGGGTCCACGAAGAAGCAACCTTGTCTATCCCACCATGGCCGTCGCCCACGAAGGACTTACCTCACTAGCTGTAGATCTTCACGAAGTAGGCGATCTCCTTGCCCTTACAAACTCCTTGGTTCAACTCCACAATCTTGTCGGAGGCTCCCAAGTGACACCTAGACAATCTAGGAGACACCACTCTCAAGAAGTAACAAATGGTGTGTTGATGATGAACTCCTTGCTCTTGTGCTTCAAATGATAGTCTCCCCAACACTCAACTCTCTCTCACAGGATTTGGATTTGGTGGAAAGAAGATTTGAGTGGAAAGCAACTTGGGGAAGGCTAGAGATCAAGATTCATATGGTAGGAATGGAATATCTTGGCCTCAACACATGAGTAGGTGGTTCCTTCTCAGAAACAGCAAGTTGGAAGTGTAGGCTTGTTCTGATGGCTCTCTCCACGAATGAAGAGGAGGTGGAGGGGTATTTATAGCCTCCACACAAAATCTAACCGTTACACACAACTTGCCAAACTCGGCGGGACCGAATTAATAAACACGGTCGGACCGATTTTGCAAATCTAGTGACCGTTAGGATTTTCGGTGGGACCGACATGCAACTCGGTAGGAACGATATGGTTAGGGTTAGGGCATAACGTAATCTCGGTGAGATCGATTACACAAACTCGGTGAGACCGATTTTGGTAATAAGCTAACCAGAGAGTTGGTCAGGTAAACTCGGTGGGACCGATTCGCTCATTTCGGTGAGACCGAAATGTTACAAAAAGGAAACAGGGAGTTTACATTGCAATCTCGGTGGGACCAATCGCTCATCTCGGTGGTACCGAAACGTTACGAAGGGAAACAGAGAGATTACAATCCCATCTCGGTGAGACAGTGATCCCTATCGGTGAGACCGAATTGCCTAGGGTTTGTGGCAGTGGCTATGACATCTGAACTCGGTGGCGCCGGGTAGAAAGAATCGGTAGGGCCGAGTTTGACTTTTGGTTTAGGTCATATGTGGATATGAGAAAGTAGTTGAGGGTTTTGGAGCATATCACTAAGCATTGTAGAGCAGGAAACTCATTAAGCAACACCTCATCCCTCCTTGATAGTATTGGCTTTTCCTATAGACTCAATGCGATCTTGGATCACAAAAATATAAAATGTAGAGTCTTGAGCTTTTGAGCTTGAGCCAATCCTTTTATCCTTAGCATTTTGAGGGATCCACTTTTCTCATCCATGCCATGCCATCCATTGAGCTTTTCCTGAAATATTCATCTTGGAATGATGTTAGCTCAATGAGCTATATGTTGTTAGGAATTACTAAAACCACCTAGGGATAGTTGCACTTTCAATCTCCCCCTTTTTGGTAATTGATGACAACATATAGATCAAAGCTTCGACAAATAATAATAAGAGTGAAAAACATTGTCGCTTTGAGAAGTATGTGATAAGCAAGAGCTCCCACTAAATTTGTGCATAGTTTAAGATTTGCTTTGGACTGCAAATGCACAAGGAGTTAGGCTCATGGGTAACTCTTCCATGTCACATACATCTTGGTGGAAGCGCTCAAAATGATAATGATTGAATACATGCACTCATCACCAAGCAAAGTGAATGATCATATAGAGATAGACGAGATAATGTCATCCAACAAGCATAAATGTAGCATATGATCAAACACATGATCATCCAGGTATCAAAAAGACATAATGTATCTCAAACAAGCAAATAAAGTTCAACCACCAATGCAAGAGAGAACAAAAAGCAACACTCTCTCTCGAAGCCTATGATCTATACATTTTTCTCCCCCTTTGGCAACAAGTTACCAAAAAGTTCATAGAAAATGCATGGCACTAAATCGTCTCTCAGGCTTGATTTCAGGTGGTGGTGTAGACAGAATGCCAAGGACGAAAGCATCAGTTGATGTAGATGGAGCTGGAGGTGTAGGTGCTGAAGCTGGTTGCACTGGAGCTGTAGGAGCTGTAGCTGGTGCAGATGAAGTGGCTCTGGTGTCTGTCACTGGCACTGCAGCTGATCTCTAAGCTCTAGGCACTCTGGCAAATGCATCTGTGGTTGTCTTGCCCTTCCTCTCCTGCATATCATCCTGAAGCTGCTCAACAATAGACTGGATCTCAGTTACCTTCACATCCAAATCATAGAACTTCTGCTCCATGATCCTCTCCAAGCTCTCCTGGTTTCGAGTCAAGGTGGCCAGCCCCTTCTCAATCCTCAGAGTGGATGCAATCAAGTAGCCAAATTGATCCTGTTTGCTCTTCAAAAAGTACTGAGATGCCTCTTCCATTGTTGGCATCTTGGTAGCCTTCTCTGTCCTTGCCTTCTCCTTCTTAGCTTGTGCTTGCACTGAAGATGGTTCATCTTCATCCATAACCACTTGGTTGTCCTCAAAGTCTGGATAGATAGGCATATGCTCCTTATCCAACAGGTATGTGTCTGTGCCCACCTTGGAGTTAATCAGCTCCTGGATCCGTGGGGCATATCCACAACTCCTCTTTTGGTCAGCAGCTGTCCTCTTGATAGTCTCAACTATAAGGCTCATGACCTTGAATTTCTGTGGCACATCAAATAGGTGTAGCAAGTTTATTGCATGGACTCGGATCATGTTGTGGTCACCTGACTTGGGCAATAGAGTATGCCTAAGGATCTAGTTGATGGTTGGCAGTCCTGACAGAAGATAATGTACAGATCCAAACTTATGTGTCTCAACTGCAACATCTGGGATCTCCTTGTACATATGTGCCATAGAGTTGTGATCCATCTTCTTCTTGGCATAGACATCCAAGTCATCCTCTTCCTCCTTAGGTGCATTGATCAGATTTGCCCATTCCTCAATAGTTCATTGGTACCTTGTACCTCCAGACATCCATACTATCCTGCCATCTGGATAGAAGTGTGTTGTGGAGTAGAATTGCATTATGAGCTCATCATTCCACTTTATGAGCTTCTACCCAACAAAGTCTGCAACTCCACATGCACTGAAACTGTCATACACACCAGGATAGTGTTCTTCATTATCCTTCATGTAGGTCCAGTCCACCCACCTCATGTCACACACTATAGGCTTCTTGTCCAACAACACTGTCTCATAGAAATCCTGTTGTTCCTTTGTGTGGAACCTGTAGTCAACAACAGTCCTCCTTCTGGTGGCATATGGATCTGACTCTCTCCATAGCCTCAATCCTGAGTCTCTCCTGATCTTCATGTTCTCAGCTACAGGATGAGCATCATTATGATCTGGAATTTTTGGCTTCAATTTTCTCAAGACATGTGTCTCATCATCTTCTTCCTCAGCAACAATTTCAGGCATTGGAGCCTTGTTCTTCTCAATATTTGGAATGTTTCTAGTACTCCTCTTTGGTGCAATCTTGGGTTTGGAGGCAGCTTTGGGTGCTTCTTTGGGCTTTGATGATGCAGCCCATGACCTAATAGCATCACCCATAAGCTTCTGAGCCTTGGGTGCTGGTGTAGCAACCTCTTCTTCTTCCTCCTCTTCCATCATGGAAGGCTTTCCAATAACTCTGGCCATGGTCTTCTTGACCCTTTCCTTCCTCTTCTTCCCTTCGAAGCAGCCTCTTTGGGTTCAGATTCCAATGATGCTTCAGTGGAGGCTCTGGCTTTAGACATGGGAACCCTTTTGGCAGGTACTTTGGTCTTCATACCAGGCTTGGTGGCAGCAGCTGTGCCATACTCCTTCTTGAGCACTTTTTTCTTGGAAATGGCCTCATCCTCAACAGCCACATAGTCTTCATCCTCAGATTCTGAGGTTTTCTTCTTTCTGGCCCTGGTGGCAGCTTTGGGCAAGTTGCTTGGGGTGCTCCTGCTACCATCATCTAAGGTACTAGAGGGACTAGTGCCCTCACTCATGTGAATCTGCTCCTCTTCCCTGTTCTGGCTGTCACTTTTATCAGACATATTGCAAACACTGACAGCAGACCCTGTGAATAGATATAGATGAGATAGAGTGGATGAGCATCACAAAATACAGAGGTTTTTGCAAAAGAATGAGTCAAAAACTTAGTGTTAGTTTTCCACAAAAAGCATTTCGGATCAACTGATTTGCAAACTCGGTGATACCGAAGCAGCTGTTGGAACCTAAACTAGTGAACTCGGTCAGACCGAGTCACAGTTTGGTGGCACCGAGACTGCTAGGGTTTCACAAAGTCCTGAACTCGGTCACACCGATTTGCAATTCTCGGTCAAACCGAGAATCACTTGTGCAATGGCCTTAGCCGAATCGGTGGAACCGAGTTCTGCAACTCGGTGGGTCCGAGATGGTTTCGGCGGAAACCTAACCCTAAATTTTCAATTCACTTCTAAACTATGGATTGTTTTGACTAGATAGAATAGTTTCAATCGTGGCAAGAATCATGATGAACACAATGTGCTAGGAATCGGACGGGGATAGCACCGTGATCGAGTCCATACCCTAGCTTAGCGATGGACTCGCTACGGCGGCAATGGCGGGGGTGAATTCCGTTGACGGCGGTGGAGACCAGCGACAGGAGGCGGCTGGCGACGAGGAGGACGATCCGGAGACCCTAGAGGCAGAGCGAGCTATGCGCGGGCGAAGGGGTTTGGAGAAAGTTTCCAAAAAATTTGCCCGTGAGTATATATAGCCCGACCCTGTCGGTGTGACCGAGTGGAACAACTCGGTGGCACCAAGATGCATAACTGTTGACAGTTACAACAACTCGGTGTGACCAAAAAGTTCAAATCGGTTGCACCAAGATTGAAAACCTAGATCGACTTAGTGATCTCGGTATGACCGAAATGGAGGAATCGGTCAGACAGAAATGCACAAAGAAGTTTTGGAAGTTTAAGTCTATGACGAATCGGGAACTCCGAGTGCTCCTCACACAGAGTGGTTCGAATCTGACTTGATCAAATTTTGTGATGTAGCATGAATAGAGTTTGAGACGAGAAAAGCATAGATAGCTAGAGAAAGTTCTTAGGCATCCTTTTCCATCCACTTGGCAAAAGAAAAAGAAATCAATGAATCAAACAACAAGTGGATGTCCTCAAATGAGTAAAATATGCAACCAACATGCTCACACAATAAAATAGCAAATGAAATATGTGACAAAGCATGCACAAACAATTCTAGCATCTATCAAACAATTGGCGATGACTAGGTCATCTATATATGAGTATATTGACTTAGGAGTCAAATGAGAACATTTGATCATAGGTCATACTCATCGTTTAAGCTCAAGTGGGGTTAGCACATTTACATAATGCATTGTTGTGTTCACACCATTAGAGTTGCTTTGACTCAATTCTTATAGTTAAGCTCCCCCTAGATGTGAGATCCCCCCTTAGATGGATGAACTAACCTTGGGTTTTGTCGATGACGACTTCATGTAGGTGTTGAAGATGTGGATGCTCAATGTTGATGAAGATCATTTGGAGCAATCCTTTGCAGTGAGTTGCACTTTCAATAACTACACGGGTTAGTCCCACAAGGAACAAACAAGGATATCCATAGACATAGAGTGATACACACACAAGATGATGTCTATGAAAGCATTAGATTACCTTGTCCCTTGTCTTACCAACAAGAGGGTTTGTGACTCCTTGAACTAGTGCAATATGTGAAATTTGATTGCACTTGTAGTTGCCAAAATGATATGAGTGAAATATGTTGGCGGAGTCACCCTCAAAAACTCTCTAGTTCTTCTTCTTCGGGATCCACATCATCTTGATGGGAATCCTTGGAGTTGTAGTCGTACTTGATGAAGTAGAAATTGTCGTAGTCTTGGGAACCCACTTGACCAAGACCTTAGGAGCTTCTTCAAATGCATCAATCTCCTCTTGAAGCTTGTCCTTGCCTTTGCTTGTGGTCTTGTGGTGGAAGATCATCTTGAGCTTGTGTCCCCTTGAAGGAAGTAGGATCATACTTCTCTTGTTGAGGAACAAACTTCGTCTTGGGATATTGATCTTCTTCCCACTCAACTCCATTGGCATTGAACTTTCGTTCAAAACCAACACCTTGGTTCTTCCGGTGCCTTCCTTGCTTGCATACAATTTCCTCAAATTGCTTACTCCGCAAGGCTCTTGTAAACACCTTTCTCTATAATTCCCTTCAATAAGCTATTTTCTTGCTCAAGTGTAACTTGGCTAAGAGAATCATTAGTGGAATCAAGAGAACTACTAGAAGCAACAACATTTGATTTAGCATGATTATTGTTACTACTAGAGGAAGAATCCTTCTTGTTTTTGTTAATGGACTTGACTTGAGGCATGTAAGTAGATAAGAGTAAACGCTTGGCAATGTAAGAAGAACTTTTCTTCGAAGATCATCATTGATTGCCTTTAAGAACTCATGCTCTTGCTCAAGATTGAGCTTTTCAAAGCGTAACTTCTCATGAGTCCTTAAAAGTTCTCGATGATCTTCTAAGATAGTTTCATGAGCTAACTTAAGAGTGTTTAGTTCTTTAGTTAGAAGCTCAATCTTCTCCTTATCATTGTCATTTGTTTTATCTCGATTAGCATGATTAATTGACGTTTCATCATAGTATTCATCACTAGAGTTGTCAACAAGTAGATCATCATCACCTAGCAAGTCATCTTCATCACTATTGAAATCAACATACTTGGGGTGTGTTACCTTTGGGCCTTTAGCCATGAAGCATGTTCCAATTCCTTCATTAGGTGAATCAAATATATCATAGGAGTTGGTTGACACAAGTGCTAGACCGGCAACACCTTCATCTTGAGTATATTCGGAGTCGGAGTGATAGCTTCTCTCGGAGTGATTGTCGGAGTCGGAGTCGGATACCCATTCACCAACATGAGCTTGATGTCTTCGTTTTGTGTAGCTCCTTGATGACTTGTCCTTCCTTTCCGAATCCTTGCTCCTCCCTGAGGGTCTTCGTTCATAACGATCGTCTCTACTCCTTCTCTCTCTTGGTTGTGATTCTTCTCTTCTACTTCTTATTTTTGGAGAATCTTCTCTTCTTTTGTAGGGTGTCGTACACTCGTTGGAATAGTGTTCGGGTTTTCCACAATTGTAGCAATTACGCTCCCGACTAGAAGATCTTTTGTCATTGTAGGACCTTGACTTGGAGCTTCTCTCTTTGCTTCTATTCTTTTAGAACTTGTTGAAGTTCTTCACCATTAAGCTCAATTCTTCATTGAAGGTTTGTTTGTCACTTGATGATGTGGGGGATTCACATGAGGCTTTGTAAGCACCACTTGACTTGTTGTGAAGTTCCTCCTTATCCTTGAGTGACATCTCATGAGCAACAATTCTTCGAATGACTTCCGTTGGTTTGAGATCTTTGTAATTGGGCATCATTTGGATCAATGTGCACTGCAGTATCATATTTTCCGTCCAAAGCTCTTAGGATCTTCTTGATGATGAATTTGTCGGTCATCTCTTCACTTCCTAAGCCCGCAATCTCATTTGTGATAAGAGCAAGCCTAGAGTACATTTTAGCGACACCTTCACCATCCTTCATTTTGAACTTGTCAAGTTGACTTTGAAGCACATCCAACTTGGATTCCTTGACGGAGTCGGTACCTTCATGCATATCAATCAAAGTATCCCAAATTTCCTTTGCATTCTCAAGACGGCTGATTTTCTTCGGGGCACAATCCATTGAAGAGGATATCACAAGCTTGAGCGTTGTATTGTAGCATCTTCAACTCATCCGCACTAGCTTCACGGTTCGGTTCTCTCCCATCAAAGAATTCACCTTGCAAGCCAATACACACAATAGCCCAAACGGCGGGGTTATGTCCAAGAATATGCATTTTCATCTTATGCTTCCAACTAGCAAAATTAGTACCATCAATGTAAGGACCTCTACGGTGATAATTTCCCTCGCTAGACGCCATACTCTCCTAGGTTGTGAAACCAAGGCTATGACCACCAAAAGCTATGGAAATCAAAGAAAATTGAGACCAAAGCTCTGATACCACTTGTAGGATCGAAAGTATGTCTAGAGGGGGGTGATTAGACTACTTGACCAAATAAAAACTTATCCTTTTCCCAATTTTAGTCTTTGGCAGATTTTAGCTATCTTAGCACAAGTCAAGCAATCTTAACACAATTCAAGCAAGCATGCAAAGAGTATATGAGCAGCGGAAAGTAAAGCATGCAACTTGCAAGAAATATAAAGGGAAGGGTTTGGAGAATTCAAACTCAATTGGAGACACGGATGTTTTTGTCGTGGTTCCGATAGGTGGTGCTATCGTACATCCACGTTGATGGAGACTTCAATCCACGAAGGGTAACGGTTGCACGAGTCCACGGAGGGCTCCACCCACGAACGGTCCACGAAGAAGCAACCTTGTCTATTCCACCATGGCCGTCGCCCACGAAGGACTTGCCTCACTAGCGGTAGATCTTCACGAAGTAGGCGATCTCCTTGCCCTTACAAACTCCTTGGTTCAACTCCACAATCTTGTCGGAGGCTCCCAAGTGACACCTAGCCAATCTAGGAGACACCACTCTCCAAGAAGTAACAAATGGTGTGTTGATGATGAACTCATTGCTCTTGTGCTTCAAATGATAGTCTCCACAACACTCAACTCTCTCTCAGGATTTGGATTTGGTGGAAAGAAGATTTGAGTGGAAAGCAACTTGGGGAAGGCTAGAGATCAAGATTCATATGGTAGGAATGGAATATCTTGGCCTCAACACATGAGTAGGTGGTTCCTTCTCGAAAACAGCAAGTTGGAAGTGTGAGGCTTGTTCTGATGGCTCTCTCCACGAATGAAGAGGAGGTGGAGGGGTATTTATAGCCTCCACACAAAATCTAACCATTACACAGAACTTGCCAAACTCGGTGGGACCGAATTGATAAACTCGGTCGGACCGATTTAGCAAATCTAGTGACCGGTGGGACCGACATGCAACTCGGTAGGACCGATATGGTTCGGGTTAGGGCATAACGTAATCTCGGTGAGACCGATTACACAAACTCGGTGAGACCAATTTTGGTAATAAGCTAACCAGAGAGTTTGTGAGGTAAACTCGGTGGGACCGATTCGCTCATTTTGGTAAGACCGAAATGTTACAAAAAGGAAACAGGGAGTTTACATTGCAATCTCGGTGGGACCGATCGCTTATCTCGGTGGTACCAAAACTTTACGAAGGGAAACAGAGAGATTACAATCCCAACTCGGTGAGACCGAGATCCCTAACGGTGAGACCGATTTGCCTAGGGTTTGTGGCAGTGGCTATGACATCTGAACTCGGTGGCGCCGGGTAGAAAGAATCGGTAGGGCCGAGTTTGACTTTTGGTTTAGGTCATATGTGGATATGAGAAAGTAGTTGAGGGTTTTGGAGCATATCACTAAGCACTGTAGAGCAATAAACTCATTAAGCAACACCTCATCCCTCCTTGATAGTATTGGCTTTTCCTATAGACTCAATGTGATCTTGGATCACAAAAATATAAAATGTAGAGTCTTGAGCTTTTGAGCTTGAGCCAATCCTTTTATCCTTCGCATTTTGAGGGATCCACTTTTCTCATCCATGCCATGCCATCCATTGAGCTTTTCCTGAAATATTCATCTTGGAATGATGTTAGCTCAATGAGCTGTATTTTGTTAGGAATTACCAAAACCACCTAGGGATAGTTGCACTTTCACTCTCCTTCGAAGAGGGTTGCCCGCCCGACTTCGGAGCCATATGGGTCTCCGGAATCGTACTCGGCTAAGGGCCGAGCTGGGTGCGGCCCCCTTCAGCAGTCCCCATGGGGATCGTTTCCTCCATGCGTCCGGCAGTGGAGGCTTCGCCTCGTGGCGCCTCCCGGACAGCACTTCGGTGTCGTCCCCGGCCGCGGGGGAATAAGCAGGTGGTGGCGACTGGCTCGCCATCTCCGACGGAGCCAACAAACTTCCGGACGAGGATCGCTGGATTAGGTCGCAGGCCGGACTGCAATGGTACAGTTAACTACATCAAGATAATGGAGAGAAAGGGCTGGATGCGCGCATAAATAAGCCATATCACTTACGATGTGGCCCGGGGCTTGGTTCGGGGGCGTCGTTCCGGACTACTATCAACGTCCCACGTGGCGTTGGCCGCCGGAATGCCCTTCCCCTTTTTGGGCGCCTCCGCCTCCAGATGCGCCGGAGCTGCCCTCTTCTTCTTCCTCTCCTCAGGGGGAGGATTGTTTTCTTCCTCCTCCTCCTCCTCCTCTTCCCCGTCATTGTCCTCAGGGATAGAGGAATGAGTTTCGTCATCTTCGGACGCCGCGTCCGAAATACCCTTATGACGGAGGCCACTCTTGGCCCCCTTTGCCTTCTTCTTGGCCTTCATCTCCAGCGCCGGCACTAGCATCTCCGCCAAGCGCGGGATGACTGGTTCTTCGGGCAACGGAGCCAGACACTGGATCCGCTTCGCCCTCTCTGTCCAGTCCTGAAAGAGCAGCAATAAAAACTCAGATATCTTCCTCAAAACAATTAGGTTGAGGACTCATTCAAAATAACCTACCTTGCTGGCGGGGTATGTACAATCGTGACCACGGTCTGAATCCGTGGCCGGTGGTTTTTCATTGCCCTTGAAGAGCAATTTCCATGCGCCTTCGTGCGTAGTCTCGAAGAGCCTCGCCAAGGTCCGGTGCCTCTTTGGATTAAACTCCCACAGCGGGCGGCTTCGACGCTGGCATGGAAGGATCCGTGAACTAACATCACCTGGATCACGTCAACCAGCTTGACGCTCTTGGTCACCATGCTCTGAACGCGCGTCTGCAGCGCTATAAGCTCGTCAGGAGAACACCAGTCCGGACTCTTCTCGACTCAGGAGGTGAGTCGCATAGGAGCGCTGGAGCGGAATTCGGCAGCTGCGGCCCAGGTGGTGCCGCGTGGTTCTGTGATGTAGAACCACTACTTCTGCCACTACTTTACCGTATGCACGGAGGTGCCTTTGGGCCAAGAGACGTTGGACAATTTTCTCACCATTGCCTCTCCGCACTCCGCGTGCTTGCCATCCACCACCTTCGGCTTCATGTTGAAGACTTTGAGCCACAGCCCAAAGTGGGGTTGGATGCGGAGGAAGGCTTCGCACACGACAATAAATGGCGAGATGTTGAGGAAGGAATTCGGGGACAGATCATGGAAATATACCCCGTAGTAATACATTAACCCGCGGACGAAAGGGGTGGAGTGGAAAACCTAGCCCGCGGAAGAAATGGGGGAGGAATACCACCCTATCTGTGGGCTCTGGCGTGGGGACAATCTGTCCCTCGGCCGGTAGGCAGTGGACAATCTCCTTCGCCAAATATCCGGCCGCCCGCTGCTCAGTAATGTCCTCCTCCGTGACGAAGGAGACCATCCATTTGCCCTGACCGCTAGATCTGGACATGGTTGCTTGAGTGGAAAGGAGATGAAAACTTGGGGGCTGGAGCTTGAGATCGGGAAGCCAGAGACGGAGAGAAAGCGTGAGAAGAGGAAGAGGGGGTCCTTATCCTGCTATAAAGGTAGTAAACATTAAAACCCCTCCTCGTTCGCCTTAAGATTCGCCTATTCCAAAAGGCTATGAAAACGGCACGGTTGGGTTACCCTTGCCCGCATTGATGAGAATCTCCCAATAAGGGGACATGATCTCTTCTTTGGCAAGATGTGCCAATAGCGACTGCGTCTCGAAACGTGGGACAAACGGTTCGAAATTGTGACTGAACGAACATAATGCATCAAGATGTTAGCGGATGGAACTCGTGTAAAAAATATATATTCTCTCTGTGGTACTGCATGGTGTTTAACAGGTGCGGATACAATCATCTCTTCCGAAGACTATCTTGGAGTTTGGAAGAAGGTGAACCTACCTTGCAATGCCGAAGAAAATCTACGCGCCGGACTCCTTGTCATTGAAGCCAGGTTCAGGGGCTACTGAGTGAGTCCTGAACTAAGGGGTCCTCGGGCGTCCGGCCTGTTATCTACTGGGCCGGACTAATGGGCTGTGAAGGCGTGAAGGCCGAAGACTATACCCGTGTCCGGATTGGACTCTACTTGGCGTGGAAGACAAGCTTGGCGACCGACTATGAAGATTCCCTCTTATGTAACCGACTCGTCTATATAAACCGGAGAGCATAGTCCGGATAGGACATATTCATTATCATATACTCATAGGCTAGACTTCTAGGGTTTAGCGGTTACGATCTCATGGTAGATCAACTCTTGTAACACTCATATTCATCAAGAGCAATCAAGCAGGAAGTAGGGTATTACCTCCATAGAGAGGGCCCGAACCTGGGTAAACATTGGGTCCCCCGTCTCCTATTACCATCGATCCTAGACGCACAGTTCGGGACCCCCTACCCGAGATCCGCTGGTTTTGACAACGACAGCCGTGGCGCGTGGCTCTGACTGCGCATGCACAAGTAAAGGGGTACAAAGGTGCGCCCCTACTTTTGTACACCGACAGGAGCCCCCAGGCCTGGGCCACACATAAGTGTGACACGTTGTTGGGCCAGGCCCAGAACGGTACGCGGGCAGGAGGGGCAGATTTTTACCGTGGTACTTTTCCCATCTGTTGTGCTTCCACACGACCCGCGCTGAACGCGCGACATGGGGGACCGGCGCGTGACGTGGGCGGCATGCGTGAGGCGGTTCCCGCACGCATGCTTCACATCGTGGTTAATGGGGAAAAGAGGCGGCCCGCGCCTTCCCCGTAAAAGGGAATAACTACAGGTGAGCTGCTCATTTTACCCCCTTGTGCCTTCTCCAATCTCAGATCCGCCGCCCGCTTCTCCTTCCTCCCTAAGCTTCGTTCTTGCTCGCTGCCGCTTCGTCTCCATCGCCTTCTGTCTCTTGCTCCCCCTAGCCACAGTGGCGCCCAAATCCACCAAGGGCAAGGGAGTGGCCAAGGACGCCGGAGCGGCGGAGCCGCCGGAGAGCGTGTCGGCAGTGCAGAGGACGCAGCTCGCCTACTTCCCTTTGACGGTCGACGTGTACGAGCTCCGCGGGGCCTTCAAACCCCTGTGGGGGGTGAAGACGGGGGGGGGGGGGGAGAGAAGATGGGGCATCCAGCTAGGCGCGTCATCCCCGCCAATTGCACCGAGGCCGCTCCAAACCGGTACCCTTTCTTCATCGACTACTTCTCATGCGGGCTTTGTCCTCCCTTCTCCGATTTTTTTAGCGATGTCATGCACACCTACGGCTTCCACCTGTGGGATTTTACTCCAAACGCCGTGGCGTGCATGGCCCTTTTCTCGCACCTCTGCGAGGGCTCTGCTGGGGTGCATCCCCACACGGCGCTCTTTCGCCACTATTTCTCCCCTCGGATCCAACCGGGGGCGCCATCTCTGGTTGCATCACCTGGATCCCAAGGTCCAAGGGGGCGTACCCGGAGGGCGCCATGAAGGAGAGGTGGGAAGAATGGTGGGGCCGGTGCTGCTGGATCGAGGAGAAAGACCCGCCAGCGTTCTGCGAGGTTCGCCGGGTGCCACTGGTCCGCAGAAGCGATTGGAGCGACGTCGACGCCGATGACGAGAAGCTCACGATCGCCAACACCAGGATCCTTCGGCTCACCGATGCCGGGCTCACCCTCGAGATGATCGGGGCAGACTTCATCCGCCGCCGCATCGCTCCGCTGCATGACAAGGGGTGGCCGGCCTGGCTCTTCAAGAATGTCGCTGATATCATGAGGCTTCGCCCCGGCCTGGACCACAACTTCACGGTGATGGGGCACGCTCACTTCTGCCAGCAGCTCTTTCAGCTTGACTTGGGCCGCGACGGCGAGGTCGAGCGGACCGGCAAGGCTGCATGGGCCGCCGCGAAGGCCGGCAAGGCTGCATGGGGCCCTTATTCCGGTTGTCGGCATGAGTGGTCCCGCTAAGCAATAACTCGCGCCGGACCGACATCATCGCCATGATGCCGCTCTGCAACGCGCATGGCCCCGACCCGAGCTGGGTCGAGCCAGAGGACATCCAGGTGCAGCAGTTCTTCGACTCCTTGCACGAGGGGTACGTCACTGATGAGTCGCGGCTCATCCAGGACACCACCAAGGTGGAGCTGGACTACATCGCTGCCCGAGCGGCGGAGGCGAAGCTTACCGAGGAGGCCGGCAGCGCCGGCGGCATGGAGGACAAGGCCGCGGCGGAAGCGGAGGAGAAGGAGCTCGCCCAGTGGGTGGAGGCCACTGGGGTGGCCAGCAGTGCCGGCGCCGGGGCTCCACTCGTCGAAGACGTGGTCGGCGAGTCGTCGGGGCAGGAGGCCGATGAGGAGGAGGTCGTTGTCGTCGACCCTCCGGTCACGGGAAGCGGGCGAGTCCTGCGGCGGGCCATTTCTGGCAAGCCGGTTCGGCCTGGCAAGGATGTCCGTCGTAGCGGGCCCAGGAAGGGTCCGCACGCCAAACCCGGGGCGC
Organism: Aegilops bicornis; assembly: GCA_021605145.1. Lineage (NCBI taxonomy): Eukaryota > Viridiplantae > Streptophyta > Magnoliopsida > Poales > Poaceae > Aegilops > Aegilops bicornis. Next base: position 292,243,148 of record CM038672.1, on the reverse strand, counting down.
GGCGTCGAGGAAGCTGGCGAAGGCCGCAGTGGCGAAGAAGAAGGCAACTGCCTCCTCGACCAGGCGTAGCTTGACTCCACCTTCTTCCCCCCCCCCCCGGCAAACGTCGGCACGGAGGTCGACTTCAAATATGGGTCCCTCGGCACAAGGAGGAAGAGGAAGGCAACAGAGGACAAGATGAATGTCGAGTAAGCAACTTGCTCCTTTTTGCCATCTCTGTTTCCTCAGTCCATGCCGCATGTCTTGACTTGTTTTCATCCTTGCAGGGATGCGGAGACGCTGACCGAGAGGGTAAAGAGGGCCAAGGCCTCGACGGGCGGCCAGCCCCCGGCTAGTGCTTCAAGGGCGCCACTGGTGGTGTTGAGCAGCCCGGACAGTAGCCCTCAGCGCAGCCCCCAACGTAAGTTCACCACTCACCCCTCGTCGACATGTGTCAGGGGTATGACACTTTGGCACTGACCTTGCCACGTATGCAGGAGGAGAGCAGCAGCGGCAGGAGCCACAGAGGTCAACTCTTAACACGCCGCCCCCATCAACCACACAGCCCTGAGGGGCGTCCCCGGCAAGGGCGCCAAGCACCGAGCCCATGCACATGGAGGAGGAGGAGGAGAACTTGGGCGCCGGTGGCTTCGCCTCGGCGCTAGATGCTGGCGGGGAGGGGACTTCTGCTTCCTAGCCTCGCACTGGTAAGTCTCTGCCCTTCCGCCCCTGCTCTTTCTTCTCTTTTTTTTGCTGATTCTTGGTCTTGGCTTCACCTCACCCTCTTCTTGACATCCAGACCCTCTCTCGGTGGACCGGGAGGACCTGGACACTGTCATTGAGTACGTCGCAAAGAGCGCCGCGACGGAGGCCGAGAAGTTTGCCACTGAGGAAAACACCAGGGGCGCCGCGGAGGACGCCGCCGAGGGGCCTACCGGGGAGCTCGGCAAAGCTACTGCCGAGGAGGCCGGCAAGGGGCCTTCCGGAGGGACCGACAAGGCTGCTGCCGAGGAGGAGGTGGTTGATGACCAGCCTTCCTCCTCTGCTGCCTCTGGCTCCGGAAAGTACCTGAAGGTGAGCGACGACCTCTTCGTCCACCTTCCAGGCGCGTCGAGCACCAGGACCCTCGTCGAGGGAGAGGTGTTCGACGATGAAGTGTCTGCCGCCGCCGGGCTCGAGGTCGTCGATCAGCCGAGCATTGATGGCGACGGCTCCCAGGAGGAGCGGCTGCTCCAGGCCATGGGAGCCAGCTTCCGGAAGCTCCAGGCGCTCCACCGTGCCCGCTTGGACAAAGTTATGTCCAGGATGGCGGTGGTGAAGAAGGCGGAGGTGGACCTCTAGAAGCGCGTCGTCGAGACGCAGGACTCGTTCCGCCAGGCTCGCGAGGAGCTGAAGGTTTCCCAAGACGAGCTGGCCAAGCATGACATGGAGCTCGCCTTGAAGCTGGCCGACATCGAGAAGGCCCAAGAGAGGGCGGAGAACCTGGCCGCTACCACCGAGGCCGCGCTGAACTCCCAGGAGGAGGACCTTGCCGCGCGCGAGGAGAAGCTTGCCGCCACGCTTCGCGGCAAGGATGAAGAGGTGGGGAAGCTCGTCTTGCAGCGGACCCGTGAGCTGGAGCAGAGGCACAAGGAGGCACTCGATGCCCAGGCTCTGGTTCACGCTGACAAGGTGAAGGAGCTAGAGGTTGAGCGGGACGGGCTGAAGGAGCAGGCCCTGAAGCTGTCCCAGGAGAAGGACACGCTCAACAGCGCCCTGATGGAGGCACAGGGCGCGGCCGTCAGCAGGGCCGGGGAGCTCTCCGAGGCCAACAACGCCATCAAGGACCTCAGGCTAAAGCTGGAGGGCCTCGAGAAGATGTTGTCGGAGGCCAGGGCCCGAGAGGGGACCCTGACCAAGGATCTGGAGGCCGAGAAGCCGCAGTGGAGGAATGAAGCCGCCAGCCACAAGGATTTCATGGAGGGTGAGAATCGCTGGATCAGCCGCCTCGAGGACGTCACCGGCAGGATCACCACGCAGCTAGCCGCCATGGGGATGCCAAATGTGAGGTACGCCCCAGAGCGCAGTGGGACCACCAACGCCAAGCTCACCCTGTTCTTTGAGGGTATTCTCGGGGCCCTGGAGCAGTTCCACTCCAACAGGGCGGCTTCATTTGCCGACGAGAATCGGAGGCTCTGCCGGGGTGCCATGACCAAGGTCCTCACCAAGGTGGCCTACTGGAACCCCACCCTTGACTTCGACGCCGCGCTGGACAGCTTGCCAGAGGGTACTGACCTCGCGCCGCTCAGGGAGCGTATCAAGCCCATCATCAGCCTCATCGATGGAATTCAAAGGGTGGAGGGCCAGCGCCGGGACTAGGCACCCCGTTTCTTATCGCCGCTGCAAGTTCATGACCAAGACAATTTCTATCTTTAGTTAGAACCGCAGCAACAATTTGATGTAATATAACTTTGCAGTACTTTGATATTATGCATGTTATTTTCCTGTTCGACCTCTCTCTGTATGTCCACCCTACGTTTATCGGGTAGGCTTGCCGGTACGTAAACCCAGGGCGGTGTCTTGAGGACGGATCCCTGTTGGCCTGCCGGGTGCGCTTGCTACCAGGCGAACACCTTACCGCCCTTAACGCGGCCGCCCGAACTGTCGAGCTTGACTCGAGTCAGAATCAAGAGCATTGCCAGGTGCGGAAGGCTACCCTGCCACTCTCGACGCGGCCGCTTGAGCTATTGAGCAGACTCGAAACAGAACAAGGGCGTTCCCATACATAGGCAGGATCTCCGAGGACGATAACCTTATATACAAAAGGAAATAGCTCAAGGCTCTGAATGACTTAACTTTCCTGCTTGGTTGCCACGCTGGCGTCCTTCGCGCTCGTAGGCGGCGCCGTTTTCTCCCGGCCATCTTCTTCTTTTAGAAACCATGGCGATGAAGGACCGCTAGGCTAACTACTAGACCAGATTCTCACAATTGCGCCCCCTACCTGACGCGCCAAAGATGTCGGTGTGGAATGACACCTATGGGATCACAAGAATCCCTACTACGGTTGCGAGGGTGCAGGGTTGCGAGAAGAGCAGGATTAGTAATCAGCACAAGGATCGTTTACCCAGGTTCGGGCTGCGAGGATGCGTAAAACCCTAGTCCTGCTTTGGTGGGTGTATTGCGTGTTCTTGAGCCCCCGAACTAGCTACGGTGGCTGAGTAGTTCCAAAGAGCCCGAATCCCTCTCCAGTATGCCATGGGCCTCCTTTTATAGTCGAAAGGGGCTGCCACAGTGGCATACAGGAGGTGGAAAGGCATATAGTACTATGAGCTTATCGCTCGTATTATAGGACAAGATGCATTTAATGCATTTCTTACGTGTCCCCTAGCTTTATCGGGGACGGGGGCGAGGCATGTCCCGTCCGTCCCACCAAGCACTTCTCAGGAGTGACTGACGGCTCCACCACCCCGATAGGGCAGGTCCGCCTCCCTGTCACCTTCGGGCAGCGCGACAACTACCGCACCGAGCTCATCGACTTTGACGTTGCTCACATCCGTCTGCCGTACAATGCCCTCCTCGGGTATCCGGCCCTAGTCAAGTTCATGGCGGTAACTCACCATGGCTACAACATCCTCAAGATGACAGGAAGCGGCGGGATAATCACAGTCCCCTCCGAAGAAAGAGATGTGGTGTGCTCCCTCGAGCGCGCCTTCCAAGCCGCAGCAAATGAAGACCCCGACAACAATGGTGCGCAGTACCCTCCTGAGGCCATCCCCAATAAGAGGAAGCAACTACTCCGCACAGGGCCTCAGGGGAGCTGCGCCTCTAGCGGTGCCACATCAGGATCAGCGCCCGCGCCTGGGGTGCCTCCCTCCCTGGCATAGGAAGGCACACCCAGCGCCCTCCTCGGGCAATGCTCGGGGGCTCTCTTCTGGAGGGCCTCAGACCTAGCCCACGTCACGAGGGAGGCGCTCGGGCACCACGTGGAGGCGTGCTTTGTGGCACGTTTCCCTCAGGAGGGCATCGGGCGAGGAGCGCCCGGCGCTAAGGAGTTCCTCGCTGAGACCACTCAGGAACTACAGAATGCAAGAGCCATGCACGGCGACCGCCGCCCACCTGGCGCAGCTCCCCATCCAGGCGAGGATGGCGGGCTGTGCGTCTGTGTCGACATCCAAGGGCTCAACAAGGCCGCCTCTCAGAAGCGCTTCGAGACTTTGTGCGTGGGACGTTGCAAGGGCCCACCTCACAGCTATGTTCGCATGCCATTCGGCCTGCCGAGCATGGCTGCCGCCTTCCAGTGCAACCTGCGGAGTGTCCTGGTGACCTAGGAGGCCAGGCATCACGCGGTCCTAGCGAAGATGGAGACGGTCCTCAAGGAACCGCCTGGGCCCCCCAGAGCCTCCCGAGGGTCAGGGCTCCGGTGGCTCATGAGGAGCAACACCTTCGCCACGCACCTTCAGCTACCCCAACATCTCTTTGACAACGGAACCAGGTGACATTTTCCAAGTTTATTCAGCTGGGAGTGCCCCCCTGGGCTGCATCCTTCCCAGGCCGCGTGGGCCTGCCCCTGCGGCATGTATCCTTTTACATCTTTAGCTTACTTTGCTGGGGGCACCCCTTGGGCTGCATCATCCCCAGGTCGCTTGGGTCTGACCCAGTGGCATGTATCGTTCTTGCATTTACCTAAGCTTGTTTGCTTTCCATGCATAGTCTATCTATGGTTATCACCTACTTGATTGTCACCCATCGTGACCGCCCGCATCGCCCATCTGCCCCATGCTCATCCCACAATGGGAGCTACTCATGCTGGCACGATGCTTGTGCTCGGGTCCGTCCCTGCAACGCCGACAAATCTGAGCGGTCGAGCTCTGACTCGCGGCATGCCCCGCGCACGTCACCTCACCAGGCCCTTAGTGCCTTCACCTTCTTGCGGAGCGACCAGCAGCAGACCGGCAATCGTAGTGGCAATCTGTGTCCCTCCCTGCGCTAACTTGCAGGAACCTCCTGAGGACAACAGCAGGCACTACCACGGGCTCCCTCTTCTCCCATGCAATTCGCTTGCGCGTTGAAAGGGGGGCTCCTGAGCATCGCGACTCAGGAGCTCTTACTGGCTCTCCAGCCCTCACCCCCTGGCCTTGACCACGGCACCGCAACCTGGCATACCAGCGGCGGCTGAGCTCACTCGAGGGACGGGACCTGAGGACGTAGAGCACATAGAAGAGCAGGGAGAGGGGGGAGGCTTGCGCGGGCCCAACCTAGCAACACTACAACAGTCGATGCACGAGTCTGGTGGAGCACAAGGAACCAACTCTGGACTGCCAAGATAAGTTTCGCGCTCGGGTCGACCAAGCGCTACGGCATAGGATTCTCACTTGTTGCAGCCTTGTTACGGTCGCCTCCCTTTCCTACCTCTCGATGGCTGCTTGCGCGCTAAAGGGGGCGTCTTGAGCATCGCGCCTCAGGAGCTCTTACTGGACCTCAGGACGCTCACCTCCTGGCCTTGACCACGGCATCGCGACCTGGCATACCAGCGACTGCTGCAGCCTGCCTGGGGACCGGGACCTGTCAGCGTAGAGCGCCAAGCTGCCGCAGGGTTGGAAAGGGGAGACCGAGCCAAAACAGGACATGTGTTTGCAAATTTTCATAATGAGGATAATATCGACAAAAGAAATCACAGACCCTTTACACGCCCCCGCGGGTTCCATCTCGATTCCTCGCAGGGAACAAAAGAAGGGAGTTTCTAGGGGCCCTATATACACGCACCGGCACGGCCGACGCCATCATCAACAGTGCGCCACGGGAGGCCGGCGCCAACCCCATCCAGATCAGCAACGGCGGCCGGATGCTGCGGCCTTGCTCCGAGCGCGGCGAGAGCTCGGGGGCACGTAGCTGTCGTCGCTCGTCTCCGGGGTCTCGTAGGGCTCGGGAGAGTCGCTGGACTCCCAAGCGCCACCACTGCTGCTGGAGGAGCTGCTGGCGAAGCCAGCAACAGGCTCGGCGTGGGCTGCCGCACCATCACGACGACCCCCTCCTGGACAGCACTCCAGGCGGCGGCCTTCCTCGTTGAAGACCTTGAAGAACATGGTGGAAGCGCCATCGTACTCAAAATGGATGGCGAGGGCACCTTCCGAGTAGCAGACCCGAGCAACCTCGCCCCAGCCACGGGTCATGAAAATCTTGCCTGGGGAGACGGCTTCAACCTCCGCTCCAGTCGCTGGGGCGTCGCAGTCGGCGTGCTGCAGCCAAAGCTTGAGGGGGGCCCTCGGCGGCATCTCGGCGGAGAAAAACTACGGAAAGCGCATCCAAGTGTGCGGAGGCATCGCCGCCCACATCACGAGTTCGCGCGAGGACTCTGCAGTATGGGCTCCTGGGGCGACGACGTGCATCACCACGGCGCGGCGACCACGGCCACGGCGTGGGCGGCGCCGCTCGCCGCCTCTCCCTCCGAAGCCCTCGGCTTGGGCGTACAAAGGAAGCTGATCTCAGGAAGTGCCGCTCGCACCAAGGCCTCGACACCTCCGGCCTCGCGACAACGTCGCGACGGCAGGCCAGCCGCTTGTTCGGCGGAAGTGGCCCGGGCTCATCGCGGGGGGGGGGGGGGGTTCCCTTATCTGCGGCCGAGAACCTCCGTATCGGCGCCGTCAATGTCGCTACTAGCAATGAACCAAGGGAGAAGAAGCGAGCGGAGCAGGAAGAGATGAGCGACGGGGGCTCTGGTCCCCCTCCTCATTTATAGCGGGAGAAGCCAACCGGCGATCCCCACGATCACAATTAATGATGATTTTTCAATGCATGCAGCAGGGACTCGTCAAGTCGGGCAGTTACCGAGGCAGTGTGGGGAATTGGAGACGCCCATGTCCAATCAATCGCCACGCGTCGACTGAGGCTGCAGGCTGTTGCAGCCAGCGGCGCTCCGCATTTGCCCTTTGGCTTCGCCTCGAAGCCATGTTCGAGCATGCCTTGGGCCCGGGGGCTACTGTCGGCGTCCTGGGAACGGGGACCCCTAGACTTGCCTGCGTGCGGCCGACGGCGTGGATCCACCAGCGCCCCATACGGACCATCTTCACCAGCAAACACTCAAGACCCTCGCGAGGCAGATGACACAAGACCTCCTCGGGGGCGGCCTCACCAGGCTGGCTCGCGAGGGGTGGAGAGATCAAGGCAAGGGGCACCTCGCGAGGTTCCTGTGACGTAAGCCATGACGACTGGGGCCAGGCGGGCGCCAGCGCACGCAACGTCCACGTTTCCTCTTTGGTGCTAAAGAGGCAAGCGCAGGCGAGGAGTCCCGAGGCATCAGGCAAAGGTTTCCATATCGGTGCAAAAAGACCAAGACCAGCAGGACGACAGGATGGAGGTCACCATGGAGCCCAAGACGGCGTCACCACCAGAGCCTTTGGCAGGCGAAGACCACCTTTAGTCAGGATAACTTGTACTAGTTGTCTCCCTTCGAATTTGGCTGTTGTGGGATCCCTTCCCGCCTACCATTTCGGGAGAGGACCAGGGCCTCTATAAATAGGGCTAGCCACCACAGTGGGAGAAGGGGGCTCAACGGACTGATCAGAGGCAACTGATTCGGGGTCGTTCAGATCATCCTCAGAGACACAAGCTCACCAAGCACAAGAGCACCTCTCCTCAGGAGGTTGTTCTTCCCTTTGTAACTGTTCATCCTCATCCCAAGAGGCAATCCACCACACCACATTGGATTAGGGTATTACACCACATTGGTGGCCCGAACCAGTATAAACCTTGTGTCCTTTTGTTCTGTGAGTTCGACGCGTTGAGCCTTGAGATTGCGGTGGGGGCGAGTGCTAGAGGGAGGAGAGATCTTTGTGCGCACCCCAGTGTTCGAACCTCAAGGGTTTTGCTAGAACCCGAAATCCGACATTACCGACGCAGGGTTCGCCTAAGCACCGCGACAATATGACCGGGGTGGAAATATGTGGAGGGGGCACCGCACACGGTTAAGAATCAACTTGTTTGTGTATGGGGTGCCCCCTGGCCACGTATATAAAGGAGGGGAGGGAAGAGGTGGCCGGCCCTAGGAGGGCGCGCCATGTGTGGGGAATCCTACTAGGAATCCCCAGTCCAAGTAGGATTCCCCTCCTCTTTCCTATTCCTAGTAGGAGAAGGAGGGAAGGAGGAGGAGGGGAGAAGGAAGGAGGGGGCGCCGCCCTCTCCTAGTCCAATTTGGACCAGCCCATGGGGGGGGGCGCACGGCCACCCCTTGACGCCCTTCTCTCCTTTCCTGTATTGCTCATTAAGGTCCACTACTTCCCCCGGCGAATTCCTGTAACTCTGCGGTACTCCGAAAAATAACCGAATCACTCGGAACGTTTCTGATGTCCGAATATAGCCTTCCAATATATCAATCTTTATGTCTCGACCATTTTTAGACTCCTCGTCATGTCCGTGATCTCATCCGGGACTCCGAACAACCTTCGGTCATCAAATCACATAAACTCATAATACAAATCGTCAACGAACGTTAAGCGTGCGGACCCTACAGGTTCGAGAATTATGTAGACAGGACCGAGACACATCTCCAGTCAATAACCAATAGCAGAACCTGGATGCTCATATTGGCTCCTACATATTCTACGAAGATCTTTATCGGTCAAACCGCATAACAACATACGTTGTTCCCTTTGTCATCGGTATGTTACTTGCCCAAGATTCGATCATCGGTATCATCATACCTAGTTCAATCTCGTTACCGGCAAGTCTCTTTACTCGTTCTGTAATGAATCATCCTGCAACTAACTCATTAGTCACATTGCATGCAAGGCTTATAGTGATGAGCATTAACGAGAGGCCCTGGAGATACCTCACCGATACACAGAGTGACAAATCCTAATCTCAATATATGTCAACTCAACAAACACCATCGGAGACACCTGTAGAGCATCTTTATAATCACGCGGTTACGTTGTGACCTTTGATAGCACACTAAGTGTTCTTCCGGTATTCGGGACTTGCATAATCTCATAGTCATAGGAACATGTATAAGTCATGATGAAAGCAATAGCAATAAACTAAACGATCATAGTGCTAAGCTAATGGATGGGTCTTGTCCATCACATCATTCTCTAATGATGTGATACCCATTCATCAAATGACAACACTTGTCTATGTAGCGACCAAACCTCAAACAGTCTGATCTCTATGCATCAGTGTCATCCCTGGATCAGTAATGCTGACATGCACAGTACTTGAAGGATTTATAACAGAGTAGCAATCACACACTTATTACGTCGAATGTCTCAAATGAGAACCTATTACAATAAATATGGCTTAGGGCCATCTAATAACGATAACAGCGGAAGGCTTGGAAGATAAGCGAGTCCATCAACTCCAACGGCATCACTGAGTATAGAACCACGACCCAAGGCACCTTACTCGTTGTCTGAGAAGTCTACAACATGAACGTTGCAGCCCGAAAACGGGTCAGCACATGGAATATGCTTGCAATGTAACACATAGAGAGTAATATGAAACAGTGATGCTATACTACATGCATATATGGCTGGTGGAAAGCTCTATGGTTACAGTTTTGCGTAAAGCCAATTTTTCCCTATTGCAAAGGAATAAATTTTATTTAACTATCATGGTGGTTGTTAAACATTGAGAATGGTTGACAGCATTCTCAATCCCAATTAAGCATCATCATTAAACCCAACAAAATTAATTAAAGTAACATGATGAGATTCACATGATAATCCAAGTACTAGATACTCAAGATGTCCATAACCGGGGACACGACTAACCATGATTAGTTTTATACACTCTGCAGAGGTTTGTGCACTTTTCCCCACAAGACTCGATCTCCTCCATTGGGATTCTCGCACTACATGGTGTTTGAGAAACGGATGACCGAGACACAGTCTTTCGAGCGCTAGCACCATACGAGCAGGTAGACAGCGATTACACCTACATCCCACTACATCTCGCTAGTCTACCACGGTAAGAGTTCGCACGACTTAATCAACTATGCTAGAGCCCATAGTAGCTTGTGGCTGCACACGGAAGTTTCTAGCATGAATAATCTCATGATCCCTTTGAGCACAGGTGGCGGTCCAAAAAAACAGGCAATCTGGAATACCCGGTACCTCAATCGACCCAGATGTGTGTTTAAGTTGCCACCTTAAATAAACCATCAAATGACAATCTCACATCTGTCATGGATACACTCACCCAATCCACGTCTACTAGCATAGCATGGCATAATAAGCAAACGTAGAAGTAGCTCCCAAGGGTTCGATAATAAAACAGGTAATAGGTACTACCTCATCTACTTCCCAAAACCCACAATTTAATTAGATCCTAATCATGCAATGTTTGAGGATTGATATAATGCATAAAAACTGGGTATGAAAAGGGATATGATCAAAGTGTTACTTGCCTTGCTGATGATCCGTGAAAGCTAGAGATTCAAAGTAGCAAGCGGCGCACTCCGGGTACTCTATCGCAAACAAACAAGCATACAATAAGTACTCATCTAATGCACAGGTAAAACTCAAATAAAAGATCTAACCATAAAGTTCAACTTAAGAACTCCGGTTTGCAAAAAGAATCAAATCAAACGAAGCAACGAAAGTCAAACCGCGAAAGAAACAAGCTTCGTTTACTAATCTGGACCTAAGTCAAATTTTACAGAGGCAAAAACTTCTTTGAGTTGATTAATCGGAAAGAGGGTTTCGATACGAAACTCTAGGCGCTTGAATCGCCTGATTCTGATAAACGAGCGAAAAGTTATACTAGATCGAAAATCGGATCAGAAATCGCGATCAGAAATAATCGCGAAAAAATCCGAGAAAAAAAGGACGAACAGGCTAACGAACGAACGTTCGTTAACTGAAACTAAACGACAAAAACCGTTCGTTAAAACGAACGAACGAGCGAACGCTCGCTAAATAAACCGGAAAAAAAACAGATCTAGGGTTTTAAAAAAATGAACGAAAAACCGACGGAAAACCGAACGGTTTTCTCGAGGAAAACCGCCCGTGGCGGCGGCTTACTCCGGCGAGTGGGTGGCGGTAGGCGGCGGCGTCGAAGAATTCGGCGGCGGCGGCAAGCGGCGCCTGGCGGCGGCGGTAAGCGGTGGCGCAAGGCCTGGGCGGGGCTAGGGTTTGGGCGCGGGTGGGCTGGTGGCTTGGTGGGCTCGGGGGGCGCTATTTAAAGGGGCCAGCCAGGCGGAGTCCTGGCCGAACACGGCCCAAAGTAGGTTTCGTTTTTTTTATTTCACGAAGAAAAACCAACAAAAGAAATACTAAACAGACTGCAAAAATCCCGAAATAAATTTTCCCCGGCTTATAAAATCAAGCCGTACAAGATGAACATTTATTTGGGGCCTAAATGCAATTTTGAAAAACGCACATTTTTCCTAAATTCAAATAAAATAGCGATAAACTCCAAATAAAATCTTATTTGATTTTTTTATTAAACCTTCAATATTTCTTTATTTTGGGAAAGTCATTTTATTTCCTCTCTCATATTTTTATTATAGATATAATTGAAGATAAAATAAATAAAATCAAATGATCCTATTTTCAAAATTTGAGAAAGCTCAAATATGAAAATAACGAAATCTCCAACTCCCTCCATGGGTCCTTGAGTTGCGGGAAATTTCTAGGATCAAGCCAAAATGCAATAAAATATGATATGCAATGATGATCTATGGATAACATTCCAAATTGAAAATTTGTGATGTTACAGTCTATGTCTAGGAAACTTAACCATCTTTGATTAACGAGTTATTCATGTAGAGGCATACTAGGGACACTTTGTTTATCTATGTATTCACACATGTATCAAGTTTCTGATTAATACAATTCTAGCATGAATAATAAACATTTATCATGATATAAGGAAATAAAATAATAACTTTATTATTGCCTCTAGGGCATATTTCCTTCAGTCTCCCACTTGCACTAGAGTCAATAATCTAGTTCACATCGCCATGTGATTTAACACCAATAGTTCAGATCGCCATGTGACCAACACTCATAGGGTTTACTAGAGTCAATAATCTAGTTCACATCGCTTATGTGATTAACACCCAAGAGTAATAAGGTGTGATCATGTTTTGCTTGTGAGAGAAGTTTTAGTCTACGGGCCTGCCATATTCAGAGCCGTATGTATTTTGCAAATTTTCTATGTCTACAATGGTTTGCACGGAGCTACTCTAGCTAATCGCTCCCACTTTCAATATGTATCTAGATCGAGACTTAGAGTCATCCAGATCGGTGCAAAGCTTTGCATCGATGTAACTCTTTACGACAAACTCTTTGTCACCTCCATAACCGAGAAACATTTCCTTATTCCACTAAGGATAATTTTGACCGCTGTTTCGTGATCCACTCCTGGATTACTATTGTATCCTCTTGCCAAACTCATGGTGAGGTACACAATGGGTCTGGTACACATCATAGCATACTTTGTAGAACCTATGACTAAGGCATAGGGAATGACTTTTCATTCTCTTTCTATTTTCTGCCGTGGTCGGGTTTTGAGTCTTTACTCAACTTCACACCTTGCAACACAGGCAAGAACTCCTTCTTTGACTGTTCCATTTTGAACTACTTCAAAAACTTGTCAAGGTATGTAGTCATCGAATTTTTTTATCAAGCATCTTGATATATCTCTATAGATCTTGATGCTCAATATGTAACAGCTTTACCGAGGTCTTTCTTTGAAAAAACTCCTTTCAAACACTCCTTTATGCTTTCCAGAAAATTCTACATTATTTCTGATCAACAATATGTCATTCACATATAGTTATCAGAAATTCTATAGTGCTCCCACTCACTTTCTTGTAAATACAGGCTTCACCGCAAGTCTGTATAAAACTATATATGCTTTGATCAACTCATAAAAGCGTATATTCCAACTCCGAGATGCTTGCACCAGTCCATAGATGGATCGCTGGAGTTTGCACACTTTGTTAGCACCTTTAGGCTTGACAAAACCTTCTTGTTGTATCATATACAACTCTTCTTTAAGAAATCCATTAAGGAACGTAGTTTTTGACATCCATTTGCCAGATTTCGTAAAATGTGGCAATTGCTAACATGATTCGGACAGACTTAAGCATCGCTACGAGTGAGAAAATCTCATCGTAGTCAACACCTTGAACTTGTCAAAAACTTTTTTCCGACAATTCGAGCTTTGTAGATAGTAACACTACTATCAGCATCCGTCTTCCTCTTGAAGATCCATTTATTCTCAATGGTTTGCCGATCAACGGGCAAGTCCACCAAAGTCCACACTTTGTTCTCATACATGGATTCTATCTCAGATTTCATGGCCTTAAGCCATTTCGTGGAATCTGGGCTCATCATCGCTTCCTCATAGTTCGTAGGTTCATCATGGTCTAGTAACATGACTTCCAGAAAGGATTACCGTACCACTCTGGTGTGGACAATACTCTGGTTGACCATCATCATCATTAGCTTACTCATAGTTCGGTAGTAACTTGATGTGAAGTTTCATGATCATCATCATTAGCTTACTCACTAATTGGTGTAGGAATCACTGGAACTGATTTCTGTGATGAACTACTTTCCAATTCGGGAGAAGGTACAATTACCTCATCAATTTCTACATTCCTCCCACTCACTTCTTTCGAGAGAAATTCCTTCTCTAGAAAGGATACTCTTAGCAACGAATATCTTGCTTTCAGATCTGTGATAGAAGGTGTACCCAACTGTCTCCTTTGAGTATCCTATGAAGACACATTTCTCCGATTTGGGTTCGAGCTTATCAGGTTGAAACTTTTTCACATAAGCATCGCAGCCCCAAACTTTAAGAAACAACAACTTGGGTTTCTTGCCAAACCACAGTTCACATGGTGTCGTATCAACGGATTTAGATGGTGCCCTATTTAACGTGAATGCAGCTGTCTCTAATGCACAACTCCCAAAACGGTAGTGATAAAACGGTAAGAGACATCATCGATCGCACCATATCTAATAAAGTACGGTTATGATGTTCGGACACACCATTACACTATGGTATTCCAGGTGGCATGAGTTGCGAAACTATTCCACATTGTTTCAAATGAAGACCAAAATCGTAACTCAAATATTCGTCTCTGCGATCAGTTCGTAGAAACTTTATTTTCTTGTTACGATGATTTTCCACTTCATTATGAAATTCTTTGAACTTTTCAAATGTTTCAGACTTATGTTTCATCAAATAGATATACCCATATCTGCTCAAATCATCTGTGAAGGTTAGAAAAATAACGATACCTGCCGCGAGCCTCAACACTCATCGGATCGCATACATCAATATGTATTATTTCCAATACGTCAGTCGCTCGCTCCATTGTTCCGGAGAACAGAGTCTTAGTCATCTTGCCCATGAGGCATGGTTCGCAAGCATCAAGTGATTCATAATCAAGTGATTCCAAAATCCCATCAGCATGGAGATCCTTCATGAACTTTACACAAATATGACCTAAACGGCAGTTCCACAAATATGTTGCACTATCATTATCAACTTTGCATCTTTTGGCATCAATATTATGTGTATCACTACAATCAAGATTCAATAAACCATTCACCTTGAGTGTCTGAACTCAGAAGGTTTTATTCATGTAAATAGAATAACAATTATTCTTTGACATAAATGAATAACCGTATTCCAATAAACATGATCCAATCTTATTATGCTCAACGCAAACACCAAATAACATTTATTTTAGGTTCAACACTAATCCCGAAGGTAAAGGATTGTGCGATGGTTATCTTATCAACCTTGGAATCATTTCCAACACACATTGTCACCTTGCCCTCAACTAGTCTTTGTTCATTTTGTAACTCCTGTTTCGAGTTACTAATCATAGCAACTAAACTAGTATCAAATGCCTAGGGGCTAATATGAACACTAGTAACGTACACATCAATAACATGTATATCATATATACTTTCTTTCACTTTGCCATCCTTCTTATCCGCCAAGTATTTGGGGCAGTTCCGCTTTCAGTGACCATTTCCTTCGCAGTAGAAGCACTCAATTTCAGGCTTGGGTCTAGCTTTGGGCTTCTTCATGGGAGTGGCAACTTGCTTGTCATCCTTCTTGATGTTCTCTTTCTTTCCCTTGCCCTTTTACTTGAAACTATTGGTCTTGTCAACCATCAACATTTGATGTTTTTCTTGATTTCTACCTTTGTTGATTTCAGCATGATGAAGAGCTCAGGAATCGTTTTCGTCATCCCTTGCATGTTATAGTTCATCACGAAGTTCTAGTAACTTGGTGATAGTGACTAGAGAACTCTGTCAATCACTATTTTATCTGGAAGATTAACTCCCACTTGATTCTGAGCACATGCTCACTGGTTGAGCTATTCTTCTCCATCTTGTAGGCAAAATACTTGTCAGAGGTCTCATACCTGTCGACTCGGGCATGAGTCTGAAATACCAATTTCAGCTCTTGGAACATCTTATATGCCCCGTGGTATTCAAAACATTTTTGAAGTCTCGGTTCTAAGCCGTAAAGCATGGTGCACTTAAATATCAAGTAGTCATCATACCGAGCTTGCCAGTTCATAACGTCTGCATTTGCTCCTGCAATAGGTCTGTCCCCTAGCGGTGCATCAAGGACACAATTCTTCTGTGCAACAATGAGGATAATCCTTAGATCACGGACCTAGTCCACATCATTTCTACTATCATCTTTCAACATAATTTTTTCTCTAGGAACATATCAAAAATAAACGGGGAGCTAGATCGCGAGCTATTATCTACAACAACATAGACATGCAAAATACTATCAGGTACTAAGTTCATGATAAATTAAAGTTCAATTAATCATATTACTTAAGAACTCCCACTTAGATAGACATCCATCCAATCATCTAAGTGATCACGTGATCCAAATAAACTAAACCATGTAAGATCATCACGTGAGATGGATTAGTTTTCAATGGTGAACATCACTATGTTGATCATATCTACTATATGATTCACACTCGACCTTTCGGTCTCAGTGTTCCGAGGCCATATCTGCATATGCTAGGCTCATCAAGTTTAACCCAAGTATTCTACGTGTGCAAAACTGGCTTGCACCCATTGTATGTGAACGTAGAGCTTATCACACCCGATCATCACATGGTGTCTCGGTATGACGAACTGTAGCCATGGTGCATACTCAGGGAGAACACTTATACCTTGAAATTTAGTGAGAGATCATCTTATAATGCTACCGCCATACTAAGCAAAATAAGATGCATAAAGGATAAACATCACATGCTATCAATATAAGTGATATGATATGGCCATCATCATCTTGTGCCTTTGATCTCCATCTCCAAAGCACCGTCATGATCACCATCGTCACCGGCTTGACACCTTGATCTCCATCAAAGCATCTTCGTCGTCTCGCCAACTATTGCTTCTATGACTATCGCTATCGCTTAGTGATAAAGTAAAGCAATTACATGGCGATTGCATTTCATACAATAAAGCGACAACCATATGGCTCCTGCCATTTGCCGATTACTGTTACAAAACATGATCATCTCATACAACAATTTATATATCATCATGTCTTGACCATATCACATCACAACAAGCCCTACAAAAATAAGTTAGACGTCCTCTACTTTGTTGTTGCAAGTTTTACGTGGCTGCTACAGGCTTAGCAAGAACCGTTCTTACCTACGCATCAAAACCACAACGATTTTTCATCAAGTTTGCTGTTTTAACCTTCAACAAGGACCGGGCGTAGTCACACTTGATTCAACTAAAGTTGGAGAAACAGACACCCACTAGCCACCTATGTTCGAAGCACGTCGGTAGAACCAGTCTTGCATAAGTGTACGCGTAATGTCGGTTTGAGCCGCTTCATCCAACAATACCGCCGAATCAAAGTATGACATGCTGGTAAGTAGTATGACTATCATCGCCCACAACTCTTTGTGTTCTACTCATGCATATAACATCTACGCACAGACCTGGCTCGGATGCCACTGTTGGGGAACGCAGTATTTCAAAAAAATTCCTACGATCACGCAAGATCTATCTAAGAGATGCATAGCAACGAGCAGGGAAAGTGTGTCCACGTACCCTCGTAGACCGAAAGCAGAAGCGTTTAGTAACGCGGTTGATGTAGTCGAACGTCTTCGCGATCTAACCGATCCAAGTATCGAACACACGGCACCTCCGCGATCTACACACGTTCAGCTCGGTGACGACCCACGAACTCTAGATCCAGCTGAGGTCGAGGGAGAGTGTCGTCAGCACGACGTCGTGGTGACAATGATGATGAAGTTACCGACGCAGGGCTTCGCCTAAGCACCGCGACAATATGACCAAGGTGGAAATATGTGGAGGGGGCACCGCACACCGCTAAGAATCAACTTGTCTGTCTATGGGGTGCCCCTTGGACACGTATATAAAGGAGGGGAGGGAAGAGGTGGCCGGCCCTAGGAGGGCGCGCCAGGTGTGGGGAATCCTACTAGGACTCCCCAGTCCAAGTAGGATTCCCCTCCTCTTTCCTATTCCTAGTAGGAGAAGGAGGGAAGGAGGAGGAGTGGAGAAGGAAGGAGGGGGGCGCTGGCCCCTCCTAGTCGAATTCGGACAAGCCCATGGGGGCGTGCGGCCACCCCTTGAGGCCCTTTTCTCCTTTCCCGTATGGCCCATTAAGTTCCACTACTTCCCCCGGCGAATTCCCGTAACTCTCCGGTACTCTGAAAAATACCGTCACTCAGAACCTTTCCGATGTCCGAATATAGCCTTCCAATATTTCGATCTTTATGTCTCAACCATTTCGAGACTCCTCGTCATGTCCGTGATCTCATCCGGGACTCCGAACAACCTTCGGTCATCAAATCACATAAACTCATAATACAAATCATCATCGAACGTTAAGTGCGCGGACCCTACGGGTTCGAGAACTATGTAGACATGACCGAGACACATCTCCGGTCAATAACCAAAAGCGGAACCTGGATGCTCATATTGGCTCCTACATATTCTACGAATATCTTTATCGGTCAAACCGCATAAAAACATACGTTGTTCCCTTTGTCATCGGTATGTTACTTGCCCGAGATTCGATCGTCGGTATCATCATACATAGTTCAATCTCATTACCGAAAAGTCTCTTTACTTGTTCCGTAATGCATCATCCCGCAACTAGCTCATTACTGACATTGCTTGCAAGGCTTATAGTGATGAGCATTACCGAGAGGGCCCAAAGATACCTCTCCGATACATGGAGTGACAAATCCTAATCTCGATCTATGCCAAGTCAACAAACACCATCGGAGACACCTGTAGAGCATCTTTATAATCACCCAGTTATGTTGTGACGTTTGATAGCACACTAAGTGTAGCGACCCGACCCGAATGGATCAAGTCTACGTGGCAAAGTGTCATCCACGGATCCGTATCTTTGACACCACAGTACTCGAGGATTTATAACAGAGGTAAATCACAGGTATAAAGTAACGTAAATACTATTACCTCAATGCAAATAGCGGAAGTAACAACGAGGTTGTGGATTCCCATCAACACCAACGACAAAGTTGAGTGTAGACATCGTAGCCCTAATGTATCACTTAGTCGTCGTAAGATTCCTGCAGCATGAGATGTTGCAGCCATGTAGGTCAGTACATTGAATGTGCTGGCAATTTCACATTGTAGATCAATGCTGAATAATGGCTATCACTACATGCATATTTGGCTGGTGGAGGCTCTAATTTTAATTTTGCATAAAGATAATTTTTCCCTACAACAAAGGAATATATTTTATGTAACTACAAAGTTTGTTGAAAATATTGAGAATGAACCCCAACTCAATCCCAAATTAACATCAATAACCCAACAAATTATTTAAGTATAGTGATAATATCAAATCAATAATTCAAGTACCAGATACTCAAGATGTCCATAACTTGGGACACGGCTAATCATGATTAGTTTGTACACTCTACAGAGGTATGCACACTTTTCCCCACAAGACTCAATCCCCTCCGTTGAATTTCTCGCACTACATGCTTTTTGAGAAATGGATGACCGAGACACCGTCTTTCTGAAGAGGTCCTCTTAACTGATAGATAGGCCGGTACACCTATAATCCCATACATCTGCTTGCCTATCATGGAAAGTTTTCCCACGACTTACTCAACTATGCCAGAGCCCATAATGGCTTGTGGCTGCACACGAAAGTTTCTAGCATGAATAATCTTACGATCCCTTTGAGCCTGGGTGCCGAACCATAGGATGATCACACGGGTACCCCGGGATCTCCTTGGACAACACTGGATCCCCCAGGTGTCCGGGCAATCCACTAGTATCCCCAGGGTTCCCCAACCAATCCACCCAGATGTGTATTAAAGTAGCCACCTTAAGTTTCCCTTAGTTAACAATAACTCTCACATCTTCCATGAAATCTCACATACCAAACCACGTCTACGAGCATAGCATAGCAGTGTAAGCATAACACAATAATACCCTGGGTTTGAATGCAAGACAATAGGTTCCTACCTCATCAACTACTTCCCAATACCCACATGTTATCAATTCCTATTCATGCAATGTTTGAGGGTCAAACTAAAGCATAAAAACTGGGTATGAAAAGTATGATCAAAGTGTGAACTCGCCTTGTACTATTGATGAAGATGATTTGCACTCATAACTCATGATAGTTATACTCGTCACACTCCGTTCAATCTATCATGAGCAAGCAATTGCATACATAAGCACTCATGCAAAAGAATCGAAGAAAAGATCTCGGAAAACTTCGAAAACAAGCAATTAACTCTTGCAATAGAAAAAAATTCTAACTGTAACAAAATTGGGTGGAATTAGAAAAAAGAATCAATTAAATCGGAGTTATGAAACTCAAGTTATGAACAAAAGAAGTCTGAATTCAAATCTGTTTGAAACCAAATTTTAAATTTTCAAAAGCATGTTCAAGTTGGTTATCTGGATAGAGGGGATCAAGACGAAGAAGTGGGTGTTGGTTTCGTTGGATTTGAATAAACGATTAAAAAGTAGCGAAGTTAGAAGATTAGGGGCTAAACTATAAATAAAGTAATTGCATCTAGGTCCCTGGCCAAAATTAAACAGAAAATAAAAATCTACCGGACGACCGTCCGCTGCGAAAACCTAATGAACGGATTCGTTTGTTGCAAAGAGATAAACAGCAAGCGATCGATAAATAACTAAACCTAAAAAAACAGGTCCAGGTTTTCAAAACAAAACCGTTCTAGGGTTTTCAAAAAAACGAAAGCAAAACCGGCGGATTTGTGGCGGTTTTTACCAGTGACGGCGGTGACGGCAAGCCGAACGGCGGCGGCGGCTTCGGTTTGGCCTCGGGCGCGTCTCACAAGCTTCGGGCGGGTGGAGCGCGTCATGCGCGGCGTGGCGGTATGGGCGGCTCAAAAGTAGAGGCGGCGGCGTGGCGAATAGCGGCGATTGACGCGTGTGGCAGCGATGGCGAGCGGTGGCGACGCGGGGTGAGCGGAAGGAGGAGAGAGAGGACCGGGGCCCTCGCTATTTAAAGGGGCCAGGGGGCGTGGAGGAGGGGCAAAGGTGGAGGCTGCGGTGGAGTCCGGCCGCGACACGGCGATGGCGACGGCGGGATTGCTCAGGACTCTGTCCGAGCTCGAGGAGCCAATGAGCGTCTTTGGGCTGGGCCGTGGCTTTGGCCGGATGGTCAGGCCCAGTTAAAGTGACTTTTAAAAAAAAACAGACACGACAAAAAATAATAATATAGGCATATTATATATCAAATTTTCAGAAAAAGATTTTCTACAAGATGAACATTTTTCTAGCCTAAAATAAAATACAAAAAATAAATAAAGCAAAGAGTGCTGCTTTTGCAATAAAACCAAATAAAAATCATTTTAAAAATACCAAAATAATTTCAAATTTATTTCTCTCCAATTTTCTACTGTAGGGAATCATTTTACCCTATTTTCCATATATTTTATTTTTGGACAAAAATAATTTGAATAAAGCCCAAATAACTCCAAATTGAAAATAATTTCAAAGTACATGAAAGGGACTTTAAATTTGATTCTTTTAAACTTCCAACTCATATTTCATATGTTTTTAAGAAGTCATCTTATCTTCTCTCGTGAAAATCATTGAGTTGCTTAAAGTTTCTGAATTTGGAATATTTCCAAATGAAATTCAAATATTTTCAAAAACCCTTTTCATTTTAAATGGAAGAAGTCATGTCATCTTCTCTGTAGGGTTTTGTGGTGAAATGAATTTGAATTCATGGAGATCATAAATGCAAGGTGAAAGTTTTGGAAAGTCTTTTTATTCCCACTCATTTAACTTTCAAAAAGTTTCAAATTTCACTCAAGTTCACACAAACAACCACACCACAATCAAACAAACAATCAAAACTATTTATTTAGTATAACATTCCAAAATTTAGAATTTTGGGATGACAATAGGTTCCTACCTCATCAACTACTTCCCAATACCCACATGTTATCAATTCCTATTCATGCAATGTTTGAGGGTAAAACTAATGCATAAAAACTGGGTATGAAAAGTATGCTCTACAGTGTGAAATTGCCAGTACATTCAATGTACTGACCTACATGGCTGCAATGTCTCATTTGCAGGAATCTTACGACGAGTAAGTGATACGTTAGGGTTACGATGTCTACACTCAACTTTGCCGTTGGTGTTGATGGAAATCCACAACCTTGTTGTTACTTCCGCTATTTGGATTGAGGTAATAATATTTATGTTACTTATACATGTGATTTACCTCTGTTATTAATCCTTGAGTACTGTGTGTGTCAGCATACCGATCTAGGGATGACACTTAAGCACAGAGATTTGATCCATTCGGGTCGGGTCGCTACACTAAGTGTTCCTCCGGTATTCGGGAGTTGCATAATATCATAGTCATAGGAACATGTATAAGTCATGACAAAAACAATAGCAATAAAGTAAACGATCATAGTGCTAAGCTAACGGATGGGTCTGGTCCATAACATCATTCTCTAATGATGTGATCCCTTCATCAAATGACAACACTTGTCTATGGCTAGGAAACTTAACCATCTTTACTAGGCAATTCTTTATCACGAGATTGTTTGCGGAACGTGGATAAATTAAACTCAAGACACACATCACCAAAATTAACACTGATCGTTTCTTTCTCATAATCTATCTTAGCATTAACAATTTGAAAGAAAGGTCTACCAAATATAATGGGACAAAAATATCTTGTGGGGAACCAAGAACTAGAAAATAAGTAGGGTATTTTATTTTCCCACACAAGACTTCAACATCTCTAAAAATCCCGAGTGGTGTGTGCTACCTCTTGAGCACTGTGTTCGTTTTTCCTTGAAGAGGAAAGGGTGATGCAGCAAAGTAGCGTAAGTATTTCCCTCAATTTTTGAGAACCAAGGTATCAATCCAAAGAGGAGGCTACGCCATGAGTCCCTCATACCTGCACAAAACAAATAACTCCTCGCAACCAACGCGATAAGGGGTTGTCAATCCCTTCACGATTAAACTACGAGTGAGATCTGATAGATATGATAGGATAATATTTTTGGTATTTTTGTGATAAAGATGCAAAGTAAAATAAAAACAAAGTAAAAATCAAAGGAAATAACTAACTGTTGGAAGATTAATATGATGAAGATAGACTCGGGGGCCATAGGTTTCACTAGTGGCTTCTCTCAAGAGCATAAGTATTTTACAAGGGTGAGCAATTACTATTGAGCAAATCGATGTAATTGAGCATAGTTATGAGAATATCTAGGTATGATCATGTATATAGGCATCACGTCTGAGACAAGTAGACCGACTCCTGCCTGCATCTACTACTATTACTCCACTCGTCGACCGCTATCCAGCATGCATCTAGAGTATTATGTTCATGAAAACAGAGTAACGCCTTAAGCAAGATGACATGATGTAGAGGGATAAATTCATGCAATATGATAAAAACCCCATCTTGTTATACTCGATGGAAACAATACAATACGTGCCTTGCTGCCCCTACTGTCATTGGGAACGGACACCGCAAGATTGAACCCAAAGCTAAACACTTCTCCTATTGCAAGAAAGATCAATCTAGTAGGCCAAACCAAACTGATAATTCGAAGAGACTTGGAAAGATAACCAATCATACATAAAAGAATTCAGAGAAGATTCAAATATTGTTCATAGATAATCTTGATCATAAACCCACAATTCATCGGTCTCAACAAACACACTGCAAAGAGAAGATTACATCGAATAGATCTCCACGAGAGAGGGGAAGAACATTGTATTGAGATCCAAAAGAGAGAAGAAGCCATCAAGCTACTAACTATGGACCCAAAGGTCTGAGGTAAACTACTCACACTTCATCGGAGAGGCTATGGTGTTGATGTAGAAGCCCGCCTTGATGGAAGCCCCCTCCGGCGGAGCTCCGGAACAGGCCCCAAGATGGGATCTCGTGGGTACAGAAGTTTGCGGCATTGGAATTAGGTTTTTGGCTCAGATGTCGATCGTTTGAAGTGCGTGAGGTATATATAGGAGGAAGAAGTACGTCGGTGGAGCATCATGGGGCCCACGAGGGTGGAGGGCGTGCCCTGGGGGGTGGGCGCGCCCCTACCTCGTGGCCTCCTGGAAGCTTCTCTTACGTAGGGTCCAAGTCTCCTGGATCTTGTTTGATCCAAAAATCACGTTCCCGAAGGTTTCATTCCATTTGGAGTCCGTTTGATATTCTTTTTCTGTGAAACTCTGAAATAGGCAAAAAACAGCAATTCTGGGCCGTGCCAACGGTTAATAGGTTAGTCCCAAAAATAATATAAAAGTGAATTATAAAGCCCAATATTGTCCAGAACAGTAGATAATATAGCATGGAGCAATCAAAAATTATAGATACGTTGGAGACGTATCAACCATCCCCAAGCTTAATTCCTACTCATCCTCGAGTAGGTAAATGATAAAAAGATAATTTTTGATGCGGAGTGCTACTAGGCATAATATCAATGTAATTCTTCTTAATTGTGGTATGAATATTCAGATCCGAAAGATTCAAGATAAAAGCTTATATTGACATAAAAACAATAATACTTCAAGCATACTAACTAAGCAATTATGTCTTCTCAAAATAACTTGGTCAAAGAAAGTTCATCCCTACAAAACCATATAGTTTAGTCATGCTCCATTTTCGTCACACAAGAATGCTCTTATCATGCACAACCCCGATGACAAGCCAAGCAATTGTTTCATACTTTAGTAATCTCAAACCTATAAACTTTCACGCAATATATGAGCGCGAGCCATGGACATAGCACTATGGGTGGAATAGAATATGATGATGGGGATTATGTGGAGAAGACAAAAAAGGAGAAAGTCTCACATCAATGAGGCTAATCAATGAGCTATGGAGATTCCCATCGATTGATGTTAATGCAAGGAGTAGGGATTGAAAAGAAAATGATGCACTAGAGCTATAAAAGAATGAAACCTCAAAAAAAGAAACTTTGTGGGTGTGCATCCATCGTGCTTGCTCACGAAGACCTAGGGCACTTGAGGAGGCCCATTGTAGGAATATACAAGCCAAGTTCTATAATGAAAAATTCCCACTAGTATATGAAAGTGACAAAACAAGAGACTCTCTATCATGAAGATTATGGTGCTATTTTGAAGCACAAGTGTGGCAAAGGATAGTAGCATTGTCCCTTCTCTCTTTTTCTCTCATTTTTTCTCCCTTTTTTTGGGCCTTCCCTTTTTTTGATGGCCTTTCTCTCTTTTTTTTTCTATTCCTCACTTGGGACAATGCTCTAGAAAATGATGATCATCACACTTCTATTCATTTACAACTCAATGATTACAACTCGATACTAGAACAAAGTATGACTCTATATGAATGCCTCCGGCAGAGTATCGGGATATGCAATGAACCAAGAGTGACATGTATGAAAGAATTATGAACGGTGGATTTGCCACAAATACTATGTCAACTACATGATCATGCTAAGCAATATGACAATGATGAATGTGTCATGGTAAACGGAATGGTGGAAAGTTGCATGTCAATATATCTCGAAATGGCTATGGAAATGCCATAATAGGTAGGCATGGTGGATATTTTGAGGAAGATATAAGGAGGTTTATGTGTGAAAGAACGTATCATATCACGGGGTTTGGATGCACCGGCGAAGTTTGCACCAACTCTCAATGTGAGAAAGGGCAATGCACAGTACTGAAGAAGCTAGCAATGATGGAAGGGTGAGAGTGCGTATAATCCATGGACTCAACATTAGTCATAAAGAACTCACATACTTATTGCAAAAATCTACAAGTCATCAAAAACCAAGCATTACGCGCATGCTCTTAGGGGGATAGATTGGTAGGAAAAGACCATCGCTCGTCCCCGACCGCCACTCATAAGGAGGACAATCAAAGAACACCTCATGTTTCAAATTTGCTACATAACGTTTACCATACGTGCATGCTACGGGACTTGCAAACTTCAACACAAGCATTTCTCAAATTCAAAACTACTCAAATAGCACCCCTTTGATATTATTAACTCCATATCTCAAAACAATCATCAAGCATCAAACTTCTCTTAGTATTCAACACACTCATAAGAAAGTTTTTACTAATTTTGAATACCTAGCATATTAGGATTATTTAAGAAAATTACCATGCTATTTAAGACTCTCAAAATAATCTAAGTGAGGCATGAGAGATTAATAGTTTCTATTAAAAAAATCCACAACCGTGCTCTAAAAGATATAAGTGAAGTACTAGAGCGAAACTATATAACTCAAAAGATATAAGTGAAGCACATAGAGTATTCTAATAATTTACAAGTCATGTATGGCTCTCTCAAAAGGTGTACGATGATTGTGGTGAACTAAAAAGCAAAGACTTAAATCATACAAGACGCTCCAAGAAAAACACATATCATGTGGTGAATAAAAATATAGCTCCAAGTAAAGTTACCGATGGAAGTAGACGAAAGAGGGGATGCCTTCCGGGGCATCCACAAGCTTTGGCTTTTTGGTGTCCTTGGATTATCTTGGGGGTTCCATGGGCATCCCCAAGCTTAGGCTCATGCCACTCCTTGTTCCATAATCCATCAAAATCTTTCACCGAAAACTTGAAAACTTCACAACACAAAACTCAATAGAAATCTCGTGAGCTCCGTTAGCGAAAGAAAACAAAAGACCACTTCAAGGTACTGTAATGAACTCATTCTTTATTTATATTGGTGTTAAACCTACTGTATTACAACTTCTCTATGGTTTATAAACTATTTTACTAGCCATAGATTCATCAAAATAAGCAAACAGCACACGAAAAACAGAATCTGTCAAAAATAGAACAGTCTGTAATAATCTGTAACTAACGCAAACTTCTGGAACTCCAAAAAATCAGCAAAAATAGGAAGACCTAGGCAATTTGTTTATTGATCAGCATCAATTGGAATCACTATTTTATCACGTTCTGGTGATTCTTAACAATTATTGTCGTGAACAGAAAGTTTCTGGAAATTTCTGCAAGATCAAATAACTATCAGCCAAGAAGATCCTATAGGTTTAACTTGGCACAAACACTAACTAAAACATAAAAACACATCTAACCAGAGGCTAGAACAAATATTTATTCCTAAAAAGAAACAAAAAGCAAAAAACTAAAAATAAAATTGGGTTGCCTCCCAACAAGCGCTATCGTTTAACGCCCCTAGCTAGGCATAAAAGCAAGGATAGATCTAGGTATTGCCATCTTTGGTAGGCAATCCATAAGTGGCTCTCATGAGAGATTCATATGGAAATTTTATTTTCTTCCTAGGGAAGTGTTCCATGCCTTTCTTTAATGGAAATTGGAATCTAATGTTCCCTTCCTTCATATCAATAATTGCACCAACCGTTCTAAGGAAAGGTCTACCAAGAATAATAGGACATGAAGGATTGCAATCTATATCAAGAACGATAAAATCTACGGGCACATAATTCCTATTTGCAACAATAAGAACATCATTAATTCTTCCCATAGGTTTCTTACTAGTGGAATCCGCAAGGTGCAAGTTTAGAGAGCAATCATCAAAATCACGAAAATCTAGCAAATCACACAAAGTTTTGGGAATAGTGGAAACACTAGCACCCAAAACACATAAAGCATAGAACTCATGATCCTTAATCTTATTTTTAATAGTTGGTTCCCACTCATCATAAAGTTTCCTAGGGATAGAAACTTCCAACTCAAGCTTTTCTTCATAAGATTGGATCAAGGCATCAACGATATGTTTAGTAAACGCTTTATTTTGACTATAAGCATGAGGAGAATTTAGCACCGATTGCAACAAGGAAATACAATCAACAAAAGAGCAATTTTCATAATTAAATTCCTTGAAATCCAAAATAGTGGGTTTAGCAACATCTAGGGTTTTGATTTCTTCAATCCCACTTTTATCAATTTTAGCATCAAGATCTAAAAACTATGAATTCTTGGAACACCTTCTAGGTAAAGGTGGATCATATTCAGTCCCATAATTATCAAGATTCATATTGCAAAACAAAGATTTAATAGGGGACACATCAATAACTTTTAGATCTTCATCTTTATTTTCATAGAAATTTGAAGAACACGCTTTCATAAAAGCAATCTTTCTTAGCACGCATCCCAGCAGTTCTTTCTTTGCACTCATCAATGGAAATTCTCATGGCTTTGAGAGACTCATTATATCATTCTTAGGAGGAATAGATCGAAGCTTTAAAGAATCAACATCAAAAGAAATTCTATCAACGTTCCTAGTCAATTCATCAACTTTAAGCAATTTCTCTTCAAGCAAAGCATTGAAATTCTTTTGCGAATTCATAAACTCTTTAACACTAGTCTAAAAATCAGAGGGCATCTTATTAAAATTTCCTTAAGAATTGTTGTAGGAATTACCATAATTATTAGAGGAATTACTAGGATAAGTCCTAGGATTAAAGTTTCCTCTATACGTGTTGTTACCGAAATTATTCCTACCAACAAAATTCACATCCATAGATTCATTATTATTTTCAATCAAAGTGGACAAAGGCATATCATTAGGATCAGAAGAAACACTCTTACTAGAAAATAATTTCATAAGTTTATCCATATTTCCACTCAAAACATTAATTTCTTCTATCGCATGCACTTTTTTATTAGTAGATCTTTCAGTGTGCCATTGAGAATAATTAACCATAATATTATCTAGGAGTTTAGTAGCTTCTCCTAGAGTGATTTCCATAAATGTGCCTCCCGCGGCCGAATCTAAAAGATTTCTAGAAGCATAAAAATTATGTATAATCATCCACAAATTCAAACCATGAGTAGGGCAATTACGTATCATTAATTTCATCCTCTCCCAAGCTTGTGCAACATGTTCATGATCAAGTTGATTAAAATTCATAATATCGTTTCTAAGAGAGATGATCTTAGCGGGAGGAAAATACTTAGAGATAAAAGCATCTTTGCACTTGTTCCAAGAATCAATACTATTTTTAGGCAAATACAAAAACCAAGCTTTAGCACGATCTCTAAGACAAAAAGGAAATAGCTTCAATTTAACAATATCATTATCAACATCTTTCTTCTTTTGCATATCACACAAATCAACGAAGCTATTTAGATGAGTAGCGGCATCTTCACTAGGAAGGCCGGCGAATTGATCTTTCATGACAAGATTCAACAAAGCATCATTGATTTCACAAGATTTAGTATTGGTAAGAGGAGCAATCGGAGTGCTAAGGAAATCATTATTGTTGGTATTGGTAAAGTCACATAATTTGGTATTATCTCGAGCCATCGTGACAAGCAATCTAACACAGGAGCAAACAAAAAGAAAGAGAAAAAGAGGCGAATGAAAAAGAGAGGGCGAATAAACCGGCGAGGGTGAAGTGGGGGAGAGGAAAACGAGAGGCAAATGGCAAATAATGTAATGCGTGATATAAGGGATTGTGATAGGTAGTTGGTATGTTGACTTTTGCGTAGACTCCCCGGCAACGTCGCCAGAAATCTTCTTGCTACCTCTTGAGCACTGCGTTGGTTTTTCCTTGAAGAGGAAAGGGTGATGCGGCAAAGTAGCGTAAGTATTTCCCTCAGTTTTTGTAAACCAAGGTATCAATCCAGTAGGAGGCTATGCGCGAGTCCCTCATACCTGCACAAAACAAATAACTCCTCACAAGCGACGCGATAAGGGGTTTTCAATCCCTTCACGGACACTTACGAGAGTGAGATCTGATAGATATGATAGGATAATATTTTTGGTATTTTTGTGATAAAGATGCAAAGTAAAATAAAAGCAAAGTAAAAAGCAAAGGAAATAACTAAGTGTTGGAAGATTAATATGATGAAGATAGACTCGGGGGCCATAGGTTTCACTAGTGGCTTCTCTCAAGAGCATAAGTATTTTCTACTGGGTGAGCAATTACTGTTGAGCAATTGTGAGAATTGAGCATAGTTATGAGAATATCTAGGTATGATCATGTATATAGGCATCACGTCCGAGACAAGTAGACCGACTCACCTTTTGCATCTACTACCATTACTCCACTCATCGACCGCTATCCAGCATGCATCTAGAGTATTAAGTTCATGAAAACAGAGTAACACCTTAAGCAAGATGACATGATGTAGAGGGATAAATCCATGCAATATGATAAAAACCCCATCTTGTTATCCTCGATGGCAACAATACAATACGTGCCTTACTGCCCCTACTGTCATTGGGAAAGGACAACGCAAGATTGAACCCAAAGCTAAGCAATTCTCCTATTGCAAGAAAGATCAATCTAGTAGGCCAAACCAAACTGATAATTCGAAGAGACTTGCAAAGATAACCAATCATACATAAAAGAATTCAGAGAAGATTCAAATATTGTTCATAGATAATCTTGATCATAAACCCACAATTCATGGTCTCAACAAACACACCGCAAAGAGAAGATTACATTGAATAGATCTCGGGGGAGAACATTGTATTGAGATCCAAAAAGAGAGAAGAAGCCATCTAGCTACAAACTATGGACCCGAAGGTCTGAGGTAAACTACTTACACTTCATCGGAGAGGCTATGGTGTTGATGTAGAAGCCCTCCGTGATGGATGCCCCCTCTGGCGGACCTTCGGAATAGGCCCCAAGATGGGATCTCGTGGGTACAGAAGGTTGCGGCGGTGGAATTAGGGTTTTGGCTCAGATGTCGATCGTTTGGAAGTGCGTAGGTATATATAGGAGGAAGAAGTACATCGGTGGAGCATCGTGTGGCCCACGAGGGTGGAGGGCGCGCCCTGGGGGGATGGGCGCGCCCCCCTACCTCGTGGCCTCCTGGAAGCATCTCTTACGTAGGGTCAAAGTCTCCTGGATCTTGTTTGTTCCAAAAATCACGTTCCCGAAGGCTTCATTCCGTTTGGACTCCATTTGATATTCTTTTTCTATGAAACTCTAAAATAGGCAAAAAACAACAATTCTGGGCTGGGCCTCCGGTTAATAGGTTAGTCCCAAAAATAATATAAAATTGAATAACAAATCCCAATATTGTCCAAAACAGTAGATAATATAGCATGGAGCAATAAAAAATTATAGATACGTTGGAGACGTATCAGTGTGACAGTATCTCTATTAGCAAGCTTAATATTAACATCAATATCCCCTATTTCAGCAGGTGCAATATCATTCATAATTTCTTGATATAAAGTAAAAGGGATTGCACTCACACTAACACCCAAATCACATAAGAAATGATAACAATGATCTCCTATTTTAATAGAGACAACAGGCATGCCAACAATAGGTCTATGATTATCTTTTTCATCGCGTTTAGCAATTCTAGCAGCTTAATAATAGAAGTAAATAACATGCCCAGCAATATTTTCACCCAAGAGATCTTTAACTATAGCGACACTAGGTTCTACTTTAATTTGTTCACGGGGTGTGGGTGTTCTTGTATAACACTTACGAACCACAGCTGAATTTTTAGCATGTTCTTTTATCCTAACAAGAAAAGGTGGTTTCTCAACATAAGCAGTAGGAATAACTGGATCAACATTATAAGTAATGGTTTCTTCTTCAGCTTTAATTGGTTATACTACTTTCACTTCAATGGGAGGATGATATTTAAACTACTTCTCCTTAGGGAGATCAACATAAGTAGCAAATGATTCAGAGAAAGAAGCTACTATCTCAGAGTCAAGTCCATATTTAGTGCTAAATTCGCGAAAGACATCGGTATCCATAAAAGATTTAACACTATCAAACTCGAGGTATATACATGACTCTTTACCTTCGTCGAGCTCCCAATCTTTAGAGTTGCATTTAATTCTTTCCAAAAGATCCCATTTGAATTCAATAGTCTTCTTCATAAAAGAACCAGTACAAGAAGTATTGAGCATATATTGATCATTATGAGTAAGCCGAGCATAAAAAATTTGTATAATAATTTCTCTTGAGAGCTCATGATTGGGGCATGAATATAACATTGACTTAAGCCTCCCCCAAGCTTGAGTGATACTTTATCCTTCACGAGGCCAAAAATTATATATATAATTCCAATCACGATGAACTAGATGCATAGGATAATACTTCTGATGAAATTCCAATTTCAATCGGTTGTAATTCCAGGATCCAATATCATCACATAGCCTATACCATGTCAATAATGCCTTTCCGTTCAAAGATAAAGGGAAGAACTTCTACTTGATTTCATCCTCGGGTAAACCTGGAAGCTTAAACAATCCACAAGCTTCATTCACATAGAATAGATGCAAATCCGGATGTAACGTTCCA
Organism: Aegilops bicornis; assembly: GCA_021605145.1. Classification (NCBI taxonomy): domain Eukaryota; kingdom Viridiplantae; phylum Streptophyta; class Magnoliopsida; order Poales; family Poaceae; genus Aegilops; species Aegilops bicornis. Next base: position 292,211,446 of record CM038672.1, on the reverse strand, counting down.
TCTCCTGCATAAGGATTAGCTAGCAGTTTCTTTATCATACCCGAAGGAATTTCATAATAAATATTTTTAGTAGGTGCAGTAGGTTAAGGAGTAACTCTTTGCTCTTCCGGTCGTGGTGAAGATACCCTGAACAAGCCCTTCAAAGTATGATTTTCCATAGTGACAAGTGATGCTAAATTGCAGCACGTAATATAAATGTTTCCTTACCAAAGGTGCTTCACTCCCCGACAATGGTGCCAGAAAAGAGTCTTCATGACCCACAAGTATAGGGGTTCAATCATAGTCCTTTTGATAAGTAAGAGTGTTGAACCCAACGAGGAGCACAAGGAAATGACAAGCAGTTTTCAGCAAGGTATTTTTTGTAGGTATTGAAATTATCAGTAAAAGATAGTTTTGTGATAAGATAATTCTTAATGGGTAACAAGTAACAAGTGTAACAAAGGTGCAGAAATGTGGCCCAATCCTTTTTGTAGCAAAGTATAAGCCTGGACGAACTCTTATATAAAGCAAAGTGCTCCCGAAGACACATGTGAATTACTGTCAAGTTAGTTTTCATCATGCTCATATGATTCGCGTTCGTTACCTTGATAATTTGATATGTGGGTGGACTGGGGCTTGGGTGTTGTCCTTACTTGGACAAGTGATGTAGGGTGGAACCCTATACGGCCGATCTTTCACGAGAGGAGCGGATCCCGCGATGAACATGAAGAACACAAGGGGAAATCACGAAGGGAAACACAAGAGAAACACAAGAGAAACACTCAAACCAACGAGATTAGGTCACACATATGCTAGATCCTCGAAACACGAGATGAGAGACAAGATCCACGATCAACAAAGGACGATACAAAGGTAACCGGTTCTTCTCCAAGAGGAGGTCTTGAGGTCTTCCCATTAGGGGTCTTGAATCCAAGTGGATCTTCTCTGAAGAGGTAACGGTCCCTCACTGTCGGTGTGGAACGACACCTATGGGATCACAAGAATCCCTACTACGGTTGTCGGGGCGCAGGGTTGCAAGGAGAGCAGGGCTAGTAGACAGCAAAAGGAAAGTTTACCCAGGTTCGGGCCGCGAGGATGCATAAAACGCTAGTCCTGCTTTGGTGGGTGTATTTCTGAGAGTTCTTGAGCTCTCGAACTAGTTGTGGTCAGCGCGTGGTTCGAAAGAGCCGAATCCGTCTCCTGGTCGCCTCGGGCCTCCTTTTATAGGAAAAAGGGGCTGCCACAGTGGCACACAGGAGGTGGAAAGGTCTACAGTGGCATGAGGTTATCCCTCGTATTACAGGACAAGGTGCATTTAATGCGTAGCTTAGGTGTCCCCCTGCTTTATCGGGGACGGGGGCGAGGCCCATCCCGTCCGTCGCCGCTCCTCCTCGCTTCGACACGCGCCTCGACCAGGGATGCGTGCGGTGCCATGTAGGCAGGCAGGCAGCTGAGTTGGCGCAGTGGTGGAGCCTTCACGAAGATCTGCATGTCGCCACGCAGGTGCTCGATGAGTTGGCCTGGGAGCTGCATGTTGCCACGCAGGTGCCCGCCCAGCTGGTTGGGCTGGCAGTTGCATGTGAACGGTGGTGGAAGCTTGGTTGTCGTGGGCTTGGCGGTGGCATCGCCGGCGTCTTTCGCGAGAGCCTTGCCGCGTGGCCCGGCAAGGGTCTTGCCGTGTGGCCCGACAATGGTCCTGCCGTGGCGCGCTGTCGTCCCCGGCAAAGGTCTTGCCGGGGGTCTGGTAGCCTTCCTCGGCAAGGATCTTGCCGAGGATTGTCGTCTTCTAAACCTCCTCTGATCATGAATATGTCTTCACAAAGATCTGCTTGCCACCACGGAGGTGCCTCCCGAGCCATGGCCCCACGTGGATGATGGCGCTGGGGGCCGTGGGCTCAAGGGTGGCTCGCTCTGTTGGCGTGGGGTGAGCCGTCTCGGCAAGGATCTTGCCGGGGCCGCTGAGGCCGCCCGGCAAGGGTCTTGCCGGGGGAACCTGCTTCGTCCCTCTGCTCTTCATGGTCTTGGCCTTGGTGTTGCTTTGATTGTCTTGGGCTTCGACCTTACCTTGGCTCACCTCCCTTGTTCTGCTTGGTGTGGCCGTGGGTGCGGCTCTGACTGCCCGCGCACAGGAAAAGGGGTTAAAAATGTGCCCCTATTTTTGTACACCGACATTAGCCCCCGGGCCTGGGCCACACATAAGCGCGACACGTTGTTGGGCCAGGCCCAAAACGGTGCGCGGGCAGGTGGGGCGGTTTTTACCGTGGTGAGATTCTTCCCGCGCTCCGCCTCCCACGACCCGTGCGCGTGGCGCGGCGTGGAGGGGTGTGTATGACGTGGGCGGCGTGCGTGGGGCGGTTTCCACACGCATGCATCACATCGCAGTAAATGGGCAGCGCGCCTAGCGGCTTCCCCATAAAAAGGGATAACCGCGGGCGCACAGTTCCTTTTACCCTCCGCGGAACCCCAATCTCGGAGACCTCCGCCTGCTTCCCTCTTCTTCTTCAAGCTTCGTCCCCGCTTGCCGCCGTTGTGCCTCCGCCGCCCTCCGTCGTGCCCTCCTCCCCCAGCCGTGATGGCGCAAAAATCCACCAAGGGCAAGGGAGTGGCTAAGGATGCCGGAGCCGCGAAGCCACCGGAAAGTGCGCTGGCGGTGCCGCGGACACAGTCTGCCTTCCTCCCCTCGACGGTTGACATGTTCGAGCTTCGGGACTCCTTCAGGCCCTTGTGGGGAGTGAAGACGGGGAATTGGGCATCCGCCACGCGCGTGTCATCCCCGCCAACTACGCCGAGACTGCCCCAAATCGGTACCCCTTCTTTGTTGATTATTTTTCTTGCGGGCTCTGTCCTCCCTTCTCCGATTTCTTCAGCGACATCATTCACACCTTCGGCTTCCACCTCCTGGATTTTACTCCGAATGTGGTGGCATGCATGGCCCTTTTCGCGCACCTCTGCGAAGGCTTTGCCGGGGTGCACCCCAACATGGCGCTCTTCCGCCATTACTTCTTCCCTCGGATCCAAACGGGAGTTGCCATCTCGGGGTGCATTGCCTGGATCCCAAAATCCAAGGGAGCGTAACCGGACGGCGCCGTGAAGGAGAGGTGGGAAGAATGGCGGGGCCGGTGGTGCTGGATCGAAGAGAAGGACCCGCCGGTGTTCTGCAGAGTTCGCCGGGCGCCGCCGGTTCGCGGAAGCGATTGGAGCGATGTCGACGCCGATGACGGAAAGCTCGTGGTTGCCACCACCAGGATTCTCCGACTTACCCAGGCCGGGCTCACCCTTGAGATGATCGGGGCGGACTTCATCCGTCGCCGGATCGCTCCTCTACATAACAAGGGGAGGCCAACCTGGCTCTTCACGAACCCCGCCGACATCATGCGGCTCCGCCCCGGCCTCGACCACAACTTCACGGTGATGGTGCACACTCATTTCTGCCAGCGGATCTTCCAGCTTGACATGGGCCGCGACGGCGAGGTCGAGCGGACCGGAAAGGTGGCGATGGCCGCCGCAAAGGCCGGCAAGATCCTCAAGGGGCCTCTGTTCAAGCTGCCGATGGGGGTGGTCCCGTTATGCAACAACTCGCATCAGTTCGAGATCATCGCCATGATGCCGGACTGCAACGCGCACGGCCTCGTCCCGAGCTGGAAGGATCCGGAGGACGCCGAAGTGCAGCAGTTCTGACACCCTTCATGAGGTGTATGTCAACGCTGACGCCGAGCGGCTGCTTGTCCCGGACACCACCCAGGCGCAGCTGGACTACATCGCCACCAGGGCGAGGGAGGCGCAACTTGCCAGGGAGGCCAGTAACGCCGGCGGTGTGGAGGACAAGGCCGCGACGGCCGCGGAGGAGAAGGAGCTCGCTCGGTGGGCGGCGCCCGCCGGGGGAACCAGCAGCGCCGGCACCGAGGCTCCTTTGGTTGAAGATGTGACCGGCAAGTCGTCGGAGGAGGAGGCCGAGACCCAGACCCGACGCCACCTACGGGGAGGGGGCAAGTCCTGTGGCGGGACAGTTCCGGTGAGCCGGTCCGGCCCGGCAGGGCTGCATGGCCACAACTTACCTTGGAGGGGCCCGGGCGCCACACGAGGGCCGCGGCGGCAAAGATGCCGGCGAAGGTCGCGGTGAAGAAGAAGACAGCAGCCCCTTCTTCGTCCGCGCGTGTCCAGACACCATCTCCTTCTCCTTCTCCGTCGAATGTTGGTACGGAGGTTACTTTTGATTATGGATCCCTCAGCCCGAGGAGGAAGAGGAAGACAGTTAGAGGAGGAGGCGGACGGCGAGTAAGTATCTGGTTCCTTTTCGTTATCTCTACCTCCTCAATCTGCGTTGCTTGCCTTGATTTGTTTTCATCTTTGCAGGGACGGGGAGACACTAGTCTAGAGAGCGAAGAGGGGCAAGGTCTCGGCGGGTGGCCAGCCCCCGGCTGGTACTTCGAGGGCGCCTCTGGTGGTGTAGAGCAGCCCGGATAGCAGCCCCCGGCACAGCCCCCAACGTAATTTCATCACTCTTCCCTCGTCGACATGTGTCAGGGGCACGACACTCTGGCGCTGACCCTGCGAGGCATGTAGGAGGAGAGCAGCAGTAGGAGGAGCCACAGAGGGTCGCTCCCAACACGCCGCCCCCATCGACCACGCCGCCCCGAGGGGCGTCCCCGGCAAGGGCGCCAGGCACAGGGCCCACGCACATGGAGAAGGAGGAGGAGAACTTGGGCGCCAGCGGCTTTGCCTCGATGCCAAATGTTGGCAAGGAGGGAACTTCTGTTTCCCAACCGGGTACTGGCATGGGTAAGTCATCCGCCGTTCGTCCCTGTTCTTTCCCTTTCTGGCTTTTGGTCCTGGTCTTGCCTCACCCTCTTCTTCAGCACCTAGATTCCTCCTCGGTGAACCCATAGGATGTGGACGCCGTCATCGAGGGCGTCGCCAAGGCCGCCGAGGCGGACGCCGAGAAGATCGCCGCCGAGGAGGCCGCCAAGGACGCTGCTGAGGACGCCGCCGAGGGGCCGACCGGGGAGGCCGACAAGGCTGCCGCTGAGGAGGCCGACAAGGGGCCTGCCGGGGAAGCCGGCGGGCCCGCTGCCGAGGAGGAGGAGGAGGCTCGTGACCAGCCTTCCTCCTCTGCAGCTTCCGGCTCCGGCAAGTACCTGAGGGTGAGTGACGACTTGTTCGTCCACCTTCCAGGCGCGTCGAGCACCAGGACACCCGTTGAGGGAGAGGTGTTCAACGACGAGGTGCTTGCCGCTGCCGGGCTTGAAGTCGTCGACGAGCCGATCGTTGGCGGCGACGGTTCGCAGGAAGAGCGGCTCCTCCATGCCATGGGCGCCAGCTTCCGGAAACTCCATGCGCTCCACCGCACTTTGAACAAAGGCTAAGTCCAGACGGCGGTGGTGGAGAAAGCGAGGCGGACCTCTAGAAGAAGCGTTCTTTCTTGGCATAGCTGGTCATTTACCGCTCTCGTTCTTTTTGATATTGGTGCATCACATTCATACATTTCAAGGGGATTTGTGGACAAGTTTAAGTTACCCACCTTAGCCCTTAGGACACCCTTGCTAGTAAGCTCACCAGGTGCAGAGTATATGGCCAGCCGATGGTGCGATCGGATACCCTTAACCATTGGTAGCCATATTTTCCCCATAGACCTTATAATTGTGGAGTTGCAAGGATTGGATGTGATACTAGGTATGGATTGGCTATCGAAGTATGGAGGAAACATTGACTGTGCTAGTAGGTCAATTCTGCTCACCACCCCGGAGGGAAAAATGATCAAGTATGTATCTAGGCATGCGCCAAGGAGGACACAAGTAAATACTCTCATGGGAGTTGTTTAGGAGGAAGTGCCTGTTGTCGGTGTCAAAACCGGCGGATCTCGGGTAGGGGGTCCCGAACTGTGCGTCTAGGATCGATGGTAACAGGAGACGGGGGACACAATGTTTACCCAGGTTCGGGCCCTCTCTATGGAGGTAATACCCTACTTCCTGCTTGATTGATCTTGATGAAATATGAGTGTTACAAGAGTTGATCTACCACGAGATCGTAATGGCTAAACCCTAGAAGTCTAGCCTATGTGAATATGGTAATGAGTCTCCCCCTATCCGGACTACTCTCTCTAGTTTATATAGACACCGGAGAGATCTAGGGTTACATGGAGTCGGTTACATAAGAAGGAATCTACATAGTCGGTTGCCAAGCTTGCCTTCCACGCCAAGTAGAGTCCAATCCAGACACGGGTGCAGTCTTCGGTCTTCATTTCTTCACAGCCCATCAGTCCGGCCCACAGGATAATAGGCCGGATGCTCGAGGACCCCTTAGTCCAAGACTCCCTCAGTAGTCCCTGAACCTGGCTTCAATGACGAGGAGTCCGGAGCGCAGATTTGTCTTCGGCATTGCAAGGCGGGTTCCCTCCTTCCGAACTCCAGAATAGTCTTCGGATGTAATAAGTATATCCAGACCCGTGCATATAATTGCAGAGAATACAATATTCCTCGAGTCCAATTTGCTGATAACTGTTTATGACATCGTATCACACCTGCCCCGTTACTATTTCCAACCGTTGGCTAGCACGTCGCCCCACGTCTCGGGGCGCAGTTTTACTAGCACGTCTTGTCAAGGCAGAGATCGTGTCCCCTTTATTCACGGGATTTTCATTAATGCAGGCGTGGGTAACCCAACCGTCCCCCGGGTACAACTCTTCGGGGATAGGTAAGTTTCGAGACCCAGGTGGAGACACTCAGTATTTGGGGTCTTTATATAGGTACCCAGTCTCGTCTTTTTATTTTGTGCTTGTTTCTTCCTCAACCCCTGCCACCTCGAGCTCTAACCCTCGGGTTCCAATCTCCACCAGCCCCAATCATGTCTGGATCTAGCCGTCCAGGCCGGTGGGTGGCTTATTCTGTTACGAAGGAGGATATTGCGAAGCTCCGCGTGGCGAGGTATCTGACCCCAGAAATCCTTCATCGACTTCCCGCAAATGGGCATGTTATTCCTACCCCCGAATCCGGCGAGAGGGTAGTATATGTGTCCCCTTTCCTCCATGGGTTAGGGTTCACGCTTAACCCCTTCGTCCGGGGGCTCATGTTCTACTATGGGCTAGATTTTCACGATCTGACCCCGGACTCTATTCTCCTCAGCTCAACATTCATCGTCACGTGTGAGGCCTTCCTCCGGACTCCTCCGCACTTTGTTTGTGGCTCAAGACCTTTGACGTGAGGCCGCAGGTGACAGAGGAGGAGCAGGCAGAGTGTGGCAGCGTCAGAATAGGCAAGCTTGCCAGCGCGGTTTGGTTTGGAGGATCTTTCGCCAAGTCTTCCAACCTATGCCAGCTAGGGTGGTTTTATATCAATGAGCCGCGGGGTTCCAAGTGGGCGGCTACTCCTGCGTTCCGACCCGGCCCTCCAATTCAGCTTGCTTCATGGATCAATAAGGGATTGGACTGGGGATCCGACAATGAAGTGCGGACTCTGCAAAGTCGCATCCGAAGCCTTACCGAGAAGGGCATCCATCTTGTGAACGTCGTTCAAGTAATGCTAGTCCGCCGGACCCTGCCATGTCAGCGACGGCCTCTCCGTATGTGGGAGTTTAATCCAGAAGGACGGCTGACTCTTCAGCACTTCTTCGGCACCACGCACAAAGGAGTGTGGAAATTATATTTCGAGGAACGGGAGCAATGACCGGACACCACCGAAGATATTGGCCTTGACTGCAATCACCCGGACACTGCGGTAAGTATTCAATTCCCGAACACCTTACATTCAAGAATCTCTTGACAAGATACTGAACAACCCGTCCCTATGCAGGACTGGATAAAGAAAGCGGTGTTAATATGGTGTCCGGCGCCCCTTCTCGAAGACTCTGCGACCGCCCTGCTGACGAGAATGCTGATTCCGACACCGTACCAGGTGTCTGCAGAGGGGGCGAGAGCGGGGAGCCCAGAGGTGATACCCGACCCAAGGATGAATTAGACGCTGTGTTCGGGGAAACCGAAACCCTTTTGCCCAAGGGCAAAGGTGCAGAGGAAGCCCTCCATGACAAAAAGAGGGCCGCTTCCGAAGATCGGGAGGGGAAGCCTTCCAAGAGAGGAAAAATGCCATCGTCGGGTGGCTTGGGCCGGGCGAGAGATGCTGCCATAGGGCTTTATGATGAGGACGAACCTCTGGCCAAACCGTAAGTGAAGCTGGGGCACTTTTAAACGTACCTCATTCTTTTCCTATTAGTGAAGTAGTCATCCGACATATGTACATCCACGCAGATTAACGCCTGGTGTTTCTCAATCGTCCTCCTCCTCGGGAGACCTTCTTCCGGAGATGATGGAGAGTGACATGTCTTCTCCGGCCTCCTTGCCCAACAGGGGGGATGATACCGAGGTGTTGTCCCGAAGGGCACCTTCCGATCGTCAAGTAGTGCAGGAAACGAAGAAGGCGTTACCCGAAGGTGGTGCCTCTGTTACTCAGGGTTCGGGAATCAAGAATGACGGCCCCGAAGCGTCCGGTTTACAGCCGTAGACGATTCTGGAGGCGAGTAAACGGATTCCTTCAAAGGAATGCCGTACTTCGGCGGAGGTTTCCGAAGACTCCGGAGCACCGGAAATGCTGACGGACATGCTGCAATAAGCGTCCATTTCAGAGGAGCACCGTGCCTTGATGGTTACGGTGGTCGAAAAGGTTCTATCCGTGAAGAGCGGATTGAACAAGGCCTTCTCGAGCCTTCTAAGAGGTTTTGAGGTTTGTGATGTAGTTTTGTCAATTGAATAATATTGGTAGAATGCACCTGTTGTATATGTAGTAGCCCCTGAGACTTGGATTGCCTTCTGAAGGAAGCGATCGAAGGATCAAAAATATATGCTCAGGTACTAACCTTGATTTAACTTGCAATACAGGCTGCCTCCCCTCCTGCAGCTACCCGAAGTACGGAAGTGGCCGATCTGCAGCGAAAGCTGGATATTGCAGAAGATGACATTGAAATGATCAACAGGCGTCTTGACCACTTGCAAGGTGTATATTTCGAGCATGCCTTACACCAATGTGCTTGTAATTTAGGTCCAACGCCGAAAATAGTTTTATATGAAATGTGCATGAGTGCAGATGATGTTGCCGCCGTTGAAGCTCTTCGGGCGGAGCTAGCCCGGGCCGAGGAGCAGGCCCAGTGTAGTGATGCAGCTGCCGAGAAGGCATCGGCTGATCTAAGAGCCGAACAAGCAGCTTGGCGCCAAAATGAGGAGAAAATATCCGCACTGGCGCTTCAATTGAAGAATACTGTCGGCCGCTGTGAATACCTTGAGAAGGAAAATAAAGCCAAAATGGCTGAACTTGATAAGGTCGTATGAGAGGCGAGTGAAGCTCGGTCTGAGTCTAGGGCAGCTCGTGAAGAGATTCAGTAGGCTAAGGAGATAGCGGCCGATAAGCCCTTTTTGCTTCAGACTAAGTTTGGTGATCCGGACTATGCTCAGCTGAACCAGGTCTGGAGTCCTCCGGTTGAATTTTTGGACTTGCCGAAGAGTTCTTCCGATGCGGCACAATTTTACCAAGCACAAGAGGGGTATGCAACGGAGAAGCTTTTCCGGTCGCAATTTGGCGCATCAAAGCGCCCTCTGTTGTTGAATGAACAGATGTCCCAATGGGTCGAGCTTCATAGGATATCCGGCGACACCATGAAGAACGTCATAATCCGGTTGTGGCCGAATGAGCCTGTTCCAAAGAGCTACTTTGGCCTGGTGTGGTGCCTTGTTGATGCGATGCCACGTATCAATGCTGTGAAGCGGTCGGCGTGCATTGAAGGTGCACGGATGGCCTTTGCCCGAGTCAAGACGTTCTGGGGGAAGATGAAGGCCGTCGATGTTGCGGCGAAGATTCTGCCCAAGGGCAAGGACCGTAATGAGCCGGAGCATTATTTTGAAGACATCCCGAAGCCGCCTGATAGAGGGTCAATGCTCGAAGAACATAATGTTCGAGTGAGGTGTATTAGAATTGTAAAAGACAATTTTATAATTGATCTATTTTTATATTTTGCTCAACAGCCTGAATTCCTCCTGTGTGGCTGTTTTAATATAATCTGAAAGTTTTCCAGTCGTCGGCTTCAGCCCCCTTGTAGGAAGTACGGGGGTGTTCAGAAAAGCATTCAATCACTCTTTACCCAACGTCTTGGTCCGTGAAGGAGGTGATAATGCAGCGAACCAGGCAATCGAATTATAGGGCGTTAACACCTTCACTTAGCCATAGGAGTTTTATGGTGGGGCCATGACATAGCCCCTGGTATGTATACGACGCATTATAATATAGTGCCTTACATATGTTGATCTGAAAAAGATCCCTCGTGTGACACGGAGAATCACTAAAGATTTGAACAAGTCGTCAAGTGGTTGACCAGCTCTCGCCGCATCATGACAGTCAGTTTTCGGCTTTCTCTACTAAGGTGCTCATCCGGTCTAAGCCAGGGAACAATCGAAGTAGTTCTCCCTTTACTACCCTAGCCGATAGAACGGAACATAGGGTAGCAAGCACATGAGCTGGGCAACCCAACTATTGACCCAACACAATTATTTGGAGCTGATGCATATAAGGCCAAACTTGCGACGCCGAAGTGCGCTTTAGAGCTGTTCGGACTTTTACTGGCAACTCATTTGTTCCCATACCGAGCCCCTGGCAGGTTATGCCGAGGTGCATCTGTAAAGCAGCCGCTAAGGCCATACTCATTGTTGAAAGGGTATGGATGATTAGTTCAGATAAAAGTTTACTGGGAATAGAGCAATATGCCAATGATATATTCATATAAAAAACCACAAACCCCGCTATTTGACATGCTCGGGGTCAGGAACGGAGGAAACAAGGGATAGTACATGCTCGAAATAAAGAGTGCGGTCTTCAAAAAGTTGTGTTGGACCTCATGTCACACCTCTGCGCTGCCCGTCCTCGGGGAGGGTAATCCTTAACGGAAGTAGCCCCTTTAGGTGAGTGTACGGATCCGAACTCCGAGAGAGTCCGTAGTAGATACTGTCTTTTTCGTCACCTGTTTTTACGAGATAATAGTGAAAAAAGAAAAAGGAAAACAGATAAAAAACGTTATGGGAGTGCTTGCAGGGATGTCTGTATTGTGCTTCCGCCAATGCCAATGGTATCTTGAGTGCGTAGTGATGCACGCGCGGTGTAAATCTTGCTGGTACATGAGGTGGGTGGCGGAAGCCGACCTACTATTTCCGTTCCGAGAGTGGTCGAACTTCAGAGGGAAACTGTTTTTGGACCCTGGTGTTCGTCTGACGAGCCGCTCCGTCGTCTTTATCACCTAGTGACCTCCTCCCCTTGTGCTCGGTGTTAAGCTTGCCTGCCTCATTGAAGACCCAACAGTTTTTGTTGGTATGATTGGCTGCCTTATCAGGGTGACCGTGAATCTGGCAAGGTCTGTCCAGTATCCTGTCAAGGGTGGATGGTCCATCCTGGTTTGCCTTTAATGGCTTATTCCGTTGACCGGGTTTCGGATTGTGAAATCCGGCGTTGGCCGTTGTGTCTCATAATCTTTCATTATTATTGCGACTGTTGTGTTCGGTTTGTCGTGGCTTGCCGTTGCCTTCTTGGATTTCGAAAGTGCCTGGGTCACTGGCGTTGTTGCTTTTACGGGCGAGCCAGTTGTCTTCTCCCGCGCAAAAGCGAGTCATTAGAGCAGTAAGGGCAGTCACGGATTTAGGTCCTTCCTGGCCAAGGTGACGCGCTAGACATTCATCCCTGATGCTATGTTTGAAGGCCGCAAGGGCTTCCGCGTCCGGACAGTCGACAATTTGGTTCTTTTTGACTAAGAACCTAGTCCAGAGCTGCCTGGCTGACTCGCCGGGCTCCTAGACAATGTGACTCAAGTCATCGGCATCTGGTGGCCGGACATATGTTCCTTGGAAGTTGTCCCAAAAGGCGTCTTCGAAATCTTCCCAGTTGCCAATAGAATTTTCTGGCAAACTGTTTAGCCAGTACCGAGCTGGCCCTTTGAGCTTGAGAGGTAGGTATTTAATGGCATGAAGGTCGTCTCCGCGAGCCATGTGAATATGGAGGAGGTAATCCTCAATCCATACTGCGGGATCTTTTGTTCCATCTTATGATTCGATGTTAATGGGTTTAAACCCGTCTGGGAATTCATGCTCCATTACCTCGTTAGTGAAGCAGAGAGAGTGTGCGGCTCCTCTATGTTGGGCCACACTGTAAAGCACCTCCGGCTGACTCCGCTTACGGTTTTCAGACCAGGCATGGTCTGGTCTGTTGTGTCCTAATAGATAACCGTCGTCACTGGTCGGGGCATGTCCCCGCGATCTGGGTGTCGATTTTGTGTGTCCTGTTCTACCCTCCAGGTCTTGTTGGATGTCGCGAGTGTTCCGCCGAGCTGCTTTATTTTTGCTTGGACGGCCGGATGGGTTGATATGGTGCTCTGCTTGGGCTGCTGCTTTGTCCGGACCGAACTGTGGTCGGCCCACCGCAATATTCGATGGTGGTGTGGGCTCCAACGCCCTGCCATCGTATTAAGGGAGCCACCTAATCTTGGGTGGCTTTTGTCTGGGCCGCTAAGGCTGTATTCTTCGGCGGCCAGGACCTCGGTCCATCTATCATTCAGCAGATCTTGGCTTGCTTGAAGCTGCAGCTGCTTCTTCCTTAGGCTCCTTGCAGTGTCTATAAGCCGGCGTTTAAAGCGCTCCTGCTCGAGAGGTTCCTTATGCACTATAAAATCCTCGTTGCTAAGGATCTCCTCTTCCTCGGAGAATGGGAGATAATTGCTGTCCTCCGAGTCTCCATATGTTACCTGTTCATCAGGGCTATCTTGCCCGCTTTCCTGTTCCTCCTGTTCGGATTCTACCTCAACAGGGTCTTCATTGTCCAGAGTGTTGTAATTCTGGTGCTAGCAGTGTTTTCTCTTGAGCGATGTGACTTAGAGCGGCGCCATAGGCGCCGGTGTTCGGACTGTGTACCAGGAGGTTTATCCTCGACTGGGTTCTCCTTGCCATCGTCGAGAGCGTCGTAAGGTGTGTCTATCATACACACGTCATACCAGGAAGTGGTCATCCCGTGTCTAGCAGGTAGTAAGCTCTGGCTTTGCCCCTCATCGTCGTCCATACCGTCGATGTCTTCGGAGCGGGGGTCAGGCGTGTTGGTTGGGTCTTCAACAGTGGCTATGAAGTGGGTGGAAGGTAGGAAGCAAAATTCTCCACCATCCGCCGTAAGTTTGAACCAAACATAGTTCGGCGACGAGTCATCTGCCAGGGATAGGTTTTTTAGTGAGTTTAGTAGGTTGCCCATGGGCGAGTGTTGGAAGACATCTGCGGCGCTGAACTTGAAGATCGATAACCGATCGAGTTCGGTATTCGGAACTCGACATCGGAGACGAGTTCGGGATTCCGTTGATGCAGATATCGTATGAAGTGGAATCTGCATGTGGCTCCAACGCCGTAGAATCGGTAGCCCCCGTGATGGGGTTGAGCTTCCCATCTTCGGATGACTTGTTCTGCTCCGGATCTAAGGCCGGAGCTGCTGCAGGAGCTATCTCCTGGATGCGGCCCGATGACAGGTTTAAGCCATGTTCATTGGGGCGACGGGGAGCGGTTGCCGCGGTCTCGAATCCGTCAAAGATCAAGTCTCCACGGACGTCCACAACGTAGTTCAAGCTTCCGAATCTGACCTGATGGCCAGGGGTGTAGCTGTCGATCTACTCCAGATGGCCAAGTGAGTTGGCCCGCAATATGAAGCCGCCGAATAAGAAGATCTGTCTGGGGAGGAAGGTTTCTCCCTGGACAACGTCATTACTGACGATCAAAGGGGCCATCGATCCCTTTTTCCGACGGCACAGTGGAACTCTCAATGAAAGCACCAATGTCGGTGTCAAAACCGGTGGATCTCGGGTAGATGGTCCCGAACTGTGCGACTAGGATCGATGGTAACATGAGACGGGGGACACAATGTTTACCCAGGTTCGGGCCCTCTCTATGGAGGTAATACCCTACTTCCTGCTTGATTGATCTTGATGAAATATGAGTGTTACAAAATTTGATCTACCACAAGATCGTAATGGCTAAACCCTAGAAGTCTAGCCTATGTGAATATGGTAATGAGTCTCCCCCTATCCGGACTACTCTCTCCGGTTTATATAGACAACGGAGAGATCTAGGGTTACATGGAGTCGGTTACATAAGAAGGAATCTACATAGTGGGTTGCCAAGATTGCCTTCCATGGCAAGTAGAGTCCAATCCGGACACGGGTGCAGTCTTCGGTCTTCATGTCTTCACAGCCCATTAGTCCGGCCCAAAGGATAACAGGCCGGACGCCCGAGGACCCCTTAGTCCAGGACTCCCTCACCTGTAGTGAAGGATTACCCATATGTATTTCCAGAAGAGTTACCAGGCATGCCGCCGGATCGAGACATTGAGTTTTCGATAGAGTTATTGCCAGGCACCAGACCGATATCGAAGAGACCATACCGGATGCCTGCAAATGATCTGGAGGAGATTAAGAAGCAGATTAAGGAGTTATTGGAGAAAGGTTACATTCGGCGAAGTTCGTCACCGTGGGGAGCCCAAGTGCTCTTTATTGAGAAGAAGGATGGATCATTGATAATGGTTGTTGATTATCGTGCGTTGAATGAAGTGATGATCAAGAACAAGTACCCACTATCGATGATTAATGACTTGTTTGACCAGCTGCAAGGAGCTAAAGTATTCTCCAAGATCGATCTGCGATCAGGATACCACCAGTTGAAGATCCGAGAACAGGATATACCTAAGACAGCCTTCACCACAAGGTACGGGCTATAAGAGTATATGGTTATGTCATTTGGATTGACTAATGCCCCTTCCTATTTTATGAGCATGATGAACAAGGTATTCATGGAGTTCTTGGATAAGTTTGTCGTGGTGTTCATTGATGATATCTTGGTATACTCGAAGAATGAAGAGGAACACAAGGAGCATTTGCGGTTAGTTCTCGAGAAGCTCAGGGAACATCAGTTATATGCCAAGTTCAGCAAATGCGAGTTTTGGTTGACGGAAGTAGGATCTCTTGGACATGTTATATCAGGAGAAGGTATAGCAGTGGATCCTACCAAGGTTCAGTCAGTTACTGAGTGGTTGGCACCCACCTCAGTTGGAGAGATCCAAAGTTTCCTTGGACTCGCGGGATACTATCAGAGATTCATTGAGAATTTCTCTAAGATTGCGAAGCCTATGACGGATTTGCTGAAGAAGGACATCAAATTCAAATGGACTGGAGACTGTGAAGCAAGTTTCCAGGAGTAAAAGAAACGTTTGGTGACAGCCCTAGTGCTGATTCTGCCGGATATACGCAAGGATTTCCAAGTGTATTGTGATGCTTCTCTCTTAGGACTTGGAGGAGTGCTTATAGAGGACGGAAGAGTTGTATCATATGCCTCACGACAACTTCGACCGCATGAGTTGAATTATGCCACGCATGATTTGGAGTTAGCAGCCGTAGTGCATGCACTCAAGTCCTGGAGATATTTTCTTATTGGAAACCGTTGTGATGTGTACAGGGATCATAAGAGTTTGAAGTACATTTTCACTCAGAAGGAGCTGAACCTCAGGCAAAGGAGATGGTTGGAGCTCATAAAGGATTATGATATGAAGTTGCATTAACATCCAGGAAAGGCCAATGTCGTAGCAGACGCTTTGAGCCGGAAGAGTTATGCTAATACCCTCGTAAGCGGAGGATTGCCAAAGGAGTTAGCCGAGGATCTCAGGGAGCTTTGTTTGGAGATAGTTCCTAGAGGTTTTGTTGCAGCACTGGAGGTTCAGTCAACATTACTGGGAAAGATTCGAGAAGCTCAGAAGGATGACAAAGAAATTGCCGAGATAAAGGAGAGAATGAGTAAAGGTAAGGCCAAAGGTTTTCGTGAGGATGATCACGACAAACTGTGGTTTGAGGACCGTGTTTATATGCCCAATAATGCAGAAATCAGGAAATTGATACTACAGGATGCTCACGACTCACCATACTCGACACACCCCGGAAACACCAAGATGTATTTGGATTTGAAGGAGCGTTTCTGGTGGACTGGTATGAAGAAGGATATTGCCGAGTATGTAGCCGTGTGTGATGTATGTCAGAGAGTGAAGGCAGAACATCAGAAGCCAGTAGGACTACTGCAGCCTATGCCGATACCCGAATGGAAGTGGGACAAGCTTGGCATGGGCTTTATCATCGGATTACCCAGGACCCGATCGGGATATGATTCTATCTAGGTAGCAGTGGAACGTTTGACCAAAGTGGCTCACTTTATTCCAGTGAAGACCACCTATACAAGTGCGAAGTTGGCCAAGATATATATGACCAGGATCATATGTCTGCATGGAGTT
Organism: Aegilops bicornis; assembly: GCA_021605145.1. Lineage (NCBI taxonomy): Eukaryota > Viridiplantae > Streptophyta > Magnoliopsida > Poales > Poaceae > Aegilops > Aegilops bicornis. The sequence continues at coordinate 292,195,151 of CM038672.1, read as the reverse complement.
CCGAGGACCATCGTATCAGATAGAGGGACACAATTTACTTCAATGTTTTGGCACCAGCTGCACTAGACTTTTGGTACCAGGCTAGAGTTCAGTACAACCTTTCATTCGCAGACAGATGGACAGACCGAGAGAGTCAATCAAATTCTGGAGGACATGTTGAGAGCTTGTGCGCTAGATTATTGATCTAGTTGGGATGATAACTTGCCCTACGCAGAGTTCTTATACAACAATAGCTACCAGGCCAGTTTGAAGATGGCACCTTTCGAAGCCCTTTATGGAAGGAGGTGCAGGACACCGTTGATGTGGGATGAAGTTGGAGACCGTCAGTTGTTTGGACCTGATTTGATTAAAGAGTTAGAAGAGAAGGTTAAGTTGATTCGGGATAGACTGAAGGTAGCTCGGTCTAGGCAGAAGAGTTATGCAGACTCGAAACACAGAGAGGTAGTCTATGAAATTGGAGACAGAGCATACCTTCGTGTATCACCTCTGCGAGGAGTAAAACGGTTCGGAGTTAAAGGAAAGCCAGCCCCGAGATTTGTAGGACCATACCGAGTTTTGGAACTTATGGGAGAAGTAGCCTACAAGTTGGAGTTACTGGAAGGACTGTCCGGAGTTCATGATGTATTCCACGTTTCCCAGCTGAAAAAGTGCCATGCTGAGATGGCTGATATTCCTTTGAGAGATACAGTGCCCCTGGAAGCAATTCAGTTGGATAGTGATCTGACTTACGAGGAGAAACATGTCAAGATTCTCGAGTTTGCCAGCCGAGTTACACGCAGCAAGGTCATCTGGAGCCACCATACCGAGGATGAAGCCACATGGGAACGAGAGGATGATCTACGCAAAGACCACCCACACCTATTCTCTAGCCAACTCGAATCTCGAGGGCGAGATTCATCTTAAGGGGGTAGGTTTATAACATCCCAAATTTTCAATTTGGAATGTTATACATAGGACATCATATGCGTTCGTTTTTTATTTTGCATTTTGGGGAGTGATCCTAAAAATCCTATGCAACTCAAGAACCCACGGAGAGAGTTGGGGATTTTATAATTTTCATATTTGAAATTTTCTCAAATATTGAAAAGTGGATCATTTTGATTTTTATTATTTTTCTCTCCAAAAATATTTCCAATTAAAAATATATGAGAGGAGATAATATGACTTCTCCAAAATAAATGAAATATTGGAGGAAAAATGTTAAAATCAAATAACTAATTTTATTCGGATTTCATTGTTATTTTATTTGAATTAAAAATATGCATTTTTTAAAATTGCATTTTTTAGGCCAAGAAAATGTTCACTTTGTTCTAAATATTCTATTTAGACACTAAAAATTGTTTTTGGCATTTTTAGAATTTTTTTATATTTATTCAGGATTTTTCTCGGCGAAATCTGTTTTCTTTTTTAGAAGTCAACCAACCTAAACGGGCCGTGCCCGAGCCGGACACCGCCCGCCCAGCCTTTATAAGGCGAGGCCGAGGCTGCCCCGAGCCCAAGGAGCCGCCTCGAACCTAGCGCCCGCCATTGCCGCCGCCATCATGCCGCCACAAGACGCTTCGCCAAGGCCGACATGATCGACGCCGCCACGGAATCAAGCCATTGCTGACCGCCTGACCTCGGTTTTTTTGGTTAACCCCGGTTTATTTTTTTAGTTTCCGGTTTATTTTCTTAAATCGGTTTTTCGTCGGTTTAGTTTATTTAGCGGACGTTCATTCGGTTTAATGAACGTTGTTCACCGATTAGATTTAGACAGCGAACGTTCGTTCGTTAGTCTTTTCTTTTTATTTTATTTTTCGGCCAGGGACCTATCCGCGATTATTTTTATTGCAGATTAGCCCCTGATCTTCAAACCCTCGCCGTTTCTTAACAATTTGTCCAAATCCAGTGAAACCAACGCCAAAATCTTCATCTCGAGCCCCTCTTTTTGTTTAATCAACTTGAACAAGGTTTCGATAATTTAAAATATGGTTTCAAGAAGATTTGAATTCAAAGTTCTTTTGACCGTAGTTTCAGTTCCGTAGCTCCGATTCGATTGATTCTTTTTGCAGATCGAATCTCTTCAGTTGAACTTTCAGATTCGATCTTATTATTTGAGTTTTACCCATGCTTATTTGATTGATTGCTTATGTATGCTATTGTTTGTTTGCGATAGAATTATCGGAGTTCAAAGTGTGCTACTACGAGTCTCTAGGGTTTGCGGATCGTCAGCAAGGCAAGTAACACATTGATCATACTCTTTTCATACCCGGTTTTTATGCATTAGTTACAATCCATCAAACACCGCATGATTAGTATGTGATTAACTTATGGGAGTTGGGAAATAGATGATGAGGTAGAACCTATTACCTGTTTTATTATCAAACCCTTGGGAGTTACTTCTACGTTATGCTTATATTGCCATGTTATGCTCGTAGACGTGGATTGAGCTTGAGTGTATCCATGACAGATGTGAGATTGTTAATGAATGATTTACTTAAGGTGGCTACTTAAATACACATCTGGGTGGATTGGTTGCGGGCACCTGGAGAATCCAGTGTTGTCCTAGGATATCCCGGAGGACCCGTGTGATCATCCTATGGCTCGCCACCCAGGCTCAAAGGGATCATAAGATTATTCATGCTAGAAACTTCCGTGTGCAGCCACAAGCTATTATGGGCTCTAGCATAGTTGAGTCTGTTGCATGACCTCTTCCAGTGGTAGGCTAACAGATGTAGGGTGTACAAACTAATCATGGTTAGCCGTGTCCCCGGTTATGGACATCTTGAGTATCTGGTACTTGAATTATTGATTTGATCTCATCACTCTAAATTAATTTGCTGTGTTGATAATTACTTTTTAATTGGGATTGAGTTGGAGGAACCTTCTCAATGTTTCAACCACCATGATAGGTAAATAAAATACATTCCTTTGTTGTAGGAAAAAATCAGCTTTTTGCAAAACACTATAACCATAGAGCCTCCACCAACCATATATGCATGTAGTGATAGAATTTATTATGTTCATTGCTCTATTGTATTATATTACCAGCATATTCCCTGTGCTGACCCTATTCGGGCTGCAACATATCATGTTGCAGACTTTTCAGACGAAGAGTAAGGTGCGCTAGGTCGTTTGTCGTGCACTCAGCTATGCCGTTGGAGTTGATGCACTCACTTTATCTTCCAAGCCTTCCGCTGTTATCTTATTTAGATGGCCTTAAGCCATATTTATTGTAATAAGTTCTCTCTTGAGACTATCAATGTAATAAGCGTGTGATTGCTACTCTGTTATAAATCCATTCAAGTACTGTGTGTGTCAGCATTACCGATCCAGGGATGACACTGAATACAGAGATTTAACCGTCTGAGGTCGGATCGCCACATTGTCAACCTTGTAACACTGCCATTTGTCAAAAATTGCAGCTAAAAATCACTAGCACTATCTAATTTTTGCAACTAAAATTCAGTAAGCATAGATTTCATTCATAGATTAAGCTGTCTTTATTTATACAAACAGTTCAACTCGATAGCTGAACCAACCAAACTTTTCACCAATTGTTACCAACCACATACTAAAATAGCTAGTTCAACTATATATACTAGCTAATTTTAAGTACGTTGTACAGTTAAACCACATCTATAGTCAGATGAACTGAACAAAATAGCCCCTAAATAATACTACTACGAAGGGGCTTTGTACTACTTCCAGCAGCCTCTCCTCTGCTGAGCATGCTCAGTAAGAGGCAGAGGAGGAGGAGCCTACCGACGAGCTGGACAACTGTGATCCGGTGCCTTCCGCTGCTGCACCTTCTGCGATGCTCACCTCGAACGTCCTCTGTCGCTCTAGTTGACCCCTCTCGAAGCGGTGGCACTCCTCGTAGATTTCCTTATTACTCGCCTCTGCGGCGGCGTGTGTTGTGGCCATGATGTAGCGCGCAATGGATTAACTGTATGCTACGCATCATTCACGCATCTCTGATCTGAATCGTGTTTGATGTCTGCGCACTCGCAAACAGTTCGTCTCATTTTTTACTGTTTTCTTACACCATCGTTTGCGATTAATGCATCACACATAGTTTCGTGGAAGGGTCTCTTATTGGACTGTCACGTTTGGACCATCCTGTAGTAGTGCACTACAAGAAATATGTCGACTTGGGACCATCACTATTGGTCACTAAATGGTCATTGTTTTTCATCTGCGACCTTTTCGTGACCAAAAACAGATGGTCAAAAGCTGACTGTTTTTAATGGAAATTAACGACCTTATTTGTGATAAGGTCGTTGAAGCTAACGACCAAAACAAAAGGTTGTTGATCCTACGACCTTCTATTTTGGTCGCTAGCTGTCTACCTAGGCCACGTCAGATCCGACGTGGCAAGCTAACGTGGAAAAATTGCGACCAAATGAAAAGTTCGCTAATAAGAATCAGCCCGGTCAAGTTCGATGTCTATATGGGCCGAGTCCAACAATTTAGCCCATTTATTATTTATTTTCATATCGATTTTGATCAGCTACATGGGCCATGCCCAAAAATTTGGCCTTTTTGGTTTCTAAGACATAAAACTTTTACGGTCCATTTCTTTTTGGGCCTCAGCCTTTTTACAGTCCACTTCTATTTTGGGCCTCAGCCTTTTTGCAGGCTATTTATGTTTTGGGCCTTGGCCTCTACCAACAAGTAGGTCCAACTGATCATCTTTCTATTTCTCACATTTTCATAGTGCACATATGACAAATATTTCAAATGAAATAGAACTATATACTTGAAATGATAGCCAAAATTAGCCTATTACAATCTTTACATAGTATTCATACAACCAGATATGCTGACCAGTATAGAATACAATGTAACTAGCTATGAAGTACAACCAGAACACAAGGCATATTGATAGATAACCACCACGCTTCATCGTCTTCCTCTTCCAGATTCCAAAAAACAGATCACCTAGCATTAGAAGGATCACGCATCAGAAGCATATAAAACATCAAACGAAGAAATAAATGGCAAGCAGTATAAAAATCACGGTAGCACTAGTATATTTTAACTTATCTTGCAACCATCAATATAATTTGCTTATAAGAAAACATATGGTCTGATGGTTATGAGCTACTAGATTACTAAACACAAATTGCACACTATGCACTCAATTTGATACTTTCCTAGCAGTTTCAATGTAAACCAACAATTAAACCTGAAAAGATGCAAAGCTGAAATCTAACTGATGACTGTAGCAAGAGTGCTCCCAGCACAATATCACAATTCTACATTTCTAACTAGCACAAGGGTTCAGCAAGCCAATGCATTTTGGTGTGGATATTCTAGACTTTGATGGTTATATTCATTAGTCAAAGGAATACATCAGGAACAAAGTGCGAGTGAGGGAGTCCTAGATTAGGGGGTCCTCGGACAGCCGGACTATATCCTTTGGTCGGTCTGTTGGACTATGAAGATACAAGATTGAAGACTTCGTCCCGTGTCCGGATGGGACTCTCCTTGGCGTGGAAGGCAAGCTTTGTGATAAGGATATGTAGATCTCCTCCCTTGTAACCGACTATGTGTAACCCTAGCCCCCTCCGGTGTCTATATAAACCAGAGGGTTTTGTCCGTAGGACAACAACAATCATACCATAGGCTAGCTTCTAGTGTTTAGCCTCTACGATCTCGTGGTAGATCAACTCTTGTAATACTCATATCATCAAGATCAATCTAGCAGGAAGTAGGGTATTACCTCCATCAAGAGGGCCCGAACCTGGGTAAACATTGTGTCCCCCGCCTCCTGTTACCATCCGCCTTAGACGCACAGTTCGGGACCCCCTACCCGAGATCCGCCGGTTTTGACACTGACATTGGTGCTTTCATTGAGAGTTCCACTATGGCGCCACCGTAAGGCTTGGTGGCTCCTTCGATCATCGGCAACGATGCGATCCAGGATGAGGTTTTCCTCCCTGGACAGATCTTCGTATTCGGCGGCTTCGCACTGCGGCGAACTCGGTTGGCCATCTGGAGCAGATCGAGAGCTACGCCCCTGGCCATCAGGTCAGGTTCGGAAACTTGAACTATACTTCCGACATCCGTAGAGACTTGATCTTTGACGGATTCGAACCCATGTCGGGTCCGCCGCACAATCACGATGAGCATGACGTAACTCTGTCATCGGACAGCGCTCGGGAGATCACACCTGCAGCTACTCCGGCCCTCAATCCGGAACAAATTGCGCCATCTGAGGACGGGTGGATAGACCCCGCCATGGAGGCCGCACTCTCAGTGGCGATAGAGCCGAATACTGACTTCACCCCTTACGAGAGCCGTGTTGCCGAACCATTGGATTCGTCCCCGGCCACGGGCTCCGAGCCGCCTGCGTCCGTGCCTATCGAATCCGATTGGGCACCGATCATGGAGTTTACCTCCGCGGATATCTTTCAGCACTCGCCTTTTGGCGATGTGCTAAGTTCATTAAGGTCTCTCTCCTTGTCAGGACTATGTTCGGCTAGAATGGGATGCGGACGACGAAGAAATCCGCTCCCCACCCACCACCCACTTAGTAGCCACTATCGACGATTTAACCGACATGCTCGACTTCGACTCTGAAGACGACAATATGGGCGACGATGCAGGAGACAAACAGGAACCACTGCCCACAAGGCGCTGGACTGCCACCTCATCATATGATATATACATGGTGGATACCCCCAAAGAAGACGATGGCGATAAGACAGCGGAGGATGACCCCTCCAAGAAGCAACCCAAGCATCGACATCAGCGGCGCCGCTCTAAGTCCCGCCATAGCAAAAGCAGTGATACCGGCACAAGAGAAAATAACGCTCCGGATAGTGCCGAAGACGATGACAATCCCCTCCAGCCAGATTTAGAGCGGGAGGATGAACAAGCTAGCCCTCCAGAACAGGTAGCAGATGGAGAAACGGAGGATGACTGAGGGAGTCCTGGATTAGGGGGTGTCCGGATGGCCGGACTATAACCTTTGGCCGGACTCCTGTACTATGAAGATACAAGATTGAAGACTTTGTCCCATGTCCGGATGGGACTTTCCTTGGCGTGGAAGGCAAGCTTGGCGTCTGAGATATGTAGATCTCCTCCCATTGTAACCGACTCTATGTAACCCTAACCCTCTCCGGTGTCTATATAAACCGGAGGGTTTTAGTCCGTAGGACGACGAACAACAATCATACCATAGGCTAGCTTCTAGGGTTTAGCCTCTCTGATCTCGTAGTAGATCTACTCTTGTACTACCCATATCATCAATATTAATCAAGTAGGAGTAGGGTTTTACCTCCATTGAGAGGGCCCGAACCTGGGTAAAAACATTGTGTCCCTTGTCTCCTGTTACCATCCGCCTAGACGCACAGTTCGGGACATCCTACCCGAGATCCGCCGGTTTTGACACCGACATTGGTGCTTTCTTTGAGAGTTCCTCTGTGTCGTCATCTTTAGGCCCGATGGCTCCTCCGATCATCAACAACGATGCGGTCCAGGGTGAGACTTTTCTCCCCGGAAAGATCTTCGTATTCGGCGGCTTTGCACTGCAGCCAATTAAGCAGCCATCTGGAGCAGATCGAAGCTACGCCCTGGCCATCAGGTCAGATTTGGAAGTTTGAACTACACGGTGACGTCGCGGAGACTTGATCTTCGACAGTTCGAGCCACGCCCAGCGTCTTTGCCGCTATTGCGATGGGCATGATTTAGCTCTGCTGCCGAGCAGTGCCCTGGAGGCCGCACCAGTGTCCGCTCCGACCTCTAGCTCGGAGCCGACTGCTCCAATCGAGGATGGGTGGCTAGACACAGCCTCGGGGGCTGCAATCTCTACGGCGATCGAGCCGAACACCAGCCTTGTCCTTTGCGGAGCTCGTGACTCAAGGTGCGGACTTTTTCTCGGACTCAACCTTCCGCGCCCCTGCCAATCGAATCCGATTGGGCGCCGATCATGGAGTTCACCGCCGCGGACATCTTTCAGCACTCGCCCTTCGGCGACATCCTGAATTCACTAAAGTCTCTCTCTTTATCAGAAGAGCCCTGGCCGGATTATGGTCGGCAAGGTTGGGATGCGGACGACGAAGAAATTCAAAGCCCACCCACCACCCACTTTGTAGCCACTGTCGATGATTTAACCGACATGCTCGACTTCGACTCCGAAGACATCGACGGTATGGACGACGATGTAGGAGACGAACAGGAACCAGCGCCTATAGGCCACTGGACAACCACCCCATCTCACGATGTATACATGGTGGATACACCTAAAGGAAACGACGACGAGGAACAAAGGGACGCAACGAGGGATCGTTCCCTCGAAAAGCAATCAAAGCGGCGGCGTAAGCGCCGCTCCAAACCCCACCTCGACAGAGAAAGAAGCCATACGGACCCAGCCATAGAGCAGGGTGAACCGGCGGACAATGAACATGCCATCGAGCAACCGTCCGAACAGGGCAACTTGGATAAACAACCCGTCCCTGGCAAAGACAACAGTCCGGACAACCTCACACTGGACAAGTTGCTGGAGCAGAAGAACCTCCACAAAAGGCTCGTCGCCACTGCGCGTAGCCTGAAAAAGCAGAAGCGGAAGCTCAAAACAGCGGAAGATGCACTCAGAATTAGATGGAGCAAAGTACTCAACACCGCGAGACAAATACGGGCGACGGTCGCCGCACAAAGAGCTATCCGCGAAAATTATCGCCGAATTTGATGAAGAGGCCTTAGAGCCTCCGCAATCAAAAAATAAGGAAGCCACCCGGTCGGATAACCGACCCCATGGCCAACATAGTGCGGCAAATGGCGCCGCACACAAGCCGACACGTGATCCGCACAAGGATTCGCATCAAAAAGATGGCCCAGCTAGATCTGTCTACGGGCCAAGAAAGCAAGCTCCAGTAAGCAATGCAACGCATCAGGTATCCGAACATCACGGTACACCCAAATTTAGGGGTGCCACACACCCCCTATGTTTCACCGATGAGGTGCTGGATCATGAATTTCCAGCGGGATTCAAGCCCGTAAACATAGAGGCATACGACAGAACAACAGACCCTGGAGTCTGGATTGAGGATTACATCCTCCACATACACATGGCTAGAGGAGATGATCTCCACGCCATAAAATACTTACCCCTCAAACTCAATGGGCCAGCCCGACATTAGCTTAAAAGCCTTCCCGAAAACACCATTGGAAGTTGGGAAGAGCTCGAGGATGCTTTTCGGGCAAATTTTCAAGGGACCTATGTCCGACCTCCGAATCTGAGATGATTTAAGTCATATAACTCAACAACACGGAGAGTCAGCCCGGAAACTCTAGAACAGATTACTCACTAAAAGAACCGGATAGTCGATTGTCCGGACGCCAAGCCTTAGCAGCTTTCAAACACAGTTAAGACGAATGGCTCGCCAGACACCTCGGCCAAGAAAAGCAAAGAACAATGGCCGCATTAACAAGCCTCATGACCCGCTTTGGCGCAGGAGAGGATAGCTGGTTCGCAAGATGCAGTACCAGCGACCCAAGTACATACGAAGTTAGGGATGGAAATGGGAAATCGCGACGCAGCAAGGACCAGCGCCGGACCAAGGGAAACAACCCGAAGAGCACGACAATCAACGCCGGATACGAAAGCTCTCGACATAATCAGAAAAAGCTGCCCCTCAAGGATAACAAGGACGAGCTATCTAACCTAAACAAAATCTTGGACAAGATATGTCAAATCCACAAGATTCCTTGAAGCACCGCAAACCATACCCACGAGGATTGTTGGGTCTTCAAGCAATCCGGAAAACTCAACGCCGAACACAAGGGGCTCGACACACCAAGCGAGGACGATGACGAACCCCACAAGCAGAGCATCGGAAAACAAAAGAATTTCCCACAAGAAGTCAAATCCGTAAACTCACTTCACGTGACAAAAGGGAAAAACATAGTGGCGCCTATAGAGATACGCGCCATACGGCCTATCCCAGAAGAGTCCCGCCACTGGTTGTTAAAACCAATCACCTTCGACCACCAGGATTACTCTAGAAGTATCCGGAATGCAGGCTGGACTGCCCTGGTATTAGACCCTATAATTGACGGAATCCACTTTACACAAGTCCTAATGGACGGCGGTAGTGATTTAAACCTGCTATATCATGACACAATCAGCAAAATGGGGATAGACCCAACAACTATTCGCCATAGCAACACTTCCTTTCAAGGGGTAACGCCAGACCCAGATGCCCATTGTACGGGCTCTCTCCTGCTAGAAGTTATGTTCGGCTCACCCGACAACTTCCGCCGCGAAAAGCTAACCTTCCACATCGCCCCATTTACAAGTAGCTATCAAGCACTCTTTGGGGAATGAAGCTTTCACGCTTTAACGCAATACCGCATTATGCATCTCTTATACTTAAAATGCCGGTCCATGAGGAATCATCTCATTAAAGGGAAATATCGAGTATTCCTCGGCGCGCAAGATTGTCGGCAGCCTTGACAGCCACACACTAAGCCGGGCTTCACTAATCAAAGCACCTAAACAGGTCGTTCGGACCCGGACATGGCTAGACGAGTCCGGCGTAAACATACAAGGGCTTACTAGCCGCATACCCCTGCATAAGGGGCTCAGCGCATATACAACAAGAGACAATAAAGCTCAATTTTATTCATTTTTGAATTGTACTTTGTTTATTTAATATAACGTACATTTTCAATACGATCTTTTTCAACTAAGTTCCTCTCTTTTACAGATGAACACCGTGCTACACCCGTCCAGGATACGACACAACGGAGACACAGGAGCAGACGTGCAGTAGGGACCCGTTCCAAGGATTCTTTTCAGATTAAGACCCTGCATAAACATTTTTTACTGTCTCTTGTTGATACACATCCCCCGGTTTCTTGCTATAACCGAGGTGGAGGCTGGCGTCTTGGCATGTGGCCACGTCAGGATTTTCCGCGTACCTGGACACCAGGGGCTTATTACCAAGGGCGTTCTTCAGCCCGTTTTCATAAAGACCGAATACCTTAGGGAGTGTTCGGTGTCGCGAGTTTGCCTTATATGCATCAGCTCCGAATCATGTCTTTGGTCAAATGTTGGGTTTGCCCGGCTCCTGTGTTTTGCTGCCTTACGTTCCGCTCTATCGGCTAAAGCGGCACCAGGAGAACTACTGCGATTGTGCCCCGATTCGGCCAGGCGAGCAACGCAGTAGAGAAAGCCGAAAACTGATTGTCATGATATAGCGTGAGACTGGTCAACCACTCGATGACCCGCCGGAATCTTTAGGATTCCTCCAAGATAACGAAGGGTCAGTTCCGGCCAGGCACACAGCGCCCTGAATTCGGGTGAGCGCGTGCCCCTGTGGGCTATATAGTAGCCCCACCGTCAAACTCCTTTGGCTAATTTAAATTTATAAATAATTATAGTCGGGTTGCATTGTTCGCTGCGCTGTCACCTCATTAATCGGACAAAGACGTTGGATCAATTGTGAAAATGCGTCATGCGAACACCCCGCATTATATGCGTGGGGGCTCAAGCCGACGGCGCCATCTTTCAAGTTATATATACATATACATTAACTTGACGCAGAGGTATCTTAATTCTTGCGAGGAACAAGTATAAAAAGCTTTTATATTCCATCGAAACATTGTTTTACAATAATACATGTTATTCAACATGATACCCTTGAAACCTTTGCGTGTCTATTAAACGAGTGCCTGCAGAACTTCACGAAAATAGTGCTCGGCAGGTATTCGGCTCCGTCCGAATGTTGGGATGCAACGTCGGTGGCCTTCATCTCCGCCCAAGATGTCTTGACACGGGCAAGAGCCATCCGCGCACCCTCTATGCATCTTGACCTCTTCATTGCATTGATATGCGGCACCGCACAAAGGAACCGCTGCACCAAACTAAAATAACTCTTGGCTCGGGCCTTTCCGCCACAGATGACTCATGACATCCTTCATGGCGAGTCCGGATAACCTATTCAGCTCCGCCCATTCGCCAAACGCTTCGATTAATGGAAGTGGGCGCTCTGGATTGTGGAGCAATGACCAAAAAGCTTTTCCACTTCGTGATCCTGTTGATCTCGGAAGTGTTCAGCCGCGTCCGCGGCACTTTCCGCCAAATCCAGATAAGTATCCGCCGCACTCCACAGCCGGTCCAACTGAGCATATTTAGGATCCCCGAACTTCATCCGCAGCATAAAGGGCTTTCCATCCGCGATATCTCCGGCCTGACGTAGCTCACCGCTTCATGGCTCTCATTGCGAGCGAGCATCCTTGGCCTCGGTAGTGGCCTTCTCCAGTCCTTACGCTCGCCCGATCTTCTTTTTCAAGAAGCTTGCAGCGGATCGGTAGCATCCTTCAACCTCACAGCCATCTCGACCATTTCCTTCCTGCTTGGCGATGAGCAGCCTGTTGACTTCGGCTCTTGACCGCCTTTAAGGCGGCCGCATCACTTTTTCGGCCTGCTCCTTGGCTCGGGAGAGTTTCACCGAAGGTTCTCCATGGCAGCGGCACCATCTCGCATCAAGCATACATGTTGTAAAGGCACGGGCATCAAGCCCCTTACCAGTGTCCGGATAAATTGCATACCTTGTGACTCGTCAAGCCGCTTGTTGACAAAGCGCGAAGTTGGCATCCGCCACGTCAAGTTGCCGCTTTAGCTCGGCAAATTCATCGATCCGACTAGCCACGGACACTTCGCCACCTACATAGGAAGAAGCGGCATATTATACAGGATTATGATCCTCGGCGCTGTCATTTTTGACAACGCACCGAGTCCCGAAACTACTATCTACACATGGCACATCTTATATATGCGGAACCGTCAAAAGGTACATCATTTCGCGTACCTCAAAACCCGTCGACAAACTCTGGCGGCCTCGTACAACCCGCTCTCCTCGGATGAAATCCTTTCAATCACCGTACCCATCAATGCACGGTGTTCTTACGAGATAGACGCCGCCGAAAGCAGTCCTTGACTCCTCCGACCGTGCACCGGACGGTGCCGGACTCGTCCGATGGCCTTTTTTGAAGGCCGGACACTGAGGGCTTTGGGGAGCCATACGACTGCTTTCCGGCCCCGCCGGATTCGGAGAAACCCTCTGTGACGACACCTTAGGGTCACCCGCCTTGCAAGGCGGTACGGTAGGGGGAGGCGTTCCGCTCTCCATCATCTCCGGACGAAGATCCCCTGAAGATGAGCTCTGCTGAGAAGGGCTGAGATCCGAACTACAAGGTAAAAATTCGGTTATCTTCCTCGGAAATAGAACAGGGATGTCTCTTATTTTAAAACTCCCCTCTCTACTTACGGCTTGCTGGAGGTCTGATCCCCTTGAGGGCATAGTGCGTCCGAGGCATTTCCCGGCGCAGGACCCTCTGACGAACATTTCTTCCCCCGCTTTGAGACCATGGTCTCCGGGTCTTCAGAGGCGGTCCTCTTCTTCCCTTGGATGGAGGGATTCTCGATTCCTCCTTTCCTGACGTCCTCCTTCGGGGAGGTGGTAGCTTCCTTGTTCCCCCCTTCGCCTTCTTCCAAAGGCGCAACCTCCAAAGATCTGGTCAACACGGGATCCGGCGTGGTCTCAGGGAGGGGGGCGGACACCTGATTAGCTTTGCTTTCGCTATCCACTCATGTTTAAGGGACATCTCTTTTAAGGGCAATTTTATGAGAAAGATATGGATGGCGTGTCCGGGTACAGGGCTACTTACTTGAGTATCCAGGCGATTGTAGCTCAGACCTGCGTCCTCGGTCAAGTCCGGATACATTGCTTGTGATCTGAAGAACAATTTGTACATCTCCATGGGCGTCGCGCTCGTAAAGTGTTGGAGAGCTCATGGTCCCTCCGGATTAAACTCCCACAGGCGGAGAGGGCGGCGTTTGCAGGGCAAAGTGCGGCGAATCAACATGACCTGCGTCACTACGGCCAGGTTGATGTCTCTTTCCAGGAGATCTTGAATGCGGCCCTGCAACAAGGGCACGTCCTTGGACGGCCCCCAGTCGAACCCTTTATTGACCCATGACGCCAGCTGCGGGGGAGGACCCGAGCGAAAGGCAGGTAGTGCCACCCACTTGGTGCCCCTGGGAGCTGTGATATAAAACCACTCTCGTTGCCATAAGTTGAACTCCTCTTGAAAAGAGCCCTCGGACCATGGAGCGTCAGCATTCTTGCTTATAACAGCCCCTCCGCACTCCGCTTGCTGCCCCTTGATCATCTTCGGCTCCACTTTGAAGGTCTTAAGCCACAATCCGAAGTGAGGGGTAATGCGGAGGAAGGCTTCGCCTACGACAACGAGCGATGAGATGTGGAGGATGGACTCCGGATCCAAGTCGTGAAATTCAACCCATAATAAAACATGAGCCCCCCCTCATGAAGGGGTCCATCGGGAAGCCCTAGCCCCGAAGGAAGTGGGACGCTGAACACCATGCTCTCACCAAGGCTTGGGAGTAGGAATAACCTGCCCTTGAGCAGGCAGCCTATCTGAAATTTCGCCGGTTAAATACACAGCATCTCTTAGCTTTAGCACGTCTTCTTCCAGAACGGAGGAAGGCATCGACCAGCCTTGAAGGTCGGAGCCGGACATCATCAAAGGTCCGGGCGCTGAATCTGGAGCTTTGGGTGTTGGAACTCGAGGCGAGGGGCGCATTCGATTGAGATTGAAAGAAAGGAGTAGAGCCTTGGTCTCTTTATAAAGAGGTTGAATACCAAGAGCCCTCCCCGTGACCGTTTGGGACTCGCCTTCGATAGAGGAGACGTGCCAACGGGCATGATTGGGTTACCCATGCCCGTATTAATGAGAATCCCAGAATAAGGGGACACGATCTCTTCTTCAACAAGCCGTGCCAAGGAAACCGCCTCGCTAAACGCGCTGAGGTGGGACAGTAAAAATGATTCGAATAAAGGCTTGGCCGTGGTGTGATGTCACGCTGTGGAATACGTCAGCAGGTTGAATTTGTGTAAATATTATTCTCTCTGCGGTGGTATGTGGAACTTATTTTGCAGAGCCGGACACTATCCTTGTGTTCAAAATCTTCTATGAAGTATTCGGAGGAGGAACCCGCCTTGCAATGCCGAAGACAATCTGCCGCGCCCGGACTAAATCGTCATTGAAGCCTGGTTCGAGACTCTTGAGGAGTCTGGATTAGGGGTGTCCGGATGGCGGACTATAACCTTTGGCGGACTCTGGACTATGAAGATACAAGATTGAAGACTTCGTCCCGTGTCCGGATGGGACTTTCCTTGGCGTGGAAGGCAAGCTTGGTGATACTGAGATATGTAGATCTCCTCCCATTGTAACCGACTCTATGTAACCCTAACCCTCTCCGGTGTCTATATAAGCAGGAGGGTTTTAGTCCGTAGGATGACGAACAACAATCATACCATAGGCTAGCTTCTAGGGTTTAGCCTCTCTGATCTCGTGGTAGATCTACTCTTGTACTACCCATATCATCAATATTAATCAAGAAGGAGTAGGGTTTTACGTCCATCGAGAGGGCCCGAACCTGGGTAAAAACATCGTGTCCCTTGTCTCTTGTTACCATCCGCCTAGACGCACAGTTCGGGACCCCCTACCCGAGATCCGCCGGTTTTGACACCGACAATGACAATTACATGCCTCTCTCCAAAGACAAGGTGAGCCTCGGCGACGAAGAATTTATCGTGCCTGAGGATCCCGTCAAGCAGGAACGCTTCAAGCATCGGCTTATAGCCACAACAAACAGCCTGAAGAAAAAGCAACAACAGCTTCGAGCTGATCAAGATTTGCTAGCAGATAGATGGACCGAAGTCCTGGCAGCCGAGGAATACGAACTCGAGCGCCCAACCAAGAGTTATCCAAAGCGCATGTTGCTACCTCACCTCGAGGAGGAAGCATTGAAACCTACATCACCGATTAATACGATCATTGATCGGCCACCTCGTGGCGAGACAGAGGCATTTCAGCCCGAAGTCCAGCCCGCACCCCGCCGCCAATCAAACAAAAATACCAAGGCCCGGGGCAACACGCGGGACCTGCGAGATGTATTGGAAAACAAGGCAAAACATGAAAGATTGATCTACGGATCACGGGGGTGCGCACCAACGTGGGACGATGACCGTGACGCTGAATACACTAAAAGTAAATCCGGCTGGGCCGAATACAGCGGACAAGACTCATATGAACTGCGTCGTGATATAGCCCGGCACAGAGGCGCCGCACACCCCCTATGCTTCACTAATGAAGTAATGGATCACGGAATACCAGAGGGTTTTAAACCCGTAAATGTTGAATCATATGATGGTACAACAAATCCCGTGGTACGGATCGAGGATTTCCTCATCCACATCCACATGGCTCGCAGTGATGATCTACATGCCATCAAGTACCTCCCACTAAAACTCGAAGGACCAGCTCGGCATTGGCTGAGTAGCTTGCCAGCAGACTCCATAGGCAGTTGGGAGGATTTGGAAGATGCATTCCTTGACAACTTCCAGGGCACTTATGTGCGACCACCGGATGCTGATGACTTGAGCCATATAACTCAGCAGCCAGGGGAATCGGCCAGGCAATTCTGGACAATGTTCCTAACTAAGAAAAACCAAATTGTCGACTGTTCGGATGCAGAGGCCTTAGCGGCATTTAAGCATAACATCCGTGACGAGCGGCTCGCCCGGCACCTCGGCCAGGAGAAGCCGAAGTCTATGGCAGCCCTCACGACACTCATGACCCGCTTTTTGCTGGCGAGGATAGCTGGCTGGCTCATGACAACAACACATCAAGGAATCTTGGCACTTCAGATACAACTAACGGCCGACCACGTCGTAACAGACACAAGCACCGCAAAAACAGGGATACCGCCGAAGATACGGCAGTCAATGCCAGATTTGTGGCTCTAAATCCGGTCAGCGGAAAAAGCCATTCAAAAGAAGTACTCTGGGCCCGTCCTGTTTGGACCGCATACTCGATCGCTCGTGTCAAATTCACGGCACCCCCGACAAGCCAGCCAATCACACCAACAGAGAATGCTGGGTGTTCAAGCAGGCCGGCAAACTAAACGCCGAAAACAAGGGTGCATAGCGACGTCGAGGAGGAGCCCCGGCCGCCGAACACGGGAGGACAGAAGAGGTTCCCCCCACAAGTGAAAACAGTGAACATGATATACGCAACCCACATTCCCAAGAGGGAGCGGAAGCGTGCACTAAGGGACGTCTATGCGATGGAGCCAGTCGCCCCAAAGTTCAACCCATGGTCCTCTTGTCCGATCACCTTCGATCGCAGGGACCACCCCACTAGTATCCGACATGGCGGATCTGCCGCATTGGTCCTTGACCCCATCATTGACGGACTTCACCTCACTCGAGTCCTTATGGACGGCGGCAGCCTGAACCTGCTCTATCGAGGATCTGATTGCACAAAATGGGTATAGACCCCTCAAGGATCAAACCCACTAAAACCACCTTTAAAGGTGTCATCCCAGGTGTAGAGGCCCATTGCACGGGCTCAATCACACTGGAAGTGGTCTTCGGATCTCTGGACAACTTCCGAAGCGAGGAGTTAATCTTCGATATCGTCCCGTTCTGCAGTGGCTATCACGCACTACTCGGGCGAACCGCATTTGCCAGATTCAATGCGGTACCGCATACCTCAAGCTCAAAATGCCAGGACCCCGTGGGGTTATAACAGTCAATGGAAACACACAACGCTCGCTCCGCACGGAGGAGAACACTGCGGCCCTCGCAGCTGAGGCACAAAGAAGCCTTTTAAGGCAAACCGCCAATCCGGCGATAAAGCCCCCGGACACCTTCAGGCGAGTCCGAAGTAACCTGCAATAGGATCGCTTGGCACGTTCAGAGCTTGCCTAGCAATTCGGTCCCCGTCCTAGTCCCAGTCAAGCGACGAAATATGTGTCACGCGTACATAATTACGCACTAAAAATACCATGGGCATAGGCGGGGGCACGACCAGGGCACGTCCCACAATGCGGCTTAATCGCCCCAGGGGCTGTATACCTTTATCATTTCCTCTCTTCTAGGACCTTACTCTCTGGAAGCCCTTTTCCGGCAGCCTGATTGCTGGACACATTACGGGAAGGAACAACCAAGGGGGCAAGAAGCCAAGACGTACAAGGGAATCCCCAGGCGGTCTCTGATAACAATCGAAGTACCCATTTTTAATACCCATACACAGCTTACCCTTGGATAGGACATGTCAAATAGTCCTAATTTTTTGCTTATCGCACTACTTGTATCAGTACACTTCGACGTATTATTTAAATAACAATGCACATCATTAGTCTATTATTACATTACCCTTGCTTTTTCTTGTCTGTTTATTTACGACAACTTGCAGCCGTACATTCTGGTACGACCAGTACGCCAGGGGCTTCAGTATACCCCATAATACGGCATGAGAAGTCCGAACATTTTTTGTGATCGGCACCCCGAACTTATAGCATTATATGCATCAGCTCTGAATCATGTCTTGGGTCAATAGTTGGGTTTGCCCGGCTCCCATGTTTTGGTACCTTACGTTCCGCAAAATCGGCTATGGTAGCGCTGGGAGAACTACTTCGATTGTGTCCCGGTTCTTCTGGACGAGCACCTCAGTAGAGAAAGCCAAAAACTGACTGTCATGATAAGGCGAGAGTTGGTCGCTGTTCGAGAGGTCTCAAGTCCTTAAAGACTTTTTCCGCTTCGGGCGAGGAGTCGGCCTTGCCCGACTTAGGCGTATATAGCGCCCCAAATTCGGCCTTCCGAATACTAGGGGCTTCGCCAAAATTTAAAATTGTAGACTTCTATAGCTAAGTGAGGGTGATAAAGCTTTATAGTCCGATTGCACGGTTCATTTGTCTTTGAACACCTCCTTGAAGGACCCAAAATTGGGATAAAGAGTGTTCAGGTTTATCCCGAACACCCGATTACTAGTTACATGGGGCGTGAAGCGGCATTGGCAGACCCTCAGATTTCATAAACAGAAGGTAATATTTTAAATTAACAAGCGTTGCATAGTGCAAATGAACTCGTTTCACATTACAGGATCACATGAGTACGTTCATTCAAATATTACATCTTTAGCACATTCCTCTGCCACAAGGCGGGAACCCTTCAGGACATTGTCATAATACATTTCGGGGTGGCGATGCTCCTTGCCTTCCGGTGGCCCCTCCTTCACCAGCTTTACGGCGTCCAGCTTCGCCCAGTGCACCTTCACCCGGGCAAAAGCCCTCTGGCCGCACCCTCGTCTGAGACGGGCCTCTTTATGACCTCAAGCGAGGGCAGGCATTCACAAGCCGCCTCACCGGACCAAGTAGGCTGTCGAGGCGAGAATCGCCAGGCCACATCCGGACTATAAGACCCTTCATGGCCTGTTCGGCTGCCTTGTGGAGCTCGACCAGTTGCTTCAGCTGGTCGCTCAAGGGCATTGGGTGTTCGGTCCCAGTATACTGAGACCAGAACAACTTCTCCGTCGAGCTCCCTCCTCGGCCGGTAAAACTCCGCGGCATCCAACACACTGCTGGAAGATCTACTGAACGCTCACAGAGCTCCGAACTCGGGTAAGTAAAAGGAAAGTTTCCTTCACATGCTTGCTTTGCATAATGAATGCCTTACCCACTGCTATCTTCTTAACCGCCTCAATCTCCTGGAGGGCCTTGTGGGCTTCAGCCTTGGCGTTTTGTGTGTTTTCGAGGGCCTTCGCAAGCTCAGACTCTCGCGTCTTAGAGTCAAGCTCCAAGGACTCGTGTTTTTTGGTGAGAGCCTAGAGCTCTTGCTGCACCTCGCCTACCCGGGCTTCTTGGCCGCTTTGTCTTCGACCTCGGACAACGCCTTCTTCAGGGTCGCCACTTCGATCGTGGCCCCTGGCAAATTCATGATGATCCTATTATTTTACAACCAAATTTCTTTTTAATATATAGACAGGGTATCGCTTACCTTTGTTCTCGTCGAGCTGCCTCTTGGTAAGGCCGAGCTCTTCCTTCGACCGCTCAAGGTCCTTCTTGATCTGGCGACCTCCATGATACATGCGGCCGTGACGATGAAACTGCATATGCACATAGACATATTCTGATTAGACTCCTGAGTCATTATTTTATCCTCTATTCGGCCTTTCTTCGCGAACACCAAACAGAGCATCAGGGGCTACTGTCTATGCGGTAATATTTTCCTATAATTTGATTACTTACATGAAAGCCTGTGAGGAGGCTGGCACAAGCTTCAGTTAGTCCGCTTTTGGCGGACTGGACCTTCTCAATCACCGCACTCATGATAGTGCGGTGCTCTTCATCGATGGAAGCGTCGCAAAGCAATTCCAGCAAGTTGTCCGGTGCCTCTGGATGGACAGAAGCCACCAGCACGGGCGGCTTGCCCCTCTTAACGGGGGTTTGCCCGACAGAGTCTGAAACCACTCGAGGTTCCGGCGCAGTGTTTGGCTGGAGGCCGAATTCGGAGCCCATGGGAGTCTTGCTCCCTTTGCGCCCAGGGTCCGGAATGTCGCCTCGAGGCGCCTCCAGGACTACCTCCCCTCGTCTTGGTGCCCTTTGAGACAACACCTCGATGTTGTCCGTAGGGCGAGGGGTGGAGGCGGTCGGAAGTGAATCGCTATTCATATCCGACGGGTCCAAAGAACCATACGACGAAGATACATCGGTATGGGCTCGGGACGGACTGCATAATCATGTTCGGCGTGATGAGAAGCAGTGCAATAAAACATACCATGAATTGCTATGGTATCCGGATATTTACGACTTCGCCAGGGGCTTGTCACAGGCAACCACTAAATCGTCGCTATAGGCGGCCGTCGTGGAGCAGTCCGGGAGGAGGGTCCTTCCCTTCTTGGACCCTTCAGCCTCCCCGGATGGGGCGGCCTTCCTTTTCTTGTCTCCCCTGGCTGGGGGGGGGGAGAACTTTCATCTTCCTCCTTGTTTTCGTGGGAGGAGTGCGCCTCTGAGTTTTCGGACGATGAGTCCGATATAACCTTGCGCCGGAGACCCTTTCGGGTTCCCGTGGCCTTCTTCTTGGCCTTCTTGACCGGCACCTCGTAAGGCGCCAGAACCAGCATCTCCGTTAAGAGAGCATCTGCTAGATCCTCATGCATGGGGGTTGGGTAATCGATCTGCTCCGCTATCTCTACCCAGTCCTGTTAATAGCATGGAGGCTTAGATCCCGCACATGATTAAACTAGGGAAAATAAACATTCTGTGAGATATAAAAAACTTACCGGATTGGCATGGCACTTTGCGTTGAGTCCGCGGTCCTCGGTAAGGAAAGGAGGTACCTCGGCGCTCTTTAACAGCACCTTCCAGACGTCCTTCTGCGTCGTGTCGAAGAGCTCTCGCAGCGTCTGGTGCTCGGCCGGGTCGAACTCGCACAAATTGAATGCCCGTCGTTGACACGGGACGATCCGGCGGAAGAGCATGACCTGGACCAAGTTGACAAGCTTGATTTTCTTGCTTATCATGTTTCTGATGCATTTCTGGAGTCCGGTCAGCTCCACCGATGAACCCCAGGACAGGCCCTTCTCTTTCCAGGAGGTGAGCCGCGTGGGGATTCCGGATCGGAATTAGGGCCGCCACCCAGTTGGTGTCGCGGCTCGGTGATGTAGAACCACCCCGATTGCCACCCCTTTATGGTCTCCACATAGGAGCCTTCGAGCCAGGTGACATTAGGCATTTTGCCCACCATGGAGCCTCCGCACTCCGCTTGCTAGCCGACCACCACATTCGGTTTAACATTGAAGGTCTTCAGCCACAGGCCGAAGTGGGGCCTGATGCGGAGGAAGGCCTCGCACACGACGATAAACGCCGAGATGTTGAGGATGAAATTGGGGGCCAGATCATGAAAATCCAGCCCGTAGTAGAACATGAGCCCGCGGACAAACGGGTGGAGGGAAATCCCAGTCCAGCGGACAAAGTGGGTAAGGAAAACCACCCTCTCATGGGGTTCGGGCGTCACGGATGATCATCCCACGCATCCGGCAGCCGGTGTGCGATGTCATGACCGGATATCCGGTTTTCCATAGCTTTGTGATGTTCTCCTCCGTGGCCGGAGGAGACAAAGCCACTGCCTCCCGCTTGGACATGCTTGGAGTGGTCTGAGGGGAAAAGCGAACTTGGGTCTTTGGAGCTCGAGTGCGCAAGAATGGATGAGCAAGGAGGAAGAAGGCGTGGGTAAAAAGAGGAATCCTTGTCCCTTTATAGGGGCAAAGGAAACTATACACCTCCCCACCTTCCTAGTAAAACTCGCTTATTCCCCAAGCGCCGTAATTGATGGCGCGGTTGGGTTACCCACATCCGTATTGATGAGAATCCCATGATAAAGGGACACGATCTCTGCTTCGACAAGACGTGCCAAGAAAACCGCCACGCAATACATGCAGTAGCTGGTTGAGAAAAACGGTTCGAATAATGACCGGGCCGTGGTATGATGTCATGCTGCCAAATGTGTCAGCAGATTAGATTTGTGGAAATATTATTCTCTCTACTGTGGTATGTGGAACTTGTTTTGCAGAGCCGAACAATATCCTTGTGTTCAAAATCTTCTATGGAGTATTCGCAGGAGGAACCCGCCTTGCAATGCTGAAGACAAATCTGCGCGCCGGACTCATCGTCATTGAAGCTTGGTTCAGGGGCTACTGAGGGAGTCATGGATTAGGGAGTCCTCGGACAGCCGGACTATATCCTTTGGCCGGACTGTTGGACTATGAAGATACAAGATTGAAGACTCCGTCCCGTGTCCGGATGGGACTCTCCTTGGCGTGGAAGGAAAGCTTGGCGATGCGGATATGTAGATCTCCTCCCTTGTAACCGAATCTGTGTAACCCTAGCCCCCTCCAGTGTCTATATAAACCGGAGGGTTTAGCCCGTAGGACAACAACAATCATACCATAGGCTAGCTTCTAGGGTTTAGCTTCTACGATCTCGTGGTAGATCAACTCTTGTAATACTCATATCATCAAGATCAATCAAGCAGGAAGTAGGGTATTACCTCCATCGAGAGGGCCCGAACCTGGGTAAACATTGTGTCCCCAGCCTCCTGTTACCATCCGCCTTAGACGCACAGTTCGGGACCCCCTACCCGAGATCCGCCGATTTTGACACCGACAGCGAGCAATAGCAACAGAAGTGCATGCGTACCTCATGGAGGAGTGGAGGTTGGTGAAGGCGAGGGCGTCGTCGGGGCGGCCGGAGGCGGCAAGGCGGCGCTTGATGGACGAAAAGTTTCAACATACACTTAGGTTCGTGTGGAATTGGACCGGCCTATCCAGCTCTTAAATCGGCTTGCAGATCGACGAACACTTGGCCAATCTGCACAATAATACTGAGACAAAACAATCAACTTGCTGCACACCAAATGATGAGGACATGGAGGTCGTAGTTACGCCCACAACCCTATTGCTATACCTATTGGATCGATTAGTATAGATCACGCAGGCCAGTTATATTATCAGGTACTTTCTTTTCTTGGTAATGTTTCTGAAGTTCATGAGAATATGATGCTGCCTAACTTCGATACGTTTTTGTTGCGTACAGTTGAAGGGCCTAGCATGGACAAGAAGGATGAACATTGGAGCATTATCAAGCATGAAGACGACGACGCGTGCGAAGAGAACAAGAACGGATTTTGTAGTGGAGATTTCCGCAGCTTGAAGCCACCATGATGACATACAAGAACATCGACGAAATATACAAGATGGCCTTTTATAAAATTTGTCCATAGCTTATTATTGGTGCCGCGCCACCTTATTTTTGGGCCAGGCCCATGTAATTTCGAAATACTACTTCATAGGCTGTTTTTAGAGTCCATATTGTAGGGGAAACGAACCGGGAGGTATTTTAGTCCCGCCTCGCCAAGGGTGGACGAAATCCCCTCTCTTTTCCCCTATAAATATAGCCCTTAAGGCATCGTTTAGACTTGGGTTTTATTTACTTAAAAGTTAGCCATAGCTGCAACTTCGTGTACTTTGTTTGTGTCCAACGACCATACCAAGGCCGCTTATGAAACCCCACCTTTATCAATACTCCATCCATATTTGCAATACTCAGATTGCTTAATCATATTCTTGCTTGTTCTTCGATTGCTTGCAGGAATAGACCTTCATGGTAAGGTTGATCATGCTCCGGCGTGGTCAATAATCTTTCGGAGTTGGTTTAACGATTGCTAAGGCGCAACGTCGTTGCATGTTTGTAGTCGGATCGTCAAAGTCGGCTCCACCAAATCGATAGTTATCATCACACCGAAAGATTGAGACCCCCGCATCTATCAAGTGGTATCAGTTTTTAGGTTGTTCGGTGAGATTTTTCCAGTTTTTCATAGTCTAGATCGCATTTGTTCTTCATACATAGAGTCCAAAAAAAGCCACAATAAAAAGTTAGATTAGTTCATCATATCCTAGACAGTCTGAGCCTTTTCGCCATTGCCACATAGTTTTTGCATTGTTGAATTTTTGGTTGCATCATGTGTTTGAGTTGCTGGTTTTAGTGTCTAACCTATTATAGTTTCAAGTTCTAGTCACGTTTTGTTCACGCCGCATCCCCATGCACCATTGTCCACTTCATTGACATCTTCCGCTACCACATCATATATTCATCGCCATTACCATATCCATCTGCCGTTATCATTCTAGCCATCATCTTTCGTTCGTTGCCATCTCTATTCATCTTGGAAAGAGAGCAAACAGTGTGAAAAAAAGTGATCTGTTTGCTGTTAGGGATCAGAGGAAAGTTTGGATCGCTGGAAAAAGAGGTTGTGCTGGCCTTTGGTAGTTGCCACGTTTGGAGCTTGGTGAAGAGGAAAGAAAAGGAGATTTAAAAGAAGAATAAAAAAAGCTGTTCCGAATGGAGTCCTAGCCATTTACGTTTGTGGAAAGTGAGTTTAGAAGAGCGAGAGAAATACTCACAAGGAAAGTGCTAGTCGGTTTTCATTTGGAAAGATCGGCCATAAAATGTGAAGAGTGCCTAGATTGAGGGTTGCTCACGTCAGGTTTGGAAGGTGTTAAAAATAGAATCATTCTATTGGAAGGCAACGGCCAATCGGTTTGGTTCGCAGCAAATTTTGTTGGGCAGTTCGCTATTAAAAAAAGATAAAAGAAGGGCGTGAATTGTGTGCTACTACTTGGAAAGTAACACGCAAAAAACAGATTTGGCATCTTCGGATCTAGGTGTCCTAGCGTGGCAGGTCTGATGTTTAAAAAAAAAGGAACAAAATCCATTACGGGAGAAGTGGAGATCGTAGCAAAAAAAAGGAAAGAAGACAACGTTACAAGGAAAGTGTGAGCGTTTTGAGGTGAGAGAAGAAGGAAGAGATTGGTTCGGCCAGGAAATACAAAGTGCAGAACTTTAGCTCTCTTGGAAATCCCGAAATAATAGGCTGAGATTTTTTTTTGCTCAGCTTAAAAGAAGAAAATAAATAAGCGAGTTCCATGCAGATTTGACTTTTCTTTGGAGAGAGAGGTTGTTTCCTAAGAGAGAGTTAAAAAAAGAGCAAGTTCCGTTGGAAGTAAAACAACCAGGGAAATATCAAGACTAGTATTACTAGTTCGTTTGTGGAAGATTCTCTTGTTAAAAGAAGGCATCACGTGATTTATTTTTTAAGGCATCACCTGGCTTGTTTGATAAAACAAAGGAAAGAGATCTGTTTCTTTTGGAGAGAGAGAGAGTTTGGAAGAAAAAAGAGATAGTACATATTCGATTAATCCTATAGAGGAAAAAGGGAACCAGACTTGATGCACATCTAAGTGATACGTGGAGAAGGAAAAAAAATAGAAGGAGATAACTAAAAAAGTTATTGGTGTTGGCACGCTTGGTTACATCATTTTAAATTCTGGTTTGGTAGAAGGAAGGGAATAAAACTCCTGTCGTGTCAAAGGGTCTCATGAAACCTTTTTTTTGGTTGGGCTCCATGCTACCTCTTGAGCATTGCGTTGGTTTTTCCTTGAAGAGGAAAGGGTGATGCAGCAAAGTAGCGTAAGTATTTCCCTCAGTTTTTGAGAACCAAGGTATCAATCCAGTAGGAGGCCACACACGAGTCCCTCGCACCTACACAAACAAATAAATCCTCGCAACCAATGCGATAAGGGGTTGTCAATCCCTTCACGGTCACTTACGAGAGTGAGATCTGATAGATATGATAGGATAATATTTTTGTTATTTTTATGATAAATATGCAAAATAAAGTAAACAAAATAAAAACGGCGCCAGAAATAGCTTGTTGTCGGGAGATTAATATGATAGAAAATAGACCCGGGGGCCATAGGTTTCGCTAGTGGCTTCTGTCAAGAGCATAAGTATTTACGGTGGGTGAACAAATTACTCTTGAGCAATTGACAGAATTGAGCATAGTTATGAGAATATCTAGGTATGATCATGTATATAGGCATCATGTCCGAGACAAGTAGACCGACTCCTGCCTGTATCTACTACTATTACTCCACACATCGACCGCTATCCAACATGCATCTAGAGTATTAAGTTCATAAGTACAGATAACGCTTTAAGCAAGATGACATGATATAGAGGGATAAATTCATACAATATGATATAAACCCCATCTTGTTATCCTCGATGGAAACAATACAATACGTGCCTTGCTGCCCCTACTGTCACTGGAAAGGACACCGCAAGATTGAACCCAAAACTAAGCTCTTCTCCCATTGCAAGAAAGATCAATCTAGTAGGCCAAACCAAACTGATAATTCAAAGAGACTTGCAAAGATAACTAATCATACATAAAAGAATTTAGAAGATTCAAATATTGTTCATAGATAAACTTGATCACAAACCCATAATTCATCGGTCTCAACAAACACACCGCAAAACAAGATTACATCGAATACATCTCCACAAGAGAGGGGGAGAACATTGTATTGAGATCCAAAAAGAGAGAAGAAGCCATCTGGCTAATAACTATGGACCCGAAGGTCTGAGGTAAACTACTCACACTTCATCGGAGAGGCTATGGTGTTGATGTATAAGCCCTCCATGATCGATGCCCCCTCCGACGGAGCTCCGGAACAGGCCACGAGATGGGATCTCACGGGTACAGAAGGTTGCGGCGGTGGAATTAGGTTTTTGGCTCCGTATCTGGTAGTTTGGGGGTACGTAGGTATATATAGGAGGAAGAAGTACGTCGGTGGCCTCCTGGTTGAAGTCTTGACGTAGGGTCCAAGTCCTCTGGATCACGTTCGTTCCGAAAATCATGTTCCCGAAGGTTTCATTCCGTTTGGACTCCGTTTGATATTCTTTTTCTACGAAACTCTGAAATAGGCAAAAACAACAATTCTGGGTTGGGCCTCCGGTTAATAGATTAGTCCCAAAAATAATATAACAGTGTAATAAAGTCCAATAATGTCCAAAACAGAATATAATATAGCATGGAGCAATAAAAAATTATAGATACGTTGGAGACGTATCAAGCATCCCCAAGCTTAATTCCTGCTCGTCCTCGAGTAGGTAAATGATAAAAACAGAATTTTTGATGTGGAATGCTACTAGGCATAATTTCAATGTAATTCTTCTTAATTGTGGTATGAATATTCAGATCCGAAAGATTCAAGATAAAAGTTCAATATTGACATAAAAATAATAATACTTCAAGCATACTAACTAAGCAATTATGTCCTCTCAAAATAACATGGCCAATGAAAGTTCATCCCTACAAAATCATATAGTTTAGTCATGCTCCATTTTCTTCACACAAGAAGGCTCTCATCATGCACAACCCCGATGAAAAGCCAAGAAATTGTTTCATACTTTAGTAATCTCAAACTTTTTCAACCTTCACGCAATACGTGAGCGTGAGCCATGGATATAGCACTATGGATGGAATAGAATATAATGATGGGGGTTATGTGTTGAAGACAAAAAAAGAGAAAGTCTCACATCAATGAGGCTAATCAATGAGCTATGGAGATGCCCATCGATTGATGTTAATGCAAGGAGTAGGGATTGCCATGCAACAGATGCACTAGAGCTATAAATATATGAAAGCTCAACAAAAGAAACTAAGTGGGCGTGCATCTAACTTGCTTGCTCACGAAGACCTAGGGCATTTGAGGAAGCCCATTGTTGGAATATACAAGCCAAGTTCTATAATGAAAAATTCCCACTAGTATATAAAAGTGACAAAACAAGAGACTCTCTATCATGAAGATCATGGTGCTACTTTGAAGCACAAGTGTGGAAAAGGATAGTAACATTGTCCCTTCTCTCTTTTTCTCTCATTTTTTTTGGGCCTTCTCCTTTTTTTGGCCTTTCTCCTTTTTTTATTCCTCACTTGGGACAATGCTCTAGAAAATGATGATCATCAAACTTCTATTTACTTACAACTCAATGATTACAACTCGATACTAGAACAAAGTATGACTCTATATGAATGCCTCCGGCGGTGTACCGGGATATGCAATGAAACAAGAGTGACATGTATGAAAGGATTATAAATGGTGGCTTTGCCACAAATACTATGTCAACTACATGATCATGCAAAGCAATATGACAATGATGAACGTGTCATGATAACCGGAACGATGGAAAGTTGCATGGCAATATATCTCGGAATGGCTATGGAAATGCCATAATAGGTAGGTATGGTGGCTGTTTTGAGGAAGATATAAAGAGATTTATGTGTGAAAGAGAGTATCATATCACGGGGTTTGGATGCACCGGCGAAGTTTGCACCAACTCTCAATGTGAGAAAGGGCAATGCACGGTACCGAAGAGGCTAGCAATGATGGAAAGGTGAGAGTGCGTATGATCCATGGACTCAACATTAGTCATAAAGAACTCACATACTTATTGCAAAAATCTACAAGTCATAAAAAACCAAGCACTACACGCATGCTCCTAGGGGGGTAGATTGGTAGGAAAAGACCATCGCTCGTTCCCGACCGCCACTCATGAGGAGGACACTCAAAGAACACCTCATGTTTCAAATTTGTTACATAACTTTTACCATACGTGCATGCTACGGGACTTGCAAACTTCAACACTAGTATTTCTCAAATTCACAACTACTCAACTACCACAACTTTGATATCACTACCTCCATGTCTCAAAACAATCATCAAGCATCAACTTCTCTTAGTATTCAACACACTCATAAGAAAGTTTTTACTAATCTTGAATACCTAGCATATTAGGATTATTTAAGCAAATTACCATGCTATTTAAGACTCTCAAAATAATCTAAGTGAAGCATGAGAGATCAATAGTTTCTATAAAACAATCCATCACCGTGCTCTAAAAAGATATAAGTGACGTACTAGAGCAAAACTATATAGCTCAAAAGATATAAGTGAAGCACATAGAGTATTCTAATAATTTCCGAATCATGTGTGACTCTCTCAAAATGTGTGTACAGCAAGGATGATTGTGGTAAACTAAAAAAATAAAGACTCAAATCATACAAGACGCTCCAAGCAAAACACATAGCATGTGGTGAATAAAAATATAGCTCCAAGTAAAGTTACCGATGGAAGTAGATTTAAAGAGGGATGCCTTAGGGCATCCCCTAGCTTTGGCTTTTAGGTGTCCTTAGATTATCTTGGGGGTGCCATGGGCATCCCCAAGCTTAGTCCCTTGCCACTCCTTGTTCCATAAGCCATCAAATCTTTTACCCAAAACTTGAAAACTTCACAACACAAAACTCAGCAGAAAATCTCGTGAGCTCCGTTAGCGAAAGAAAACAAAAGACCATTTCAAGGTAATGTAATGAACTCATTCTTTATTTATATTGGTGTTAAACCTACTGTATTCCAACTTCTCTATGGTTTATGAACTCTTTTACTAGCCAAAAATTCAGCCAAAATAGGAAGACCTAGACAATTTGTTTATTGACCAGCAGCAATTGGAATCAATATTTTATCACGTTCTGGTGATTTTTAACAACTGTTTTCGTGAATAGAAAGTTTCTGGTATTTTCTGCAAGATCAAATAACTATCATCCAAGAAGATCCTATAGGTTAAACTTGGCACAAACACCAATTAAAACATAAAAACACATCTAACCAGAGGCTAGATCAAAGATTTATTCCTAAACAGAAGCAAAAAAATAAAAAATAAAATTGGGTTGCCTCCCAACAAGCGCTATCGTTTAACGCCCCTAGCTAGGCATAAAAGCAAGGATAGATCTAGGTATTGCCATCTTTGGCTTTCAATTTTTTAGCGGAATCAAGCTCAAATCCGGGAGGTTCTTTACATTTCCCTTCATATTCAGAAATTTTTAGATCTAAATAATCCAACCGCTTATTGCAAAGAGTAATCAACATATTCATGCGGTGAATATTTCCGCTAACGTTCTTAACAGGTTCAAGAGATTTTTGTAAAAACTTAGTTACTTCGCATTTTTTTTCGAAAACTTGTGTCTCTTCCTGAGTATGTTGTGGCCCCTTTTGTTGAGGTAGTGTTCCCACTATACCTTCTATAACTTCATGCGCAATATGGGGATCAATTTCAATAAAATTGCCTTTGGCAACGCAATCCAAGAGTTGTCTATGAGACATATTCAATCCAACATAAAAATTGCGAAGAAAAATTCTAAGGTTCACTTCAAAAGTACAAATTCGGTAAGACTCCATCATTCTAAACCAGGCATCTTTTAAGTTTTCTCTTTGTCTTTGCTTGAAGTGAAAGACTTCAAACTCGGGGGACAACAGAGTAGATAGAGGACTAGCCATAACGACAAGCAAACGGAAAAGAGGCAAACGGAAAAGAGAGGGCGAATAAAATGGCAAGGGTGAAGTGGGGGAGAGGAAAACGAGAGGCTAATGGCAAATAATGTAATGCGGGAGATAAGGGTTTGTGATGGGTACTTGGTATATTGACTTTTGCGTAGACTCCCGACAGCGGCGCCGAAATCTTTCTTGCTACCTCTTGAGCATGCGTTGGTTTTCCCTTGAAGAGGAAAGGGTGATGCAGCAAAGTAGCGTAAGTATTTCCCTCAGTTTTTGAGAACCAAGGTATCAATCCAATAGGAGGCCACGCACGAGTCCCTCGCACCTACACAAACAAATAAATCCTTGCAACCAACGCGATAAGGGGTTGTCAATCCCTTCATGGTCACTTACGAGAGTGAGATCTGATAGATATGATAGGATAAATATTTTGGTATTTTTATGATAAAGATGCAAAGTAAAGTAAACAAAATAAAACGGCACCAGAAATAGCTTGTTGTCGGAGATTAATATGATGGAAAATAGACCGGGGCCATAGGTTTCACTAGTGGCTTCTCTCAAGAGCATAAGTATTTACGATTGGGTCAACAAATTACTGTTGAGCAATTAATGTAATTGAGCATAGTTATGAGAATATCTAGGTATGATCATGTATATAGGCATCACGTCCGAGACAAGTAGACCAACTCCTGCCTGCATCTACTACTATAACTCCACACATCAACCGCTATCCAGTATGCATCTAGAGTATTAAGTTCATAAGAACAGAGTAACGCTTTAAGCAAGATGACATGATGTAGAGGGATAAATTCATGCAATATGATATAAACCCCATCTTGTTATCCTCGTTGGCAAGAAAAAAAATGCGTGCCTTGCTGCCCCTACTGTCACTGGGAAAGGACACCGCAAGATTGAACCCAAAGCTAAGCACTTCTCCCATTGCAAGAAAGATCAATCTAGTAGGCCAAACCAAACTGATAATTCAAAGAGACTTGCAAAGATAACCAATCATACATAAAAGAATTCAGAAGATTCCAATATTGTTCATAGATAAACTTGATCATAAACCCACAATTCATTGGTCTCAACAAACACACCGCAAAAGAAGATTACATCGAATAGATCTCCACAAGAGAGGGGGAGAACATTGTATTGAGATCCAGAAAGAGAGAAGAAGCCATCTAGCTAATAACTATGGACCTGAAGGTCTGAGGTAAACTGCTCACACTTCATCGGAGAGGCTATGGTGTTGATGTAGAAGCCCTCCGTGATCGATGCCCCCCTCGTGAGCTCCTAATAGGCACCAAGATGGGATCTCACGGGTCTGAGAAGGTTGCGGTGGTGGAATTAGGTTTTTGGCTCCGTATCTGGTAGTTTGGGGGTACGTAGGTATATATAGGAGGAAGAAGTATGTCGGTGGGGCAACAGGGGGCCCACGAGGGTGGAGGGCGCGCCCAGGGGGGTAGGCGTGCCCCCCTACCTCGTGGCCTCCTGGTTGAAGTCTTGACGTAGGGTCCAAGTCCTCTGGATCATGTTCGTTCCGAAAATCACGTTCCCGAAGGTTTCATTCCGTTTGGACTCCGTTTGATATTCTTTTTCTGCGAAACTCAAATAGGCAAAAAACAACAGTGCAATTTGGGCCTCCGGTTAATAGGTTAGTCCCAAAAATAATATAAAAGTGTATAATAAGGTCCAATAATGTCCAAAGCAGAATATAATATAGCATGGAGCAATAAAAAATTATATATACGTTGGAGACGTATCACTGCACATCAAACTCATTGTGTGCATTTGTTACCTTATCTACTCACTGCTTTTAGCCACAACTACGTTTTTGCCCGATATATCTATTTGTACTGTTGTGTACACATCTTGTCGCGTTGAGGCATAATTTGCCTCTCCCGATGGTCATTCATATTTGTTCAGTGCGTGAATTTTTATCTGTGTCTTAAGCTCGTGTCTCTAGTACAGTCTAGCCTAGGACTAGCACTCGACCACTTTGAGTGAAATTTCAGCTTGCATTAATTAACGTGGTTGTAGCATTTTTTTTCACATACACAAAGCCAACTCAGCTCCACATATTTCTACATCGTTCATACATACGTTCACCTGGCAATTACTTTACACAACTTTTGGAGTTACTTGACACCGCTGGTTGCCGGTCACCACCTGCTGCATGGTAAGAACTTGTAAGGCTTTGATATTTGCTATACTGTGAGCGTTTTACCACCACATCCCAGTAGTTTATAGGAACATTATTTTTGGATTTTATTTCTTGTTTCTATTAATCATGACATGATCTAGAGTCAAATTCATGGGCTTTGTCGATCGCGGGAGACGTGTCACCACCGGAGCAAATACCACAACTATCACGAGAGGTGCACACAAGTCCAAATGCACATGATCAGGTTCTTGTTTCCATGCCACCTTTTAATGGTCGTTTTAAGCCTGATTAATATATTGAATAAGAGTTCGAAATAAATGTTGTATTTGCTTCCCATAATTATTCTGAATATCAAAAAGTTAAGGTCGCGGTTGGTACATTCACTGGTTTTGCTATTGTTTGCTGGAGTGAACATTGTCGATTATACCCTGATTATGTACCTACTACTTGGTATGATTTAAAAATTGTCATGAGAGATAGATTTGTCGATGTTTATTATATTCGTGGCATGATTAAAAAACTACAACATTTAAAACAAGGTAGTGACACTATAACAAAATATTATGATGATTTATGAACTACCTTGTTGCATTCCTTGTTAGAGGAAAGTGAAGATGATTTTATGGATAGATTTTTGGGAGGATTAAACCGTGATATTCAGGAGATACTAATTCATGAAGAGTGTTATCCTATGGACCGTTTGTTTCGTCTTGCTTGCGAAGCTGAACAGGAAATAAAAAGAAGTGTTGTCCACAAGGAGAATAAGCGGAAGGTGCAGATTCCAAGAGATGATATGGTTGTTCCTTCCATTGCGCCCATGACAACAACATCCGTTGTTGAGAGCACTACATCACCTCCACCACGTGATCTATCGCCACCGAGAGTGCCTACATCATCTGAGTTGATCATAAGAGGTAATGACAAAGGTACCGATCTTCCACCTCCACATGACTATAATGAATGCCTTGTCAATTTAAATGCACCATGTGATGAGCTACCCACTACTTTGATCACACCACTTATTTCAGAGGACTATGTTCATGATTTGACTTCGCCATGGGATCAAATGAATGCAATAACAACAATTTTGAGTGCACCCATTGAGCTAACTGTTGATGTGAAAGAACCATGTGAATCAGGGAATAACTCTGATTTGGATCAAATACATTTGAAAATAATTGTGTCAATGTTTAATCATTTTGATATGACCTCCAATCTTGGTGATGATTCGTGTCAAATAACTTGTTGCATGTTAGCTTATTTAAGCATGTTGTAGCATGTAATTTTGAAACAATTAAAGTTTATTCACCAATGTTGTGATGGTTTAATGATAAGCATTTTCAATCTTTTGATATGAATAAGAGCTTCACTTATATGTGCAAATTGAGTTGCAATATTTTCATGCCTTTGACTTCTTGTGATAATGTATTGGCTTTATATTTCACGACTTTTGAAGGGTGCTATTGTATAACAATGTCACATGTGCCACAACTGAGATCACTAACAATGGATGACAGATACATATACAACTTGTACACCTCGTCTCTTTTGTTAGCCACATTTCAGATTAACCAACCCTGAGGACGGCTTTGTTTTCAAGAAAGGGATGATGATGAGGACATGGAGGCCGTAGTTACACCCACAGCCCCTATTGCTATACCTATTGTATCGATTAGTATAGATCGCGCACGCCAGTTATATTATCAGGTACTTTCATTTCTTGGTAATGTTTCTGAAGTTCATGAGAATATGATGCTGCCTATCTTCGATACATTTATGTTGCTTACAGTTGAAGGGCCTAGCATGGACAAGAAGGATGAACATTGAAGCATTATCAAGCATGAAGACGAAAGCACATGCGAAGAGAACAAGAATGGAGTTTGTAGTGGAGACTTTCGCACTTTGAAGCCACCATGATGACATACAAGAAGATGGACGAAATATACAAGATGGCCTTTTATAAATTTCGTCCATAGCTTATTATTGGTGTTGCGCCACCTTATTTTTGGGCCAGGCCCATGTAATTTCGAAATACTACTTCATAGGGTGTTTTTAGAGTCCATATTGTAGGGGAAACGAACCGGGAGGTATTTTAGTCCCACCTCGCCAAGTGAGGACGAAATCCCTCTCTTTTCCCCTATAAATATAGCCCTTAAGGCATCGTTTAGACTTGGGTTTTATTTAGTTAAAAGTTAGCCATCACTGCAACTTCATGTACTTCGTTTGTGTCCAACGACCAGACCAAGGCCGCATATGAAACCCCACCTTTATCAATACTTCATCCATATTCGCAATATTCAGATTGCTTAATCATGTTCTTGCTTGTTCTTGGATTGCTTGCAGGAATAAACCTTCATGGTCAGGTTGATCATGCTCCGGCGTGGTCAATAACCTTTCGGAGTTGGTTTAACAATTGCTAAGGCGCAACGTCATTGCATGTTTGTAGTCGGATCGTCAAAGTCGTTTTCACCAAATCGATAGTTATCATCTCACTGAAAGATTGAGACCCCCGCATCTATCACCAGAGGCAGAGGGGGTTTCTTTAGAAGAGAAACAGAACTGGACATAGAGCCACATCCAAAATTAATAAATTTTTTGCAGCAGCTGTAACATAGAACCAATACAAATGCCCTAAGGACATGAACAGCGGGATAAGTGGCTACTATTGAGAAAACTGAAGTTTGCAAGTTCTGCTAGTCTCCCGACATGGGTACTAGTTCATCAAACATCATGAACCACAAATTGCTTGAAATAAACATGCTAGAACAAGTAGTTGTTGGTCCAGTGAATCCTAGAGAGATTATTTCTCATGAACAGATACTTGCTAGAACAAATCGCAAACAGACAGTATGCGAGGTGGTACACAGAGACCCGGGAGAAGCGGGCGTGGGCGGCAGCGTCCATTTATCGCTCCAGCGTTTCTAATGGCCATGTACGCTGTCACCAATGTCAATTATTTTCATACAAATATTTTCGAAAACACCATACAAGCAAACTCCATTACACAATATGCAGCACATAGGAACATACGAACAGTCAACACGTATATATCTAGTCAATAAAATATGCATGCAAAGTTGTACTCATGTAGACATGCTTTCACAGTCATATGCATAGGTGTTTCACAATTGAACAGAATTGACTACCAAAGAAATCAGAGTTGAACAGAATTGCCGTGCAAAATTAGTCATATGCATAGGTGTTTCACATAATGAGGGGAGTTCTTGATTAGTTAAGAAAAGCTCAATTTTTAAGAAAGTTAATACATATCTCCATGCTTGTCTACCAAAGAAATTGTATCAACTTAACAATTAGTCATGCATAAGTGCTTCACATAAAAAACATACAGAAGTGCAGACTCGAGATTGACAATTAGGATGCATGCTGATATCACCATCGATCTACAGGAATAGACGTACAAAGTTCAACTAATGTAGACATGCTTTCACATCAGAATTTAGAAACATCAAAGTCTCGCTGCATCTCAAAATCAAACGGATCTAACATGTGGGCAGTGATTAATAGATCCAATAATACGGTAAGAAAACTTGCGAGTGTAATTGTACAGCAGAACAGAGTTTAATCCAAGTAGTACATGTAGATCTCTGTGTATGAGTTGACGTAGGGGATCAAATCTGAGTAGTACATCCCGTCGGGGAGGGGACCGATGGAGCGGGTGACCCTGTCATCATAGTCGACAGTGAGCACGAGCTGTTCGAGAGGATCCCACATGACCACCTCAGCGTCGCCCTGGGAGCGGATAGAGTATGTAATTATAGGATTAGACTACAAGCTCCAATGATTTTATCTACAAGTTTCTTCTTTCTTTTATTTGGTCACAACCAGATAAATGCCTTTTTGGCAACATTGTTACAAGAAAAATGAGAGAGAGCACTTGAATTCATGAAGCGTGGTCTTCGTCTCCTGCAGTAAATTAGAAGAAATCCTACGGAGCTCCAGCTATCCAATAACCCAAATTCAAGCAATGCCACAACCAGCAAAATGTATATGACTGCAATGTCCTACAACAAGGAATCAAGCAGAAGCAGATCAAACATCATTATATATCAATTCATCATAACAAAAATGAGATCCAATATATTACAAGGAACTGCCTAGACTGAACTCCACTTCTCCATGGTCTACTCTCGGATGGTCGGTCCTTGACAACGATTGCGAGCTGCTGCTCTCCGCAACTCTATGTTTCTGCCAGGGCACTGGGTGTGTTCTTGCTTCATCGGCACGCGCTAGTACAAATACATAGTCAGTCAGTCATCTAGAGGTGGCACACTAAGTGCACCATAAGTGCATCCAGCCATTGTAATCTTTCTAAATCGACCAAATCAATACAAACAAAGCCAGGAGCGACACACCCCTATGACTATGCACAAAATCTCCATCGTTTTTCAGTTCACTGAGTTACGAAGTCGCTTCGATCTACCGCAAGAAATCGGATCGATCGGTGCTAGCTTAGCTAGCTCTGCTAAGCTCATACGTATACATGGGACTGCACGTCCGAGTACTACTAGCTAACAAAGAATCAATTAAGCTACTAGTCTGCTTTGTTGAAGTTAGCTTGCACGTACGTGCTTTGCCTGCTAGAGTATACGAGCTAGCACTCTGAAGACAACACCTATTCTCTTTTATGATTTGATGAACTTCATATATCCAAACCATGCATGCTTCCATTGGCACATTGGTTAGCAAAAACAGGCACTAAACTGAAGATGCGCCTGCAGCTGCAGAACATAGAGTAGCAAGTCCACCTGCACATGTTCAGCACGCGGGAGGGGCGAAGGTGATTCAAAGGTATTACCAACTTCTTGATCCTCGTGAGGTGTGCTCTAGCATGTCACTACTGCAGGTTGCTGCAAACGCGACACAACGATCAGAGACCCTTCTACGTGTTGGGGAACGTAGCAGAAATTCAAAATTTTCTACGCATCACCAAGATCAATCTATGGAGATTCTAGCAACAAGAGAAGGAGAGTGCATCTACATACCCTTGTAGATCGCTAAGCGGAAGCGTTCATGAGAACGGGGTTGAAGGAGTCGTACTGCCGTGATCCAAATCACCGGAGATCCTAGTGCCGAGCAGACGGCACCTCCGCGTTCAACACACGTGACAGCCTGACGCCTCCCACGCCTTGATCCAGCAAGGAGAGAGGGAGAGGTTGAGGAAGACTCCATCCAAAGTAGCAACACAACGGCATGGTGGTGATGGAGGAGCGTGGCAATCCCGCAGGCTTCGCCAAGCACCAAGGGAGAGGAGGAGGAGGAGGAGGCAGGCTGCACCAAGAGGGAGAGAACTCATGTGTTATGGGCAGCCCTTAGGCCTCATATATATAGGGAAGGGAGGAGGTGCGCCCCACTAGGGTTCCCACCCCTAGGGGCGGCAGCCCTAGATGGGAAGGGGAGGCGGCCAAGAGGGAGGGAGAGAGGCGCCCCTAGATGGGCCTTAGGGCCCATCTCGCCTAGGGTTGCCCCTCCCACTCTCCCATGCGCCTTGGGCCCCTTGTGGGGCGCACCAGCCCTCCTAGGGGCTGGTCCCTCCCACACTTGGCCCACGCAACCTTCGGGGCAGGTGGCCCCACTTGGTGGACCCCGGACCCTCCGGTGGTCCCAGACATTACCGATAAACCCCGAAACTTTTCCGGTGACCAAAACAGGACTTCCCATATATAAATCTTTACCTCCGGA
Organism: Aegilops bicornis; assembly: GCA_021605145.1. NCBI lineage: Eukaryota > Viridiplantae > Streptophyta > Magnoliopsida > Poales > Poaceae > Aegilops > Aegilops bicornis. The sequence continues at coordinate 292,156,696 of CM038672.1, read as the reverse complement.
CCATTCCGAACTCCTCGTGACGTCCGGGATCTCATCCGGACTCCGAACAACATTCGGTAACCACATACAAACTTCCTTTATAACCCTAAGCGTCATCAAACCTTAAGTGTGTAGACCCTACGGGTTCGGGAACCATCTGCGACATGACCAGACGTTCTCCGGTCAATAACCAACAGCGGGATCTGGATACCCATGTTGGCTCCCACATGTTCCACGATGATCTCATCGGATGAACCACGATGTCAAGGACTCAATCGATCCCGTATACAATTCCCTTTGTCTAGCGGTATTGTACTTGCCCGAGATTCGATCGTCGGTATCCCGATACCTTGTTCAATCTCGTTACCAGCAAGTCTCTTTACTCGTTCCATAACACATCATCCTGTGATCAATCCCTTGGTCACATTGTGCACATTATGATGATGTCCTACCGAGTGGGCCCAGAGATACCTCTCCGTTTACACGGAGTGACAAATCCCAGTCTCGATTCGTACAACCCAACAGACACTTTCGGAGATACCTGTAATGCACCTTTATAGCCACCCGATTACGTTGTGATGTTTGGTACACCCAAAGCATTCCTACGGTATCCGGGAGTTGCACAATCTCATGGTCTAAGGAAATGATACTTGACATTAGAAAAGCTTTAGCATACGAACTACGATCTTTGCGCTAGGCTTAGGATTGGGTCTTGTCCATCACATCATTCTCCTAATGATGTGATCCCGTTATCAACGACATCCAATGTCCATGGTTAGGAAACCGTAACCATCTATTGATCAACGAGCTACCCAATAGAGGCTTGCTAGGGACATGGTGTTGTCTATGTATCCACACATGTATCTGAGTTTCCTATCAATACAATTATAGCATGGATAATAAACGATTATCGTGAACAAGGAAATATAATAATAACTAATTTATTATTGCCTCTAGGGCATATTTCCAACAGTCTCCCACTTGCACTAGAGTCAATAATCTAGTTCACATCGTCATGTGATTAACATCGATAGGTCACATCGCCATGTGACCAACACCCAAAGAGTTTACTACCGTTCAGTAAACTAGTTCACATCATCATGTGATTTAGACTCAATGAGTTACGAGGTTTGATCATGTTTTGCTTGTGAGAGAGGTTTTAGTCAACGGGTTTTAGTCAACGGTGCGAACCTTTCAGATCCGTGTGTACTTCGCAATTCTCTATGTCATATTGTAAATGCTGCTTCCACGCTCCACTTGGATCTATTCCAAATGGTTGCTCCACTATACATGTCCGGTTTGCTACTCAGAGTCACTCGGATAGGTGTTAAAGCTTGCATCGACGTAACCCTTTACGCCAAACTCTTTATCACCTCCATAATCGAGAAACATGTCCTTATTTACTCCAAGGATAATTTTGACCGCTGTCCAATGATCTATTCCTGGATCATTCTTGTACCCCTTGACTGACTCGTGGCAAGGCACACTTCCGGTGCGGTACACAGCATAGCATACTATAGAGCCTATGTCTGAAGCATAGGGGACGACCTTATCCTTTCTCTCTTTTACTGCCGTGGTCGAAGCTTTTAACTCTTAACTTCATACCTTACATCTCCCGAAAGAACTCCTTCTTTGACTGATCCATCTTGAACACTTTCAAGATTATGTCAAGGTATGTGCTCATTTGAAAGTACCATTAAGCGTTTTTGATCTATCCTCATAGATCTTGATGCTCAATGTTCAAGTAGCCTAATCCAAGTTTTCACTTGAAAACACTTTTCAAATAACCCTATATGCTTTACGTAAAATTCTACATCATTTACGATCATCAATATGTCAACAACGTATTGTTATCGAGAAATTCCATAGTGCTCCCACTCACTTCTTTGGAAATACAAGTTTCTCATAAACTTTGTATAAACCCAAAATCTTTGATCATCTCATCAAAGCGCACATTCCAACTCCGAGATGCTTACTCCGGTCCTTAGAAAGGATCACTGGAGCCGAGATACCTTTTAGCATCCTTAGGATCGACAAAACTTTTACGATTGTATCACATACAACCTTTCCTTATGTAAACCGATAAGGAAACTCGTTTTGACATCCATCGCCAGATTTCATAAATGCAGCTTATGCTAACATGATTCCGACGGACTTAAGCATCGCTACGGATGAGAAAAACTCATCGTAGTCAACTCCTTGAACTTGTGAAAAACTCTTCGCCACAAGTCGAGCTTCATAGAAGGTGACATTACCGTCCACGTCCGTCTTCTTCTTAAAGATCCATTTATCTCTATGGCTTGCCGATCAACGGGCAAGTCCACCAAAGTCCATGCTTTGTTCTGATACATGGATCCTATCTCGGATTTCATGGCTTCTAACCATTTGTCAGAATTTGGGCCCACCATCGCTTCTCCATAGCTCGTAGGTTCATTGTTGTCTAGCAACACGACCTTCAAGACAGGATCACCGTACCACTCTGAAGCAGTACGCGTCCTTGTCATCCTACGAGGTTTGGTAGTGACTTGATCGGAAACTTCATGATTACTGTCATAAGCTTCTACTTCAATTGGTGTAGGTGCCACGGGAACAACTTCCTGTGTCCTGCTACACACTAGTTGAAGTGACGGTTCAATAACCTCATCAAGTCTCCACCATCCTCCCACTCAACTTTTCGAGACGAACTTTTCCTCGAGAAAGGACCCGATTCAAGAAACAATCCCTATTGCTTTCGGATCTGAATTAGGAGGTATACCCAACCGTTTTGGGTGTCCTATGAAGATGCATTTTATCCGCTTTGGGTTCGAGCTTATCAACCTAAAACTTTTTCACATAAGCGTTGCAGCCCCAAACCTTTAAGAAATGACAGCTTAGGTTTCTCTAAACCATAGTTCATACGGTGTCATCTCAACGGAGTAACGTGGTACCTTATTAAAGTGAGTGCAGTTGTCTCTAATGCCTAACCCATGAACGATAGTGGTAATTCGATAAGAGACATCATGGTATGCACCATATCCAATAGGGTGCAACTATGATGTTCGGACACACCATCACACTATGGTGTTCCGTAGTATTAATTGTGAAACAATTTGCACAATGTCTTAATTGTGTGCCAAAACTCGTAACTCAGATATTCATCTCTATGATCATATCATTCTATCCTCTTGTCACGAAGATCTTAAACTTCACTCTGAAATTACTTGAACCATTCAATAATTCAGATTTGTGTTTCATCAAGTAAATATACTCAACATCTACTCGAATCATCTATGAAGTCATAACATAACGATATTCACTGCATGCCTCATCACTCATTGGACTGCACACATCAAAATGTGTTACTTCCAACAAGTTGCTATCTTGTTCCATCTTACTGAAACCGAGGCTTTTCAGTCATCTTGCCCATGTGGTATGATTTGCATATCTCAAGTGATTCAAAATCATGCGAGTCCAAACGATCCATCTGCATGGAGTTTCTTCATGCGTATGCACCAATAGACATGGTTCGCATGTCTCAAACTTTTCAAAACGAGTGAGTCCAAAGATCCATCAACATGGAGCTTCTTCATGCGTTTTACACCAATATGACTTATATGGCTGTGCCACAAGTAAGTGGTACTATCATTACTATCTTATACTTTTGGCATGAAAATGTGTATCACTACGATCGAGATTCAATAAACCATTTATTTAGGTGCAAGATCATCGAAGGTATTATTCAAATAAATAGAGTAACCATTATTCTCCTTAAATGAATAACCGTATTGCGATAGACATAATCCAATCATGTCTATGCTCACCGCAAACACCAAATGATAATTATTCTGGTTTAATGCTAATCTTGATGGTAGAGGGGGCGTGCGATGCTTGATCACATCAACCTTGGAAACACTTCCAACACATATCGTCAGCTCACCTTTAGCTAGTCTCCGTTTATTCCGTAGCTGTTTTATTTCGAGTTACTAACACTTAGCAACCGAACCGGTATCTTAATACCCTGGTGCTACTAGGAGTACTAGTAAAGTACACATTAACATAATGTATATCCAATATACTTCTATCGACCTTGCCAGCCTTCTCATCTACCAAGTATCTAGGGTGGTTCCGCTCGATGGCTGTTCCCCTTATTACGTAAGCACTTAGTCTCGGTTTGGGTTCAACCTTGGGTTTCTTCACTAGAGCAGCAGCTGATTTGCCGTTTCATGAAGTATCCCTTTTTGCCCTTGCCCTTCTTGAAACTAGTGGTTTCACCAACCATCAACAATTGATGCTCCTTCTTGACTTCTACTTTCGTGATGTCAAACAACGCGAATACCTCAAGGATCATCATCTCTATCCTTGATATGTTATAGTTCATCACGAAGCTCTAGCAGCTTGGTGGCAATGACTTTGGAGAAACATCACTATCTCATCCTAAGATCAACTCCCACTCGATTCAAGTGATTGTTGTGCTCGGACAATCTGAGCACAAGCTCAACGATTGAGCTTTTCTCCCTTAGTTTCGAGGCTAAGAAGATTGTCGGAGGTCTTATACCTTTTGGCGTGGGCACGAGCTTGAAATCCCAATTTCAGCCCTCGAAACATCTCATATGTTCCATGACGTTTGAAAACGTCTTTGGTGCCTCAACTCTAAACCGTTTAACCGAACTATCATGTAGTTATCAAAAAGCGTGTATGTCCGATGTTCGCAACATCCACGCATTTGACGCTTGGGGGTTCAAAGACATCGAAGCGGTGCATTTAAGGACATAAGCTATTTATCGTCCGCATAATCGCCATCGTCAACTTTCAACTATATTTTCTCTAGGAACATATCTAAACAGTGGAACTAAAGCGCGAGCTTACGATATAATTTGCAAAAGGTCTTTTGACTATGTTCAAGATAATTAAGTTCATCTTATGAACTCCCACTCGAATAGACATCCCTCCGGGTCATCTAAGTGATTACATGATCCGAGTCAACTAAGCCGTGTCCGATCATCACGTGAGACGGACTAGTCGACTCGGTGAACATCTTCATGTTGATCGTATCTACCATACGACTCATGTTCGACCTTCGGTCTCTGTGTTCCCGAGGCCATGTCTGTACATGCTAGGCTCGTCAAGTTAACCCCAAGTGTTTTTTGTGTAAATCTGTCTTACACCCGTTGTATGTGAACGTAAGAATCCATCACACCCGATCATCACGTGGTGCTTAGAAGCTGACGAACTGTAGCAACGGTGCACGGTCGAGGAGAACACTTCTTGAAATTTGTGTAAGGGATCATCTTATTTACTACCGTCGTTCTAAGTAAACAAGATGCATAAACATAATAAACATCACATGCAATTATATAGTAGTGACATGATATGGCCAATATCATATTGCTCCTTTTGATCTCCATCTTCGGGGCTCCATGATCATTATCGTCACCGGCATGACACCATGATCTCCATCATCATGATCTCCATCATCGTGTCTTCATGAAGTTGTCTCGCCAACTATTACTTCTACTACTATGGCTACCGGTTAGCAATAAAGTAAAGTAATTACATGGCGTTGTTCAATGACACGCAGGTCATACAATAAATAAAGACAACTCCTATGGCTCCTGCCGTTGTCATACTCATCGACATGCAAGTCGTGAATCCTATTACAAGAACATGATCAATCTCATACATCACATATCATTCATCACATTCTTCTTGGCCATATCACATCACATAGCATACCCTGCAAAAACAAGTTAGACGTCCTCTAATTGTTGTTTGCATGTTTTACGTGGCTGCTTTGGGTTTCTAGCAAGAACGTTTCTTACCTACATAAAACCACAACGTGATATGCCAATTGCTATTTACCCTTCATAAGGACCCTTTTCATCGAATCCGTTCCGACTAAAGTGGGAGATCGGCACCCGCTAGCCACCTTATGCACCAAGTGCATGTCGATCGGTGGAACCTGTCTCACGTAAGAGTACGTGTAAGGTCGGTCCGGGCCGCTTCATCCCACAATACCGTCGAAACAAGATTGGACTAGTAACGGTAAGCATATTGAACAACATCAACGCCCACAACTACTTTGTGTTCTACTCGTGCAAAGAATCTACGCAATAGACCTAGCTCATGATGCCACCGTTGGGGAACGTGGCAGAAATTCAAAATTTTCTACGCATCACCAAGATAAATCTATGGAGATTCTAGCAACAAGAGAAGGAGAGTGCATCTACATACCCTTGTAGATCGCTAAGCGGAAGCGTTCATGAGAACGGGGTTGAAGGAGTCGTACTCGTCGTGATCCAAATCACCGGAGATCCTAGTGCCGAACGGACGGCACCTCCGCGTTCAACACACGTACAGCCCGGTGGCGTCTCCCACGCCTTGATCCAGCAAGGAGAGAGGGAGAGGTTGAGGAAGACTCCATCCAGCAGCAACACAACGGCATGGTGGTGATGGAGGCGTGGCAATCCCAGAAGGCTTCGCCAAGCACCAAGGGAGGAGGAGGAGGAGGAGGCAGGGCTGCACCAAGAGGGAGAGAACTCATGTGTTATGGGCAGCCCCTTAGGCCTCATATATATAGGGGAAGGGGAGGAGGGTGCGCCCCCTCTAGGGTTCCCACCCCTAGGGGGGGCGGCAGCCCTAGATGGGAAGGGGGAGGCGGCCAAGAGGGGAGGGAGAGGGAGGCGCCCCTTAGATGGGCCTTAGGGCCCATCTGCCCTAGGGTTTGCCCCCTCCCACTCTCCCATGCGCCTTGGGCCCCTTGTGGGGGGCGCACCAGCCCTCCTAGGGGCTGGTCCCCTCCCACACTTGGCCCACGCAACCTTCTGGGGCAGGTGGCCCCACTTGGTGGACCCCCGGGACCCTCCCGGTGGTCCCGGTACATTACCGATAAACCCTGAAACTTTTCCGGTGACCAAAACAGGACTTCCCATATATAAATCTTTACCTCCGGACCATTAGGAACTCCTCGTGACGTCCGGGATCTCATCCGGACTCCGAACAACATTCGGTAACCACATACAAACTTCCTTTATAACCCTAAGCGTCATCAAACCTTAAGTGTGTAGACCCTACGGGTTCGGGAACCATGCGACATGACCGAGACGTTCTCCGGTCAATAACCAACAGCGGATCTGGATACCCATGTTGGCTCCCACATGTTCCACGATGATCTCATCGGATGAACCACGATGTCAAGGACTCAATCGATCCCGTATACAATTCCCTTTGTCTAGCGGTATTGTACTTGCCCGAGATTCGATCGTCGGTATCCCGATACCTTGTTCAATCTCGTTACCGGCAAGTCTCTTTACTGTTCCATAACACATCATCCTGTGATCAACCCCTTGGTCACATTGTGCACATTATGATGATGTCCTACCGAGTGGGCCCAGAGATACCTCTCCGTTTACACGGAGTGACAAATCCCGATCTCGATTCGTACAACCCAATGCACACTTTCGGAGATACCGTAATGCACCTTTATAGCCACCCGATTACGTTGTGACGTTTGGTACACCCAAAGCATTCCTACGGTATCCAGGAGTTGCACAATCTCATGGTCTAAGGAAATGATACTTGACATTAGAAAAGCTTTAGCATACGAACTACGATCTTTGCGCTAGGCTTAGGATTGGGTCTTGTCCATCACATCATTCTCCTAATGATGTGATCCCATTATCAACGACATCCAATGTCCATGGTTAGGAAACCGTAACCATCTATTGATCAACGAGCTAGCCAATAGAGGCTTGCTAGGGACATGGTGTTGTCTATGTATCCACACATGTATCTGAGTTTCCTATCAATACAATTATAGCATGGATAATAAACGATTATCGTGAACAAGGAAATATAATAATAACTAATTTATTATTGCCTCTAGGGCATATTTCCAACACTACGAAACTATGTGCGATGCCATAATCGCAAACGGTGGTGTAAAATAACCGTCAAAAAAGGTGCAAAACATCTGCGATGGAGGATGCATCAAACTCGATTCAGATTTTAGTTGCGTGTGCAATGCAGGGCATACGGTTCAGCTCAATTAACTGTTTGCGATGAGGAGGAACAAAAGAAACGGGCAGCCAGATGAAGGTGTGTGCGATATACAGCATACGGTTCACTCGGATGAACTATTTGTGATTAGGCAACACAAAAGAAACGGTCAGCCAGATGAAGGTGTGTGCGATATAAGGCATGCGGTTCACTCGAATGAACTGTTTGTGTTGAGACAAGAGAACAGAAACGGTTCAATCTAATAAGATGTGTGTGATACGTGGCAAACAGGTCTGTAATCAGAAATGTGTGCGAAGACCGATAATAATACAGACAGTTGCGGCTAATAAGACGTGTGATATGCCCTGTCTACACAACATCTATTGGCCATTGGGGGACGGGCGGTCATCCGGATACGCCATAAGGATGCGAAGAGGCATCCTATCAACAAGGACTAGTTGTTCCGCCAGTAGCTCATGTAAGAAAACTCTCAAGTTAAGTGTGCTCAGGATGGAGCAGCCATCAGATGGGTGACTAGATGGGAAGTTGTGTTGAAGTTAAATTAAGCGATAGGATGGGTCATATCATCCAAATTAAATGACCGATAATCGACCCATCCCATGAGTTAATTTAACCTCGAGGTCCTTGTTTTTTTAACACATGTTAAAGAAGGTCTACCGCATTACTTTTTGACAATGTGTGATACATGGCATACAGTTGATCCATCCGACCTGTTTGTGATGGAATAGGCCGTGTGTGTTGTGGGCAAACGCTTGCTAGTATTCAACCGTTTGGGATTGATGAATTCATCACCGACGGGTTCCCTAGTGTGGTTCTTGTTTATCTGATCAGCATCTACCTCTTGTGCTAGCTCGATGTTCTTTCTATGCTAAGTTTCCATTAATTGATGGTGTTTTATGAACACGCCACCGTTTCCCGCCATTTCCTCACCTATTTCCCGCCACCCAGCTATATTGCGCATAGGCGGCGCGCGACGCACGGAGCCAACAAGCGCAGCCTGTAGCACATCCACCTTTTCCAAGCATGCCAACCCACCAAAGCGCCGCCTCTGCCATCAACCTCGTCGACGAGGAAAACAAGTAGGCGCCACGGCTCGTCGAGGCCGAGGCGCTCCCCGGCAACGCGATGGATGACACCATGATGCGCGTCATCGCCAGGGTTGAGCAGACCTTTGGCGCATGGCGCTTGAGCGCCACGGATCAAGATAGGCATGTCTGCGCCGACAGGCTGCAGCTTGCCGCACAACATAATCAACAGCACGCTGCAGAGCAAGCTAGGCGCGTCTGCGCCGATAGGTTGCGGCTCGCGGCGCGGCGGGACCGTTGGAGCGCCGCAGAGCGAGAGGCACGGCGCCCCGCACAGCAAGAGCGGTTCCATCGGTGCTTGCCTGCTGTCGACACGGCATCGCAGCTGGGTACACGTCCCTTCAGTACCCCCATTCCTTGCCAGGAGTGGGCAGAGGCCCTCAGCGCCGTACTTGCACCAGAGGCCGGCCGCGCCATACTTGCACTGGACGCCCGCCGCGCCGTTCGCATGGGTGCCGCCGATCGCCTTGTCCGCGGCCCGCTGGATGCCAACGCGCTGGTCCATACGCTCGACCGCCTCCTTGGCCCAGGTGTCCACCTTGGTGCAGTAGAGGAACATGGCTGTCGCATCCTCGAGCTGGTGATCTCTGATCAAATAGTCAACTTGGAGCTCGGGATCGCGCTCCAGATGTACCGCGAGCGTGTCGACCGCTTGGACGAATGCCTGCACGAGTTCAGGCAGAGCCAAGAGCTACCCTAGGCAAGGGATGGTGGTCATGGTCTGATGGACGCGTTTTATTTTGAAATGTCATTTCGACGTGGATAGCTATGTACTCACAGCAATCATAGTATTGCTTTGTTTATTGCTCTGTTTCAATGTGTGTAATCTGTTTTCCATTCTTATATGTTACATTTCAATGTGTCTCATATCGCTTTCCATTACGTATATGTGGATGATAACAGCTAGATTCAAATTAGTATACAAAAACAGATAGAAAATGGAATTCATAATATATATATATATATATATATATATATATATATTAATTGTTCACTAGTTCATCACATATACGTGATGATACTTAACTACTAGGTACAATGCATAAAATTGAAAACGAACAATACTAAAACTAATAATCCCTCCTGAGGCCAGTATTCCGGTAGCCCCTCACCGGCTCCCTAGTGTGGCGTCTTCCCAGTCTTGGGAGGCGATACTCCGACTCCCCGCCTCCACGGCAGCGTGCCGATCTGCCTCTTCTTGGCGGGGCGCTTGGCCGATCTTGTCATTTCACTCGGCGCCCATTGGAGCTCCTCGTCGATGGCACGATGTAGCTTATCGGCACACACCCACGCAGCGACGAGGCGCCCAACGTGTCGGTGTACAAAAAGAGGGGTGCACTTTTTGTACCCCTATAACTGTGCACGGGCAGTCTGAGCCGCGGGCACCACCGCACCGAACAAGGCAAGGAAGGTGAGCCAAGGTAAGGCCGAAGCTCGAAAGGAACAGAACGGTGCCAAGACCAAGACCACAAAGAGCAAAGGGGACGAAGCGGACTCCCCCGGCAAGATCCTTGCCGGGAAGCGGTTTTGGCAAACCCGGCAAGACCCTTGCCGGGGCACCTCGTCCCACACCTACAGAGCGAATCACCCTTGAGTCCACTGCCCCCATGGGGCAAGGATTAAGGAGACATCCCCGTGGTAGCATGCAGATCTTTGTGAAGACATTCAAGATCAGATGCACACTATAGAAGATGACGACCCTTGGCGGGATCCCAGCCAAGGAGGACCACAAGGCCCCCGGAAAGAGCCTTGCCGGGGATGACAGCAGGCGCCCCGGCAAGACCCTTGCCGGGGCTACGGCGAGGCCCTCGCCAAGAGTACCCGTAGGGCCACCATCAGGCCCACGCCCATCAAACCTCCACCACCGTTCGCATGCAGCTGCCGCCCCAACCAGTTGGGCAGGCACCTGCGTGGCGGCAAGCGGATCTTCGTGGAGACCCACCATTATGCCACCTCAGCTGCCTGCCTGCCTACATGGTACCGCGGGCACCGCTGGCCAGGGCGCGTGTCGACACGAAAGGAGGCGGCGGCAGACGAGATAGGGCCCTCCCCGTCCCGATAAAGCAAGGACACCTAAGTAAGACGCATTAAAAGGCGCCTTGTCATGTAATGCGAGGATAAACTTCGCATCATCAGACCCTTTCCACCTCCACATGCCTTTGTGGCAACCCCTTTTCCCTATAAAAGGAGGCCCAAGGTGACCAGGAGGAGGATTAAACTTTGGAGCTCCTCACGCCCCATTGCTAGTCCAAGAACACAGATAAACAAACCACCAAAGCAGGAGTAGGGTTTTACGCATCCTCGCGGCCTGAACCTGGATAAATATACCGTGTGCTATCTGTTTGATCCGCTCTTCTCACGACCCCGCGCCCCGCAACCGTAGTAGGGATTCTTGTGATGCCATAGGTGTCGTTCCTACACCGACATCATTGGCGCGCCAGGTAGGGGGCGCAGTTGTGAGAATCGGCTTTAGCAGTTAGCCCGGCCCTCCTTCATCTTCGTGACCCTTGAAGAAGAAAGGAGGCCAGAAGATCGACACTCGGCGATCATAAGCGAAGCTAAGTTGCACTGAACCCTTATTTGTGCTACCCTTCTTATTTGAGGTTATTCCCCCCCGGAGATGTCGCACCTTTGTATGAGAGACCTGCACGCCAGGGGGCTCTCCCACGATCGGCAACGCCCTTGCCCTGTTTCGAGTCCGCTCAACAGCTCAAGCGGCTGCGCCGAGAATGGCAGAGTAACCTTCCGCGACCAACAACGCCCTCGATTCTGACTCGAGTCAAGCTCGACGATTCGGCGGCCGTTCGGAACGGAAAGGTGGCTCGTCCGGCAGCACGCGTACCCGACAGGCCCTGGGGATCCGTCCCCAAAACGCCGCTAGGGGCTTCCGCGCTGGCAAGCCTACCCGATCGACGAGGGGCACACATACAAAGATGAATTGAACGGGGAAATAACATGCATGAAAATTAGGAGTACTTCAAAGTTATATTACATCACGTCATAGCTGTGGTTCTAACTAAAGATAAAATTTGTCTTGGTCGGGAACCCGCAACGGCGAAGAAGAATGGGATGCCTAATCCCGGCGCTGGCCTTCCACCCTCTTGATTTCGTCGATGCAGTCGGTGATGGGCTTGATGCACTCCTTGAGCACCATAAGGTCAACACCATTCGGCAAGCTCTTCATCGCGGCCGCGAAGTCAAGATCGGGATTCCAATGCGCCACCTTGGTGAGGACCTTGGTCACGACCCTCCGGCAAAGTTGCCGGGCCTCTTCGGCCAGCATGGCCGTCCTGGTGGAGTGAAGATAGGCCAAGGCTCTGAGGATGCCCTCGAAGAACTGGGTCAGCTTTGCGTTGACGGTCCCGCTGCGCTCGGGGGCATACCTCACGTTTGGCAACCCCATGGTGGCCAATTGCGAGGTGACCCTGCCGGCGACGACCTCCAGATGGCTGATCCACCTGTTCTCACCCACCACATGTTCCTGGTGGGAGGCGGCCTCGTTTGCCCAAGCTGCTTCTCCTCCTCGAGGCTCTGGTCAAGGTCTCCTCCGAGCCCTGCTCTCCGACAGCATCTTCTCGAGACCCTCCAGCTTCAGCTTGAGGTCTCTGATGGAGTTCTGCGCATCGGAGAGCTCCCCAGTCCTGCTAATGACTGCTCCTTGCGCCTCTACCAAGGCGCGGTTGAGCGTGTTCTTCTCGCCGGACAGCTTGAGGGCTTGCTCCTTCAGCTCGTCCCGCTCTGCTTCCAGCTCCTTCACCTTGCCGGCATGGGCCAGAGCTTGGGCATCGAGTGCCTCTTTGCGAATCTGCTCCAGCTCACGAGTCTGTCGCGTGACAAGGGCCTCGAGCTCCTCATCCTTGCCGCGGAGCGTTGCGCTAAGCTTCGCTTCACGCGCGGAGAGGTCCTCTTCCTGAGAGTCCAAGGCGGCTTGATGCTGGTTCTGGGCGGCTTCGCCATGGCGCCAAGTTCGCCGCCTCTTCCTAGGCCTTCTCGACGTCGGCCATTTTCATGGTGAGCTCCACATCGCGCTCGGCCAATTCCTCCTGAAAGGCCCTCTGCTTCTCGCGAGTCTGGTGGAACCAAGTCTGCGTCTCGGCAATACGCGCCTTGAAGTCCACCTCTGCGTTGTCCACCGCTGCCATCCTGGACTTGACCTTGTCCAGGCGGGCACGGTAGAGAGATTGGAGCTTCCGGAAGTCGCCCCCCATGGCACGGAAAAGCTGCTCTTCTAGAGAATCATCGCCGCCAACGCCCGGCTCATCAACCACCTCAAGCCCGATGGAGGCAAGCACCTCGCCGTCAAAGGCTTCCCCTTCGGCGGGCGCTCGGCTTGACGCCCCTGGAAGATGGACGAAAAGATCGCCGCCCACCTTCAGATATTTGCCGGGGCCCGAGGTTGAGGAGGAGGGGGGCTGGTCACCCGCCACCTCTTCCTCGGCGGAGGCCTTGCCGGCCTCACCGGCAGGTCCACCGCTGGTGCCCTCGGCAGAAGCCTCGCCGGTCGCCTTGGCGGCCCCCGCAGCGGCGTCCTCGGCAGCACCCTTGGCAGCTTCGTGGCGGCCTCCATCAAGATCTTTGGCGGCCTCCTCGGCAACAATCCTGCTGGCCTCCGCTGCGGCCTCCTCAAAGAATGTCTCCCATAATAAAGTGTCCACGTCCTCCATGTCTCTTGAAGGAGGGCACAGGCAGCAATAGAAGCGATGAAGCCAAGAAAAGAATAAGGGAAAGCAGAGGCGAAGGACAGGCGACTCACGGTGCCGGTGTGAAGCAGAAGTCCCCTCTTCGCCAGCATTTGGCGCCGCGGCAGAGTCACCAACACCCGAGTTCCCCTCTTCCTCCATGGGTGTAGGCTCCGTGCCTGATGCCCTTGCCGGGGACGCCCCCCCGCGGCGGCATAGTCGATGGGGGTGGTGTGTTAGGAGCAGCCCTCTGTGGCTCCTCCTGCTGCCGCTCCCCTCCTGCAAACCCGGCAATGTCAGCATCATAGCATCGAGCGCCTACCACATGTCGAGTAAGAAGAGCGTGACGAACTTACGCTGGGGGCTGCGCCGGGGGCTGTTGTCCGTGCTGCTCAGCACCACCAGCGGTGTCTCTGAAGCCCCAGCCAGGGACTGACCGCTCGCCAAGGTCCTCGCCCTCTTCGCCCTCTGGGCCAACATCTCTGTCTCCCTGCAAAAGCAAAAATGGATCAAGACAAGCGACCCGATTCGGGGAAGTGGAAATGACAAAGAAAGAATGAGTACTTACTCGTCGTCCGTCTCCTCCTCTTCCAACAGTTTCCTTTTCCTCTCCGGGCTGAGAGGCCCGAGATCAAAAGGGAGCTCCACATCATCATCCAAATCAACGCCTGCTGGAGGAGGTGAAGAAGGCGGCGGGGTTTGTGCGCGCCCGGATGAGAAAGGGGCTGTCGCCTTCTTCTTCTCAGCGGCCTTCGTTAGCCCCTTCACCGCCGTGGCCCTCATGAGGCGCCCGGACCCCTCCAGGGTCAATTGAGGCCGCGTAGCCCTGCCGGGCCGGACCGGCTCGCCGGAGCCAGCCCGCCGCAGGACTCTCCCTCTTCCCCTAATTGGCATCGAGCCCGCCACCACGTCCTCCTCCTCCGACGACTCGTCAGCTGCGTCCTCGACAAGCGGAGCTCTAGCGTCGACGCTGCTGACCTCCCCGATGGCTGCCGCCCACAGGGTGAACTACTCCTCCTCCGCAGCCATCGCGGCCTTGTCCTCCACACCTCCGGCGCTGCTGGCCTCCATGGCAAGCTGTGCCTCCCTCGCCCTGGTGGCGATGTAGTCCAGCTCCGCCTGAGTGGTGTCCATGACAAGCCACCGCTCGACGTCAGCATTGACGTATACCTCGATCAAGGAGTCGAAGAATTGCTGCACATTTGCATCCGTCGGCTCCTGCCAGCTCGGGACAGGGCCGTGCGCGTTGCAGTCCGGCATCATAGCAATGATCTCGGACCGGCGTGAGTTATTGCACAACGGGACTACCACCGCTGGCAACTTGAAGAACGACCCCTTGACGGCCTTCCCGACTTTTGCGGCAGCCCTCACGGCCTTGCCGGTCCGTTCAATCTCGCCGTCGTGACCCACATCGAGCTGGAAAAGCCATTGACAGAAGTGGGCATGTGCCATCACTGTGAAGTTGTGGTCGAGGCCAGGGCGGAGCCGCATAATGTCAGCCGGGTTCGTAAAAAGCCAGGCTGGCCTCCCCTTGTTATGTAACGGGGCGATCCGGCGGCGAATGAAGTCCGCCCCGATCATCTCGAGGTGAGCCCAGCCCGGTCAGCCGGAGGATCCTGGTGGTGGCGACGGTAAACCTCCGTCGGCAGCACCGACATCACCCGGTCGTTCTTTGCGCGGACGGCGGCGTTCGACGGACCTTGCGAATACCGACGGGTCTTCGTCTTCAATCCAGCACCACCGCCACGCCATTCATCCCACCTCTCCTTCATGGCACCGTCCGGGTACGCCCCCTTGGATCTTGAGATCCAGGCGACGCATCCGGAGACGGCGCCTCCGGGCTGGATCCGAGGGGAGAAATAATGGCGAAAGAGTGTCGTGTTAGGCTGCACTCCGTCAAAGCCTTCACAAATATGCGCGAAGAGAGCCAAGCACGCCACCACATTCGGAGTGTAATCCAAGAGGCGAAAGCCGAAGGTGTGCATGATGTCGCAGAAGAAATCGGAAAAAGGGGGGCATAACCCGCAAGAAATGTAATCGACAAAAAAGGGATACCGATTTGGGGCAGGATCGGCGCAGGCGGCAGGAATGATGCGCGTCGCCGGGTGCCCCGAATTCTCTCCCCCCGTCTTCACTCCCCATAAGGGCTTGAAGGAGGCCAGGAGTTCATGAACACCAATCGACGAGGGGAAGAAGAAGGCGGACTTCGTCCGGTCCCCCGACAGCGCGCTCTCCGGCGGCTCCACGGTCCCAGAGCTCTTAGCCACCCCCTTGCCCTTGGCGGATTTGGGCGCCATGGCGGCCGAGAGGTCAAGAGGATTGAGGAAGAGGGGTGGCGAAGCAGTAACAGCGGGCGACGACGAAAGCTTAGGAAGGAAGGAAGAGAAGAAACGACGTCTCTGAGATTGGAAAAGGTACGAGAGAAGAGGAGAAAGCGAGCAGCGCACCCACGGTTATTCCTTCTTACGGGGGAAAACGTGGGCCGCCTCCTTTCACATTTACTACGACGTGACGCATGCGTGCAGAGCTCAGCCCCACACATGCCGCCCACGTCACGCACGCCTCCCCATGCCGAGCCACGCGCGGGAGGCATGGGAAGCGCAGCGCGCGAAGAAACTTACCACGGTAAAAACCACCCCACCTGCCCGCGCACCGTTTTGGGCCTAGCCCAGCACGCGATTGCGCTTACGTGTGGCCAGCCGAGGCTCCTGTCGGTGTACAAAAAGAGGGGTGCACTTTTTGTACCCCTATAACTGTGCACGGGCAGTCTGATCCGCGGGCACCACCGCACCGAGCAAGGCAAGGGAGGTGAGCCAAGGTAAGCCCGAAGCTCGAAAGGAACAGAACAGCGCCAAGACCAAGACAACAAAGAGCAAAGGGGACGAAGCGGACTCCCCCGGCAAGATCCTTGCCAGGAAGTGGTTTTGGCAAACCCGGCAAGACCCTTGCTGGGGCAGCTCGTCCCACACCTACGGAGCGAATCACCCTTGAGTCCACTGCCCCCATGGGGCAAGGATTCATGAGACATCCCCGTGGTGGCATGCAGATCTTTGTGAAGACATTCAAGATCAGATACACACTTTAGAAGATGACGACCCTTGGCGGGATCCCAGCCAAGGAGGACCACAAGGCCCCCGGCAAGAGCCTTGCCGGGGATGACAGCAGGCGCCACGGCAAGACCCTTGTCGGGGCCCCGGCAAGACCCTTGCCGGGGCTACGGCGAGGCCCTCGCCAAGAGCACCCGTAGGGCCACCATCAGGCCCACGCCCATCAAACCTCCACCACCGTTCGCATGCATTGCCGACCCAACCGGTTGGGCGAGGCACTGCGTGGCAAGCGGATCTTAGTGGAGACCCACCATTGCGCCACCTCAGCTGCCTGCCTGCCTACATGGCACCGCGGGCACCGCTGGCCAGGGTGCGTGCCGACACGAAAGGGAGCGGCGACGGACGAGATAGGACCCTCCCCCGTCCCCGATAAAGCAAGGACACCTAAGTAAGACGCATTAAAGGCGCCTTGTCATGTAATGCGATGGATAAACTCGCATCATTGTACCCTTTCCACCTCACATGCCACCGTGGCAACCCCTTTTCGCTATAAAAGGAGGCCCAAAGGCGACCAGGAGGAGGATTCGCTTTTGGAGCTCCTCACGCCCCATTGCTAGTCCAAGAACACAGATAAACAAACCACCAAAGCAGGAGTAGGGTTTTACGCATCCTCGCGGCCCGAACCTGGATAAAGATACCGTGTGCTATCTGTTTGATCCGCTCTTCACACGACCCCGCCCCCCGCAACCGTAGTAGGGATTCTTGTGATCCCATAGGGGTCGTTCCTACACCGACACAACGCCTATGACCTTCCTCGCGAAGTACACGTCTTCGTACACCTCATCGGCACGACGACGCGCCCGCCCCCAAAGCTCCGCCGACTCCTTTTTCCAGGCGGCATCACGGGCTTCACGGGCCGCCTGGTACCTGGCTTCCTCCTCCGCCATCTCCTTCTTGAACGCCATTTTCCTGGCTTTCTCAGCCGGCAGCAGCGACTTCCACAGACAAAGATTGTACTGGCCCCAAATCTAATCCAAAGTTGGGGTGTCCGGCGCCACCTCGTCATGCGGCATGTAGGGGTCTTGTTCGCTGCTAATCGAGTGAGCATCCTCCATGGGCGGCGACTCCTCGTCGGCGCGTGGGTAGACCGGCGGCGCCATGGCAGAGATTTGAGAGAGAGGGCGAGGGAGGGCAGGATGTAGATGAGAATGCAGGCGGGACAACATGAGCAAGGTAGTATTTATTGGCGGCCGGAATCTAGATCGACGGGGACAGTACACCGGAATTTACGAGTATTGTAGTTTGAATTACAAACGATTCCCGCAGCAAAATCCGTGTGTGAACATAATAGCTGACGGTTTCCAATACAGAACCATGTCTGATTAATGATCCCCGCCAATCACCTACCAAACCTCAAGCCGCGAGATAGAGTGCCAATCGTATGGGGGCCGGTTGTCTTGCCAGATCTTTACATTTCTTTTTTGAACACCAGATATTTACATCATCTGATGATTTTTTAACTCGCACACAAGTACACAATAATATGATTTTTCAAACCGTTTTGGTTGAGAGTTGCATGTAGATGTAGTTCAAAATTGAATTACGGTCATTAAATGGTTAGAAAATCACTTAAATGTCTTTAAAAGGTTAAATGACCCCTGAAATTTTCCAAATTTTCACATGACAGTTGTATTAGTGCATGTTAAACGTAGGAAAAAACTTTGAAGGCCGTAAGAGGAAGCTATCTCCCATTCTTCATCAAACATGCATTGTTCCCTCTCGGAACCACGAACCTTCTAGTGAGTTGCTCCGGTTTGTGAGGGGTGTGTGTCCAAACTTTTGTCAAACAGGCCAGTTTTTTTACCACATCATCTTGGTGTCATGACATTAAATCAAGCAAGGTTTCATGTTTTTCTGATCATTTTTTAATTTTTTCGAATTAAAATGCCATGGAATATACTCCATGCATGTGCGCATGCCTTGAGACCAATATGTTTGAAAATTCCTTCTAATTTACTGCACATGGAATTAACTCACACACAAGTACACAAAAGTATGAATTTTTTTAAACCGTTATGGTTAGGCGTCGCATGTAGATGTAGTTCAAATTTGAATTACAGTCATTAAATGGTTATGAAATCACTTAAATGTCTTTAAAAGGTCAAATGACCCCTGAAATTTTCCAAATTTTCACATGACAGTTGTATAAGTGCACGTTAAACGTAAGGAATTTTTTTTGAAGGCCGTAAGAGAAGCTACCTCCCGTTCGTCATCAAACATGCATTGTTCCCTCTCGGAACCACGACCCTTCTAGCGAGTTGCTCCGGTTCGTGAGCAAGTCGTCAAACTTTTAAATCAAACAGGCCAATTTTTTACCACATCATCTTGGTGGCATGGCATTAAATCAAGCAAGGTTTCATGTTTTTCTGATCATTTTTAAATTTTTTGGAATTAAAATGCCATGGCATGCATTCCATGCATGTGCCCATGCCCTGAGACCAATATGTTATTCCTTCTAATTTACTGCACACGGAATTAACTCGCACTCAAGTACACAAAAAATGATTTTTTAAACCGTTATGGTTAGGCGTTGCATGTAGATGTAGTTCAAATTTGAATTACGGTCATTAAATGGTTAGAAAATCACTTAAATGTCTTTAAAAGGTCAAATGACCCCTGAAATTTTCTAAATTTTCACATGACAGTTGTATTAGTGCATGTTAAATGTAGGATAAAGTTTGAAGGCCGTAAGAGGAAGCTATCTCCCGTTCGTTAACAAACATGCATTGTTCCCTCTCGGAACCACGAACCTTCTAGCGAGTTGCTCCGGTTCGTGGGGGGTGTGCGTCCAAACATTCGTCAAACAGGCCAAATTTTTACCACATCATCTTGGTGGCATGACATTAAATCAATAAGGGTTCATGTTTTTCTAATCATTTAAAAAAATTGGAATTCAAATGCCATGGCATGCATTCCATGCATGTGCCCATGCCTTGAGACGAATATGTTTGAAAATTCCTTCTAATTTACTGCACATGGAATTAACTCGCACACAAGTACACAAAAATATGATTTTCTAAACCGTTATGGTTAGGCGTTGCATGTAGATGTAGTTCAAATTTGAATAACGGTCATTAAATGGTTAGAAAATCACTTAAATGTCTTAAAAAGGTCAAATGACCCCTGAAATTTTCCAATTTTTCACATGACAGTTGTATTAGTGCACGTTAAACGTTGGAAAAAATTTGAAGGCCATAAGAGGAAGCTATCTCCTGTTCGTCATCAAACATGCATTGTTCCCTCTCGGAACCATGAACCTTCTAGTGAGTTGCTCCAGTTCGTGAGGGGTGTGCGTACAAACTTTCGTCAAACAGGTCAATTTTTTTACCACATCATCTTGGTGGCATGACATTAAATCAAGCAAGGTTTCATGTTTTTCTAATCATTTTTAATTTTTTTGGAATTGAAATGACATGGCATGCATTCCATGCATGTGCCCATGCCTTGAGACCAATATGTTTGAAAATTCCTTCTAATTTACTGCACATGGAATTAACTCGCACACAAGTACACAAAAATATGATTTTTGAAACTGTTATGGTTAGGCGTTGCATGTAGATGTAGTTCAAATTTGAATTACGGTCATTAAATAGTTAGAAAATCACTTAAATGTCTTTAAAAGGTCAAATGACCCCTGAAATTTTCCAAATTTTCACATGACAGTTGTATTAGTGCATGTTAAACGTAGGAAATTTTTTTGAAGGCCGTAAGAGGAAGCTATCTCCCGTTCGTCATCAAACATGCATTGTTATCTTTCGGAAGCATGAACCTTCTAGCGAGTTGCTCCGGTTTGTGAGGGGTGTGTGTCCAATCTTTCGTCAAACAGGCCAATTTTTTACCACATCATCTTTGTGGCATGACATCAAATCAAGCAAGGTTTCATGTTTTTCTGTTCATTTTTTAATTTTTTGGAATTAAAATGCCATGGCATGCACTCCATGCATGTGCCCATGCCTTGAGACCAATATGTTTGAAAATTCCTTCTAATTTACTGCATGTGGAATTAACTCGCACACAAGTACACAAAAATATGATTTTTCAAACCATTATGGTTAGGCGTAGCATGTAGATGTAGTTCAAATTTGAATTACTGTCCTTAAATGGTTAGAAAATCACTTAAATGTCTTCAAAAGGTCAAATGACCCCTGAAATTTTCCAAATTTTCACATGACAGTTGTATTAGTGCAATTAAAGGTAGGAAAAATTTGAAGGTCGTAAGAGGAAGCTATCTCCCGTTCGTCATCAAACATGCATTGGTCCCTCTTGGAACCACGAACCTTCTAGCGAGTTGCTCCGGTTTGTGAGGGGTGTGTGTCCAAAAGTTCGTCAAACATGCAAATTTCTTTACCACCTCATCTTTGTGGCATGACATTAAATCAAGCAAGGTTTCATATTTTTGTGATCATTTTTTTATTTTTTGGAATTAAAATGCCATGACACTCCATGCATGTGCACATTCCTTGAGACCAATATGTTGGAAAATTCCTCCGAATTTACTGCACATGGAATTAACTCGAACACAAGTACACAAAAATATGATTTTTCAAACCGTTATGTTTAGGCGTTGCATGTAGATGTAGTTCAAATTTGAATTACCGTCGTTAAGTGATTAGAAAATCACTTAAATGTCTTTAAAAGGTCAAATGACCCTTGAAATTTTCCAATTTTTCACATGATAGTTGTATTAGTGCACGTTAAACGTAGGAAAAAATTTGAAGGCCGTAAGAGGAAGCTATCTCCCGTTCGTCATCAAACATGCATTGTTCCCTGTGGGAACCATGAACCTTCTAGCGAGTTTCTCCGGTTTTTGAGGGGTGTGTGTCCAAATGTTCGTCAAACATGCCAATTTCTTTACCACATCATCTTGGTGGCATGACATTACATCAACAAAGGTTTCATGTTTTTCTGATCATTTTTTTATTTTTTGGAATTAAAATGCAATGTCACTCCATGCATATGTATGCATGTGTCCATGTCGTGAGACCAATATATTTGAAAATTCCTTCTAATTTACTGCACATGGAATTAACTCGCACACAAGTACACAGATATGATTTTTCAAACCGTTTTGGTTAGACGTAGCATGTAGATGTAGTTCAAATTCGAATTACGGTCATTAAATGATTATAAAATCACTTAAATGTCTTTGAAAGGTCAAATGACCCCTAGAATATTCGAAAATTTCACATTACAGTTGCAGTAGTGCATGTTAGACGTAGAAAAAAATTGAAGGCCGTAAGAGGAAGCTATCACCCGTTCATCGTCAAACATGCATTGTTCCTTCTCGGAACCACGGGCCTTCTAGTGAGTTGCTCCGGTTTGTGAGGGGTGTGTCCAAACTTTTGTCAAACATGCCAATTTCTTTACCACATCATCTTGGTGGCTTGACATTACATTAACCAAGGTCTCATGTGTTTCTGATTTTTTTGGAATTAAAATGCCATGTCACTCCATGCATATGTATGCATGCATGTGTCCATGTCGTCAGAAAAATATGTTTGAAAATTCCTTCTAGTTTACTACACATGGAATTAACTCGCACACAAGTACACAAATATGATTTTCAAACCGTTTTGGTTAGGCATTGCATGTAGATGTAGTGCAAATTTGAATTACGGTCATTAAATGGTTAGAAATCACTTAAATGTCTTTAAAAGATCGAATGACCTCTAGAATTTTTCAAAATTTCACATTACAGTTGTAGTAGTGCACGTTAGACGTATAAAAAATTGAAGGCCGTAAGAGGAAGCTATCTCCCGTTCGTCATCAAACATGCATTGTTCTGTCTCAGAACCACGAGCCTTCTAGTGAGTTGGTCCAGTTTGTGAGGGGTGTGTGTCCAAACTTTGGTCAAACATGTCAATTTCTTTACCACAACATCTTGGTGGCATGACATTACATCAACCAAGGTTTCATGTGTTTCTGATTTTTTAATTAAAATGCCATGTCACTCCATGCATACGTATGCATGCATGTGTCTATGTTGTGAGACAAATATGTTTGAAAATTCCTTCTAATTTACTACACATGGAATTAACTTGCACACAAGTACACAAATATGATTTTTCAAACCGTTTTGGTTAGGCGTTGCATGTAGATGTTGTTCAAATTTGAATTACGGTCATTAAATGGCCAGAAAATCACTTAAATGTCTTTAAAAGGTCAAATGACCGCTGGAATTTTCAAAAATTTCACATTACGGTTGTAGTAGTGCATGTTAGACGTAGAAAACAAATTGAAGTCCGTAAGAGGAAGCTATCTCCCGTTCGTCATCAAACATGCATTGTTCCCTCTCGGAACCACGAGCCTTCTAGTGAGTTGCTCCGGTTTTTTAGGGGTGTGTGTCCAAACTTTCGTCAAACACGCCAATTTTTTTACCACATCATCTTGGTGGCATGACATTACATCAACCAAGGTTTCATGTGTTTATGATTTTTTTATCTTTTGGAATTAAAATGCCTTGTCACTCCATGCTTAATTGTGTCATAGCCGTTAGACCAATATGTTTGAAAATTCCTTCCAATTTACTGCACATGGAATTAAATCGCACATAAGTACACAAAATATGAGTTTTCAAACCGTTATGGTTAGCTGTTGCATGTACATGTAGTTCAAATTTCAATTACGGTCATTAAATGGCTAGAAAATCACTTAAATGTCTTAAAAGGTCAAATGACCCCTGAAATTTTCCAAAATTTGACATGACAGTTGTATTATTACTACAAAATTTCTGTTCATTTAAAACACCATCCGTTGTTACTTTACTCCAAATTCGTCCTTCACAGCTAATAAAAAATATCTACAACATCACACACAGTTGTTTTTAGGAACCGTTTGCAATGAAAATATCAGGGTCCATTTAAGTCTCCCTCCTTAAGCTTCGCCGGCTCGTCTCCTCTAGTGCCGGCTACCCCCGAATCCACGAATCTCGATCCCGATTCCCGCACCCCCTTCTTGCAAAGATGACGCCGCAGAAATGCTTTGTGAAGGCTCGTACGATGGTCGAGTCCCCCCCCCCCACCCCCCGAGCGCCGCCGCCTGCGCCGAGAGCACGGCCGCCTACGCCGAGAGTGCCGCCGCATCCGCATTGAGCGCTTCGCTTCACGGCAGGCATCTGCGGCAGTGACAGTAGGCAGCAGAATGAGACAACTGCCGCCAACGACGGCGGCTGCAAACACCGAGAGCGCTAGAGCTGCCGTCTGTGCCGCTGATGTCGCCCTGTCCCGGGACGAGGCCATCCACGCCAAGATCGAGGATGCACACGCCAAGATATTTCAGGCCACCTCAGACTCCAGCATGCAACCCATGTCTGAAAAGGCGGCGGTGGCCATGGTGCACCTGCTTCCTCATGAGGTCGCCGAGTGGGAGTTGGAGATGCAGGGGGCGGTGGAGATCGAGGAGCGCCGGAAGGAGGAGTTGCGCATGGTCGAGGTCGAGGTAGAGAAGAGTCTGTTCGTCGAGGAATCGGTGGTGGAGTACCAACGCGAGCTCTGGCGCAGCCACTACTACGAGTACTACAACCTTGAGGGTGGCGTCGAGGACGATGACGAGGATGAGGACGCGGTCGACTTTAGCAGGGGGACACAGAGTCCACCAACAGCGGCATGTCGCCAGGACAAGTCATTGACGTCTCATCTCACACCGGCGATGCAAAGGCCGGCGCGGCGGCGGATTTGTTAAAATTATGCGTACTTAGGCTTTGTTTTTAATGCTGGTCTTTTGTTAGAGCAATGTTTAGGTCAATTGGCTTTGTTTAATTACTAAAATTGCTCGATTCAGTAAGTGTGGTCTGTCTGCTGTACGCTCTTTTGTGTGCCCAAATTAGCAAGCGATGTTAAATTATGCAATGACGTACCCAGGGAAATTTTCACCAAAATTTGAATTATCAAACTCATCCCATGCGCGTAAAGCAGAAGAATCGTTTGCGATGCACACAATCGTTCAAAGTGAATGGTCCGGCAACACCGCGCACAAACTTTCCCTCCACATTTCCAAAATTTTGGCCTACCGCCAAAATATCTACCCCGCCCCCTTCCCCACCCCCTTTTCTCACCGACCACAAGTCACATTTCCCCTATTTTCTCCTTCCTTCCTTGCTAAGCTATAGCCGCTTCCTCGCTCTCGCCGTCTCGCATCCTACCGCCGGGGATGCCATGGTCTTCTTCAAACACCTCTCCAGCGGTTCCTCCTCCGGCGACTACTCCTTAACCACCCGGGTATGCCTCTCTTCTCTCTCTCGGGCTATGACTTGGAATGAAGGATTTTTACATGGCGGTCGATTTGAGCCATTTCTTCCTCTTGTAGCTCCCTAGGACCATCAGTGGCAACGAATGGAGCGGGGTGGCTGAAGATCTATCTTCTCGTTGTCACCATCAATCTCCATGCGTGTAGCTACTTGCGTTTGATTCTGTGGACAGTGGGAGGATGTTTTTGGCATGTGCAGAGAAGGTTAGACCCTCTTTCTTTGTTACATATCATTTGTTAGATGTGATTCAGACACTGTCACGGTCCCAACCCATTCATACCACACCTTCAACCAAACACATCCTAAGACAGTGCCACAGTTTGTACCTAGTATCTTAAATTTTTGCCATCTCATCAGCGGTGCCATTAGAAAATTATTTGGCATCGCTTCAGCAGTTTGTGCAGCCAACTTTGGCCCACACATGTGTGCATCCAAGCAGTAAAATACTAAATCTTTATGGCACGAAGGAACTGGGCGTTGGAGCAATTACGTGCTCCGGAGTCCGGGAACCTGATTTTTCCGCTACATCGGCTCGCCAGTGCAGGGGACCGGTGCGAGATGTAGCAATAGTTGTCTTTACTCCAGTTTTGGCATACATAGTGTACGGCCTTAGTGCTATTAGTCCTATGCTACTAAATTTGTGCATGTAGACACCTGTTAGTATCAATTTGCTGTCATCCAAACACTGTCGCTATGTCTTTGTTGCGATTATATTTACCTTCCTCATAAAATGTTCAATTTGTTATTTAATGTACATGAGTAAGAACTTCTAGCGTCGTTGTAGTTAATTATAGCTTCTGATGTTCCAGAATTTGGTTGTTGTCTCAGTACCAATTATTTCATTTGCACATTGATCTTTTTGAGAAGATATGTCATAATTAACATGTTTCTTCGGTTTTTCAAAATAAGCATTGGTGATTTTCTATGTTGCTATAAACCCATTTCCCCTACAATTGTTACTGATCTAGTTTTAAATATTATAGGATGAACGAAAGTGTTCTTACTTGGAGTGGGTTGATCAAGAGTGGCCACAGTCTTTGAAGATGTGCCTAGCGAAGCTCTGGAGCATGTATGAGGAAGAGAACAGACGTAGGCTTAGAGAAACTGTTGTCAACGCCGAAGAATATTTCAAGTTGCGGGATAAAAATTTGAAGGTGGAGAATGAGCTCAGATTTTTTAAATCAAACTTTGCTAAGATGGTGTTGGCGAAGGAGGAGGCACTTTCCCAGTTGGCCCGTGCAAAACAGGTTCTTACTGAACTGAAAGCAGAGGTGGATAAAACGAGCCTGGATAATCTCGATTAGGGAAATGAATATATTGTTCTTACAAAGTTGAACTAGCTATATGTTGTACTGTGCTGTTTTCATGTAGCTACCGTACTGTGATGTTATAATATATTTATGTGCCTGATATGAAATTGGCAAACAGCTGTTTGATATGAAATGCGAATTTGTGTAATACTGGAATTATTAATTGTAAACTAATAAACCTGCTAAATGTGTCATGGACCTTTGCAAATGGTTCTAGCAGTAAAAGAGCTTGCGATTGATAGCCCAATGACACATAGTTTTCTTCACCAAATCGTGTGTGATATAGTTGATAAAAGCAAACAGTTAACCAAGGCAGACCGTGTGTGATAGTTAGACCTTTCACACACGAGCCTACACATAAAACTGTGTGGGATGTACGTACGAACCAAAACGTTTTCTCTGGATTGACTGTGTGGGATGTACATAAGAACGTAAACATATTCCTTGGATTGACTGTGTGTGATATACATAGGAACGGAAACGTTTACCCTGGATTGGATGTGTGGGATGTACATAAGAATGGAAACGGTATTCCTTGGATTGACTGTGTGTGATATACATACCTACGGAAATGTTTTTCTGGGATTCACCATGTGGGATGTACATACCTACGGAAATGTTTTTCTTGGATTACCGTGTGGGATCGCTACAAATAAAGGACACATCCGTGACATTTTGGGCCGAACGATTTTTTTTTGTCATGCTTATGGCACTTCTATGAAGATAATTGTGACAAAACCCGGTATCATCATAGATATGGTGGGCTCCTACTTCTATGACAAAAAATCATGACAGAAAATGGGCTTTTCGTCCTGAGCGGGCCGGAGACGCAGTTGCATGACATTCTTTGGGTCGTCAATGACAGAGAAAACCGTGGTAGAAGCGAGGGCGAGGAAAATATCAGGGGAGTTTCCGGTTACGCTGGGTGGTCGGGGGCCGGCCGATGCGCGTTTCTCTCGTGACGTCTGCAGCGTGTGTGCGGCGTTATGCTCTAATCGAACCCGAGCAAGGCGTTGGGCTTTAATCGAACTCCGAGCGATTGTAATCGCAGCAGTTATGTGTTATCAACCCGAGCGATCAATATATCCCTTGCTGTTAACTGAACCCGATCGTGCGATTCCTTCGCTACTGCTGTTAACTGAAGCCGATCGATGCTACCTCTGGATGAACAGTGAGCGTTGTTGGGGGGTTTGGATGAACAGTTCCCGGTGGGGGTTGGATGAACAGGACCCCGTGGTAGTAGAGGCCATTACCGCTGGATGAATAGTACCTCGATCGATCGACCTGGTGGATGAACAGGACCCCGTAGAGGGCTGGTTGAACAGTAGCCGGTGGAGGGCCGGATGAACAGTAGCCCGTGGAGGGGTGGTTGAACAGGACCCCATGGAGAGGGCTGGTTGAATAGTGGCCGGTGGAGGCTGGATGAACAGGAGCCCGTGGATGAACAGCCGCAGGTGGAGGCTGGAGGAGGTCGAGGTGGATGAACAGTAGCCCGTGGAGGCTGGAGGAGGTCGACGGTGGAGATGAACAGTATCCCGTGGAGTCCCGTTTTGCGGTACGCCACACCCCTCCCGATGAACAGGACCCCCGTTTCGACCGTAGCGCTCCAACGCAAGTCTGTTTCCTCCGTTTTGCGGTACGCCACACCCCTCCCGATCAATAGGACCCCGTTTCGACCGTAGGAGGTCCGTTTCCTCCGTTTTGCGGTATGCCAGACCCCTTCCGATGAACAGGATCCCGTTTCCACCATGGTCGGTCGAACACAAGGCCGTTTCCTCCGTTCTGCGGTACGCCAGGCCTCGTTTCCACCGGCTGTTTCATCCAAGCCGGTTGGCTCCCGATGAATAGCACGCGTTCTGTTGCCTCCCGATGAACATGACACATTATGTGGCCTCCCCATGAACGCGACGACGAAGCAGTTTCTCCGTTCCGACCCAGCCACAACCATGTACACGAGCCCTGGCCATACGTATGCGCGAGTAGGCGTTCGAGACCCCACCCGCATGTACGTGTGTGGCCCTATTTACTTTCTTGTACCATCGTCGATGTACGTACGTGTACATGCTACGTGCGCGCCTTTACTACCACACGTGCGCGCCTCTACTACCACACGTGCCCTTCCTTACACGGCCACGGTTCATCACTGCAGCTTGCCGACAGACCGATCGACCAGTATGTACGTACACATTCGCGACCAGAATGACAACGCTACGTACGCTTCGACCGGGTGGGTCCCGATTGTCAGGCACTTCCTTGCATGGGAAGATGTAGCTGGTGGGTCCCAGCAGTCAGGGGGTGAATCATTTTTTTGCCCGTAATATGGACGCACTTCCTTGCGTTCGAACATCTAGCTGGTGGGTCCCAGCAGTCAGGGGGAAACATTTTTTTCATGAAATACGGTGGCCCGTCCGGTGGGTTCCTACTGTCAGGTGGAGGAATCATTATTTTTTGTGTAATAAGGAGGCACTTCCTTGCTACGGCCGTGGACCCAGCTGTCAGCCTCTCCACATACACTACTCTTCTGATGGAAGTCATTCGTCGACCACATTGACCACACCGCGCCGAGAGCACCAGGGCGGTGGACGACGGCGAGGCCTAGGAAGGGGACGACACGGAGCCGGGGAAGATGCGGCAGTGAATGCCCACGTGGAGGGGAGTACGTGGGCTGACTGCTTCGGCTGTGGTGTGAGGCTGCCGTCGCCGAAGAATAATAGGAGGTATGGGTGAGTATAAAGGGATGGCATGGCCAGCGGTGGCAGCACAGCCGGACACGGGAGGCAATAGCAGGCGACACGGCCGATGCTTGTTTGGGTGGCTGGAGCAAGAAGAACAGAGGTTGAAGAAGCACTATGGCCGTCGGATGGATATCGTACGGTCACTGGAGCTAGAATCGTTCATATTGACTAAGTTGACAAAGCCCTCCGTCTGTGTCAACTTAGTAGGCCCACAAGTCAGCCTCCCACTATGGTGGGTCCCAGCTAGCAGGGGGAGTATTCATTTTTTTGTGCGTAATAAGGAGGCACTTCCTTGCGTGCGAAGATATAGCTGGTGGGTCCGAGCTGTCAGCGGTAGTATTCATTCTTTTTGGCGTAATAAGGACGCACTTCCTTGCGTGCGAAGATGTAGCTGGTGGGTCCCAGCAGTCAGGGGGAGAAAACATTATTTTTCAAGGTAAAAAAGGATGAAGTTGCATGCATGCGTCCATGGGCGTGGTGCGTCCCCACTGCCAGCCTCTCACGTACAGTCATCATCCGATGACTCTCGTTTATTGACCATGTTGACCACACCGTGCCGACCACATCAAGGTCGGTGGACAACGGCGAGGCCCCAGACTGGAACGACCCGGAGATGGGCAAGATGCGGCAGTGGAGTCACAGCTGGAGAGGAGTGGTAAACTTGACTGGTTCGGGTGCGCGGCAGCACTACCGCCCAAGGGAGACAGGAGCAAGAACAGAGGTTGAAGAAGCAGCACGGATGTTGGATTAACATCCAACTATCCAGCTGCTAGAATCATTTGTTGATTATAAGTTGACAAAGCCCTGCGTACACGTCCGCTTAGTAGGCCCACAAGTCAGCCACCAAATCTGACGGGTCCCAGCTGTCAATGGGAGGAATTGTTTTTTTCGCATAACAAGGAGGCACTTCCTTCCGTGCGAAGATACAGCCGGTGGGTCCCAACTGTCAGGGAGAGGAAACATTTTTTCAGCTTAATAAGGAGGAACTTTCCTTGCGTGCGACCATGGACCTCGTGGGTCCCAGCCGTGAGGCTCTCCAGTCCTCTTCCGATGACTCTCGTTTGTTGACCGCGTTGCACCGAGCGCAGCGAGGCGGTGGACAACGGCGAGGCTTCGGACGGGAACGACCCGGAGATGGGAAGACGCGGCAGTGGAGTCGCAGATTGAGAGGAGTACAAGGGTTATAACTAGTTCTGGTGCGGCGTGGGGCTGTAGTCGGTGGAGAATAATAGGAGGTGCGGAGGGGTGGAGGGATAGCCTGGCTGGCAATGTGGTAGCGCTTCGCAGCGATGCGTGCTAAGCAGAGCCGCTAGCCGCCGGAAGCCGGACCAGGCGGTCCCGGCGACGCTGGAGGAAGAAGACGAGAGATTGAAGGTGCATGCCGACCGTTGGTTATAAATCCAATGGTTGTGGATGTCATAATCGTTTGTTGACCAAGTTGACAACGTCCTGTGTAGGCTTCGACCTATTGTCCCACATGCCAGCCTGGAAAAATGTGGTATATATTTAACCCATGTTTTCTAGAATGTACAGTCCATTTGCTGGGCTGGGTGAACAAATAATTTCGTGTCAGTGCGGCCCATTTAATATTTTCTAAGAAATCCCAGCCCATTTGCACTTTCTTGAAATACACGAATTAGCTGGGCTCGTTCTATATATAATGTTAGGTTAGAAGGAGCAATTAATATCAAAAAATAAACCGTTGCGACACATTTTTTATATATAAAATTAACAAATTAGCGAGTTATTGCTCAAAATAAAAATGAGCGCGTTATTATTACATTGGCCCTTAAAATCTTCGCAAGCTTTTGTATGCAATCACCACGATTTTCCTACCCGTGAGTCAAAAACAACCAGGATTTTCCTTGCCAACTTCTGTTAAACATTTACTTTTATAAGTTAATAACACGTGGGATGTTTTTATAATGTATATATAAGTCTCTATAAAATATATAATAATAGTAATAATATAAATATATATTATGTGGTTAGAAGGGAAAACATAAATTGGACACAACATTATTATTCTTATATATAGATAAATAGAACAGAGAGCTGCGTTTTATTAAGAAAATACATTGGGCTGCTGATCCTTAAGAAAAAGTAAAACCTACGCTGGGAGGCCCATAGGACGGTATGGACCTCAAAAATAAGTTGAAACCACTATCTCCGTATGTCGTGGGCTACGCATACCTAGGCCTAGCTGATACTTGTTCGCCCTCTGGAAAAAAATGATAGTACCAGCTAGATCCCCGAGCGAACTGGATTAAAGAGGGGGCCGGTGGCCCAACTGAAGAAGCACATTAGACGCGGATTTTTTTCTTTAGTGGATGGCTCTCAATGGCGTTTTTTTACTTGCCTCTGCACCATACAACTTGTATTTTTAGCCTCCCAGCCCGTGGTGGACTAGCAGCCCATTTGCTAGGCGGGCCAACCTATAGAAACTAGCACTCGATTTTACATCAAGCCCCAAAAACAACGCAGCCCATTATGCTTGTTTTGAGGCCGAAAACATTACGGCAAGGGTTGAGCCGGGGGGGGGGGGGGAGACAGAGCAAAAATATTAAGAAGAGCTGATGCGCCGTTGCTTCCCTAACAAAGCAGGTGCAATTCTTCTCGAGAAGAAGGTGTGCTGTTGACACCCACACATCACAAATCCCATAGTAGACATACTAACAAGTTCACACACAACTACAATAGAACAGGTAAACGTTCGTATCAAACTCAGGTTCACGGGACACGTTCATATTCATAGCCAACATTCACAATCAACAACTCAAAAGATTCATATATACACAAGTTCAGCATGTCTATGCATCCAAATGATTGATAGATCACACGACAATATTCATAGATAATTCACAAAAAGATTCAGATATACACATGTTCAGTATGTTTATGCAACCAAATGATTGAGATCACAGCCAATATCATCCGTGGACGAACTTTAATTATCTAGGGTACAGACTGGTAAATGGTGTTCAGTCGGAGGTACTTCTTGCTAAAATTAATGCTTGTACAAGTAAACTTTCGAGTACATAAGAGGCAGCACAGACAATCCGAACTGTGCTTGTAGGTTTATCCTCAAATAGTGGCCTCATGCTGAGGGAGGTTTGAGCAACTTGGACACTACTTTCATCCAACTAGTTTACTGACTCATCTTGGTCCTGTAGCTCGCCAAAATTCTACATTGCAGACAAGAAAGGAGGCGGTTGAGAAAATGAACCACCCAAATTCTTTTGTGCAGTTCAACTGAAATGGAGCATCCCTGGCGTGCAGACTGATTAAGTGCAAGATGAATATACGCGTCAACCAACTTGTTTGGAATCTTTAGACTCCATGCCATACAGTTCGCTACCATATGTGCCGATAACCAAAAGGCACAAGTTGGGACCAAAGACTGGACTGCGTTTTTCTGGGCTATGCGCCAAGCAATATTTTTGGCGTTCACTCTCCTAATAGTTGGAGTTTGGCAACTGGTTGGCGCCGGTTGGTACTCGAATGAATATAGGCACTTCTTCTTGTCAACATCGATGTTTGTCTGAGTGAACTTTGGAGTACATAGCAGCAGCATAAGTACCTGTCCATCTGATCTATTTGAGCAGTTCTACTGAAATCACCCAATGTAATGATTTTCCTGTGAGTTCAGGCTCCAAGTTACACCTTTATCAAATCGGTAAACAGTAGCACAATACCAAATTACCAATACATATGACAAGCACAATAATCAGGATAAAGACCAGTACCAACCTGTGTGAGGTAGCATATCAATTACTAATTCCTTTGACCGAAGCCGAGATAAGCCGAGCGGTAATCGACAAAGGAAGGAAGCTTGCCGAGATTAGCGACTGACAGGAAAGGAAGTAAGCTGTCGAGGCAATGAAGCACCCAAAGTTTTTGTGCAGTTCCACCAAAATCGAGCATCCCTATTGGCACATATATTGAGAGAGTGAGATTACTGTAATAGTGGGACTAGTTGATGAAACTTACACTAACAAATAGAAGCACCCTCATTATCTTCATGGGTAAAATTAGCAACACAGTAGTCTTTCTTAAAGAGAGGTATTAGTCTATTTAATCAGTGCCAATTAGCTCAACACTCAAAGCATTGCCATGTATCATAGGTTGCAAAACTTTAATGTGCAAAGATAAAGGAGTTTCTCATGACAGTAGCACGATACAAATAGAGATGACAACCGACTAATATGGATGAAGGCCTTAGGCCGGTACCAACCTGAGCAAAAAAGATTATTCATGTAGTCCCAGAAGAGATGATAAAGCACTCACTGGAATCACTTAATAGTACATATTTTTGTGCCCTTCAAATGGATGGTTGAAATCACTCTTGTTTACCAGTGCGGAGATTATATCGAAAGTTTATCAAGAACTTCCACAGAGTTAAAGCACTGGCTGGGATATAGTTCATTGTATTGTCTTGTGTAGTTCCACTAAAATGTATGATTGGCACAACATGATCCCTATTTGCACAAGTAGGAACAAAGGTGAAACCTTCATTAGCTTAGTGAGAATGGATAGAAAGACATTAGCATATTACTCTAACAGTAGCATCAAATTCATCATGGACAATACGCAGAAGTGGTAGGTCTCCATGGAGGATCATCTCACATGTAAGGTAGACGTTGCCGGAGCCCTTGAATGGCCTAGGCTGAGGCCTCAGCTTCAACAATATCACCTTGGCACTATTTATTCTTCTTCTTCCTCTTCATGCTCTGTTTCTCTTTCTCCTCACTAGTTGGTGAAACCAAGTACATGATTGGCCTTCTATTTCAGAATTGGTTTTGTCAGTGAGGGAGTACAAGTGTACTAGTAAACAACAACATTATTTTCTCATGGCAGTCACAAAATAGAGATGAACACATGCATTAAATATCATTCTTACCTAAAGGAAGGTTATGGTGCCAATATGGATGATGAGGATTGGAACACAGATCTCCCTTTGTGCAGTTCCACCGAAATGAACCAACTGTTCCATTCTGACATTCCAGTTAAACAGCACAAAAGTCAGTTCTTTTAAGAAGTGTTTTGTGCAGTGCACTAAAAAGTCACAACAGCAACCAGGTGAAATGGATATCCCTATTTGCACAAATAGCTACAGAGGAAACAATCAGAGTCTCAAAAAATTACAGGCAAAAACATTTGGCTAAACTTGTCATGGCTTATAACAGTGACATGGCTTCATTTTACCAGGGGCATTAGATTAAGAACAGCTAAATATTTGGTATAAGGGCATGGGACAGTGGGAGCAGTCCAGCACCATGTACCTAAACCGGGGCATAAAGTGGTGATTCAGAGTTTGTTGCCCCGAGAAACAAACATCCAAGAAACATATCTGGGTTGGTCCCATTTTTGTTCACTCTAGCCACCTACTCCTATGTTTTTTTTGGAAATGGAGGCGTGCCCCCGGCCTCTGCATCATAGTGATGCATGCAACCATCTTATATGTGGATTGCAAATCTAGTCCTGGTCATACCACTGTGTATAGTGTTTCCCCTATATTTCCCTTTTTGACCAAGAGACCGGTTGGATGACCAGTCTGTACTACTTTCACCCCCTATCCTTCCTGTTTGTACCAAGTCCGATGCACATACTAAATTCCCCCACCCCACTTTATTTCTTGTTTGAACCAAGTACAAGACTCGACTCCATGAAGTAGCTTTACCTCTAACAATAGAAGAAACAATGTGTCATTTGACCATCCGAACGAGAGGGGCTGAGAGGTAGAAAATGATGCACATGCAGCGATGTAGCGAGCTGAGGAAGTAGAGCTAGGGCGGTTGCAAAGGAAGATATACCCGAAGGTCATCGGGATGTGGATAGATGGGTAGTGGGATGCCGGATCCGCCCACACTAGGGCAACGACGAAGGGTTCAGAGGACGTCCCGCGCCGGCGCTCGGCCAGAGATAACGGTGCGGCCAGTAGTGGGTCTGCTCCCTCGCTGTCGACGACGACCTAAACGCTGCCCCTCCTCCCCTTCACCAGTGGAGGGGGATACGTCCGGATCTGCAACCAGCGGTGAGGATAGAAAGACAGTGTTTTTGAAAGGGAGAAATACAATGTTACCACCGCTATCTTGTTTAGATCTAGAGAGGATGAGAGTGTGTGAATAGATCAACCCTAGCAAGCAAGCGCGGAGGCTCCGACCTATATATACGTAGTGGGGTAGTTTTCCTTTTTCACTGCATCAAAACAAACGTTTAAAATTGTGTACGTGCCAGGTCGCCATTTTTTTTGTTGTTGATTGTTTTTTGAGATAGCTACCCGCTTATTCCAAGTAGTGTTACGGTGTGTCAGGTCGCACTTTGTATCGTTCAAGTCTGGTACAAGACCCTCCATTAAATGAACAACCACCCCCTCGTAAAATTTGTGAACAAGCCCACGGCTAAAATTATTGGAAGCATGGGCTGCCCCAACATGCATTATTATTTATATTTTCTATGTGGGAGGATCCTCAAAACAAAATGTGAGAGTACAATATTAATTGGGCCCCTTTGTAATTGGTGCTAAATTTTGACCAAAGATTTAACTAACAAAATGTTAGTGCATGTTAACAAAAATTATATCGTTTGATTAGTATTTGAACATAGTTTACAATTATGTATTTTTTTGTGACATGCATGAACGTTTGGTTAATTAAATTTATAGTCAAAATTTGGCAAGGTGCATTAAATCAACACATGCAAGTATCAAAAGGAGAGTCACGGCATGCATGCATGCGTTGTAATTAATGCATCAGTAAACGAAAATTATTGAAATATATCGAGTGCAGTGATTTGATGTGTCGCATCAACTCATACAACACCGAGAAGTTTGATTACTACAACGCCCTCTCGCTCGCGGACTGAGCTCCGGTGGCTGCACCTGCCTTTGGCTGCATGACAGGTGGTCCACTCTCCTGTTGGGCCCACCTATCATGCACGCATAGGCAGGAGCAGTAAGTCAATGAAGCTGCATCCCTCCCTCGCCTATGAGCGTGGTGGATGGCAGGACTATGAGAAGCTTTCGTTCGCTACATGCTCTCCCTCCCGCACGCGGTGGACATGCAGCAATTCAATCGGTGTCAGATGGCCAGAAGCATACTGTAGTACTCCTCCACTGCAGTAGTACTCCATCATTGTTCGACTTCCCGAAGAGGCGAAGAGCCAAGCGCAGCCCGGACGCTCGTGTGGTAGTTTCATGTGTAGAGTAGTCTAGGATAGCGTGTACCGTGCATGTAAGTTTAAAATTGTTGGGGTCGGCTCCATGCTTTTTTTGATTAAAATAATCTTCTAGCCCTACCTGTCATCCTGGTGATTGTAGTTTGCACGCTCGTCTGGTCAAGACGGGAATATATATATATATAATTTGTGGTGGGCTAAATGTTAGAGGTTGCAGCAAATATAGAGTATACAACAAGCTATCCCTCCCTCACACGGTGGATGGACATGCAGCAGTGGATTCGGTACTGTAGAAGTAGAAGTAACATCAGTGTTCGTCTTCTTGAAGAGGCGAAGAGCCAAGCGCAACCCGAACGTGGCAGTTGCGAATGCTCGCCACAGTGTGTTTGGTTGCATTCTCATCCTAGCATAGTTGTTCCCTCTTCGTGCACGCTCATCCCAGCACCCCTCTTCATGCATGCTCCTAGTGTATTTGTGTTAAGCTAGTGTGGACTCATGCACCCTTCATACACCCTACCAAACATCAAAGCATCAAAGCATATTACAAAGCATCCAGGCCCGCGTGCCATCCACCAAATCATAGCGAGGTGCTACAGTCGAGACTCATTGGTCACCCCGGTGTGGCTGTCATGACCCGTCATATCACAAAACCCACACCTTTACCAGCTGTGGTAAAGTGGCCTCGAAGTTGGACTGGACGAAGCAACCATCATTTCACTAGAACGCTCGTTGAAGCACTTTCTCCCCTTTCTTGAAGAAAACCTCACTCCAGGCTACTCACTTCTGCTATTTTTCTTCTGTACCGAGGAAGGAAAGGTGGGCGAATCAGTGATGCAACTATATTTTCATTCCAAGAATCTTCTTTTTGTGAAGCACTGACCGATTCTCACAGCCTATTATTTTCCCGTTTTCATTGTGATTGTGGTTTCCTTTCAATTGCTTTTTGTTTTTTCATTTCATTGATGGAGCCTGGAGCACTAGGCAAAGAGTTGTCGACGGACAACCCACTGGAGACAGCGATCTCCAGGAAGCGAGCACCGACCAACGAGTTGACCATGTTGGCGGGCCGACCCATGGAGACGAAGAACTCCAAGAAACAAGCACTGACCAAAGAGTTGACGACGTTGGCGGACAAACTCCTCAAAGAAAGTTGGAAGAACAGCAAGGGCCCCACCGTGCCTACCCCAGAAACTCTAATGGCCACCTATGCAAGGCTTAAGGCCGAGTTTGAGGAGATAGTCACCGTTGAGAAGTAGTATTCCCCTGGCAAGGTGATGGCATCCATCGAGGACGAGGAGATGGCCCCCGGAGGGATGGGATCCCCCAGTGAGCTGCACAAGGTAAAAAATAATGGCTTACCATAGTTGTGGATTTTGATTATTTGCAATGTGCTTGCTAATATGTTAGGGTTATGCAGGTGCCGGTGGACGTCCTTGATGATTCCGATGTCGCGGCCCGTCCTGTGGACAATGCCCCAGAGATCGTTTTAGATGTCGCGGTCCGTCCTGTTGACATCGCCCCGGAGATCGATTCCGATGGCCGCTGTCCATCCTGTGGACATCGCCCTAGAGATCGATTCCGATCTCGCCGTGGACATCGCCCCAGAGATCGATTCCCATGCCGCTGTCTGTGTTGTGCTCATTGCCCGAGAGATCGATGACAAGAAATAGTTGGTCGCGCTAATCCTTCAGGGTAGTTTGCATTGTGTTTAATTACTAGAACGATGCGTGTTATCAAACCATCTTAGGGCTAGTGCACTGTCTTGTGTGGGTGGTACTTTCTACTTTTGTTTGATAGTGAATCATGCGAGCCCTCTCCGAGTTGTGGAAAAAGATGTATCCTCACCAGCTTTTGATGTAATATATGGCATGCTTAGATGTAAGTTTGAACTGTTTATCATATCAGCAGGGCTTGTTTGATGATTCTTGGTGTTAGTAGGCTAGCTACTTTGGCGAGCTATAGTACTTGCAAAACACTCACCAAGAGAAAGCGTTGAAATTTGATGAGCTCGTGAATGCGCTTATCTTGGCCGTCGATCGGCCAATAGCCAAAGTTCCTAAGATTGTAGGCTTAGCGATCGATCAAACAATAGTCAACACGGATACATTTGGCCTCCTTTGGTTTGTAGGAATTTTATAGGTAGGATTTGCAAAGGAAAAATTCCTTTGAAGCCCTTTGGTTTGTAGGAATGGATTCTTATTCCTATGTAGGATAGGAACAATCCTTCACATTTTGGAGGGAAAAACATTAGCCTAGACTCAATGGAAAAATTCCTATCCTATGCACCAAATGACATCTCTTCCTCTATAGGAATTGATATGCATGTCATCTCACATCCTATGATTTTTCTATTCCTATAAAATGTCTATCCTATGAACCAAAGGAGGCCTGAAATGGAGGGAGTACAAATCCTAGGCGAGCTAGTTTGGCCTAGTGGGTTTCAGTGATATGACGTGGTACAGTGTCGTCCAGTCTTCGCGTGTGGTAGCAGTACTGCAGGTACAGCAAGTTTTCTTGAAGAAGCAGAATTCAATGAAGTCATGATGGTTCCTTCGTCCGACCAACTTACAGTGGGAAAGGTTGGGCCTGCGCTACGACCGGGTGGACCAGGATAATTTTGTGCATGGCAGGTGGACCAGGATGGTCCGATGTCCCACATGTCGGCGAATGAAAGTATTCTTTCTGATATAGTGGACGAGCAACGAGTATTCATTGTTTATTTTTGATGAAAGCTATTGTCTCCACTATTACGACGGAGGAGTGTGAAACACGACAGCCTAGTGAACTTGGCATGTACACCACTCCCTCCTTCCTCATGTAATACTACCATAGTGTTGACTATAAGGTTGGCTATAAGGTTACAACTTTTTCTCACTTTCTCTCTATCTATTTCCACTCAAATGTTTTTTACCTTTCTTTTTTTACACACAATTGTTTTCTAGGCCTCTTTTTTATAGAGTTAGTTTTTTTATACCTAGGAGCACGTGTAGAGACGAGCTCCTGCAGATCCCACTCCTTGATTTTGTCAATGCCTCTCTCTCCTCCACATGTACAATGGTTCTATTGTTGGGCACTATGGTAGTATTACATCAGGAAGACAAGATATGATCTCTTAGCATAAGCGGGATTAGGGCATGTACAATGGTTCTATTGTAGGGATGCCACATAGGATAAATGATCAGGTGGAGGAAAGAGAAATCATAAGAAAAGGCTTGTCTTCCCTTATTTAAGAGAAGACAAGAGATGATCTCTTAGCACAATATGTTTCACCATGTTTTTAGGAATAACTAGTTATTGAAGATAGGGCTAAGAGATGATCCATTGTACACATGTTTTTTTGTTCATCTCTAAATTACATGCAAGACTTATGATAAGACTATCCTATCAACCATGGTATAGTTATCAACCATGGTAGTACTTGCTATGAATGCGGGCAGCTGGCGTATGAGAGCATCCACAATGTATCATTCTGTTGCCTCTAGACCTGCCTCTAAGCCCTTAAGGCCAGTTCTTTTGCTAGTTTCTAGCATAAGCTGAAATAAGCTACCCCCTACCCAGCTTATTCTATAAGCCCAACCAAAAATATTTTTTTAGAAGCCCAATAGTTAAGACTTGACTAGTAGGCTTCTAAAAGAAAAAAATTGGTTCAGCTTCTAGAATAAGCTGGGTAGGGGGCAGCTTATTCTGGAAGCCCAAAAAAGCCAGCAAAGGCTGTCGCTATACACTGCTGGACCAAGCCTCTAGGGAAATTTCTCTAGCGTCGCCTCTAAGCCATTTCTTTGCACTAAAATAATTCCCTGGCCCTACTTACAATCCGTGTAGCACATATATTAGTTCAGATTTGGCCTGAGATGGTTGGAGAGAGTAAATATTTTATGTTATGGGCTCCACCTTAGAGGCTGCATGCCATAGCTATACATTGTGTTTCTTTTAACACACTGTATATTGCGTTACATATGCCCTGAGGGGGGAGCGCGCGGGGCAAGGTGGTGCGGTGGGGGGGTTCTAGTGGGCCAAGGCGGTCAGAAGCGGGCTTGGAAGCGGTCCGGACTCCCGCATGGCCCACCTCACATTATCACCATATATATTTCTTGGAGTCCGTGCGCGGCAGGCGGGCGATCTCTTCTCCCTCCCCCGTCTCTCTCTTCTCAGCCGACGCCCGCCGAGCTATTAGATTTTGGCTATCGACGGTTTATTCAATTGCAGTCCCACATGTCAGTGAAAATGCGAGACAACGTGTGTCCCCTCTGTTGAGCGGCGTGCGAGCCGGACTGTTGGGGGTGCGACGCATACGAGTTGTAAGTGTGTCGCCTTTTCCTTTTGAACTTGTAAAGCGTAACATTTTCGTGCGACCGATCATAGAAATCCAGAACAAAATGACGAGGGTGGTGTTTTCCCGCGCGTTAGGCGGGCTAGTTTGAGTGATATGACGTGCTACAGTGACGTCCACTTGCTCCATTTTTATGTAAGCAAGAGTCTACACTCTTACGTGGGAGGAGTGCGAAACACAGCGGATCTGATTTTGATCGAGGGATAACTGTTCCCTGCGAAATAATGGAGCACTGTTAGCGATTATAGCATGATAGTTAGGGCATCTCCAACGCTGGCCCTCAAATTTACACCGGCATCTGCCCGAGGACACTGATGGATGCCATCCAATGCTGCCCGCATACGTTTCGACAACTATATGAACTAACCGGACAAAATTCGTGCAAACAAAGCAAATTTCAAATTAACCGGATGAAATTCATTACATTTCGAAAACTTTTCCTATAAACTGCACGAAATTCATTACATATTTTGCACAAACCATACTAAAACCTACTGTAGACCTAATCTAAACGATCGCCGGCGCCCGACCACCATGTCCGGCCATGAACCCGAGAAAGCCGGCCATTGCCTTTGCCTCCTCATTCGCCTCGATAACCTCCTCCTTCGGAGCACAAGGTTCTGAAGATTTCCGCCTCCACGTTGTTGTCAAGCGGCTAATCAGCCGCTGATGTTTATGCCACCAAGCTTGGCGTCGACTGAGTGGAGGAGAGGTGGCCTTCCTGGGACCAGAGCGGCGGCGACCTACCGTGTACTACTCTTCCTTGCTGTCGGCTGCGCCCAGACGCTGGCCCGGCTTCATGGTCGTGGGCGACGGAGGGCGGCCGGGGAGCTAGCGATCTCCTTCGCCGCTCCTGCGACAAGACGTCCAAGAGAGCTTTCGGCGCGCCCGGGCGGAGCCGCCCGATGTCGCCGTCTGCTCCTGCGACAAAGACGTCCAAGAGAGCTTTGGAGCGCCAGGAGGCCATGGTTGGAGTGGTGCCGACAGAAGGAAGGGACCGGAGGAGAATGAGTGTGGGTCTTTGGATATGGCTGGGAGCTGGGGCTCAAGTTAATATAGCGGGCGAATGGCAATGAGCCGCGACAGACGGATGGACGGCTGGCGTCGGAGTAGGTTCGTCGGCAGCCGCGTGTCATTAATGTGGGCGGCAGACGGAAGGATAGCCATGGTGTCGTTAATGCGGAACAGTCGCTTGCACCGGGATGCCGCGCGGGTGGTGCTCTCTTGGCCGTCGCGCTGCTACAATGCCGGCGCCAATGAGAGGTCGCGTCGGGCGTGAATGCGGATCCTGCTTTAATGACTTAACCGCAGCTACGTTGTATCACTGACATGTGGGCCCAACGGGCATCTAGCCCGCATGTCACTGACACACCAACTATACCTGCAGTTAAGGCCGGTGAATGCGGCATTGATGTTCTGGAGATATAGTGACCATTTCAGGCGGGAAGCGCGCACTAGCGATGGAAGGGGTTTCGGTAGGCCAGAGCGGTCAGACGCTGGCATGGTGGTAAAATGTGAACTCATGGATGATGAGCCTTTGAATCATATGCGGCACGTATTGACAACCAGCATCCATGCAACCGCTCTTGTCGCCAGCTAGTCTTCGACGACCACCATTAGACACCACACAACCATGCATAACTTACGAATAATGGACGAATCGATCAGACACACACTCGTGTGTAGTGGCACTATGATCGGTTGCTCACGATAGTACATACTCCGTACCATAGTACCCTCTCTAGCTAGTCTGTTTTATAGATTGTCGTTGTGATGGACGATATACATGAGCAAGGCGCCGAGTCACGAGTATGACCGTTGGTGTTGAGCCAGGTGAATACATGCTCGGTGTTCGCGGAGGCCTCCAGCAAACGTCTAAATAGTAATGTCACATACGCATAATTTTGGTTTTTATTTCTTTCTCCAGTGACAGGTAGGCCCATATAGATAGATAGATAAAGAACACGAGCTGATGAGGTGCATGCAGACTGTTTGACTGGTCAACCAGACAAATACGGAGCCATACGCTGAGCCAGTGACCGTATAATCACCATATCTCGTATACAATGATCAAAGTGAGCTATCAAGACAAGTTCGATGACCGCCAATGCATTTCACTCGGTAATAAATGACCAGGTTTGAAGGGGAATCCAAATTTCCTTCGTCTTCTTTCCTTGAGCTCTTGACAAACCAATTCACCCCAGAGCTGTCACCAAGCATCGTTCAAGCCACTGCGCCGCACACTAACCGGTAAGGAAGCGATGGCATCCTGTCGCGCCGAGTTCCTCGCCGCCCACAACCGCACACAGAATGGTAGGGAAGCGGTGGCATCCCGCCGTGCCGAGTTCATCGCCGCTCGCGACCTCACACCTATGTGGGCAGAATTTGAAGCTACCAAGGCCGAATGGGCGGTAGAGCAAGAGGCGGCCAAAGCCGCACAGAGGGAGCGGAAAAGTAAGAAAGTACTCAAGAAAAGAGAGGCCCACCGCCGCAAGAAAGAAGAGGATGCATGCGCTGCTGCGGAGAGGTCGGTGGAGATCCAAGCACGGTGGGGTGTCGCAGACAAAGCTGGGAAGGAGAACGACGGCGTCTGGCCAGCATGTGAGCAGCAGTAGTACTAGTAGTTAGTGTGTGTGTGTGTGTCGCCCGCATGTTTGTTTAACTAATTACGATCATGTACCAGTACTACTAGTTACTAATGTTGTTTTTAGAGGAAATTACCAGTACATTAGCCTAGACTCAAAGGAAAAATTCATGTCCTATGCATCAAATGGCATCTCTTTCTATATAGGAATTGAGATGCATGTCATCTCACTTCCTATGATTTTCATATTCCTATAAAATTCATATCCTATGAACTAAAGGAGGCCTCTGCTGGAGTAACTCATCAGTAGCTAGCGATGCTATTTGATGCAGTAGTTTTCTTCAAGAAGCGGAATTTAACGAAGTCATGATAGTTCCTTCGTCCGAGCAACTTCACTGCGGGTAAAATTGGACCAAAAATTTTGTTGCAAAATTGGACCAAATCAATTTTCTAAAATACTAGGCCATATTTAATGCACAAG
Organism: Aegilops bicornis; assembly: GCA_021605145.1. Classification (NCBI taxonomy): domain Eukaryota; kingdom Viridiplantae; phylum Streptophyta; class Magnoliopsida; order Poales; family Poaceae; genus Aegilops; species Aegilops bicornis. Next base: position 292,112,990 of record CM038672.1, on the reverse strand, counting down.
TGACCAAATGGTTGGGTGTCAAAAGTTTTGATCCACCTCTTGTGAAAAAGACAAATTTTTGCCGATTAAGCTGGAAGCGGATCAAATTTGAACTGCAGCTGCCTCATAGCTTGCTCTAAATTTTTTCCAAAAATCATTTTTAGGTACATAAGTATCTATTTAATCAGAGAAACACCAAAATTTTTCCAAGATTCAACCACTAGCTAGGAACGGTCATGCCCGCTGTTTTGACCGCATTTTGAAACGGGCATGAAAATTTAAAAAAAAAACAAAAAATTGGAAAACTTCGCATTGTGTCATTATATGTGACCATTTTACCAGGAAAAATCATAAACTTGTAACACGGTAATTATTTTAAAAAAAGTGTTCTCAGAAATGAGCTGTCATGTGTGGAGATTCATGGCTTTCAAGCCAAATGATCAATCTTATGGTAGCATTCATGGCATAGTTTGTTCAAATGATCTCATATCATGCACAACGGTGCATATTGGAATGGCAAACAATGTTGCCTAAGGAAGTTCTCATTTTCTTTGGACGAAAAATACATTTTCCATTTTTTGAGTGCCCAAAATGAGTTTTTTGTGAAGGACCTACCATATATTTGTTGCAAAATTGGACCAAATCAATTTTCTAAAATATTAGGGCATATTTAATGCACAATTGACAAAATGTTTGGGTGTCAAACGTTTTGATCCACCTCTCAATAAAAAGACAAATTTCCGCCGATTTAGCTGGAAATGGGTCAAATTTGAACTGTAGGTGCCTTATAGTTTGCTCATTATTTTTTTCCAAAAATCATTTCTATTTACATAAGTATCTATTTAATCATAAATACATGGTTTGGTAGCGAATGTCGAGGTTTGGACGGTGGCCGAGGGCCCCAACTCCAGAGCGCGTAAACTCGCATGCCCGTCGCGTGGTCACCGCATGACCGTGGTGTTGCCATGTGGTCTGGGTGACCTAGGCTTGTCTAGTGGGATGAGCACTCCCTAGGTAGGTGCTAGGAAGAAAATTAAAATAAAAGAATCTCACGAGGAGACCAAACTATGCTCAAACATGAATTAGCAGCCAAGTGTTTGATTAGCGGTACGAGAAATGCACATGGCCAATGGGCGTGAGTTTTCGCTGAGGATGATCATCTACTAAGAAGACTGTCTTCACAAATTTTCAGCTCAAATGGAGGAGCCTAGGTGGTACTTGCTTTGCAAAGTACCACACTCGGTAGAAATATGAATGGTGAAGCTGGGCTCAAAATAACAAATGGATTGACCTGAAATCTGGTGGAGGATGGTTATTTGGGCATAGGAAAGCATTGTAGAAAATTGATACAATTTGGACATGCCAAAGTGGTAGTTTATTCATAATGCTTTTCTCTAGCCAGAAACTTGGGAAAATTAGTGAGAGAAATTGGATAAATGAAATGAGCTAAAACTTGGTGTAGGTAAGTTACACAGCTATGGTCATGCCCTGGTAAATTTTCAGAAATAATGAAGCAATATATAATATAGTTGCTTCACAAACTGAAAATATGAAGAATAAAAGATTGGATGATGAGCTCACATGGTTTGTTTGATAGAGCTCAATTTCTGTGGAGAGTAATTATTTGAGCATATGGATGATTTGGAAAAATATAAGATCATTTGCATAAGCCTAGCTAGTACTTACTTCACAAAGCTTCTCTCTGGATAAAAACTTTGGAAATTTGCTGAGGAAGATTTACTAGGGAAATGGAGCTGAATATTATCATGTGGCAATTATTTGGGTATGTAAGAGTGCCCAAAAAGTTTGAGGGTAATAGGAGGGGTCTAGATAGCACTTGCTTTGCAATGTGCCAACCTGGCCATAAAATAGAAATTGAACCTGGGCTCAGATAGATGATTGGATTCAGCTGCAATTTGGAGGAGGGTGATAATTTGGGCATCTGAAGTCACTGTATAAATTTCATGCAATTTGGATATGTAAAAATGGTACTTCCTTCACAATGCTCTCCACTGAACAAAAAAATGGGAAAAATATTGAGGGAAAATGGCTAAATTAAATGAGCTAAAATTTGGTGGAGGGAGGTTCTATGGGCAGGGTCATGTCCTGGTAAATTTGCAGCAATTATAAAGCAATATAAAATATAGTTTCTTCACAAACTTAAAATATTACCAAAAACAAATATTGGATGGTGATCTCTCATGGATTGTTAGATGGGGTAAAATTTTGTGGAGAGCTATGATATGGGCACGCAAAAGACGTGGCAAAAATTCAACTATTAGGATATGTATAGCTAGTACTTCCTTCACAAAGCTTCTAGGTGGAAAAAAAATTGGAAATTTGTTGAGGAAGATTTACTAGGCAAATGGAGCTGAATTTTTCATGGGGCAATGATTTGGATAGGAAAGAGTGCCCAAAATTTTTGATGGCAATAAAGAATATATAAATAGCACTTCCTTCACAAAGTGATGTTCTGAACAGAATAGGAAAATGAGTATTGTTCAATTATTTTTGAACTTGGCAAGGAAGGTTTTTGACATATTTGATGAAGGTATGACCCAAAGAATTTATGAATTTTTTCGGAATTTTTGGAATAACATAAATATAGGTTGCTTCACAACCTAGGGCAAACAATGACACATGGACATGACACAAAGGCAAAACTAATGAGGTGGCACCTAGTCATAGCAATCCACCACAATTTACAAGGTCGTGATCAGCTAGAAATAAGGCAGCGGACCAGTGTTGTCTGCTTTACGACCATTTTATATAAGGAAATTACAAACTTTTTGACCAAAATGGTCGTTATGGTTTAGGTTTTGGAGCCCTCGGAACAGCTTACGACCAATTGGTCTCAAATGGTCGTAGATTTATGACCATTTCTTCCAGGGTCACTAACAGAAGGTCACAAGTTGACATATTTCTTGTAATGGTGTAAGGAACTGCAAAACACTAAGCTTGGGGATGCCCAGGCACCCCAAGGTAATATTCAAGGAAGAATCAAGCGTTTAAGCTTGGGGATTCCCTGGATGGCATCCATGTTCATCACATGGTATGAGTTTTGCTTGGAGCATCTTGTGCCATAGTATTTTCTTGCTCTGTTTGCTTTTTAGTTTGCCACAATCATTGTTTGCTGGACACAACTTTTCAGAGGGACACACATTTATCGTAATTTCTTAGAATACTCTATGTGCTTCACTTATATCTTTTGAGCTAGACAATTGCTCTAGTGCTTTACTTATATATTTTAGAGCATGACAGTGGTTATATTTTATAGAAATGTTTGCACTCTCATGCTTCACATAAATATTTTTGAGAGTACATAAATAGGAAGTGGTAATGTGCACGTGTTATAAGACTAGTCCAAGAAGGATAGGTATTCAAGGGGGATATCATAAAAACTTCCACATAGATCACTAAATATGAAACGCATGGTTAAATGATATTGATGTCATAATATGAATGGATATAGGTTCATGATCATTGGTTAGTAGAAGTATCGGTATTAAAGCTTGTTACTAACTTCTCATCTAAGTGTTGGTCATGGCATGGTGGAGAGGTTTGAGCATTTGTATATCTGATTGAAATCCTTGAGTGCTATTATAATCGATTGCGCGCAATGGTTAACTCTTACCAACCCATTCCCTAGGGGCGTGTGAGTAGTACTTTAATTGAAGGGCTAATAGGCTTTCACAATAAGTATATGAGTTCTTTATGACTAATGTGAGTCATGGATTATATGCACTCTTACCTTTTCGCACTTTGCTAGCCTCTTCGGTACTGTGCATTGCCCTTTCTCACCTCGAGAGTTGGTGCAACTTCATTTGTGCATCCAAACCCTGTGATATGATACGCATATCACACATAAGCCTACTTATATATTCCTCAAAACAACCACCATACCTACCTATTATGGCATTTCCATAGCCATTCCGAGATATATTGCCGTGCAACTTCCACCGTTTCGTTTTCATGACATACGTGTTCATTGTGATATTGCTTTGCATGATCATAGAGCTGACATGATATTTGTGGCACATCCACCATTCATCATTATTATAGATGTTACGCTAGAATAATTGCACATCCTGGTACACTGCCAGAGGCATTCATATAGAGTCATATTGTTCTTATTATCGAGTTGTAATTTTGATTTGTAAGAAAGTGTGATGATCATCATTATTAGAGCATTGTCTCATCAAGGAAATGATGATGGATACTATGATTCCCCCACAATTCGGGATGAGACTCCAGACAAAAAACAAGAAGAAAAGGAAAAAAGAGGCCAAAAAGAGCCCAACAAAAAATTAGAGAAGAAGGCAGAAGGGGCAATGTTACTATCCATTTCCACACTTGTTCTTAGCCATGTGCTTCACATAGAGAGTCTTCTAAGTTGTCACTTTCATATACTAGTGGGAATTTTTCATTATGGAACTTGGCTTCTATATTCTGATGATGGGCTTCCTCAAATGCCCGAGTTCTTCATGAGGAAGCAAGTTGGATGCACACCCACTTAGTCTTTGTTGAGCTTTCATACACTTATAGCTCTTAGTGCATCCCTTGCATGGAAATCCCTACTCCTCGCATTGACATTGATTGATGGGCATCTTCATAGCTCGTTGACTAGCCACATTGATGCGAGACTTTCTTCCATTTTTGACTTCCCTTATTAATCTCTATTACCGCATTCTATTCCACCTATAGTGCTATATCCATGGCTCACGCTCATGTATTGTGTGGGGATGAAAATATTGAAGTGTGTTATAAGTACGATACAGTTGCATGGTTTAACACCAGGTTGCTCATCATTATAATTATGCGGTAAAGGCAGAGTCATGTCACGCTAACATGATAAAGTGAGTGGGGATAACATTCGTTATGGATCGTATATTTTAAAAAAGTAATGATTATGTTTATTATATTCATGAATATTATTATGTTGATATTGTTACTTCATCATTTGTCAATAACTATACCGTCAAAGAGATTACATGAAAAACATGTTAGGTAGCATTTCACATAAAGAAATCTTCTTTATCATTTACCTGCTCGATGACGAGCAGGAATTAAGCTTGGGGATGCTTGATACGTCTCCAATGTATCTATAATTTTAAATTATTTCATGCTATTATATTATAAATCTTGGATGCTTTATATGCATTTCTATGCTATTTTATATCATTTTTGGGGACTAGCCTATTAACCTAGTGCCTATTGCGAGTTCCTGTTTTTTGCTTGTTTTGTGTTTTCATAAAATCAATACCAAACGAAGTACAAACATGATGAGACTTTACGGTGATTTTTTCTAGACCAAAAGGGGCCCTAGAAGGTTCGGGAGGAGGCCAATAGAGCTACGAGAGAGCCACGAGCTCACAGGGCGCGCCCAGGGGGGTAGGTGCGCCCCTTAGCTCATGGACCCCATACAACTGTGTTTGGCCTAATTCCACCTCTATAAATTCACATATATTCCCAAACCAACAGAGAGCCCCCCGAAACACTTTTTTTGCCACCGCAAGCTTCTCGTATTCTGCGATCCCTTTCGGAGGCCTTTTCCGGTACTCTGCAGGAGGGGGATCGATCATGGAGGGCTTCTACATCATCCTTGATGCCTTCTGATGATGTGTGATTAGTTTACCACACACCTACGGGTCCATAGCTAGTATCTAGATGCCTTTTTTTCTCTCTTTCATCTTCAGTACAATATTCTCCTCGATCTTCTTGGAGTTATATTCGATATAACCTTTTTATGGTGTGTTTGTTGGGATCCAATGAATTGATCAGGTTATTCATTGGGAGTAATTGAGTCTTTTCTAAACTTTTTTATGCATGAGTATGATAGCTTTATATTTCTCTCCAATCTATCCATTTGGTTTGGCCAACTAGATTGATTTATCTTCAGTGGGAGAGATGCTTTGTAATGATTGCAATCTTGTGGTGTCCTCACACAGTGACAAAAAGGGTAGCAAGGCACATATTGTATTGCTTCCGTTAAGGATAAAACGGTGGGGTTTATTCATATTGATTGGGTATACTTTGTCTACATCAGGTCATCTTGCTTAAGGTGTTACTCTGTTTCTCATGAACTTAATACCATAGATGCATGATGGATAGCAGTCGATTGGTGGAGTAATAGTAGTAGACGCAGGCAGGAGTCGATCTACTTGTCACGTACGTGATGACTATATGTGTGATCATTGCCATGAATAACGTCATAACTATGTGCTTTTCTATCAATTGCCCAACAATAATTTTTTTACCCACCGTATGTTATGTGTTCGAGAGAGAAGCCTCTGGTGAAAACTATGGCCGCCAAGTCTACTTTTATCATATAATAAAAACCAAAAATACCTTGCTGCAATTTATTTAATTTAATTTTTATTTTTATTTTTATATATCTATCACTATGAGAGTTAATCCTTGCAAATAACGACTTCAAGGGGCTTGGTAACCCTATTGCTCGCGTTGGGTGAGGGAGCCTGGACTAAGGGGTCCTCGGGCGTCTGGCCTGTTATCTATGGGCCGGACTGGTGGGCTGTGAAGACATGAAGGCCGATGATACTACCCGTGTCCGGATTGGACTCTCCTCGGTGTGGAAGGCAAGCTTGGCAAGCAATTATGAAGATTCCTTCCTATGTAACCCACTCTATGTAACCCTAGATCCCCCCGATGTCTATATAAACCGGAGGGTGTTGTCCGTAAAGGATAGAGTCATTACCATAGTCATACATGCTAGACTTCTAGGGTTTAGCCATTACGATCTCGTGGTAGATCAACTCTTGTAACAATCATATTCATCAAGATCAATCAAGCAGGAAGTAGGGTATTACCTCCATAGAGAGGGCCCGAACCTGGATAAATATCATGTCCCCTGTCTCCTGTAACCATCGATCCTAGACGCACAGTTCGGGACCCCCTACCCGAGATCCGCCGGTTTTGACACCGACATTGGGTGCAAGTATTTGCTTTTGTGTGTGTAGGTGATGTCGAAGGGAATTTCCTTGGTTCTCCTAGTGGTTCGATAACATTGGTTCCCACTGAGGGAAATATTATCTCTATCGTACTACTTCATCCCTCCTCTTTGGGGAAATCCCAACACAGTTTACAAGTAGCACAAGGAAAATGTTTAGGAAGAATCACAATAGTAACACAGACACACTTAATCAGTTACCTGAGCAAAAGATGTGATCTTACAAATGCAATAGGACGATGAAGTAGAGCATCCATCCGCTACATTCCTAGGGATAAGCAACACGGTGTCAACCCATGGACACTTCTACTCGTGAGCCGCGTTGGGATTTTCCCGAAGAGGAGGCGATGATGTAGTACAGTAGAGATAAGTATTTCCCTCAGTTAAGAACCAAGGTTATCAATCCAGTAGGAGAACCAAGCAACACCTCGTTAGCAGTACCTACACACAAAATAACTAATACTTGCACCCAACGCAAACAACGGGTTGTCAATCCCTCGGCGGTTAATTGCAAGGATTAAATCTTGTGGTGATAGACAGATAAATAAACTACAAAATAAAATAAATAAAACTTGCAACAAGGTATTTTTGGATTTTAATATATGATAAAAGTAGACCCGGGGGCCATAGTTTTCACTAGAGGCTTCTCTCTTGAAAATAGCATACAGTGCGTAAACAAATTACTGTTGGTCAATTGATAGAAACGCGAATAATCATGATGATATCCAAGGCAATTATCATGAATATAGGCATCACGTCCGAGACAAGTAGGCTGACTCCTGCCTGCATATCCAGCATGGATCCAGAGTATTAAGTTCATAAAGAACGGAGTAACGCCTTAAGCAAGATAACATGATGTTGACAAAGTAAACTCACGCATGAATAAAACCCATCTTTTTATCCTTAATGGCAACAATACAAATAAGTGTCTTGTCCCTTTCTGCCACTGGGATATAGATCACCGCAAGATTGAACCCATTACAAAGCACCTCTCCCATTACAAGAAAAATCAATCTAGTTGGCTAAACCAAATCAATATATCAGAGAGAAATACAAAGCTATAATAATCATGCATAAAAGAGTTTAGAGAAGACTCAAATAATATTCATGGATAATCTAATAACAAACTCACAATATTTAGGGAGTCCTGTATTAAGGGGTCCTCGGGCGTCCGGGCTATGTGACATGGGCCAGACTAATGGGCCATGAAGATACAAGACAGAAGACTTCCTCCCGTGTACGGATGGGATTCTCCTTGGGGTTGGAGGCAAGCTTGGTGTTCGGATATGATGATTCCTTCCTCTGGAAACCGACACTGTACAAACCCTAGGCCCCTCCGATGTCTATATAAACCGGAGGGTTTAGTCCGGAGGGATGATCATAATCATAATCATACAGGCTAGACTTCTAGGGTTTAGCCATTACGATCTCGAGGTAGATCAACTCTTGTAACCCCATATTCATCCAATATAATCAAGCAGGAAGTAGGGTATTACCTCCATCAAGAGGGCACGGACATGGGTAAACATCATGTCCCATGTCTCCTGTTACCCTCGTTCCTTAGACGCACAGTTTGGGACCCCCTACCCGAGATCTGCCGGTTTTGGCACCGACATTGGTGCTTTCATTGAGAGTTCCGCTGTGCCATCGCCAGAAGGCTCGATGGCTCCATCTGTCATCTACAACAATGCTGCCCTGAGGGAGGTCTTTCTCCCCAGCCAGATCTTTGTGTTCGGTGGCTTCGCACTGCGGGCCAACTCACTTGGCCATCTAGAGCAGATCGACAGCTACGCCCTAGGTTACCAGATTAGTTTTGGAAATATGGATTATGTCGCTGATGTCCGAGGAGACTTGATCCTCGAAGGGTTCGTGACCGCAACCTTCGCTCTGGCCTTAGATTCGGAGTGCATCACCGGGTCCGAAGACGGGATTCCCAAGCCTGCCGGACTCTCTGCAGCTATTGAGCCTAGTACGGGAGAATCGAAAGAAGTAGTGTCACCGGTCATCATCATGAAGCCAGACTCTTCTCAGAACACTGGTTCCCGGCATTCGGAGTCAGCATTGTGTGAGTTCGGCCAAGGATTTCCCTTCCTGCCGTACTACACAGACTCTCTTCTCCCTTGACAAACCTCGCCTTTAGGCGAGGCTCTGGACTTAATGCGATCCCTCGCCATTACAGTGGGGCCGCATCCGAACTACGCCCAGCCTGGACTAGGGGCTGAGAGCGAGGAATTTTACATCCTACCCACCACCCACTTCATAGCCACTATTGTCGGATGTGCGGTTCCGGCAAAACCCTTAAGGTTCGAACTCTTGGGTGCGCGCGAAGTCTTTTCCTCCTACCGATCCATGCCCTAGCTCACTAAGATCTTGCGGACAAACTCGACGAACTCGCAACACAAAAAGACAAGAGATTTATACTGGTTCGGGCCACCGTTGTGGTGTAATACCCTACTCCAGTGTGGTGGCGGTGGATTTCCTCTTGGGTTGATGATGAACAGTACAAGGGGAAGAACAGCCTCCTGAGATTGAGGTGTTCTTGTGGCTGAGGTAGGCTCTTGATTAGATCAGATCAAGTTGAGATGCCCCTACTGTGGTGGCTAGTTCTACTTATATAGGCCCTGGTCCTCTCCCCAAATATTGAGCGGGAAGGGAGCCAACAACAGCGGGCAAATTTGAAGGGGGACAGCTAGTCCAAGCTATCCTGACAAAAGTGGTCTTCGCCTGCAAAAGGCTCTGGTGGTGACGCCGTCTTGGGCTCCACGATGACCTCCATCCTGCCGTCCTTCTGGTCTTGGTCTCCTTGCACTGATATGGCAACCTTTGCCCGATGCCACGGTACTCCTCGCCTACGCTTGCCTCCTTAGCACCAAAGAGGAAACAAGGACGCTGCACGCGCTGGCACCCGCCTGGTGCCGATCATCATGGCTCACGTCACGAGAGCCTCGTGAGGTTTGCCCCGCCTTGATATCTCCGCTCCTCGCGAGCCTGCCTGACTAGGCCACCCCTGAGGAGGTCTTGCGTCGTCCCCCTCGCGAGGCTTGGCCCCTCGCGAGGGTCTTGAATGCTTTGTTGACGAAGATGGGCTGTACGGCCCGCTAACTTAGCCATGCCGTGGGCCGCAGGCAGGCAAGTCTGGGGACCCCCGTTCCCAGAATGCCGACAGTAGCCCCCGGGCCCAAGGTGCGCTTGGTCTTGGCTTCGCGGCGAAGCCAAGGGTCAAGTACGGAGCGCCACGAGCCCCAAGAGCATGTGGCCTCGGTTGACGCGTGGCGGTTGATTGGACGTGGGCGTCTCCGCTTCCCCACGCTGCCTTGGCAACTGCACGACTTGACAAGTCCCTGCGACATGCAAGGAAAACCATCATTACCTGCGATCGTGGGAGGCGCCGGTTGGCCTTCTTTTGCTATAAATGGGGAGGGGGCGGAGCCCCCGTCGCCCATCTCTTCCTTGCTTGTTTGCTTCTTCCTCCTCGCTCCACCGCCAGTTGCAATGGCGCCTATCAGAAGGTTCTCCGCTGAAGAGAAGGGAAAGGCCCCGCGCGATGATCCGGGGCCGCTTCCACCAAAGAAGAGGTTGGTCCACCACCTGATGAAACAATGATGCAGGTTGTGACGAGGCCTTGGTGCGAGCGGCCTCCTCCAGGGTATGTGCTTCCCTTGTATGCCGGAGCCGAGGGTTCAGGAGGACGGAGAAACGAGCGGCGTCACCCGCGTCGCGCCCGTGGTCGCCGCGCCTTGGCGACAAGCGTTGTCGCCCCTGGAATCCACGCCGTGGACTCCTCGCGCGAGCTTGTGCTATGGGCGCCGATGCCTCCAAGCTCTTGGATCTGCTTCCCGCGGTTCTTCTCCGACGTGATGCCGCCGAGAGGGCCTCTCGAGCTCTGGTTGCAAAGACGCCGATCGCGACACTCCGGCCATCGAAGCGAGTAGATCGGCGGTCCCCACCGGCAAGATCTTCATGACTCATGGCTGGGGAGAGGTCGCTGGTCTGCTGCGTCGAGGGTGCCCTCGCGATCCACTTCGAGTACGACGGCGCCTCCACGCTCTTCTTCAAGGTCTTCGATGAGGAGGGCTACTGCCTGGAGTGCTGCCCCGGAGAGGAGCGTCAGGCTGGCGCGTGCTCCGCTCGCGGCCACACCAGCAGCAGCAGCCCTTGGGAGTCCAGTAGCTCTCGTCAGCTCTACGAGACTCCGGAGACGAGCGACGATAGCTACGTGCCCTCGAGCTCTCATCGCGCTTGGAGCAGAGCCGAGGCGTCCGGCCATCGCCACCGCTGATCTGGATGGGGTTGGCGCCGGCCTCCCGTGGCCCACTGTTGGTGATGGCGTCCGCCGCGGGAGGGTGTAGATAGGATCCCTCTTAGTTCTAGCTTTTGTTCCCTGCGAAGAATCATGAAGTACCACATGCGGGCGTGTAAAGGGTATGTAATGTCTTTTGCGCTCATCTTCCCCGTTATGAAAATTTGGTGAACGCATGTCCTGTTAAGGCTCGATCCCCCCTTTCTTCCCTCGCGATAGCTTGTTGCTCTCTGTTGTGAGTCCCGGTCCCAGTGCAGGCTACAGCCGTCGCTGGTATGCCAGGTCGCGTGCCATGGTCAAGGCCAGGAGGTGTGCAGCCCGAGGTCCAGTAAGAGCCCCTGAGGCGTGATGCTCAGGAGGTCCCCCTGAGCGCTCAAGCAGCCATGGTAAGGCAAGAAAGGGAGTTGACGTGGCCACAATGGGGCTGCGGTGAGGGTGACCCTTAGGCCCCAACATTTAGCTGATCCGAGAGCGGGACTTATCTTGTCGATTTCATGGAGATTCCTGGTGGTGCGCTAGGCCTGCGCGCTAGATTGTGTGGCATAGCTAGGCCGGCCCATACGAGTTTCCCTCTTCCCATGCTCTCCTTAGTGCTCTACGTCCTCAGGTCCCGGCCCTCAAGCAAGCTGAGCCGCCGCTTGTATGCCAGTTCGCGATGCCGTGATCAAGGCCAGGGGGTGAGGGCTGGAGAGCCAGTAAGAGCTCCTGAGTCGCGATGCTCAGGAGCCCCCTTTCAACGCACAAGCGAATTGCACGAGAGAAAAGGAGACTCATGGTGCCGCCTGCTATCCTCCTCATGGGAACCCTATGAACAGGCACAAGAAGAAACACGATTTGTCGTTATAGCTGACAGCCTGCCGCTGGTTGTTCCGCAAAGAGGCGAGGGCACAGAGGGCCTGGTGAGGTGACGTGCGCGGGGCGTGCCGTGAGCCAGAGCTCGACCGCTCAGATTTGTCGACGTGGCAGGGACGGACCCATGCACCAGCGCCGTGCCAATGTGAGGAGGCCCCGTGGGAGGCGACGATCGAGCAGGTGATAACCGTAGGCAGGTTAAGCATGGAAGGCAAATCAGCTTGGGTAAATGCAGGAAGATACATGCCACTGGGTCCGGCCCGAGCGGTTTGGGGATGATGCCGCCCGAGGGGCGCCCCCAACATGGTAAGCTAAAGACATAAGCAAAAGGGATACATGCCACAGGGACGGACCCATGCGGCCTGGGAATAATGCAGCCAGGCGCTCCCAGCTAAACGAGCTTGGAAAATGTCACCTGGTTCTGTAGATGAAGTAGAGTTGGTGCAGCTGAAGGCGTGCGTTGAAGCAATGACTCTTCATGAGCCACCGGGGCCCTGAGCCTCGGGAGGTTCTGGGGGCTCAGGAGGTTCCTTGAAGACTGTCTCCATTTCTTCCAGGACGACGTGGTACCTGGCCTCCTGAGCCACCAGGACGCGCCACATGTTGCGCTGATAGGCTGACGCCACGCTCGGCAAGCCGAAGGGCATCTGACGTAGCTGTGTGGCGGGCCCTCATAGCAGCCAACACGCCGAAGGCGAAGCAGCTCTGAGATGCGGCCCTGTTGAGCCCTGGGACGTCGATGCAGACACGCATCCCAGCATCCTTGCCTGGATGGGGAGCTGCGCCTCATGAGCGGCGACTCTTGCGTCTTGCAGTTCCTGAGTGGTCTTGGTGATGAACTCCTGAGTGGTGGGCACTCCTTGCCATGTGTTCTCCTAAGGGAAACGTGCCGTGAAGCACGCCTCCAAGTGGTGCCCAAGCGCCTCCCTCGTGAGGTTGGCAAGGTCTGAGGCCCTCCAGAAGAGAGCCCCTGAGCCCTGCCCGAGGAGGGCGCCGGGCGTGCCTTCCTATGTAGTGTAGGGAGGCGCCCTTGAAGCGGGCGCTGATCCTGACGAGGCTCCAGCTACGTCGCCACCCTTCTGAGATTCTGCTCGGCGCAGCTGCTTCTTCTTCTTGGGGAGGGCCTCAGGAGGGCCCTCGCTTTTGCGGTCGGGGTCGTTGATTGCTGCAGCTTGGAAGGCGCGCTCGAGGGAGCACACCACATCTCTCTCTTCACATGGGACCGTGATGATTCCGCCTCTTCCCGGCATCTTGAGGACGTTGTAGCCTTGATGGGTGATTGCCGTGAACTTGGCCAGGGCCACATACCCGAGGATGGCATTGTACGGCAGGCGGATGTGCGCGACGTCGAAGTCGATGAGCTTGGTGCGGTAGTTCTTGCGCTCCCCGAAGGTGATAGGCAGGCGGACCTGCCCTAACGGTGTGGTGGAGCCGTCGGTCAATCCTGAGAAAGGCTTGGTAGGCTGAAGCTGCTCATATGGCACTTGGAGGTTTTCGAACATGTCGACGGACAGGACGTTGAGCCCTGCACCGCCGTTGATGAGGGTCTTGGTAACTTGCATAATGCTGATGACTGGTGAACAAAGCATCGGGAGAGCGCCAGCGGTGGCTGGGCACTTGAGCTGATCCGTCGAGTTGAAAGTGATGGCGCATTTGGACCACTTGAGTGGGCGCGTGGCCTCGAGCCTGGGGAGCACCGCGTTCACTTCACGAGCGAACTGTTTGAAGATGCATTGAGAGGCTGGGGCCTGCGCGCCGCCCAAGATGCAGGCGATTGCACGAGGCTCCTTGAAGCCCCCAGCCCCCTCATCCTGATGGTGATCGTCGTTCCTTCTTGGTGGCGGCAGCGGGGGAAGACCGGCGTTGCCCTGGGGGTGATCCTCACGAAGCTGGTCCCTCTAGGTGCCCTCACGAGGATGGTCCTACCAGCGGTCCTCACGAGGCCTGTTGCGCCACTCCTGGCGCGGGCCACGGTCGTCCCGGTGTCTGCCTCCATGTCCTCCTCCACGGCCGTAGCCCCGGTCGCTACGCTCGGGGCGTCGACCGAAGCGTCCTTCACGGATGGCTCTGAGCTCTTGACAGTCACTAGTGTTGTGGGTGTTCAAATTGTGGAAGGCGCAGAATGGTCGGCTGTTCTTGGATGACTCAGGCTGATCTCTGCCCCACTTGGTGTCGGGCTCCGCTGCGAGCACTGCCGCTTCCTTGCGCTTCACGTCCTTGGCCTTGGCTTTCTTCTCCTCTGTGCCTGCGGCTTGCAGCTCGAGGAGGGAGAGGCGCCCCTCCTCAGCTCTTGCGCACTTGGTCGCCAGGTTCAACAACTCCTGAGATGTGCACAACTCCTCATGGATAGCGAGCTCTTCCTTCATCTTGATGTCACAAACGCCGTCTGAGAATGTGGAGATGATGGCCTCGTCCGTGACCTTGGGGATCTTGAGGCGAGTGTTGTTGAAGCGCTGGATGTACTTCTAGAGGGTCTTCCCTGGCTGTTGCTTCATGCGGTGCAGGTCACCTGCGGCCGTGGCGATCATGGTGCCACAGAGATTGGCGACGAAGCGGTCGCGCATCTCATCCCAGGAGGAGATCGAGCCGTGTTGTAGGTTCAGGAGCCAGGAGCGGACACCATCCTTGAGAGCCATAGGGAACCAGTTCGCCATGACCTTCTCTTCGCTGTTGGCTGCTTCGATGCTCAGCTCGTAGAGCTGCAGGAACTCCGCGGGATCGGAGGTGTCGTCGTAGCGGGGAGGCAGATCCGGCTTAAACTTGCCTGGTCAGGCGACGCTACACAGCTCGGGGGTGAAGGCGCGGCAGCCGGCTGTGGTTGTCAGGGCCCGCCTCAGAGGTGGAGCTTGGTCTTGATGAGGTCCGCGCGGCGCCACCGCAGGAGGCGCGCGGTCTTGACGAGGCGGCGCGGGGAGCGCAGGTGCAGCTTCTCGCGGCCGAGGGATTTCTTGGCAGCTTCTCTCTTCGTGCACGGGCACCGGACGTGGCGGATCACGCCATGGGCCCGTGCGCTTGGTGCCAAGGCATAGTCTTGGGGCAAAGGTGGTGGAGGCGCGCCATGAGCCACGTCACCTGTGGCTGGATGAGGGTGAGGTAGAGAGAGGGACGGCACCAGGGAGCCCCCTGCGGCACGGAGGAGCTCGGCGACGCGGCCGAGCCACTCCTCGTAGAGGTCGTTGACTGGGCGGTAGCGCAGGATCTCGTTCACCGCGAGGAGCACGGCTCGCGCCTCCATGGGAGCGCGGCATGCATGAGACGAAGAACCAGTCGGGGTCAGCGACGGAGTGGCGGTGCGGTCGTGCTTCCATACCGACGGATGCAGCAAGGACGCCTATTGCTCGTTCCCAGCCGGGCCGGTGGCAGCGTTGGCGGCGGGAGATAGGAGCCGTCTGAACAACGCGGGCGGTGAGGGCAGCCCGGCGCTCAGCTCGAGCGCGGCGAAAGGGAAGCTACGGTGAACCCCTACCTGGCGCGCCAAATGTCGGATGTGGGGTTCCGGCAAAACCATTAAGGTTCGAAATCTAGGGTGCGCGTGAAGTATTTTCCTCCTACCGATCCACGCCCTAGGTCACTAAGATCTCGCGGACGATCTTGACGAACTCGCAACACAGAAAGACACGAGATTTATACTGGTTCAGGCCACCATTGTGGTGTAATACCCTACTCCAGTGTGGTGGCGGTGGATTGCCTCTTGGGCCGATGATGAACATTACAAGGGGAAGAGCAGCCTCCTGATGTTGAGGTGTTCTGTGGCTAAGGTAGGCTCTTGATCAGATCAGATCAAGCTGAGATGCCCCTAGTGTGGTGGCTAGTTCTACTTATATAGGCCCTGGTCCTCTCCCCAAATATTGAGCGGGAAGGGAGCCAACAACGGCGGGCAAATTTGAAGGGGGACAGCTAGTACAAGCTATCCTGACAAAAGTGGTCTTCGCCTGCGAAAGGCTCTGGTGGTGACGCCGTCTTGGGCTCCACGATGACCTCCGTCCTGCCGTCCTTCTGGTCTTGGTCTCATTGCACCGATATGGCAACCTTTGCCTGATGCCTCGGTACTCCTCGCCTGCGCTTGCCTCCTTAGCACCAAAGAGGAAACAAGGACGCCAAGGCGCAGCGCTCACCGGTGCCGATCGTCATGGCTCACGTCACGAGAGCCTCGTGACGTTTGCCCCACCTTGATATCTTTGCTCCTCGCGAGACTGCCTGACTAGGCCACCCCTGAGGAGGTCTTGCATCGTCCTCCTCGCGAGGCTTGGCCCCTCGCGAGGGTCTTGAATGCTTTGTTGACGAAGATGGGTTGTACGGCCCGCTAACTTAGCCACGCCGTGGGCCGCAGGAAGGCAAGTCTGGGGACCCCCGTTCCCAGAACGCCGACAATTATCGAGGACATAACCGACATGCTTGATCGCAACTCCGAAGATTTCTATGGCATGGACATCGATGCCGGAAACAAACAAAGCCAAAACCACCTCACACCGGACGCTGGGCGGCCACCTCCACATACGACATATACATGGTGGATACGCCAAAAGAGGATGGCGACGAAGGAAGCAAAGATCCAATCAAGTACAATAACACTGATAAACCACCAAAGTGGCGTCATCAGCAGGGCCTTCACGCCGCAGACACGAAAACAATATCGGCAATGGAGATGATAACACTCCGGAGAATGCCGAAGACCAAGACGCCCCCATCGAACCAACATCTGAATAGGATGATAGGGAGGAGGAGCAGGGTAACCCTGACGAGCCAGTCGGGAACGATGACTCGGAGGACAACAATTATACGCCACCCTCCGAAAATGAAATAAGCCTCGGCAACGAAGACTTCATCATGCCCGAGGAACCCCTCGAGCAAGAACGCTTTAAAAAACCGCGAGGATCCTGAAAAGGAAGCAACAATGGCTTCAAGCCGAATAGGATACGCTCAACGACAGATCGACTAATGTCCTGGCAGCCGACGAATACGGCCTCGCACGACCAACTAAAAGCTACTCGTAGCGCAAGTTGCTACCCAGATTTGACGTCGAGGCTCGGGAGCCCATAGTATCAGTGCGTAACGCAACTGATAAACCAGACCGACCACCGCGTGGCCGGGACCGAACGGCTACCCAAGCCGGGCACCAGTTTACATTACCCCGCCATAAAGGCAGGGAGATAGCGGCCCAGGGCTACACCTACAACCTACAGCAAGACCTGGACACTAGGGCAGGCCTAGCCAGATCAATCTACGGGTCAAGGGGACGTGCCCCAACATGAGAAGACAGCTATCAGGACCGGCGTGACCAACACGAGCTCACTCGGGGTGCAAACCGCATAAGGACGTCCACCGAACTCCGTTGGGATGTGACCCGTTATAGAGGCACTGCACACCCCCTATACTTCACTGAGGAGGTAATGGAGCATGAATTCCAAGAAGGGTTCAAACCAATGAATATCGAATCATATGATGGAACAACCGACCCCGCAGTATGGATTGAGGATTTCTTCTCCATATCCACATGGCCCGTGGCGATGACCTACATGACATCAAATACCTCCCACTAAAATTAAAGGGACTAGCCTGGCACTGGCTAAATAACCTTCTAGAAAACTCCATTGGCAACTGGGAAGACTTGGAAGACGTCATTCATGACAACTTCCAAGGTACATATGTCCGGCCTTCGGACGCCGATGATCTCAGTCACATCATCCAACAGCCCGGAGAGTCGGCCAGGAAACTCTGGACTAGGTTCTTAATTAAAAAGAACCAAATTATCGACTGTCCGGACACAGAAGCCCTCGCGGCCTTTAAACATAGCGTCCGAGATGAGTGGCTGGCCCGTCACCTCCGCCAACAAAAACCAAAGTCCATGGCAGCTCTTACCGCACTGATGACCCACTTTTGCACGGGAGAAGATAGCTGGCTAGCCCGAGGGAGCAATAGCACCAGTGATCCTGGAACTTCCGAAACCAGGGACGGCAATGGCGAGCCACGACGCGATAAAAACAAGCGTCGAAACAATGATGTAGGAACCCAAGACACGGCGGTCAATGCCGGATTCAGTGGCTCCAAATCTGGTCAACGGAAGAAGCCATCCAAGGCAAACAAAGATGGTCCATCCAGTCTAGACAGGATACTAGATCGGCCCTGTCAAATTCATGGCAGCCCTGATAAACCCGCCAACCATACGAACATAAATTGTTGGGTTTTCAAACATGCTGGCAAGCTCAATGCCAAACACAAAGGGAAGGGGCCGCATAGCGACAGTGAAGACGAAGAGACTCGCCAACCGAACACCGGGGGACAGAAACAATTTCCCCTCAAAGTACAAACAGTAAACATGCTATTTGTGATGCATGTTCTTACAAGGGAGCGTAGGCGCGCACTACGAGACGTCTACGCCATAAAGCCGGTCACCCCAAAATTTAACCCATGGGCGGCCTGCTCGATCACTTTTGATCGTAAGGACCACCCAAGCGGTATCCGCCATAGAGGTTCGGCAGCTTTGGTCCTCCACCCAATCATTGATGGATTCCATCTCATGCGAGTTATTATGGACGGCTGCAGTAGCCTTAACTTACTCTATTAAGACATTGTTCGCAAGATGGGCATGGATCCCTCAAGGATCAGGCCCACCAAAAATACCTTCAAGGGAGCAATACCCGGCGTAGAAGCTCACTGTACGGGCTCAATCACATTGGAAGTCATCTTCGGTTCACCAGACAACTTTTGGAGCGAAGACTTGGTCTTCGATATCGTCCCGTTCCGTAGAGGATACCACGCACTGCTTGGGCAAACCGCTTTTGCTCATTTCAATGCGGTCCCGCACTACACCTATCTAAAGCTCAAGTTCCCGGTCCACGCGACGTCGTCACGATTAACGGAAACAAGGAACGCTCCCTCCGGAGCGAGGAGCATACCACGGCCATCACAGCCGAAGTACAAAGCGGCCTCATCAAACCACATACCTCATCGGCCATTAAGCCACCGGCCTCTACTACACAAGACCAGTCAATTTTAGAGCTGGATTAGCAGTTCTGCCTCCGTTGTTCGTCGCATATGCCCGCGAAGTTCGTATCGCTAATACATAATTATGCACTTAAA
Organism: Aegilops bicornis; assembly: GCA_021605145.1. Lineage (NCBI taxonomy): Eukaryota > Viridiplantae > Streptophyta > Magnoliopsida > Poales > Poaceae > Aegilops > Aegilops bicornis. The sequence goes on along the minus strand of CM038672.1, from coordinate 292,093,812 downwards.
ATACCTTGGTCATCGGCGGAGGCACAATACGGACGGGCCTACAATACGGTTCGCCCTCCTACACTCTCCTTCTCTTTTTCCTAACTATTTCTTATCTTTTTCCATAGGTGAATTAAAACCTGTTCATCCTACGGACTTACAAGGACTCTTTCGGAGCCCGGTTTCCTCCAAGTAACCAAAGATCGCTCCTTTTAAGGAATGCTCTTTGCTAAGGTAAAGGCAGCGCAGACGTGCGACAGGAGGTCCAAAAGATTTTTTGTAGACCAAACACTCTTTTTAAAACCTGTATAGAGCCTTTTTTCCTCAGCTTTCGACCCCTGGCATGTCAAATGACCTGGGTAGTGGTGTTATAATCTGTAAGATTGCGTTCGACGTATCAATCAGATTCCAGTGAACATAATCCGTCTTTAGTACTTACTTTTCCTCGTTGAACTTTATTTTTTGCTTCTTCGGTTGTTTCACACACACCTCGGCACTAAATCGCCAGGGGCTCGATACAGCAACATATTGGTTGCCCAAAAGTTCGAACAGCTCTACAACACACTTCGGTGTCACGAGTTTGGCATTATATGCATCAGCTCCGAGTCATGTCTTTGGTCAATAGTTGGGTTGCCCGACTCCTGTGCTTACTACCTTATGTTCCGTCTTATCGGCTAGGGTAGTAAAGAGAGAACTACTGTGATTGTGTTTCCGATTCACCTGGTTAAGCACCTTAGTAGACTGACTGTCATGCGGCGAGAGCTGGTCAACCACTCGGCAACTTGTTAAAATCTTTTGTGATTTCTTCCGTATAACACGAAGGACCGTTTTCCGGTCACCTATGTAACACAGCCATATTCGGATAAACGCGTACATACCAGGGGCTACATCGTAGATCCACCATCAGACTCCTATGGCTAAGTGAAAGTGTTAAAGCCCTATAGTCTGATTGCCTAGTTCGCTGCACTGACACCTCCTTCACGGACCAAGACGTTGGGTCAAGTGTGGTCAGGTGCTATTCCGAACGCCCCCATATTATATGCGAGGGGGCTGAAGCCGACAACTGGCAGTCTTTCAGATTACAAAAAAAATGGCTGCACACGAGGAAATAACTTTTAGGCAAAGGTATCAATACAACATAGCCTTAATGTATCATAGTACTGTTTCACAATTTTGGTACATTCACTCGAACATAATATTCTTTGAGCACTGACCCTCTATCAAGCGGGCGCCCTCTAGGACATCCTCGAAATAATGCTCTGGTGTGCGCTGGTCCTTGCCTTCGGGTGGGCCCTTCACTGCAACATCGGCGGCCTTCAACTTTGCCAAGTATATCTTGATGTGGGAAAAGGCCATCCGTGCACCTTCTATGCACGCCGACCACTTAACAACGTCGATACGCGGCACTGCATCAACAAGTCGTCGCACCAAGCCGAAATAGCTGTTCGGAATTGGTTCAGCCGGCCATAGCCGGACCACGACGCCCTTCATGGCAGCTACGGACATCTTGTGGGCTCGCCCACTGGGCCATCTGTTCGTTTAGCAACGCCGGACGCCGTGCCACATTGAATTGTGACCAGAAAAGCTTCTCCGTGTCACGTCCTTCCTATGCTCGGAAGAAATGCGTCACGTCGGAGACATTCTTCGGGAGGTCCAAGAGCGCATATGGAGAACTCCATAACTGATTAAGCAGAACATACTTCGGGTCGCCGAACTTAGTCTGCAAAAGAAAGGGCTTACCAGCCGCTATCTCCCCAGCTTGCCGGATCTCCTCCCGAGCTGCTCTAGACTCGGACCGTGCTTCTCTCGCCTCTTGTAAGGCCTTGTCGAGTTTGGCTGCCTTGGCTTTGTTATCCTCCTCGAGTGATTGGCATTTGCCAGTAGCATCTTTTAGCTCTCGCGCCATGGTAGTTATTCTCTCCTCGCACTGGCGCCGAGTGGCTTGTTCGGCCTTTAAATTAGCAGCCGCCTTCTTGGCAGCCGCATCGCTCACCCTGGCCTGCTCCTTGGCACGGGCAAGCTTAGCCCGAAGGGTCTCAACCGCGGCAGCACCATCTGCATTTATGCATGTCACAGTGTATCATTTTCAGCTTCGTGCTCATACTATTATACATGCATAAGCTGGCTGTCCCAAAACATACCTTGTGCCTCGTCGAGCCACCTGTTAATAAGAGCAATGTCGTCATCAGTTGACTCATGTTTATGCTTTATATCTGCAACTTCCGCAGCCTGGGCGGTCGCCATTGACATAACAGCCTGTTTTCAAATTAATTATGTTACTTCCTGAGGCATATCTTTTTGATCCTCTGATCGCCTCCTTGTGCAAGCCATCCAGAGTCTCAGGGGCTACTATCTATCCACAGGCACATTTTGCATGTAAAGAGTGGTTATGATGTTACATTGTATACCTCGAAGCCTCTCAGCAGGACCGTGAAGGCTTCATTCAATCCGCTTCTCGCGGACAGAATCTTCTCAACTACCGTACCCATTAAAGTACGATGTTCCTCTGAGATGGACGCACTTTGCAACATGCCCATCAGCATATCTGGCACCTCCGGATTCCTGGAGGCCGCTACGGGGGTACGGACTCCCTCTACAGGGGTATGCTTACTCGACCCTAGAGCCGCCTTCGGCTGTAAACCAGATAGTTCAGGGCCCTCACTGTTGGTCCCCTTGGGGGCTAAGAGCCCTAGACCCTTGGCGACCAAAGCATCACCTTCGGGTGCTGTCTTCTCTGTTCCCCGCGCCACTTGATGGTCAAGGGAAATCCTCCGAGACGACACCTTGAAATCATCCGCCTTAAGGGGCGAGGAAGCCTATGGAGGTGTCTCTCTTTCCATCATCTCTAGAAGCAAGTCCCCGAGGAGAGTACTGTTGGGGAAGACCGCGGGCCGGACTGCAAACATATATTTTAAATGTTACCCTTGTAACCCAAAAAGAACGAGATATGTCTGGAGCACCCTTGTTCACTTGCGATTCAGCGAATGGGTTGTCCTTTCGGAGGTACTGTGCGACAACATCGTCTTCCAAACCCGAACCATCTGACAGGGATATCTTCCCTCTATTGGGTGCCTCCGCCTCCAGGTCTTCAAGGGCAGTCCTTTTCTTCCCGTGGGGAGAGGGGATATCACCTTCTTCTTCCCCTTTGTCTTCAGAAGAGGGAGCTTCAGTCTCCCCGGACGTAGCGTCCAGTGTACCTTTAGGGTGGAGGTCACCTTTGGCCCTTTTGCGCTTCGCCTTGTCCTCCTTCGCCGGCATTTGATACGGCACCGGGGCCAGCATCCTTGTCAACACAGGATCGGTTGAGTCTTCGGGAAGGGGAGCTGAGCACCTAATTCGTTCCGCCTTCTTTATCCAGCCCTGGTTGAAGAATAGGTTTCTCAATACATCACTACGGGATAATCAACCAAGTTGCGTTCAAAAATTGAATGCTTACCGAGGTATCCGGATGGTTGCAGTCGAGGCCGATGTCTTCGGTTGTATCCGACCACTGCTTTCGAATCTCGAAGAATAGTTTCCACATCCCTCTGTGCGTTGTGCCGAAGAAGTGCTGAAGGGTCCGTGGTCCTTCCGGATTAAACTCCCACATGCGGAGAGGTCGTCTCTGGCATGGTAGGATCCGGCGGACTAGCATTACCTGGATCACGTTGATTAGGTCAGTGTCCTTTTCAATAATGCTCCGTATACGGCTTTGCAACATCTGCACCTCATCAGTTGATCCCTAGTCCAGCCCTTGTTAATCCATGATGCATGCCGTAATAGAGGGCCAGATCGGAACGCAGGCGTGTGTGCCCATTTGGTACTGCGGGGTTCGGTGATATAAAACCACTCCCGCTGCCATAAGTAGGAGGTTTCCGAGAAAGTGCCTTTTGGCCAAATAGTATTGACAAGCTTGCTCACCATGGCTCCGCTGCACTCCGCCTGCTCCCCATTGACTACCTTCGGCTTCACATTGAAAGTCTTGAGCCACAGGTCGAAGTGTGGGGGGACGCGAAGAAAATCCTCGCACATGACGATAAACACCGAGATGTGAAGAAAGGAATCCGGAGCAAGATCGTGAAAATCTAGCCCGTAGTAGAACATGAGGCTATAAACGAAGGGGTTGAGAGCGAGCCCTAGCCCGCGGAGGAAGTGAGAGATGAATACAACCCTCTCGCCGGGTTTTGGCATAGGAATAACCAGCCCCTTAGCAGGAAGCCTATGGAGGATTTCCGCCGTCAGGTACCTCGCCTCCCAGAGCTTCGCGATACCTTCCTCTGTGATCGAGGAGGCCGCCCACCTGCCTTGAGGGCTGGATCTGGACATGAGTAGGAAGGTTGTAGCGATTAAGTCGAGACCTGGGTGCTGGAGCTCAAGGTTGGACAGGCTGAGGAAAAGGTAGGCGCGGAGGAGAAAGACGGGTCTGTACCCCTTTGTAAAGGCCATGAATATCAAGCGCCTCCTCACGGGCCTTAAAAATCGCCTATTCCCAAGGCATCGTTCAAGCTACACTGTTGGATTACCCACGCCTGTATTAATAAGAATCCCGTGATAAGGGGGCATGATCTCTGCTTTGACAAGATGTGCCAATAAAGGCTGTGTCTCGTAACGTGGAGCTGGAGTCCGAAAGACGGTTCGAAATAATAACCAGCCAGGGACGTAACGTCTCGCCACGAAAGTTTTAAGTAGATGGGTGAAAGCACAAGTGCTTGTCAGCGTTCTGGGAACGGGGGTACCCAGACTTGCCTGCCTACGGCCTGCGACGTGGCTCAAGGGGTGGCCCAGCACGGCCCATCTTCATCAGCACAAGCTCAAGACCCTCGCGAGGGGCCATGCCTCGCGGGGCGGACGACAGGAAGCTTCCTCAGGCACGGCCTCGTCAGGCTGGCTCGCTAGGAGGGCGCCAGCCCGTGCAGTGTCCTCATTTCCTCTTTGGTGCAAAGGAGGCAAGCGCAGGCGAGAGCATCAAGCAAAGGCAACCATTTCAGTGCAACAAGACCAAGACCAACACAACGACAGGAAGGAGGTCATCGTGGAGCCCAAGCCGGCGTCATCGCCAGAGCCTTTGACAGGCGAGGACCAACTTTAGTCAGGATAAGTGTACTAGATGTTCCCCTTCAAAAATGGCCAACTGTTGGCGCCCTTCCCGCTCAATATTTGGGAAGAGGCCCAGGGCTTCTGCCTATAAATAGGACTAGCCACACGCAAGGTAGAGAGGATCGGAGGCCGAGGACGTTGAATCTAGAGAGAGAAAGAGAGAGAGAGTGACCGGATTCCCCCTAGCAGTTCGTCGCTCCGGCCGAGAACAGACCCTCGCGAGGCTGTTCTTCCTTGTACTGTTCATCATCAGCCCCTGAGGCAATCCACCACACCACACCCTGGAGTAGGGTATTACACCACAATGGTGGCCCGAACCAGTATAAACCTTGTGTCCCTTGTGTTGCTCTTTGTGTAGTTTAGATCCTTGCGAGGCGACGAGATGCAGGTTGGTAGGGGGTGAGATCTCCGCGTGCACCCCGGAGTTCGAACCTAGAGGGTCTGCCGGAACCTGAAATCCGACATTTGGCGCGCCAGGTAGGGGTGAGCCGGAATCTGCCTTCTGCCGCTTCGCGCCCCGTCGCATCGTCATCATCATGTCCGGTGACCCAGCGGGCAACCCTGATCCCTGGGCGGCCTAGCCCGCCCACGCAGAGCCGCTTGCCCCGGGCGACCCCATGCCCCCAGGAGCTCGCGGTCCGCAGGGCGCTGCGGGCCCATGAGCGTCTTGATCAGTAACGTCGGCTCTCACGCCTTGACAGCGCGGTCGGCGGCGAGCCTCGAACCACGCCCAGCCACGGCGCCCGTACACCCGACGGGAGCAGGCGAACTCAAGGGTCGCGCTCACGGTGGCGAGAGCTCTTGCAATGCGAGGCTCTCTTTGGAGGCGGCCGCGATGTCTTCTTTGGAAGGCGGGTGGCGAGCTCACAGGCTTCGCCGCATCGGGGGCTCACCCCTTCTGCACCCAACTGCCACCTCAGGTCCAGGGCAGGCCACGCGAAGGCCCCACGCACGCCCGCGCGGCTCCAAGCGGACTCCAAGGCCACTCCAATGCCAACCAGGCCGTCAGCACCGGGCTAGCAGCGGCGCTGCCTCCGCCCCCAGCCAGCGAAGGAGGACTCGCCACAGCCCACGGCCCCAGTGAGCCACCACGCTACCACCCCCAGGTGGGCGCCTCTAGCAGGGCTGCCTGGCACACGAGGCACTAGCATTCGGGATGGCGGCCCTGGAAGAGTACGTTCCCCACATGATGGATCAAGGGCACGCGCAGGAGGACGAACATGGCTCGCTCCTCGGCCCAAGCTGGGGGGACGAGGCACCCGAAGCTGAGCTCTTCCGGGAGCCCTCCGGGAAAGCCCCGTCGACCGCGCCGGAAGCAACGATTATCGGGTACCGCTAATTCCTCAGGAGCAGGCATACGTTAACCATGGATCGCATGAGGTACAGGTCGTCACAGCGGACGGCTGCCCCAATCCAGATTTCACGCCCCTCGGGAGGAGGGCGCCGGGGGCTGCAGGAGAGGGGCCGAGATCCGGCATCACCACCGCGGCGTTCGGAGCAAGGCGTCCTCAGGAGGTAGGCCCTCTGCCGGGGAGGTGCCTCAGAGCCTACCCCCGGCAGAGGATCCGTGGTCGTCGGGGGATCCACTGGCGACCGCTCTACCCCATCATCGGCGTCCTCGGTCTCCGGCCGTCGTCGATGGCACTAGAGTGTGGCGCAAGGCGAGGCCCTCGTCTGACGATATGGAGCAAGGCCGGTACCTGTGAAGAAGGTCCAGTACCTGTGAAGCTCGCCGCCCCATGACACTCTATGGGGACCCCGACTCATAAGTCGTGATCACCGAATGCACGTGTACAGTGATCCCAAAGATCAATGCTCACTGAACACACATAAGCTGAATAACAAGAGTCTTACATCCATACATACCGTCTTACACAAATTATGACCATTATGGTCAAGTCTTACATTGATAAAGCCTTAAGGGCTGAACATCAAATAAAACACAAGCAGCGGAAATCTTCGATGATAAGTAGAACCCATCCCATCTGCCTTAACCCTACAGGCATTACATTTGGAAGCGTCCTAGTTCGCATGTTCGTCTCCAAAGAACTCTTCTTGAACTCCGGTTCTTCCATGCACAGCCAATTAAATAACCAGTGGCAAGCCAATGAGTACTTTGAATGTACTCGCAAGCAACCCATGATTTGGTTCAATGTAACAATGCAATAGCACAACGAGTAAGCAACCTAGCATCAAGCTAGTTAAGATGCCCTATCAACTTATGAGATATGCATCAATGAAACATGGATAACCTTGAGAACAGGTTACAGATATCAACATAAATAGAGTTGAATCGATGCCATATCATGTCAAGTCTCCACCTTGACACAACTAGTTCCTTTCCACACACACATGCATTGTGATTTGTAAAATTTATGGACATAGTTTAAGTAGCACCTCCCAACTGCCCATGACCGTGGACACGGCTATTCGAATAGTTTGACACTCTGCAGAGGTTGCGCACTTTACCCACAAGATCCGAGAAGCTTTCGTGTCATCCACGATCCCGCAGTACCTCTAGCACTCGGGAGAAGCACCCGGTCATTACCTTTCCCTAGAGGACACTAACATAGGGTCCACTCGTTGATACACGACCCTCGTGTATAAGCAAAAGATCGTGGGACTCTGCCCTTTTCACATTACTTCGCATACACGAAGGGACCAACAGTGTGTCCGATGCCCTGTGAAAACAGTCATGGCCGCCTATCCAAGCACGACCCCGTACCAAGAGTGACCTCAAGTCACCCCCGTCACTAGTAATGTGGGCACCATGCTAGTATCAGCCTAAGTAATCAATAATGCCCCGTCCCATAAGGGGTAGAGTGGTTGCACATGTTTGGTTGGGACGGTAATCACACATAAATCTAATCCATCACTTTACACACACACCAAAAGCTCTCTTTGGTACACCACTTCTTCCTCAAGTGATGACTTTAGTTCAACATCTCCCAAGGGCATTAGGAGCACCCGATGGGGTTTTCAAAAGAACGTAACCATGAAGAGTTCATGGTACACATGCATCAACTAGTTTCTTGAAAATGCAATCATGAACAATGTAAAGTCATGAGTAGGGGGTATGCATCATGTGGTGGTTCACAACAAGTTTACCATCGTCACATTTCATCATCATGCAATCGGGTAAAAGGGTACCGATGAACAAGAGGGGTGTCATGGTCAAAGGACCGCTTACCTTGATTGGCTTGTTCTTCGAGGTCTTCAAACCCTTCTCCTCCTTCTCCTTCAGCAACTTCGTCAAATACGGGATCTAAACGCCGCAAGAAAATAATGGAAAAATAAGACTATAATAAAAACAGAAAAGTCAAAGTGCTCAGAAAAATGTCAACTTATTTTTGTAAAATACTAGGGTGAAAACTAAGAAGGGAAAAATTCTTAGTTTTGGTTTTGGAGTAGCAGAATAGGAGAAATGGATTTACAAAGGCATATTTAAATGCTTAAATCACATTTAAATATTTACAGTGAAGAAAAGGTTGTTGGATTTGAATGAAAGTTGCACCATTAAATAGGTTGCAATATCTTAGGAATTTAGGAATTGGAATTAATTTATTTGGACATATATTTTATCCTGTGGAATATTTGGAAAAGTGACAGAAAAAGAAAAGGAAAAGGGCCCTATGCCTCTTGGGCGGAATGTACCAAGCAGGCGATGAGGGCCCAGCCAGAGGCGGCTGCCCAACAAGACCGGTGCATCGCGCGCCGCCAGTTTAAACCTCGACAGGCGGGGCCCAAAGCGTCGGGGCGTGAGGTCGACGGAGGGGGCCCACGAGCGTCGTCGTCAACCCTGGGTCAGAGAGGGCGGCGAGCTCACCGGCGACGATACGGGGCACGGTGAGGTCGAGCGAGGGCACGGCTGTACTCAGCGTCGTGTCGCCATTCGGGTGGAGGTGGTGGACGTCACCGTAGTTTCCTGGTTCGTCGGCGACGAGGAGGCACGGCGGCGAAGCTTCGGGCGGCGGTGGCTCCGGCCGTTTCCGGCTGCAAAAGAGGCGGCGAAGAGAGGGGAAATGGTCGCGGCGGTTCCAGATCGAGGGAGAGGAGCGGCGGAGAGGGCCTGTACCCGGAGATCAACGGCGACCCGAGGCGGCGGAGCTCGAGCTCGATCTCGAGCTCGGGCGGCTCTGGAGAGGAACTGGGGGTGCAGGGGGAGGGTTTGGTGGTGCAGAGAGCGAGTGGTGAGGAGAGGAGGGCTCGGGGAGGCCTTTAAATAGACGAACAGCGAGGTCCCGTAGACCCGTGCGCCGGCGAGCTCACACTCGTCACTGCAGGGCTCGGGGGAAGAGGGCGTGGTGTCTGGGGTGTTCCTGGACGTCGACTACGTCAGGAGAGATAGAGAGAGGGAGTGGGGAGAGGCCAGAGGCGCGCGCGTGTGAGCCGCGACATTGGCGCGCTCGGGCGGCCTCTGTTTTCTAGCGCGGAGGCGCGGGGAGGAGGAGAGAGGAGGGGCCGACCGCGTAGCGTGTTGCGGACGCCGAGGCGCATCGGCAAGCGCGCGGGGGAGGCCCGAGGTGGTCGGAGGCGTCGGGCAGAGGGCTACAAAGACGGGAGCCAAGATCAGAAGCGCTCGGAAGCACCCAAATGGCCGGCATGGCATTTTCTATGCCTTATGGGCGTGACCAACCGTGTCCAAAGAGGCTCAAGGGTGGAGTAAACAAGTAGGGGAGGCATTGGATGCTCTGGATGGGCGGCCTGGGTGAGAAGAGAGGTGAGGAAGAGAGAGGAAGGGGCTGTCCAGAGAGAGAAAGTGGGGTTTTACCCATCCAATAATTGAGTTGTGGACTTGCCATTATTCTTTGGAGGTGAAAGGGGTCTAGGAGGAGCTGTGGTAAAAAGTTGAGCTCAAGGAGAATAGTTTTAATGGTCAAAATGGGGATTTTTGAAAAGTGGCAGAAGTTGTTTGATAAAGGTTTTGGCAAGCAAATGACTTCCAAATGCCATGAGACTCCACAGGGTGGAATGACACATACAATTAGGGCCCTCCACCAATTTGGAGCTTATTTGGGCAAAGTTGCCAATGCAACTTTTTAAACCCTAGAAATGAGCAGAAATAGACTTGTGTAGATCTAGTTGAGCATAACACTTCTCCTTGATGCACTACTTAGTGTAGTGGCCTCATTTGGTCATGTGAACATGCTCACAAAAGTTGGGGTTAAGGGGAGAAAGTTGGTAGTATGAACTTGCTCAAATATGATTCTGGCCAGAGAGGGTTTTGGGGCATTTTGGTGAACCAAAATGACTTTAATTGATATGAGGCTTTGCAAGGTGATCACAATATGCACTTGTGACTTGCTGGATTTTTCTTGGATTTTTATGAAATATTTCCTATAGAAATATTTCAAACCCTTGAAATGGGCAGAAATGGTTTTGGGAGGTTTTGTCCAATATTTTGATCATGACCATATGTTGAAACTCTTATATATGGGAAATATATGCCCACTGAGTTTCCACGATTTTTGTCAAATATTTTTAAAACAGTAAAATAATTTTTCCTATTAAAGACCATTTCTAGCCTTAAGAAAAAGCTTTTAAATAAAATAGGAAAATAGCTTTTAAAATTATGTTTTTGTGGTTTATGGGAGTCCTATATCTAATAGGATTCGAATATACCTTTTGAAAGATTTTTCACACCCCAAATCAAGCACATGCAGTGTAATTCTTAATTCAGGGGTTTTTGAAAAACTAATTTTTGAAAATACTATTTGGCCAAATTATTTTTGTAAGAAAATACCATATTGCTCTATACACATGGCATGCTCATTGCACAGAAGTTTGGGCAAGCAGATGAAGTATAGAAGGTGAAGCTATGTTGACTTTGAAGAGCACTTGAAAATCACAGAGAGAAAACCAACTCCAAGATAAAAAGCCAAATAATGCAAAAGTTTTTGTTGGTCCAAATTTTCATGCTTTATTAATGCAAATGAAGTGTTACAAAATGCAGGGTGTGACAGACCTACCCCCCCTTACAAGAATCTCGTCCCCGAGATTCCTAAGCTAGGCTTTAAAGAGATACGGAAACTCGGATCTAAGGTAGTCTTCGCGTTCCCGTGTTATACCTTCGCCGGTGTGGTTGCTCCACTGGACCTTGAAGTACTTGAAGGTGCGGCTTCGAGTGCGCCGTTCTGCTTCGTCCAAGATCCGGATGGGCCTCTCACAGTAAGTCAAATCAGGCTGAATGTCAATGGCTTGGTTAGCGACGTCCTTGTAAAGATCAGGCTTGCCTGGGACTTGGAGACACTTCCGGAGTTGTGACACGTGGAATACATTGTGCACATCGGATAGTTCAGGTGGCAGTTCCAATTGGTAAGCCACTTCTCCGCATCGTGCGGTGATCTTGAAGGGGCCAATATATCTCGGTGCGAGCTTCCCTTTAACGTGGAAACGCTTGGTTCCCTTAGGGGGGTTTACCCGCAGATACACATGGTCTCCGACTAGGAAGTTCACCTGCGGCGACGAGTGTCAGCATAGCTCTTTTGCCTTGACTTGGCGGTCTTCAGCCGCTCTCTGACTAGCTGCACTTGTTCTTCCGCTTCACGGAGAACATCAGGTCCAAAGACTAGCCCTTCTCCAGTCTCTGACCAATTGAGGGGTGTGTGACACTTGCGTCCGTATAGCACCTCAAATGGTGCCATCTGGAGGCTGGACTGATAACTGTTGTTGTAGGAGAACTCGGGAAAAGGGAGGCAATCTTCCCACCTAGCTCCTACTCCGGTTTCTTGAACTCCACCAACGTGGAACGTCCATTGCCGTTTCTCGCCGGCTGGCGATTGACAGCTTGAGCGATCATCTGGAGGGCTGCAGTGTTGGCTTGGCGTTCCTCTCGGAAGGCTTGGAGAAGATGAGCCATGTCCATGCTTGGAGGTGGTGGCGGTGGTGGGGCTTGTCCTTGGGTTTGGTCTGGTGGCTCCTGCTCCCGGCTTCTTGCTCTTTGGGTAGAGGTACCAAGACGTGTTACAACAGGCATCCTGTTTGAGCGGTCAAAGTCTCATAATTGGGAAAGATGGGGAAAGCAATATAGATGGGACGCCTAGTAAGGGGTTGGTATGACACTAATTTTTTCATGCAAGGGCCAAAAAGGCCAAACACATTCATTAAAGTCCAAATGGGTGATGTAGTAAACACAAGTTCCCGAAGGAAAGCACGACGTCCATCAAACACATCAAAAGCAAACACAACACTACATGGTTTCATATGAACCATTACAAGGACTCGACTTCGCATAGGGGTACACGACCTATCCTACCGTAGGGGTTATTAACGGGCATATCCGGACTGCGAATGATGCCTAAGTGGTGGAATGCTCGGTCGCGTAGTCTGGCTCTTCTGGGTCTTCCTCCTCGTCATCAGCTTCCTGACTTTCCTCTTCACTTGAAAGGGTGGGGGAGTGGAGGAGTTCAACACGGCGTTGCTTTGCCGGTGGTGCGAAGAGCTTGCGGTATTCCTTTGCGCTCATGTGGTGTTGCTGTGGTGGTTCTCCATCCTTTGGGGGTCTTCCGCCTCTGTATGCGATTGCGGGTTGTCCAGGGGGAGCACCTTCCTTCTTGATCCTATCCGTCTTCCCTTGTGCTTGGCATAGAAGTGCCTTGGTCTCATGAAGTTCCTTTCGAAGCTCCATTGATTCCGAGGCCAAGTGTTGTGCCAAGCTATCGGCACAAAGGCTGAAGTAGGTCTGGAATCGGAGTGGAAGTCCTTCCTTCAATGGTGGAGCTGGCGCGTTGCTCTCATCCTCACCTTCCTTCCGATAAGGCAAGAAGCGGGTTGCCAACTCGTCTGCCATCTCTGGAAGAAGGTCTCGGAGGCGGGTGAGTGCTTTGAGGGTTGCCGTCTCGACGGCAAGAACCAGTGTTGCCATCTGGGGTCCCTCAAAGAACCAACTGGTTGGAGAGTCATTAGCCTTCACGATCACTTCCACATGATACTCCGTCTCGGTGTCATTGATCCAATGCTCATGGTAGGTGAAAATGGGGCTCGGTGAAGCTGGCACTTCCTGAGGCTATCCTCGAGAAGCACGGGAAATCCGGTGGTCAGGAAGTCTTCGGGTACGGCAGCCATCTACAAAGGTTAAATGGGAGAGGTCAATAAGGGAATATATCTTGGGTTGGGTAAGCTTAGAAAAGAAGAGAAGTTTAGATGGTCTCAAGCTAACTAACGTCCATGCTAACTAAGGCTTCCTACAGTCAGGATGGCTCTGATACCAGCTCTGTGGGGACCTCGACTCATAAGTCGTGATCACCGAATGCACGTGTCACAGTGATCCCGTAGATCAATGCTCATTGAACACACATAAGCTGAATAACAAGAGTCTTACATCCATACATACCGTCTTACACAAATTATGACCATTATGGTCAAGTCTTACATTGATAAAGCCTTAAGGGCTGAACATCAAATAAAACACAAGCAGCGGAAATCTTCGACGATAAGTACAACCCATGCCATCTGCCTTAACCCTACAGGCATTCTGACTGGGAAACGTCCTAGTTCGCATGTTCGTCTCCAAAGAACTCTTCATCGAACTCCGGTTCTTCAATGCCCGCCAATTAAATAACCAGTGGCAAGCCAATGAGTACTTTGAATGTACTCGCAAGCAACCCATGATTTGGTTCAATGTAACAATGCAATAGCACAACGAGTAAGCAACCTAACATCAAGCTAGTTAAGATGTCCTATCAACTTATGAGATATGCATCAATGAAACATGGGTAACCTTGAGAACAGGTTACGGATATCAACATAAATAGAGTTGAATCGATGCCATATCATGTCAAGTCTCCACCTTGACACAACTAGTTCCTTTCCACACACACATGCATTGTGATTTGTAAAATTTCTGGACATAGTTTAAGTAGCACCTCCCAACTGTCCATGACCGTGGACACGACTATTCGAATAGTTTGACACTCTGCAGAGGTTGCGCACTTTACACACAAGATCCGGGAAGCTTTCGTGTCATCCACGATCCCGCAGTACCTCAAGCACTCGGGAGAAGCACCCGGTCATTACCTTTCCCTAGAGGACACTAACATAGGGTCCACTCGTTGATACACGACCCTCGTGTATAAGCAAAAGATCGTGGGACTCTGCCCTTTTCACATTACTTCGCATACACGAAGGGACCAACGGTGTGTCCGGTACCTTGTGAAAACAGTCATGGCCGCCTATCCAAGCACGACCCCGTCCCAAGAGTGACCTCAAGTCACCCCCATCACTAGTAATGTGGGCACCATGCTAGTATCAGCCTAAGTAATCAATAATGCCCCATCCCATTAGGGGTAGAGTGGTTGCACATGTTTGGTTGGGACGGTAATCACACATATATCTAATCCATCACTTTACACACACACCAAAAGCTCTCTTTAGTACACCACTTCTTCCTCAAGTGATGACCTTAGTTCAACATCTCCCAAGGGCATTAGGGGCACCCGATGGGGTTTTCAAAAGAACGTAACCATGAAGAGTTCATGGTACACATGCATCAACTAGTTTCTTGAAAATGCAATCATGAACAATGTAAAGTCATGAGTAGGGGTATGCATCATGTGGTGGTTCACAACAAGTTTACCATCGTCACATTTCATCATCATGCAATCGGGTAAAAGGGTACCGATGAACAAGAGGGTTGTCATGGTCAAAGGGCTGCTTGCCTTGATTGGCTTGTTCTTCGAGGTCTTCGAACCCTTATCCTCCTTCTCCTTCAGCAACTTCGTCAAATACGGGATCTAAACGTCGCAAGAAAATAAAGGAAAAATAAGACAATAATAAAAACAGAAAAGTCAAAGTGCTCAGAAAAATGTCAACTTATTGTTGTAAAATACTAGGGTGAAAACTAAGAAGGGAAAAATTCTTAGTTTTGGTTTTGGAAATGTGTAATAGGAGAAATGGATTTACAAAGGCATATTTAAATGCTTAAAATCACATTTAAATATTTACAGTGAAGAAAAGGTTGTTGGATTTGGATGAAAGTTGCACCATTAAATAGGTTGCAATATTTTAGGAATTTAGGAATTGGAATTAATTTATTTGGACATATATTTTATCCCGTGGAATATTTGGAAAAGTGACAGAAAAAGAAAAGGAAAAGGGCCATGTGCCTACTGGGCCAGAACAGCCGCAGGGCAGCAGGCCCACCCAGAGGCGGCTCAACAAGATCGGTGTGCACGCTGCCAGGTTTAAACCTGACGGGCGGGGCCCAGGCGTCAGGACGTGAGGCTGACGGAGGGGGCCCACGAGCGTTGTCGTCAACCCTGGGCCAGAGAGGGCGGCGAGCTCACCGGCGATGATACGGGGCACGGCGAGGTCGGGCGAGGGCACGGCTGGACTCAACGTCGTGTCGCCGTTCGGGTGGAGGTGGTGGACGTCACCGGAGTTTCCTGGTTCGTCGGCGACGAGGAGGCACGGCGGAGGAGCTTCGAGCGGCGGTGGCTCCGGCCGTTTCCGGCTGCAAAAGAGGCGGGGAAGAGAGGGGAAATGGTCAGTGAGCCGCAGCGGTTCCAGATCAAGGGAGAGGAGCGGCGGAGAGGGCCTGTACCCGGAGATCGACGGCGACCCGAGGCGGCGGAGCTCGAGCTCGATCTCGAGCTCGGGCGGCTCTGGAGAGGAACTGGGGGTGCAGGGGAGGTTTGGTGGTGCAGAGCGAGTGGTGAGGAGAGGAGGGCTCGGGAGGCCTTTAAATAGGCGAACGGCGAGGTCCGTGAGACCCGTCTTGGCGCCGAGCTCACGCCACACTGCAGGCTGGGAGGAAGAGGGCGTGGTGTCTGGGGTGTTCCTGGACGTCGACTACGTCGGGAGAGATAGAGAGAGGGAGTGGGGAGAGGTCAGAGGCGCGCGCGTGTGAGCCGCGCCATTGGCGCGCTCGGGCGGCCTCTGTTTGCTAGCGCGGAGGCGCGGGGAGGAGGAGAGAGGAGGGGGCCGACCGCGTAGCGTGTTGCGGACGCCGAGGCGCATCGGCAGGCGCGCGGGGGAGGCCCGAGGTGGTCGGAGGCGTCGGGCAGAGGGCGGCTACAGTACGGGAGCGCACTATAGCGCGCTCCAGAGCGCCCAAATTGCCGGCATGGCATTTTCTATGCCTTGTGGGCGCGGCCAACCATGTCCAGTAGCTCAAGGGTGGAGTAAAGAAGTAGGGTGAGGCATTGAATGCTCTGGATGGCCGCTGGGGTGAGGAGAGAGGTAAGGAAGAGAGAGGAAGGGGCTGTCCAGAGAGAGAAAGTGGGGTTTTACCCATCCAATAATTGAGTCGTGGACTTGCCATTGTTACTGGAGGTGAAAGGGGTCTAGGAGGAGCTGTGGTAAAAAGTTGAGCTCAAGGAGAATAGTTTTAATGTTCAAAATGGGGATTTTTGAAAAGTGGCAGAAGGTGTTTGATAAAGGTTTTGGCAAGCAAATGACTTCCAAATGCCATGAGACTCCACAGGGTGGAATGACACATACAATTAGGGCCCTCCACCAATTTGGAGCTTATTTGGGCAAAGTTGCCAATGCAACTTTTGTAAACCCTAGAAATGAGCAGAAATAGACTTGTGTAGATCTAGTTGAGCATAACACTTCTCCTTGATGCACTACTTAGTGTAGTGGCCTCATTTGGTCATGTGAACATGCTCACAAAAGTTGGGGTTAAGGGGATAATGTTGGTAGTACAAACTTGCTCAAATATGATTCTGTCCAGAGAGGGTTTTGGGGCATTTTGGTGAACCAAAATGACTTTAATTGATATGAGGCTTTGCAAGGTGATCACAATATGCACTTGTGACTTGCTGGATTTTTCTTGGATTTTTATGAAAATATTTCCTGTAGAAATATTTCATACCCTTGAAATGGGCAGAAATGGTTTTGGGAGGTTTTGTCCAATATTTTGATCATGACCATATGTTGAAACTCTTATATATGGGAAATATATGCCCACTGAGTTTCCCTGATTTTTGTCAAATATTTTTAAAACAGTAAAATAATTTTTCCCTATTAAAGTCCATTTCTGGCCTTAAGAAAAAGCTTTTAAATAAAATAGGAAAATAGCTTTTAAAATTATGTTTTTGTGGTTTATGGGAGTCCTATATCTAATAGGATTCAAATATACCTTTTGAAAGATTTTTCACACCCCAAATCAAGCACATGCGATTGTAATTCTTAATTCAGGGGTTTTTGAAAAACTAATTTTTTTGAAAATACTATTTGGCCAAATTATTTTTGTAAGAAAATACCATATTGCTCTATACACATGGCATGATCATTGGACAGAAGTTTGGGCAAGCAGATGAAGTATAGAAGGTGAAGCTATGTTGACTTTGAAGAGCACTTGAAAATCACAGAGAGAAAACCAACTCCAAGATAAAAAGCCAAATAATGCAAAAGTTTTTGTTGGTCCAAATTTTCATGCTTTATTAATGCAAATGAAGTGTTACAATATGCAGGGTGTGACACACTCTCACGTAATAATGAGTGGGGATGTACACGCCCCGAAGTCTTAGGAGCGCCGGCCTCAGGCCCTGGGGCTCCCTCCCACGCCAAGTGGCAGCACTTAGCTCCGCGCTGGTGAGAAGACGTCCAAGAATAGACTAGGTGCCGGACGCGGCTTTTTCTGCTTTTCTTGCTTTTCCCCTTGGCTATCGCTTTTTCCCCCGTTTGGATTTAAGTTGGATTTGAACTTGCGATTTGCGTGTGTTCGGGGAAGGGGTGTTTAGTCTCGTTCGAGCAATCTCTAGCGTTCTGGTTACCACTTTGCCTCAGCTGCCTCCCCTTGTGAGCCCCTCGCGAGCCGGGCCAGGCCTAGCATGCGTGCAGCCTGGACCGCCATCACCGCGCCCTCTCAGGAGGTCCTCATCACAGGTTTAATGAGCTCGTTCAGGGAGCACTCGGAACACCACAGCCCTCCGCAGGCTATCTCGGGGCCCACGCGGGTCGAAGGTAAACAAGCCAGCCAGCTTGTCGCAAGGCCAGACACTTGGCGCAGGCGTACGGGTGATATCGCATCAAACTACAAGTTTTTACACGAGGGGCTCCCCCTCCCAAGATGCTCTTACAACCTTCAGGGCCAAGCCCGAACTCTATCTGTGCAGGATAAGAAAGCAGGAGCAGCACGCGGTCAATAGGATAAATCCCCCAATGCATCCTCAAGGTCACCTCCTGAATCTCGCTGGCGTCGCTGGCCTCGCCATCGCACTCCGCGTCGCCGTCAGCAGCGTCAGGGCCGTTCACCACGCCGCCTTCATCAGCGGCCACTACCACGCCATCATCGTCAGTAGCGAAGGCCCTGACGAGGGCATCCACGTTGTCTTCCACCCAATGTGCTAGGTCGTCCCGGACGGCCTGGGGTATTGGGGCAATGGCGGCATCAAAGTCGAAGTTGGGATCCATGTCCCTAAGATGGCTGAAGACGCGAGAAAAGGCATGCCCGAGCAGGGCGCGACTCCTCTCCTCCGCCAACCTGTTGGCTCTGCCCGACCGCACCTCCAGCTGCGTCACCACATTAGTGAAGAACTGGAGGTTACCAGCGTAGTTAACTGCATGAGGCTCGCCAACGGCCGCCTCGCAGATGTTGCCCAAGGCCGTGTTAGCTCTTTCCGGGCGTGCGGAGCATAGGGCCATGCTCGTGCTCGAGATCTGCCGGGCGTATCTCGTCCTCGTTCCGCGCGCAACAGCCTCGGCGCGTCCACCACGACGTAGAAGAAGCACCTCGGCACGGGAGGAAGTCAGCTCCTCCTGCGGCACGCCAAAGGCGGCCAAAGCGTCGACCCGCCGCGTCACTTCATCCAGCTTGGCCCCTCGAGCGGCGGTCCTGCCTTCCGCTTCGGCCCTGATCAACCCCAGCCTCTCCTCAAACTCGCGCTCGAGGTTCAAGCGGGCCGCCGCCACCCGGCGATCAACCTCTTCTAGGACTCGGGCCTCCCGCGCAGTGACATCGTCCTCCGCCTGCGTCACCAAGCGCTCCCTCGTCTCCAGCTGCTCAAGATCGCGAGCGCTCAGCGGCTTCAGCGTCGATGCCTCCTCGCGTCTCTGGAGCTCCGCCTGGTCGACCGAAGCCCCCTTCATCGACGCAAGGGCCGTCTCATGCAGCTCGACCTGCTGCTCCAGGGAATTTTTCCAGGCCTGGAGCTTCCGCGCCCGCTCCTCCGCCGCCTCACACCGCTGGTCAACCTCCCGGGCC
Organism: Aegilops bicornis; assembly: GCA_021605145.1. Classification (NCBI taxonomy): domain Eukaryota; kingdom Viridiplantae; phylum Streptophyta; class Magnoliopsida; order Poales; family Poaceae; genus Aegilops; species Aegilops bicornis. The sequence continues at coordinate 292,074,608 of CM038672.1, read as the reverse complement.
TCCTCGACGGCCCGGGAACGGGCCTCCCGTGAAGCCGCCAGCGACACCTCGGCTTTCTCATTGTCGAGGTCACGCTGGTGGCACGCAAGGGCAACGGCCACCTTCAGCTTGCGCCTCTCTTCAGCTAGGCGCAGGTCCTCAGCTTCAAGGCGCGTGTCTTCGTCAGCGAGCTCTACACCAAGCTGGCTCACTGCGTCAGCCGCCCTCTGGAGAGACCCTTGGCGAAGGGCACGGCGCTCCCGGGCGCGCTCGAGCATGTCTTCCGCGTCGTCCTCCGCCCCAGGTGTGCGCGGGGAGCCGCGAATCACCACTCCCCCTCTGTGCAGGGGGCTGGGGGCTGGCGCCCTCGCGATGGCCGGGCACGCCTCGCCAGAAGCCCGGCCTAGAGCCGGCTCGTCCCCAAATGAAGAACGAAGGGCCGACCTCAGGCAATCGCCGTCCACGACCAGTCGAAGAGCCCAAGGCAGGTTGGCTATACCCCCGGAAGGCTCGCGAAGGAGGGCCGCGAGGTGCGCAGAACCATGATGCGCCACAGGATGGCTCACCTCTCCGACCGGCCTCACCACGAGGGCAGTGCTTGAGCTCGGAGCGCTTGGGGACGGTGGAGAGGGCGAGGCCTGGGGGAATGGCTCCTCAGCCATCTCCGTGAGCTCGGCAGGAAGGGCCCTGCAGAGCTAGGATCAGCCGAAGCAACGGGAAAATAAGGAACTAGGAAAGGAGAAGGCTTACTCATCAATGGCGAAATACTTCCTACGCTTCAGCAGGCGGCAAGGGTAATCATCACCCAAGGCCTCCTTTCTCTTACAGAGAGCCTCGAAGTCCACGCGGAAGTGGCCCAGGAGCTCGGCGCAGGGGTTAGCCTGCGACGAGGAAGAAGCACCAAGGTGACCAGCGTCAGGGGCGTTGTCCTGGCGCACGCCGCCAGTCGCCTCACCAAGAAGGGTAGCCGGGGCCTCAGGGGCCTCTGCCACGGGAGCCGCGAGCCGCGGCTCAACGCCTTCAGCAGCAGCAGTGCGGGCCTCAGGAGCTGCCACCTCAGGAGTGCCGCCTGGCGTCGTCATCCCGACGGAGGCCCCCTCAGCCTCCGGTGGCCCTTGCCTCCCTGCTCCACCACTCGAGGAAGGACCGCCGTGGGCAACTGGTAGGGCAGTCACCACAACTGGGTTCTCACGAGGTCCCATGAGGCCTGCGGGGAGCAGCCCCCATTTGTCGAAGCTGGGCATCTGCTTCACGAAATGGCCCCATTTCGAGCAAAGGTACAGTAGAGCACCCCCTTGCCAGATGCTGCCAGGTGAAGGGTCCCCAGTCAGGATCATGAGAACCTTCCTCAGCACTTCAGGCGTCAGGTCCTCCTCCTGGAGCCTCATGCGGTCCTCACGCCCGCCGAAGGCCCACATCCGGCGGGAATGGCGCTGGAGAGGGGCAATGCGGCATAGGAGGAACTCATTCACTACCTTGGGCGCCGTCACGCCGAGCGCCCTCAAGTACGCGAAGCGATGCTACACGAAGATGAGCCAGGGGCTCGTGAGCGTCTCCTGGCCCCAGCCCAAATTGAGGATAGCGGGTAATGTTGGCTCCGCAAGCAGGGGGCTGGGCACCCCGACATCTACATAAAGCCACCGCTCGCGGAACCCAGGCGCGGGCAGAGGAAGGCTGAAATCAATCCCTGAAGCCGCTGTTTCTGGTGCGGCAATGAAGCTCACGCACCCCGATCATTGGGTGGGGTCGCTGAGGCGCAAAGAGAAGAAGTGGCATAGCAAGGCAACTGAAGGAGGGATGCCCATCATCGCCTCGCAGACAAAGGAGAAAACAGAAAGAAGAGTAATGGATTCGGGACCCAAATGCATCATATGGATCTGGTAATGGGAAAGCACAACGTTGAAAAAATTGGAAAAGGGGGGACCCACAGGGCGTCGACGAAGTACCGGACCTCGGTGACTATTCTTTCAATGGAGAAGTGAGACGCGGGCCAGACCGTCGTCCTCCCGCACTCGTTGAAGATAGTGGCGAGGGAAGAACTGACCTTGTCCAAGCCTTCTCGGTTGAGTATGATCGACCGATTGACAGAGGAGCCGTCGGCGACGGCGAGCGGGACGGTGGCACATGCTTTTTCCCTTTCCCCTTCTTTGTCGGAGCCATGGTGACAGGAAGGGGGAGGATTCAAGATTGGATTGGAAGCAGAGACTGGAGCTCGAGAGGAGGAAGAGCAGGAGACGCTCGAGCGGCGAGAGAGAGGGATGACTGTGTGCAACCACGGGTCCGCCTAGCTGGGCGCAAAATAAGGAGGTGTGGGGGAACAGGGACGCCCACGTGAGGTACCCCGCCTTGATCTCTCCGCCTCCTCGCGAGCCAGCCTGACGAGGCCGTGCCTGAGGAAGCTTCCGGTCGTCCGCCCCGCGAGGCTTGGCCCCTCGCGAGGGTCTTGAGCTTGTGCTGATGAAGATGGGCCGTGCTGGGCCACCCCTTGAGCCACGTCGCAGGCCGCATGATGGCAAGTCTGGGTACCCCCGTTCAACCGCCACGCGGTGCCTGAGGCCGCAGGCTATTAGGGCCCGCGGCGCTTCGCACTTGCCCCTTTGCTTCTCTGCTAAGACAAGTCCAGGCGCGCCTTGGGCCCGGGGGCTACTGTCGGCGTTCTGGGAACGGGGGTACCCAGACTTGCCATCATGCGGCCTGCGACGTGGCTCAAGGGGTGGCCCAGCACGGCCCATCTTCATCAGCACAAGCTCAAGACCCTCGCGAGGGGCCAAGCTGGGCGGATTTACGTGAAGCTTCCTCGTGCACGGCCTCGTCAGGCTGGCTCGCGAGGAGGCGGAGAGATCAAGGCGGGGTACCTCACGAGGTGCCCATGATTCAAGCCATGATGACCGAGGGCGCCAGGAGGGCGCCAGCCCGCGCAGTGTCCTCATTTCCTCTCTGGTGCAAAGGAGGCAAGCGCAGGCGAGAGCATCAAGCAAAGGCAGCAATTTCGGTGCAACAAGACCAAGACCAACACAACGGCAGGAAGGAGGTCATCGTGGAGCCCAAGCCGGCGTCATCGCCAGAGCCTTTGACAGGCGAGGACCAACTTTAGTCAGGATAAGTGTACTAGATGTTCCCCTTCAAAATGGTCAATTGTTGGCGCCTTTCCCGCTCAATATTTGGGAACAGGCCCAGGGCCTCTGCCTATAAATAGGACTAGCCACCCACAAGGTAGAGAGGATCGGAGGTCGAGGACGTTGAATCTAGAGAGAGAAAGAGAGAGATCGATCGGACTCCCCCTAGCAGTTTGTCGCTCCGGCCGAGAACAGACCCTCGCGAGGCTGTTCTTCCTTGTACTGTTCATCATCAGCCCCTGAGGCAATCCACCACACCACACACTGGAGTAGGGTATTACACCACAATGGTGGCCTGAACCAGTATAAACCTTGTGTCCCTTGTGTTGCTGTTTGTGTAGTTTAGATCCTTGCGAGGCGACGAGGTGCAGGTTGGTAGGGGGTGAGATCTCTGCGTGCACCCCAGAGTTCGAACCTAGAGGGTCTGCCGGAACCCGAAATCCGACAGTGCTCCCTAGGTGGTTTTGGTAATTAATTTCAACATATCTCTTGTTGGACTAACACTTTTATCTAGTATGTTTCAGATAAGTTCAACAATGGAGTGGCATGGACTAAAGGATGTGGGAACACCTTCAAGATGCTAAGGACAAAGGATTGGCTCAATCTTCAAGCCCAAGACTTTTCATTTTATATTTTTGTGATCCAAGATCACATTGAGTCTATAGGAAAAGCCAATACTATCAAGAAGGGATGAGGTGTTGCTTAATGAGTTTCTTGCTCCATGTTGCTTAGTGATATGCTCCAAAACCCTCAACTACTTTCCCACTTCCACACATATGACCTAAACCTAAAGTCAAAATCGGCCACACCGATTCTTTCTATCCGGCGCCACCGAGTTCAGTTGCCATAGCCACTGCCACAAACCCTAGGCAAATCGGTTTCACCGATAGGGATCTCGGTCTCACCGAGATGGGATTGTAATCTCTATGTGTATGTCCATTACCTAAATCGGTCTCACTGAGTTTGTGTAATCGGTACTACCGATATTACAATGCAAACTCTCTGGTTAACTTATTACCAAAGTCGGTCCCACCGAGTTTGAGTAATCGGTCCCACCGAGTTTGCCTGACCAACTCTCTGGTTAGCTAATTACCAAAACCGGTCTCACCGAGTTTGTGTAATCGGTCTCACCAAGATTACGTTATGCCCTAACCCTAACCATATCGGTCCTACCGAGTTGCATGTCGATCCACCGAAAACCCTAACGGTCACTAGGTTTACTGAATCGATCCGACCGAGTTTGTTGATTCGGTCCCACCGAGTTTGGTAAATTGTGCGTAACGGTTAGATTTTGTGTGGAGGCTATATATACCCCTACACCTCCTCTTCATTTGTGGAGAGAGCCATCAGAACAAGCCTACACTTCCAACATCCTATTTCTGAGAGAGAACTACCTACTCATGTGTTGAGGCCAAGATATTCCATTCCAACCATATGAATCTTGATCTCTAGCCTTCCCCAAGTTGCTTTCCACTCAAATCTTCTTTCCACCAAATCCAAATCCTGTGAGAGAGAGTTGAGTGTTGGGGAGACTATCATTTGAAGCACAAGAGCAAGGAGTTCATCATCAACACACCATTTGTTACTTTTTGGAGAGTGGTGTCTCCTAGATTGGCTAGGTGTCACTTGGGAGGCTCCGACAAGATTATGGAGTTGAACCAAGGAGTTTGTAAGGGCAAGGAGATCGCCTACTTCGTGAAGATCTACCGCTAGTGAGGCAAGTCCTTCGTGGGCGACGGCCATGGTGGGATAGACAAGGTTGCTTCTTCGTGGAGCCTTCGTGGGTGGAGCCCTCCATGGACTCGCGCAACCGTTATCCTTCGTGGGTTGAAGTCTCCATCAACGTGGATGTACGATAGCACCACCTATCGGAACCACGACAAAAACATCCGTGTCTCCAATTGCGTTTGAATCCTCCAAAACCCTTCCCTTCACATTCTTGCAAGTTGCATGCTTTACTTTCCGCTGCTCATATACTCCTTGCATGCTTGCTCGTTATGTATTGTGAATGTTAAACTTGTGCCTAAACTCCACTTAAACCTAAAGAAGGTAAAAACTGCAACTTTGGTACTTAGTGTCTAATCACCCCCCCCCCTCTAGACACCTCTTCTCAAGATCCTACAAGTGGTATCAGAGCATTGGTCTCCATTGCCTTGGTTTAATCACCATTGGAGGAAGATGGATGAGTCTACTTTGGGGAGTCTTAGACATAGAGTGCCTATTCTTGATGGAGAGTATTTTCATGAGTGGAAAAATGAGATGCTTGTAATTTTCAATCAATATCATTTGAACAAGTACATTGATAGCCCTTGTGCACCTCATGTTGATCCTATGCATCCTACCCTTGATGAATCAATTGACATGATTAGGAATCTTCGAACTGTTAATCTTATCACTAGAGGCTTGCCTAGAAACTTAATTAGAAACTTGCCTACTCTTGAGTGTGCCTACACTATATGGAAATTTCTTGAGGAACGCTTTCCAAATTATTCCTTTGAAAATCTAGATGAGATTCTCCATAAGTCTATTGCCTTGAGTAAGATGAATACTAGTGATCCTATGTTTGGTGATCGTCTATTTGAACTTACAGACCTTATGCGTGCCAAAGGAGATGTTGGAATTATTGGTGATATTATTTCTGAAGCTATACGAATTCATCAGCAAGATCATTGTCAAACTCACTCTAACGAATTACCCTCTCTAGGACTTGATCCACCACATGACGATGTTGAACATGGATACTATGATGAGGATGATGATAGTGACCTCGATCTTGACGATGCAATGATACATTTTGGTCTCATGGCAAATCTTCGGGGATATATGTCAGGAGGAAAGGAATGGGTTCTTGACAGTGGATGTACCGATCACATGACCGGAGATAAAGACATGTTTCGTGAGCTTGCTGAAAATGATAGTCCTCGAAAGTATGTCACTTTCGGTGACAACTCAAAGGGTAAGGTGGTTGGCCTCGGTAAGGTGGCCATCTCACATGATAGCTCCATTCAGAATGTTATGCTCGTTGAATCTCTTGGCCACAACTTTCTTTCGATTATCTAGACTTGCTGATTTCTGTTTCAATGTCCTATTTTCTTAAGTAGATTGCCAAGTGTTTCGTCGAGACAATCATAAAATGGTATTTACCGGTATACGTAGAGGTGATCTTTACATTGTTGATTTCTCTAAAAAGGCACAACCTAAAACTTGCTTCGTTGCTAAATCCTCAAAAGGTTGGTTATGGCATAGACGACTAGGTCATGTTGGCATGAGAAACCTTGACAAGCTTATTAAAGGAAATCATTTCCTTGGAGTTAACGATGTCATACTTGATAAGGATAGACTTTGCAGCGCTTGTCAGGCAGGTAAACAGGTTGGAGGAAGGCATCCCGTGAAGAACATCATGACCACAAGGAGGCCACTCGAGCTACTTCATATGGATCTCTTTGGTCCCAACGCTTACAAAAGTCTCGGTGGAAATTCTTTTGGTCTAGTTATAGTTGATGATTTTTCAAGATTTACGTGGGTATTCTTTCTCGATGATAAATCGCAGGTCCAAAAGATCTTCAAAAACTTCGCTAGGAAGGCTCAAAATCAGTTTGAAGTGAAGATCAAGAAGGTTCGTAGCGACAACGGAACGGAGTTCAAGAACGCAAACATGGACACCTTTCTTGACGAAGAAGGGATTTCACACGAGTTCTCGGCTATGTACACACCTCAACAAAATGGAGTTGTTGAGAGGAAGAATCGGACGCTCATCGAAATGGCGAGAACGATGCTTGATGAGTACAAGACGTCGAAGCACTTTTGGGCATAAGCGGTTGAGACAGCTTGTCATGCAACAAATCGCTTGTATCTTCACAAGCTACTCGGCAAGACGGCATACGAGCTCCTCACCGGTAACAAACCCCAAGTTGGATACTTTCGAGTATTCGGCTCAAAGTGCTACATTCTTGATAAGCATCGCCATTCAAAATTTACTCCTAAGTCACATGAAGGTTTCCTACTAGGTTATGGCTCAAACTCTCACACTTACCGTGTCTACAACAATTTCACCCGAAAGGTTGAAGAGAGGGTAGATGTGAAGTTTGATGAATCTAATGGCTCGCAAGTAGAGAAATTGCCAATTGATGTAGGAGATAAAGATCCTTCAGAAGCAATCCAAGACTTGTCTATTGGCAAGGTCCGTCCAACGGAGGTGAAGGAGAGTACCTCGTTCGTCCAAGTGGAAGCTTGTACTTCACGACAAGGTGAACCAAGAGTTGATACGGAAGCATCCACAAGTGGGACACACCAAGATGAAGAAAACGAGGAAGAACATCACGAACATCAACAACCTCCTTCTCCACCACGACAAGAAAACAACAACGCCAACAATGAAGAAGATCAAGAAGAAGAAGAAGAAGAAGAACAAGATGAAGAAGATGTTCAACCAAAACCCAAGCAAAAGCTTTCACGAGTTCGAGCAAGAATTTCTAAAGACCATCCCGTAGAGCAAATCTACAATGATATTCAAACCGGAGAATCACTCGCTCTAAAACTCGTTTAGCTAACTTTTGTGAAAACTATTCTTTCATCTCTAGCATTGAACCTATGAAGGTCGAAGAAGCATTGGAAGATACGGATTGGATAAATGCTATGCATGAAGAGCTACACAACTTTGAGAGAAACCAAGTTTGTACATTGGTTGAGAAGCCCGACAACAACCACAACATCATCGGTACCAAATGGGTGTTTCGCAACAAGAAAAATGAAGATGGAAAAGTAGTTCGCAACAAAGCACGTTTCGTCTCCCAAGGCTACACACAAGTCGAAGGTATGGACTATGGTGAGACTTATGCTCCCGTTGCTAGGCTTGAATCCATTCGCATCTTACTTGCCTATGCTAATCACCATGATATCACCTTATACCAAATGGTCATTAAAAGTGCCTTTTAAATGGTGAAATAGAGGAGGAAGTTTATGTTAAACAACCTCCCGGCTTTATCAATCCTAAGAAACCCAATCATGTTTACAAACTTCACAAAGCTCTTTATGGTCTTAAACAAGCTCCTAGAGCTTGGTATAAATGCTTCACCAAGTTTCTTCTTGAAAAGGGATTTGAAATTTGGAAAATTGATTCCACACTTTTTACTAAAAGGGTTAATGGAGAATTATTTGTATGCCAAATTTATGATGATGATATCATATTTGGATCAACTAACCCTCATTTTAGTGAGAAGTTTGGAAACCTAATGCCGGAGAAGTTTGAGATGTCAATGATGAGTGAACTCAAATTCTTTCTTGGGTTGCAAATCAAGCAAACTAAGGAAGGTACTTTTGTTTCTCAAACGAAGTACACTAAGGACTTATTCAAGAAGTTCAATATGCAAGAGTGCAAAGGTATGTCTACACCCATGCCTACTAGTGGACATCTTGATTTGACCAAAGATGGTAAACCAGTTGACCAAAAGGTTTATCGCTCTATGATTGGTTCATTTTTATACCTATGTGCCTCACGTCCCGATATTATGATAAGTGTGTGCATGTGTGCAAGATATCATGCTGCTCCTAAAGAATATCATCTTAAGGCCATAAAAAGGATAGTGAGATACTTAATTCATACACCTAATTTTTGCATTTGGTATCCTAAGAGGGCCTCTTTCGATCTTGTTGGCTACTCCGACTCGGACTATGCCGGAGACACGGTTGATAGAAAGTCCACTTCAGGTACTTGTCAATTTCTTGGTAGATCTCTTGTGTCTTGGTCCTTCAAGAAACAAAACTCAGTATCCTTATCTACTGCCGAAGCGGAGTACATTGCCGCTGGTTCATGTTGTGCTCAATTACTTTGGATGACCCAAACTCTTAAAGATTATGGGATATATGTGAAACATGTTCCATTGCTTTGTGACAATTAAAGTGCTATCAAAATTGGTCATAATCCCGTACAACATTCTCGAAGAAAGCATATTGAAGTTCGTCATCATTTCATTCGAGATCATGTTGCTAAGGGTGACATTAATCTTAAGCATGTTCGCACCGAAAAGCAATTAGCGGATATATTCACTAAACCTCTTGATGAGAAAGTGTTTTGTAGGTTGAGAGGAGAATTGAACATCATTGATGCTTCAAACTTGGAGTAGAAATTCCATTGGATACATGCAAGACATGATCTTATGACTAATCCTTGATATTTCTCTTATGATGAAAATCTTATGTCTTGGATACATTTGCATCTTGCATGTTATATAACCCATGTAGGTACTTGGTGGAACCAAATTCCATGAGATTGTAATCTACTCACATCTTGAGCAATCTCTACATCACCAAGTCTCTACACTATGGTGGTTGAAGACAAGGAAGCACAGAATCATTTAAACATATCCTTTGACAAACTTTATGTTGAGCTTCATGATTGAAATTTTTGGATACACAAGTGCTCCTCCTAGCAAGAACTAACCCATGTAGGTAGATGGACTCAAATTCCAAGTGGTGCTCCCAACTCTTGATGATCTACATCAACCTTGAGCAACCCACACAAGTTCAACTACATGGACAACACCACCAACCAAGGTATGTTATTCCATCTTAGAGAAGCTTTACTCTAAGTCATGAGCTAAAGCAACTCGACAAGATGTGAATACATCAAGATGCTTAAACGAAAAATGGTAACCCCATTTTGAACTTAAATGATGAGTATGACCTATGATCAAGTGATCTCACTTGACTCCTAAGTCAATATACTCTAACATAGGTGACTTTTGTCACGACCATCTCTAGATGAAGTTCTCTCGTGTTCTTTTCTATGTTTTTGCATTTGTCTCATGCATATTTGTTTCCCCTTTCAAAAAAACTTCATCTAGATTTCTTTCTTTTCTTTTCTGTTTGTTCTGCATTTCCTGCATCCAATTCATTTCATATCATTCAGTAAATTCCTTGCAAACCTTTGTGAGATCTTACTAGTCTAGTGAGCTGAGGTGACAAGTGTTTTCTCTGCGATGAACTCGGTTTCACCGATTTGTTGTTTTCGATCCAACCGAATCCTTTCGGTACAACCGAAGCATACCACTCGGTGCCACCGATTTCACAACAAAAAAAACAGTTTGCCACTTATTCTGTGTTTCTTCTGATCCAGCTCCACTCAATGAATCTTGTCCTCTACAAGCATCACATTTTATCCAAAGTGCTTTGTGTTGTGACTCAAGGACCAAACCCATTCACAACAAATTCCAGAAGGCCCTTCTTGGAAATTGATGTCAAAGGGGGAGAGAGAGATCACATCAAAGCTTATCACTTAGAGAGATCACATCAAAACTTATCACTTCAAAAGGGAGAGAGAGAGAAATCTCCAGGGGGAGAGAATACTCAAGTAGAGATTATTTCTCAAGGATCCCAGATGCTTGATGTTCAAGAGGAGAGATGCCACATGTCTTCTTGAGGGGAAAGACATGTTCATATGTGCTTATTTTCATTAGCTCTGTTCATTTATATCTTTCAGCTCTGATTTTCTGTTCCCTATCTTCTCCCAGTATCCCATGCTAGATTCAGGGGGAGCAAGTCATCTAAGGGAAGGAAATCATTTAAATTCATTGCATACCTTTATCCTTGGGGACATGTCTAATTCAATGTGGTACTTAGTACTCACTCTCTACATGTCATCCCAGTCTTGGTATTCTTGTGGTGTCTTCTGTTTGCTCTGGCTAGTAGATGTACCTGTGTTATCTAACCTTGTTTACGCAGGTTCATTCCATCCTAAGCCAACTCAAGACTGCAAGGTAAGTATATGCATCACAATCATGTGTATGAGGAATCCTTGCTGATGTACATACTGTTTGCAAGAAGGACTCATGAGCATGAAGGTGTTTTCCTTAATATTCTTTGCTCTGATGCATATGGCCAAGATACATGCAATACATTGCCTACTCTATCATGGTTATGCTCTCACATGCTTCTATATTCCATATTCACATGATTGCATACATGTAGGGGGAGCCTATGCTTGTTACATGTCTTTCCGAAGCTTTACTTGCTATTTTTACATCTTTATCTAAAGCTTTGATGTATGTTGTCATCAATTACCAAAAGGGGAGATTGAAAGCACAAGTGCTCCCTAGGTGGTTTTGGTAATTAATGTCAACATATCTCTTGTTGGACTAACACTTTTATCTAGTATGTTTCAGATAAGTTCAACAATGGAGTGGCATGGACTAAAGGATGTGGGAACCCCTTCAAGATGCTAAGGACAAAGGATTGGCTCAAGCTTAAAACTCAAGACTCTTCATTTTATATTTTAGTGATCCAAGATCACATTGAGTCTATAGGAAAAGCCAATACTATCAAGAAGGGATGAGGTGTTGCTTAATGAGTTTCTTGCTCCGCAGTGCTTAGTGATATGCTCCAAAACCCTCAAGTACTTTCCCACTTCCGCACACATGACCTAAACCTAAAGTCAACTCGGCCACACCGATTCTTTCTATCCGGCGCCACCGAGTTCAGTTGTCATAGCCACTGCCACAAACCCTAGGCAAATCGGTTTCACCGATAGGGATCTCGGTCTCACCGAGATGGGATTGTAATCTCTCCGTATGTCCATTACCAAAGTCGGTCTCACCGAGTTTGTGTAATCGGTACTACCGAGATTACAATGCAAACTCTCTGGTTAACTTATTACCAAAATCGGTCCCACCGAGTTTGAGTAATCGGTCCCACCGAGTTTGCCTGACCAACTCTCTGGTTAGCTAATTACCAAAACCGGTCTCACCGAGTTTGTGTAATCGGTCTCACCGAGATTACGTTATGCCCTAGCCCTAACCATATCGGTCCTACCGAGTTGCATGTCAGTCCCACCGAAAACCCTAACGGTCACTAGGTTTACTGAATCGATCCGACCGAGTTTGTTGATTCGGTCCCACCGAGTTTGGTAAATTGTGTGTAACGGTTAGATTTTGTGTGGAGGCTATATATACCCCTCCACCTCCTCTTCATTCATGGAGAGAGCCATCGTAACAAGCCTACACTTCCAAAGATCCTATTTCTGAGAGAGAACTACCTACTCATGTGTTGAGGCCAATATATTACATTCCAACCATATGAATCTTGATCTCTAGCCTTCCCCAAGTTGCTTTCCACTCAAATCTTCTTTCCACCAAATCCAAATCCTGTGAGAGAGAGTTGAGTGTTGGGGAGACTATCATTTGAAGCACAAGAGCAAGGAGTTCATCATCAACACACCATTTGTTACTTCTTGAGAGTGGTGTCTCCTAGATTGGCCAGTGTCACTTGGGAGCCTCCGACAAGATTGTGGAGTTGAACCAAGGAGTTTGTAAGGGCAAGGAGATCGCCTACTTCGTGAAGATCTACCGCTAGTGAGGCAAGTCCTTCGTGGGCAACGGCCATGGTGGGATAGACAAGGTTGCTCCTTCGTGGACCCTTCGTGGGTGGAGCCCTCCGTGGGCTCGCGCAAACGTTACCCTTCATGGGTTGAAGTCTCCATCAACGTGGATGTACGATAGCACCACCTATCGGAACCACGACAAAAACATCTGTGTCTCCAATTGCGTTTGAATCCTCCAAAACCCTTACCTTTACATTCTTGCAAGTTGCATGCTTTACTTTCCGCTGCTCATATACTCCTTGCATGCTTGCTCGTTATGTATTGTGAATGTTAAACTTGTGCCTAAACTCCACTTAAACCTAAAGAAGTTAAAAACTGCAACTTTGGTACTTAGTGTCTAATCACCCCCCCTCTAGACACCTCTTCTCAAGATCCTACAATGGGACTCGTTAAAAATTATACTCTTCGTGGTTGTGTGTAGTGCCTTTTTTGCAGAGCCGAACACGTATTCTGTGTTCGAGGACTACCTTCAAGTATTCGGAGGAGGAACCCGCCTTGGAATGTCGAAGACAATCCGTGCGCCGGACACATCGTCATAGAAGCCTTGTTCAGGGGCTACTGAGGGAGTCCTGGATTAAGGGGCCCTCGGGCGTCCGGGCTATGTGACATGGGCCGGACTAATGGGCCATGAAGATACAAGAGAGAAGACTTCCTCCCGTGTCCGGATGGGATTCAACTTGGCGTGGAAGGCAAGCTTGGCGTTCAGATATGATGATTCCTTCCTCTGGAAACCGACTCTGTACAAACCCTAGGCCCCTCCGGTGTCTATATAAACTGGAGGGTTTAGTCCGTAGGGATGATCATAATCATAATCATACAGGCTATACTTCTAGGGTTTAGCCATTACGATCTCAAGGTAGATAAACTCTTGTATCCCCATATTCATCCCAGATAATCAAGCAGGAAGTAGGGTATTACCTCCATCAAGAGGGCCTGAACCTGGGTAAACATCATGTCCCCTGTTTCCTGTTACCTTCGATCCTTAGAAGCACTATTCAGGACCCCCTACCCGAGATCTGCCGGTTTTGACACCGACACCCATCTTTTTATCCTTAATGGCAACAATACAAATATGTGTCTTGGCCCTTTCTGTCATTGGGATATATATCACCGCAGGATTGAACCCATTACAAAGCACCTCTCCCATTGCAAGAAAAATCAATCTAATTGGCTAAACCAAATCAATATATCAGAGAGAAATACAAAGCTATAATAATCATGCATAAAAGAGTTTAGAGAAGACTCAAATAATATTCATGGATAATCTAATAATAAACTCACAATTCATCGGATCCCAACAAACACACTGCAAAAAGTGATTACATCGAATAGATCTCCAAGAACATCAAGGAGAACATTGTATTGAAGATAAAAGAGAGTGAAGAAGCCATATAGCTACTAACTATAGACCCGCAGGTCTGTGTTAAACTACTCACACATCATTGGAAGGGCAGCAAGGTTGACGTAGAGCCCCTCTATGGTTGATTCCCCCTCCGGCAGAGTGCCAAAAAAGGCCTCCAGATGGGATCTCTGAATAGAAACTTGCGGCGCCGAAAAAAGTGTTTTGGGTGGCTCTTTGTTGGTTTCCCAATTTTAGAGAAGTTATGGGTGCGTAATTAGGTCAAAAGTGTGAACGTGGGCCCCATGAGCCACCAGGGCGCGCCTACCCCCTGGGCGTGCCTTGGTGCCTCATGGGCCACTCCTTCTTTTGGCCCTCTTCCGGAGCTTCCAAGGTCTCTTATGTCCAGAAAAAAGATCTCCAAAAAATTTCGTGGCATTTGGACTTCGTTTGGTACTGATATTCTGGAAAACCAAATCAGGCAAAATATAGCAACTAGCACTAGGCACTAAGTTAATAAGTTAGTCCCGAAAAATGATATATAATTTCTTGTAATTGCATATAAGAAATCCAAGATTGGTACTATAATAGCATGGAACAATCAAAAATCATAGATACGTTGGAGACGTATCAAGCATCCCCAAGCTTAATTCCCCCTCGTCGTCGAGTAGGTAAATGATAAAAACAGAAATTTTTATGTGGAATGCTACCTATCATATTCATCATCTAATCTTTTCTTTTGTCGCATGAATATTTGGATTCGAGTGATTCAAAGCAAATCTATAGTTTGACATGAAGATATAAATACTCAAGCATACTAACAAGCAACCATGTCTTTCCAAATATCAACGCTAAAGAAAGTTATCCCTAGCCCGTTATGCTCAATCATTGATCCATTCATGAAACACAATCAACATTAACTACATCCAATGCACAAGTATGACAATAGTGATCTCCAGTTGGTGCTTTATAAGAAGATGGAGACTCAAAATAAAAATAAAAATGCATAAAATGAAAATAGATAGGCCCTCCGTAGAGGGATGCAGAGATTTGCAGGGGTGCCAGAACTCAAAGTTTAAAACAGACATAAAATTATTTTTGAGAGGCATTCTTTTCCAATCAACATCACGACTGAAAGTTTCCAATATCTCCCATGCTAGACAAATTATAGGTGGTTCCCAAAGAAAAAAAAGTTTACTCCCCCTCCGTCATTCCTTCACAATCCATGGCTAGCCATATCCACGGGTGCCTTCCAAACTTTCAACTTTCCAGGGGGGGGGGGGTTTATTTTGTTTTCATTTTAATTCATTTCGGGACTGGGCATCCCTATTAACTGCCACTTTCTCGTGAAATGACAAGTGAATAAACACTCCTCTTGAGAATAACCCATCTAGCATGAAAGATATTGACCACCCCCTGTTGCTTCATGAGCGGTACGTGCACACAAAACGGATTGTTTTTTGAATGATTAGAGTTGGCACATGCAAATTTACTTCGAACAACATGTAAATACAGCATATAGATAGGTATAGTGGACTCATTTGGCACAACTTTGGGTTTATGGAATTGGATGTACAAGCAGCATTGCCGCTTAGTACAAATGGATTCTAGAAAATAGATTGAGAAGCAACCAACCGGAAAACAAAAACGGTCATAAACATGCATTGAGAATAATTAACATTGAATAATGCACCATAAGTAGGATATAACTTCGTTGCATTACTATTGTCTTTACGTGCATGCATAGTGAATCACAAACCTTAACATAAA
Source organism: Aegilops bicornis (assembly GCA_021605145.1). Lineage (NCBI taxonomy): Eukaryota > Viridiplantae > Streptophyta > Magnoliopsida > Poales > Poaceae > Aegilops > Aegilops bicornis. The sequence goes on along the minus strand of CM038672.1, from coordinate 292,059,031 downwards.
TATTCTTACTAAATCACAATTTCTCCCTAGCATAACTCACATATTATCATCTCCATATCGCAAAACTATTGCAAGGAATCAAACTTATCATATCCAGTGATCTGCATGAAAGATTTTATTATATACTTGAATATCCATCACATTAGGACCAAATTCATATCTTATGCGTATTACCATTACTATTGTCAACTCTCAGAATAATATAAGTGAAGAATGAGAGTTCATCTATTTGTTCAAAATATATTCACCGTCGTGCTCTAACAGATATAAGTGAAGCGGTAGAGGAACTGCCTAGCTCGGAAGATATAAGTGAAGCACATAGAGTATTCTAATAAATCACAAAAAATGTGTGTCCCTCTCAAGTGGGTGTGTCCACCAACGATGATTGTGACAAACTAAAAACCAAACAAAGAAAAGACTCATATGATACACGACGCTCCAAGAAAAACCAAACAGAAATATAGCTCCAAGTAAAATTACCGATAGTTGGTAGAAGAAAGAGGGGATGCCTTCGGGGGCATAACCAAGCTTAGATGCTTCGAAGTCCTTAAATATTACCTTGGGTTGCCTCGGGCGCCCCCAAGATTAGACTCTTGCCACTCCTTATCTCTTCATCTATCGTGATCTCACTCAAAACTTAAAAAATTCAGCACACAAAACTCAACAAAACCTTCGTGAGATCCGTTAGTATAATAAAGCAAATCACTACTTTAGGTACTGATGTATTCATATTTTATTATTGCATTATACCTACTATATTCTAAATTCACCATGGCTTATGCCCCCCGATAAAATCCATAGATTCACCGAAACAAGCGGATAACGCAACGAAAACAGAATCTGTCAAAAATAGAACAGTCTATAGTAATTAAAACAACGACCATACTTCTGTAACTCCAAAAACTCTGAAAAGTTAGAAAAGCGTGGGAAATTTTTATATCAATCATGTGTAAAAAAATTCAGAATTTTATCACGCTCTAACAAATTTTAACAATTTTGGTACTAGACGCAAAAGTTCCTATTTTTTCACAGAATCAAAGCAACTATCCTCCAAATCATCCCAAAGGCTTTATTTGGCACAAATACTAACTTAAAACACAAAAACACAACCATAACAGTAGCATAATTGGGTGTACACAAAAAACTAGAAAAGACACAAGAAAATTAAGATAACTATTGGGTTGCCTCCCAACTAGTGCTATTGTTTTACGCCCCTAGCTAGGTGTAATGCATAGGTTCAAGTGTTGTCATCCTTCAAACTAATTCCATAGGTGGACCTCATAGTAGATTCATACGGTGGCTTCATTCTATTTCTAGAGAAGTTTTCCATACCCTTCTTTAACGGAAATTGGAATCTTATATTCCCTTCTTTCATATCAATAACTGCACGTATGGTTCCTAGGAAAGTCCTACCAAGTATTATGGGACAAGACGGATTGCAATCAATAGCAAGCACAATAAAATCAATGGGCACATAATTCATATTTGCAAGAATAATAACATCACTTATTCTACCCAAAGGTTTCTTAATAGTGGAATCCGCTAAGTGCAAATTAAGAGAACATTCATCCATAATGGTAAAACCTAGCACATCACATAGAGATTTTGGTATTGTGGAAACGCTGGCACCCAAATCACATAAAGCATTGCACTAATAATTTTTTATTTTAACTTTAATGGTAGGCTCCCACTCATCATATAATTTCCTAGGTATTGAAACCTCCAATTCTAGCTTTTCTTCCAAAGCTTTCATCATCGCTTTTATGATGTGTTTAGTAAAAGCCTTATTTTGTTCACAAGTATTGGGTGAATTTATCATGGATTGCAACAAGGAAAATATTCAATTGAAGAACAACTATCATAATTAAAGTCCTTGCAATCCAAAAGATTGGGCACATCACTAATTAAAGTTTTTACCTCTCCAAACCCAGTTTTATCAAATTTTTCATTAAGTTTTCACCCTCTGAGTTATGGGGATTCCGTCTAGCTAAAGTTGACTCGTCTTAAGTACACTTTTCATAAAGTTTAATATCACTAAACAAAGATTCAATAGGTGTGATACGTCTCCAACGTATCTATAATTTATGAAGTATTCATGCCATGTTTACAACAATTTTATATGATTTTGGTATGATTCGATTAGAACTAACCCGGACTGACGCTATTTTCAGCAGAACTACCGTGGTGTCATTTTTTTTGCAGAAATAGAAGTTCTCAGAATGGGCTGAAAATTTACGGTGATTTTTTATGGACCAAAAGAGACCCCCGAAGCACAAGAGTTGGTCCAAAAGAGTCCCAAGGCAACCAAAAGTGTGGAGGGTGCCCCCCTAGGGCACGCCCCCATGTCTTGCCGCTGCCTCGTGGACCCCCCTCACGTGAGACCGATGCCAAAAATTCCTATAAATCACGAAACCCCTAGAAAGAGACCTAGATCGGGAGTTCCGCCGCTGCAAGCCTCTGTAGCCACGAAAAACCAATCGGGAGCCCGTTCCGGCACCCTGCCGGAGGGGAAAACCAACACCAGTGGCCATTTTCATCATCCCGGCGGTCTCCATGACGAGGAGGGAGTAGTTCACCCTCGGGGCTGAGGGTATGTATCAGTAGCTATGTGTTTGATCTCTCTCTCTCTCTCATGTTCTTGATTTGGAACGATCTTGATCTACTTCGAGCTTTGTTACTATAGTTGAAGCATATGGTGTTTCTCCCCCTCTACCTTCTTGTGATGAATTGAGTTTTACCTTTGAGGTTTCACTATTATCGGATTGAATACTATTATGGATTTGAGAACACTTGATGTATGTTTTGCATGGGATACCCATGGTGACAATGCGGTATTCTATTGATTCACTTGATGTATGTTTTGGCACTCAACTCGCGGATTCCGGAGGTGACATTGGGGTAATCTATGCATAGGGGTTGATGCACGTTTTCGTCCTTGTTTCTCCGGTAGGAATCTTGGGCCACTCTTTGAGGTTCTTTGTGTTGGATTGAGTATTATGAGTGTGAAGTTGTTTGATGCATATCATATAATTGACCCACAGATACTTGTGGTGACATTGGAGTATCTAGGTGACATTAGGGTTGATTGATATGTGTCATATGGTGTTATTTTACTACGAACTCTAGGGATGTTTGTGACACTTATATGAATAGCTCAATGTATTGATCGGAAACAATAACTTTGAGGTGGTTTCGTACTCTACAAGCAATTTCATCTTATGTTCTACGCGATAGGAACTTTGGAGTGACTCTTTGTTGCACGTTGAGGGATTTACATATGTTTTAATTATGTTATCATTGTTGAGAGAACTTGCACTAGTGAAAGTATGAATCCTAGGCCTTGTTTTCAAGCATTGCAATACTGTTTTTGCTCACTTTTACTACTAGTTACCTTGCTATTTTTATATTCTCAGATCACAAAAACCTATATCTACCGTCCATATTACACTTGTATCACCATCTCTTTGCCGAACTAGTGCACCTATACAATTTACCATTGTATTGGGTGTGTTGGGGACACAAGAGACTCTTTGTTATTTGTTTGTAGGGTTGTTTCAAAGAGACCATCTTCATCCTACGCCTCCCATGGATTGATAAACCTTAGGTCATCCACTTGAGGGAAATTTGCTACTGTCCTACGAAACTCTACGCTTGGAAGCCCAACAAGTGTCTACAAGAAGAAGGTTGCATAGTAGACATCAAGCTCTTTTCTGGCACCGTTGCCGGGGAGGTTAGTGCTTGAAGGTATATCTTTAGATAATGCAATTGAATCTTTTAGTTTTTTATCACTAGTTTAGTCTATAAAAGAAAACTACAAAAAATGGAATTGAGGTTGCCTCATATGCTTCATCTTTACAATGCCTTCCGTGAAAATGATGGAAAGGAAAATTGTGCTCAAGTGTTAGAGGAAGAAGTCAATAAAATTTTTGGCACTAAATATTTGAATGATGAGCATGATTGCAATGTTGTTAGTATGAATTCTTTGAATATCCATGATGCTAATGATATGTAAAACCATAAGCTTGGGGATGCTACGTTTGATGAAGATGATATTTTTTGTCCTCCTAGTTTTGATGAGCAAATTTATTATGATGATAGCATGCCTCCTATTTATGATGACTATATTTATTGAAGTGGATTTGGAGAGGTCATGGCTTTATTTAGTGATGGATCCACTATTTTGGAAGAGGTTTCAATTGATTATGAGAACAAAGTTGCTATCTATGATGATTATTGTGATGACATGTATACTATAAAGAATAATGATAACCATGAAACTTGTTATCATGATTTTAACTTTCAATTGGATTATGCCTCACATGATAGTTATTTTGTTGAGTTTGCTCCCACTACTATTCATGAGAATAAATTTGCTTATGTGGAGAGTAATAAAATTTCTATCCTTGTGCGTCATGAAAATAATGCTTTATGTGATGGTCATATTGTTGAATTCATTCATGATGCTACTGAAAATCACTACGAGAGAGGAGCATATGCTTCTACATATTGCAATAATATCAAGTTTCTCTCTATGTGTTGAAAATCTTGAAGTCATGCTTGTTTTACCTACCTATGCTAGTTGATTCTTGTTCCCATAAGTTGTTTGCTCTCAAAATCCCTACGCATAGGAAGTGGGTTAGACTTAAATGTGCTAGTCATATGCTTCATGATGCTCTCTTTGTTTTTCAATTCTTATCTTTTTATGTGAGCATCATTGAAATCATTATGCCTAGCTAAAAATGCATTAAAGAAAAGCACTTGTTGGGAGACAATCCAACATTTACCCCTACTATTTTTATGTGTTCACATGATTATGCTACTGTAGTAATCATGTTTTACAACTTTTGTTTCAATAAAGTGCCAACTAAGACCTTTGGGATGGTCTATGGTGATAGTTGATTTGATCTTGCTGAAAAACAGAAACTTTTGCGTTCATTGTCAGAATTTTAGAAATTCACAGAAGCATGATTTCCATCTGAATTTTTTACACAAGCTTGACATACAAATTGCCCAGGTTGTCCCAAATTTTCAGAATTTTTGGAGTTACAGAAGTATACGAAGTTTCCAGATTACTACAGTCGGTTCTGTTTTTGACAGATTCTGTTTTCATTGTGTTGTTTGCTGATGAATTTATGGGTAGTATCGGAGGGTATGAACCATGGAGAAGTTGGAATAAAGTAGATATAACACCAATATAAATTTATAATTAGTTCACAATAGTACCTAAGTGGTGATTTACTTTATTATACTAATGGAGCTTATGAGTTTTCTGTTGAGTTTTGTGTTGTGAAGCTTTCAAGTTTTGGGTTAAGTTTTGATGGACTACGGAATAAGGAGTGGCAAGAGCCCAAGCTGTTATTCAAGGACAACCAAGCATCTAAGCTCGGGGATGCCTCGGATGGCATCGCCTCTTTTGTCTTCAATCCATCGGTAAATTTACTAGAGGCTATATTTTCATTCACCACATACTATGTGTTTTTCTTGGTGCATCATTTTATTTTATTAGGATTTACTTGTTGTTATTTATAGTAATGTTTTGCATCTATTCTTTCAATAAAGGTCAAGTATAACCTTTACCATGATTATTTTGCAATTCTATATGTTGTTGTTTTGAAAACAGAAAGTTTTCTATCATTGTCTGAATATTTGCGAATAGTCAGAACATGATAAAATCTTGAAATTTTGAAACAATAAGTAACAAAAAAAATTACAATGTGGTAATTTTCCAGAAATTTTGGAATTAGGTAAGTATGATTACTCTTGCATTCTTTACAGACTGTTCTGTTTAGACAGATTGCTGTTATGTTTGCAAATGTTTGCTTGTCTAATGATTCTATTTGAGGTTAGGAGTATTAAATATGCAGAGGAATTTAGTATAATAATTTTAGTGATTTGCTACAGTACATAATGATAAGGTTTTGCATGGATTTTTATACTAACTTATCTCACGAGTTCTTGTTGAGTTCTGTGTGCATGAAGTTTTTAAGATTCCGGGAAACTATGTTTTGAGAGGAATTAAGGAGACACAAGAGCTCAAGCTTGGGGATGCCCAAGGCATCCCTAATTAATTTTTCAAGAAGTCTCAAGCATCTAAGCTTGGGGATGCCCCGGTTGGCATCCCACCTTTCATCATCAACAAATCATCGGTTAGCCTCGGTTGAGCCTAAGTTATTGCTTCTTCACATGATATGTGCTTTCCTTGAAATGTCATTATATTTTTTTGCTTGATGTTTGAATAAAGTACTTAAGATCTGAAATTTTATTTATGAGAGGGAGCCTTCACATAGCTACATAATTATTCAACTACTCATTGATCTTCACATATATCTTTTTGGAGTAGTTTGATAGTTGCAAGAGTGATATAGTAAAAACTTTCATATAAAGAGCATTGAATAATATGAGAAGTATGATTCCTTATGATTGTTTTGCGATATAAAGATGGTGATATTAGAGTCATGCTAGTGAGTAATTGTGGATTGGTAGAAACACTTGTGTTAAAGTTTGTGATTCTCGAAGCATGCACGTATGGTGAACCGTTATGTGATGAAGTCGGAGCATGATTTAGTTTTTGATTTGTCTTCCTTATGAGTGGTGGTCGTGGACGAGCGATGATGTTTTCCTACCAATCTATCCCATGCGTGTAGTACTTTGTTTTGATAGCTAATATACTTTTGCAATAAGTATGTGGGTTCTTTATGACTAATGTTGAGTCCATGGATTATACGTACTCTCACCCTTCCACCATTGCTAGCCTCTCTAGTAACGCGCAACTTTCGCCGGTGCATTAAACCCACCATATATTTTCCTCAAAATAACCACCATACCTACCTCTTATGCCATTTCCATAGCCATTCTGAGATATATTGCCATGCAACTTCCACCGTTCCTTTCATTACGACACATACCATCATTCTCATATTGCTTTGCATGATCATGTAGTTGGCATAGTAGTTGTGGCTTGGCCACCGTTCTTATTTTTATACATGTCATTCTTGATCATTGCACATCCCGGTACACCGCCGGAGGCATTCACGTAGAGTCATATCTTTTGTTCTAGTATCGAGTTGTAAGTAAATAAAAGTGTGATGATCATCATTATTAGAGCATTATCCCATGTGAGGAAAACATGATGGAGACTATGATTCCCTCACAAGTTGGGATGAGGATCCGGACGAAAAATAAGATAAAAGAGGCCAAAGAGCCCAAAAAAGAGGCCAAAGAGCCCAAAAAAAGAGGCCAAAGAACCCAAAATAAAAAAATGAGAGAAAAAGAGAGAAGGGACAATTTTACTATCCTTTTACCACACTTGTGCTTCAAAGTAGCACCATGATCTTCATGATAGAGAGTCTCCTATGTTGTCACTTTCATATACTAGTGGGAAATTTTTCATTATAGAAGTTGGCTTATATATTACAATTATGGGCTTCCTGAAATTGCCCTAGGTCTTCATGAGTAAGCGGGTTGGATGCACACCCACTTAGTTTCTTTTTGAGATTTCATACACTTATAGCTCTAGTGCATCCATTGCATGGCAATCCCTACTCACTCACATTGATATATATTGATGGGCATCTCCATAGCCTATTAATACGCCTAATTGATGAGAGATTATCCTTTTCTTTTTATCTTCTCCACAACCACCATATTCTATTCCACTTATAGTGCTATATCCATGGCTCACGCTCATGTATTGCGTGAAAGTAGAAAAAGTTTGAGAACATCAAAAGTATGAAACAATTGCTTGGCTTCTCACCGGGGTTGTGCATGATTTAATACTTTGTGTGTTGAAGATGGAGAATAGCCAGACTATATGATTTTGTAGGGATAACTTTCTTTGGCCATGTTATTTTGAGAACACATGCTCAATTTATTAGTATGCTTGAAGTATAATTGTTTTTATGTCAATATTAAACTTTTGTTTTGAATCTTATGGATATGAACATTTTTCATGCCACAATAAAGAAAACTTCTTTGATAAATATGCTAGGTAGCATTCACACTTCATAAATTCTTTCTTTTATCATGTACCTACTCGAGGACGAGCAGGAATTAAGCTTGGGGATGCTAATACGTCTCCAACGTATCTATAATTTATGAAGTATTCATGCCATGTTTACAACAATTTTATATGATTTTGTTATGATTTGATTATAACAAACCCGGACTGACGCTACTTTCAGCAGAACTACCGTGGTGTCGATTTTTTTGCAGAAATAAAAGTTCTCGGAATGGGCTGAAAACTTACGGTGATTTTTTATGTACCAAAAGAGACCCCTGAAGCACAAGACTTGGGCCAGAAGAGTCCCGAGGCAACCACAAGGGTGGAGGTCGCCCCCTGTCTTGCCACTACCTTGTGGACCGCCTGACTAGAGACCGACGCCAAAAATTCCTATAAATCACGAAACCCCCAGATAGAAACCTAGATCGGGAGTTCTGCCGCCACAAGCCTCTGTAGCCACGAAAAACCAATTGGGAGCTCGTTCCGGCACCCTGCCAGAGGGGGAAACCATCACCTGTGGCCATATTCATCATCCTGGCAGTCTCCATGACAAGGAGGGAATAGTTCACCTCGGGGCTGAGGGTATTTACCAGTAGCTATGTGTTTGATCTCTCTCTCTCTCTCTCCCTCTCTTGTGTTCTTGATTTGTCATAATCTTGATGTACCGCGAGCTTTGTTACTATAGTTGAATCATATAGTGTTTCTCCCCCTCTACCTTCTGGTGATGAATTGGGTTTTACCTTTGAGGTTTCACTATTATCGGATTGATACTATTATGGATTTGAGAACAATTGATGTATGTCTTGCGTGGGATACCCATGGTGACAATGGCGTATTCCATTGATTCACTTGATGTATGTTTTGGCACTCAACTCGCGGATTCCCGAGGTGACCTTGGGGTAATCTATGCATAGGGGTTGATGCACGTTTTTGTCCTTGTTTCTCTTGTAGGAATCTTGGGGCACTCTTCAGGTTCTTTGTGTTGGATTGATTATTATGAATCTGAAGTTGTTTGATGCATATCGTATAATTGTCCCACGGATACTTGTGGTGACATTGGAGTATCTAGGTGACATTAGGGTTGATTGATATGTGTCATATGGTGTTATTTCACTATGAACTCCAGGGCTGTTTTTTGACACTTATAGGAATAGCTCAATGGATTGATCAAAAATAATAACTTTGAGGTGGTTTCGTACCCTACAAGCAATTTCATGTAATATTCTCCGCGATAGGAACTTTGGAGTGACTCTTTGTTGCACGTTGAGGGATTGCCATATGATTTAATGATGTTATCATTGTTGAGAGAACTTGCACTAGTGAAAGTATGAACCCTAGGCCTTGTTTTCAAGCATTGCAATACCGTTTTTGCTTACTTTTACTACTACTTACCATGATGTTTTTATATTTTCATATCACAAAAACCTATATCTACCATTCATATTACACTTGTATCACCATCTCTTCGCCGAACTAGTGCACCTATACAATTTACCATTGTATTCGGTGTGTTGGGGACACAAGAGGCTCTTTGTTATTTGGTTGCAGGGTTGTTTGAGAGAGACCATCTTCATCCTGCGCCTCCCACGGATTGATAAACCTTAGGTCATCCACTTGAGGGAAATTTGCTTATGTCCTACAGAACTCTGCGCTTGGAGGCCCAACATGAGTCTATAAGAAGAAGGTTGTGTAGTAGACATCAAGGTGTAATACCAATCATTTTAATATCTTAATCATTACTACGATAAAAACCGGGCGGAATCACTTTTTCTAAGAATTCTCGCTTTGCCCTCAACCTAGCGGTTATTTCTTTACTTTCATCCACGGAGACATAAAGAACTTTAATTGATTCATTAATATCAAGCTTGGGTGGCAAAATTTTAGATTTATCAATGCTCCTAGACATATCATCAAGTTTACTCAATTTTTCTTCTATCATAGTATCGAAAACTTTTTTCGCATTAATAAATTGTTTAATATTACTTGCATGATCAGAGGGCATCCTATTATTATTATAAGAATTACCATAGGAATTGCCATAATTATTAGAGGAATTTCCAGGAAACGGCCTAGGATTAAAATTACCTCTATAAGCATTACTATTGAAATTGTTTCGTGGGGCAAAATTCACATCTACGGGATCATTATTTTGCTCCACCAAAGTAGACAGTGGCACATCATTAGGACCAATATTAGAATTTTTACTAGCAACCATTTTCATAAGCGCATCTACTTTGTCATTCAAAGTACTAATTATTTCTTCAACAAAATTCACTTTTTACTAGTAGGAGTTCTTTCAGCATGCCATTGTCAATCATTTGCCATAATATTATCAAGAAATTTGGTAGCTTATCCTAAAGTAATTTCCATAAAAGTACCACCCGTGGCAGAATCTAAAAGATTTCTAGAAAGAAAGTTCAATCCCGCATAGAAATTTTATATGATCATCCACAAACTTAAACCATGAGTAGGGCAATTTCTTATCATTAATTTCATCCTCTTCCAAGATTGTAAAACATGTTCATGCTCAAGTTGCTTAAAATTCATAATTTTATTTCTAAGAGAAATAATTTTCGCAGGAGGAAAATACTTAGCAATAAAATCATCCTTACACTTATCCCAAGAATCAATACTATTTCGTGGCAAGGATGAAAACCAAGTTTTAGCACGATCTCATAGTGAGAACGAAAATGATTTTAATTTAACAATATCATTATTTAGATATTTTTTCTTTTGCATGTCACACAATTCAACGAAAGTGTTAAGATGAGACGCGACATCTTCATTAGGGCTACCAAAAATTTATTCTTTCGTAACAAGATTTAACAAAGTGGCATTAATATCATAAGTTTCCGCACAAGCGCCGGGAGGAGCAATTGGAGTAATAATAAAATCATTATTATTAGTATTGGAAAGTCACATAATTTTATATTTTCTTGAAACATCGCGACTAGGTAAACAAAATAACAAGCAAACAAAAAGGAAAATGCAAAAAAAGGCAAACAGAAAATATTTTTGTATTTTTGTAAAAACGTTTTAGAAGTGGGGGAGATGAAAACGAGAGGCAAATGGCCAATAATGTAAATGCAATGAGAGGAAAGTTTATGTGTAGGTACTTGATAGATGTTGATGATGTCTCCCCGGCAACGGCGCTAGAAATTCTTCCTTCTACTTGTGAGTTGCGCTGGGATTTCCCCGAAGAGGAGGGGATGATGTAGTATAGTAGAGATATGTATTTCCCTCAGTTAGGAACCAAGGTTATAAATTTAGTAGGAGAACCAAGCAACACCTATTTAGCAGTACCTACACACAAAATAACTAATACTTGCACCCAACGCAAACAAGGGGTTGTCAATCCCTCTACATTTAATTGCAAGGATTAAATATTGTGGTGATAGATATATAAATAAAAAATAAAATAAAATAAAATAAAGAAAAATTGCAGCAAGGTATTTTTGGGTTTTAATATATGAAAAAAGTAGACCCAGGGCCCATAGTTTTCACTAGAGGCTTCTCTCTGTTGAAAATAGCATACGGTGGGTAAACAAATTACTATTGGGGAATTGATAAAATAGAGAATAATCATGATGTTTTCCAAGGAAATGATCATGTATATAGGCATCACATCTTAGACAAGTAGACTGAATCCTGCCTACATCGACTACTATTACTCCACCAATCGACCACTATCCAGCATGCATCTAGAGTATTAAGTTCATAAAGAGCGGAGTAAGGCCTAAAGCAAGATGATGTAGACAAAGTAAACTCACGCATGAATAAACCCCTTATTTCTATCCTTAATGGCAACAATACAAATATTTTTCTTGTCCCCTTCTTTCGCTGGGATAGAGATCACCGCAAGATTGAACCCTTCACAAAGCACCTCTTCCATTGCAAGAAAAATCAATCTAGTTGGCCGAACCAAATCAATAGATCAAAGAGAAATACAAAGCTATAAGAATCATGCATAAAAGAGTTTAGATAAGACTCAAATAATATTCATGTACAATCTGATCATAAACTCACAATTCATCGGATCTCGACAAACACATCGCAAAAAGTGATTACATCGAATATATCTCCAAGAACTTTGAGGAGAACATTGTATTGAAGATCAAAGAGAGAGAACAAACGATCTAGAAACTAACTATGGACCTGTAGGTCTGTGGTAAACTATTCACGCATCATCGGAAGGGTAGCAAGGTTGATGTAGAGCCCCTCCATGGTTGATTCCCCTCCGGCAGAGTGCCGGAAAAGGTCTCCAAATGGGATCTCTCGAGAATAGAAGCTTGCGGCTACGGAAAAAGTATTTTGGGTGGCTCTCTATTGGTTTCCCGATTTTAGAGAATTTATAGAGGCGGAATTAGGTCAAAAGTGTGAACATGGGCCCCACGAGCCACCAGGGCGTGCCTATCACCGTGGGCGCACCCTGGTGCCTCGTGGGCCACTCCTTCATCTTCTGGCCCTCTCCAGCACTACATGAAATATATCAACTTGCGACCATCACAATTGGTCGCTGAATGGTCAATGTTTTTCATTTGCGACCTTTTTATAACCAAAAACAATTGGTCAAAAGCTGACTGTCTTTAATGAAACTTAATGACCTTCTTTGTGATATGGTCGTAGAAGGAAACAACCAAAACAAAAGTTCGCTGGTCCTATGACGAATTGTTTTGGTCGCTGGTTGTCTGCCCAGGCCACGTCGGATCCAATGTGGCAAGATGACGTGGCAAAATTGCGACCAAATGAAAAGGTCATTGATTAGAATCAGCCCAATCCAATTAGATGTCTATATGGGCCAAGCCCATTTAATATATATATTTTGTGTGTCATGACCCTAGCTCAGCCCCTGTTATCTTTGCTTGATCATCATGTTTAAATTTTGCTTAAACTTGAAATGGGGATGTTCAAACCCTAGCACCAAATGAAACTCAACTAGGTTCAAGTTAAAAATATTTTCAATGAACCCAAAATGCCCTTCACAAATGTTCATGATTTATGGAAAAAGGTGAAAACCTTAACCAGAAATGATACATATTTTTTCAGGACATTTTTGGTATTTGAATTAAATCAATACTTATTTGAATAGGAGATATAAATTCCTATAAATACTTTTATAACTCCAATAATTCTGAAAATTTGTAAGTGGCTCTGAATATTTTGTATCTGGCCACATAATAATTTTCATAAGCTACAAAATGATTTGGTTTACAAACTAAATCAAAACAGAAAAACAAAATAGGAAAACAAAAAAAAGAGTCAGAGAGAAAGGCCATGGGCCACTTACCTGGCCCAGCTCCCCCACCCAGCCCAGCCCACCTGGCAAGTGCCAGTCGTCCTCAACCTCTATCAGTAGGCAGAGGCGAAGGTGGCCACGACGTGCGCTGAGGCCGCCACCTCCTCCCTGCCTGCCTCACGCCCCCGAGGCTCTCTCCCAGCGCCACGGAGACGGCCTCGGACCCCCTCACTCTCTGGTTCTCTCTCCCTCTCGCTCCCTCGCTCTCCCTCATGGCCGAAGCCGCCATGGCCACACCGTCAAGAACCAAGGCGGCCAGCCACTCCCTCGCTCCATCTCTCTGTCCCCGAGCTCCGCCACGACCCCGTGGAGCTACACACCCGACGCACGCGACAACGGGAGCCCTGCAACGTTGTCCCCGCCGTCCTCATCGCAACCTCTGTCCGGTGATCCCCGTCATTTGATTCATGCCGTCCAGGGCTTTCCCGGCCTCGGCCTCGACTCCGTTCGACCCTGCTGTGAGCCTCCGTCGTTTCCCCCTTGTTTCCCCTCTCCAACTCTTCCTCTAGCCGTGCTTTCCGCCGGAGCCGAGAGCTCCTGCCTGCCGGCCATGTCACCGTCGTGGCTACAGACGCCGTAGCTTGCGCTTGGGCGCGTCATCGTGCTTGGGTTGCTCCTAGGAGACGACCCCGACCACCAGTTGGTCCTGCCGTGCACCGGAACACCGAACTCGTGCGTGTCCGAGGTCCATCCACCGAAAAGCTTGTCGTCGGTGCCTCTGCAGGCCAACCCAGCTCCAGCCGCCACCACCACTGGATGCGCCCCTCCACCAGCTCCCCGTAGTTGCTCCCCACATGCCAAATCGGGCCTTGTAGCGAAATCCCGACGCCCTTCGCCACGGATTTGGTCGCCGGCGTTTACACGCCGGTGGTGATGACGTGGCATCGTCATTATGGCCTGATCACGTTTAGTTTAATCACCTCAGCCACTGACATTAGGGACCCATCGACTAAATAACCTCGGGTTAAATTTAGATTAGATTTAATCAAACCCGGGGGACCCACAAGCCAGCATTGACTTTGCTGACGTGGCTGTTGACCGGACCCACCTGTCCGTGACACTAATGACACTGGGTCACTAACCAATGGGCCCCACTTGCCAGGTTTGACCTGGACTGGCCAGTTGACTCGCTGACGTCGCTCTGACGTCATAAAGCCTTATCTGGAATTCAATTAAATCTAAATGATTTATTTATTTTCAGAAAATGCCCAAAACTTCTAAAAATCATATAAAATAAATCGTAGATCAGATTGAAATAAGTTATATATATGAAAAATTATAAGCAAAATTTAATCTATCCATCTGTACAATTTTCATGCATGTTGGAACAACTTATAGTTTCTGAATTGGACAAATCAAATAAATGGCATTTGAACGATCACATATTGAGTTTGAATTTGAATGTTATTCAACCCAACTCCATTTAAATTGTTGCTAGCTGCATTATCCAAAATCACAGCATGTTGCCATGTCATGATCATGCATCAAATTGTTGCATTGCATTAATTGTGTTCCCTCTTGTTCGGGTGTTGTTCCCTCTCAGTGGACGTAGTTCCGACGATGAGTTTGATGACACCGATGAAGAGTTATACTATCTTCAGAAGTGCTAGACAAGCAAACCTCCATTGAACATTCCGATACAATCCCACTCTCTCGCTCTTGCTCTCTTTTACTGCATTAGGACAACAATGTTTCAATACATGCTGCGGTAGCTGAACCCTTTTCCTCTGCATGACCTTTCTTTGCCACGGTAAATAGTTGAAACCCACTAGCACGAGTAGGAGTTGTTTGAGCCATGATGTGCCTACTCATTCATGCTTTCCTGTTATGCCTGCTATGCTTAGAGTTGTGTTAGGTCTGATTCATCTGGGATGGATTGGAATGATGTTAACATGTCCTACTGTGTGAACACGATTTGGTAAAGTTAGCGATGAGAGGCCATGTAGGAGTACATGGTGGGTTGTCTCATTGGGACCGTCCTTAGGAACTGAGATCTGTGTATGTGATTTAAGATCAGCTACTACCACGCGTTGGGCCCCAAACCAATGGACCCTCTCGACTTATTAACCGCCCCTATCCTATGTCCAGGAGTTGCAAGTAGTTTATAGTGCTTGTAGTATGCTGGAGGTCGTGCGTAGCGCAGACCCGAGGGGTGGGCTGTGAAGCAGTAGGCATGTGGCACGGTGTACCGGGATGCCCATTTGGTGCCTCGGGAACCCTGCACACATCATTCGGGGCCGTAGTGAAAACCTCGGCCGAACTCCCTGCGGATGGAACCTGAATAGGCGATAAACCTGGACTAGGGACATGTGTGGTTAGTCAGGTTGTGGCCGACACCCTCGCCAGGCTTCTGCTTGAAGGTTGCCGAGATACATGACGTGTACATGGCGGTAAGTGGCGAGAGCGTGTGTGAAGAAGTACACCCCTGCAGGGTTAACATCATCTATTCGAATAGCCGCGTCTGCGGTAAAGGACTACTGTTGCCTATACAGTTCATAGACAAGTGAAAGTGGATACTCTAAAATGCGCAAGATAAGCGTGAGTGCTATGGATGGCCTTCTCGTAGGGAGACGGGAGCGGATCCATAGTGGTGTATTGATATGGTGAATATGTGGACTCGTGTGCGCCACCTCAAAAGAGTTACCAACCGTCGTAGTACAGGATAGCCACTGAGTCAAAGCTGGCTTGGTGCAGTTAAACTCCACCACCCCTTTGTTGATACTGATGCATATGTAGATAGTTCTGATGTAACTCTTGATGGGTACATTTGTACTCATGTTTGCTTAATCTATATTGTGCAAAGAGACTTCAGTCTCGCTAGTAGTTCCATGTGGACTTCGACGTTTAGCTTGTTACCTCAGCTACGATCTTGTATCCTTGGGAGGGTCTTGTAGATAGCCAGGCTCTAAAGCCTTCTTCCTTTTCACATGTCTGTACCCATACATGTTTATGCTTCCGTTGCATGTATGCTCTGTATGTTGGGTCATGTGACCCATGATTGTAATTCTTACTATGTATGACTCTTCGGAGCCTTATTAATAAATGATTTGAGTCACAGAGTTTTGTTGTGATGCCATGTTGTATTTGCACATATCGAGCATATTGTGTGTATGATTTTGAAATGCTTGGTATGTGTGGGATCCAACAACCTAGTTGTTTATTCTTGGTAGCCCCTCTTATGGGTAAATGTCTCCTAGTGCTTCCACTGAGCCATGGTTGCTTGCTACTGCTCCGGAACACTTAGGCTGGCCGGCATGTGTTCTTCTTCATTCATGTGTCTGTCCCTTCGGGGAAATGTCACACATTGTTCCTTTAAGTCCTTATAGCTTGCTACAACTTGGGTTCATATGTTGATGATCGACACGTTCGTCGTTGGTCATGTATGCATGTCCCTGTAAGTTAGTGCCACTTTGGATTCACGACCAGTCATGTCGGCCCGGGTTCTCTGTCATATGGATGCTAGCAATACTATCATATATGTGAACCAAAAGGCGCAAATGGTACCGGGCCAGGTAAGGTGGCACCCGTGGGGATACCGTGCATGAGGCCGCAAAGTGATATGATGTGTTACATGCTAGATCAGTGTGATTTAGGATCGCGGTCCTACAGCTTTGCTATCAGAGCCAGGTTGCATGTAGGATTACCGAGCCAAACTGGTCGAAGTTGAGTCTAGAAATTCTTTAGTTATATAAGGGAATTGATTGCAGAAGGGAACGTAAGGCTCTTTTTACTCCTTACACATTATGCCCTTCTGGTCCGAGTCATCCTATCTTTCCTACAGGGTTAAGGAACTAGGCTTCTCATCTTTCTATCAGGATCACATGTTACTAACCTGTAGACTTATAGGATTGATGGATTTAAGCCTCAGTTCAGTTCCTACTACTTCCGTGTATCGTCAATTGGTCTCGAAACCTTGATATTTGATGTTGAGTGGTTATGCCACCATTTTTCAGGATGTCTCAAATATTTTTGAGCATTTACAGCCGTTATGCTGTCTGAGCCATCCCAGGTTTCTAAACAATCCGATGCAATCGCAATCCTTTCCCTCTGTTTTCGATGTCCTTTTGGGCCAGATTAACCACACCAATTGCTGAGTTGAGGTACTTCATTGCCTCTACATATGTGTTGAAGCTATGATTATGACCCTAGGTGTCTTAGAGAACCACCTAGTAATCTAGCTCTGATTTGTAGTCCAGTGTGATGATTCTGGCCATCATTCTCGAAATCATCCCGTGATGCCATTTAGTTAGTAGGCATTCTATTCTTGGGTTTTTGGACCTGAGATTCACTCTACTCACTCATGTTGAAAGTGTTTGCTAGTTCCTTTAGGATATTAGTAACCTTTGTGATAGTCCACGAGGTCCATGGTACATCGTTCTTCCAATACGATGAACCAATATGGCAGAAGTTCTTTTGGACCAAAAGATCACAACAAGAGTGCTCTTGATGAGATCTCCATTCTATATTGTGAATCTGCCATTCCTTCCTCTTCTGTATGGGTTATCCGTAAGAAATATGTTGAACTTGTTCGACATACTAATCTATGCGTCCACAACTCAGAAAATTATATGTTCCTTTGAGTTGTTATCTTTAGTTGTATTCTAACCTCTGTCTATCATATGATAGCCAAGAGCATGTCATGCATTCATGCTCATCGATACCTCATATTCTTGTGGCCCGTCAAGCCATTCTATTCCGAATGACTAGGAGAAACAAACTCCGGCACCTCATCCATATCTAGGATGGGGTCAAAGCAGTTGTATTCCGCAGATTAAGAATGCCAATCAAGCTTCTAATCTGTTCTACCCTGGAGTATTACCCACTTTATGTTGAGAATATCATAGGAATTGCACCACCTCTTATGAATTCTTGACGTAGTGATACTTCTCGCCATCGTTTTTCATTCCCCGGTCTTCGTGTTATTGTAACTGGAATACCGGCAAGTGAATTGTGAGGTGTGAAATCAGTACTCCTAGCAACTCTGTTGCTTGGTAGTTAATGGACAATAACTTCATTCTTCGTGTGTTGGTTATTGAATCATCATTCTAATATTGATCATGCTACCTAGTCCATATTTCGGGTGCACTCTTTGATCAATGGATTAGGATTGTGCTAATCCCTCACTCTTTTGATCATGTGATCTTGCCTGAAAAGCAAGATTGTTCTTAGCTTAGTAATATATCAGTGGTCCACGATTTTCCAAATATCTTCTCGGAAGTATCACCAGGTTGTTCCCTAGCCTTTATGTTGAGTTCAGGATCAAATGGTTTTCCTATAAACGACCTCTTCTCCAAGAATCTGGGTTGGATACCCTGAACTGGTTTACAACAACTTGGAGAGTTGGAAGATGAAAGCTTTTTCGACTTAGTTCATCACTAAGGGATATCCTTGTGTGTGTGTGTGTGTGTGTGTGTGTGTTGAAGAAAGATAATATCTTCATCGATTTATCCTCGTGATCAGTTGTTGAATCTATCATCTTGTCCAAACCTTGATTTGAGTGTGGGCTATCGTCAAATCAAGTTAGAACCAACGATATTTGTAATGTTGTCTTACTCGTTGTTGTTCCTAGAGCATACACCGTTATATCTTTTGGTCTGACCAATACTATCACCTTGTTCACATAGTTGTGGAATTCCAACTATATGGAAACCTGGATGAATTGTTGTTGAGCCCATCGACATCATTTTATCTCCTCCATGATTCATGTTGAACATTAAGCTAGTGTTGGAAACTTGTGTTAGAATTTTCTTCATGTCCCCTTCATGAAGGATATGTTTGGATGAAAGGAGTGACTTCCTCTAATCCATGTGCATTAGATATAAGTTCCCGCCATGAATTAGAGAAAGTTGTTTTGCTTCCTTTGGAATCGCCCCAAGTCAGTCATGCATGTGCGAAGTATTTTGTGGTTTGACGGATTAGCTACCTTCATTCCATATGTATCCCTAGCACACTAAGCCACCGATTGACTTGTTCAAGGAGAAGAAATTCCTTTTTAAGAATCATGACTTATGTTAGGAGTTCGTTATCCTCGATGATCATTCCCCACCTGAACTCGATAGTGTTTTGTTGTAAGACTGCTATGTGGTCATTCTTGTCTGGGACAACGTGTTCACTTGTGTGTAGCAGAACCAGCTCATGTTTTGGAGCCTACTACCATAGTCCATTTCCCGAGAATCTCGCAACGTTATCTCTTCGATTTGTGTTGCAAACTTTTCTTTCCAGACATGCTGATGTCTGGATTATACTATCACCAATCGGATCTGAATCTCAGGCAGATATGATGGTTGGAACATTCCCAACACTTGCAGCTTGTCCCCAGCTAGCACCGCCATTGTGCCAATTTCCTATGGGTTGCCCTTCTCAGCAGTTGTTGTTCAGGATCATCTTCAAAAGTGGTCCTACCATGGGTCCCATCCATCTCCAATGATAAGCAAAAGTCATCCATTGTGTTTTCTTCAACAAGGTAGTCCACATCATCCATTCTAGTCTGAGTATGCCATCCTTTCGGACTTCGAATGATCAATTGCGAATTGCCCTAGCCTGGTATAGAGAGTTTCAGTGATCTCTATGTCAAAAGTAATTCTTTTTGCCACTTAAGGAATAATCCTACGAGTCACCTCCTCTAAGGTACCCCATTATGGAATCATGGCAATTAACTCCTCGCTACTTTGAAACCCGTGCACCATCTTACTTAAGCGTGGAATTGTTGCCTACCAACTTGAACCTTCATCATCTGTTTCTTTTCCATCACCCCTGATGTTTGTTTTGTGTCTCGGCTCAAGAGATGTTTTTATATCTCACGAGTTGATCTTGAGTGCTCGATCTTCGAGGAGATCGATTTCTGTAGAGTTTCTTTCTGTCGTCATTGTGTTGGATGAAGATTCGAAAGCAAAGACATCAAGATCAATTTGAAGCAATGAATCAACATTGTCAATGGCAGTTGGATCATGAGGATTGTGACAATTAGTGTCCCCTCTGTCTTCTTACCTCATGTACTGAATCTCGGGACGAGATTCTTGTTTAGTGGGGGTGAGTTGTCATGACCCTAGCTCAGCCCCTGATGTCTTTGCTTGATCATCATGTCATCATGTTTAAATTTTGCTTAAACTTGAAATGGGGATGTTCAAACCCTAGCACCAAATGGAACTCAACTAGGTTCAAGTTAAAAATATTTTCAATGAACCCAAAATGCCCTTAAGAAATGTTCATGATTTATGGAAAAAGGTGAAAACCTTAACCAGAAATGATACACATTTTTCCAGGACATTTTTGATCTTTGAATTAAATCAATACTTGTTTGAATTGGAGATATAAATTCCTATAAATACTTTTTTAACTCCAATATTTCTGAAAACTTGTGAATGGCTCTGAATATTTAGTATCAGGCCACTTAATAATTTTCAGAAGCTACAAAATGATTTGGTTTAGAAACTAAATGAAAACAGAAAAATAAAATAGCAAAACAAAAACAAAAGAGAGTCAGAAAGAAAGGCCACGTGCCACTTACCTGGCCCAGCTCCTCCAGCCGGCCCAGCCCACCTGGTAAATACAAGTCGTCCTCAACCTCTTCCACTAGGCATAGGCGAAGGCGGGTACTGCACTCGCTGAGGCCGCCACCTCCTCCCTGCCTGCCTCATGCCCCTGAGGCTCTCTCCCAGTGCCACAGATATGGCCACGGACCCCCCTCACTCTCTGCTTCTCTCTCCCTCTCGCTCCCTCGCTCTCCCTCATGGTCAAAGCCGCCATGGCCACACCGCCGAGAACCACCACGGCCAGCCACTCCCTCGCTCCATCTCCTCGTCCTCGCTACACACCCGATGCACGCGACCACAGGAGCCCTGCAATGTCGTCCCTGCCGTCCTCATCGATGCCTCTGTCCGGTGATCGCCATCGTTCGATTCGTGCCGTCCAGGGCTTCCCCGGCCTCGACCTCGACTCCATTCGACCCTACTATGAGCCTCAGTTGTTTCCCCCTTGTTTCCCCTCTCCAACTGTTCCTCTGGTCGTGCTTTCTGCCGGAGCTGAGAGCTCCTGCCCGCCAGCCATGTCGTGGCTACAAACATTGTAGCTTGTTCCTGGGCGCATCATCGTGCTCGGGTTGCTCCTAGAAGACGACCCCGACCACCAGCTGGTCCTGCCGTGCACTGGAACACCGAACCCGTGCGTGTCCAAGCTCCAACCACCACAAAGTTCATCGCCGGCGCCTTTGTAGGCCACCCCAGCACCAGCCGCCACCACCACTGGATGCACCCCTCCGCCAGCTCCTCGTAGATGCTCCCCGCGCGCCAAATCGGGCCCTATAGCGAAATCCCGATGCCCTCCACCGCGAATTTGGTCGCCGGCATTTACACGCCGGTGGTGATGACATGGCATCATCATTATGGCCTAATCACATTTAGTTTAATCACTTCAGCCGCTGACATTAGGGACTCACTGACTAAATAACCTCGGGTTAAATTTAGATTAGATTTAATCAAACCCGAGGGACCCACACGCCAACATTTACTTCGCTGACGTGGCTGTTGACCGGACCCACCTGTCTGTGACACTAATTACACTGTGTCGCTGACCAATGGGCCCCACTAGTCAGGTTTGACCTGGACGGCCAGTTGACTTGCTGACATCGCTCTGACATCATAAAGCCTTTTCTAGAATTCAAATAAATCTAAATGATTTATTAATTTTCAGAAAATGCCCAAAACTTCTAATAATCATATAAAATAAATCGTAGCTCAGATTGAAATAAGTTATATATGAAAAATTATCAGAAAAATTCAATCCATCCATTTGTACCATTTTCATGCATGTTGGAACAACTTATAGTTGCTGAATAGGACAAATCAAATAAATGGCATTTCAATGATCACATATGGAGTTTGAATTTGAATCTTGTATTCAAACCAACTCCATTTAAATTGTTGCTAGCTGCATTAGCCCAAATAACAGCAGGCTTCCATGACATGATCATGCATCATATTGTTGCATTGCATTGATTGTGTTCCCTCTTGTTGCCGGTGTTGTTCCCTCTCAGTGGACGTAGTTCCGACGATGAGTTCGATGACACCGATGAAGAGTTATACCATCTTCAGAAGTGCCAGGCAAGCAAACCCCCATTGAACATTCCGATGCAATCCCTCTCTCTCGCTCTTGCTCTCTTTTACTACATTAGGACAACAACATTTCAACTGTTACATGTTGCGGTAGCTGAACCATTTTCCTATGCATGACCTGCCTTTGCCACAATAAATAGTTGAAACCCACTAGCATGAGTAGGAGTTGTTTGAGCCATGATGTGCCTACTCATTCATGCTTTCTTGTTATGTCTGCTATGCTTAGAGTTGTGTCAGTTCTGATTCATCTGGGATGGATTTGAATGATGTGAACATGTCCTACTGTGTGAGCGCTAAGTGTGTGAACATGATTTGGTAAAGGTAGCGATGAGAGGCCATGTAGGAGTACATGGTGGGTTGTCTCATTGGGACCGTCCTTAGAAACTGAGATCTATGTATGTAATTTAAGATCAGCTACTACCACATGTTGGGCCCGAAACCAATGGACCCTCTCGACTTATTAACCGCCCATGTCCTCTGTCCAGGAGTTGCAAGTAGTTTCTGGTGTTTGTAGTATCTTTGGAGGCTGTCTGAAGCACCTTGACCCGAGGTGGGCTGTGATCACGGTAGGCACGTGTACGGTGTCTTGGGGCCTGCTTGGTGCCTCGGGAACCCTGCACACATCGTTTGGGGCCGTAGTTGAAACCTTGGCCGGACTGCCTGCAGATGGAACCTGAATAGGCGATAAACCTGGACTAGGAACTTGTGTGGTTAGTCAGGTCGTGGCCGACACCCTCGCCTGGCTTCCACTTGAAGGTTGCCAAGATACATGACGTGTACATGGCGGTAAGCGGCGAGAGTGTGTGTCAAGAAGTACACCCCTGCAGGGTTAACATCATCTATTCGAATAGCCGCGTCCGCGGTAAAGGACTACTTGGTTGCCTATACATTTCATAGACAAGTGAAAGTGGATACTCTAAAATGCGCAAGATAAGCGTGTGTGCAATGGATGGCCTTCTTGTAGGGAGATGGGAGCAGATCCATAGTGTTGTATTGATATGGTGAATATGTGGACTCGTGGTGCGCCACCACAAAAGAGTTACCAACAGTCGTAGTATAGGATAGTCACTGAGTCAAAGTTGGCTTGCTTCAGTTAAACTCCACCACCCCTTTGTTGATACTGATGCATATGTAGATAGTTCTGATGTAAGTCTTGCTTGGTACATTTGTACTCACGTTTTCTTAATTTATGTTTTGCAGAGAGACTTCAGTCTCACTAGTAGTTCCGAGTGGACTTCAACGTTTAGCTTATTACCTCAGCTACAATCTTGTATCCTTGGGAGGGTCTTGTAGATAGCAAGGCTCTAAAGCCTTCTTCCTTTTCAGATGTCTGTACCCAGACATGTTTATGCTTCTGTTGCCTGTATGCTTTGTATGTTGGGTCATGTGACCCATGATTGTAATTCTTACTATATATGACTCTTCAGAGCCTTATGAATAAATACTTTGAGTCATGGAGTTTTGTTGTGATGCCATGTTGTATTTGCACATATCGAGCATATTGTGTGCATGATTTTGAAATGCTTGGTATGTGTGGGATCCCACAACCTAGTTCATTATTCTTGGTAGCCTCTCTTATGGGGAAATGTCTCCTAGTGCTTCCACTGAGCCATGGTAGCTTGCTGCTGCTTCAGAACACTTAGGCTGGCCGGCATGTGTCCTTCTTCGTTCTTGTGTCTGTCCCTTCGAGGAAATGTCACGCATTGTTCCTTTAAGTCCTTGTAGCTTGCTACGACTTGGGTGCATACGTTGATGATCGACGCGTTCATTGCTGGGTCATGTATTCATGTCCCTGTAAGTTAGTATCACTTTGGATTCATGACTAATCATGTCGTCCCGGGTTCTCTGTCATATGGATGCTAGCCACACTATCATATACGTGAGCCAAAAGGCGCGAACGGTCCCAGGCCTGGTAAGGTGGCACCCGTGGGGATACCGTGCGTGAGGCTGCAAAGTGATATGATGTGTTACATGCTTGATCGGTGTGACTTAGGATAGGGGTCCTGACATTGTGTTAACTTGGATTAGCTACATGGGCCTGGCCAAACAATTCGGCTTTTTTATTTTTTGGGTTGTGGCCTTTTTAGTCTATTGATTTTCTATTTTCAGCCATTATATATTCAAGCTGGTCCCACTAGTTAGATGGGTCCCACTTGTCATGTTCGTCTCTCAAATTGGTCCCACATGTCAGAAATGTACAAATTTGATAGATTGTTTTCAAAAGTGGCCCCACTTGTCAGGTTTCCATTTCACAAGTTTTCAAATCACATATATAATCAATATTTCAAATAGAACAAAGAATACATAAAATTCATCAAATATACCACTAAATAAATCTATTACAACCTTTACAACAATGAAATGCTACAATATGCTACTCTTCACTGAGTTGGAATTCACGGCTCCACACTTCACGGCTTCACACTTCACACTTGAGCTTCTGCAAAAGAGGAACCGCCACAATTTTAAGTCTACAATACAACAATTGATAGTAATCAAGGATAAAAACAAAAACAAGTAATAGACTAAAATGTGGAGGCGGCATGGAACTAGTGATACGACAAAGCAGCATGGAACTCGTGATACGACAACATGCAGAAAAAACCACAATGTAATATTGTTGTAAGTTCGAATAAGCACAAAATCAGCACTGCACAATGAACCACATAACAATTGGTACCAAGCAAGCTGACAGGCTCATCGTTTTATCAACCCTCTAGGAAATTGCATGAACACACAAAGTTGAGTTATCCATACAGCCATCTTGCAATAGACCATCGGACTAACACCACAACGAATAAATAAAAAGAGATAACTCATATCTCCATGAAAAAATGGACACCAACTCTGCATTATCATGATAGTATCATGTGGTCTAAAGATTCAACTGCACTCTAAACAAGTTGACCATTAAAATAAGGATCATGTGACCTCCAAGAAAACTGGAGCTGCAGACTTCAGATCTACTCCAAAGTTTGTCAGACAGCATTGAAGTAATTCACCATAGAGAACATATAAATGGACATGGGGATCTGAGACTCGACTATGACAACAAACTAAAATCTCGGCCTAGTAATTAATGCCAGAGCCAATCGGACAAGCAGAAATTGTGGCAAGTAGGGTGAGATTACCCCTAGAAGATTCAATTTTTTGCAGGTTTCCAGAATCCAGGAAGAACCCATCAATTCTGCGACGGAGCGGGAGATGTGCAGGTAGATCAAATAGTAGATTCGAGCAAGAAGGATGTACTACCTGAAATGTGAAATGAGGAGGCTGATCCGGCGAGTCCCACCCAAACTGTGGAAGGAGCAGTGGCAGCGGCTGCTCGATGGCCCAGACGCCGTCATGGACCAGGTAGGTGACGACGACGTGGTAGTGGTGGAAGCCGTCGCCGAGGCTGATGGCGCCTGCGGTGTCCTCGTCGTCCTCGAAGGCGATGATGAAGGCCGGGTCGGTGTCGAGCTGATAGTCACAGTTCTAATGAAAACTAGAAGAAACTTAGTTACTTCTCAATACAGTGGAGTCACACTTTCAGAAAACCTGTCTATGTATATACAAACTTGAAAGATTAGCCATGCAATGGTTTGATGGATCCAAATCAACATGCACATTAGAAAACTAGAGGAACAAACAGTCGGCACATATATATCTAGTCAATAAAATATGCATGCAAAGTTGTACTGATGTAGAAATGCTTTCACATCATAATTCAGAAACATCAAAGTCTCGCTGCATCTCAAAATTAAGTCGATCTTACGTGTAGGCACTGGTTAACAGATCCAATAATACCAATGCAATTGTAATCATACGGGAGAACAGATGTGACCACATCGGACAACTACGTATTGCTAGTTCAATATATGCTCAGATCTGCACTGAGACAACCAAAAAGCATCATGCATGCAAACAAGGGTACTGCCTTTTGGTCAAGTCTTCATGACATACAAACATGTTTCTACAATGTTCAACATTTCCAATGCAAGCATTATACAAAGCAAAACAAATTGAAACCAAATAAGACAAACTCGTGCACGAGAGTCAACCTCTACAAAAGAAAAAATATTTCCTCAAGGGTAGGTAGCTAACGAATTGACCATTTACACGCATCAACAGGACTTCATTAAACACCAGATCAAGCAATAGCATTTGCTATGTGCAGCTCCAAGACATTAATTCTGTAGTACTAAGAAGCTGGTCGGGAGGCAAGTGGAGACCTGGATCAGGAGCGGCAAGCTATAGCAAAGAGAGAGCTCGATAGGGAGTCCCAGTGGTGCTTGGCGAGATGAACAACAAACTAAGTGCCAGGCCACAAGCTTGGCAGCGACCCGGACGACGATATCGTCCAGCTCCTCGGCGGCCTATGCATTTCCCTCCTCAGCGAGGAGCCACGCTTCTTCTGCCATGTGCCTAGGGGTCTGGGAGGAGGACCATGAGAGAGTGCAGGGGCATCCATGGCGTCGGAGCCAAACAGGCCTCCATGGCCACAGTCAACTCTTTTGTAAGCCTCTTCTACCGCTTTCGGCAAGAATTCGTGATCCCTGTAATGTACCGATGTTAAATAAAGCAAAACATAAGCATATAGAAGAAAGCCTTTTGAGCAGCTCTCCAATTACACAAAACAAAAAATGTAGCAAAGGGCCCTGCGATGGTCAGATATACCTTGCCTTGTAGTGTGGTGAGTAAGAACTAGAGAGAGGAAACGATAATTAGTACCTTCCTGATGCCTGGGAAACGCAGAAGCAACTGCGATAGTCCCATCCCTGGTCTCCACAACTGCAAACGAATGAAGAATATGGTTACCGAGGCACCCAAGTTACTTCATAATTTGCACAGGATTTACCCAAAATGTAGCGCCTATGTAGAAGAAACTATGAAATGTGTAGAAGAATCATCACATGAACAAACAAACAAGACCCCCATGAACTTGGAAGGTTGTGAACACTAGCAAGACGCACAACATGCCTTAGAAGGCTGACTGTGTGTAACCGGAGCAGAAATCAAAATTGTGAAACAGAGTACATAACCGGCAATCTCTACAGGTGCACGGTTAAGAGCACGTCCAGAGCAACATGAATTGTCGCCGGACGATAACCAGGAGAACATCATCCATTATCTTGAATTACTATTCCATTACCAACATATTTTTCATATTAAGGTGGAAACGGCAACCATAGGTGGCATCACAGAGCATGTGTAACAAGAAATTTCCAGTTAATAGGTGGTATTAACCCTCACAAGCAGCTTGTTTCAGCTATATGCATTGGATCTAGATAGCGACGGAACTATCCATGTCAAATATAACAAGTTTATGAATCAATAGTTTGACTAGAGACATATGCGATAAAAATGTCAGATATATTATAGAAATATCATTTGGCATGCTCAATTAGCTGACTTTAAGTAACTTGGTCAACTACAACAGCTAGTTTTGAGCAATCAATAGTAACCAGGTGCAAGGGACAAATAAATATGAGCTTGATTAGGACTAAACAAATAACACAGGGGCATAATACCAATCCTACACACTTTACTTCTGTGATGGTAGGAATAGGATAGCATACAAGAACTACATAATAGAAACTAGTACTCCACAACATCCTGAATCCTTGGCAATACAATCTGTCAGAAGATGTTGCACAAGAATGCCATAGCAAAAGGATCATTTGCGGCCAAGATCATTTGTGAGCATGAAACAAGAGTTCAATGTGCAAGACCTGTAATTAGGCAATGGAAAGGGAACTCACTGAATCTTGCAACTCTGCGGAGCTCTCGTGATCTTGCGGATGAGTGCCACCACCGTCGCCTGAGCTGCCCTCAACTCCTCCTCCTCCACCACCACCGCCACCCCCAAGAACCTCAAGAAGCCCGAGGCCGCGACGAAACCTCCCCCCTCCAGCGTCCCCTCTGATGTGGAGCATCCTATGGACATCACCATGTCAAGAGTCCGTTCGGCGAGTGACACGTGCGACATCTACTTCACATACACAAAGGTGAATCATCTCCTTTACACGTGCTCACTTGACCCCTTCGACGATGGTATACTACTTGACACTTCTCCCGTGTGCATGCATAGGTATTGTCGGAGCTTCACGGATGTTGAGGAGGAGTGCAAGCACCAAGGAACAACTACACCATCCGCGAGGGAAAGCATGGAAGCGGATAAGGAAGAAGACGGAGCTGCTGAAGCTACAACGGCCGGACATCTGGCGCCTGTGCAACCTCCAAGGAGCTGCACCAACAGACGACCGAAGCATCAGCGGCCGGACATCCGGCCCGTGTGCCCGGACATCCGGCGCCTCGACAACCCCCGGACATCTGGCATCATCCCTGAAAATACGGCAGCGGCGTATCCAGAGAGCAACCAAACTGCCACTTCAGCCCGGACATCCGGCCGAGACCCCGGACATCTGGCTCATCCCGAAGCCCCGGACATCTGGCACCTACGCGTGCCTAACCGGGCCAGAGGCCCATGTATCCCCTCCTCACTTACCCCTTCATGGCCCTAGACTATATATAGACCCCCTCCTCCTCCTAGTTAGGGTTAGTAAATGTGATAGCTCATTTAGAGAAAGAGCTTTGCTCATCCATCCGGATCTACTCCACCAAGAGAGATTGTGGCCTCTACGGAGAAGATCCATCTTGGATTCAAGACCCTGCAAGGGAAGATCCGTCTAGGATATCATCAAGACCTCCTCATGGAGATGAACTTTACCTTGTATCTTTCCTTTTGTTGGTCATGTACCTTGTGGATCTTGTGTGTTTGATTGTCTAGTGGATGTGTGATTGGACTTGTTCTTGAGTGTTTCCCCTTGTGATTTCTCCCCATTCTTCCCCATGTTCATCGTGTTCTTCGTGTTCTTCAAGGGAATCCACTCCAATCGTGAAAGATCGGCCTATACCGGGTTAGCCCCGTATCATATTGTATCATGAGCCACGTTGATCATGTATTTGGAGTCCCTCCCACCGTTTTCTAGCCTTCTTTTGCTTGATTTCGTCCTAAATTCAAAATCCCCACCAAAAATAGCCCCAATTTTTTTATGATTTGTTGGTTTGAGATGTTTTGTTGATTTCGATCCATGGATTTGCTTGGTTTCGAGTGGATCTAGCATCTCCTCAAGTTTCCCCACTTTCCATCGATGAAATCTCATCAATTTTGCCCCAAAAATCATCAATTTCCGCCCCAAGTCGAGTTTCGAAGTCCAAATCCCGATCTGGAATCATCGGGCCGGACATCCGGGCCCCAAGCCGGACATCCAGCTCCTGGAGAACAAAATCTGCACGGTTCTGGACATCAGCCCCCGGATATCCGGCCCCCACCCCCGGATTTCCGACCCCTGGAGCATCAGCCTCCCGTGTTTCACCATTTTGACCATAACTTTCACATCCGGAGTCCGATTTTTGCGTTCTTTAGCTCGTTGAGTAGCTATTGGCATCCTCTATACCTATAGATATATTTCAACACCATTTGACTGCATCAAATTTTTGGCACTTTGGCATCTTTGCCTAGGGCTTCCACCATATCATCCGCATAACCACCACCGACTTCCGCAACTTAACCCATTTTGTTCCTTATAGCATTTGTGGTTGCTTGAGTAGTGATTCGAGTCTCCTAAGGTGTTTCTGCTACTTAGGGACGGTTGCTTATTCATCAACCACCACCATAACTTCCGCATAGGCTTGCCCACCATACACTTCCGCCACCCCAACTTAACCCAATTTTGTTTGTGTTGTGAGTTGTGTCTCCTAAGGTGTTTCGGCTACTTAGGGACCGTGCTTTCTACTCCAACACCATGTATAGCCATACTCTTCCGCCACCATAATCCATTTTGACCGGGTTTCCACCAATACTTCTGCAACCACCACCGCTTTTCTGCTACCACCATATTGACATTTGACGTTTGAGATTTTGAGTTCGCGATCTTTCCGTTTCCTAAGGTGTTTTAGCTAATTAGGGACGGTTCGACATCAAGAACGCCGCCACGAGGTCGTCATCGACATTGACCACTTCATCATTATCCGTCCTTGCTTACACATGCCAAAGTATTGACGGTAACCTCGACGACATTATTGTACATTCTCCCTTGCCATTACATTGTTAACCCCTAGCCCATTTTGCATCACTTGCACATCAAGACTAGCCTTTGATTATTGCCGGCCACGTTACTTGTGCACATTAGTGATCATCAATATACACCTTCCATTGCATACACACCATATCATATTGGTATCATCTTGGTATCATACACTACTGCAGGATGCTGCTAATGCGAAAGTACGATCAGAGACCCTTCGACGAAATTGTGTGCGATGCAATAATCGCAAACGGTGGTGTAAAAGAACCATCAAAAAAGGTGCAAAACGTTTGCAATTGTGGAGCCATCAAACACGGTTCATAATTTAGGTGTGTGTGCGATCCAAGGCATACGGTTCAGTGCAATGAACTGTTTGCGATGAGGTGGAACAAAATAAACGGGCAGCCTGATGAAGGCGTGTGCGATATAGAGCATACGGTTCACTCGGATGAACTGTTTGTGATTAGGCAACACAAAAGAAACGATCAGCCAGATCAAGGTGTGTGTGATTGAGGGCATACACTTCAGAAGGATTAACTGTTTGCGATTAGGCAGCGAGCGAAATGGGTCAGCCGGATCAAAGTGTCTGCGATTGATGGCATACACTTCACATGGATGAACTGTTTACGATTAGCCACAACAAAGCTGAAAGCAGTTAGATAGATCAGCGTGTATGCGCTAGGCGGGCACACATTCTGATTAAAAGAAGCATGTGCGATGGTAATAACGAGCGTGCACGGTTGTTGGAACAAGACGTGTGCTGACATTGCCTATTGCGGTGCACCCTATGGTGCAAACGCCATGTACGCGGCCGAGAAGGCTTACGTGCCCACGTTACGCCTTCCGGGAATAGTGCCGCACTTATAACCGTTAGTAAATTTTGAGCATGGGTCCATCACATTCCAAATTGCAAACCTGTTCACACCGGTCAAAACCGAAACGGTTTCCCACTTAGGAGCATATTACTACGCGGTTATAAATACTACTACTCCAAGATGACTGCACATTCCTCCTCAACTCCTCATCCACAAAAAGTCAAAAACAAACAAGTCATTCATCATCGTTCCCTTGCATCCGCCATGGCCAGCGTGAGTTCTGGGTCGAGATTGCCACCAGAGAGAGGCGAGCACAGGCGGAAGCACGAGAGATGTCCCGCCTCGCCGAAAGCAGCCAACATGTCCCGCCGCCGGCGTGGCAACCAGAGGTTACGCGGCGCTGCCAAGCAACCACGAGGTCCCGCCGCACCGTCGATGCAGCAGACTTGGCCGGCCGCGCCATGGAAGCAGAAGAGATGTCCCGCTGCGCCGCGAATGCAGCGGAGATGTCCTCCTGCGCCACGGCGGCCTGGGAAAATGTCTCGCGTGCCCTCGTCCTTAGGCAGATGGATCAGATCTCCAGGTGGGCGAGGTTGCAGGATGACCTGAAAGCCTCGTTTGAACAGTCTACCGGTGTCATCCGGCAACTAAATGAGAGCAATCTGAAGCTCGGGCCCGGCGCGACCTGCTGAGGGCGAAGATCGTCGGAAGTGCAGAGCAGCAGGAGCAGACCACTGCCTTGTTGAAGAGGACCAGCGTCATCGTTGAGAAACTTAGGGACGAGAATGTCATTTTGCGCATCGAGCGCGGAAGGCTGGTGGAGGAATCCGTGGATGCTCTCAAGAAGCATCTTGAGGACAAGAAAAAGCTCGTCCCCTCTCGCTGCGGAGACTAGTTCCTGTGGCCTGCAACAACGCATCAAGAAAGTAGAGATCAGCGAGCCAGATCGTTGTCTTCCTTCTTCTTTTGCCCTTGTGTATTTCGGGCATTGCCGCATGTGGCTTTTTTTAATTATGCTTCTAGATATGTAAGACAATTATTATACACTGTCATCATCCTTATATTCATCATGCTTGCTATAAGTTGCAGTCGATGCTATATAAGTTCGTCGGATCTTACATCAAGATCCGTGCAAAACTTTCTTTTCAGATTTTCATTTTTCTCTCTTAAATCTCAGTCCCGTGAGACATATAGCCACGCCGTAGAACAGGTGCTCGGGCGCCATTAATGGAGACATTGGGAGGGAGGTGTGCAACGGGTAACGGTCAAAGGGCCCTCCTCCCGATGAGCACGCGCAGGGGTCTGATCGCACGCCTCCCGTACTCAAATAGCTACCCCGCACGGCACCTCCTAGCCAATAAAAAAAGGGGACGCGTGGCCGCACATAATTGGTAAGTAGAACACCCACGGTTTCAATAATACTTGTGTTTCCGATTTGTAACGTGACAACACTTGTTCCAAAATGACTTTGTTGATTGTTAATGTGTGCGCCTTCGCAAATCGGACAGAGAAATTACCACAGCATGTTGGTGCCATGTCATGACACCATGCCAAGTTTCATGATTTTCAGGCGTGTTTTGGAATTAAAGGAATTAAAAAACCAAGTTTCTCAATATTTCCGACCGAGCAATGACGCCCAGATGTTTGAATTTCACTCCCATCTCTTGCATGGGACCTAGGAATTCACCCAAGGAAACACATGTGAGTTTTCAAACAACTTTGGTGCACTGGAGCCTGTGCTTGTAGTTCAAATTTGAATTATGCACATTAAATGCGTAGAGACTCAATTAATGCATAAAAAGGCCAAACGAACCCTGAATAATTCCAAATTTTAGCACAGTAGTTCTATTTGGTCTAATCTTCCTGTGTAAAAAAATTAAGGCGGGAGAAAGGCGATTATGCGTATGTCGCTTTCTCACGGAGGTGACACATTCCCTCTCGGAACCACGAGCCTTCTTGACAGAAGCTCCGGTTTGCAAGAAGCTTCCACCAAAGCTTGTCCCACTTCGGCCAGAAAAATTACCGCGGCATGTTGGTGCCATGTCATGACACCATGCCAAGTTTCATGATTTTCAGGCGTGTTTTGAAATTGCAGGAATTAAAAAAATCAAGTTTCTCACTCTTTCCGGCCGAGCCATGACGCCCAGATGTTTGAATTTCACTCCCATCTCTTGCATGGGACCTAGAAATTCACCCAAGGACACACATGTGATTTTTCTAACAACTTTGGTGCACTGGAGCCTGTGCTTGTAGTTCAAATTTGAATTATGCACATTAAATGCGCAGAAACTCAATTAATGCATAAAAGGCTAAACGAACCGGAATAATTCCAAAATTTAGCACGGTACTTCTATTTGGTCTAATCTGCACTGTGTAAAAAATTAAAGCAGGAGAAAGGCGGTGTCGTATGTCGTTTAGCACACGGAGGTGACACGTTCCCTCTCGGAACCACGAGCCTTCTTGAGGAAGCTCCGGTTTGTAAGAAGCTTACACCAAAGCTTGTCCAAATTCGGCCAAAAAATTACATAACATGTTGGTGCCATGTCATGACACCATGCCAAGTTTCATGATTTTCAGCGTGTTTGAATTACAAGAATTAAAAACCAAGTTTCTCAATCTTTCCTAGAAGCCACGACGCCAGATGTTTGAATTTCACTCCCATCTCTTGCATGGGACCTAGAAATTCACCCAAGGACACACATGTGATTTTTCAAACAACTTTGGTGCATTGGAGCATATGCTTGTAGTTCAAATTTGAATTATGCACATTAAATGCCCAGAAACTCAATTAATGCATAAAAATGCCAAACAAACCTGGAATAATTCCAAATTTAAACACAACACTCATGTACTAGTTGCATGTGCACTGTACGTAAATGTTCTAGCAATTCAAACACCATCCTTTCCCTTCGTAACACCATTTTGTCTTTCAAAACATAATGAAAAAATCAGGTATAACAGAAACAGTTTACTAGAAAGAATCATGTGGGATGCGATATAAAATATCTTGGCGCACCGTCTTGTCTGGCTTAAGCGGGAAGCTTCATCGTCTACAGTCCATCGCCTCCGCTTGAGCCACACTTGCGCGCTAGTTTCTCGCGGCACCGAGCGAAATTTTTTGGCCACCGCGGAAATATATATCTCCCCGCCCCCTCCCTCCTACCAAAAGCCACATTCCACCGTTCCTCCTTGCTTTCCAAGTTCAAATCTTCACTGCTACTTACTAGCAGCTCAGGCTCCTCGTCGGCGACACTTCTTCTTGCATCGCCGCCTCCTTGCGGGCTACCCTTGTTCTTGCAGCGCGCCTCCTCGCCGGCGACCCTTCTTCTTGAAGTGTCGCCTCCTCGCCGGTGAGCCTTCTTCTTGCTGCGCGGCCTCCTCGCCGCTGACCCTTCTTCTTGCTGCGCGGCCTCGTTGATAAGGTTAGGTAATCCACACCCCACCCACACCATCCTCCTCCTTTCCCGTCCCACATGCCCCCACCGACAGAGCGACACCTTCCACCAAAATCACTGCCCCCCTCCTCCAATTAAGCGCCGCCCACAGCCATTTTACGCGCAGTATAACGTGGAGCTGAGTAGCATCTTGACACGCCTTGCAACGAGGTCGCTGTGGCTGCCATGCGTGTCGACCGCCAGATCTTGGAGGAGCATCTCGTCTTCGAGGCCACCGTCGACACCTCCACGTGGTTGTCTACTTTAAAATACAGTTCGTGATGTTTTCTCGAGGCCACCGCCAGTGCCTTCTAGTGATTTGTCCTCTATAATGTTAATATGCAATCTGATGTTTAGTTAATAGTTTGGTCCTCAGAGATGTAATGTTCAGTTAACACTTTGGTCCAACAATTGCTACATTTAAGTAATCTTGTTCTCAAGCATTCTTTGTTTTGTTAACTGTCTTATCTTCTAGTACATGTTTCTATTACGCAATGTCGTACTCGATTAACTATTTTGGTTCATTTGGTCTGCTGTCCATTTAACTGTTTGGTTCAGTTCTGCAATTTGATTTTCATTTGCTGTGGGTAAAATTTTGTATTGTTATGCATGTGACACCAATCAAATTTGGCTGTACTCAATACATATTCTACTGATAGTATTGAAACTCTCAGTTAACCTGATCAAGATCTTCCTTATGTGTGTCGCAGGGAAACAATGGGAGACACTGCGGTTTACCATCTAGGTTTGTTTAGGAGGGTCCTTTGAATAATACCACATTATTGTGCAGTTGCTGTAATCATTCTAATATTTAGGTTTCTCACAATTTGGTCTTGCATATTGTAAGTGCATCTAGTGCCCCTTAGTGATTTTGGTGTATTGAAGACTTATAGGTTAAGAAACTAATGTGTTTGTGAGTGTACACAGGTCTATAAGTCTATGAGGAGTTTGATATTCTGAGAGAAAGTCGACCCCTAAAAATGAAGTTTTTCGATGAAGACTTTGATATTTTGAAGACTTTCTCAAGACTTTGAAAGTGAAGAAATTGGTGTGACCTTGAAGACTTGGTATTCATTTGAGGAACATGAAGCGTGAAGACTTTTGTTTTTCGTAGTTTCATTTTCGCTTTCTTGAGTCATAGGAAACACCGTCTTTGTTAAAGGGGGTCGAGGAAATACTAAGGAAAAATTTCCATGTGATGCTCAACTCAAAATCCTACACCTACCAATCCCTTGAGTGAAGCCTTTGGAAATCTCATACAGATTCAGTCAATTTCTTCGATGTGAGACGAAGTTCTTCTGGTCGCTGATGAATTTGTTCTGACTGAGGTGTTAGGAATTCGCCAGTGCGAATTGCCTACACAGTGAGGAACATGATAGCCCTGAGGAATTTGAAATTCAAATTTTCGACCGTTCTTGTCTTCTTGTGCCTGTCCCAAAATATCTTATCCACCTAATGGTCATATCATTGAAGGGCATTTATGTCTTATCATGTCGGGCTGCTCCCTAGGCTATAAATAGCCGCCCCCTACAACTTGACACTTGTCATTTGAGAGCAACCCATCCTCCGAGGACTTTGAGCGAAAATCATCGAGTGAGGAAAAACCCAAACACCAAACCCCTACAAACCCAAAGTGATTGAGCATCATTGAAGAGATTGATCCTGCATGGATCCGACGCTTGTTACCTTTGAAGACTGTGCTTCTTCCAGACGGTTAGGCGTCATGGTCTAGAAGCATCCAAGAGGAATTGTGGATCGCCGAGTGACCAAGTCTGTGAAGGTTTGGAAGTCGCTGAAGACTTACCACGAGTGATTGGACGAGGTCTGTGTGACCTTAGTTCAAGGAGAATCTGGTGAGGACTTGGTGTCACGAGCTGCGTGCTTTCGGCCCTGGGTGTCCGGGACTATGTGTCCTCGAGTTTAAATACTCGGCCGCTCAACCAGACGTACAACCGAGGGCAGTTGGAACTGGTCTACCAAATCATTGTCTTCACCAACCTAACTGGTTCTATTTCCTCAACCCTTTCATTTCCTCATTATTGTGTTGAGTGTTTGTTCATACTGTGTTTGAAGACTTTGTTGAAGACTTTCTCAATTTCCTCAGTTCAATTTCTTGATCTGTTTGTCTTCATCTTGTGCTATCTTGTGTTTTACGCTGTTACGTACTCTTTGATTGTCTTCATTTCATCATGATGACCATGCCCGCATTCTCTTATGCTTACATCTGAGTACCTATTCCGCTGCAAGTAGTTCTTCGCTAAGGAATTTCCTCACCGGCAAATTCCTAAGTGAAGAATTCATAAAAATCGCCCATTCACCCCCCCTCTAGTCGATATAACGCACTTTCAATTGGTATCAAAGCAAGGTACTCCCTTGTTCTGTGTGATTTTGGTTTAACCACCTGGAATTTTAGTTATGTCGACCGCAGGTATGATCAAGGTCTCAAAGAAGGTGTCCTACCTTTGATGGGACGGACTACCCTCTTTGGAAGAACAAGATGCGAATGCATCTTGAGGCAATTGACAACGATCTCTGGTATGTTGTGGAAAATGGTGTTCCTTCAGTCACACCTTCTCTGAATGCTGCCGATGTGAAGAGATTCAAGCAACTCGATTCTCAAGCGAAGAATATCATATGTGGCCATCTGAGCAAAGGACAATATGGAAGAGTGAGTGCTTTGAAAGCTGCCAAGCTCATCCAGACGAGCTGTCCAAAGTAAATGAAGGAGTCTCAACTCAGCGTGACTCTCGAGTTGATGTTCTTCGCAATCTCTTCAACCGCTTCAAAAGACTCGACAACGAAAATGTTCAACAAACCTTCGATCGCCTCTTGACATCTCAAATGAGCTTCAAGCACTTGGCGCCATGACATCACCGACCATGAGGTGGTGAAGAAATTGTTGAGATCACTTGATTCCTCATTTGATACTCTGCAGCGATGATACAAGAGTGTCTTGACTACAAGTGACTTGATCCAGGTGATATCCTCGAGAGGCTAAATACTCATGAGTTCGACTTCTTTGAAAGAGATCTCTATGGTTATAGCTATGGAAAAACACGTGCCACGAAGGCCAAGGCGTGTCTCGAATCTGAGTGTGAAGACTCTGGTAGTAGCCTTGGAGATCCTGAAGAATTAGGCGAGAGCTAACCTTTGCTCGTGAAGAAATTCCAAGTTCTCAAGGCGTGGTCGCTTTGGAAAATCCTCAAGAAGCGGTGATTCCTCATCCGATTGCCTATAAGAGAAGACTTTGTCACAAATGCAAGAAACACGGTCACTACATCCAAGATTGTCCTCGGTGGGAAAAGGAATTAAAGAAGAAGAAACACAAGGATTACAGTTACGATGGCGGGAAGAAGAAGAAGAAATCATCGAAATCTTCATCATCAAAATCCTCAAAGCCTTCTTCTCACAAGAAGAGCAGCTCCAAAAAGGCTCGGGCATTCATTGCCAAGGAAATGGACTCAAGCTGAATCGAGGAACATGAGGAAGAGGAGGCATCGGAAGATTACGAGTCTGGTGTGCGAGTCTAGCTCTACCGCTTTCGTCAGCAAGTCCATCTTCAACTCTGAAGAAAATGACCTCACCAACAAAGCTGATGAAGATAGTGATGACTACGCTCCCACCTATTGCTTCATGGCAAAGGGTGCCAAGGTACTCAAATATACCTCCTCTGAATCTAGAGAAAATGAATCATGAAGATCTAAAGCCCAGTTACTCAAAACTTGCTAAGATTGCTGTAAAACAACAAAGGGCTTTTGAAAAGGTTCAAAACATGCTAGATAAGAGTGATGATATGTTAGGTGGAGAAATGGATCGCACTAAAGCCACGGTGAAAATCTTGAGAGACTTGATCTAGGTTTGACAACCTTCAAGGTCATCATAACACTCTCTTATCGATCATGAGAAACTTTCTTATGAATTTCTTCAAAGAAAGCAAGATCTTGAGAAGCTAAGAGTGAATTATGAAGATCTTCGTAAGGGCGTGATTCATTACTTGCTCAACAAATCAGCGCTTCTCGGGTAGAATTTGTTCCTCCATGCTTAAAGTGCATTGAGCGTGAATCTGCTAATTCTTCACCTGAATGTTCAAATGCTTCAACTGTTACAAATTCTTCACCTGCCTCTGCTATCACTAATTCCTCATCTGAGGACATTGCTAGTATCACTGATGATGCAGGGCTGAAGGAATTGTATATGACAGGCATGTACAAAAGCCTCAAAGGGCATCAGACTCTTTGTCATGTGCTTAAAAAGAAGATCCTCAACAGGAACCCTAGGAAAGAGGGTATTGCGTTTGAGAGGAAACTCAATGCTGATGGAACATATTGGAAGCTTTGAAAGCGGTATCCCAAAACCTCATGGAGTTCTTTGCAAAGGGACCTCCGATTGATCCATCTAACTTATCTGGCTTTACATGTGAATCTCCTCATTCTTCGATGAGTCATTTGACTCAACTATAAACTTTTCAAAAATCAGAATGGTGAAGTATTTGCTAGATATGTTGGCACTAACTGCGAGAACGGTTCCCCTATGAAGAAAATCTGGGTTCCCAAGAAGTGCCTTGAAAGTCTTCGGTGAATGTCCTCATGACACCACACATGAAGAATAGGAACCCCAGATCAAATTCTTCATATGGACCAAATTCTTCATATGGATCCAAGTCCTCATACGGACCAAATTCCTCCACGTGGATCAAATTCCTCAAAAGGATCAAAGTCCTCATATGATTATCATCGTGCTAATAACTTTCTGTTTGAGGGTAGAGCTAAGGGCTATGAATATGTGCATTATTCTTCAAACCAATATGTTCATAAGTCCTCGAAGAATTTCTCTGCTTATTCATATGCTTACCCTAACCTCTCTTATGTGAAGCGAAATGGATTGGCCTCTATGCCACCATTCTCATATGGTGCTTTCATGAGTGATGAACTCTTTGCCACCCCTTGAGATGTGGGTGGTGAAGAAAAAGAACTAACTTCTTCTGCGAGTCAGGTCTCCAGGCGTGTTTTAAACGTCTGAAGAATTTCTTTGAGGGCACGACAAAAATGCACGAAAGGGCCTTGAGGCTAATCATGATGAAATGAACTTTCATTTCACACGTCCTCATACTTCTTATCTGTTACACTACCCTGATGAAATTCATCTGATGAACTTGATATCATATTCTTCACTGATGAAGTATATGAGACCATAAGTTGCACTAATTCATCTGCAGGATGATCAACCCAAAGCCACTGAGTGGGTTCTCGATAGTGGATGTACAAATCACATGACTGGTGACAAGAATCTATTGATGGATGCTCCCTTATCACCGTCTCATCTGAAGCATATCGTCTTTCTTGACAAAGGCAAAAGTCGGTATTGGGTCTTGGTAAGGTTGCGATCTCTAAGGACATACACATGGACAAAGTCATGCTTGTTGAGTCCTTAGGATACAACCTCATGTCGATCTCAATGCTTTGTGATCTTGATATGGTTGTTATCTTTGGCAAGTATCATTGTGTTGTGATTATGGAAGCTGACAATTCCAAAGTCTTCGAAGGCTTTAGGAGAGGAGACTTGTATATTGTTGACTTCTCTACAGGGCCACAACCAGCCGTGTGTCTACTTGCAAAAGCTTCAGAAGGCTGGCTATGGCATCGGCGACTTGGTCACGCAGGCATGATGAATTTGAACACGCTTGCAAAGAAGAAGCATGTCATTGGCATTGAGAATGTCAAATTCCTCAAGGATCACTTGTGTGGAGCTTGTGAAGCTGGAAAAATGACCAAGGACAAGCATCCAGCGAAGACTATCATGACCACTACTCGTCCCTTGAATTGCTTCACATGGACCTCTTTGGTCCTAACCATTACTCAAATTTGTCACTAATGACGCATCTCTATATGGCTTTGTTATTTTTGATGATTACTCTCGTTACACATGGGTACACATTGTTACTTACAAAAATGAAGTGCGGAAGTCTTCAAACGATTTTCCTCGAGGGCTTCAACTAACTTTGGTGTGAAGATCGGACAC
This sequence comes from Aegilops bicornis, assembly GCA_021605145.1. Lineage (NCBI taxonomy): Eukaryota > Viridiplantae > Streptophyta > Magnoliopsida > Poales > Poaceae > Aegilops > Aegilops bicornis. Next base: position 292,018,287 of record CM038672.1, on the reverse strand, counting down.
ATCGGGGAGTGACAATGGAACTGAGTTCAAGAATTCTGGTCTTGATGCCTATCTTGATGAACTTGGTATTACTCATGAGTTATCTGCTCCCTATACTCCTTAGCAAAATGGCGTCGTGGAGCGCAAGAACAGAACTCTCATTGAGATGGCTCGCACTATGCTTGATGAATACAAAACGCCTAGTCGTTTTTGGATTGATGCAATTGATACTGCGTGCCACATCATCAACAGAGTATATCTTCACAAATTCTTCAAGAAGACTGCCTATGAACTCCTCAACGACAAGAAACCCAATGTAAGTTATTTCAAAGTCTTGATTGCTAAATGCTGGATTAGAGATCCTCATCACAATTCTAAATTTGCACCGAAAGCACATGAAGGTTTTATGCTTGGTTACGGAAAGGACTCGCACACCTCTGAGTCTTCAACATCGCTCTTCACAAGATTGTTGACCTTTGTAGATGTGCGATTCGATGAAACTAATGGCTCGCAAAGAGAGCACCTACCTTCCGTGTTAGATGAACCAAAGCACCGAGGAATCTATCAAGTTCAAGGCAACCGAGGATGTCATTCCCTCTTGAAGAATCAGTGAAGAATTCATTCCGACGCGAAGAACGTCGGTGATGCACTGAAGATAATGTCAAGACAATGGTCTGAGGAAAATGATCAAATTCCTCGGCGACAACCAGCTCATCCTCGCGTTGCAAAAGAAGTACAAGTTGACAAGATCATCGATGACATTGAAGCGCCAGGTCCTCTCACACGCTCAAAAGCTTCACATTTATCTAACTTTTGTGGGCACTATGCTTTTGTTTCTTGAAAGTGCGTTATATCGACTAGAGGGGGGTGAATAGGCGATTTTTATGAATTCTTCACTGAGGAATTTGCCGATGAGGAAATTCCTTAGCGAAGAACTACTTGCAGCGGAATAAGTACTCGAGTAAGCAAAAGCAGAATACGCATGGTCATCATGATGAAATGATGACTAGCACAGAGTACGTAAAGCGTAATCACAGGATAACACAAGATGAAGACAAACAGATCAAGAAATTGAACTGAGGAAATTGAGAAAGTCTTGATCAAAGTCTTCAAACACAGATATGAACAAACACTCAACACAAGAATGAGGAAATGAAAGGGTTGAGGAAATAGAACCGATTAGGTTGGTGAAGACAATGATTTGGTAGACCAGTTCCAACTGCTGTCTCGGTTATGCGTCTGGTTGGAGCGGCCGAGTATTTAAACTCGAGGACACACGATCCTGGACACCCAGTCGAGCACGCAGCTCGGGACACCAAGTCCTCACCGTATTCTCCTTGAACTAAGGTCACCTGCACCTCGTCCAATCACTCGTGGTAAGTCTTCGGGCGACTTCCAAACCTTCACAGACTTGGTCACTCGGCGATCCATAATTCCTCTTGGATGCTCTAGACCATGACGCCTAACCGTCTGGAAGAAGCACAGTCTTCAAAGGTAACAAGCGTCGGATCCACGCAGGATCAATTTCTTGATGATGCTCAATCACTTTGGGTTTGTAGGTGTTTGGGTTTTGGGGTTTTTCCTCACTCGATGATTTTCGCTCAAAGTCCTCGGAGGATGGGTTGCCCTCAAATGACAAGTGTCAAGTTCTCTCGGAGCAGCCAACCAGCTAGTGGTTGTAGTGGGCGGCTATTTATAGCCTAGGGAGCAGCCCGACATGATAAGACATAAATGCCCTTCAATGATATGACCGTTAGGTGGATAAGATATTTTGGGACAGTGGCCAAGAAGACAATGACGGTCGGAATTTTGAATATCAAATTCCTCAGGGCTATCATGTTCCTCATTGTGTAGGCAATCCGCACTGTCGAATTACTATCTACACAGTCAGAACAAATTACTCAGCGACCAGAAGAGCTTCGTCTACATCCTTTGAAGAAATTGACTGAATCAGTATGAGATTTCAAAGGCTTTACTCGAAGGGATTGGTAGGTGTAGGATTTTGAGTTGAGCATCACATGGAAATTTTTCCTTAGTATTTCCTCGACCCCCTTTAACAGTACGGTGTTTCCTATGACTCAAGAAAGCGAAAATGAAACTACGAAAACAAAAGTCTTCACACTTGATGTTCCTCAAATGAATATCAAGTCTTCAAGGTCACACCAATTTCTTCACTTTCAAAGTCTTCAGAAAGTCTTCAGAATATCAAAGTCTTGATCGAAGAACTTCATTTTTAGGGTCGACTTTCTCTGTAAATATCAAACTCCTCATAGACTTATAGACACATGTACACTCACAAATGCATTAGTTCCTTAACCTATAAGTCTTCAATCCACCAAAATCACTAAGGGGCACTAGATGCACTTACAATCTCCCCCTTTTGGTGATTGATGACAATATAGGTTAAGTTTTCAACGGGATAAACATATGAAGTGTAAATACTGATAATGAGGAATTTGATTGCAAGATATAGAAGAACTCCCTCTGAAGATGTGCATAGTGAGGAATTTGCTTTTGAGGCAATGCACATTTTAAGAGTTTAATCATGGAGATCTCCCCCTATATCTTGTAATTCATACACGCATTTGACATATAATATGAAGAATTTGAAATGCATGATGAAATATGGTGCTTGATGTAATTCAGCATGCATGTGATAACATTAATGAGGAACAAGCATGCAAAATAACGCATCAAGAGTATCAGAGCTCAAATAGATCCGCTTTGAAGATTTTCAAGAAGCTCAAGAGAATCAGAGCATAGTGCAAGAGCATAATGCATCAAAAGTATCAAAGCACCATCGGGTTTAAGATTACAACTCGATCCAATAAAAGTTTCGGAAGAACGAGAGTTGTAACTTAACAAAATAAATTATTTTTATGGGCAATAAACTAGACCCGCTTGAAGACTAACTCAAATTTCTCCCCTTTGTCATCGAATGACCAAAAGGATCGGCGAGGACTAACGCTCTGAAGAATTTCAAGTTGAAGAAGGAGCGCCCGGCGTTGTTGAGGTCGGTTGTTGTAGTAGGACCTGCCGCGGTGTCGTCCAAGTCTTCATTTTCATCGCCGGTCGCGATGAAGAATAGGAGCTGGCCACCAAGGAAGGAACTTTGACCTTCTTGTATTTCTTCTGAGGAGGTGCGGACCAGTCAAATTCTTCCTTGAGTCCCATTGACGTCGGTTCTTCCCTTTGTAGACATGTGAAAGAACAGCTCAGTGCGTTTGAAGGTTTCATGGAGGTAGTAGTGGTTTTTCTTCACTACATTGTGTGTTGAGGTCATGTTGTGAAGAATTGAACCAAGCGGCGCTTGAACCATTTATGATTGCGATCAACCTTCCGATGAAGGCGAGGAGTAACTCACGATCGGTCATCACCACAGGTGCGATAGCTTGAGGACTTTGCTTGGTAGAGGTATTTATGCAGAGTCATGTGTGGCGGAGTCATCATTGGTGGAGTAGGATGCTGCTGCGAAACTGTCCATCCAATGGACGAATGCCTTCATCGATCACTATGATAGCCTTGCCCTTGTCATCGGTGAGGTAAATGTCCGTTTGAGGACTTCAATCGGGGCAAGTAGCTGCGGTGGTTGAGTATCGACCTTGTAATTGAGTGAAGACCTTGTCTGATGAATCTCATTATCCGAGCGCATAAGGCTTCAGCTCAAATGGTGACATAGAAATGTTTGCGAGTCCTCATGAAGAAATCATGGAAGTTGGCGGGAGCACGCCATGGATGATGTTGAAAAGCATATTCTTCATGATGCCAACGACTTCTTCATCATTCGAGTCGTGGCCTTTGATAGGACTCATTGTCTTCGTCAGAATCCGATAGACAGTCCGAGGCACATACAATAATTCCTTGACGAGGAATTTGGTTCTTGGGGCTTGCCTTGGCTTCAGAGGCTTCATCAGCACTTGCATATAGTGATTTGAAAGTTCTGGTTCATTGTAGATACAACGAGCACCATCAAGTGGAGGACTGAGTGGTAGAGCACGAAGCAATTCGATTCTTTGGTGCCTTGTAGTGAGTATTTTCGGACATCGATCTAATACCCATGAGTTCACGTCTTGGCGTCTCCGATGATGTGCAACGTTGCATAGAATTGAAGAATGAGTTCTTCATTCTAGTCACGTATATCGGTCAGAAATTCGTAAGTCCTGCGTCGTGAAGAACACCGAGGACTGGATCAAAGCCGGCGGAGACTCCATGTCCACATGAGGAATATGAGCATGATCGAAGACTTTATCTTTGTTGAAGAGCACCGAGGAATAGAAGTTGGCTTGGTGGCAGTCGTAAGCGCCTCTTCCTAATGCGAGCGTAATCATATGGATTATAGTCGATTGAAGAATACGTGCTCGGCAAAGAAATCATCAGCCTTGAACTTTTGTTTGCTTGAGAACGGATTTTTGCTTAGGCGAGAGGGTGTCGGTGAGTTGCATCACCACCTCGGGAATCGCGAGCTCGAGTTCTTGGTGAGGAATTTCTTGTTCCTCAACAGTGCGATCGAGGATCGTGAAGAGTTCATCGGCACTAGTGGCTGGAATTTCTTCATGCACAGAGCAAGTGGGTTGAGTTTCTTCAGAGTCCATTTGAACTGTTGGTGCAGGGGACTGAGGAATCTGTTGGAGCGGGGGTGAAGAGAGGAGTATTGGGATGCAGACTTTCCCAAAAGTCATCATTCATCACAGGTGTGGTGGACCCTATATCCACATCTTCATCTTCAAATTCCACAACACCGGCCTCTTGGTTTGTGGCTGAGGCATAGGTGAGGAAATGGCGGGGTTGAAGGGATTGCGTCCACTTCAATTTCTTCATCAATCTGCTCGGCGAAGCGGCAGAATGATGTTCTTCATCGAATCCGATTGGGATCTCATAGTCTTCTCAAAATGAACTAGGTCCTTTGATGGCATGGAGGAAATCGGAACAGCATCGATTGGATTTTCGAATGAGCTGGTCATTGGCTTCATTTTCTTCGCAGCCGAAGAATTTGACATAGCTGATGCCTTCCTTTTCTTCACCGCAGCTCGTTCTGCAGCCTTGGTTTTCTTCACATCAGAGGCAGATGGAAGAATTGGAGTTGGTGTTGGCGCAGGAAGAGCTGAGGAATCTGGTTGAATTTCCTCGGTATGGCAGTCACGATTTGCCTGTCTTATTCGATTTCTTCAGCGCACCACTAGTGGATCCCCGGCAATTTCTTCGGTAATTTGGAGTGGGATCATCGTACACGGAACTAGCATTTTCATCAAGACTGAACTTCATCGGCCGGTCTTTGGCATGTTCTTCAGTGGGCTGGTGAGGCTTCGGCTGAGGAATTTCATGTTGCGTTGGGACAGCAGGTGAATTTCTTCGTCGGGTTAGCGAATCGACCTTGGCTCCTTGCCAATCAGCATAATAGGAATCGAAGTTTTCTTTGAGGTCTTGAATTTCGGTCTGGACCTTGAGAAGTTCCTCGGTGTCATTTTGACAACGTTTTCTTGAGGAACTTCTCCTTTACGTATTGAGCCTTCTTGATCTCTCTTGCCGTTTCAAACTTCCATTTCTCTTGGCGATGAAATGGGTCAACATATGACTTTGTCCGAGGGTCGATGAAACTCGGGCATAGGGGTATTGGGATCCTTGTGCGTAGATCAATATAATCGAGGATTTTCTTCGGATCCAACAGCGATGGCACAAATGTGCCTTTGGCTCTACGGCCCTTTCTTGGCGATCTCGATGATTTCCATAAGTTCGTCATCGAAGCTTCATCATCGAAGGCACATGGAATGCAACCTGTTTCTTCTTTGGACTTGGCCGAGGACCTCGTCCAAGTTGCTTTGGTCTTCAGCAGAGTCGGGCTAGATGATGAAATTGGTGCTTCTTGAGGAACTTCTTTGAAACACCGGAGGCAATCGAGAAGCCAGCGATCCTTTGACATGTGGCCGGATGCAAAGGCGAGGATTTTAACGAGCTGTTGAGGACTTTGGTGGAGCTGTAGTAGTGTGAGGAATTTGCCTTGAGGGCTGGCGAGGAACTTGGCCGTGAGGGCTCGATGGTGAAGCACTTGGCTTATGAGCGGGCTTCTTTGGCATGGATTTCCTCGGTTTGACCGAGGCCTCGATGTGAAGCGATGGCGAGAATCCTCATTGAATTTCTTCACTGCCTCCTTGGCTTGTCTTGCCAATTTAGCTTGGCGTTTAGCCCATTCTTCAGGAAAGTCCTCACCACGCTTGATGTCGGTGGGGTCAGCTACTTGGCCAGGTGCCATTGGAGCTCTTGGGCATGGAGGATTGAGAGCGAATTTCTTCATGTACTTCGGATTCACATATATGTATTCCCTCCATTCCCTTGCCCATCTCCGTTCAATCTTACGAATCGCACCTTGCGCTGATTTTTTCTTTCTTTGCCAAATTTAGCTTCATCGGTGTGCGATGAGTCGGCATAAATTTCCTCAGAATCTCAAACGCATCATAACCTCGGGTTTCTTTCCTCCTTTACGTGGCTTCTTACCGTGCGCCATATTCTTGATTGAGGAATTTGAACAATTGAGTTCTCACGAAGAAGTATGCAGTTTTTCTTCAAGAACGCTGCAAATGAGTTAAGTTGATGAGAACCTAGTGATTCAGCGGCGGACATGTGTACCTGTGAATGAGAGTATAGTTGCGAGGAATTTGGAGAGGTCATATGCGTTCTCGTAAGGTTTTTCAAAAGAACAAGTTTTGAGGATTTTGACGGATGAGCCTTGAAGAATTTCACTAAGCGTTCTTTGTCTTAGGTTCCAAAGTTGTATGCAGTTGAGGATCGACACAATTGAGGAATCAAGAAAATGATTGCTTAGAGAAACGAATCAAGAGCATATAACTTGTGAGGTGTTTGTGTGTGGGGATTTGAAGAATAAAACACCTTTGAAGATTTTGTAGTGTAAGATTTGGATCAACGAGGGTAGTAAAAGTGACTTTTATTTACCCTAAATGAAGAACACGACGAACTAGGTGTTGTAGATGTGAAGCTCGTCTGTTCAGATCTTCAAGGCCCTAACTTGGCGGAGGAAGACGGCTACGGCGGCGGAGTGAGGATTTCCAGCCGGCGCGAAATGCGTCGGCTGACGAGGTCGAGGCAGCAAAGCTCTTCCTCACTGGCGACGATGGAGTAGCGGCGGCGCTAGGGTTTGAGGAGCTCGAGCGGGAGAGAGAGATCGGGCGGAGTAAAAGAAGTGAGGATGGAGAGAGGGTATTTATAGAGGCGGTGTAAAACTGTTACTTCAAGATTTAGGACGAACGTGCCCCTGACCATTCTCCTTCTCACGACATGTGTCACCCACGTACTATGTAGTGGAGATCGTGTACGATCGTGGGTGAGTAAAATAATGCATCGTGGCATGCGGAATGGTTTGAGCGGCAAAACCGAAAGTTTGGATAAGATCAGTTTTAAAGTTTCGTTCGCAATTTCTTCAGCTGACAAGGACACAGTGAAGATTTTGAACGAGTTTCAAATAGAACGCACATGAAGAATTTGTGAATAGATTGGGTTGAGTATAGCATAGAGGGAAGGGTCCGATCACATTCACTTAGCGTAAAAAGCGACTTGAAGAAATAGCCATAAGTGAATCTTTGTCAGAGGACATAAACCCATATATATATGTATTGCCAATGAAGAAAAAGCAGCGGAAAGCAGTGAAGATTTTGCAAAGTTGAAGAATTTGAAAAAGCGAAGAATTTCAAAAGCGAGGAAAAACTCAAATTGAAGATTTTCAACTTTGGTGGTGGCGTGACCCACCGTATAAGAATGATGATTTCAGACACCACGTACAATTGTCGTAGGGTTATGAGAATCAAATTCTTCATTAATTTCTTCACACTTAGAGTGTTATTCTTCATTGATTGAAGAAAAACGTTTCTTCATGTGTTGCACATCTAAGTCATCAATTTTGCACAAGTGTCAGGATGTGTGTCCTTTTCAAAGAACGTTCGAAGATTCTAAGATATTTAGCTCACACCGCAACTTGCTAAATCTCTTCTCATCCAAGGGCTTGGTGAAGATATCGGCTAGCTGTTCTTCAGTCTTCACGTGCTTTCGATGGAGATGTAAGCCCTTTAACACATGATCACGAAGAAAATTATGACGAATTTGAATGTGCTTTGTCTTCGAGTGCTTTGAAGCTGGGTTGTGAGCAATCTTGATGGCACTCTCATTGTCACAGATGAGAGGCACATTCTTCACGTTGATGTCAGTAGTCCTTGAGAGTTTGCTTCATCCACGACAATTGAGCACAACACGAGCCAGAAGAATGTATTCAACTTCCATGATGAAGCGGTGATCTGTGATTCTGTTTCTTCGAGGACCAACGGACCAAAAGATCGTCGAGGAAATGACAAGTGCCGAAGTTGACTTGCGGTCCACACGATCACCGGCATAGTCGAGTCGTAATATCCAATGAGATCAAAAGTAGATCCCTTGTGGTACCATAATCCTAGTGTTGGTGTGCGAGCTAGATATCGAAGAATATGCTTCATGACCTTATGGTGTGATTCCTTGATTGTAGCTTGAAATCGGGCACACATGCAAACACTAAGCATTACATTTGGCCTAGATGCACATAAGTACAATAAAGAACCAATCATGGAGCGGTATACCTTGTGATCAAGTCAATACCATTTTCATCGATTACATAGATGGCCATTTGTGGGCATAGGAATTTTGACGCCTTTGCAATCTTGCATGCCGAATTTCTTCAGGACATCTTTGAGGTATTTCTCCTGAGATGTGAATATGCCATTGTGTTGTTGACGAATTTTAAGACCTAAGAAGAACTTCAACTCTCCCATCATAGACATTTGGTATTCTTCACTCATCATATAGGCAAATTCATCACTATAACGTTGGTCGATGTGACCAAAAATAATATCATCAACATATATTTGGCACACAAACAGTTCACCATCATAAGATTTAGTAAAGAGAGTAGGGTCGAGTGAACCGGGTGTGAAGCCATTTTTCACGAAGAATTCCTTCAATGTATCATACCACGCCCGAGGGGCTTGCTTGAGGCCATAGAGGGCCTTACTAAGTCTGAAGACTTTGTCAGGATTCTTTGGATCTTCAAAACCTGGGGGTTGAGCAACATATACTTCTTCATCAAGCTTACCATTGAGGAATGCACTTTTCACATCCATTTGATATAAAGTGATATTGTGATGGTTAGCATAGGCGTAGTAATATGCGAATAGACTCAAGTCTAGCAACAGTGCAAAAGTTTCATCGAAATCAATTCCTTCAACAGGTGTAGCCTTGAGCTATTAGTCGTGCCTTATTCCTCACCACAAGGCCATTTTCATCTTGCTTGTTGCGGTAGATCCACTTTGTGCCAATGATATTATGCTTGCGAGGATTTGGACGTTTGACCAGTTCCCAGACATTGTTGAGCTCAAACTGATGTAATTCTTCTTGCATAGCTTTGAATCCACTGGCTCCAATGCTTCATCTACCTTAGTGGGCTCTGTGATAGAGACAAAAGCATAGTGCCCACAAAAGTTAGATAAATGTGAAGCTTTTGAGCGTGTGAGAGGACCTGGCGCTTTAATGTCATCGGTGATCTTCTCCACTTGCACTTCTTTTGCAACGCGAGGATGAGCTGGTTGTCGTCGAGGAATTTGATCATTTTCCTTAGAACCATTGTCTTCAGCAGTATCTTGAGTGCATGACTCGGCGTTCTTCGCGTCTGGGAATGAATTCTTCACAGATTCTTCAATAGGAATGACATCCTCGGTTTCCTTGAACTTGATAGATTCCTCGGTGTTGGTTCATCTAACACGGAAGGTAGGTGCTCTCTTTGCGAGCCATTAGTTTCATCGAACCGCACATCTACAATGTCAACAATCTTGTGAAGAGCGATGTTGAAGACTACTGTAGGTGTCTTGAGTCCTTTCCGTAACCAAGCATAAAACCTTCATGTGCTTTTGGTGCAAATTTAGAATTGTGATGAGGATCTCTAATCCGACATTTAGCAATCAAGACTTTGAAATAACTTACATTGGGTTTCTTGTCGTTGAGGAGTTCATAGGCAGTCTTCTTGAAGAATTTGTGAAGATATACTCTTGTTGATGATGTGGCACGCGGTATCAATTGCATCAATCCAAAAAGCGACTAGGCGTTTTGTATTCATCAAGCTTTGTGCGAGCCATCTCAACAAGAGTTCTATTCTTGCGCTCCACGGCGCCATTTCTTTGAGGAGTATAAGGAGCAGATAACTCATGAGTAATACCAAGTTCATCAAGATAGGCATCAAGACCGGAATTCTTGAACTCAGTTCCATTGTCACTCCTGATGTGCTTGATCTTCACACCAAAGTTAGTTGAAGCCCTCGAGGAAAATCGTTTGAAGACTTCCTACACTTGATTTTTGTAAGTAACAATGTGTACCCATGTGTAACGAGAGTAATCATCAACAATAACAAAGCCATATAGAGATGCATCATTAACGGCAATTTGAGTAATGATTGGGACCAAAGAGGTCCATGTGAAGCAATTCGAAGGACGAGTAGTGGTCATGATAGTCTTATTTGGATGCTTGGCCTTGGTCATTTTTCCAGCTTCACGGGCTCCGCACAAGTGATCCTTGAGGAATTTGACATTTTCAATGCCAATGACGTGCTTCTTCTTTACTGGCGTGTGCAAATTCCTCATGTCTGCGTGACCAAAGTCGCCGATGCCATAGCCAACCTTACGAAGCTTTTGCAAGTAGACACACGGCTGGTTGTGGTCACTGTAGAGAAATCAACAATATACAAGTCTCCTCTCCTAAAGCCTTAGAAGACTTTGGAATTGTCGACTTCCATAATCACAACACAACAATACTTGCCAAAGATAACAACCATATCAAGATCACAAAGCATTGAGATCGACATGAGGTTGTATCCTAAGGACTCAACAAGCATGACTTTGTCTATGTGTATGTCCTTAGAGATCATAACCTTACCAAGACCCAATACGACTTTTGCCTTTGTCGGCCAAAGATGATATGCTTCAGATGTGACGGTGATAAGGAGCATCCATCAATAGATTCTTGTCACCAATCATGTGATTTGTACATCCACTATCGAGAACCCACTCGGTGGCTTTGGGTTGATCATCCTGCGGATGAATTAGTACAACTTACGATCTCATATACTTCATCGGTGAAGAATATGATATCAAGTTCATCGAGATGAATTTCATCGGTCGGTGATAATGAGATAAGCGGTATGAGGGCGTGTGAAATGAAAGTTCATTTCATCATGATTAGCATCGTCCTTTCGAGCAATTTTGTCGTGTCCCAAAGAAATTCTTGGGACGTTAAGGCACGCGTGGAGACCTGACCTCTGAGAAGAGATTAGTTCTTTTTCTTCACCACCCACATCTGAAGGGGTGGCAAAGAGTTCATCACTCTGCGAGCACCATACGAGAATGGTGGCATAGAAGCCAAACCATTTCATTTCACATAAGAGTGGTTAGGGTAAGCATATGAATAAGCAGAGAAATTTTTCGAGGAATTATGAACATATTGGTTTGAAAAATAATGCACATATTCATAGCCCTTAGCTCTACCCTACGAAACAGAGTTGTTAGCACGATGATAATCATATGAGGACTTTGATCCTTTTGAGGAATTTGATCCACGTGAGGAATTTGGTCCGTATGAGGACTTGGATCCATATGAAGAATTTGGTCCATACGAAGAATTTGATCTGGGGTTCCTATTCTTCATAGGTGGTGTCATGAGGACATTCACCTGAAGACTTTCAAGGCACTTCTTGGGAACCCAGATTTTCTTCATAGGGGAACCGTCCCTGCAGTTAGTGCCAACATATCTAGCAAATACTTCACCATTCTGATTTTTGAACAGTTTATAGTTGGAGTCAAATAACTCATCAGAAGAATGAGGAGATTCGCATGTAAAGCCAGATAAGTTAGATGGATCAAGCTGGAGGTCCCTTTGCAGCAACCCATGAGGTTTTGGGATCTTGCTCGGGCTTCCAATATGTTCCATCGACATTGAGTTTCCTCTCAAAGGCAATACCCTCTTTCCTAGGGTTCTGTTGAGGATCTCGCTTTTTAAGCACATCACAAAGAGTCTGATGCCCTTTGAGGCTTTTGTACATGCCTGTCATGTACAATTCCTTCAACCCTGCATCGTCATGGTACTAGCAATGTCCTCGGATGAGGAATTAGTGATAGCGAGAGGCAGGTGAAGAATTTGTAACAGTTGAAGCATTTGAACATTCAGGTGAAGAATTAAGCGATTCACGTTCAATGCACTTTAAGCATGGAGGAACAAATTCTTCACGAGAAGTGCTGATTTGTTGAGCAAGTAATGAATCGCGCTCCTTCGAAGATCTTCATAACTCACTCTTAGCTTCTCAAGGTCTTGCTTTCTTTGAAGAAATTCATAAGAAAGTTTCTCATGATCGAGATAAGAGAGTGTTATGATGACCTTGAAAGTATCAAACCTAGGCTGAAGTCTCTGAAGATTTTCGATCGAGGGCTTTAGTGCGATCCATTTCTTCACCTAACATATCATCACTCTTATCTAGCATGTTTTGAACCTTTTCCAAAGCCCTTTGTTGTTTCTGACAATCTTAGCATGTTTTGAGTAATCGGGCTTTAGATCTTCATCGATTCATTTTCACTAGATTCGGAGGAGGTATATTTGAGTACCTTGGCACCCTTTGCCATGAAGCAATAGGTGGGAGCGTAGTCATCACTATCTTCATCGACTTTGTTGGTGAGGTCATTTTCTTGAGTTGAAGATGGACTTGTCGACGAAAGCGATGGCGAAACTAGACTCGCCACACCGGACTCAGATTCTTCGATGCCTCCTCTTCCTCATATTCCTCAGATTCAGCTCTGAGTCCATTTCCTTGGCAATGAATGCCCGAGCCTTTTGGAGCTGCTCTTCTTGTGAGAAGAAGGCTTTGAGGATTTTGATGATGAAGATTTCGATGATTTCTTCTTCTTCTTGGCGTCATCGAACTGTAATCCTTGTGTTTTTCTTCTTTAATTCCTTTTCCCGGCGAGGACAATCTTGGATGTAGTGACCAGGTTTCTTGCATTTGTGACAAAGTCTTCTCTTATAGTCACTTTGGATGAGGAATAAGCTGTTTCTTGAGGATTTTCCAAAGCGACCACGTCTTGAGAACTTGGAATTTCTTCACGGCGATTGCTAGCTCCTGGCCTAATTCTTGAGGATCTCCAAGGCTACTACCGAGTCTTCACACTCAGATTCGGACACTGACCTTGGCCTTGAGGGCACGTGTTTTTCCATAGCTAGAACCATAGAGATCTCTCTTTTCAAAGAAGCTGGAACTCATGAGTATTTAGCCTCTCGAGGATATCGGCAGGATCAAGTGACTTGTAGTCGCGACGCTCTTGTATCATCGGTGCGGAGTATCAAATGAGGAATCAAGCGATCTTAACAATTTCTTCACCACCTCATGGTCGGTGATGTCAGTGGCGCCAAGTGCTTGAAGCTCATTTGAAATGTCAGTGAGGCGATCGAAGGTTTGTTGAACTTTTTCGTTGTCGAGTCTTTTGAAGCGGTTGAAGAGATTTCGAAGAACATCAACTCAAAGTCACGCTGAGTTTAGACTCCTTCATTTACTTTGGACAGCCTGTCCCGGATGAGCTTGGCGGTTTCCAAAGCACTCACTCTTCCATATTGACCTTTGCTCGGATGGCCACATATGATATTCTTTGCTTGAGAATCGAGTTGCTTGAATCTCTTCATATCGTGACATTCGGAGAAGGCGTGGTAGAGGGAACACCATTTTCCACAACATACCGGAGATCGTTGTCAATTGCTTCAAGATGCATTAGCATCTTGTTCTTCCAGTAGGGATAGTCCGTCCCATCAAAGGTAGGACACCCTGCTGAGACCTTGATCATACCTGCGGTCGACATAACTAAAATTCCAGGTGGTTAAACCAAAAATCACACAGAAAAAGGGAGTACCTAGCTCTAATACCAATTGAAAGTGCGTTATATCGACTAGAGGGGGGGTGAATAGGCGATTTTTATGAATTCTTCACTGAGGAATTTGCCGGTGAGGAAATTCCTTAGCGAAGAACTACTTGCAGTGGAATAAGTACTCAGAAGTAAGCAAAACAGAATACGCATGGTCATCATGATGAAATGATGACTAGCACAGTACTGAAAGCATAATCACGAGGATAACACAAGATGAAGACAAAGCAGATCAAGAAATTGAATCGAGGAAATTGAGAAAGTCTTGATCAAAGTCTTCAAACACGAGATATGAACAAACACTCAACACGATAAAGAGGAAATGAAAGGGTTGAGGAAATAGAAAGCGATTAGGTTGGTGAAGACAATGATTTGGTAGACCAGTTCCAAGCTGCTGTCTCGGTTATACGTCTGGTTGGAGCGGCCGAGTATTTAAACTCGAGGACACATAGTCCCGGACACCCGATCGGCGAGCACGCAGCTCGGGACACCAAGTCCTCACCGTATTCTCCTTGAACTAAGGTCACACAGACCTCGTCCAATCACTCGTGGTAAGTCTTCAGCGACTTCCAAACCTTCACAGACTTGGTCACTTTCGGCGATCCACAATTCCTCTTGGATGCTCTAGACCATGACGCCTAACCGTCTGGAAGAAGCACGGTCTTCAAAGGTAACAAGCGTCGGATCCATGCAGGATCAATTTCTTGATGATGCTCAATCACTTTGGGTTTGTAGGGTTTGGTTTTGGGGTTTTCCTCACTCGATGATTTTCGCTCAAAGTCCTCGGAGGATGGGTTGCTCTCAAATGACAAGTGTCAAGTTCTCTCGGAGCAGCCAACCAGCTAGTGGTTGTAGGGGCGGCTATTTATAGCCTAGGGAGCAGCCCGACATGATAAGACATAAATGCCCTTCAATGATATGACCGTTAGGTGGATAAGATATTTTGGGACAGGTGGCGCCAAGAAGACAACAACGATCGGAAATTTGAATATCAAATTCCTCGGGGCTATCATGTTCCTCCTTTGTGTAGGCAATCCGCACTAGCGAATTCCTAACTCCTCGGTCGAACAAATTCCTCAATGACCGGAAGAGCTTCGTCTACATCCTTTGAAGAAATTGACTGAATCTGTATGAGATTTCCAAAGGCTTTACTCGAAGGGATTGGTAGGTGTAGGATTTTGAGTTGAGCATCACATGGAAATTTTTCCTTAGTATTTCCTCGACCCCTTTAACGATGCGGTGTTTCCTATGACTCAAGAAAGAGAAAATGAAACTACGAAAACAAAAGTCTTCACACTTGATGTTCCTCAAATGAATATCAAGTCTTCAAGGTCACACCAATTTCTTCACTTTCAAAGTCTTCAGAAAGTCTTCAGAATATCAAAGTCTTCAGTCGAAGAACTTCATTTTAGGGTCGACTTTCTCTCAGAATATCAAACTCCTCATAGACTTATAGACCTGTGTACACTCACAAACACATTAGTTCCTTATCCTATAAGTCTTCAATCCACCAAAATCACTAAGGGGCACTAGATGCACTTACATCTCTATCACAGAGCCCACTAAGGTAGATGAAGCATTTCTGGAGCCTGGGTGGATTCAGGCTATGCAAGAAGAATTACATCAGTTCGAGCTCAACAATGTCTCGAACTGGTCAAACGTCCGCATCCTCGCAAACATAATATCATTGGCACAAAGTGGATCTACCGCAACAAGCAAGATGAAAATGGCCTTGTGGTGAGGAATAAGGCACGACTTGTAGCTCAAGGCTACACACAGGTTGAAGGAATTGATTTCGATTAAACTTTTGCACCTGTTGCTAGACTTGAGTCTATTCAAGATATTACTCGCCTATGCTAACCATCACAATATCACTTAATATCAAATGGATGTGAAAAGTGCATTCCTCAATGGTAAGCTTGAGGAAGAAGTATATGTTGCTCAACCCCTGTGTTTTGAAGATCCAAAGAATCCCGACAAAGTCTTGAGACTCAACAAGGCTCAGATGGTCTCAAACAAGCCCCGCAGGCGTGGTATGATACATTGAAGGAATTCTTCGTGAAGAATGGCTTCACACCAGTTCACTCAACCCTACTCTCTTTACTAAATCTTATGATGGTGAACTGTTTGTGTGCCAAATATATGTTGTTGATATTATCTTTGGCTGTACTGACCAACGTTATAGTGATGAATTTGCCTATATGATGAGTGAAGAATATCAAATGCCTATGATGGGAGAGTTGAAATTCTTCTTAGGTCTTAAAATTAAATCAACAACACAATGGCATATTCATATCTCAGGAGAAATACCTCAAAGATGTCCTGAAGAAATTCGGTATGCAAGATTGCAAAGGCCTCAAAATTCCTATGCCCAAAAATGGCCATCTATGCACTGATGAAAATGGTATTGACTTCGATCACAAGGTATACCGCTCCATGATTGGTTCTCTATTGTACTTATGTGCATCTAGGCCAGATATAATGCTTAGTGTTTGCATGTGTGCCCGATTTCAAGCTACACTGAAGGAATCACACCATAAGGTCATGAAGCATATTCTTCGATATCTAGCTCACACACCAACACTAGGATTATGGTACCCCAAGGGCTCTACTTTTGATCTCATTGGATATTCTGACTCTGACTATGCTAGTGATCGTGTGGACCGCAAGTCAACATCTGGTACTTGTCATTTCCTCAGACGATCTTTGGTCTGTTGGTCCTCGAAGAAAAAGAACTGCATATCATTGTCTACTGCGGAAGCTGAATACATTGATGCTGGCTCGTGTTGTGCTCAATTGCTGTGGATGAAGCAAACTCTCAAGGACTACAGCATCAACGTGAAGAATGTGCCTCTCTACTGTGACAATGAGAGTGCCATCAAGATTGCTCACAACCCAGTTCAGCACTCGAAGAGAAAGCACATTCAAATTCGTCATCATTTTCTTCGTGATCATGTGTTGAAGGGTGACATCTCCATCGAGCATGTGAAGACTGAAGAACAACTAGCCGATATCTTCACTAAGCCCTTGGATGAGAAGAGATTTAGCAAGTTGCGATGTGAGCTAAATATCTTAGAATCTTGAACGTTCTTTGAAAAGGACACACATCCACGACACTTGTGCAAAATTGATGACTTAGATGTGCAACACATGAAGAAAGCGTTTTCTTCAATCAATGAAGAATAACACTCTAAGTGTGAAGAAATTAATGAAGAATTTGATTCTCGTAACCCTACGACAATTGTACGTGGTGTGCGAAATCATCATTCTTATCTGATTGGGTCACGCCACCACCAAAGTTGAAAATCTTCAATTTGAGTTTTTCCTCAGTTTTGAAATTCTTCGATTTTTCAAATTCTTCAACTTTGCAAAATCTTCACTTTGTTTCCGTCGTTTTTCTTCATTGGCAATACATATATATATGGGTTTATGTCCTCTCTGACATTCACTTATGGCTATTTCTTCAAGTCGCTTTTTACGCTAAGTGAATGTGATCGGACCCTTCCCCTCTATGCTATACTCAACCCAATCTATTCACAAATTCTTCATGTGCGTTCTATTTGAAACTCGTTCAAAATCTTCACTTTGTGTCCTTGTCAATTTGAAGAAATTGCGAAGCGAAACTTTAAAACTGATCTTATCCAAACTTTCGGTTTTGCCGCTCAAACCATTCCGCATGCCACGATGCATTATTTTACTCACCCACGATCGTACCACGATCTCCACTACATAATGCGTGGGTGACACATGTCGTGAGAAGGAGAATGGTCAGGCACGCGTCGTCCTAAATCTTGAGCGAAACAGTTTTACCTTGCCTCTATAAATACCCTCTCTCCATCCTCACTTCTTTTACTCCGCTCGACCTCTCTCTCCCGCTCGAGCTCCTCAAACCCTAGCGCCGCCGCTACTCCATCGTCGCCGGTGAGGAAGAGCTTCGCTGCCTCGACCTCGTCGCCGACGTACTCGTGCCGACTGCGGAAATCCTCACTCCGCTGCCGCCGTAGCTGTCTTCCTCCGCCAAGTTAGGTCGTGGAAGATCTGAACAGACGACCTTCACATCTACAACACCCAGTTCGTCGTGTTCTTCATTTAGGGTAATTAAAAGTTACTTTTACTGCCCTCGTTGATCCAAATTTTACACTACAAAATCTTCAAAGGTGTTTTATTCTTCAAATCCTCACACACAAACACCTCACTAGTTATATGCTCTTGATTCGTTTCTCTAAGCAATCATTTTTTTCTTCAAGATTCCTCAATTGTGTGGATCCTCGATCTGTACAATTCTGGAACCTAAGACAAAGAATGCTTAGTGAAATTCTTCAAGGCTCATCTGGTCAAAATCCTCAAAACTTGTTCTTTTTGAAAAACCTTCTGAGAACGCATATGACCTCTCCAAATTCCTCGCAACTATACTCTGTTCACGGTACTCATGTCCGCTCTTGAATCACTAGGTTCTCATCAACTTAACTCATTTGCAGCGTTCCTCGAAGAAAAGTTGCATACTTCTTCGAGAATTCGTTTGTTCAAATTCCTCACCAAGAATATGGCGAAGGAAAGAAGCCACGAAAGGAGGAAAGAGGCTGAGGTCATGACCGCGTTTGAAATCCACGAGGAAATATATGCTGATTATTGCACACTGATGAAGCCGAGTTGACAAAGAGAACAAAAATCAGCGCAAGGTGCGCATCCAAAGGGTTGAACGGAGATGGGCACGGGAATGGAGGAGTACCAATATGTAACTCCAGTACATGAAGAAATTCGCACTCAATCCTCCATGCCCAAGAGCTCCATTGGCACCTGGTCAAGAAGTCGACCCCACCTGACATCAAGCGTGGTGAGGACTTTCTGAAGAATGGGCCAAGCGCCAAGCCAAGTTGGCAAGACAAGCCAATGAGGCAGTGAGGAAATTCAATGAGGACTCTGCCACTGCTGCTGCCCCTGAGGCCTCTGTCAAGCCAAGAAAATCTATGGCAAAGAAGCCCGCACACAAGCCAAGTGCTTCACCAACACTGCCCTCACGGCCAAGTTCCTCGGCCAGTGCCCTCACGGCCAATTCCTCATGCTGCTCCTGCTCCTCCAAAATCCTCGGCTCCTCCCAAGTCCTCGTGCCAGTTCCGACAAAGTCCTCGGCTGTGCATGCATCTGGCCACGTGCCAAAGGACTGCAGGCTTCTCCATTGCCTCTAGTGTCTCAGCAAGTTCCTCAGCTTCACCAAAGTCTTCATCTGGCCCGACTCTGCTGAAGACTAAGGCCACAGCTGGACGAGGTCCTCGGCCAAGTCCCAAGGAGAAACATGCCGCCTTCCAAGAGCCACCTGAAGATGATGAGGCTGATGATGATGAACTTGCAGAAATCATCAGAGATCGCCTAGAGAGGGCCGCTAGAGCCAAAGGCACATCTGTGCCACTGCTGTTGGATCCGAGGAAAATCCTCGATTATATTGATCTCTGGCATAAGGATCCAAACACCCCTATGCCTGACTTTCATCGACTCACTGGACAAAGTCATATCTGACCCATTTCATCATGAAGAGAAATGGAAGTTTGAAAAGGCAAGAGAGATCAAGAAAGCTCAATACAGAAAGGAGAAGTTCCTGAAGAAAAACGTTGTCAGAATGACACCTGAGGAACTTCTCAAGGTCCAGACTGAAATCCAAGACCTCAAAGAAAACTTCGATGCTTATTATGCTGATTGGCAAGGGCCAAGGTCATATTAAATCAACTTTGACGAAGAAGTTCACCAATGTTGCTGCCCCAACGCAACATGAAATTGCTCAGTGGAGCCTCGGCTCAAGCCGGCGAAGAACATTCCAAAGACCGATGAAGTTCAGTCTTTGAAGAAAATGCCGATTCGAGGCTGATGATCCCATTCCAGGCGAAGAAATTGCCGAGGATCCACTAGTAGTGCGCTGAAGAAATTGAACAAGTCGAGAAGCTGCATCGATTGCGCTGAGGAAAATCAACCAGATTCCTCGGCTCCTCCTGCGCCAACACCAACTCCTATTCTTCCATCTGCCTCTGATGTGAAAAAGACCAAGGCTGCAGAACGAGCTGCAGTGAAGAAACGGAAAGCATCAGCTGCGTCAAATTCTTCGGATGCGAAGAAAATGAAGCCAATGACCTGTTCTTTTGAAAATCCTATTGATGTTGTTCCAATTTCCTCAGTTCCATCAAAGGACCTTGTTCCTTTTGATGAAGATTATGTGATCCCAAGCGGATCTGATGAAGAAAATCATTCTGCTTTGCCCGTCGGAAGCAGATTGATGAAGAAATTGAAGTGGAAGCAATCCCTTCAACCCCAATCATTTCCTCGCCGATGCCTCAGTTCACAGCTGAAGAGGACGGTGTTGAGGAACTTGAGGAAGATGTGGATATTGGAAGCACAACGCTAGTGATGAACGATGACTTTTGGGAAAGTCAGCATCCAAATTCTCCACTCTTCACCCCAATCCAACAGATACCTCAGTCCCATGCTCCAACTGTTCAAATGGGCTCTGAAGAAACTCATCCCACTTCATCTGTCCATGAAGAAATTCCAGCCACTAGCGCTGATGAACCTGCTGCTGCTGATCCTCAGACTGCACCTATTGAGGAACAAGATATTCCTCAGCCTGAAGAACCTGAGATTGCGATTCCTGAGGTCGTGATGCAACTCACTGACACTCCACTACCAAAGCCAAATGATCCCTTCTCAACAAAGCAAAAGTTCAAGGCTGAAGACTTCTTCAGTGAGCACGTATTCTTCACTGATTACAATCCATATGATTACGCTGCGCATAAGGAAGAGGCGTTTACGGACTGCCGGCCAAGCCAATTTCTATTCCTCGTGCTCTTCAACAAAGACAAAGTCTTCGATCATGCTCATATTCCTCATGTGGACATGGAGTCTCTGCCGAGCTTTGAGCCAGTCCTCGGTGTTCTTCACGACGCAGACTTCAATTTCTGCACCGATATCTGGATCGGAATGAAGAACTCATTCTTCAATTCTATGCAACGCTGCACATCACGGAGGCGTTGAAGACGTGAACTCATGGGTGTTAGACTGGATGTCTAAAAATACTCACTACAAGGCACCAGCAACTGAATTGCTTCGTGCTCTACCACTCAGTCCTCCACTTGATGGTGCTCGTTGTAACCTGAACTTTCAAATCACTATATGCAAGTGCTGATGAAGCCTTTGAGGCCAAGGCAGGCCCCAAGAACCAAATTCCTCGTCAAGGAATTATTGTATGTGCCTCGATGCATCTATCGGATTACAGCGAAGACAATGAGTCCTATCAAAGGCCACGACCGAATGAAGAAGAAGTCGTTGGCATCATGAAGAATATGCTTTTCAATATCATTCATGGCGTTCTGTCAACTTCCATGATTTCTTCATGAGGACTCACGCAAACATTGCTATGTCACCATTTGAGCTGAAGCCTTATGCGCCTTGGATAATGAGATTCATCGGGACAAGGTCTTCACTCAATTACAAAGGTCGACACATCGAACCACCGCAGCTACTTGCCCCGATTGAAGTCCTCAAATGGACATTTACCTCGGTGATGACAAGGGCAAGGCTACTGCTGTGATCGATGAAGGCATTCGTCCATTGGATGGACAGTTTCGCAGCAAGATCCTACTCCACCAATGATGACTCTGCCACACATGACTGTGCCGCAAATACCTCAGTCAAGCAAAGTCCTCAAGCTACTGCACCAAGGGTGATGACTGATCGTGAGTTACTCCTCAGTCTTCATCAGAAGGTTCATCGCAATCATAAATGGGTCAAGCGTCAGTTTGGTTCAATTCTTCACAACATGACCTCTACACACAATGCAGTGAAGAAAAACCACTACTACCTCCATGAAACCTTCAAACGCACTGGGCTGTTCTTTCAAATGTCTATAGTGCGGAAGAACCGGCGACAATGGGACTCAAGGAAGAATTTGACTGGTCTGCACCTCCTTCGAAGAAATACAAGAATGTCAAAGTTCCTTCCTTGGTGGCAAGCTCCTATTCTTCATCGCACGACACTGATGAAAATGAAGACTTGGACGACACCGCGACAGGCCCTACTACAACCACCGACCCCAACAACGTTGGCCCTCCTTCTTCAACTTGAAATTCTTCAGGGGCGTTAGTCCTTAGTTTCGATCCTTTTGGTCATTCGATGACAAAGGGGGAGAAATTTGAGTTAGTCTTCAAGCGGGTCTATTATATGGGCAAATTTTTTGTTAAGTTACAACTCTCGTTCTTCTAAAACATTTATTGGATCGAGTTGTAATCTTAAACCCGATGGTGTTTTGATACTTTTTGATGCACTGTGCTCTTGCACTATGCTCTGATACTAGCTCAAATTCTCTTGAGCTCTGATACTCTTGATGCGTTATTCTGCATGCTTGTTCCTCATTAATGTTATCGCATACGCATGCTTTGAATTACATCAAGCACCATATTTCATCATGCATTTCAAATTCTTCATACTATATGTCAAATGCGTGTATGAATTACAAGATATAGGGGGAAATCTCCATGATTCAACTCTTCAAATGTGCATTGCCTCAAAAGCAAATTCCTCACTATGCACATCTTCAGGGGGAGTTCTTCTATATCTTGCAATCAAATTCCTCAATATCCTTATTTACACTTCATATGTTTATCCCCGTTGAAAACTTAACCTATATTGTCATCAATCACCAAAAGGGGGAGATTGTAAGTGCATCTAGTGCCCCTTAGTGATTTTGGTGTATTGAAGACTTATAGGTTAAGAAACTAATGTGTTTGTGAGTGTACACAGGTCTATAAGTCTATGAGAAGTTTGATATTTACAGAGAAAGTCGACCCCTAAAAATGATGTTTTTCGATTGAAGACTTTGATATTTTGAAGACTTTCTGAAGACTTTGAAAGTGAAGAAATTGGTGTGACCTTGAAGACTTGGTATTCATTTGAGGAACATGAAGCGTGAAGACTTTTGTTTTCGTAGTTTCATTTTCTCTTTCTTGAGTCATAGGAAACACCGTCTTTGTTAAAGGGGTCGAGGAAATACTAAGGAAAAATTTCCATGTGATGCTCAACTCAAAATCCTACACCTACCAATCCCTTGAGTGAAGCCTTTGGAAATCTCATACAGATTCAGTCAATTTCTTGATGTGAGAGACGAAGTTCTTACAGTGTTGAGAATTTGTTCTGATTGAGGAGTTAGGAAGTCGCCAATGCGGATTGCCTACACAGTGAGGAACATGATAGCCCTGAGGAATTTGAGATTCAAATTTCCGACCGTTGCTGTGCCGCGCGCCAGCTGTCCTAAAATATCTTATCCACCTAACGGTCATATTATTGAAGGGCATTTATGTCTTATCATGTCGGGTTGCTCCCTAGGCTATAAATAGCCGCCCCCTACAACCACTAGCTGGTTGGCTGCTCCGAGAGAACTTGACACTTGTCATTTGAGAGCAACCCATCCTTCGAGGACTTTGAGCGAAAATCATCGAGTGAGGAAAAACCCAAAACCAAACCCTTACAAACCCAAAGTGATTGAGCATCATCAAGAGATTGATCCTGCATGGATCCGGCGCTTGTTACCTTTGAAGACTGTGCTTCTTCCGACGGTTAGGCATCATGGTCTAGAGCATCCAAGAGGAATTGTGGATCGCCGAGTGACCAAGTCTGTGAAGGTTTGGAAAGTCGCTCAAGACTTACCACAGTGATTGGGCCGAGGTCCGTGACCTTAGTTCAAGGAGAATCTGGTGAGGACTTGGTGTCTGAGCTGCGAGCTCGGCCCGGGTGTCCGGGGCTGTGTGTCCTCGAGTTTAAATACTCAGCCGCTCCAACCAGACGTACAACTGAGACAGCAGTTGGAACTGGTCTACCAAATCATTGTCTTCACCAACCTAACTGGTTCTATTTCCTCATCCCTTTCATTTCCTCATTATTGTGTTGAGTGTTTGTTCATATCTGTGTTTGAAGACTTTGACTGAAGACTTTCTCAATTTCCTCGGTTCAATTTCTTGATCTGTTTGTCTTCATCTTGTGCTATCCTGTGTTTACGCTTTCTGTACTCTTTGATTGTCTTCATTTCATCATGGTGACCATGCCCGCATTCTCTTATGCTTACATCTGAGTACCTATTCCGCTACAAGTAGTTCTTCGCTAAGGAATTTCCTCACCGGCAAATTCCTTAGTGAAGAATTCATAAAAATCGCCTATTCACCCCCCCCTCTAGTCGATATAACGCACTTCCACATATGTAGGTCCTGCTGTCAGAGGCTTAGACAAACTGTTCGACCCATTTTGCGTATGGGGAAATGAGATATCCATGAATATCAGTCAAGTCAAGAAACTCAGAAAGATTGTTAGGATGAAGAAACTTGCGAAGAATAACAGCAAGATCTTTGTTTGCACAATGAAGAAGACATCAGTCAACTATAGGATGGTACCAACTATTTTACCTTGTTTTTACCCCTTGCGCCATTTCAAAATTTACAACAGTGATTTATGCATAGCTTTGTTTTCAGTACTTTTTAAAGCAGTTCACCGATGATTACCTCTCAAACCACCTGCATGGTCAAGAGGCAAGGAAGGTATTCATTCAACACCCACGGTACAATATTGAAGTCTTCTTTGAAGAGGACAAAGGTTGGTAGGGCAATTATCCATAGCCACCGCCTAAAGTTGCAAGGACATTCAACATCCTTTGAAGGCTCAATATTTTCCTTCCGCTTCTGCAGTTTCCTAGATGAGATTCATCTATCTATTTACCATGTATGATGCTACTTTCCAAAGGTTTTTGATGCTGCATGTGAAACTTGGTGTTGTTGTTCAATGGCGTAACTGAGTGCCAAAGCTATCTGATGTAATTCAATTATGAAATCCTGGTTGCTTTTATACGGATATGAAATATCTGGCGTGTTTTATAATAAATATCAGTTTGATTAGTAGATGGATTATCAATAATAGGCTAATTACCCTGCTTATTGGGGTTTTCTATTGTAGACGGTTACTCAGACAGCACCGTGGGAGATGAACTCAAACAACCCGCATGGTTTCTAGAAAGTAGGCGTCCTCAATGAACTAACAATCACACACGGCTTCCGGCAGCGAACTGTTTTCGTTAGGCCACCTTGCACAAATGTTTCCACACAAAGAACTGTGTGATATACATACGAACGGAAACGTTTTCCCTGGATTGACTGTGTGGGATGTACATAGAACATAAATGAATTCCTTGGATTGACTGTGTGTGATATACATACCTACGAAAATGTTTTTCTGGGATTCACCGTGTGGGATGTACATACCTACGGAAATGATTTTCTCGGATTACCGTGTGGGATGTACATACCTACGGAAATGATTTTCTCAGATTACCGTGTGGGATGTACATACCTACGGAAATGTTTGGTTTTTGATGCCCTGCCCGATCGCACACGGCCCCAGCCTAGGTCCTAGGAGGGCCTATCCCTGACGATTTCTGGGTCATGTGGGAAGGACACCCTATCGCACACACTCACTTGGCGACGGTTCCAAATGCCATCGCGGAAAGGGGTTAAAACCGTTTGTTTAGGACGTCGTTGTACCAGTGATATCATATCTTGTGTCATAGGATTGTTCCCGCATATACATAATTGCTATCTTGGTTTATGCATTTCGCATTGTGGCCATCCAAAAAAATAAAAAAAAAGAATAAGCTTTTAAGCAAAGAGAAAGAGCAAATAAGCTTGTAAGCAAGAGCCATATCATCGTATCATAGTGCATTACAATATATCATATGGTATCATATCCGATCATCTTGAGAGAAACACCGGGAACATCATATACATAGCATACTTGGGATAGAAATCGTTACATTTTGTCTCATATAGGTAGTCCACAAGTGTCGTATCCGCCTATTGAGCAATCGAGCTAGCGTCTCTCTAGAGTTGTGCAACAAGAGCATTTTCCGTGGATTCCACATTTTGAGCTCATTCCTTGGTTGCACGACCCCATTTATCTATCTGTGTGTGTGTGTATTTCCGTGTGCCATTCTTTGATATTGGTCTACTTGTTGCACTTGCGAATTTGTGAGTCTCTTTCAACATTATTGACTCTTGCTAACATTTTGCATCAAATTTTTGTGCCACTATCCTCACCAAGCTACTCCATAAGATTTACTTTGTAGGTGTGAGTGAACAAGTCCGGTACCAATTCCACTATTCTTTCATTTCACATCGAGTGAAACGGGATACATTCTCAACTTTGGGAAAAGGTAACTTGGTATTGTTTATCTCATTTCCTACCCACCTACTCGAGTCTTATGATGGATAGACAAGGCATTTCACCTTCGGTCTACAACAACAACAATGAGTTCGATGCCATGAAAAACAACTTGGATGCCAAGATGGATGCTCAAATGGAGGAGATCAAAGCCCTCATCAAGTCCGACAAGCAATCTTCCTCATCTTCAAGAAGACGCTCAAGAGCACATGCCTCCGAGCTACCATCTCCGGCAAGATCACATCGGCATCGACACTATCACCAATGAGAACGTGAAGGTCAAGAGCTCAACACCAACAACCGCTCTATGGATTCACCATCTCCCTTGGCATCTTCGCCAAGCAACTTCAAGGCATCTTCACCTACGGACATACGGCATCTTCGCCAACAAGCACCTCAAGACTACGCTCAAGAGAAGCTCTCCAAGCTCAAGTCCGTGACTTCCATGAGCTACTACGACCTCGACACCGACTACAAGATTCCTTTCTATGGGACTCAAGAACCCAAGGAGTATCTCGAGTGGGAGTGCTTAATGGACGACTACCTTAAGCTACATCAAGTTCCTCCCGAAGATCAAGTGAAGTGCACCACAAGAAACTTCCATGACTACGCGTACACATGGTGGCTTCACACACCTTCGGAGAGCTACGACATGAGTTGGCCCAAGATGAAGAGAGCTTTGCGGCGAGAGTTCATGCCTCCAACTTACGCGGAACAACTTCGACGCCAATTGCAGAACACCATCCAAGGATCCAAGTCCATCGATGCATACTTCAAGGAGATGAAGAATGCCTTGCGACGAGCCGGCATGGACGACCCCATTTTGATGAAGTTCCACTTCATGATGGGATTGCACAACGACATCTCCAAGACTATCTTCCTTGAGAACTACAAGTCCCTCGACGACGACTACATTGGTGCTCTCAAGGCGGAACAAGAACTCATGAAGGCCAAGGCTTCTCGACCCCAAGCATACTTCTCGAAGACCAAGCTCCAACACGGCGAGCATGAGGGTAGTACCACCAAGATGTCCAAGCCTGACGAGCTCCAAGACGATGCTCCCAAATTTGACTTCACCGCCATCCCTCTTTGTGGCATTGATGATGCCGAGTACTCCACGACTCTTTTTCAAGATGGTGCAGCAATGAATACGACTACGGAGACCATCAAGGACCAAGATTTGGAGGCGAGTGTCGGTGTTAAAACCGGCGGATCTCGGGTAGGGGGTCCCGAACTGTGCGTCTAGGATCGATGGTAACAGGAGACGGGGGACACGATGTTTACCCAGGTTTGGGCCATCTCTATGGAGGTAATACCTTACTTCCTGCTTGATTGATCTTGATGAATATGAGTATTGCAAGAGTTGATCTACCATGAGATCGTAATGGCTAAACCCTAAAAGTCTAGCTCGTATGACTATGGTAATGAGTATTATTCGATCCGGACTAAGCCCTCTGGTTTATATAGACACCGGGAGGATCTAGGGTTACATAAGGTCGGTTACAGAGAAAGGAAATCTTCATATTTGATTGCCAAGCTTGCCTTCCACACTAAGGAGAGTCCCATTCGGACACGGCTGAGAGTCTTCGGTCTTCGTATCTTCACAGCCCATCAGTCCGGCCCATGGCTAACAGGCCGGACGCCCGAGGACCCCTTAGTCCAGGACTCCCTCAGCGAGCGACATGGTGACGAGCAAGGATGATGCTTCCATCGTAGGAGGCGAGAGTGATGATGTGCCATCTTCGGCCTTCATCCACGGTGACGGTGACGAGATGATCGAGCATGGGATTTTCCCTTCGGTCATGGAGGAGAGTGATGATGTGCCATCTTCGGCCTTCGTCCATGGTGATAGCGATGACATGGTTGAGTATTTCACCTCGACCACGGCGACGTAGGATGAATTGAGTGACGTGTGCCACCATATTGATAGTGAGAGTGACTTCACCACTAGCCCCATATATGATGTGTTGCCCCAATTCCCATGTGAGGAGAGCCACAACCCCCACCACTTGAGTGAGATGAGTTACTCCACCGTATGTTAGTTTGAGTGCACCTATTTTGAGGGAGTGAGTGAACCACCACACAGAGAGACTGTGATAGTTGATAGGGCATGTGAGGCCACTATGATTTCTAACGATTTACCCTCTACCTCTATTGTGTCTTCTCATTTGGTGCTAGGTCCCATATATGATGATGCACCGATCCTCGATCACTTCGTTCTTCCTTTGGACAAGATGATGGCCATGGTGGAATATGATGCACCCCCACATGGTTCCATCACGATGAAGATGACCACCATTTAGTGTTTACCACCTCACCTCCACCACTTGAGTGGAATGAACAAGGTAACATAGGTGAAGGTGATGCTCTTGTCCCACTAGTGGACATTCTTGACATCGATTGCTTTCATGATGTTGATCAACCTATTACCAAGCTTCATTCTAGTATGATTTCCCCATGCGATGATTTACCCATTTATGATGTGTTTGATGATTGTCATGTGGAGTCTATTAGTTGTGATGCCATGTTACATAGGATTTCCTGTGACAGTTCTTTAGGTCACATCATGTTTGACAATCCGCTTGAGTTGTCATATGCTATGAATGAGATCAAACATATGTCATATTTGTAATCTAATCGTAGTAACTATGCATATGCCATTAAAATTAACCCAATTTGCACTTATGGCATAGATGACAAGCCCATGGTTATTGGCATTTGTTTTTCTTGTGATGATATTGATATGCTCCCTTTGCATCACTAATCTTATATGCCATGCCATGACCACCTAACTTCGGATATGCATTGTTTTGGATGTTTTCCATTTTCATATGATGTTTCCAATATTGCTCATGAGGAGACCCCCATAGTTTCCTCATACATGTTAGGAGATTTTGATTCATCCTATACATTGCATGATTCTCATACTTATGTGCACAATATGCTCCCCATGAATGAAAATGATTTTGATGTGCCATATATTTGTATGCTCAATTTGCGTCCCCATCGTGTTATACATAACAACTATTCTTTCATGATGGATGATGGGTACATTTATCACGCACACAATTTATTTGGTTTGAGTCTATTTTGTGTAGGTACCCATGAATACTTGTCAAGCTCGCAATCCCACGAGTTGACAAAACGAGCTCTAGAGAGCAATGATGACTTGGGATCCCATGGATTGTCTTTCCCACCGCTCTCATTGCGCAAAGACTTCGCGCATTTCTTCTACATGGCCCTCACTTGGCTATGGGTTATTGTCCAATACATATTCTATGGCCATCTTGCCATGTTCACTTTGCATGATATGCCTGAGGGAGTCCTGGATTAGGGGGTCCTCGGATAGCCGGACTATATACTTTGGCCGGACTATTGGACTATGAAGATACAAGATTGAAGACTTCGTCCCGTGTCCGGGTGGGACTCTCCTTTGCATGGAAGGCAAGCTTGGCAATTCGGATATGTAGATCTCCTCCCTTGTAACCGACTTTATGTAACCCTAGCCCCCTCCGGTGTCTATATAAACTGCAGGGTTTACTCCGTAGGACAAGATCAATCATAATTATAGGCTAGCTTCTAGGGTTTAGCCTCTATGATCTCGTGGTAGATCAACTCTTGTAATACTCATATCATCAAGATCAATCAAGCAGGAAGTAGGGTATTACCTCCATCGAGAGGGCCCGAACCTGGGTAAACATTGTGTCCCCGCCCTCCTGTTACCATCCGCCTTAGACGCACAGTTCGGGACCCCCTACCCGAGATCCGCCGGTTTTGACACCGACATTGGTGCTTTCATTGAGAGTTCCACTGTGTCGTCACGATAATGCTTGATGGCTCGTCTTGTTGTCAGGGACAACATTACCTCTGGGGGAGCCCTGGCTTTAGGCCAAACTCTCCGATTAGGCGGCTTCGTCATGACCGCCCGTTCGGCCGTCACGCCGACGATGGCTTCTCGGGTCATCAAAAACAGCCTCCACGTTGGCTCGGGATTCGCCGAGCAGATTGATCCAATGGAGCTCTCTTCCTTGAACGAGCTCTTGGATCGCATCGCCACCCTGGGAGTCGCTGCGGACTATGATCGGATCAGGCTTAAACCCGACCAAAGGGAGATTAACTCTCCGCCGGTCACCCATCAGATAGCGGTGGTGGAGGAGCAATGTAGCGATTCTTCCTCTATTTTGAGGACAAACTATGTCCGGATTCCCAAGCTCTCTGAGCCGGATACCCGTCTACGGGAGGACATGGCCCAAGCTTCGAACCTAGAATCAGACAGCGGGCCGGAACTATTGGGCAACATCCCGGAGCCCGAGCTGCCAAGCTTGGAAACTCCCCTGGGTCTCAGATTGGGTCAGGGTTTGGACCTAAATCTACCCACTCACCCAGACATAAGTGATCTTTCCCACATTAGACAAGAGCCCCAAGAGACAGTACGTCACTATTGGGCCAGATTCCTCCTTGTAATGAGCAAGGTCAAGGTCTGTCGCGAGGAAGATGCAATTTCATTCTTTTGCAAAAATTGCACGGACAAGGGAGTCCTCAACGCCATAAGTCGTCGTGACATAGCACACTTCGCTGACTTGGCGGCCATAGTACATAAGTACTGTGCGATGGAAAGTGCCTGAAAAACCCAAACAAAATTCTGGGATCCTCCGGCTCTCACTAGACCCCCGTCCGAACTAAAAGGGTGTACTCTCGTAAGTCACCCGATCCAATTACAAAGAAACCAAATCCCACTACAGGGCGTGGAACTGTATTGGAGGGATGGCTCAATGGGCCATGCAAAATTCACAGTACAACGGATATCATGCCAACACACAGCCTTAGAGCATGTTGGATACTACGCCAGGTGGCCAAGAGCGGCGAGGATATCCTCATCAACAATACAATGGATCACCATCCCGTGGAAAATAACAATATAGTATTGACAGTCTTCAAGACCTTCGCCTCCAATAATAGGCGCAAGCGAGCACTCCGTAGCCTTGCCGAAGTCTGCCACGTTGCAGCAATAAATCCATGGAACGACACAGCCATAACCTTCAATGCCAGTGACGAACCTCACTTCTGAACAGCCCGAGCACCAGCGCTTTGGTCCTTGGTCCAATTGTGGATGGTTTCTGGCTTACTAAAGTGCTCATGGACGGCGGCAGCGGATTAAACCTCATCTACGAGGAAACTCTTAGCAATACAGAAATAAACAAGAGCCGCCTTGAGCAAAGCAGCACGACCTTCATAGGAATCATCCCTAGCCAGGAGGCACGATGTGCGGGAAAAATCACACTAGATGTGGTATTCGGCACGCCGGAGAATTACATGTCCGAATAAATCACATTCCAAGTGGCCCCATTCAGTAGCGGATACCACGCCCTTTTAGAGCGGGAGGCATTCACGATCTTCCAAGCTATACCCCATTACAGGTACATGAAGCTCAAATTGCCCGGGCCCGATGGAATCATCACTCTAGCTAGTGATCCGGACATAGCACTCCGCGCCGAAAATAAAACCGCCGCACTAGCCCTCGAGGCGCTATCTGAAGCCCTTGCAGCCGAAGAACTAACTGCGCTGCGCTCCACAGTGGACAGGGACGATGTGATACTCGACAAAGACCCAAGTCCACCTCTTTCAAACGAGCGGACGAAATAGTCAAATTTTAGGTCCACCCAGCGGACCCTACGAAAACGGCATCCATCGGGGCACAGCTGAACCCCCTAGCAGACGTCGCCTTTGCGGAGTTCTTCTTGAGAATTGGGACATATTCGCCTGACATCCTTCAGACATGCCAGGAATCCCACGCAGGCTGGCCGAACACAGCCTTAACATTCTAAAGGGGTTCAAGCCAGTCAAGCGGACTCTCCGGCGTTTCTCTGAGCCTAAGCGACAAGCCATGGGAGAAGAGCTAGCCAAGTTACTCGAGGCTGGAATCATTACAGAAATAGAACATCCGGACTGGCTAGCAAACCTGGTGATGGTACCAAAGAAGGACAAATCCTAGCGCCTATGTGTCGATTTCAAGGACCTTAACAAGGCTTTCCCCAAGGATCCCTTCCCCCTCCCCCGCATCGATCAAATTATCGACGCTACCGCAGGACACGACTCATTGTGTTTCCTCGACGCATACTCTGGATACCATCAAATTAAGATGGCGGAGTCCGATCAAGCCGCAACGACTTTTATCACTCCATACGGCCCCTTCTGTTTTAACACCATGCCTTTCGGGCTAAAAAACGCCGGTGCAACCTATCAACGCATAATTCAGACATGCCTGGAAACACAAATCGGCAAAACAGTGGAGGCATACGTGGACGACGTGGTCATTAAAACCAGACACGTCGAATCCTTAATAGATGACTTGAGGCTCACATTCGACAATCTCCAAACAAATGACATCAAGCTCAATCCGGAAAAATGCGTTTTCGGCGTGCCCGCCGGAAAGCTCCTGGGCTTCATCTCTCCAGTAGAGGAAATGAAGAAAATTCGGCTAAAATCCGAGCTCTGTCATAGTTGGCTATCCCAATACACCTCAAGCAAATCTAGAAACTAACTGGATGCGTGGCTGCCTTAAGCCGCTTTATCTCCCGATTAGGAAAAAAGGCACTACCCCTTTATCGCCTTCTTCGACGTACCGAACACTTCGAGTGGACGGATGCGGCCACGGCCGGATTGGAAGAAATAAAAGCCGTCTTGACCACCAACCCAATCTTGGCCGCGCCAAATGTCGGCGAACCAATGCTGTTATATATAGTGGCAACACACCAAGTTGTAAGCGCAGTGCTCGTCGTCGAACGAGAGATGGACGGACATAAGTTCCCACTTCAAAAGCCGGTATACTACGTATCCACTGTCCTCACTCCATGAAAATCACGGTACCCACATTATCAAAAGATAGCATACGCGGTCTTCATGGCATCCCAGAAATTACGACACTACTTTCAAGAGTGTTCAATTACGGTGGCCTCTGAAGTACCACTCAACGACATAATAAATAACCGCGATGACACGGGCCGGATTGCTAAATGGGCTATTGAGCTCCTCCTGTTCGACATAACATACAAACCACGGCGATCCATTAAGTCACAAGTGCTGGCTGATTTCGTCGCCAAATGGACAGAAGCCGAACTCCCTAAAGAGTACGACGCGTACTCCAATTGGATCATGCACTTTGACGGCTATAAGATGTTGGCTGGTCTGGGAGCAGGCGTTGTCCTGACATCCCCCACCGGAGATACAGTCCAATACGTACTCCAAATATTATACACAGACTCCAACAATGCAGCAGAATATGAGGCCCTGTTGCATGGTCTCCGGATGGCAGTCTCCATGGGCATTCAACGCCTAGAGGTGCGTGGGGATTCGAACCTCGCAATATCTCAAATAAATGGAGACTTTGACGCCAAGGACCCAAAAATGGCGGCTTACCGCAACGCCATCCTCAAAATGTTAGCTCGGTTCGAGGGGCTTGAATTCCACCATGTGGTCCGAGAAAACAATCAAGCGGCGGATATCCTTGCCCGCATGGCGCTAAGCGCGACCCTGTCCCACCTAATATCTTCTTGGAAAGGCTGTTTAAGCCATCCGTGGTATGGGAAGGAGAGACTGGCAACAACAGTCCGGACCCGGTCACAACGCCAGATACCGAACACTCTGACGTAATCGGAGGCTCTGCCACCGAAATAATGCCTTCGGCCCACGTGATTATGACTGTCATCGCCCCGTGGATAGAACCCTTCTTGGCTTACCTAACTAGGCAAGGACTCCCTGATGACCCAAACGAGGCACGTTGCATTGTGCGGCGTTCTAAAGCCTACAAGGTCCACGAGAGAGAGCTTTATAAGAAAAGCGTTACAGGAATACTTCAAAGGTGCATCTCCGAAGAGGAAGGACAGCAACTTTTGGCAGCTAGACTCGGCGGCCACCACGCCGCAACTCGGGCCCTTGTAAGCAAGGCCTTCCGTACAGGTTTTTACTGGCCGACGGCCCGAGCAGACGCACAGGACCTCGTCCAATGTTGCGTCGGTTGCCAGCTTTTTGCAAACCAAAGCCATCTGCCACCTACTGCTCTCTGAACAATCACTATTACTTGGCCCTTCGCGGTCTGGGGGCTTGATATGGTCGGACCCCTTAAAGGGGGAAGCCACAAGAAAAAATACCTATTGGTCATGGTGGATAAATTCACCAAATAACCAGTTAAAACGGCCGAGTCCGGACCAATGATAGACTTCATATCCAGGGTTGTACACCGTTACGGCGTCCCCCATAGCATTATCACCGATAATGGCTCGAACTTTACAGCCGACGAGGTCAAAACTTGGTGCGGCAACATGGGCATTAAGCTCGATTATGCCTCCGTCTATCACCCCCAAACAAACGGTCAAGTCGAGCGAGCGAATGGTCTTATCATGATTGGCGTTAAACCCAGATTAGTGCAATCGTTGAAGGAATCAGATACACACTGGGTTGAGGAGCTCGAGTCCGTACTATGGGGGTTGCGGACCACGCCGAATCGCACTACTGGATACACACCGTTTTTTATGGTGTACGGCACAGAGGCGGTGCTACCCTGCGACATCATTCATGATTCACCTCGAGTGCGCATGTACGAAGAGAAAGAAGCCGAGCTTGACCGGCAGGATAGTTTGGATGCCCTGGAGGAGGAGCGTGACGTGGCAAAAGGCCGCTCCGCATTCTATCAGCAACAGGCTCGATGGTATCAAAGCAGAGAACCACGGGACAAAACTTATAACGTTGGCGAACTCGTTCTACGCCTACCGGAGAAGAAAAAGGACAAGCTCAAGCCCAAATGGGAAGGTCCCTTCATTATTCACAAAGTTCTGACCGGTGGAGCGTACCGTCTGCGGGATGCATCGGACAATCGACTCGAGCCAAACCCATGGAACGCGGCCAGACTTCTAAGGTTCTACGCCTGGTGCTGAACTATGTGTTTGCCCCCTTACCTCCATCAATTTTTTATATATATCCATTATCTGCCTTTTCTTTCTTTCTTCCCTTTTTTCTTCACGGCCTTAAAAGGTTAAAATGTGTCTTGACTGCACAATCTTGACGCGCTAGGCGTGCTCATTATACCTGGGGGCTTCTTATACAAAAGCATAATATAACTATGTTCCGGGCTCTATGCCCCCGCACATGTGTTACTTTTCCACATGTACCTTTTCTTCGCCATTATATGCATCGATATGACTTAAGTTTTGGCCAAGATGGGTTGCCTGGCTCTTGTGTTTATGCCCTACGTTCCCGTTAATTCGGCTAGGGCATAAGGGGAGCACCTCTGCGATTGTTACTGTCGGGTCAGCCGGATCTGTACCTCAGACTGGGTGAAGCCGAAAGCTAGCGTTCTTAAGGGAATATTCAGTCGGTGAACAAAAGATGACTTTTACTTATTTCAATACATACCCCCAGATGTTTATATCATGCGTCTCTCTTCGCAGTTCGGACATGCACATCAATGCATGCGTACCTAGGGAAAGGAACCCTTAACGGAACTATTCTCCCTGGAAGATGTTTCTTACTATCCATGTAATATAACGTAGCTAGTTGGGTACTTGTCTGTTCAAGCACTTATGACCCCTACGCCTGGTTTCCACGCGTACCACGATTTTTACATAACTGAGCGGGTATTCGGAGACACTCCGGACTGTCGGGTCCGGAGGTTGAAGCAAAACGGTCTGCCATGGCAAATGATTTACAATCCGGCTAGGGACAATATATGTCACTTGAAGTACACAGTCATTTATACTGACTAAATTCTTCTTCTATACCATCCAACAGGCTGTCTAGCCTACAATCCTGTTGGGAATACTTTGCGGCTAATTTCA
Organism: Aegilops bicornis; assembly: GCA_021605145.1. Taxonomy (NCBI): domain Eukaryota; kingdom Viridiplantae; phylum Streptophyta; class Magnoliopsida; order Poales; family Poaceae; genus Aegilops; species Aegilops bicornis. The sequence continues at coordinate 291,982,265 of CM038672.1, read as the reverse complement.
CCTGGTCATACACCAAACTGACGGGTATCTCTTTCCCATCAGACACCACAGGTCCGACCTCGGCCATGTGGTTCGGGTCAGCCTTGGTATATCGAGTCTTCACCATGGCCCAGGCTTCCCTTGCACCTTGTCGACAGGCAGATATCTTCCATAATCGGAAGCGCCGCCGCGCTCCCTGGAGCATCTCTACGAGCTCTCCCATGCCTCCTGGCAGGGAGGCGGAGGGCCACAAGGCTTGGGCAATGCCCTGCATCACCTGCCGAACTCGTTCGTGCTGTTGTGAGAGCTCTGGCAAAAGATCACCTACAGACCCAGGCATCTCCTCTGCGGGACGACCCGTCAGCATACCTACAGATATAACTCTATTAGCCGGTTTCTTCGCCGAACTCCATAAAGTTCGTTCAAGCACTTACTAAAGATGCCGCGTCGAAGCCTCTTATTCTCCTTTCTTGAAGTCGACAAGCTGGGCCCGAACATCTTTCAGTTCAACGCCCAGCCGGGTATTGGCATCTTGGAGATCATTTTTCTCCCGCCTCACCTGTGCAAGCACGCGCTCGCCAGCCTTTAGCTGTCATTGAGCATGTTGCTCATCCCCCCGTACGACCTTCGGATTCACTCCGGGGTCATCTGCAGAATCTATTGTTAGATTTGCATGCATGCCGCATACTAACCGGTACATGTCATTCTTTTTGATAAAACAAGTGTTACCAGATGGGGCCTTCTCGGACTCCTTCATTGCGGCAACTACGGCCCGTAGCTGGGCTTTGGACTCCTCCGACTCTTGAGACAAGCTGGATATTCTTCTCAGAAGAACCTATGCAAATAATGATCCTTAAATCAGTTGTGTCAACTGTTTCAAGTCTCGAGGCTCTTGATATACATAATTATCAGATTTTCTTACCCGTATATCCTTTACATACTGGTCCGTGGCTCTGGCAAGACCATTTTGAGCAGCTCGGATGTACGCGTCTCCTGAGTTGAAGGCATCGAACGCCTCTTCATAGAAACAAGGGTCGCGGAGTACGGCCTGGCGACGCCTGTGATTCATGGCACTCTCCACTTCGAAATTCGTAGCGGACAACCTATCCGCATCCTCTGTAGGAGGAACATCCGGCATTGTCCCCACGTTAGCATCTGCCTCTAAGTCCGGCTCTGGAGCTCGGCTGGTGGAGGCGTGGCCAGCAGGCTCTCCGAATACGGTCCGGCAAGCATTTTTCCTGCCAGGAACCATGGACGTCATTATATTTTGAAAACAACAACCACGGAGCAGGGTTCTTTTTCGTACCTCTGCGACGGCGTCTCAGTCCTGACCGCCTTCCTTTTAAGCCTACCCGGTTTCGGTGCCCCTTGTTGGTGAGTCACTGCGGGTTCGGCATGGCGTCCCGAGGGCCTTCCCTGTAAGACACCAAATGTGTGTGGTAGGTGAAGTGCAAAATAAGGGATCCTTCTCAGAAGTTGGGACTCCGGCTTTACTTACATGCGATGCAGGGAGCAGTCCAGGATAATCGGCTATGATGGCCACCAAGGCACCGTCACAGCTTAACTGATAGAACGTCCTATCGATGAGCTCCACAAATTTGTCTGGATCTTCTTCGAGTCCGGGGTCGAGGGCCCGGTCAGGGTCCTCTGGTTGTGGAGACAGGCTGTGAACCTCCCTCACAGCTTTTCGCATTTCCTGCTATGAAATAGCAAGGTAAATACTTATGACGAAGAATGCGGGAAGGTCTGGAGTAAAAAGTAGTAGCTCACCCAGTTTGGGGGGTTGTACATGGAGAATCCATCCCATGGCTTAATACGGATGAAATCCTCTTCCTCTCCTTTATATAAATCGGACAGCATTTTCGCTAGAGCAGCGACGGAGTCCGGACCTTTACGACCGCAGCGGGTGGCATCGTCTTCTCCATTAAAGTTCCACATGGGTTGTCCCCGATATTGAAGTGGTTGCACCCCCCGTATTATACATATTGACGTAACCTCGATTATTGTCAACCCTGATTTGGCCAACGTTTTTATCCGGCCCATCAGGTTAAGGACCTCTCTGTTATCTTCCTCCTGGGGGCACCGAGGGCGCCAGCTGCGGCGTTTATTCAAAGGGGCGTTATCAAACTCAGGAAGGCCCATTTGAATAGGGTCCTAAGGGGACGTCCTCCATATAAAACCACTCCAAGGCCAGTCTTGGATGTCTTCTTCGAGTGGGACAGGTATCCGGTCCCGGCGATGCGCCATATCTCGGCTCCGCCCACTTGATGTATTGACCCCTCCTGTGTACGGGGTACGAGGCAGAATAGCCTCTTCCATAGCTCGAAATGAGCTTCGCAGACCAGAAACAGCTCGCAGAGGGCAACATAGCCAGCGATGTGTAATATGGAGGCGGGAGTAAAGTTATGCAGCTGGAGGCCGTAGAACTCCAGGAGCCCGCGGAGGAACGGATGGATTGGAAATCCAAGTCCCCTTAATAAGTAAGGGACAAGGCATACCCGCTCCCCCATTGATGGGTTGGGAAAGCTCTCCGCTTGCTCCCCGCCGTTGTAAGTGGCTAGTCCCGCTCAGACGGGGACCATATCTGTGAGAGGAGAAACCCCACAGGTCTGTAATTCTACTAATTGGTTGTGAGGGACGGAACACTTCTTCCAATTGCCTGGCTTAGGGCTACGGGAGCGAGAGGAGGAGCTGTGATGGCCGGCCATGATGGGATGGACTTTTCTGGGCGCGCTTCGATGGACAATTGCTGTGGGAGGATGGTGTGATCTGGATCTGTGGATCCCCGGCTCTTTAAATAGACGATTTATTCACATGGACAGGGTGGCAAGTGTAAAAATGCCCCGACTTCTCGCATTCTCTCGACACGTGGAATATAGCCATTATTAGGCACAGAAGCCAAGGAGTGCAACATTCATGGGAAGCCGGACACTACTCAACAGGTATTCCGAATTTGGAGAAGAACCCGCCTTGCAATGCCGAAGACAATCTGCGCGCCGGACTCATCGTCATTGAAGCCTGTATCGGTGTACTAGAGTAGGGGTACCCTAGTATCCCGAACTTGTGCACGGGCGATTCTGACCCTCAGCGGCAAGGCTTAGGGTGACCGCCAAGGTCCCCGTGGTTCCTTTGGAGCCATTCAAGAACAAAGTATTCAAGCCTAGGAGACAAGGCCCGGCAAGAGGAGCTTGCCGGGAAGGCCACCCAAGGCACCTAGGAGACAAGGCCACAGCAAGAGGAGCTTGCCGGAAGGCCCGATGAGCGACAAGCTTCCGGACGCGACAAGACAACAAGCTATGACAAGGCGCTTGCCGCGCAGACCACCACTCTGCACTGCAAGGCTCCGGCACATCCACTAACGTGTCGCCTCAGGACCTTTCCAGCGCATGTGGCAGAGGCCGTCGGACCGGAGCGCTGTGGCAAGCGGCTGACAAGATTGCCATCGTGGCAAGCGGTGGCGCCCACAGACGGTCCTTTCGCGCCTTTGTTAGAGGCGGCGAGACAGGCATTTAATGCCTTTGTCCCTGCCGTCGGGGTTAGGTATGATACCTTTGTACAAGTAGTTGTACCAACCACAACTCCTTTTCCATTTTTACCCTTGCCTAAGTTGCCACCTGTCGGAGACCCCTTTAGCATATAAAAGGAGGCCCATGCACAACGTAGGGAGGAGGAGGAGATTCGAAGCCAGAGAACACTCACGCTCGGTCTCGTTAGCAGCTTGTGTGTACTATAGCACTCAGCGCTCCTGAGCAAGAACTCAATACACTCAGACATGCAGCGAGGAGTGTTATCTCTCCGGAGAGCTCCGAAGCTGGGTAAACCGCTCGTGCTTCGCCTCGATCTGCTCTTCGTCGACCTCCGCCCCCCGCCGAACCGAAGGGGCTCGGTCCGCCGGGTCCCATAGGTGTTAAATGGGCGGATCAAGATCCCCGACATCTTTGGCGCGCCCGGTAGGGCGTCGAGATTGTGTGAACCTGATCCGGCGTCCACACGAGCTAGATCTTCATCATCTTCATCGACATGCCACCGAAGAAGAAGGCTTGGCGGCAGATGTTCCGTCGCGTCGAACCCACCACCACCGGAGCAAGCGGGTGGTGGGGTAGATGCCGCGGAAGAATGGACATCGACGGGAGCCCACGGTGCTGCCAAGTCCAAGGACAAGGCTGCGTGAACCTCGGCGTCCGTACATGCACCGCACCCGTCTCGGGGCGCGGGACCGACAGCGTCATGGTATTCACAACGCCATACGCTCGTTGGACCAAGATCGAGCTGGTGGATCTCGGGATGCTCAAGACCAGCATGCACGCCAACATCTTTGGCCTTGGCGAAACGCGATCGCTGGGCGGGATACTGCTCCTTCTAACATAGTTAGAAGTCCGAGCATATCCGCTCCTCGCACCGTTCGCCATCGCCACCCACCACTCCAGCGAAGCTTTGGCGAGAGCTCAAGCTGCTCTGGATTACCCTCCAACAGCCGACAAGGTCGATGAATGGAGGGCCACCATTCGTAGTCTCATCGGCTTTGCCAACGGCGACGCTCGCGGCAGCCGAGTGCATCGCTGCCGCGGCAGACTGCCAAACACGAGCCGGTGGCGGCGAAACCGTGGGGGTGCAACCACCATGCACTCTCCGCCCGAAGGCCAAGATCGCCGACTCACCGGATCCACCTCGACAGCGACTCCACCGCATCGCCGGATCCACGAGCTCGTCGCGATCGGCGCCAAGTTCTTCATGAGCAGCGGCAAGAAAGACGCCGAACTTCGCGCCAGGCGCCAAGAGAAGCGGCGTCAATCCGACCAGCGCTGGGCCCTCTATCAACATGCATGCGCCCGAAGAACCAGGCGACTTGCGTCTGTGATAGGTTGCCGTGCATTCACTCGTGAGCTGCGGCAAGTCGATGGCCCAAAGCAAGAAGAATTTCGAGCCGACGTGCGAGAGAGGTACGACGGCAAGACACATCCGTCGGAGTTCCTCAAGCATCTACACCATCGCGGTGCAAGCTGCCGGGCGAGACGACAAGATCCTGCCAACTACTTCCGGTGCTCAAGCCCAATGTCAGATCCTGGCTCATGCACTTGCCGGACAACTCCATATCTTCTTGGGCAGATCTATGCCATCAGTTTGTCGGCGCCTTTATAGGCGGCCACAAGCCCCATGGCCAAGAAAGCCACCTTCATCTGCTTTCGCCCGAGAAGGAAGGAGAGCCCTCGCGCAAGTACATTCAGAGATTCAGCCAGCGTCTGACACAACATCCCAGATGTCCACCCTGCCGCGGTAATCAGCGCGTTCCATCAGAACGTGCGAAACCGCAGGATGCGGGAGGAGATGGCGATGTACAAGATCAGAGACGTCAGTGAGCTATATGCCCTGGCCGACAAGTGTGCACGTGCTGAGGAAGGGAGGAGACTCCCGGAGAGAATCTTGAAGCAGCGAAGAAGAAGACCAAGTCCGGCAAGAGCTCGATGCCCACTCGGCAAGTGCACCTCTTCGGAGTGCCGCGCTACCGCCGAGGACGCACCATCGAGCTCCACCGGAAAGTCTTGAGGAGCGATCTGCTCCGGCAAGCCCTAGGGTTTGTTCCACAAGCAGACGCTCCAAGTCCAAAGAAGAGCTCGATGCCCACTCCGGCAAGCGCACCACTTGAGTACTGCGCTACCGCCGAGGACGCACCATTGAGCTCCACCAAAGAAGTCCGAGGAGCAGTCTGCTCCGGCAAGCCCTAGGGTTTGTTCCGTTGAAGCAGACGCTCCAAGTCCGCAAAAGAGCTCGATGCCCACTCCGGCAAGCGCACCTCTTGAGTGCTGCGCTACCGTCGAGGACGCACCATCGAGCTCCACCGGCAAGTCTTGAGGAGCGATGCTGCTCCGACAAGCCCTAGGGTTTGTTCCGTTGAAGCAGACGCTCAAGTCCGGCAAGAGCTCGATGCCCACTCCGCAAGCGCACCTCTTGAGTGCTGCACTACCATCGAGGACGCACCATCGAGCTCCACCGGCAAGTGCCGAGGAGCGATGCTGCTCCGGCAAGCCCTAGGGTTTGTTCCGTCAGCAGGCGGCTCCAAGTCCGGCAAGAGCTCGATGCCCACTCCGGCAAGCGCACCTCTTCGGAGTGCTGCGCTACCGTCGAGGACGCACAATCGAGCTCCACCGGCAAGTGCTGAGGCGATCTGCTCCGGCAAGCCCTAGGGTTTGTTCCGTTGAAGCGAGCGCTCCCGACAAGTTTTGCTCCGGCAAACTTGCCGGGAACGTCAAGCTCCGGCTGAGCCGCAGGTTCTCACCGTGGAAGCAGATGTTCCCGCAGCAGCAGATGTGCCGGTGGTTCTTTGGTCGATCAGGACGACGCCAATTCGAGCCACTGGCCAGACACCTTTTGCTCTAGTCTATGGAGCAGAGGCAGTTGTCCCCACGGAACTCGTATACGGATCACCTCGAGTGCTCGCTTATGATGGGCTTGAGCAAGAGCGATTCTGCGACAAGATGACGCTGCTCCTTGAGGAGGATCGTCTTCGAGGCTGCTTTGTCAGCTGCTCGATACCGACAAGCTTTGCGCCGCTACCATAGCCGCAGTTAATGTCGAAGTCTCGAGGAAAGGCGACCTTGTTCTTCGACGCGTCTGATCCACTCAAGAATTCCAACAAGTTGATGCCGAAGTGGGAAGGCCCTTACCGGGTGAAAGCGAGTCACTAGGCTGGCGATGTCCGCCTTGAGATGTAAGATGGCATTCGGTGAGCAACTCCTGGAACATTGAGCATATTCGTAAGTTTTACCCGTAGGGCGCGGTTGCCGGAACCCGTTCTGGCAACCACCTTTTGTACAAGTCTTGCCGATGTTGCATGTAATCCTTTGTACAAAGCCGGGCGCAGACCCCGCGCATAAGTAAAACTAATGTGCTTCGCACATCTTGTCAATTTCATGCTTTCTACTTCTATTTTGCATGCGTTATCTGACACTTTGTGCAGCACCTACCCCCGGTAAGCAATAACGAGCCATAAGGCTCCATATCTTTATTTTCTCTTCTTTCTCTTTCTCAAAGAAAGGAAGGTTCCCTCGCCCACAAGTTTGCCGGGGGGGGGAGGAGAAGATAATGGTGTGGACCAAGCGTCGCTCAAGGAAGTCTAGCCTTGCCGGGAAGCAAACGACAGAAAAGCTAAGTTGCTAAAGTTTGAGCAATCAGTTTTAAAATTTTTAAGTTATCTTCCTCGAAAGACCGTACTTTGTATGGAAAACCTGTGCGCGGAGGAACCAACTCGTAGCTAGTTGCGCCCTTACTTTGTTTCGAGTCCGCTCAACAACTTAAGTGAGCTGCGATTGCGCCCTTACTTTGTTTCGAGTCCGCTCAACAACTTAAGTGAGCTGCGATTGCGCCCTTACTTTGTTTCGAGTCCGCTCAACAACTTAAGTGAGCTGCGATTGCGCCCTTACTTTGTTTCGAGTCCGCTCAACAACTTAAGTGAGCTGCGACTAGTTGCGACAAGGTTTCTTGTCGGTAGCAAGACCGCCAAAGCCGGCGTCTCGCACTCAGCGCTCATGGCCAGTGCTGGGACAAGTTCCCTAAAAGCGTAGGGCAAAAGCATACAAAGGAAGGAATCAAGTAAAGGAAATAACATAGCAATTGCTACCCGAAATAAAGTTATATTACAAGATAGCTTGTCGCAGCTCTAATAGATTGTTCTCATAACATGACCAGCAGCGGCAAGAAAAAGAGAAAGCGGGCGGAAGACGCCATCGCCGGCCTTCAAATAGGCGCCGGGCTGGGGCTCTTCGGAGCCCGACGCTGCCGCAGCGGCGGAGGGATCGGCGGTCGGCGTAGCGCCTGGCGCTCCTGCGGCCTCAGGGCCGTCGGTCACGATCGCCGGGCCCCTCGCCAAATCTGCGGCGGCAGCTTTAAGGCCTCTTCGCGGCCGGGCTCGTCGGCTCAGCTTCTTCTCCAATGGCAGCGGCGTCGTCAGTATTGCCGCACGCGTCCTCCTCGCTGGCGGCCTCGGTCTCCATTGGCTCTGTGGCGGATGGATCTGACGACCGGAAAATGAAGAAAAGTCAAGCAAATATTGAAAAAGAAAATCAGAAGAACAAGAACACAAGGAAAGTTTTCAAGCAAGAGGATTACCTATGCTAGGGTCTGCAGTCATGGTCTCCGCCACCAGGGGATCGCTGGTGATGTCCCTTGCCGGAGAGTTGTCCCTTGCCGGAGAACTGCCCCTTTGCCGGAGAAGTCTCCCTTGCCGGAGAACGCTCCTTGTCGGGGAATCCTCCCTTGGCGGTGTAGTCGAGCGAAGGCATGTCGAGCGGCTTGAGGCACTCTGGTAAGGCTGCTCTGCTCCTACACAAATCAGCGATCGAGATATCAGCAAAGAAAGGGCACCCATGCACGCCTAATGCCAGGAAGTAAACCATATACTTACGCCGGGCTGCGCGTGCCGATGCCTGTTGGGCACAGCCCAACAGCGCTCGGCAGTGTGTGGCCCAGGCCGGGGCTCTGCCGGTGTACTAGAGTAGGGGTACCCTAGTATCCCGAACTTGTGCACGGGCGATTTGCAGCCCTCCGCGGCAAGGCTTACCGGGTGACCGCCAAGGTCCCCGTGGTTCCTTTGGAGCCATTCAAGAACAAAGTATTCAAGCCTAGGAGACAAGGCCCCGGCAAGAGGAGCTTGCCGAAGGCCACCCAAGGCACCTAGGAGACAAGGCCCGGCAAGTTGAGCTTGCCGGGAAGGCCAGTCTTCGCGACAAGCTTCCGGACGCGACAAGACAACAACATGACAAGGCGCTTGCCGCGGCAGACCACCACTCTGTACCTGCGCTCCAGCACATCCACTAACGTGTCGCCCTGGGACCTTTCCAGGCGCGCGTGGCAAGAGGCCGGGCGGCCAGCGGAGCGCTGTGGCAAGCGGTGCTGACAAGATTGCCATCATGGCAAGCGGTGGCGCCCCTGACGGTCCCTTTCGCCTTTGTTAGGGCGGCGTGACAGCATTTAATGCCTTTGTCCCTCGCCGCCGTGGTTAGGTATGATACACTGTACAAGTAGTTGTACCAACCACAACTCCTTTTCCATTTTTACCCTTGCCTACGTTGCCACCTGTCGGAGACCCCTTTAGCATATAAAAGGAGGCCCATGCGCAACGTAGGGAGGAGGAGGAGATTCGAAGCCAGAGAACACTCATGCTCGGTCTCGTTAGCAGCTTGTGTGTACTATAGCACTCAGCGCTCCTGAGCAAGAACTCAAAACACTCAGACATGCAGCAGTAGGAGTGTTATCTCTCCGGAGAGCTCCGAAGCTGGGTAAACTGCTCGTGTGCTTCGCCTCGATCTGCTCTTCGTGCGACCTCCGCCCCCCGCCGAACCGAAAGGGGCTCGGTCCGCCGGTCCCATAGGTGTTCGTGGGCCAGATCAGCCTCCCCGACAGCCTGGTTCAGGGGCTACTGAGGGAGTCCTGGATTAGGGGGTCCTCGGACAGCCGGACTATATACTTTGGCTGGCTGTTGGACTATGAAGATACAAGATTGAAGACTTCGTACCGTGTCCGGGTGGGACTCTCCTTTGCATGGAAGGCAAGCTTGGCAATTCGGGTATGTAGATCTCCTCCCTTGTAACCGACTCTATGTAACCCTAGCCCTCCGTGTCTATATAAACCGGAGGGTTTAGTCCAGAGGACAAGATCAATCATAATCATAGGCTAGCTTCTAGGGTTTAGCCTCTATGATCTCGTGGTAGATCAACTCTTGTAATACTCATATCATCAAGATCAATCAAGCAGGAAGTAGGGTATTACCTCCATCGAGAGGGCCCGAACTTGGGTAAACATTGTGTCCCTCGCCTCCTGTTACCATCCGCCTTAGACGCACTGTTCGGGACCCCCTACCCGAGATCCGCTGGTTTTGACACCGACAATGCCCATTCCTATGCCTTTGCCATGCATTTGTGTCCCATGCTTTGCATTACACATGATGATTGATTCTAGTACTTGTATGTGTATTTGCAAGCGTGGTGGAGATATCACTTGTTATTGCCATGTTTGCTTTGTGCCCCATGCCTATGATTATACTATGATATTTCTTTGTGTTCGTGCTTCCGATATGTCATGTGCATTGCCTATGACTATTATTTGCTCACATGACATGATTGCCATGATTTCCTCTAGTATGTTGCATATTTGCACTACTAGCTTGCACGACTTGATTACTATGCTTGCTTATGTTGCATCACCAATTATTCATACTCGCTCACTTCATGCAGTTGATGACAACCATTTCCATGCTTTGCACATGATTATTATTGCTTCTTGTCATATATCCCCATATGTTGCCTCTCTCATGCTAGATGATTTGCCATGTATTGAGTGCAATTATGCCTTTAGTCTTGATAATGGGTTAGCCCCCATATCATTCTCGCATATATTTGGAGATTTTGACATATCTTGTGAAGCATGCTTGTCTTACCTCTTTGCACCATATACCTAGTGCCATGAATATTGCCATTGTTGTCTAATGGTTATGTGCAAGAGAAGAGAACCATCATGATGGATGATGTGTTTATCTACCATGCGCATACATTCATTATGTTGTGTGCATGTGTAGGATACTTGGACGTTGTGTCGACTTCCACTTCACGTGAGTTGACCATTCGAGCTCTTGAGATCGAACCACTTTCTACCATGATGATTATACATCACTTTTGCTTGCGCTTGGGCATTGTGAAGAGCGCACAAGGACACGCCTTCAAGGTGACATCTTTCTTGAGCATGGGTATTGTGGATCATACTACTTGTGTTGCTTGCACCATGAGACTTATTAGTCATCTTGGACTAGTTGATTGCACACATGTTAGAGATCTTGCTTCGACTTGTCATTTTCACCTTTCCGTGCCTCATGACATATATACCTTGTGTGTTGCATCCAATTATTGGATTACTTGCTCCTCTCATATGTTTGGTTGCAACAATTCCATCACTTCACATATGCCATGTCCCATTGATTTCTACATGCTTGCCTTGATTGCCTCAGACATGATGAACAATTGCTCTTTCCATTGTGTTGAGTGCCACATGATTTTAACTACACCCTATGCACGTTATGCTTGGATTGTCTTGCACTTGTCCCATGTGTTTAGACACTTCATTTTATTTGATGTTGTGAATGATTCTTATGCCTACCATCGACCATTTGTCGAGTGCTTTATGCATGTTTGCTTTGACATTAAGGTAGATGCTTGTTCACTTGTCAAACATATTTGCATCTCTACCTCACATTTACATTCTTGTCCCCATGATATCTTTGCTTGTGCACGATTGATACGCTTACATGCCATGTCACAATCCTTTGTCTCACCATATGTTATGCTCTATGATGACACTTGTTTAATGAATCACCTCTTGAATGCTTGGTTTTGCACTAACACTAACCACATTTGTTTTTCCAAGTGTTTGTTGTCCTTACTCCTTTTTAAGGAATCACTAGACGGTGCGACAATTGGAGAGTGCCCATTTCGAGCTCCAAGATGACGAGTACTTGGTGAATCTCCACTCCTACACGGTGAAGCCATCTCTTTCCCATGGTGATTTGGTTTTCGATTTGAGGTCGTATCTTTCCCAAGGGAGGGGAGATGATGCGGAGCATCCTATGGACATCACCATGTCAAGAGTCCGTTCGGCGAGTGACACGTGCGACATCTACTTCACATACAAAAAGGTGAATCATCACCTTTACACGTGCTCACTTGACCTCTTCGAGGATGGTATACTACTTGACACTTCTCCCATGTGCATGCATAGGTATTGTCGGAGCTTCACGGATGTTGAGGAGGAGTGCAAGCGCCAAGGAACAACTACACCATCCGCGAGGGAAGCATGGAAGCGGAGATGGAAGAAGAAGGAGTTGCTGAAGCTACATCAGTCAGACATCCGGCGCCTGTGCAGCCTCCAAGGAGCTGCACCAACAGACAGCCGAAGCATCAGCGGCCGGACATCCGTCCCTTGTGCCCAGACATCCGTCGCCTCGACAACCGCCAGACATCCGGCATCATCCCCGGAAATCCGGCAGCGGCGTATCCTGAGAGCAACCGAACTACCACTTCAGCCCGGACATCCGGCCGAGACCCCGGACATCCGGCTCGTCCCGAAGCCCCGGACCTCCGGCCCCCAGCCCGGACATCCGGCACCTGCTCGTGCCTAACCGGGCCAGTGGCCCATGTAACCCCTCCTCACTTACCCCTTCGTAGCCCTAGACTATATATAGACCCCCTCCTCCTCCTAGTTAGGGTTAGCAAATGTGATAGCTCATTTAGAGATAGAGCTTTGCTCATCCATCCGGATCTACTCCATCGAGAGAGACCGCGACATCTACGGAGAAGATCCATATTGGATTCAAAACCCCGCAAGGGAAGATCCGTCTAGGATATCATCAAGACCTCCTCATGGAGATGAACTTTACCTTGTATCCTTTTTGTTGTTCATGTACCTGTGGATCTTGTGTGTTTGATTGTCTAGTGGATGTGTGATTGGACTTGTTGTTGAGTGTTTCCCCTTGTGATTTCTCCCCGTTCTTCCATGTGTTCATCATGTTCTTCATGTTCTTCGAGGGAATCCACTCCAATCGTGAAAGATTGGCCTACAATAGGTTAGCCCCGTATCACCCTCCCCCCTCTAGCGTCCCCTCCTCCGTCGCCGCTAACCCCAAGAACATCAAGAAGTCCGAGGAGGAAGCTTTGTGGCGAAACCTTGATGTGTTGTGGATCTCGAGCTCGCTCCCTGGCCATGCCCGTGCAAGGTTAGGGTTTCAGGCGCAAGGTGGGAGGGAGGGAGTTCCTGCCGGATCTGGCACGACATGAGTAGCTCGAGTCGGCCTAGGAGGAGAGGTAAGGGGCCGCCGGAGATGAGGTTGGGGCAGAGTCGAAGTCGACCGCGGAGGGCGAGCTGCAGCGCGGAGGAGTGGAAGGCGAGGGTGGGGCTGGAGGTGGAGGCGGGCGAGGAGGACGGGGTGCGCGTGGAGGCAGACGACGCTGGATCGAGATCTGAGGGAGGAAGAGGGTGACTTGGAGATGGGGATTGAGGGGAGGGTCGGGTGCAGTCGGTGGAGTTAAGGATCTGAGTTAAGGTTTGGGTAGGTGGCTCCGGGTGGGATTTTCTTTTTCATTTTTTCTATAGATAGTTGGATGGTGGATGTGGGATGGAGAGATGGATGGATGGATGGGCGCCATGTTATCGATCCGTGTGACAACGAATTCCACCAATGAGAATAGAGCACATATAATTTTGTTTTTTCTTTTGTTTTTCTTCTACTTTTTCACATGAAAAATTCAAAAAAAATCTCATATTGTGCACAAGGTTGCATCTTGGAACGGCAAACAATGTTGCATAAGGAAGTTTTCATTTTCTTTGGATGAAAATTTTATTTTCCATTTTTGAGTGCCCAAAATGAGTTTTTTTGTGAAGGACCTACCATATATTTTTTGCCAAATTGGACCAAATCATTTTTGTAAATATTAGTCCATATTTAATGAACAATTGACCAAATGGTTGAGTGTCAAAAAATTTATCCACCTCTCGTGAAAAAGACAAATTTCCGCCGATTTAGTAGGAAGAAGGTCAAATTTGAACTGCAGCTACCTTATAGTTTGCTCTTTATTTTTCCCAAAAATCATTTACAGGTGCATAAGTATCTATTTAATTAGAGAAACACCAAAAAAATTCCAAGATTTAACCACTAGCTAGGAACGGTCATGCCCGCCATTTTGATCGCATTTTGAAATGGGTATGAAAAATACAAAAAATTAGAAAACCTTCACATATATAGTGTCAATATGTGTGACCAAGTTACCAGGAAAAATAATAAACTTGTAATATGGCAGTTATTTTAAAAAAGTGTTCTAAAAAATGAGCTATCATGTGTGAAGATTCATGGCTTTCAAGTCAAATGATCAATCTTATGGCCACATTCATGGCATAGTTTGTTCAAATGATATAATATTGTGCACAAGGGTGCATCTTCGAATGGCAAACAATGTTGCCTAAGGAAGTTTTCATTTTCTTTGGATGAAAAAACCATTTTTCGAGTGCCCAAAATGAGTTTTTTTGTGAAGGACCTAGCATATTTGTTGCCAAATTGGACCAAATAATTTTTCTAAAATATTAGGTCATATTTAATGTACAATTAACCAAATGATTGGGTATCAAAAGTTTTTATCCACATCTCATGAAAACGACAAATTTTCGTCGATTCACTAGGAAGCGGGTCAAATTTGAACTGCAGTTGCCTTATAGTTTGTTCTTTATTTTTCCTAAAAATCATTTCTAGGTGCATAAGTATCCATTTAATCAGAGAAACACCAAAAATTTTCCAAGATTTAACAACTAGCAAGGAACGGTCATGCCCGCTGTTTTGACCGCATTCTGGAATGGGCATGAAAAATTCAATAAAAAATCAAAAAATTAGAAAACATCGCATTGTGTCATTATATGTGATCTAGTTACCAGGAAAAATAATAAACCTATAATATGGCAATTATTTTAAAAAGGTGTTCTAAAAAATGAGCTATCATGTGTGAAGATTCATGGCTTTCAAGTCAAATGATCAATCTTATGTCCACATTCATGGCATAGTTTGTTCAAATGATATAATATTGTGCACAAGGTTGCATCTTGGAATGGCAAACAATTTTTCCTATGGAAGTTTTCATTCTCTTTGGATAGAAAATTCATTTTCCATTTTTTGAGTGCCCAAAATGAGTTTTTTTGTGAAGGACCTACCATATATTAGCTGCAAAATTGTACCAAATAATTATTCTAAAATATTAGGACATATTTAATTGAGAATTGAGCAAATTGTACCATATAAAAGCTTTGATCCACCTCTCATGAAAAAGACAAATTTTCGCCGATTCAGTTGGAAGCGGGTGAAATTTGAACTGCAGCTGCCTTATAGTTTGCTCCTTATTTTTTCAAAAAAATCATTTCTAGGTGCATAACTATCAATTTAATCAGATAAACATGATTTTTTTTCCAAGATTTAACAACTAGTTAGGAACGGTCATGCCCGCTGTTTTGACCGCATTTTGAAACGGGCATGAAAAATTCAAAAAATACTTCGCATGTGTCATTATATGTGGCAAATTTACCAGTAAAAATAATAAATTTGTAATACGGTAATTATTTAAAAAAAAGTGTTCTCACAAACGAGTTATCATGTGTGAAGATCAATGGCTTTCAAGCCAAATGATCAATGTTATGGTAGCGTTCATGGCATAATTTGTTCAAATGAGCTCATATTGTGCACAAAGGTGCATCTCAGAATGGCAAAAAATGTTGGCTAAGGAAGTTTTCATTTTATTTTGACAAAAAAATCATTTTCCATTTTTCGAGTGCCCAAAATGAGTTTTTTGTGAAGGACATACCATATATTCCGTGTAAAATTGGACCAAATCATTTTTATAAAATATTAGGCCATATTTAATGCACAATTGACCAAATGGTTGGGTGTTAAAAGCTTTGATCCACCTCTCATGAGAAAAGACAAATTTCAGGAGGAAGCGGGTCAAATTAGAATTGCAGATGCCTCATAGTTTGCTCTTTATTTTTTCCAAAAAAACATTTCTAGGTACATAAGTATCTATATAATCAGAGAAACACCAATTTTCTTCCAAGATTCAACCACTAGGTAGGAACGGTCATTCTCGCCGTTTTGACCACATTTTGAAATGGGCATGAAAATTCAAAAAAAAACTCAAAAACATTGAAAACCTTCACATTGTGTCATTATATGTGCCCTAGTTTCCAGGAAAAATAACAAACTTGGACTATGGAAAATGTATTAAAAAATGTTCTCGGAAATGAGCAATCATCTATGAAGTTTCATGGCTTTCAAGGCAAATGGCCAATGTTGTGGCAACATTCATGGTATAGTTTGTTCAAATGATCTCATATTTTGCACAAGTTAGCATCTTGGAATGCCAAACAATTTTGCCTAAGGAACTTTTCATTTTCTTTGGATGAAAAATTCATTTTCCATTTCCCGAGTTCCAAAATGAGTTTTTTTGTGAAGGACCTACCATATATTTGTTGCAAAATTGGACCAAATCAATTTTATAAAATATTAGGACATATTTAGTGTACAATTGACCAAATGGTTGGGTGTCAAAAGCTTTGATCCTCCTCTAATAAAAAAGACAAATATCTGTTGATTCAGTAGGAAGCGAGTCAAATTTGAACTACAGCTGCCTCATAATTTACTCTTTATGTTTTTTCCAAAAATAAATTCTAGGAACAAAAGTACATATTTCATCATAGATACTCATAAACTTTTGCAAGATTCAATCGCTAGCTCCAAACGATCATGCCCACCGTTTTGACCGCATTTTGAAACACCCATGAGAAGATCCATGGCTTTCCAGGCAAATGGCCCCCGTTACGGCAACATTCATGGCATAGTTTGTTCACATGATATCATATTTTGCATAAGGGTGCATCTCGTAATGGCAAAAAATGTTGCCTAAGGAATTTTTCATTTTCCTTGCACGAAAAAATTAATTTCTGTTTTAGGAGTACCCAAAATGAGTTTTTTTGTGAATAACCTATCAAATCTTTGTTGCAAAATTGTATCACAACATTTAAGAAAAGATTAGACCACATGTTTGTTGTAAAATATTTTCGGTCCACCTCTCATCAAAAATACCACATGTGCTTCATAGGTTGCTCTTTATTATTTCTAGAAATTATTTAGAAGAATCTACAAAATATTTGCTGCAAAATGGCAACACACCATTTTTAAAAACATTTAGAGCACATATTGTGTCCAAATTTAGACCCCATTTTATGTCAATTTTTTCTATACACATTTAATATATGTCAAATACAAGTTTAACAGTGTTTGAATACATATTCAACATTTGTCTATACACATTTAACTTTTTAAAATGCATGTTTAACATTTTTAATACATGGTCAACATTTTTTTGTACATATTTAGCACTTTTAAATGCATGTTTAAGATTTTTATAATAAATGGTCAAAAAATTTATATAGACATATAACTCTTTCAAATGCTTGATTAACATTTTTCAAATACTTGTTTAATATTTTTTTCAAAAGCTTGGTTATATTGTTTTAAATACATGACTATACTTATTCAAGAATTATGTGAACTCATTTTTATAATATATATGTTTTCACAAAAAAAAGAATATTTTGAAATACAATAAAAACTTAAACAGAAAAGCAAAAAACAAAAGAAATGTGAAAAAAAAGATGCACCAATGTGTATTGTTGCATGTTGGGCCGGCCCTTGGTTGAGCAGAAAGAAGTACCAAGGCGTTGTGAGGACGGACCAATCAACCACCGAGGTCTAGGCCCAATAGGCATTTGACTATAAGTTTATTTCGTGTGGCTTCTTAGCACAAAGGGAGCGATGGCAGGATGGTTGGCTCTGGCTGCTGTTGTGGTCGCGGGATCAAACCCCCGCATGGCCTCTTTTTATTTCTTGGCAATATTTTCGCCTGTTGATTGGTTGTTCACGCGTAGGTCCCCCGGCCCCACATGTATGTATGGCGGGACCCACAATTCATTGGGAGCCTGTGGTGTTACTGGTATAGCCCCACACAGCAGGGGGTAGGGTGGGTCCTAACATCATTGGAAACTGATAGAGACAAAGGTGTCCTGTATTTTGATGAGATGATAGATATCGCTTTGGTGGAAGTCAACTTTGACGGTCCGACTACGAACATGAGAGGACGTCGCGCCTTAGCAATCGCTAAACCAACTCCGAGAGGTTATTGACCACGCCGGAGCACGATCAACCTGACCACGAAGGTCTATTTCCTGCAAGCAAACAAAGAACAAGCAAGAAACTAAGATTGCAATCTGGATATTGTGAATATAAGATGAAAGCTTTATTGATCAAGGTGGGGTTCTGTGACGTCTTAGTCTGGTCGTTGAACAAAAACGAAGTACGTGAAGTTGCAGCTATGGTGAACCTTTAATCTAAACAAAAACCAAAGTCTAAACGACGCCCTAAGGGATGTATATATGGAGGAAGAGGGGAAATTTCATGGCCCTAGAGGGAGGGGTCTGAAACCAACCCTAACTCTTGTTTCCCCACACATACGGACTCTAAAAACAGTCTATAATCAAGTATTTCGAAATTACATGGGCCTGGCCCAAAAAATAAGGTGACGCAGCACCTATAATAGCCTTTGGAAGAAATTTATGAAGTGGCATCTTATATCTTTCGTCCAAGGCTTCATGCACTCATTATGGTGGCTTCAAAGTCCTGAAATCATCACTTGTAACTCCATTCTTGTTCCCCTTGCGCGTGCCATCATCTCCATGCTTGATCTTGCTCCAA
The DNA here is from genome assembly GCA_021605145.1 of Aegilops bicornis. Lineage (NCBI taxonomy): Eukaryota > Viridiplantae > Streptophyta > Magnoliopsida > Poales > Poaceae > Aegilops > Aegilops bicornis. The sequence goes on along the minus strand of CM038672.1, from coordinate 291,963,964 downwards.
TGTTCATCCCTCTTGTCCAAGCTAGGCCCTTCATTTGTAAGCAAGACAAATGTATCCAATTTAGCCAGCATCATATTCTCATGAACACTAGAATCATTACCAAGAAACGAAAGTACCTGATAATTTGATTAGCGTGCGCGAGCTCTAGTAATTGGTCCAGTATGTATAGCAGCAGGGGTTGTGGGTGTAACAATGGTATTGATGTCCTCATCAGAAACCTATGAGTGGTGTGGGTCCCACTTGATGGGCAGGTCCCACATGTCAATGGGAGCTTGTAGGTGGTGTTAGTCCCACATGTAAGAATGAGTGACCCATCTGTCAATAGGAAAAATATAAGTGCTAAATACTACTCCCTCTGTACCGATTTATTTGTCGTTGGGGAAATTCTCCGACCAGGTGAAAAGGAGAAAAAGGACCAAACTACCCCCAATTTGAAAAAACACTTTCGCTGGGATCATCGTCTTCCTCCGTCGCTTCTCCTCCTCCAGCTCCGCCCTCCACTGCAGCTCCGGCGTCCCGCCGGCCGCAGCTCCTTGCCGCCTTCCCCGCTCCAATCGAGAACCCAAGGTCCGTCCACCTGCCATACGCATCTCCCTCGCCGTCCGCCACAGCCTCCGGCCGCCCACGACTCCTCACACGCCACGCCGTGCTCCTCCCTCAAGACCGACCAGCAGCGGCGCAACCCGACGCCTCCTTGATTCATGCACTTTGGAGCTCCGATCCGCCAATTGACCTCGTCGGCGAAAGCAGCCAGTCGACCCGTCGCTCAATTGACCTCTTCCTCACCTTTGGTAGTCCCGCATTCTGTGTTGATCGCCTGAGTCTATGCTTTGGAGTAGATACCGGTTCTCCACCACAGTTCTCCGGATTCATGCACAGGAGCAGTAAGTTGATTCCCACGATGCGTGTTGGAGTCTGAAGCGGCGCCATCAGCATCTCTGTTGGAGACTTGGAGTACAAATCTTGCTATCTTGATCAAGCTCGCTCTGCTGTGTTGGAGTAGATACAAGAATAGGAGTATTGATCAAGCTCGCTCTGCTGCTCCTTCCATCTGTCCATCAACAGTTTGGAGTATTGTAGCTGCCAAATCTGCAGTTAAGAAGACTTGGGTCAATTGTGTGAACATCAGCAACAACAAGATCATTAGTGTGAAATTGACAAATCAACAAGAGCAAGATCAAGTACAGGATCAATTGACAAATCAGCAGATCTAGGTGAGCTACTCCATTTTTACTGCTCATGGCATCTTGTACTCCTAATTCAGTGTTGTTGTCACAATAAATTTGAATTAAACATGTCCTCTTCATTGTTGTTGTCACAGTGTACTCCATTTCATTTCTACTCATAACAAAAGCAACATGTCTTCTTCTTCTTTCTCATCATAATTTTTGTGCATTTAAATTAAACCAAATGGGAGTACTCCAAACTGTTGTTGTCAGTGTCATTTTGACAGGTTGTTGTCGTAGTGTGAACACTACGAGTCAACAGTGTCAACACTAGGAGTAATTTGAAAGTAAATTGGGAGTAACTTTATGGACTAAGTTCTCATATGAAAAATAAATAAGTTACATTAGTTATTTAGTGGAGCTGCCAAATCTGCAGTTAAGAAGACTGCATATGGAGTTATATAAATTCAGTACACTTGTAATCCAAGAAAACTTAGTACTGTACTTGGTTATCTACTCCTGTTCATAGTACAAATTTAGGTGCATATAAATTAACTGAATTAACATCTGAACATTTACATCTACCTCTTGCAAAGGAGTAGCAAATTAACTGAATTTCCAGAACAGGCAAATGTAATAGGTTGACTACAGCAAATCCAATTTGCAAGCTTGACTACATAAATTTTGCAAATAATCCAAGGGGACAAATACAACACTGGCAAAGTCAATTCAGTTATCCTACTGTGAATTCAGTTTTGTTAGAATTGTTGTACAACAAAGATTTGACTACTCCAAATTCAGGTTTATTTTAATTGTTGTACAGCAACAATTTGACTATTGTAAATTCATGTTTATTTGAATTGTTGTACAACAAAGCTTTGACTACTGTAAATTCAGCTATCCTAAATGGATCTCCCAGACCTCCCAGACCTCAACTTCTTCTTCTTGTGTATTCATATCTTCAGGACAAAATGGATCTCCCAGACCTCAACTTCATTCCACCTGCAGAAGATGTGGACGAATGGATGAAGATGCAGAAAATGAAATGGAAGGAGATGCGGAAGATGGAATGGAAGGAGATGAAATTGTTCAAAATCTAGGTACGGTTACAGTTGATCATTTCATCACTTGATCATTTCATCATTTCATCACTTGATCATTTAATAATTTCTTTGTTGTATGTCTTGGTGCAGGTGTTGGGCAAGTTGGTAGAAAAAATAAAACCCTCAATGACCAGCAAAAATTTGCTGCTTATGTAGCATTGCATACACTATGTATGAGTAGAGGAGGCACTTTTAAGAGAACTGATACGCAAGACATTGCAAATTTTTTTGGAGTGGGTGTTTGGAATATACAAAGAATTTGGAGGAAAGCAATGTTGCAAATTCAACAAGGTCAAGAGGTGGATGTTGCCAATCAGAGAAAAGGAAATTGTGGAAGAAAGCCTAAGGACATTAACCTAGAAAAAATCGTAACAATCCCATTAAACAGAAGGTCTACTATTAGATCACTAGCCTGGCAACTGGGGTGTAGCCCTACCACACTTCATAGAAATTTTATGCTGAATTTGATAAGGACGCATACAAACTGTGTGAAGCCGGCTCTAAAGGAAAATAATAAGATGGATAGGATGAAACTTTGTTTGTCGATGCTTGATAAGGCAACAACAACAACTGCGAGGCCTAAGTTCAAGACTATGCATAATGTTGTCCATATTGACGAGAAGTGGTTTAACATGACAAATAAGAATAGAACATATTATCTGCTGGATGGGAGGAAGAGCCTATGAGGCCTATACATGGCAACTGTATTAGCAAGGTGATGTTCTTAACGGTCGTTGCTAGGCCAAGGTGGGACAGTGAAGGAAGCGTTACCTTCTCTGGGAAAATCGGTATCTGGCCATTCGTGAAAGAAGTTCCTGCTCAGAGGAGAAGTGACAATAGGCCCAGAGGTACAATAGAGACAAAGTCAATAAAGGTCGACAGAAAAGTGATGAGGGAGTTCCTGATAGAGAAGGTCTTGCCAGCGATACAAATTGTTTGGCCGGAATGTGATGCTGGACGAACCATCTACATTCAGCAGGATAATGCTAAGCCCCATATCTTGCCAGATGACCCTGAATTTCTAGCAGTTGTCGCAAAAATTGGACTTGACATTAGAATAATACAACAACCTGCCAACAGTCCTGATTTGAATGTGCTTGACCTTGGGTTTTTCAACTCGCTGCAATCCTTGACAGATTGTCTGAGTCCTAAAACACTACAAGACCTTATTGCAGGTGTTTTGGAGGAATTGAAGGCTATGAGGTTTACAAGCTCAGCAGAATTTTCCTAACTCTACAGATGTGCATGGTGAGATCTGAACCATGCAGGGGAAATGGGTATAAAATACCACATGTTAACAAGGAAAGGCTTGAGGGTCATGGGCAGCTACCTCCAAGACTAACATGTCCTAAAGAGGTTTACGCAAATGCCCTATACAACTTAGAGCTAATGGAGAGGGTTCAGTGATGAGGCTGTGATGCTAGTGATGATGCTTGTGATGCTAGTGCTAATGCTTGTGATGAGGTTGTGATGCTAGTGATGATGCTTGTGATGCTAGTGATGATGCTCGTGATGAGGCTGTGATGCGCTAGTGATGATGCTTGTGATGCTAGTGATGATGCTTGTGATGCTAGTGATGATGCGTGCGATGAGGCTGTGATGCTAGTAATGATGCTTGCGATGAGGCTGTGATGCCACTGATGATGCTTGTGATGCTTGCGATGAGGCTGTGATGCTAGTGATGATGCTTGCGATGAGGTTGTGATGCCAGTGATGATACTAGTGATGATGCTTGCGATGAGGCTGTGATGCTAGTGATGATGCTTGCGATAAGGCTGTGATGCCAGTGATGATGCTAGCGATGAGGCTATGATGCTAGTGATGATGCTTGCGATGAGGCTGTGATGCTAGTGATGATGCTTGCGATGAGGCTGTGATGCTAGTGATGATGCTTGCGATGAGGCTGTGATGCCAGTGATGATGCTTGTGATGCTTGCGATGAGGCTGTGATGCTAGTGATGATGCTTGCGATGAGGCTGTGATGCTTGCGATGATGCTTGTGATGCTAGTGATGATGCTTGCGATGAGGCTGTGATGCCAGTGATGATGCTTGTGTTGCTTGTGATGAGGTTGTGATGCTTGTCATGTTTGTAATAATCCATACTTGAGTATGTTGGAGTATGTTGTTTGTGTGGAGTATGTTGGAGTATGTCTAACTCCACTTGTATGTGTAACTCCATTTAAATTTTTACTCCATATATTTTTACTCCATGTATTTTTTACTCCATATATTTTTACTCCATACTCCATTTGCATGTGTGTATTTCTACTACTGCATTTGTATGATCACTCTCTGATACTCCATAATCCATAATAATCCATTTGTATGATCATTTGATTTTTGAGTAGGAGAGTAGTAGTAGAGGAGAGGAGTGAATTTAGAGAAGAGAAGAGAAGAGTATTTAGAGAAGAGAAGAGTAGTATTCCAATAAAGAAGAGAATTTAAAGAAGAGAAGAGGAGTATGTGTAATAATCCATAATTACACATAATTTATAGAACAGAAGAGATACTGGAGTAGTTCAAGATACTGAATCTTGGTTTTAACCAAACAGTATTTATACTCCCCTTTCATTTAAATACACAGCAAAAGATTCATTTAAATACATAGTACTCATAAGATTCAGAGAAGAGCAAGCAGGAGTACACTACTGCACAACTTAACTGATTTTTTTTACTCCAATAATACTGGTACACTTGCTACTGTAATGGAATATCTGATCTTTGATTCAAGTAATAGTGTATGATGAATTTGATTATTCAGACTTAAGTTGCTTCAAGTGATGTCACTAGTTTCAGCTTAATCGGAGTACTACAGCAAATGGAGTACCTAATCTGATCCAGCTTAAAGTCTCCAAATGGAGTACCAAATGGAGTACTACAGCTCACTGCACTTGCTACACCAAAACAGCTCTTTGGTCAAGTCCAGAGTACTCCAGTTGATCAAGCAGCAGAGAAAGACTGTAAGTGTTTAAATTCAGTCAAGTACAACTGCAAGTACTCTTGCAAGTGTTTAAGCTCCGATTGATCAAGCGAGTCTCATCAAAGTACTATTGCAAGTGTTTAAATTCAGTCGGTATACTCGTAAATGTTTAATTAAAAGAAAAATGCCTCATGATTCTCTTTGTGTCGAGCTACAACGCATTGTGGAGGAACAGGAAGAAATCTTGCAGTTTGTGTATACAGATGCTTCAGATTTGAATGTGTATACATATTCTCTTTGTTTGTGTACTCATGGGGTGTTGCTTCAGATTTGAACAGAATACATATTCACTTTGCAAGAACTACTGCAAAGCTCTTGATAGAGGACCAAATTGCAGTAGTACTGGCGCCCGAGTGAGTGAGGGGCTCACCGTAGAAGTTCTTGGCATACGTACAACTCGCCATGGCGGGGACTCAGAGATCGAGGCGCAGACCTCGCCAGCAATGGTCGCCGAGGAGGCCCCAACCGAGCTCGGCGTCGCCCTCCGCCTCCAGATGCTCGTCCCGCCACGGTGGCACCTGCCCACCTCGGCCTCCCGTGCCGCCTCCGCTTGAGGCTCCGGCGCCGCCCGCCTTCTGCTGCCCAGACTTGTCGAGATCCGCCGCTCAGCCGCTCTAGGTCCGGCGCCGCTCCACATCCACGCCCCCGTAGCCCGTATCCAGCTCTGGCGCCGCTACACATCCACGCCTCCCCCGCTAATGCAAAAAGAATAAATTTTTTCAACCTACAGGGTGTGAGTGAAGGCGGGGTGGTGGGGAGAAAGGGGCGGTGGAAGAGGCCGACGACGAGGAGAGGGGGAAGGCGGCAACGAGGAGAGGGAGAAGGCAGCAACGGAGAGGAGAGGCCGGCCACCGAGAGGAGAGGGAGAGGCGATGAGGGAAGGGGATTCTAGCGAGTGAGTGAGCGGTGCGAGCAAGTGGATCAGGTGGAGGGGTAAATTTGGAAACTGAGAAAATATTGTAGCGTTACAGAATTTGTACTGGAGTTGCCCAACGACAAATAAAATGGTACAGATGGAGTAGCATGTAAGTTAGAATGACACATAAACATGCCATGTAGGCAAGATTGCTGAGGTGTTTGCCAAGTCAATGCCAAATCAAATCATCGTAGAAACTACGAATAACTAAATTGGTCATAATCGACAGGAAATAATATTGTAAATCATGTTCACAAATTTACGACCATTTCGTGTAAGGAAATAACGACCTTTCTGACCAAAATGGTCGTTATGGTTTAGGGTTTGGACCCTCCCAAACAGCATGCAACTATTTGGTTTGAAATGGTTGTAGATTTACGACCAATTCACCCACGGTCAGTGAGAGAAGGTCACAAGTTTACATATTTCTTGTAGTGCCGAAGCTTCCAGGGTCTCTTATGTCCAAAAACATCTCCAAAAAGTTTCATGGCATTTCGACTTCGTTTGGTATATAATTGCTTGTAATTGCATATAAAAATAGGCAAAAATAGCAACTGGCACTAGGTTAGTCCCAAAAATGATATATAATTGCTTGTAATTGCATATAAAACATCCAAGATTGATATTATAATAGCATGGAACAATAAAAAATTATAGATACGTTGGAGACATATCAGACACAACTCCTCTACGCATCCAACTCATCCAGCTTCAGGAAAGTAAGATGGAGTTCTGGCGGTGTTCAGGCGTGTACTCACATACAACAAGGAATCGACTATTTGGGATCTTGGCGGGGGAGGGTTGCTCATGTAAACAATGAAGCCCCATCTCCTGGTCATCATCCTAGGCAGAAACACTTACAATTCCATGCAATGATGCATGTCGGTGATGATCAGTATGACTTGAAGGGCGTCAGCCTGTCGTCATCGAAGTTGAGTGTGGTGGGCCTGATGACCTTGAGCGATGCAAGCTCCCCAACAGCAGCATGGCCATGGTTCTAGCTCCCACGAGCTCATCCTTGGCGCGCAACCTGCTTGCCAGCGAGCATACGGGCGTAGAACATGACAACGTTAGTGGAGATATGGTTGAGGCGGTCGATATGGATGAACTGGATGAGACTAAGCTTGGGCGGACTGAGCTGGTGTTAGCATGGTGTTGATGGAGTGGGTGGCGTGTTCGGGGAAGAGATTCATCTCCTCCATACCCACTGACACGATGTCGTCACATGAATTCTCGTCTTACCATGCTTGAACTTAACCACGTCCATCTTCATCCCATCCAGCAGATCCTTCTATGGAGGCCGCACACACCGAAATCGGGCTCCCTTATTTTCGCTCGATAGGTGACAAATCATTGGTTGCAAAGTTCAGCTAATTGATTTATAATGAACTTGGGGATCTTGGTTTGTGATATTTTCCTCGTTCTTGTCTCTTGATTTGGTAAGAGTTAATAGTAATTTATTTGTTATGTATGATAGCTCATGGCCTAATTAAGGAAGGAGATCTGGTGGAATTAGTGGTTGAAGGAAAAAAATCATTGAAAAAACGTTGGGATCGAAGGAGCGGGAGCGTATGTGGTGGGAAGAGGGAAAACCTAGAGGCGAGGGAGAAATGACCAATACCCCTTTAGGTACATACTACATAATGATTTCAAAATCAGTTTCCATAAAAATTGAATGTCCTTGATGCTCCCTAATTTTGTTAATATTCCATAAAATATTAAGTAGGTACATAATAATTTCATAAAAGGATTTGTTTCTATGGTTTACGGTGAGTCATGATTTACATGTTAGTTTCCTTATAATCCTTTTTTTTCCCTTAAAATCCATTATTTGTTTCCTAAAGCAAATTGCGCTGATGGGAGGGATCGGTTGATTTGGGTAAGTTAGGAAAATTAGATCCATAATCTTTTGTATGTTAGGAAAGTGTTGGTTTGCAAGGGAAGAGTGGGGAGGAAAATAAACCAGTGGGAGGGGGTGGTGGGTGGCGAGGCGAAAATAAACCAGTGGGAGGTGAGGCAAAAATAAATTGGACGAAAATAAACATAAATAGCAGGCTACAAACTCCCCCTTTTGCGAGTAGAGATTCCTGGCTCCAAGCCGGTGAAACATGCATTACGCAGGTTCTTGGAACCCAAGCATCAAGTTATGGGTGAGGAGTGTTGCTCCCATAGGAGTTTTTGGATTTCCCTGAAGAGGAAGCGTGATGTAGCACAATAGCATAAAGTATTTTTTTTTCTCAGTTAAGAACCAAGGTGTATCGAACCAGAAGGAGGCAGCAAGCTAACAACATTGGTAGTACTTGCATACAAACAAATAAATTGCTTGCACCCGACAAAGGCAAGGGGGTTGTCAATCTCCTTGTTCTTGCTACTTACAAGATTAAAAGCAGATAGTGAGAGGGAAAAGCAGCAAGAAAATAAAAGAGCAATTGTAGGAGTTTTTGTATTTATGGAAAATAGACCCGGGGGCCAGAGGTTCACTAATGGCATCTCTCTTGAAAGCATGTAGTGGCATGGTAGACAAATTACTGTTGGGCAATTGACAGAATAGGGCAAATTATAACTATGATCATTCATGGCCTAATCTCATATAGGCATTACGTCTGTGATAAGTAGACCGTTAAACTTACTGATGTCCACTACCATTACTCCACCCCAAGACCGCTATCCAGCATGTATCTCAAAGTATTAAGTTGACAAGAAATAGAGTAACACAATAAGCAAGATGACATAATGTAGACAAAAAAACCTAGTAATAAGATCAACCCCATCATTTTATCCTTACTAGCAAACACAATATGTGCCTTCGTCCCTCCTGTCACAGGACAAGATCACCACAAGATTGAACCCATTACTATGCACCACTTCCTCCGAATAACTACTCATCTATCTTGGCCAGAGAAAACTCATGATCGGAAACCATACATAGATATAAAATTACACAAAAAATAAACTTCAAGAGATTCAAATAAATTAAATGAACAATCTGATCATAAATCCACAATTCATCGGATCCCAACAAGCACACCACAAGAATTACATCAGATGGATCTCCGAAAAGATCATTGTATTCAAGATCAAGAGAGAGAGAGAGAGAGAGAGAGAGAGATACATCTAGCTACTGCTATAGACCAGTAGGTCCTAATGGAACTATACACATCATCATCATGGAGGCAACAAGGTTGATGAAGATGGCCTCCCCAATGATTTCCCCCTCTAGCGGAGTGCCAGAACTGGGCTCCAGATGGGATCGCCTCGAAACAGAGGCTCGCAGCGGCATTAAAATTGTTTGGGGTCTTACTCCGAGGATTTTGGAAAATATGTGTATTTATAGGCCAGATGTTAGGGTAAAAGGAGAAGTATGGGGCCACAATCCTGGGTGGCACGCCCTACCCCCAGTGTGTGGCACCCTGGCTTGTTGCCCCCTCGTGGGTCTTCTGGCCACCTCCCAAAACTTCTAGGGTCTCTTATGTTTCAGAAAACATCGTCAAAAAGTTTCGTCGTGCTTGGACCTTCATAGGAATCGATTTTCTGCGGAACAAATAACAAGAACTAGCACTGGGCAATAAATTAATAGGTTAGTACAGAAAAATAATATAGAAAGCATAAAAAAGTGATAATATAATAGCATTTAACAATAAAAAATTATAGATATGTTGGAGATATATCAACATCCCCAAGCTTAATTCCTGCTCGTCCTCGAGTACGTAAATGATAAGCAAAAGAATTTTTTATGTTGAATGCTACCTAACATGTCCTTGATCAATTCATGTAATCATGGTATGAATATTGCGATATGAATTACTCAAGGCAATAATCAATCAACTCGACATTGAAAGAATAATACATAAACATGCAAGTAAACCATTATTGCCTTTCAAAACAAAGATGCTAAAGAATAATCCCGGTGCTTAACCAAGCAATTAAATCATACTTTTCTCGCTTCAACTTTTTCAACTTTCACGTAATACTTGAGTGCAAGCCATGGACTTAGCACTTTGGATCGCAAAGGGAATGATGATGGGGGTTTATAAGAGAAGACAAAAAGGTATAAAAAAGTCTCACATCAACATATCTTGATCGCCAGGCTATGAAGATACCTTACAATCTATGTTAATGTGAGGAGTAGGGATTGCCATGTAACAGATGCACTAGAGCGATAAGTGTATGAGAGCTCTCTATATGAAACTAAGTGGGTGTGCATCTAACTTACTTGCCCATGAAGACCTCGAGCATTTTGAGGAAGCTCATCATCGGAATATGCAAGTCAAGTTCTAGTAATGAAAAATCCCAGTAGTATATGAAAATGAAGATCATGAAGACTCTCGATATGAAATACATGGTGCTACTTTGAAGCACAAATATGGTAAAAGGATAGTAGTCTGCCCCTCTCTCTTTTTATCTCATTGTTTTCTTTCTCCTTTTTTTGATTGGCCTCACGGACGTCAACCCCTCTTTTTTGAGGAACTATAAGTCTCCTCCAATTCTTATCCTCATAGGTAGGGCCACACTCTAATAACGCACCACATTTTATTTTATTTACAACTCAAAACATAAAAAATATGATGACCGTATATAAATGCCTCTAGCAGTGTACAAAATGTGCAATGATCTAGCGTAACATGTATTGTATGATGAACTGTGGCTTTGCACAAATATCATGTCAGCTCTATATGATCATGCAAAGCATAATGAGAATGAATGCTCTGGTCATGTAATGAATAATAATAATGGAAGTTGCATGGAAATATGTTAGGACCGAGAGTATATCGACCAGAGGGGGGTGAATGGGAGATTCAAAGTTTCTTTCGAAACTTTGGATCAAAACCAATCAACACAGGGATTTAATGCATGATGAAGAACACCGAAAGATAAAAGATGCATGCGTACATAAAGAACTTGCTGAGAGGGGAAGATTAAGAATAAAAATTCAATGAAAGTAATGATAATCTTTCGGGTATAGTAGCACACAACTTTACAGTGATAATAGTGGCACAGAATGGAAGTAAAAAAGAACAACATACAAGGGTTATGCGAAAGAAAAACAGTTAGAGGAACTTAGACAACTAGCAACAGAGAGCACTACAAACTGAGAGATAAGCATACACGAAATATAAACAAGAGCTAGATCCAGGGAATCTATCGGAGCATAGAGCACATAAGATAAACTACTGAAGGAATTGTAGTGGAATAGAGTGCACCAGTGGTGCTCAATGGCGCCAGACGATTTGGTAGACCAGTTCACTCTTCTGCAAAAGAGTTATGTCTAGTTGGAGAGACTTGTGGTTGAACACAAGAGAAAATCTCTCTCCATCCTATTCTCCTTCAACCCGAAGTTGGCCAGCCTTTGGTTGAATTCACTCGGCGTAGATTGTTATCGGCGATCTCCAAACCTTCGACAGACTTCTTTGCGGACCACAATTACTCTTGGTTGCTGAAGACTTAGCTTGGTTGAGACAATTACTCTTCGACACTCAAGCCATCACCTATCCATCTAGAGAGTGTGCAACTCTCAAGAGTAATACGTACAAGAGCTCTAACTCAGATCTACTGTGATGCTCAACCACTATCTAAGTTTTGACTCATGATTTTCTCTCAGTGGATCTTAAACTCAAATCTCTCGAGAGTGGTGCTCAATCATTCTTCTCGGAATCTCAAGCAGAGCAGCCAATGGTGCACGTTGGAAGGGGGTGGCTATTTATAGTTGGGATCTTCCCCAGGAGGAAAAGACCAAATTGGACATGGCAGATAGCCAATGCCCAACTAACACATATCCAACGTTCAGATTTTGAGTACAAACGGTAACATTAGTTGAGGAACAAGTAAGGCTAACTCCTCGGTCTGAATCAAATCTCTCATAGCGAAGAAGAAATATGTCTCTTGTTTTCAAGAATTTATTCGAAGGAGCAAGAGATTTCTCTCGACTCTCATAGATTTTGGCTAAGCATCACAATAGACTTAAGCACCGAGAACCTATACCCCTATTAATAGTATGGAGGACCTATGAATCAAATAAGAGAAGAAGAACTACGAAAAAACTAATACTACATATTCGCTTCATCTTCGACCTTCTCGGCTTTAGTCATTCTTCTTCAAACAAACCGAATGAAAATTGCTTCGCGTCAACAATAATTTTAAGGGGTCATCTCTTTGGAAATCTTCTCAGTACACTTTCTTCTCGAAATGAATCTCTTTCTTCTCTGCAACGCAGATGTTCTTCGGTGAAGTTCTTCAAACTTCATGGTAGAATATAGCATTCTTCTCGATGCGAATGGAACTATTAGTCTCATGTTGTTTCTGACAACAATCTCCAAAACAAAATGACAAGATATTGCACCAACAATCTCCCCCTTTTTGGACCATTTTTGACACACAGTAAACATCGAACAGTATATAGAAGGGTAACCGATAATGTGTGGAAAGTAAATTCTAAGGGTAAATCCAAAGATAAAGTACGCTCCCTCTGAATGTATGCTTCTTACCGAAGTACTTAACATTCTGAGATCCTACATTTGTTAGAGTAGACAAGGAGGAGATATATAAATCTTCGGGAAAGAGTGGCATTGAGATAAGATTCTATCGAATACAAGTTATCAATGCACTCAGTGAATTTTGGAAGAAATGGTTCCTGCAAACAGAGCCTTGGAAATGATTTTTTTCAAGAGTACAAGGACTTTGAAATGATTTGTCGCATAAACATGGAGGGAAGTTTTTATTAGAAATTCAAACACGGTTTCATATATATTTATGAAAGATTTTCTCCTTCAAGTCAGATTGTCGATAACATCAGAGCAAGGGAATATAATTGACCCTTTTTAGAGAGTCGAGAACTTGATAAAGTTCCACCTGCAAAACAATTAGGATATCGATAGCATTGCAGGGGGTTTATTAACATTACATGCAGAGATGTTCACCAGTACCACATGCAGTACTATAAAAGTTCACGACCAACGGAATGAAGTTTGACAACACTACTAGAAACCAAATGTTTCAAGAAAGCAAAGGACAAATAAAAACTCAACCCCGGGCAAAAGTATCACACATCTAACTCTCGATGTACATCTCCCAACAAGTGACAAAAAGGTACAAGACAACACAAGGAACTACTCTTCCGAAGAATCAGTAGAGCTAGAACTGTTTGGGAAAACAGATACAACGGCAGCAAAAACAGAAGACCATGCAGCAGCAGAGCTTCCAGCTTTGGCTTCGGGAGTGCGAGCAGATTTTCCTTCATTGGTCTTCATCATAATAGAGAGAGATGGCTTTTGTTTCATCAATTATGTCATCTGGTTTGAGAAACAATATATTTGTTGAAGAATATCTCTGAGGCAAAAATGGGTTATGTCTTCGCCGGCGAGGAACTTCAATCATTTCCAGATAATCATAATCTTTCTTGATACCCTTGGCATGGAGTTGTTCCCTAGTGTAGTGCTCCCGAAGAAGAGTCCAGGTGCAATTCTTTTCTTCCTTCGCCAAAGCAAAGTTTGGAGAGTATAGTTGTGCAAGAGATTGACTTCAATCACTAGATGAACTTTCTATTTTTGCTATCCAGCTTGATATGCCTTTCTAGAGATTGCTGAGTTTGAAGACATATTTCATACAGTTAAGGATTTTTCATCTTTGGGAACTTTAACAACAACATGTTTAACCTTCGGTGCATGAGTTGGGGCATTTTCATCAGGAATAACAGGAGCCTTGCCTTTGCCATTGTCCTTGATAATCCGAAGAGTATCACAGACATGATGGATGTAAGTCTTCGGGATATTCGGGTAAAGGTACCGCTTCCCAGTAATATATTCAATGGTATACTGAACCCATGGAGCATATGGCTTCAGGGCTTGAGGAGCTTCAGCAGCATATGCCTAATTTTGAATTAAAAGATCTGGCAGGTCAAAGTGAATTCCTATCAATACTGCTTCAAGTGCATTTCTGACTGCCCCTTCAATTTTGTCAGGCCTGTTGACTAGAGTGATAGAGTTGCAGAAAATGTAAAATACTACTTATACACACAGGACACTTGTTTCACCATGCCAGAGTATTACATCAAAATCTCTCGGATGGTAGATCGATTCGGCGATTCGCGTCGCTCTTGAAGAATTTCAAAGTTGATTTGGACCAGCTCTCCTTGTTGAGAAAGTTCGATTTGACATCATCCCCTACCGCAAGATATGATTTAGATTTGAACCTTGACCATCCTTTAGCATCAATCATCATGCGACCATCCTTTGTACTTACGGTATATTGAGCAGGTTCCTTCACACCAAGGATGCGCATGGTAAGAGAAACTTGGCCACGGTCGCCCGGATTGTTGAACGACTCCCTCGTTGCTCTAGGAATTGTCTGTTTGCAAACAAGAAGACATACACAAACAGTTAGATCAACATAGTGAATCATGTGAAACAACATTGAAAGAAAAAAGAACGAAGCACTTGGGCGGCCAATGCTTACCAAGAAGGTGGACATGTCGGTTTTTGTAAGGACATTGGTATATGAAGTGCGACTATGCCCGATCATGGCAGTTACAAGCTGCTGGTTCCGTTGCTTGCTGCACGGGCGGTCTGCAAGTGCAAGTGTTGGTGTAGGTCTTTGAAGCCGTTCTTTGGTGCCCGTGCGGTCTGTTGGTAGTGCAGCTCTTTGCTGCCGGAGATGGTGCTCCTTGTAGAGCCGGTGTTCGATCCGTTGCTGAAGGTGGTACCGATGTGCGAGACAGCGGCGATCGTGTCTGCTCTGCTATGATCAGCTTTCTAACTTGACTAGGCTCCATGACTGTGATCCAGTCTTTTTCATCATTTCTTGTAAACGCGAGAAGGACTAATTGTGGCATGTTTGTTAAACCAAACTGCAGTTCATCATAGGGATTCAGCTTGTACTCGCACAACAGGCATCGATCCAATTTTTTCCGATAATATAAGTGATGGGACGGTGCCTTTATTCTTGACCACGACATAAGAAGTGAAAACTGCAAAAATATCCATCGTAGAGCAAACCAAACGGTTTATTCTATGATGAATGTCACATGGCAAAACCTACATCGTAAAATTGCAGCAAAAGAAAGAAAACATGACATTAAATCAATAAGATTTAGACAGTAAATCAATAAGATTTACTTGATGTGACATGAGTGAATCCTTACCAGGAAATCACTATGTTGAAGTACTAAACAGAAGATTGGTCATCCAACTACGCGTGGCATGCAGGGCCCCCGCCTACTCCCACAAGCAGCACAATCCAAAGGTCGTGACAAATCGTATGGACCGAACATCCATGGGACTAGAAATCATGGTGGGCGTGATAAACCCTGCAATGCATACAGATATTGGAGTGTAACCATAATTGATAAACCGTCCTCACAAAAAAGATGATCTAGATACTTCAAAATATACAGACCAAATTGAGTGGACAAACATTAACATAGACTGATCTCAGGACTCACCATACACCAAAAGCGGCAGTACTAAACAATACAGGGTTCACAAACACAAATCAAGTACTGAACAATAGTACTTACTACATACAAGCAAAGTTGCACTAATTAAACTCTGCAGACTATTTCTCGACACAGACCTACGGGATGAACCCCGCATAACTGACTAGACCATGGACTTCGTGAGAGATGTCTACCGGCACCATCACCATCTCCTCAACCTTGGAGAACCTAACAGAGTGGTCTTTCCACTCATAAACATGACGATGAAGACAGGCCGCATCAGATTTGTTGGGAAGCTTTACAAGAACCACACCCTTCGTAATCGAAGGCACCGCCAGGAAATTGTTGTGGTCAAGTACAGCCTCGAGAACATGCCTGACAACAATGCTACAGGAAAACACTAGTTCAGGACACTGATACGTCTCCAACGTATCTATAATTTTTTACTATTCCATGCTATTATATTATCTGTTTTAGATGTTTAATGGGCTTTACCATACACTTTTATATTATTTTTGGGACTAACCTACTAATCCAAGGCCCAGTGCAAATTGCTGTTTTTTTTTTGCCTATTTCAGTGTTTCGTGGAAAAGGAATATCAAACGGAGTCCAAACGGAATGAAACCTTCGAGAGAGTTATTTTTGGAACAAACGTGATCCAGAGGACTTGAAGTGGACGTCAAGAAATCAACGAGGAGGCCACGAGGTAGGGAGGCGCGCCTGCCCCCCCCCCCCCCCCCTGGGCGCGCCCCCCACCCTTGTGGGCACCTCGCAGCTCCACCGACCTACTTCTTCCTCCTATACATATCCATATACCCCGAAACCAACCAAGAGCACCACAAAACCCTATTTCCACCGCCGCAACCTTCTGTATCCGTGAGATCCCATCATGGGGCCTGTCGGTGTCAAAACCGGCGGATCTCGGGTAGGGGGTCCCGAACTGTGCGTCTAGGCGGATGGTAACAGGAGACAAGGGACACGATGTTTTTACCTGTGTTCGGGCCCTCTCGATGGAGGTAAAACCCTACTCCTGCTTGATTAATATTGATGATATGGGTAGTACAAGAGTGGATCTACCACGAGATCAAAGAGGCTAAAACCTAGAAGCTAGCCTATGGTATGATTGTTGTTCGTCCTACGGACTAAAACCCTCCGGTTTATATAGACACCGGATAGGGTTAGGGTTACACTGAGTCGGTTACAATGGTAGGAGATCTACATATCCGTATCGCCAAGCTTGCCTTCCACGCCAAGGAAAGTCCCATCCGGACACGAGACGAAGTCTTCAATCTTGTATCTTTATAGTCCAGAGTCCGCCAATGGTGATAGTTCGCTATCCGGACACCCCTAATCCAGACTCCCTCGGTAGCCCCGAACCAGGCTTCAATGGCGACGAGTCCCAAGACGTAGATTGTCTTCGGCATTGCGAGGCGGGTTCTTCTCCAAATTCCATATACTTGTTGAATAGTGTTAAACCCGATAAATGTTGCGCTCCTTGGCTTCCACGCCCAATAATGGCCATCTTCCACGTGTTTGAATGAATGCGAAAAGCAGTGGTATTTTACACTTATCCCCTAGCTGCAAATGAGACGCCTATAAAAGGGACGAGGATCTAGATCTGAGTCACACCATTCCCCCTCATGAGCTTTCATCGGAGCGCCTCGACAAAATCCATTCCATCATGGACGGTCGCGGCTCCTCCTCTCGCGCTCCCAGCCCTCGGCACAATTGGGAGAGATGCTCGATCCCGCATAGCGATCTAGTGACACTCCAAACCAAGGATTTCTTCCCCGGCCTTCATGGTTCCGGTTCGAGCGGACTCGCCACCTATAAGGGCGGAAAGCAAGCGGAGAGTGTCCCCGATCCTCCAAAGGAGAGCGGCTATGCTTTATCTCTTATCTAGTAAGAGGACTCGGATTTCCAATTCATCCGTTTCTCCGGGGCTCTTGGAGTTCTCTGGCCTCCAGTTGCACCACCTTCGCCTGCCTCCATTTTGCACAAAGACGGGCTTCGTGGCCCTTTGCGAACTGTTCTTGGGCGTCGAGGCTCATTTTGCGCTGTGGAAGAGATTATTCTGCCTTGTACCCCGTTCTCATGAGGGGTCAATATATCAAGTGGGCGGAGCCGAGCTATGGTGCATCGCCGGGACCGGATATCTATCCGGAACCCCGAAGAAGGCGTTCGAAGACTGGCCTTCGGAATGGTTTTATATAGAAGATGTCCCACTGTTGGATCCTATTCGGATCGGTCTCCCGGAATTCAGCAATGCTCCTTTGAAGAAACGCCTGAGTTGGCGCCCGCGGAGCTCCCAGAGGGAAGACGATAGGGACGTTCTTTACCTGATGAGCCGAATAAGATTGCTAGCTCATTCCGGACTGACCATGATCTGTGTCATGGCCACATGTATTATGCGGGGGGTGCAGGCGCTCCAGTATAGGGGCCACCCCATGTGGGATTTCAACGGGGAGGACGATGCCACCCGTCATGGCCGTAAGGGGCCGGGATCGGTCACCGATCTGGTGAAGGTCTTGTCCGCACTGTAAAAGGGAGAAGAGGAGGATTTTCTCCGCGCCAGTCCATTGAACGGATTTTCTATGAACAATCCTCGAAGCTGGGTAAGCGGACATTTCTTTTTTGCACATCCGATCCGTATTCCCATGGTTAGGTATCTCATTTTGTGATTTTGACGCAGGAACTGCGCGCCAGGCCGTAAAAGACATAAACAGCCCGCCTCCACAACCCGAGGATCCGGAACGGCTCCTCGATCCGGCCTCCCAAGAGGATCCGGACATATTGGTGGAGCTGATTGATGGGGTATTTCACCAACTGAGCATCAATAATGCCTTGGTTGCCATTACGGCCGATTACCCCGGAATACTTCCAAATTTCACAGTAATCGAGACCGAGGTCCCAATACTCGATAATGACCCATCCGTGCTTATTTTTTATCACCGTATACCAATGGTGTTTCACGGAGGGTGCCTTGAGGCAGGAGGCCGAGCCAGCGGCCTAGCCAACAAGGGGCAGACGGCCCGCAGGCTAAAAAGAAGTGCGGTCCGAATCGAACGCCGCCAGAACGGTATGGCGCGTCACCATACTCCCGTGATTGATTCACGGAAGGCGTACTAACGCTGGTGCTCTTTTCAGGAAAAAGAGCGCTCACCGGACTGTGTCTGGAGAGGTTGCCATTCGAGCCTCCGCTAGCCAGGCTCCAAAGCCGGGTCCAGAAGCGGAGGCGAGCACGAGGCGTGCGTCGGACACTCCTCCGACAGAGGATGCCGACAGATTGTCCGCCACCAACTCCGAGGTGGAGAGCACCATGAATCACAGGCGCCGCCGGACAGTTCTTCGTGACGCATGTTTCTCCCAAGAGGCATTGAATGCCTTCAATTCGGGAGATGCGCACCTCTGTGCCGCTCAAGATGGTCTAGCCAGAGCCACGGAGCAGTATGTAAAGGACATACGGGTGAGGAAATTTGACGGTTATATATGCCAGTAGCCCCCGAGACTTAAAATAGTTAGAATAACTGATTTAAGGATCATTTGTTATCTGAGGATCTTACAAAAAGAATACCTGACTGTCCCAGAGCTTGAAGAATGCAAGGCCCAACTTGAGGTCAAGACTAGCACATCTGGAGCCACAGAGACCCCCTCTGGTAATATATGCTTCAAAAGATAGGTAGTTTGTGAAGTGAGGCATGTGTGTAAATCGACAATAATATTGCAGATGGCGCGGACTAGATCCGGACAAGCAACAGCTCTTCTTACGGTTGAAGGCGGCGAGAATGTGCTTACAAGGGTGAGGCAAGAGAAAAATAATCTCCAGATGCCAACACCCGGTGGGTGAGGAACTAAAGGATGTTCGTGCCCGGTATGCGACTCCGTGAAGGAGAATCGGCGACTTCGTCCACGGCATTTATAGTAAGTGCTTGAGCGAACTTTGAAAAAGAGTTCGGCAAGGAAGTCAACTAACAGAGTTATGTCTGTAGGTATGCTCACGGGTCGTCCTGCAGAGGAAATGCCCGGTTCTACGGGTGACCTTCTTCCTGAGCTATTGCAACCGCATCTAACGAAGTTCGGCAGTGATGAAAAGCGTCGCACAGGCCTTGTGGCCATCTATCTCCCTGCCGAAGGCCTTGAAGAGCTTGCGAGAGAAGCTTGTGGGAGCACGGCGGCGCTTCCGACTATGGAAGATGTCGCCCACGTCATCAAGGCGCCAGGAGGCCTAGGCCATGGTGAAGACGCTGCACACGAGGGCTAACCCAAACCACATGGCGAGGTCGGACTGTGGGGCCCGACGGAAGGAGATCCTGTGAGCTTACCATGCGGCCAAGTAGAGTTGGCATAAAGTATTCCAAGAAGATCAGTAAACTAGACAGCCTATTAGATGGCATTGAAGAGGAATACAATCGATCAATTTGATTATGTAATTTAAAATGACATGTAAAATGCCTTCTAGCCGGATTGTAGATCGTTTGTAAATAGCGGACCTTTTCGCTTCAACCTCGGGACCCAATCGTCCGAGGTGTCCGAATGCCCTCGCGGTTATGTAAAAACCGGGGCATGCGTGAAGACCAGCGTAGGGGTCATGAGTGCTTTATCGCACAAGTGCCCAACTAGTTATGTTATATTACATGGTTAGCAAGAAACATCTTCCAGGAGAATAGTTCCGTTAGGGGTTCCTTTCCCTGGGAGGCATGCCCTAAAGTGCATGTCCGGACTACGAAAAAAGCAGAAAAGCATCTGGGGGCAGATAAATGAAAAAATAAAAAATCTTCTTTTAGTTCACCGGCCGACTATTCCCTTAAGAACGCTAGCTTTCGGCTTCACCCAGTCTTAGGTACACGCCCGGCTGACCCGGCGGTAACAATCGCAGAGGTGCTCCCTTTACCACCTAGTCGAACAATCGGGAACGTAGGGGTAAGCACAGGAGCCAGGCAACCCAGCTTGGCCAAAACTTAAGTCATATCGATGCATATAATGGTGAATAAAAGGTACATGCGGAAGTGTGACACATGTGTTGGGCATAAAGCCCGTATAAATAAGCTTACATTAAAGAAGCCCCGGGTATAATGAGCGCGGATAAGCGCGTCAAGTGTGTCTGAACAATGCGCAAAGCGAGCCTTTAACGGCTTCGGGAAAAAGGAGGGAGAAGGAGAGAAATAAAGACAGCTTAAAGTATAAAATATAGGCGGAGGAAGGAGGCGAACTCGAGAATCCGGCGCTAAGGCGTAGAATCTTCGGAGACGGGCTGCGTTCCATGGGTTCGGCTCGAGTCGGGTTATCCAATGCGTTTTGCGGCAGTGCGCTCTGCCGGTCGGGACTTGGTCGATGATGAAGGGACCCTCCCATTTGGGCTTGAGTTTGTCCTTTTTCTTGTCCGTGAGCGTAGAACTAGTTCGCCAACATTGTAAGCTTTGGCCCGTACTTCCCTGCTTTGATATCTTCGAGCCTGCTGTTGATAGAATGCGGAACGAGCTTTTGCCACATCACGCTCCTCCTCCAAGGCGTCCAAGCTGTCCTGCCGATCGAGCTCGGCTTCTCTTTCTTCGTACATGCGCACGCGAGGTGAGTCATGAATTATGTCGCAGGGCAAAACTGCCTCTGCGCCGTATACCATAAAAATGGTGTGAATCCGGTAGTGCGATTCAGCGTGGTCCGTGAGCTCCCCGTGAGTACGTAGTCGGGCCTCTACCCAAAGGTCGTGTTAGATTCCTTGAGGGACCGCACTAGTCCGGGTTTAATGCCGCTCATGATTAGACCGTTTGCTCGCTCGACTTGACCGTTAGTTTGGGGGTGATAGACTGAAGCGTAGTCGAGCTTGATGCCCATGTTTTTGCACTAGAGTTTGACCTCGTCGGCCGTGAAGTTCGTGTCGTTATTAGTGATGATGCTATGGGGGATGCCGTAACGGTGTACTACCCCTGATATGAAGTCTATCACCGGTCCGGATTCGGCCGTCTTTACAGGCTTGGCCTCTATACATTTGGTGAATTTCACCATGACCAATAGGTATTTTTGCTTGTGGGTTCCTCCTTTAAGGGGTCCAACCATGTCAAGCCCCGGACATGAAGGGCGGTGATGGGTATAGTTTTGAGGGCGGTGGGTGGCATGTGGCTTTGATTAGCAAAGAGCTGGCAATCGACGCATCGTTGGACTAAGTCCTGAAAGCATCTGCCCGGGCCGTCGGCCAATAAAATCCTGTCTGGTAGGCCTTGCCTACAAGGGCCGAGCTGCGGCATGGTGCCCACCGAGTCCGGCATGAATTTCAGCCAGAGATTCCACCCTTCCTCTTCGGAGATACACCTTTGAAGGACTCGGTTGTGCTTTTCTTATAAAGCTCTCCCTCATGGACCTTATAGGCTTTGAACCGCCGCGCACTATGCAGCGGGCCTCGTTTTGGTCCTCGGAAGTTCCCTGCCTAGTTAGGTAGGCTAGGAATGGTTACATCCCGCAGGCGATGACTACCATTATTGCGTGGGCTGACGGTGTTATTTCGTTGGCGGGACTACCAACTATGTTGGAATGTTCGGTGTGGGGCAGTGTGGTTGGGTCCGGGTTGTTATTTCCGGACTCTCCCTCCCATAGTACGGATGGCTTGAAAAGCCTCTCTAGGAAGATGTTGGGGGGACGGCATCACGCTTTGCGCCAATGCGTGCCAGCACGTATGCTGCCTGGTTGTTATCCCGAGCTATATGGTGAAATTCAAGCCCCTCAAACCGAGATGACATTTTTAGGACGGCATTGCGATAAGCTGCCATTTTCGGATCCTTGGCATCAAAGTCCCCATTTATTTGGGATATCGCGAGGTTCGAATCCCCACGCACCTCTAGGCGTTGAATGCCCATGGAGACTGCCATCCGGAGACCATGTAGAAGGGCCTCGTATTCGGCTGCGTTGTTGGAGTCCGTGTACATTATTTGAAGTATGTATTGGACTGTATCTCCGGTTGGGGATGTCAGGACGATGCCAGCCCCCAGGCCGGCCAACATTTTGGAGCCGTCGAAGTGCATGATCCAGCTTGGAATATGCACTGCATTTTAGGGAGTTCGGCTTCAGTCCATTCAGCGATGAAGCCAGCCAAAACTTGCGACTTAATAGCTCGCCGTGGCTTGTAGGTTATGTCGAACGGGAGGAGCTCAATGGCCCATTTAGCAATCCGGCCCGTTGCGTCGCGGTTGTTTATAATGTTATTAAGAGGTACTTCGGAGACTACTGTTATCAAACACTCTTGGAAGTAGTGTCGCAGCTTCCGGGATGCCATGAACACCGTGTATGCTATCTTTTGATAATGCGGGTACCGTGACTTGCATGGAGTTAGGACAGTGGACACGTAGTAAACTGGTTTTTGGAGAGGGAACTTGTGTCCGTCCGTTTCTCGTTCGACAACGAGCACCGCGCTTACAACTTGATGGTTTGCTGCGATGTATAATAGAATTGGTTCGCCCATGTTTGGCGCGGCCAGGACCGGATTTGTTGCCAATATGGCTTTGATTTCTTCGAGTCCGGCCGTGGCAGCATCCGTCCACTCGAAGTGTTCGGTGCGCCGGAGGAGGCGATAAAGGGGTAATGCCTTTTCTCCTAAGCGGGAGATAAAGCAGCTTAGAGCCACCACGCATCCCGTCAATTTTTGTATTTGTTTGAGGTCTTTGGGGATATCCAATTGTGATAGAGCTTGGATCTTGGCTGGGTTTGCTTCAATTCCTCTACCGGATACAATGAAGCCCAAGAGCTTTCCGGCTGGTACGCCGAAAACGCATTTTTCTGGGTTGAGCTTGATGTCATATGTTCGGAGATTATCGAATGTGAGCCTCAAGTCATCGACTAGGGTTTCGACATGCTTGGATTTGTGACCACATCGTCTCGTATGCCTCCTTTGCTTTGCCGATCTGGTTTGCCAGACATGTCTGAATCATGCGCTGATATGTTGCACCGGCGTTTTTGAGCCCAAAGGGCATTGTGTTGAAGCAGAATGTGCAGTATGGAGTGATGAATGTCGTTGCGGCTTGGTCTGGCTCTGCCATCTTGATTTGGTGGTAGTCGGAGTATGCATCGAGGAAACACAATGAATCGTGTCCTGCGGTAGCGTCGATAATTTGATCGATGCGGAGAGGGGAAGGATCCTTTGGGCAAGCCTTGTTAAGGTCCTTAAAATCGACACATAGGCGCCAGGATTTGTCCTTCTTTGGTACCATTACCAGGTTTGCTAGCCAGTCCGGATGTTTAATATCTCTGATGAATCCGGCCTCCAATAGTTTAGCTAGCTCCTCTCCCATGGCCTGTCTCTTGGGTTCAGAAAAACACCGAAGAGCTTGTTTGACTGGCTTGAATCCTTTTAGGATATTTAAGCTGTGCTCTGCCAGCCGGCGTGGGATTCCTAGCATGTCTGAAGGGTGCCAGGCAAAAATGTCCCAATTTTTGCGTAGGAATTCTCGTAGTGCGGCGTCCACATCAGGGTTTAATCGTGCCCCGACGGAGGCTGTTTTTGTAGGGTTCGTTGGATGGACTTGGAATTTGACTATTTAAATGCCTCGCGGTTTAAAGAGGTGGACTTGGATCTCTTATCGAGTATCACATCGTCCCCTGTTCACCGTGGAGCGCTTGAGTGAGTTCCTCTGCCGCTAGGGCTTGGATAGTGCTCAAGGGCAAGTGCGGCTGTTTTATTTTCGGCGCGGAGCGCTATGTCCAGGTCACTAGCGAGAGTGATAATTCCGTTGGGTCCGGGCATTTTGAGCTTCATGTACCCGTAATGGGGTATAGCTTGAAAAATTGTGAATGCCTCTCGCCCTAATAGAGTGTGGTATCCGCTGCTGAACGGGGCCACTTGGAATGTGACCTCCTCGGACCTATAATTGTCCGGCATGCCAAACACCACATCTAGTGTGATCTTTCCTGTACAGCATGCTTCCCGGCTGGGGATTATTCTTCTAAAGGTTGTGCTGCTTTGCTCAATGCGGCTCCAATCTATTTCCATTTTTCGAAGGGTTTCCTCGTAGATGAGGTTTAATCCGCTGCCGCCGTCCATGAGTACCTTGGTAAGGCGAAAACCGTCCACTATTGGACTGAGGACCAATGCGGCTGGTGCTCGGGCTGTTCGGAATTTAGGTTCGTCAGTGGCGTTAAAGGTAATAGCCATGTCACTCCATGGATTTATTTTTGCTATCTGGTAGACTTCGGCAAGGCTGCGGAGTGTTCGTTTCCACATATTATTTGATGCAAAAGTCTCGAAGACTGTTAATACCGTACTGGTATTGCTGGGCTGGTGCTCTGGAGCTAAAAGCTCTTCGCCACTTTTGGCCACCTGCCGTAGTATCCAACATGCTCTAAGGCTATGAGTTGGAGTGGCGCCCTACGTGCTATGAATTTTGCAGGTCCATTGAGCTATCCCTCCAATGCGGTTCCATGCCCTTTGGGGGTTTTGCTTTTGGTATGTAACCCAGTGCACAGTGATGATGCACCCTTTTATTTCGGACTAGGGTCGTATTCGGGGCGGATTATCCCAAAATTTGATTTCGGTTTTCCAGCGCTCTCCATCGCGCAGTACTTTCGTACTAAGGACGCCAAGTCAAGCGTGTAATTTCAATGACGACTTATGGTGTTTAGGATTCCCTTGTCCGTGCAATTATTGCGTAAGAATGAGATTACGTCCTCCTCGCGGCAATCCTTTATCCTGTCCATAACCGGAGGAATCGCCCGATGATGATGTCTTTGTTTCACCGGCTCTTGCCGAGTTTGGGATAGATCGCTTATGTTTGGTAGGCGGGTGGAATTAAATTCAACCCCGTCCGATCTAAGATTCAGGGGCCAAGAAGTTTCCGAACTTGGAAGCTTGGGTTCTTGGGGTTGTCCAATGAATCTAGCCCACTGCTGACTTTAAGTTCATGGCTTGAGTGGTGTCCTCCCTCCGCGGGAATCCGGCATGGAGGGGTCAGGAATCCAGACATAGCTAGTCCTTAAGGTAGGAGACGAGTCGCGTATTGTTCCTCTACCACAGCAACATGGTGGGTAGCCTGGGGAGAGTTGATCTCTCTCATATCGGTTTTAGGCCCAATCTGATCGTAGTCTGTAGCGACTCCCAGGGTGGCGATGCGATACAAGAGCTCGTTTAAGGAAGAGAGCTCCATCGGATCTAACCGCTGGCAGTTCCGGAGTTAACGTGAAGATTGCTTTCGATGACCCGAGAAGTCATCGTCGGTACGGCAGTAACAGGCGGTCATAAGAAAACCGCTTAGCCGGAGAGTTTGGCTGGTGGCCAAAGCTCCTTTAACAACGGTGCCGTCTTTAAAGACGGGATGAGGCATCCTTCGACAGCGGCGACGCAGAGGAACTCTCAATGAAAGCACCAATGTCGGTGTCAAAACCGCGGATCTCGGGTAGGGGTCCCGAATCGTGCGTCTAGGCGGATGGTAACAGGAGACAAGGGACACGATGTTTTTACCCAGGTTCGGGCCCTCTCGATGGAGGTAAAACCCTACTCCTGCTTGATTAATATTGATGATATGGGTAGTAAAAGAGTGGATCTACCACGAGATCAAAGAGGCTAAAACCTAGAAGCTAGCCTATGGTATGATTGTTGTTCGTCCTACGGACTAAAACCCTCCGGTTTATATAGACACCGGATAGGGTTAGGGTTACACAGAGTCGGTTACAATGGTAGGAGATCTAAATATCCGTATCGCCAAGCTTGCCTTCCACGCCAAGGAAAGTCCCATCCGGACGCGGGACGAAGTCTTCAATCTTGTATCTTCATAGTCCAGGAGTCCGGCCAACGGTGATAGTTCGGCTATCCGGACACCCCTAATCCAGACTCCTCAGCCTTTTTCCGGCGCTCACGGAGGGGATTCGATCACGGAGGGCTTCTACATCAACACCATAGCCTCTCCGATGATGTGTGAGTAGTTTACCACAGACCTTCGGGTACATAGTTATTAGCTATATGGCTTCTTCTCTCTCTTTGGATCTCAATACAAAGTTCTCCTCGATCTTCTTGGAGATCTAGTCGATGTAACTCTTTTTGCGGTGTGTTTGCCGAGATCCGATGAATTGTGGGTTTATGATCAAGATTATCTATGAACAATATTTGAATCTTCTCTGGATTCTTTTATGTATGATTGGTTATCTTTGCAAGTCTCTTCGAATTATCAACTTGGTTTGGCCTACTAGATTGATCTTTCTTGCAATGGGAGAAGTGCTTAGCTTTGGGTTCAATCTTGTGTTGCTTGATCCCAGTGACAGAAGGGGGTACGACACGTATTGTATTGTTGCCATCGAGGATAAAAAGATGGGGTTTATATCATATTGCTTGAATTTATCCCTCTACATCATGTCATGTTGCCCAATGTGTTACTCTGTTCTTATGAACTTAATACTCTAGATGCATGCTGGATAGCGGTCGATGTGTGGAGTAATAATAGTAGATGCAGGCAGGAGTCGGTCTACTTGTCGAGGACGTGATGCCTATATACATGATCATGCCTAGATATTCTCATAATTATGCACTTTTATATCAATTGCTCGACAGTAATTTGTTCACCCACCGTAATACTTATGCTATCTTGAGAGAAGCCACTAGTGAAACCTATGGCCCCGGGTCTATTTTCCATCATATAAGTTTCCAATCTATTTTTACTTTGCAATCTTTACTTTCAATCTTTATCATAAAAATACCAAAAATATTATCTTCTCTATCAGATCTCACTTTTGCAAGTGGCCGTGAAGGAATTGACAACCCCTTTATCGCGTTGGTTGCAAGGTTCTTATTTGTTTGTGTAGGTACGAGGGACTTGCGTGTGGCCTCCTACTAGATGGATACCTTGGTTCTCAAAAACTGAGGGAAATACTTACGCTACTTTGCTGCATCACCCTTTCCTCTTCAAGGGAAAACCAACGCATGCTCAAGAGATAGCAAGAAGGATTTCTGGCGCCGTTGCCGGGGAGGCTACGCACAAGTCAAGACATACCAAGTAACCATCACAAACTCTTATCCCTCGCATTACATTATTTTCCATTTGCCTCTCGTTTTCCTCTCCCCCACTTCACCCTTGTCGTTTTATTCACCATCTCTTTCCATTCGCGTCTTTTTTGCTTGCTTCTTATTTGCTTGTGTGTTGGATTGCTTGCTTGTCACAATGGCTCAAGATAATACTAAATTGTGTGACTTTTCCAATACCAATAATAATGATTTTCTTAGCACTTCGATTGCTCCTCTTACCGATGCTGAATCTTGTGAAATTAATGCTACTTTGCTGAATCTTGTCATGAAAGATCAATTCGCTGGCCTTCCTAGTGAAGATGCCGCTACCCGTCTAAACAGCTTTGTTGATTTGTGTGATATGCAAAAGAATAAAGATGTGGACAATGATATTGTTAAATTGAATCTATTCCCTTTTTTCGCTTAGAGGTCGTGCTAAAACTTGGTTTTCGTCTTTGCCTAAAAATAGTATCGATTCATGGAATAAGTGCAAAGATGCTTTTATCTCTAAGTATTTTCCTCCCGCTAAGATCATCTCTCTTAGAAATGATATTATGAATTTTAAGCAACTTGATCATGAACATGTTGCACAAGCTTGGGAGAGAATGAAATTAATGATACGTAATTGCCCTACACATGGTTTGAACTTATGGATGATTATACAAAAAAATTATGCCGAATTGAATTTTGCTTCTAGAAATCTTTTAGATTCGTCCGCGGAAGGCACTTTTATGGAAATCGCTTTAGGAGAAGCTACTAAACTCCTAGATAATATTATGGTTAATTATTCTCAATGGCACACTGAAAGATCTACTAGTAAAAATGTGCATGCAATTGAAGAAATCAATGTTTTGAGTGGAAAGATGGATGAACTTATGAAATTGTTTGCTAATAAGAGTGTTTCTTATGATCCCAATGATATGCCTTTGTCTACTTTGATTGAGAATAATAATGAATCTATGGATGTGAATTTTGCTAGTAGGAACAATTTTGGTAACAACGCTTATAGAGGAAACTTTAATTCTAGGTCATATCCTAGTAATTCCTCTAATGATTATGGTAATTCCTACAATAAATTTTTTGGAAATTTTAATAAGATGCCCTCTGATTTTGAGACTAGTGTTAAAGAATTTATGATTTCTCAAAATAATTTCAATGCTTTGCTTGAAGAAAAATTGCCTAAGATTGATGAGTTGGCTAGGAACGTGGATAGAATTTCCCTTGATGTTGATTCTTTGAAACTTAGATCTATTCCACCTAAGCATTATATCAATGATTCTCTCAATGCTATGAGAATTTCCATTGATGAGTGCAAAGAAAGAACCGCTAGGATGCGTGCTAAAAAGATTGCTTTGTGAAAGCGTGTTCTTCTAGTTTTCATGATAATAAGGATGAAGATCTAAAAGTGATTTATGTGTCCCCTATTAAATCCTTGTTTTGCAATATGAATCTTGATAACGATGGGACTGTAGATGAGTCAACTTTAGTTAAAAGGCGTCTCAATGATTCGGAGTTTTTAGATCTTGATGCAAAAATTGATAAAAGTGGGATTGAAGAGGTCAAAACTTTACATAGCAATGAACCCACTATTTCGGATTTCAAGGAATTTAATTATGATAATTGTTCTTTAATAGATTGTATTTCCTTGTTGCAATCCGTGCTAAATTCTCCGCATGCTTATAGTCAAAATAAGGCTTTTACTAAACATATCGTTGATGCTTTGATGCAATCTTATGAAGAAAAGCTTGAATTGGAAGTTTCTATCCCTAGAAAACTTTATGATGAGTGGGAACTTACTATTAAAATTAAAATTAAAGATCATGAATGCTATGCTTTGTGTGATCTGGGTGCTAGTGTTTCCACGATTCCAAAAACTTTGTGTGATATGTTAGGTTTCCGTGAATTTGATGATTGTTCTTTAAACTTGCACTCATGGATTCCACCATTAAGAAACCAATGGGAAGAATTAATGGTGTTCTTATTGTTGCAAATAGGAATTATGTGCCCGTATATTTCATTGTTCTTGATATAGATTGCAATCCTTCATGTCCTATTATTCTTGGTAGACCTTTCCTTACAATGATTGGTGCAATTATTGATATGAAAGAAGGGAATATTAGATTCCAATTTACGTTAAGGAAAGGCATGGAACACTTTCCTAGAAAGAAAATTAAATTACCTTATGAATCTATTATGAGAGCTACTTATGGATTGCATGCCAAAGATGACAATACCTAGATCTATCCTTGCCTTTATGCCTAGCTAGGGGCGTTAAACGATAGCTCTTGTTGGGAGGCAACCCAATTTTATTTTTGTTTCTTGATTTTTGGTTCTGTTTAGTAATAAATCTTTGGTCTAGCCTCTGGTTAGATGTGTTTTCATGTTTTAATTAGTGTTTGTGCCAAGTAGAACCTTTGGGAAGACTTGGGTGAAGTCTTTTTGATCTTGCTGTAAAAACAGAAACGTTAGTGCTCACGAGATTAGCTACAACTTTTTACTGGAGAGTGATATTTAGTTGATTCTTTTTGAAGATGATTAATAGATAAATTCCTCACGTCCAGAGATTTATTTTCGAATTTTTGGAGTTCCATACGTATGCGTTTGATACAGATTACTACAGACTGTTCTGTTTTTCACAGATTCTGTTTTTCATGTGTTGTTTGCCTATTTTGATGAATCTATGGCTAGTATCGGAGGTTATGAACCATAGAGAAGTTGGAATACTTAGGTTTAACACCAATATAAAGAAATAATGAGTTCATTACAGTACCTTGAAGTGGTGGTTTGTTTTCTTTCGCCAACGGAGCTCATGAGATTTTCTGTTAAGTTTTGTGTTGTGAAGTTTTCAAGTTTTGGCTAAAGATTTGATGGATTATGGAAAAAGGAATGGCAAGAGCCTAAGCTTGGGGATGCCCAAGGCACCCCAAGGTAAAATACAAGGACAACCAAAAAGCCTATGCTTGGAAATGCCCTGGAAGGCATCCCCTCTTTTGTCTTCGTCCATCGGTAACTTTACTTGGAGCTATATTTTTATTCACCACATGATATGTGTTTTACTTGGAGCGTCTTGTATGATTTGAGTCTTTACTTTTTATTTCACCTCAATAATACTTGTTGTACACACCTTTTGGGAGAGACACACATTAATCAGATTTTATTAGAATACTCTATGTGCTTCACTTATATCTTTTGAGCTAAACAATTTTGCTCTAGTGCTTCACTTATATATTTTAGAGCACGATGGTGGTTATATTTTATAGAAATTATTGATCTCTCATGCTTCACTTATATTATTTTGAGAGTCTTTTAGAACAGCATGGTAGTTTGCCTTGGCTATAAATTTACTCCTAATATGATAGGCATCCAAGATGGATATAATAAAAACTTTCATATAAGTGCATTGAATACTAAGAGAAGTTTGATACTTGATGATTGTTTTGAGATATGAAGATGGTGATATTAGAGTTATGCTAGTTGAGTAGTTGTGAATTTGAGAAATACTTGTTCTAAAGTTTGTGATTCCCGTAGCATGCACGTATGGTGAACCGTTATGTGATGAAGTCGGAGCATGATTTATTTATTGATTGTCTTCCTTATGAGTGGCAGTCGAGGAAGAGCGATGATCTTTTCCTACCAATCTATCCCCCTAGGAGCATGCGCGTAGTACTTCGTTTCAATGACTAATAGATTTTTGCAATAAGTATGTGAGTTCTTTATGACTAATGTTGAGTCCATGGATTATACGCACTCTCATCCTTCCACCATTGCTAGCCTCTCTAATAACGCGCACTTTTCGCCGGTATCATACACCCACCATATAACTTCCTCAAAACAGCCACCATACCTACCTATTATGGCATTTCCATAGCCATTCCGAGATATATTGCCATGCAACTTACTACCGTTCCATTTATTATGACACGTTTCATCATTGTCATATTGCTTTGCATGATCATGTAGTTGACATCGTATTTGTGACAAAGCCACCTTTATAATTCTTTCATACATGTCACTCTTGATTCATTGCATATCCCGGTACACCGACGGAGGCATTCACATAGAGTCATATTTTGTTCTAAGTATTGAGTTGTAATCTTTGAGTTGTAGGTAAATAAAAGTGTGATGATCATCATTATTAGAGCATTGTCCCAAGTGAGGAAAGGATGATGGAGACTATGATTCCTCCACAAGTCGGGATGAGACTCCGGACGAAAAGAAAAGAAAGAAAGAAAGAAAAGAGGCCAAAAAAGAAAAAAAGGGAAGAAGGCCCAAATAAAAAAAAGAGAGAAGGGACAATGTTACTATCCTTTTACCACACTTGTGCTTCAAAGTAGCATCATGATCTTCATGATAGAGAGTCTCCTATGTTGTCACTTCCATATACTAGTGGGAATTTTACATTATAGAACTTGGCTTGTATATTCCAATTATGGGCTTCCTCAAAATGCCCTAGGTCATCGTGAGCAAGCGAGTTGGATGCACACCCACTTAGTTTCTTTTGTTGAACTTTCATACACTTATAGCTCTAGT
This sequence comes from Aegilops bicornis, assembly GCA_021605145.1. NCBI lineage: Eukaryota > Viridiplantae > Streptophyta > Magnoliopsida > Poales > Poaceae > Aegilops > Aegilops bicornis. The sequence continues at coordinate 291,931,870 of CM038672.1, read as the reverse complement.
GCATCCATTGCATGGCAATCCCTACTCACTCACATTGATATCTATTGATGGGCATCTCCATAGCCCATTGATATTCCTAGTTGATGTGAGACTATCTTCTCCTTTTTTTGTCTTCTCAACAACCACCATTCTATTCCACCCATAGTGCTATGTCCATGGCTCACCCTCATGTATTGCGTGAAAGTTGAAAAAGTTTGAGAATACTAAAGTATGAAACAATTGCTTGGCTTGTCATCGGGGTTGTGCATGATGAGAGCATTTTGTGTGACGAAAATGATGCATAGCCAAACTATATTATTTTGTAGGGATAAGCTTTCTTTGGCCATGTTATTTTGAGAAGACATAATTGCTTAGTGTATGCTTGAAGTATTATTATTTTTATATCAATATTAAACTTTTGTCTTGAATCTTTCGGATCTGAACATTCATGCTACAATAAAGAAAATTACATTGAGAAATATGTTAGGTAGCATTCCACATCAAAAATTTTGTTTTTATCATTTACCTACTCGAGGACGAGCAGGAATTAAGCTTGGTGATGCTTGATAGTCTCCAACGTATCTATAATTTTTTTTATTGTTCCATGCTATTATATTATCTGTTTTGGATGTTTAATGGGCTTTACTATACACTTTCATATTATTTTTGGGACTAACCTACTAACCCAAGGCCCAGTGCAAATTGATGTTTTTTCCTATTTCAGTGTTTCACGGAAAAGGAATATCAAACGGAGTCCAAACGGAATGAAACCTTCGGGAGAGTTATTTTTGGAACAAACGTGATCCAGAGGACTTGGAGTGGACGTCAAGAAATCAACAAGGAGGCCACGAGGCAGGGAGGCACGCCTGCCCCCCTGGGCACGCCCCCCACCCTCGTGGGCCCCTCGTAGCTCCACTGACCTACTTCTTCCTCCTATATATATCCATATACCCCGAAACCAACCAGGAGCACCACAAAACCCTATTTCCACCGCCGCAACCTTCTGTAACCATGAGATCCCATCTTGGGGCCTTTTTGATTGCTTTCACATGGGAAGGAATCAATCACGGAGGGCTTCTACATCAACACCATAGCCTCTCCGATGATGTGTGAGTAGTTTACCACAGACCTTCAGGTCCATAGTTATTAGCTATATGGCTTCTTCTCTCTCTCTCTTTGGATCTCAATACAAAGTTCTTCTCGATCTTCTTGGAGATCTATTCGATGTAACTCTTTTTGCGGTGTGTTTGTCGAGACCCAATAAATTGTGGGTGTATGATCAAGATTATCTATGAACAATATTTGAATCTTCTTTGAATTCTTTTATGTATGATTGGTTATCTTCGCAAGTCTCTTCGAATTATCAGTTTGGTTTGGCCTACTAGATTGATCTTTCTTGCAATGGGAGAAGTGCTTAGCTCTGGTTTCAATCTTGTGTTGCTTGATCCCAGTGACAGAAGGGGAAATGACATGTATTGTATTGTTTCCATCGAGGATAAAAAGATGGGGTTTATATCATATTGCTTGAGTTTATCCCTCTACATCATGTCATCTTGCCTAATGCGTTACTCTATTCTTATGAACTTAATACTCTAGATGCATGCTGGATAGCGGTCGATGTGTGGAGTAATAGTAGTAGATGCTGGCAGGAGTCGGTCTACTTGTCGCCGACGTGATGCCTATATACATGATCATGCCTAGATATTCTCATAATTATGCAGTTTTATATCAATTGTTCGACAGTAATTTGTTCACCCACCGTAATACTTATGCTATCTTGAGAGAAGCCACTAGTGAAACCTATGGCCCCCGGGTCTATTTTCCATCATATAAATTTCCAATCTATTTTTACTTTGCAATCTTTACTTTCAGTCTTCATCATAAAATACCAAAAATATTATCTTGTCTATCAGATCTCACTTTTGCTAGTGGTTGTGAAGGGATTGACAACCCCTTTATCACGGTGGTTGCAAGGTTCTTATTTGTTTGTGTAGGTATGAGGGACTTGCGTGTGGCCTCCTACTGGATTGATACCTTGGTTCTCAAAAACTGAGGAAATACTTACGCTACTTTGCTGCATCACCCTTTCCTCTTCAAGGGAAAACCAACGCATGCTCAAGAGGTAGCAGACACATGGTGATAAGGACACAGCAGCTGGATAGTTTAGCAGTAGAACTCATCCTCAGGTCTTACAGTTCTCCCGGCATGACTTTGAGAACTTCATCTCCACCGCGGACCTGGTTCTAATTCAAGCAGAAACCAAATATTTTATTACTACCTCCGTTCAGAAATATAAGATGATTTTTGATATTTTACTCCATATATGACTACATATACATACGAAATGAGTGAACAAAGACACTAGAACATGTCTTCAAAGGCATGAGAGAAGAGGGATTACTTGCAATATCCATAACACAAGTTCTTGATGCAAATATACCCTCTTCAAAGGTAGCATTGATGTTCATAAAGTAGTTGAAAGTAATCTATGAGAAATCAGTGTCAACCTCTCGCATGTTTTGGTCAAAAGAGGAATTTAGAACTGTCATTTGGCACATAAATATCACATGCAAGATCACCCAGAAAGTTGTACTACGAGTACTAGTACTGCGTGTTAGATGAAAAAACACGATCAAGATCGAGAAAAAGATCGTCAAGGAGAGATATTACCTGGACTTGCTTAATGAGGGATCACGGAGAGGGGGGTTTGGACAGGGAAATGGCTTCGAGCTTGTCTGCAGTAGTCTCGGCGGGGTGCTTGTGCTTCTTCGTACCATGAGCCTCGACGGTTTTGGCCAGAGCCATAGACATCACTTCTACCGGTGCTCCAGCGTCCATCAAGAAACTGTCAAATAGAAATAAAAGAAAATAAACCATAATCACAAATCCAAAAGAAGAACAGAGAGGGAGTTATAGGATCAGTCTCGGGGTTGCAAGACCGGGCCTTGGCCAGAATCAACACCATTGATGCGCTCACTTTTCCTTCTTTGGGAGAGAAGAACAATGGCAGAAGTAGGTCGGGGTTTTCATGAAGAAATGAGGAACAAGATGAGGGAGAAGCGAGGGTTGGGTAGAGAGGAAGCTGAGAGAGAAGAGTGAAAGGATGGTTGCTTCGTCCGTCCAACTTACTGCTGGAAAAGAGGGGGTTTTGTGATTTGACGGCTCATTGGGCATTACCGCAGCGCTTCGATCGGGGTAGTATACCGTGCAATTGGGCACTCTACTACGGAGTAATTTAGTGCATGGCTAGTGGACCCCCATGCTGGTTGTCCCACACGTCGGCGAAAGTGAGTAGCAAGGTTCCCGACGACCGTCGAGGAGGATACGCACGGTAGAGCAAGTCCACTGTTTTTTCTAAAGAAAAAATGATTACAGCAAGCGTTTCCACTCTTACGACGGAGGAGTGCGAAACACGATAGCCACTTGAACATACACAGTGCTCCTACTACTAGGCATGTGAAGTGGTTCATACATCAGTACTACATAATCTTGGTGCTAGTGTAGTAAGATATTACGATAACAAATGATGTTGAGCGCATGTCAACTATATGAACAGTAATGTAACATAGGAGTACCGCTTTTTCGACTGTTCGGTCGAGAATGAACGGTGAGATCAATGTTAACAGAACTAGGTCTACAGCGCACGGAGAGTATGGTGCTACAGTACTCCACAAAACATGAACCATATGAAGCACGACTCAGTGTTAGGCAGGGTGTATGAAGGGTGCACAGGATGGGAGGAAAAGTTCCCTTCTCGACCCACTTTTGGGTGTTTGGCAGAGTGCATGAAGGGTGCATGAGTCCACACTAGTAGGTTAACACAAATAACACGAAGAGGGAACAACTATATTGAGATGAGAATGCAACCAAACACACCCACACGCTTTGTGCTACAGTGACTGATCTGCACCGTCTGAGTTTGATCCAACGGTCATGTTGCGCCGAGACATGGACATGCCCATGCAGAGGACGCCTAAACACCACCGAAGTCCCTCTGCTTATCGAGGCGCGCGACGTTGGTGATGCAGGGTGCAACGGCCCGCAGAGCCCGCTCCTAGTCGACGGGAGCCAGCTCGCCAAAGACGGCGTCCAATGGCATGAATGGATTCCGGTGACGGAGCCCTGAGAGGATTCGCCTGGCAACGGCGACGGCAGCCCGCAACCCCTCCTTGTCCAGCTCCGCCCCCACTATCGCGCGGAGATGGCTCAGCTCCTCGAAGATATAGGTGAAGAAGGAGACCAGGTCAAGAAGCCGCAGCTCATTGAAGTCGACGGGGTGGTCGAACGGGTTTAGCCCGACGGCCGACATGGTCGCGCTGGCACGATGGTAGGCATCGCGCAGCTGCAACACGTGTGTGGCAACTTGGTCCACCAAGTGGCTAAGGCTATCCTGGACCTCGTCACGATCGGCCTGCTCGCGCTCCAGCCATCTCCCCTAACGGCCTATTGTATCTCCCGCTTTCTGCAGCAACGCCGCCGATGCCTCGAGCATCTTTGTGGTGGACTCCTGACGCTATTGAAGCTCCGTGAACTCCCGCACATAATGGAGGAGCATGGCACTCCTCTCCTCCATGAGCTCATGGAGCTCCACGTCCTTGGCCCTGAGCTCCGCATCCTTGGCCTGGAGCTCCTGTGTCAGGCGCCTCACCTCAGACTCCATGATCTCTTTCGCCATGGCACTAGGTAGAAGCAATGGGGAGAGGAAGCAAAGGGGGCGAAACGGCTGAAAGGCAATGCAATCTACGGGAAGGCGGAGGAAGCCAGCCGAGGAGCGGGGAATCTTTAGGTTTTCACCATGGGAAAACACAAGTCGATGACTTCTCACATCAAGGGGCAGTGGGTTTTACAGGCGGAGTCATCATGACTAATTACTGCCGCGCTTGCTCCCGTCAATCAAAAAATTAAAAATCCTGTCGTGCCTGCTCCCATCAATCAAAAAATAAAAATCCTGCTGCGCCTGCCACGCCCAAAGACTAGGGCAACGCCGCAGTGAATATTTAAATTTACCTGCCGGCAAGGAGATAAAAAAGGTTGAAAAACAAATGTGGCGGCGGCCTAGCTAATCGGCCGCACTAGCCCAACTAGCTAGCCATCGTGCTTCACCGATGTAATCGGCGGGAAAGGTGGTCTATCGTGATTTGATGACTCATTTACTTGCTTCGGCGCTACGACCGAGGAGGACCCATAAAATGCGCAGTAGGGCGTCCCACGTCTCGGCAAGGAAGAATATATGCATGCACCACCCGGGAGGACCCCGAAACCGCGTGGTAGGGTGTGCCATGTCTCGGCACGGAGGAAAATGTGCGTGTAAAAATATACTGTATCAGACATAGTAGTACCTATGGTTCGACCTCGGGACCCAGGCAGTCGGTTGAAAACACCCCACTAGCCACACAACTTCATCATGCTAACGTGGCACGAAGGATAGGTGTGGTTAGCTCCGTCTCGACCAGCCACAACGTCTCTTGTTCTAGGAGATTCTTCTATTTTCCAAGCTTTTTTTAGTTATAATAACACCACGGCAAGCTAGCGCCGCTCTTCGTGTGTGCCCGTGCATCTAAAGGTTAGACGATGGAGAGGAGAGAGAGATCGCAGACCTGGGACCCACCAGTAAGTGAGTCAATAGTCATGCATGTATTGACGAGGCACTCCCTCTACTCTACTCAACGTAATACTTTATAAAAGCAAGTTATGGGACAAAGCCAACAACCGTTGTTGTTTTAGGCTATCGACTTATGCTTTGTAGTCCAGGTTGCCAGTTCGAATCTCGTCTTTCAGATATGTTAGTTTTAGGTCCAAATTTGATCAATGACAAGTGGGACCCCCGTGTGTTGTTCCGATATTTCAATGTAAAATGGTTTTTTGAACAAACACTTTGCGCGGTTAGACAAGTAACGACACGAGTTACATGTATTTTGCAAGTCTACGAACAAAAATGACAGCGGCATAGAATATCACATCCACCCCGCAGCTTAGATGATATGGTGATACGAGTTTTTACATGGTTGGAACTGAGATCCAATGGCTTGGGAGTAGTCTTTGTAATTATGCGCAATTTCCAAACTCTCCAAGGTTTTTTTTTTGCAAATAAAACATTCAGGCCTCGTGTGTGCCGCTGCATCTTGGATCAAACAGCCCCCCGTTGCTCATATTAGGCGCTCCCAGTAGCTTAATTAGCCGCTACGGTGATACATGCATCTAGGTCGTATGATCTGTGATCAGATGCCACATGCGTAGTACTTGTACTTTCTGCGCAATTCCCAAACTTTCTCAGGAGTATATTGTAAAAACATTCAAACCTCCTACTGTGAGCCGTCAGATCTCCATGAACTCGTATCACCATAGAATCTACGGTGCAGGAGCACCTCATATTCTCCCGTGCGAGAAAACATCAGGTGCTCTCGCAGCTTGGATGGTACGGTGATACGAGCTTCGAGGTTGTTTGATCTATGATCCAATGGCATCTACGCAGTCTTTGTGCTTGTAAGCAGTGGCCGAACTCTTTGGGGGCTTTTTTGCAAAAAAACATCCGAACCACCGAGGAGTTGTTGGGTCACAAATCCAACGTCTCCGAAGAGCTTGTATCACCAAAGCATCTAAGGTGTGGTAGCACATGATATTCTTACATACAGGAGAATATGATGTTCTCCTTCATCTTAGATGCTACGGTGATACGAGCTTCGAGGTCGTTGGATATGGGATCCAAGGGCATCTGAGTAGCTTTTGTACAAAGTGTGTGCAATTCTCAAACTCATTATGGTTTCCTGTAAACATATCAAGACATCATGTGAGCTGCTATATCTCAGATCAACAAGCTCCCAGCAACTCGTATCAGCATATAGCATCTAAGGTGTGGGGGCACTTGATATTCTCTCGGGGAGGAGGGGGTGCACAACCAATCAGTGTTTGAGAGGGTGGGGACAAATATAATCTAAACAATCCTAAACGGAGCTTCACAATTTTATCTAGGTTCGAGGGGTTAACCCCCGACGATCTACATAGCTCCGCCTAAACACAACATTTGCATGTACTTCTGTACTAGACTTAATATTCATGTTTCAGTTTCCTGTTCATTTTAAATATTGAATTGAGGACCATGCATGTCTTTCATTTTACTCCCTTCATTCCTAAATATTAGTCTTTTTAGAGATTTCAAATGGATTGCCACATAGGATGTATATGGACATATTTTAGAGTGTAGATTCACTCATTTTGCTCCGTATGTAGTCACTTGTTGAAATCTCTAAAAGACTAATATTTAGGAACATAAGGAGTATTTTTGAATTCGTGTCACACATGCATGGTTTGGAAAAATAGATGCACTATACTTATTGGATTGTTGTTGTGTTTGTGTGTGTTCATGTGTGTGTGTGTGTGGTCATATGCTTGATATATACAAAGTTTTCTCACCACCATACCGTTCATCTTTAAAATTTGAATTTGCAATGAAAAACTTACTAGGAATACCATGAAATGTGAAATCCACATTGAGATCACTATATCACAAACTCACTCTAATTCAAGAACTCGTCATAAATCAATTACCACGTTGAGATTACTATTTGCAAGGAAAATACGGGCATTGTAATACACATAGATTCGCTCGGCAATTTAAAAGATTCCTTTCATATTCTTTTTTTTTGAGTGATCCATTCATATTCTCGAATGGTAGGACCCAACGGCGTACCAGCCAGACCTTGGCTCGTGTTGATCCTCAAAAACAAACGGGCTCGCGTTCTTCTAGTGGCGTGCACGGTACACACACTAGCCAACCCCAACCAGTCAAGCCTCCGCATTTCGAGTTGAAATATCTGGCAGCCAGAATTCCAGCCCTAGGAAATTCCCCTGATGTCCCCGATCCATAATGACTACTAATGAACAATGGAGGGATGCTTTATTAACTAGACAACGTTACCTACTGTGCCGAGCACGGTTCAATTCCCTCGGTCACCGCTACCAAGGTCACCCGTCAACTGCATTGCCTAGTACAGGATGAGCACAGAATTGAGCCTGTTTGTTCGTGCCTACTAGTACTTGAGTTAATATATACCCCTAAAAAAACTTGAGTTAATATCTCAGGCAATGCAATCGATGCGGAGGGATTATCCTTTTACTCTGCATATATAACTTGTCTGAAGTCTAACTAGGCAAAATGTTTGACCAAATCCTTTCTTAAGAAATACAACAGGAAAGATGTATCGCTTGAAAATTTATTGCATGATGCAGGTTATGATATTGTTTCGAATCCTGCATTTTAAATTTCAGAAAATCCAAAGTGACCAGAAATTCATGAAACTGAGCATGGTGACGTGATATGGCACAAATATTCCTACGTAATTTTTTCTTCAATTTGAGACAAGCTGCTTATGAGAAGTTGCACCAATGAAGAGCCAAGGTATTTTGGAACAAAGGCATGTCACGTTAAGGCGAACGCTTTCACGAGACCCGTGGGCGTTTACGTGCCGCCACGAGTCCCGCTTCTCATCGGCAGGTGCCGTCCGAGCAAGCGTGTGAGTCGACGGAGGCGTCTGGCGAACGCTGCGCCCGGTGACAGGAGGCGTGGAAGCGAACCGCTACTGGCCGAGGAGGCGTGTGAGCGGGCTAACTGCGCCGGTTGACAGGGAGGCGTGCGATCAGACCACTGTGTAGGCTCACCGGGAGGCGAGCCCTTTGACCAGGCTTCGCCGCCCACCTTTGTCCCAACTACTCCCACTTTTAATGTTGTCGGCGCCGCAGTTTAAAATCAACCCCGCACTACCCGGTATCGCTACAATCTTCTCTCTTCCCCTCCGATTCTCCTGTCATCTACCTCCAACCAGCCTGACCTAACCGTACGCCGTGCCGCATCACGATGGTCTACCCTTAATCTTCCAGTTTCCTGAGGAAGATACCCAGCCGGAGTCTCAAGAACATAAGGCGCTTTGGGACGAGCTTGAACCGGCCTTGCGGGAAGACGCTGCGCCTGTCCCCGCTCCCATTCCGGCTCTCGTCGCCCCGACTGCGACAGCGCCCATCCCCGTGGCATTGATGGTCCGGGAGCCGCACATTATCGCCGAGCTTGATGCCACGGGGTTCCATGAGGTCCCAGCCGACTTTCACGCGCCCGTGCACCTGCGGTATGCGCTTTCTTGCGACGTGCGTGCACACTGTGCGATGCCGTGCACCACGAATGTCTCCGCCGCACCGTTGTCGGCCTTTGTCCCAGCGGGTGCGGTGCCCCCCTCAGCGGCATGGATGGCCACCGTCGAGCGCTTCCTTGCACCAACGCCAGTCGCCTCCTCCCGCTAGTTGACTCGCTCCTGGAGACCGAAGTCCAGAACATTGTGGCCTTTCTTGAAGTTAGGGCCAACGTCCAGGAGTACGCCAACAACGGTGCAAGACGCAGCCGTCGCTGTCGGTCAGTGGCCTAACGACACGTAGAGCACGACAGAGGAGCCGCTTCCCACCGCAAGACGCCCCCGCCAAGGTAATCTAAATTTGCCATGAAAAATGTTCGGATTGCCATGCTTAAAATCCGAGCGTTTATCATTTCCGTTTATTTTGATCGATCGTCGTATGAATGTAAAGTCGAGTCGACTGAATGAAATCTATGGTTTGATCGATTGAATGTTCTGCTAGAGCCGTATCAAATTAAATATAAAACGTCATCAAGCCACATGTATTCCTTTTCATCCAACGACCTAGACTGCTTCAATGTCGAACGCTCAACACATTTAGTGTGCAGTTAATTTCATGCCAAAAATAGTGCTAATCACATAATAACATCCAAATAATAGCGCTCAACATGTTAGCCTCGTTATCGTCCATTTGGTGGACATTAAAAGATATGTATGGACTCTACATAAATTTAGAATCAACCCAATGCTTTTGAAGAGGTTTAGCTCTGCAGTCCTCTTGTAAGGGCTGAACGTCGTCTATCACTGTACTTACATTAACAGCTACTCCCTCCGTCCCATAATATAAGAACGTTTTATACAGTACACAAGTGTTCAAAACACTCTTGTATTATGGGAAGAAGGATTGGTTCATTGTGTAGCATTCTGCATCTTATCTCCCTCGCCCACCATTTACTAAAAAATATAAGATCTATATTTAATCTTACCAAAAAGTTGAATACACAGACAATGCCAGTGCAGAAGTGTAGCCCATTGCTCTTGTCAATACATTTTGTCCTATAACGCTTGTACTTCCAGGAATTGGTAGTTGATTATGTAGCATCAATCTGCATCTTATCTTCATTATCCTCTATCCCTTCCAGTATTATCATATCTATAATTACTCTACAAAATGTAGAGTACAGGCAATGCTTATGAAGAAGATTATGTGCTGAAATTCTTGAGTTATCCTTCCCTTGACGTGGAGAAGGGCATTATAAAGCCGGTGTTAACTGTTAATGTAAGTCGGTCCTTCTAAAGCCTTTATCCTCAATTGATGTTTAATTTTCTCATACTCCCTATCGTTTACTGATGTTTAGTTTGTTGTTTCTATCAAAATGCATGTTTGCAAGAACCGTAAGTTCCAAGTTTTACTTATAAAACCAAATTCCTTATTCATACCATGCACATTACTCAATACTCCCTATATGTATGCTTGTTTTTGTGGATCTATAATCCAGTGTGTGGGGAAGCAGCCGACATTTGCACCTTGTCATCTCCTGTTTTATCTTACTGATGTGGCTGATGATATGAACAACATGCCATGCATAACCAAAATAGATAAAATGATTGTCTTTGCCCTTCATCTATGCTTGTTATGTTGACATGGTAATTCAGTAGTGTGGGGAAGCTCCCCGCATTATGAACAATGCCAAATTATGCTATTGATATTTTGAACTTACTCTTTATTTTCTAATTTTAAATTGGATGGAATTGACAGCACAGTTATCATCTTTGTTTATACACGTGCAAAACATGTCATCTCTCTGCTTGTTTCAGGGTGATATGCCTGATGGCATGAAGAAGCCTGCTGAAGGCTGTGAGACAAACCCAACATATATTGCAGCAAAGAAGGCAAAACATCTTGAAGATAGCGAGACAACCCCAAAGTCTTGTCTTGATGGAGTGTTCAAGTTACTTGAGACTAGCAGTCAGACAAGCTCATAGAATTCACTATCTGAATCAGTTCGACTTCTTCAGTCCCAAGTTCTAGGAGAAAAGAATTCTGCAAATCAACTTCGACTTGAAGTCCTATCTCTAAGAAAGATTGCGGAGAACACCAATGAGAACCTCATTGCTAAACATCTACACCTGGAAGCTATGACCGACATGCTAGGCCGGTCTCACATTCTTTGCTCAAGAACTTCATGCGCAGTTCCTGCAAGCCTAACCTTTCTTGAACTGTCTTGGAAGTGGTCACGGTTTAGTATTATTTTGTTACACTGCAATGGTGCCCAGTTTTTGTAATCTGCTTCTTCGTTGTGTTTTATGATCACTGGTGGCGAACTTCGATGCCTAGTGGATGTAATATACCATAAATCCTTCATTGTATAGTGTAGGTTTATTCTAAATTACTATGCCGTAATTTCTTTATTGTATAGAGTAGGTTTGTTCTTAATTCCTACTAGTTACTACCATCATTTGCTATCTGAAAAAAAATCTGATGTAGTCGACCGAGCCGAAACATTCGCTTCTAACGGGCCTGGTTTTTAGCGGGCCACAATTGGGCTGGCCTACATCTTTCTTGGGCTCGAATGGCCATTGGGGCCTTCACACTTTGCGCCAGGCCCACAACTTACTCCGGCCTATATTCGGCCCAAATTTTAGTTGGGCCTTTTGTGCACCCAGCGCTTTGTTTGGCCCATGTAGCGTTGGGCCATTAACAGACTGAATATTCTGCTAGCCTATTACGGCCCAGAAGAAACCATGGGCCTTTAGCAGGCCGAAATGCATGTTGGCCCTCAATTTTCACTAGTCATCGACGGGCCTTCAGCAGGCTGAAATGTAGACCATGCCTTTTTCGGCCCAGTTATATGACGGGCCGTTACCAGGCCGAAACATATCTCGGGCCTTAGTTGGCCCACTGATATCATGGGCCTTTAACAGGCCTAAGCTTAGTACATGCATCAACGGGCCGAATTACATGACATGCCTTTAACAGGCCCAAAGTCACGTTGGGTTGAACTGTTGCCACCTTTATCACGGGCCGTTAGTGGGCCGGTTGTCGCGTCGGACCATATATGGCCCATGGGCAGCATGGGTCATTCCCAGGCCGAAAGACACACCAGGCTGAAATGGGTCCTTGTCTACATCGGGCCTCCAACAGGCCGAAAGTCACTGGGTTGTAATTGGGCCCAAATATTCGGTGAACAATTAACGGGCTAGATCTGGCTTCGGGCCGTAAATGGGCCTTTATTAAACAGGCCATTATTGGGATGGCCCACTAGTACCTGAGTAAGTACTACGGGCTTTTGACTGGGTCAGCCTTTTTAACCTATATGGGCCTCTGTTGGGCCGTGCCACGTGTCGACGTATCCTAGGCGCCTTCTGTCCAATGAATGGATGACATCTATCCCAATGGTGAGCCAACACGTGTTTCCTCCGGCCAATGAGAATTTTACACGTGGAAAATTCTCATTGGTCCGGGCTATTAGCGGGTTATCGGATCCAAAATTGGACCCGATAGCTTAACGGCGACCCGTTATGGTGGATGCCACGTGTCGGTCACCCTTGATGAAAGCACTTCCATGACGCGGCATTTATCGTCATGGAAGTGGACATTTCCGTGATGATAATTTTTGTAATGTCATGGAACACTTCTACGACAGCACAGGTATGATTATCTTGATTCTGTCATAAAATTGTCATGGATGTACATGCATGACAGAAAATGTGACCTATTGTGACAAACACGTATCATCACGGAAGTGTCTTTTTTTGTAGTGATGGTAATGGGATTGCTGAGTCCTCGTGGCTCACAGATTACTACAACAACAGTTGCAGGTACAAGTAAAGCGGATCTTTGATGTGAGAGCGATGCTTGCTTGTTTGGAGTTCTTCTTATGCTTGTTCTTCTTCGATCAAGGGATAGGTTCCGGGTCGAGAGCCTGGGATTAGCAGGGTGGGTGTCGTTCTTCTTTTTCGTTTGGTTTCATCTGTAGTCGGATCCTGCTCTTCTGTATGATGATTGCTATGTATTGATGAACTGTTGTATTCATGTTATAGCTTGTGGCGAGGGTAAGCCTTATCTTGTATTCATTCTTCAAGTGTTCATCAAGATTTTTGTTGGAGGAGCTCAAGTATTCTTCTTCTTGCATTTGGAAGTGCAATTCATTCTCCCTTATATTTTGAAGTGGAGTGTTGCATCTCTTCATTCCTTCCAACTAATCAATCGTTTGGTAGTGGTAGAATTTCACCTCAAGTATTGAGATGTTTTTCATAAGCCCACAACAAGCTTGTGCTTTTTGTTGTTGATTTTTTTTCAACAAGTCCGTTCAACCCTTCGATGTAAGGATGCTTTTCAAATTCACTTATGGTAGGAGATGTTGGTTTCATTCTTCATTCTTCATTCTATTCATTCCAACTATCTAACTATCATTCATTGGTTCCGGAGGCTTTGCATTGTTGCTCTGGTCAAGTATCATCCCATCATCTCGTTTTGCCAATATCATGTTCTTTTCCTTGCTTATCCGTTTAACAGGAGTGTTGTGTCCTCTATTCAAGTTCTTTTCATCTTATCAAGTCTTGCCTCTCTTTTCTACCGGAGTGCTGCCCAAATTCTTCCTTTCTCATCTCGTTTTAACCCGAGTGGTTTCATAGTCTATCTTGTACCTTAAGCTCTTGGTTCTCGTTGTATTCCTTGTTCCTCTTGTTTAATGGAGTGTTTTCAATCTTCTTCGTCTCTGTGTATTCTTTCTTTCAATTTGTTCAACCTCTCAAGGTTCGTGGTTTCACTCGTTTATCAAAGAAGCAACCTTGTTTTGTCTCTTCCTCTTCCGCTTCTCTCTGGTGCCATCCTTAGATCTCGCGACGAGATCTCTTATAGGTGGGGGAGTGTTGTGACGACCCGAGACCGACGCTCCAGATGCCTTTCATGTTTTGATTTGCTTGTTGTATTTCATCATGTCATCATGCGCATTGCATCCGCATGTTTTCGCGAACTTGCATTCGCTCGTAGTTGTCGCTTCTTCCTTGTCTCTATTGACCTCCTCTCAGGTCAACCGGACCGCTCTCTTCTCTCTCTTCCGTGAGACCGTCGAAACCCCCTTGACTCCATGACCTTTTGTCAAACCCTCGCCTCAGCGTCAAAACTTCCCCACCCGACCCGCTCGATGCGTCACACCGTCGGATTCGAATCATCCCCAAACATCCCTAAAACATCTTCATTTCTTATATAGATTTTCCTAGCCTATTTCTTCTCGACCGTCTCGGAGGGTCCAAATACCACTAACTCTAGGCCACCTACTATATATATATATATAGCAGTAAAAAAACCTAGGGAGATGTCCCATCCATCGTTGTCTGCCGCCGCCACTGTTCTCTCGGGATCCACAACCACCTTCCCTCCTGCCCAATCCACCCAACCAGCGCTCTCCACTGCTCCTCCTTGATCCAGATGCCCGCGCCACCGATCCAAAATTCCTCTCGGCCTCCACCCCGTATCCTCCGACCACCTCCCTCGTCGTGTGTGCCCATCCACGAGCAGCCCAAGCCGCATCAGACTAGCCACAATGGGAGTAACTTCAGTAGTAACATCGAGTCCAACTCAGCAACTTTGCTTATGTGGCAATGAGTTAATGAGGAGAGAGGTAGTTACAGTAACTTAGCTAGTTACTGTAACATCACATGTCCCAATGCAATATGAGTAACTTAATAAATGAAGCTTTGCATGTTACCACACTTATGTTACTACCCACTATGAAGGTGGTAACATAGTCATAGGGATTTATGTATGTTACTATGTATTGTGGCTAGTCTGAGCCAGCCGCAGCACCTCCCTACTCGAGGCGCCCGAGTTCCTCACCTGCTGTCACCGGAGGAGCAGCAAGGCCTCGCCTCTTCCTCCTGTTCCTTTCTCCCTCTCCCATCTCTCTTCCCTCACCCCGAGCTCCCTTGTCTCTGTGCCAACAGGAGCTCCACGTTGGAACCACGCCATGGCCTGAGCTCGGCCTCGAGGCCCCGTCGCCGCCATCTGCTGCAGCTGCTGCTCCGCCGCCGCCTTGCCCGCCGGTCGCCGGCAACCCTAGGTCCGGTGAGCCCCACCCCGCGTTCCCTCTTCTCCCTCTCCTTCTTCTATCTCTTTTCCTCCCTCTCTGTCTTTCTCTGATTTTTTCCCCTGCCATGGGCGTGCAGCTCTCGCCGCTTCTTCAGTTCGGGACCAGCCGCCCCTGCTCCGCCTCAAGCCATGTCCTCGCCGGACCCTGTGAGCGCCGCCGCACCTCGACGCCGGCGCATCTCCGCGGCGGATTCCGACCGGCCGAACCCCCTTGCTTCGCCCGTTACTGCGCCCGCGAAGCCTCTGCATCGAGCGTCGCTCGCCTCCCGTTGACCGCGCTGGCCAGCTGCGTGGGCTGCCAGCTGCGCCAGGCCCAGCGCGCCCCGCCTCTCCCGACCAAGTCCTCTGCCTCACCGGGCCTTGGCCCATGGCCCGACTCATGTTTTTCTTTCACGGAGCGATTTACTAATTATCCAGAGATGTGCAGATTTGCGGAAAAGTCCCGCATGTTCATGCATTTAATAGCTCACAAACCGTGCATCGGATTAAAATGTTTTATATATGTAAAATGTTTAGAATTTCATCTAGTTTCGTAATATGCCACTTTCATCTATGTTTAAAATGCTTAAGTTGTTGGTTGCATTAATTTGCTTAAATGACATGCTAAAATGATTTATTTCATAACTAAATAACTGTAGCTCTGAATTAAATAAACTTTATATATAAATGGGGTAAAAATGCATAGATTAACCTGGTGCACTTACTTTGCATTTTTAACAACTCTAAATTTGTGTATAGGGCAGAACAATACAAATTTAAAAATCGCATATGGGGATTTTCCGGAATTGCTATGTGTTGTTTCTGGCCTCATTTAAATTGCCAAGATAAGTAGATTAATTATGCTTCACCTCTTGCCATGTTAACCAACATTTAATATTGATGAGTAGCATAAATGGGAGTGAACTAAATATTTTGAATGTGGTGTTTCGTCAATATGCTACTCGTTGCATATTGAGCTCCACTTAATTTATAGTATTGTTTGTTGCACTTTGCCATGTCATGACTCATTAAATCGGACATGCATCATACTTGATTGTGCATCATGCCATGGTTATGATATGTGTGTTTACCATGTTGTTTGCTTCTTTCCGGTTGTACTTCTTCTCGATAGTTCCGGTTACGTTGCGATTGTGAGGATCCGTTTGACTACGTTGTTTTGTCTACTTTATGGATTCGGTCTTCTTCCTAGCGGGATTTCAGGCAAGATGATCATTATCCTGGATACCACTACCATCTTTGCTATGCTAGTTGTCTCGATGCTATCGCTATGTCGCGCTACTTACCACTTGTTTATCAAGCCTCCCAAACTGCCATGATAGCCTCTAACATTTTTCACCCTCCTAGCAAACCGTTGTTTGGCTATGTTACCGCTTTGCTCAGCCCTTCTTATAGTGTTGCTAGTTGCATGTGCAGTACAGGTTGTTCCATGTTGGAACATGGATATCTTGGGATATCACATATCTCTTATTTAATTAATGCATCTATATATTTGGTAAAGGGTGGAAGGCTCGGCCTTTTGTCTGCTGTTTTGTTACACTATTGCCGCCCTGGTCTCCGTTATACCGGTGTTATGTTCCTTGATTTTGCGTTCCTAACACGGTTGGGGTTTATGGGACCCCCTTGACAGTTCGCTTTGAATAAAACTCTTCATCAAGGCCCAAAATTGGTTTTACCATTTGCCTAATAACAACTAAAACTTGCATAGGGACCTGCTGGCCCATTAGGTCTCTTAATCAACCCCTCCCCCCGGCCAGTGCTCCTCATGAGTGTTGGTCCTACCTAGCAGTCGGCGGTGCCGCCTCGGGGCAACTCGATGGTATTTTGGCTACCGTCCACTTTGCATCGATGGTGTTGTCCTGAGAATGAGATACGCGTGGCTCATATCGGGGTATCGATGCACCGGGTGGTCTTGCTGGTTTTGTTTTACCATTGTCGAAATGTCTTTTGAACCGGGATTCCGAGCTTGATCGGGTTGTTTCGGGAGGAGGATTTTCCTCCGTTGATCGTGAGAGTTTGTGATGGACTAAGTTGGGACACCCGTGTGGGGTTTAAACTTTCGAGAGCCGTGCCCGCGGTTATGTGGCAGATGGGAATTTTTAATATCCGGTTGTAGAGAACTTGACACCAGATCCGAAATAAAATACACCAACCGCGTGTGTAACTGTGACTGTCTCTTTTCGAGCAAGTTCAGGAAGAGAACACGATAGGGTTATGTTTGACTCGTAAGTAGTTCAGGATCACTTCTTGATCATTGCTAGTTTGCGATTGTTATGTGTAGTTACTCTTCTTATTCTTGTACTCGTCAATTAGCCACCATACAATGCTTAGTGTTGTTGCAACCTCACCACTTATCCATTCCATACCCATTAAGCTTTGCTAATCTTGATACCCATGGTAATGGGATTGCCGAGTCCTCGTGGTTCACAGATTACTACTACAACAGTTGCAGGTACAGGTAAAGCGAATCTTTGACGTGACAGCGATGCTTGCTTGTTTGGAGTTCTTCTTCTTGTTGTTCTTCTTCGATCAAGGGATAGGTTCCGGGTCGGGAGCCTGGGATTAGCAGGGTGGATGTTGTTCTTCTTTTTTGTTTGGTTTCATCCGTAGTCGGATCCTACTCTTCTGTATGATGATTGCTATGTATTGATGAACTGTTGTATTCATGTTGTAGCTTGTGGCGAGTGCAAGCCTTTATCTTCTATTCTCATCTACTCAGTACATGGTATGTTGTAATGAAATCCACCTTGTTATGCGCTCGAAATGCGGTTGTGCCCCAATCATGAATTCATCATGTGATTGGGATAGAATCGCATCTTGGGCGCTACAGGGCATTAGCCCCACTCTATGTCAGCACAAAATTAATATGGATCCCTATGCCAAACCGGTTGTTGACCACCAACGACGTTTAAATCCCAATATGAGAGAAGTGGTAAGGAATGAAATATTAAAGCTTCTGGAAGCAGGTATAATTTATCATATTGCTGATAGTACATGGGTAATTCATGTTCGTTGTGTCCCTAGGAAGGGAGGTATTACTGTTGTTCCTAATTATAAGAATGGATTGATCCCTCAAAGAATTGTTACAGGTTATAGAGTGGTAATTGATTTTCGCAAATTAAACAAAGCTACTAGGAAAGATCATTACCCTCTACCTTTTATTGATCAAATGCTAGAAAGACTATCAAAACATACCCACTTTTGCTTTCTAGATGGTTATTCTGGTTTTTCTCAAATACCTGTGTCACAAGAGGATCAAGAAAAGACTACTTTTACTTGCCCTTTTGATACCTTTTCTTATAGACGTATGCCTTTTGGTTTATGCAATGCACTTGCTACCTTTCAAAGATGTATGACTGCTATATTCTCTGACTTATGTGAAAAGATAGTTGAGGTTTCCATGGATGATTTCTCCATTTATGGAACTTCTTTTGATGATTTCTTAATCAATCTTGATCGAGTTTTGCAGAGATGGGAAGAAACTAATCTTGATTTAAATTGGGAGAAGTGCCACTTTATGGTTAATGAAGGTATTGTCTTGGGGCATAAAATCTCCGAAAGAGGTATTGAAGTTGATAAATCTAAAGTTGATGCTATTGAAAAAATGTCGTGTCCTAAAGATATCAAAGGTATAAGAAGTTTCCTTGGTCATGTTGGTTTCTATAGGAACCACCTGATTGGAACCTACCCTTCGAAATTATGTGTGATGCTAGTGATTATGTTGTTGGTGTTGTTCTAGGACAAAGAGTTGATATGAAATTGAATGTTATTCATTAAGCTAGTAAAACTCTAAACAGTGCCCAAAGAAATTATGCTACTACTGAAAAAGAATTTCTCTAGCAGTTGTGTTTGCTTGTGATAAGTTCAGATCCTATATTGTTGATTCTAAAGTAACTGTTCACACTGATCATGCTGCTATTAAATACCTCATGTAAAAGAAATATGCTAAACCTAGACTTATAAGATGGGTTCTCTTGCTACAAGAATTTGATTTGCATATTATTGATAGAAAGGGAGCTGAGAACCCTGTAGCAGACAACTTGTCTAGGTTAGAAAATATTCTTGATGACCCACTACCTATTGATAATAGCTTTCCAGATGAACAATTAGCTGTCATAAATGCTTCTCATAGTACTCCTTGGTATGCTGACTATGCTAATTACATTGTTGCTAAATTTATACCACCTAGCTTCACATACCAACAAAAGAAAAGGTTTTCTATGATTTAAGACATTGCTTTTGGGATAACCCACACCTTTATAAAGAAGGAGTAGATGGTGTTATTAGACGTTGTGTACCTGAGCATGAACAGGAACAGATCCTATGCAAGTGTCACTCCGAGGCCTATGGAGGACACCGCACTGGAGATAGAACTGCACACAAGGTATTACAATCCAGTTTTTATTGTCCTACTCTCTTCAAAGATGCCCGTAAGTTTGTCTTGTCTTGTGATGAATGTCGAAGAGTCGGTAATATTAGTAGACATGGGAAATGCCTATGAATTATTCACTTGTTATTGAACCATTTGATGTTTGGGGTTTTGATTATATGGGACCTTTTCCTTCCTCAAATGGGCATACACATATTTTAGTTGCTGTTGATTATGTTACTAAGTGGGTAGAATCTATTCCAACTAGTAGTGTAGATCATAACACTTCTATTAAAATGCTTTAAAAAGTTATTTTTCCAAGGTTTGGAGTCCCTAGATATTTAATGACTGATGGTGGTTCACACTTTATTCATGGTGCTTTCCGTAAATTTCTTGCTAAATTTGATGTTAACCATATAATTGCATCACCATATCATCCTCAGTCTAGTGGTAAAGTAGAATTGAGCAATAGAGAAATTAAATTGATCTTGCAAAAGACTGTTAATAGATCTAGAAAGTATTTGTCTAAGAAACTTGATGATGCATTATGGGCTTATAGAACTGCTTATAAAAACCCCATGGGTATGTCTCCGTATAAAATGGTTTATGGAAAAGCATGTCACTTACCTCTAGCTAGAACGTAAAGCTTATTGGGCAATGAAAGAGATCAACTATGATTTCAAACTTGCCGGTGAAAAGAGGTTGTTCGACATTAGCTCACTTGATGAATTAAGAACCCAAGCCTATGAAAGTGCCAAGTTGTTTAAAGAAAAGGTTAAAAGATGTCATGACAAAAATATACTAAAGCGTGAATTTAGCGTAGGTGATCATGTCTTGCTATACAACTCTCGTTTAAGATTAGCTTCTCTCTAAATGGGAAGGTCCTTACATTATCGAGGAGATTTACCGTTCCGGTGCCATCAAGATCAATAACGCCGAAGGCAATAACTCGAAGGTGGTAAACGGGTAAAGAATCAAACATTATATCTCAGGTACTCCCATAAATGTTGAAACTAATATTATTAATACCATAGCACCGGAGGAGTACATAAGGGATATTGACCAGAACACGCCAGACCCCCAAAAAGGAATACGTATGTGAAAATTTTACTCCGTTTTGGAATATTTAAAAAATTAGGAAAATAAAAAGTAGTACAAAAAGTACACGAGGAGGCGACAAGCCCTGGGGGCGCGCCTCCCTGGCTTGTGGCCACCACGTGTGCCCTCTGGACTCTGTTTTCTTGTAGTACACTCATTTTGGTCGGTAAAAATTCATTATATAATCTCCGGAGGTTTTGACCACCGTATCATGGCAATATCCCCTGTTTTTGTTTCAAGCTATTTTTTGCCAGAGTTTTCAAGGCTAGGCATCATGTCGTCCTCCTCCTCCAACAATGTCGACGATGATGCTTGGTTGATGCAGATGGAACTTAGGAGGGAGGATGCCAAGGGAGTCACAATGGAGGAGGATGAAGGAGATTCACTTGAGGTTCAGCCTCCATCTTTAGAGAGAGGTATTCTGGCGGGAATCTCCACTATTCCAAATCCCATTCAAGCAACAGGGACTACAAGAAACCATGAAGGCCAAGAGGTTCGAGAAGGGCTTCCCCCTAGGAGGCCCTTACACAGGTTACATCGGAACAACTTCCATAACTTGGTTCATAATTATGGAGTGGAGAACGCCCCTCATGCACATATACCCTCCAATTGGGACATATCCCGTCCAAGTGAAAGTAACGCGGAAAAGGTTCTTGGTGGCCTGAAAATAAGCATCTTTTGGAGGAAATCCAGAAGAATGCGAATATGCTCCAACGTGTACTCCAGGAATTGGAAGTCCTGAAAGGTGCCTTAATGAAGCTGACGGATACGACTACAACCCCATCATCACCACCTCCAAAGAAAGAGATCTAAATACATGGGTATGGGCACTCCCCTTGTCAACCGGCAAGCTTGGGGGAGGTGCCCCGGTATCGTATTACCATCACATCTTTACCTTTATCGTTTTTCTTAGTTTGATCCTTTTGGTTATATCTTGATCTAGTAGAATAAAAGTTTTTAGTATGATCTAGTCTTAGAGTTTTGCTTTATGATCCATCTATGTAATCGAGTCCGTGAGTCATATAATAAAGAGTAGTTTTGAGTTGAGGGCTTTGCTTTCTTGCTATGATCTTGAGAAAAATAAAAGGAATAAAAGAAATAAAAAGATTATATAATGATCTTATGGAGAGTGATGACTTCACATATAAAGAGTCTGATGAATAAAAAATTTTGAGAGTTGACAAACATAGTTTTGGTCATTGTTTCAGTTAATAGGAAGTAACAAAGAAAGAGAGGTTTCACATATAAATATACTATCTTGGACATGTTTTGTGATTGTGAGCACTCATTAAAATATTATATGCTAAAAGGTTGATGTTGGACAAGGAAGACAACATAATGGGTTATGTTTTCTTATATCCGAATAGAAGTTATATTGTCATGGATCCTCCAACATGTTGAGCTTGCTTCTCATCCCATGCTAACCGAATCTTTTGCACCAAGTAGAGATACTACTTGTGCATCCAAACATCCCTTAAACCATTTTTGCCATGAGAGTCCACCATACCTACCTATGGATTGAGTAAGATCCTTCAAGTAAGTTGTCATCGGTGCAAGCAATAAAAATTGCTCTCTAAATATGTACGATCTTTTAGTCTGAAGAAAATAAGCTTTATACGAACTTGTGATATGGAAGAAATAAAAGCGACGGACTGCATAATAAAGTTCTTTATCACAAGCGGCAATATAAAGTGACATTATTTTGCATTAAGTTTTGGGCATCCAACCACAAAAGCGCATGACAACCTCGTCTTCCCTCTGCGAAGGGCCTATCTTTTACTTTTACCTTCTACCCTTATACAAGAGTCATGGTGATCTTCACCTTTCCACTCGGATGTAGGTTATCATAAACTACTATTGTTGACGTTACCCTTGAGGTAAAATGTTGGAAGGCGAAACTATAAGCCCCTATCTTTCTCTGTGTCCGATTGAGGCTTTGAACTCATAAATATCGTGTGAGTGTTAGTAATTATAAAAGACTAAATGATAGTTGAGTATGTGAACTTGCTAAAAAGCTCTTACATTGACTCTTTCCGATATTATAATAAATTGCAATTGTTTCAATGACTGAGATCATAGTTTGTTAGTTTTCAATAAAGTTTCTGATTCATACTTTATATTGTGAACGAATCGTTACTTTAGCGTAAGAGATTATATGACAATATATATTGATGTTCTAAGAATGATCATGATGCCCTCATGTCCGTATTTTATTTTATCGACACCTCTATCTCTAAACATGTGGAAATATTTATCGATTTCGGCTTTCGCATGAGGACAAGGGAGGTCTAAGCTTGGGGGAGTTGATACGTCCATTTTGCATCATTCTTTTATATTGATATGTATTGCATTATGGGTTGTTATTACTTTATGGTACACTACTTATGCCTTTCCTCTCCTATTTTACAAGGTTTACGTGAAGAGGGAGAATGCTGGCAGCTGGAATTCTGGACCAGAGGAGCAAATTTGAGAGACCTATTCTGCACAACTCCAAAAGTCCTGAAAATTTACGGAGAATTATTTTGGAATATATATAAAATATTGGGCGAAGAAAATACCAGAGGGGACCCACCAGGTGGCCACAAGCCTGGGGGCGCGCCCTACCCCCTAGGCGCACCCCTAGGGCTTGTGGGCCCCCTGGCAGGTCTCCGGTGCCCATCTTTTGCTATATTGAGGGTTTTGACCTGGAAAAAATCATAAGGAAGCATTCGGGACGAAGCACCGCCATCTCGAGGCGGAACCTGGGCAGAAGCAATCTAGGGCTCCGGTGGAGTTGTTCTGCAGGGGAAACCTCCCTCTCGGAGGGAAAAATTGAAGCCATCGTCATCACCAACGATCCTCTCATCGAGAGGGGATCAATCTCCATCAACATCTTCACCAGCACCATCTCCTCTCAAACCCTAGATCATCTCTTGTATCCGATCTTTGTCTCGAAACCTCAAATTGGTACCTGTGGGTTGCTAGTAGATGCTAGTTAGTTTATTCGGTGGAAGATCATATGTTCATATTGTTAATGATATTTAATACCCCTCTGATTACGAACATGAATATGCTTTGTCAGTAGTTACGTTTGTTCCTGAGGACATGGGAGAAGTCTTGTTATAAGTAATCATGTGAATTTGGTATTCGTTCGATATTTTCATGAGATGTATGTTGCCTTTCCTCTAGTGATGTTATGTGAACATCGACTACATGACACTTGACCATGATTTGGGCCTAGGGAAAGGCATTGGGAAGTAATAAGTAGATGATGGGTTGCTAGAGTGACAGAAGCTTAAACCCTAGTTTACGTGTTGCTTCGTAAGGGGCTGATTTGGATCCACATGTTTCATGCTATGGTTAGATTTATCTAAATTCTTCTTTCGTAGTTGCAGATGCTTGCGAGAGGGGTTAATCATAAGTGGGAGGCTTGACCAAGTAAGGACAGCACCCAAGCACCGATCCACCCACATATCAAATTATCAAAGTAACGAACGTGAATCATATGAGCATGATGAAAACTAACTTGACAACAATTCTCATGTGTCCTCGGAAGCACTTTGCTTTATATAAGAGTTCGCCCAGGCTTGTCCTTTGCTACAAAAAGGATTGGGCCACCTTGTTGCACCTTAGTTACATTTGTTACTTGTTACCCGTTATGAATTATCTTATCACACAACTATCTATTACCGATAATTTCAGTGCTTGCATAGAAAACCTTGCTGAAAACCGCTTGTCATTTCTTTCTGCTCCTCATTGGGTTCGACACTCTTACTTATAGAAAGGACTATGATAAATCCCCTATACTTGTGGGTCATCACTGCTCCTGTGAAGAAACCCAAGGCTGGACCCAAACCTGAGACTGAGTGCTTCTACTACAAGGGGAATGGTCACTGGAAGTGGAACTACCCCAAGTACTTGGCAGATACGAAGGCTGGTAACGTCAACAAAGGTATATTGATATACATGTTATTCATGTGTACCTTACTAGTGCTCGTAGTAGTGCTTGGGTATTTGATAGTTGTTCGGTTGCTAATATTTGTAACTCGAAACAGGAGCTATGGAATAAACGAAGACTGGTTAACGACAAGGTGACGATGCACGTGGGAAATGGTTCCAAGGTTGATGTGATCGCCATCGGCATGCTACCTCTAAATTTACCTTCGGGGTTAGTTTTAAACATAAATAATTGTTATTTGGTGTCTGCGTTAAGCATGAACATTATATCTAGATCTTGTTTATTGCGAGACGGTTATTCATTTAAGTCAGAGAATAATGGTTGTTCTATTTATATGAGTAATATCTTTTATGGTCATGCACCCCTTGTGAATGGTTTATTCTTGTTGAAACTCGATCGTAGTGATACACATATTCATAATATGGATGCCAAAAGATGAAAATTTAATAATGATAGTACCACATATTTCTGGCACTATGGCTTAGGTCATATTGCTGTAAAGCGCATGAAGAAACTCCATGCTGCTGGACTTTTGGAATCTCTTGATTATGAATCATTTGAGACATGTGAACCATGCCTCATGGGCAAGATGACTAAAACTCTGTTCTCTGGAATCATTTGAGGCATGTGAACCATGCC
Source organism: Aegilops bicornis (assembly GCA_021605145.1). NCBI lineage: Eukaryota > Viridiplantae > Streptophyta > Magnoliopsida > Poales > Poaceae > Aegilops > Aegilops bicornis. The sequence continues at coordinate 291,906,641 of CM038672.1, read as the reverse complement.
TCATGGGCAAGATGACTAAAACTCCATTCTCCGGAACAATGGAGCGAGCTAGTGACTTAATTGGAAATAATACAAACTGGTGTATGCGGTCCGATGAGTGTTAAAGCATGCGGTGGATATCGTTATTTTCTTACCTTCACAGATGATTTGAGTAGATATGGGTATATTTACTTAATGAAACACAAGTCTGAAACATTTGAGAAGTTCAAGGAATTTTAGAGCGAAGTGGAGAATCATCGTAACAAGACAATAAAGTTTCTATGATCTGATCGTGGAGGTGAATATTTGAGTTACGAGTTTGTTATGCATTTAAGACAATGTCAAATTGTTCCACAGCTCATGCCACCTGGAACACCATAGCGTAATGGTGTATCTGAATGTCGTAATCGTACTCTATTGGATATGGTGTATTCTATGATGTATCTTATTGATTTGCCACTATCATTTTGGGGTTATGCACTAGAGACTTAAATAGTGCACCATCTAAATCCGTTGAGACGACAACATATGAGTTGTGGTTTAGTAAGAAACCTAAGCTGTCATTTCTTAAAGTTTGGTGATGCAACGCTTATGTCAAGAGGCTTCAGCCTGATAAGCTCGAACCCAAAGCGGGGAAGTACGTCGTCATAGGATGCCCTAAAGACACCATTGGGTATACCTTCTACCGCAGATCCGAGGGCAAGATCTTTGTTGCCAAGAATGATTCCTTTCTAGAGAAGGAGTTTTTCTCGAAGGAAGTGAGTGGGAGGCAAGTAGAACTTGATGAGGTAATTGTACCTTCTCTCGAATTGGAAGGTGGCACATCGCAGAAAGCAGTTCCTGTGATGCCTACACCAACCGAAGAGGAAGCTAATGATGTTGATAATGAAACTTCGGATCAAGTTACTACTGAACTTCATAGGTCGACCAGGGTACGTTTCGCACAAGAGTGGTACGGTAATCCAGTCCTGGAAACCATGTTGTTGGATAACGGTGAACCTACAAACTATGAAGAAGCTATGATGAGCCCGAATTCCGAAAAATGGCTTCAGGCCATGAAATCCGAGATAGGATCTACGTATGAGAACAAAGTATGGACTTTGGTGGACTTGCCCGATGATCGGCAAGCCATTGAGAATAAATGATCTTTAAGAAGAAGACAGACACTAATGGTAATGTCATCGTCTATAAAGCTCGACTTGTCACAAAGGGTTTCCGACAAGTTCAAGGGGTTGACTACGATGAGACTTTATCACCCGTAGCGATGCTTAAGTCTGTTAGAATTATGTTAGCCATTCCTGCATTTTATGATTATGAGATTTGGCGAATGGACATCAAAACAACATCCCTTAACGGGTTTCTTAAGGAACAGTTGTATATGATGCAACCAGAAGGTTTTTTCGATCCTAGGGTTGCTAACGATGTATGCAAAGCTCCAGTGATCCATCTATGGACTGGTGCAAGCATCTCGGAGTTGGAATATTTGCTTTGATGGGGTGATCAAAGCTTTTGGTTTTATACAAACTTATGGAGAAGCTTGTATTTACAAGAAAGTGAGTGGGAGCGTTGTATCATTTCTAATATTATATGTGGACGACATATTGTTGATTGGAAATGATATATAATTTTTTGAAAGCATTAAAGGATATTTGAATAAGATTTTTTCAATGGAAGACCTCGGTGAAGCTTCTTACATATTGGCCATTAGAATCTATAGAGATAGAAGACGCTTAAAAAGACTTCCACAAAGCACATACCTTGACAAAGTTTTGAAAAGGTTCAAAATGGACCAGTCGAAGAAAGGGTTCTTGCCTATGTTGCAAGGTATGAAACTGAGTCAGACTCAAAGCCTGACCATAGCAAAAGAAAGAGAAAGGATGGAAGTCATTACCTATGAATCATACATAGGCTCTGTTGTGTACCAGACCTGGTGTGTGCCTTGCCATAAGTCTGGCAGGGAGGTACCAAAGTGATCCAGGAGTAGATCACTGGACAGCGATCAAGAACATCCTGAAGTACCTGAAAAGGATTAAGGACATGTTTCTCGTTTATGGAGGTGACGAAGAGCTTGTTGTAAAGGGTTATGTCGATGCTAGTTTCGAAACGGATCCGGATGACTCTAAGTCTCAAACCAGATATGTATTTATATTGAATGGTGGAGCAGTCAGTTGGTACAGTTCTAAGCAGAGCGTTGTGGCAGGATCTACATGTGAAGTGGAGTATATAGCTGCTTCGGAAGCAGCGCAAGGAGTCTGGATGAAGGAGTTCATATCCAATCTGGGTGTAATAACTAGTGCATCGGATCCAATGACTATCTTTTGTGACAACACTGGAACTATTGCCATTGCCAAGGAGCCCAGGTTTCACGAAAAAACAAATCACATCAAGCGCTGCTTAAATTCCATTCATAATTATGTTAAGGATGGAGACATAGAACTTTGCAAAGTACATGCGGATCTGAGTGTGGAAAACCCGTTGACTAAACCTCTTCGACGGGCAAAACATGATCAGCACCAAGACTCCATGGGTGTTAAATTCATAACTATGTAAACTAGATTATTGACTCTAGTGCAAGTGGGAGATTGTTGAAAAATATGCCCTACAGGCAATAATAAATTGGCTATTATCATATTTCCTTGTTCATAATAAAGGTTTATTATTCATGCTAGAATTGTATTGATTGGAAACTTAAATACAAGTGTGAATACATAAACAAATACTATGTCCCTAGTGATCCTCTACTAGACTAGCTCGTTGATCAAAGATGGTTAAGATTTCCTAACCATAGACATGAGTTTTCATTTGATAATAGGATCACATCATTAGGACAATGATGTGATGGACAAGACCCAACCTTAAGCTTAGCATTTTATCGTATCACTTGAGTTTATTGCTATAGCTTTCTTCATGTCAAGTATCTATCCCTAAGACCATGAGATCATGAAACTCTAGGATACCGGAGGAATACCTTGTGTGGTATCAAATGTCACTTCATAACTGTGTGATCATAAAGATGCTCTATAGGTATCTTCGAAGGTGTCTGTTGGGTTGGCATGGATCGAGACTAGGATTTGTCACTCTGTGTGACGGAGAGATATCTCTGGGCCCTCGCGGTAATACAACATCGTAAAGAGCTTGCAAGCAATGTGGCTAATGAGTTAGTCACGAGATATTGTATTACGGAATGAGTAAAGATACTTGTTGGTAACGATATTGAACTAGGTATGGAGATACCGATGATCGAATCTCGGGAAGTAACACATCACCGGACAAAGGGAATTGCATACTGAATTAACCGAATCCTTGACATTGTGGTTCAACCAATAAAAGATCTTCATGGAATATGTAGGAACCAATATGGGCATCTAGGTTCCGCTATTGATTATTGACCAGAGAGGTGTCTCAGTCATGTCTACATGATTCTCGAACCCGTAGGGTCCGCACGCTTAACATTCGGTGACGATAGAGTAATGTTGGGATATGCATGTTGGTGACCAAATGTTTTTTCGAAGTCCCAGATGAGATCCCGGACATCACGAGGAGCTCTGGAATGAAAGATTTATATATGGAAAGTTGCTTTCAGGGTTCCAGAGAAAGTTTAGTTTTTTTGGTATTGTACCGGGAAGCTTCCAGAAGGTTCCGGAAACATCTGGAGGAGTCCGTGATATGTCTCCCTCATATCTATAATTTTTGATTGTTTCATGCCAATATTATCCAACTTTTACATACTTTTGGCAACTTTTTATCTGATTTATTAGAGTAACCTATTGATCCAGTGCCCAGTGCCAGTTCCTGTTTGTTGCATGTTTTTTGTTTCGCAGAAAATCTATATCAAACGTAGTCCAAACGCGATAAAATTTACTGAGAATTATTTTGGGATATATCTAATTTTTGGGACTTGGAATCAATGCAAACGGGGGCCCACAGTGACCACAATCCACCAGGGCGCGCCAGGGGGTGCCTGGCGCGCCCAGGTATCTTGTACCCTCCTCGAACGTCGGTTGGGGCCCTTCTTCTGGCGCAAGAAAGATAATTCATGGAAAAAACGTGTAAAAGTTTCAGCGCAATCGGAGTTACGGATCTCCGAGAATTTAAGAAACGGTGAAGGGCCAGATCTGGGCAACGCGAAACAGAAGAGAACAGAGAGGGAGATCCAATCTCGGAGGGGCTCCTGCCCCTCCGCTGCCATGGAGGCCATAGACCAGAGGGGCAACTCTCCCCCCATCTAGGGGGAGGCCAAGGAAGAAGAAGAAGGAGGGGGGCTCTCTCCCCCTCTCTCCCGGTGGCGCCGAAGTGCTGCCGGGGCTAGGATCGTGACGACGATCTACATCAACAATCTTTCTACCGTCAACACTGACTTTCTCCCCCTATATGCAGCGGTGTAACACTCTTTCTTCCTGCTGTAATCTCTACTTAAACGTGGTGCTCAACTCCATATATTATTTCCCAATGATATTTGGCTATCCTATGATGTTTGAGTAGATCCGTTTTGTCCTATGGGTTAATCGTGATCTTGGTTGGTATGATTGTATATTTTATTTATGGTGATTTCCTACGATGCCCTCCATCTCAAGCAAAAGTGAGGGGCCCCCACTTTAGGGTGTTTCAATACGTTCATGATTCGCTTATGGTGGGTTGCGAGAGTGACAGAAGATTAAACCCGGGTAGGTGGGTTGTTGCGTATGAGATAAAGAGGACTTGATACTTAATGCTATGGTTGGGTTTCATGACCTTATTGATCTTTAGTAGTTGTGGATGCTTGCTAGGGGTCCAATCATAAGTGCATATGATCCAAGTTGAGAAAGTATGTTAGCTCATGCCTCTCCCTCATATAAAATTACAAGAATGATTACCGGTACTTGTTATCGATTGCCTAGGGACAAATGACTTTCTTGTTGACAAAAGCTATCCACTTTTATTACCTTGCAATTTATTCATAGTTTTATTCTCGCAAAGTACTCATAGTTTTATTCTTGCAAAATAGTTTCATACTTGTTCTAGGTAAAGCAAACGTTAAAGTGTGCGTAGAGTTGTATCGGTGGTCGATAGAACTTGACGGAATATTTGTTCTACCTTTAGCTCCTCGTTGGGTTCGACACTCTTATTTATCAAAGAAGGCTACAGACGATCCCCTACACTTGTGGGTTATCAAGACCTTTTTCTGGCGCCGTTGCCGGGGAGCAATGGTGTGGGGTGAATATTCTCGTGTGTGCTTGTTTGCTTTATCACTAAGTAGTTTTTATTTTATGTTCTAAGTTGTTCTCTATCTTTAGTTATGGATATGTAACACAAAACACCAAAAACAATAGTTGTACTTGTTAGTCATGGAGATGGGGAACTTCCTAAAACCCTCGATGCTCGTTATATGAAAAATATTATGCACTACTTTGATAATCCTGAGAAAACCCCATTCAACATGATAATGGGAGACACGTTGGATCAACGTGAATACTTTAGGGATTATCGCTTGACACAAAAAGGGAAACTTTTGTAGGATCAAATTGATGTGTTGCATTGGTATGCTTGGAATTTATGCCAGAGATATGATTATACTTGTTGCTCTAGGATGAACGCTCCACACCTTCCCTTTTCATGCAAATTTAATGATAATGAAATCTTGGCTTCTTATGGTAATGGTAGATATGATTACTATGATGTGGAATGAATAGAAGAATTTGTTGCTTTTAAGGGTGCTTATGAAATTGAATCTTTGTTTGAAAAGTTTGAAGATTTTGATGATTCAGTTTATAGACCTGAAAATTTTGCTATCCTTAAATATTGCTATGATAATTATAATACAATTCCGATATTGATGCATTTATTGAGAAAGTCTCCGCTGTTCAAGAAGAGATTAATATTTTGCAGGAGTCTATGGAAGAAGAAAATGATGAAATCATGAGCTCATTGGATGAAAAAGATGATGAGGAGAGCGAGGAACAAATGGAGGAAGAGCGGATTAGCTACCCGCGCCCACCTTCTAATGAGAGTAACTCTCCAACTCATACATTGTTTAATTTCCCTTCATGCTTACCTAAGGATGTATGCTATAATAATTGTTATGATCCCATTGATTCGTTTGAAATATCCCTTTTGATGAATTTGATGATTTATATGCTTGTGGCCAAGATACCAATATGAATTATGCTTATGGATATGAACTTGCTATAGTTCCTTATATTAAGAATGAAATTGTTGCTATTTCACCCACACATTATAGTCCTATTATCTTTTTGAATTCTCCCAACTACGCTATATTGGAGAAGTTTGCACTTATTAAAGATTACATTGATGGGTTGCCTTTTACCGTTGCACATGATAATTTTGATGAATATAATATGTATGTGCTTGCTGCTCCTACTTGCAATCATTATGAGAGAGTAACTACATACCGGCCTCTTTATGTTTTCGATACAATAAAATTGCAAGAAACTGCTTATGCTATGTATTGGCCTTTACTTGATGTGCGTGAATTGTTCTTGTATGACATGCCGATGCATAGGAAGAGAGTTAGACTTCGTCATTGCATGGTATATGTTATTTTGTGCTCACTACTAAATGCCAAAATATTGTTAATTAAATTTGGCTTTGATATACCTTGGGATCCGGGTGGATTCATTACTTGAGCACTTTGTGCCTAGCTTAATGGCTTTAAAGAAAGCGCTGCCAGGGAGACAACCCGGAAGTTTTAGAGAGTCATTTTATTCTATTGAGTGCTTTTATAAAGTTTAAAAACAGAAAAATATAGAGGGGAACTTAAAAACTTTTTCACCAAATAGAAGCGATTGGAAGTTATGCATTGGAGAAGTGAGGGTCGACCATGAACACTTGTGTTCATGCTCATGGAAACAATGCAGAATTTTTCATGAAGATTCTCAGAAAAATAATTATCCCCTTGTACAATTCAATTGTATTATAAAAATAATGTGCCAATATTTTCCTTTAGGATGAGTAGATTGTTTGTTGGGATGTGCGATGCAAAAACAGAAACTTTGGCTCTAGTGCGCGATTTTACATTTTTTACTGGAACGTCGAAAGTTTCTGAAACTTTTTGCACAGTCTTACTATACAAATTTTTTATTTTTTCCTAATTTTTTAAGAACTTTTGGAGTAACAAAAGTATGGTGAATGTTCAGATTACTACAGAATGTCCTGTTTAAGATAGATTCTGTTTTTGATGCATTGTTTTGCTTATTTTGATGAAACTATCGATTCTATCAGTGGAATAAGCCATGAAAAAGTTATATTATAGTAGCTACAATGCAAAAACACAATATGAATTGGTTTGCAATGGTACTTAGAGTAGTGATTTGCTTTATTATACTAACGGATCTTACCGAGCTTTCTGTTGAGTTTTGTGTCGATGAAGTGATCAAAGATCAAGGAGGTCTCGATATGAGGAGAAGGAGGAGAGGCAAGAGATCAAGCTTGGGGATGCCCAAGGCACCCCAAGTAAATATTCAAGGAGACTCAAGCGTCTAAGCTTGGGGATGCCCCGGAAGGCATCCCATCTTTCTTCAACAAGTATCGGTATGTTTTTGTCTTTGTTTCGTTCACGTGATATGCGTAAATCTTGGAGCGTCTTTTGCGCTTAGTTTTTACTTTTATTTTATGCATCATGCTGGTATGAGATAGTCCATGGTTGATTTATAGAATGCTCATTTCACTTCACTTATATCTTTTGTGTGTGGCTTTATAGAATGCTTCATGTGCTTCACTTATATCATTTGAAGTTTGGGTTGCATGTTTCTCTTCACATAGAAAACCGTTATTTTGAATAATGCTCTTTTTATTCACTTATATTTATTAGAGCATGGTCTTTTGTAGAAAGAATTAAACTCTCATGCTTCACTTATATCTATTTAGAGAGTCAACAGGAATTGGTCAATTGCATGGTTAGTCATAAAATCCTACATAAAACTTATGGATCACTGAATATGATATGTTTGATTCCTTGCAATAGCTTTGCGATATAGAGAAGGAATGTGGGAGGTGCTAGTAAATGGTTGTGGTTAGTAAGAATATTGGTTTTAAGGTTTGTGATTCCCGAAGCATGCACGTATAGTCTCTTGTTATGCTATGAAGTAGGAGCATGATTTATTATTGATTGTCTTCCTTATGAGTGGCGGTCGGGGATGAGTGATCGTCTTTTCCTACCAATCTATCCCCCTAGGGGCATGCGGTAGTAGTACTTTGCGTCGAAGGCTAATAAACTTTTGCAATAAGTATATGAGTTCTTTATGACTAATCTGAGTCCATGGATTATGCGCACTCTTACCTTTCCGCAAGTTGCTAGCCTCTACGGTACCGTGCATTGCCCTTTCTCACCTCGAGAGTCGGTGCAAACTTTGCAGGTGCATCCAAACCCCATGATATGATACACTCTATCACACATAAGCCTTATTATATCTTCCTCAAAACAGCCACCATACCTACCTATTATGGCCTTTCCATAGCCATTCCGAGATATATTGCCATGCAACCTCCACCGCTTCCGTTTTGATGACTTGAGCATTCATTGTCATATTGCTTTGCATGATCATAAGATAGCTAGCATGATATTTCCATGTCTTGTCCGTCTTTTATATCGTTGTTATGCTAGATCATTGCACATCCCGGTACACTGCCAGAGGCATTCCTATAGAGTCATTCTTTTTTATAGGTATCGAGTTGTAATTTTTATTTATTTTGAGTTATAAGTAAATAGAAGTGTGATGATCATTATTATTCATTATTAGAGCATGTCCTAGTGTGGAAAGGATGATGGAGACTATGATTCCCCCACAAGTCGGGATGAGACTCCGGACAATGAGAGAGAGAAAAAAGAAAATATAAAAGAAAAATAAAGAAAAATAAAAAAAAGAAATATAGAAATAAAGAGAGAAGGGACATGCTAGTTCCACACTTGTGCTTCAAAGTAGCACCATGTTTTTCATATGGAGAGTCTCCTATGTTGTCACTTTCATATAGTAGTGGATATTTTTCATTATAGGATTAGATGCACACCCACTTAGTTTTTATATTGAGCTTTCATACACTTATAGCTCTTAGAGTAATCATTATATTTTCATTCCTTGTCGGGTGGAGTGCACTTGTGTGTGCAACAAGAGCTTTGTAAACTGTGGATGGGGCTTCTTTTACCCCCTTTCTCTCTTCAATATATGATACGCACACTCGTGCATATTCGAGAAAAATCTCCATGGCCCGTTGGTTAGCCACGTCGATGTTAGACTTTCTTACCTTTTTGTCTTCTCTATATTTACCCCTATCATCATACTCTATTCCACTCATAGTGCTATATCCATGGTTTGCGCTCATGTATTGCGTGAGGATTGAAAAAGCTGAAGAGCGTTAAAACGTATGAACCAATTGCTCGGCTTGTCATCGGGGTTGTGCATGATAAATACTTTGTGTTAAGAAGACAGAGCATGACAACATTATATGATTTTGTAGGGATAGCTTTCTTTAGCGTTGGTATTTTGAAAGACATGATTGTTTGTTGGGATGCCTAAGTATTGATGTCTTTATGTCAAATTATAGACTATTGCTTTGAATCACTTATGTCTTAATATTCATGCCATGTAGATATATGATCAAGTTTATGTTAGGTAGCATTCCACATCAAAAATTATCTTTTTTTATCATTTACCTACTCAAGGACGAGCAGGAATTAAGCTTGGGGATGCCGATACGTCTCCGTCATATCTATAATTTTTTATTGTTTCATGCCAATATTATCCAACTTTTACATACATTTGGCAACTTTTTATATTATTTATTGGACTAACCTATTGATCCATTGCCCAGTGCCAGTTCATGTTTGTTGCATCTTTTTTGTTTTGCAAAAAATCCATATCAAACAAAGTCCAAAGGCGATAATATTTACGGAGGATTATTTTGGAATATATGTGATTTTTGGGACTTGGAATCAACGCATAAGCGGGGCCCACAAAGGACCACAACCCATCGTATGGCGCCAGGGGTTCTGGCGCGCCAGTATCTTGTGCCCTCCTTGAACGTCGGTTGGGGCCCTTCTTCTGGCGCAAGAAAGATAATTTATGGAAAAAAACGTGTAAAAATTTCAGCGCAATCGGAGTTACGGATCTCCGGGAATTTAAGAAACGGTGAAGGGCCAGATCTGGGGAACACGAAATAGAAGAGAACAGAGAGGGAGATCCAATCTCGAAGGGGCTCCTGCCCCTCCGCCAGAACTCTCCTCCCATCTAGGGGGGAGGCCAAGGAAGAAGAAGAAGGAGGGGGGCTCTGTCCCCGTCTCTCCCGGTGGCGCCGGAGTGTTGTCGGGGCTAGGATCATGACTGCGATCTACATCAACAATCTTGTTACCGTCAACACCGACTTTCTCCCCCTATATGCAGCGGTGTAACACTCTTTCTTCCCGCTGTAATCTCTACTTAAACGTGGTGCTCAACTCCATATATTATTTCCCAATGATAATTGGCTATCCTATGATGTTTGAGTAGATCCGTTTTGTCCTATGGGTTAATCGTGATCTTGGTTGGTATGATTGTATATTTTATTTATGGTGCTTTCCTACGGTGCCCTCCGTCTCGCGCAAACGTGAGGGGCCCCCGTTGTAGGGTGTTGCAATACGTTCATGATTCTCTTATGGTGGGCTGCAAGAGTGACAAAAGATTAAACCTTGGTAGGTGGGTTGTTGCGTATGGGATAAAGAGGACTTGATACTTAATGTTATGGTTGGGTTTCACGACCTTAATGATCTTTAGTAGTTGCGGATACTTGCTAGGGTCCAATCATAAGTGCATATGATCCAAGTAGAGAAAGTATGTTAGCTCATGCATCTCCCTCATATAAAATTACAAGAATGATTACCGGTACTTGCTATCGATTGCCTAGGGACAAATGACTTTCTTGTTGACAAAAGCTATCCACTTTTATTACCTTGGAATTTATTCATAGTTTTATTCTCGCAAAGTACTCGTAGTTCTATTCTTGCAAAATAGTTTCATACTTGTTCTAGGTAAAGCAAACGTTAAAGTGTGCGTAGAGTTGTATCGGTGGTCGATAGAACTTGAGGGAATATTTGTTCTACCTTTAGCTCCTCGTTGGGTTCGACACTCTTATTTATCAAACAAGGCTACAAACAATCCCCTACACTTGTGGGTTATCAGTCCGGATGTCGACCAAGGCTTCTACCATGTCCCAAGCGCTGGCGTGGGCTGAGGGGAGGCGCCCTGGCCTTATTGGGCCAGGCGCACAAGTCCCTCAGGGCCCATGTGGCTTGGGAGAGGTGGAAAGTCCACGTGTGTATGGAAAAGGAGGGAATTGGACTAGGAGTCCAACTCCTCCCCCTTGGTGCGCCCCTAGGGCTTGGAGGGTTGTCCACTATGCCCCTCCACCTATATATAGAGGGGAGGGGGCGCCCCAAGAGGACACACAAGCCCTTGGACCCCCACTCTCTCCCGTTACTTCGTAACTCCTCCGTCTTCGTTGTTTTGGTAGCGCTTGGCCTAGCCATGCCAGAATCACTCCACCACCATCACCTTCACGTTGTCATGCTGTCGGTGATCCCATCTACTTCTCCCCCCTCGCTTGCTAGGTCAAGGAGGAGGAGATGTCATCGAGTTGTACATGTGCTGAACATGGAGGTGTCGTACTTTCGGTACTTCATCGGTCTGGATTGCGTTTGGATCGCGACGAGTACGACTACATCAGCCGCGTGATATAAGCTTACGCTTAATGGTCTATGAGGGTACGTAGACACACTCTCCCCTCTCGTTGATACTCTCCTAGATAGATCTTGAGTGTTCGTAGTTTTTGATTTCCATGTTTCGTTCCCCAACACGAGCAACATGATCGCAAAGGAAATGGTGTGTGATCTCAATATTCTTGGTGCGAGAGTGTTGTATAGGATTCTATGCAATTTTGACTGCACTCTCATCGTCGCACAATATAGGGATCTTCTTGACCTTGATGCCATAATCCTTTAGAATCTTCTTCATCTAAAATAATTGAGTGCAACATGCGCCAGTAACAATATTCGGCCGCAACCGTAGATAGCAAGACACAATTATGCTTCCTTAAAGACCGACATACCAAAGATCTACCAGGAAATGGCATGTCCCCGAAGTAGACTTCTGGTCAACCCGCTCACCTGCTTAATCTGAGTCCGAATACTCAATGAGATCAAACTGTGATCCCTTAGGATACCATAAACCTAAGGTGGGGTGTTGTAAGTGCATCTAGTGCCACCCCTAGTTGGTTTTGGAGTATTGACGACAAACCTGGTTGAGGGACTAATGTGTTTGTGAGAATTGCAGGATAGCACAGGTAGTAGTCCCTCATTGATTCGGTTTACCTACCGGAGATGACCCCTAAAAATGTATGAAGACATTGAAGACAATGGTGGTATGTGAATATATTCACATTGAAGACTATGACAAGAGAAGGCATTGCGTGAAGACTATGGAGCGCGAAGACTTAGCTGTTTCGTTGTTTCCTTTTCTTCTTTGTTGAGTCGTAGGAACCACCGTACTGTTAAGTGGGGTCCCGATGAACAAAGTCACAGGATCAAGTGATGCTCAACCAAATCCTATGTCTTCGAGCGAAGACAATGAGAGCAAATCTTATCCAGAGTTGGATGAGTCAGCTTTACTTGTAGCCCAAGTCAAGCTATCGCGTGTGTTTGAAATCTGACCGTTGGAACACGTGTCAGTTCCTTAGTGACCCAGGGTCATTTCGGACAAATCAGGTCGGGTTGCCTAGTGTCTATAAATAGCCCACCCCCTACACCATAAATTGGTGGCTGCTCAGAGTTAGTGCACGGCTTTTGTCGTTTGAGAGCAACCCACCTCCGAAGCTTTTTGAGAGAGAGAAATCCTTGCGAGGACAAAGCCCAAACACCACGAGCCAAAGAGTGTTAGGCATCATCAAGTCTTTACGTCTGCGTGACTCAAGACTTGTTACACTTGAGGACTGTGAATCCTCCGGCCAGGTTAGGCGTCGCGTTACGAGCATCCAAGAGTCATTGTGGATCGCCGTGAACGAAGTCTGTGGAAGGTTTGGAAGTCTACCTTGAAGACTTACCAGAGTGGTTGGGCAAGGACTGGGTGTCCTTAGCTCAAGGGAATATACAAGAAGCGGTCTTCGAGTTGAATCTCAGCCTCCCTAACTGCATACATACCGTCACACAAAGAATCGAACTGGTCCAACAAATCATGTGTCCTCAACAAGTGACTGGTTCTATCCTGTCCCTCTCCTTACTTACAGTTTGTCTTCGTGAAGTCATTGCCTGTTTGCTTTACCTATTTGTCTTCACTGTGTGACTACTACCGTTGTTTGGCTTCATACCATCTTCCATCCTGATCTTTACTACCTAGCTGCTATTAGTCTTCATACTTTCACTTCATTGAATACTTGACTATGGCTTGCCTAGTGTAGTCTACCTTCCGCTGCATATCAATAGGTTCATTTCTATTGTTTGTCTTTGAAACTCTCATGTTTCGAAGACTTTCATAAAAATCGCCTATTCACCCCCCCTCTAGTCGATAACTAGCACTTTCAGTTGGTATCAGAGCAAGGTACTCCCTTGTTCTGTGTGATTCGGTTTAACCACCTGGAGTTTTAGCTATGTCGACTGCAGGGATAACCAAAGTCTCCGCTGCTTGCCCCGTCTTCGATGGAACTAAATATCCCTACTGGAAGAATAAGATGCGCGTGCATATTGAAGCCATTGATGTCGACCTCTGGTATGTCGTCAAAAATGGCGTTCCCAAGACTGGTGAAGGTGTCACCCCTGCTGATGTCAAGAAGTTCATTCAACTGGATTCTACTGCCAAGAACATCATCTCGTGGTCATCTCGACCAAAGGACAAGTATGGCCGTGTGAGTGCTCTCGAAACGCCGAAACTAGTTTGGGACTGGCTCTCCAAGGTCAACGAAGGCGTCTCAACCCAGAGAGATCAAAGGATCAGTGTTCTTCGCAACCTCTTCAACCGCTTCAAGAGAAACGACAATGAGAATGTCCAGCTCACATTTGATCGGCTCACTGACATCACAAATGAGCTTCGTGCTCTCGGTGCCACTGAGATCACCAAGCATGAAATCGTCAAGACACTACTGAGATCACTTGACAGCTCGTTCGACACCCTTTCCCTCATGATACAAGAACGCCCTGACTTCAGGACACTCGTGGAGGAAATATGCCCTAGAGGCAATAATAAAGTTATTATTTATTTCCTTATATCATGATAAATGTTTATTATTCATGCTAGAATTGTATTAACCGGAAACATAATACATGTGTGAATACATAGACAAACAGATTGTCACTAGTATGCCTCTACTTGACTAGCTCGTTGATCAAAGATGGTTATGTTTCCTAACCATAGACATGAGTTGTCATTTGATTAACGGATCACATCATTAGGAGAATGATGTGATTGACTTGACCCATTCCGTTAGCTTAGCACTCGATCGTTTAGTATGTTGCTATTGCTTTCTTCATGACTTATACATGTTCCTATGACTATGAGATTATGCAACTCCCGTTTACTGGAGGAACACTTTGTGTGCTACCAAACGTCACAACGTAACTGGGTGATTATAAAGGAGCTCTACAGGTGTATCCGAAGGTACATGTTGGGTTGGCGTATTTCGAGATTAGGGTTTGTCACTCCGATTGTCGGAGAGGTATCTCTGGGCCCTCTCGGTAATGCACATCACTTAAGCCTTGCAAGCATAGCAACTAATGAGTTAGTTGCGGGATGATGTATTACGGAACGAGTAAAGAGACTTGTCGGTAACGAGATTGAACTAGGTATTGAGATACCGACGATCGAATCTCGGGCAAGTAACATACCGATGACAAAGGGAACAATGTATGTTGTTATGCGGTTTGACCGATAAAGATCTTCGTAGAATATGTAGGAGCCAATATGAGCATCCAGGTTCCGCTTATTGGTTATTGACCAGAAACGTGTTTCGGTCATGTCTACATAGTTCTCGAACCCGTAGGGTCCGCACGCTTAAGGTTTCATGATGAGTTTATTATGAGTTTATGAGTTTTGATGTACCGAAGGAGTTCGGAGTCCCGGATGAGATCGGGGACATGACGAGGAGTCTCGAAATGGTCAAGACGTAAAGATCGATATATTGGACGATTATATTCGGACTTCGGAAAGGTTCTGAGTGATTCGGGTATTTTTGGGCCATACAGGAATAGAGGAGAGAGGCCAAAAGGAAGGAGGCATGCGCCCCCCCCTCTGGTCCGAATTGGACAAGGGGTGCAGCCCCCTTTTCCTTCTCCCTCTCCTCATCTTTCCTTCTCTCCTACTCCAACAAGGAAAGGAGGAGTCCATCACCGGTGGGAGTAGGACTCCCCCTTGGCGCCCTCCTCCTTGGTCGGCCGCCTCCCCTTGCTCCTTTATATACGGGCGGGGGGCACCCCAGACACAACATTGATCTGCTTTGATCTTTTAGCCGTGTGCGGTGCCCCCCTCCACCATAGTCCATCTCGATAATACTGTAGTGGTGCTTAGGCGAAGCCCTGCATCGGTAGAACATCAACATCGTCACCACACCGTCATGCTGACGAAACTCTCCCTCAACACTCGGCTGGATCGGAGTACGAGGGACGTCATCGGGCTGAACATGTGCTGAACTCGGAGGTGTCGTGCGTTCGGTACTTGACCGGTCGGATCGTGAAGACGTACGACTACATCAACCGCGTTGTGCTAACGCTTCCGCTTTCTGTCTACGAGGGTGCGTGGACAACACTCTCCCCTCTCGTTGCTATGCATCACCATGATCTTGCGTGTGCGTAGGATTTTTTTTGAAATTACTACGTTCCCCAACAAAGGGCATCCGAGCCTGGTTTTATGCGTAGATGTCATATGCACGAGTAGAACACAAGTGAGTTGTGGGCGATATAAGTCATACCGCTTACCAAAGATGTCATACTTTGGTTCGGGCGGTATCTGAGATGAAGCGGCCCGGACCGACATTACGCGTACGCTTACGCGAGACTGGTTTCACCGTTGCGAGCACTCGTTGCTTAATGGTGACCGGCGGGTGTCTGTCTCTCTCACTTCAGTTGAACCGAGTGTGGCTACGCCTGGTCCTTGCGAAGGTTGAAACAACACCAACTTAACAAACTATCGTTGTCATTTTGATGCGTAGGTAAGAACAGTTCTTGCTAAAGCCCGTAGCAGCCACGTAAAACTTGCAACAACAAAGTAGAGGATGTCTAACTTGTTTTTGCAGGGCATGTTGTGATGTGATATGGTCAAGACATGATGCTAAATTTTATTATATGAGATGATCATGTTTTTTAACCAAGTTATCGGCAACTGGCAGGAGCCATATGGTTGTCGCTTTATTGTATACAATGCAATCGCCCTGTAATGCTTTACTTTATCTCTAAGCGGTAGCGATAGTCGTAGAAGCATAAGATTGGCGAGATGACAACGATGCTACGATGGAGATCAAGGTGTCGCGCTAGTGACGATGGTGATCATGACGGTGCTTCAGAGATGGAGATCACAAGCACAAGATGATGATGGCCATATCATATCGCTTATATTGATTGCATGTGATGTTTATTTTTTATGCATCTTATCTTGCTTTGATTGACGGTAGCATTATAAGATGATCCCTCACTAAATTATCAAAGTATAAGTGTTCTCCCTGAGTATGCAGCGTTGCGAAAGTTCTTCGTCTTTGAGACACCACGTGATGATCGGGTGTGATAGGCTCTACGTTCAAATACAACGGTGCAAAATAGTTGCACACGCGGAATACTCGTGTTAAACTTGACGAGCCTAGCATATAACAGATATGGCCTCGGAACACGGAGACCGAAAGGTCGAACGTGAATCATATAGTAGATATGATCAACATAGTGATGATCACCGTTGAAACTACTTCATCTCACGTGATGATCGGACATGGTTTAGTTGATATGGATCACGTGATCACTTAGAGGATTAGAGGGATGTCTATCTAAGTGGGAGTTCTTAAGTAATATGATTAATTGAACTTTAATTTATCATGAACTTAGTCCCGTAGTATTAGCATATCTATGTTGTAGATCAATAGCTCGCGTTGTTGCTCCCCGTTTATATTTTGATATGTTCCTAGAGAAAAATAAGTTGAAAATGTTAGTAGCAATGATGCGGACTTGGTCCGTGATCTGAGGATAAACCTCATTGCTGAACAGAAGAATTATGTCCTTGATGCACCGCTAGGTGACAGATGCAGACGTTATGAACGTTTGGCTAGCCCAATATGATGACTACTTGATAGTTTAGTGCGCCATGCTTAACGGCTTAGAATCGGGACTTCAAAGACGTTTTGAATGTCATGGACCATATGATATGTTCCAGGAGTTGAAGTTAATATTTCAAGCAAATACCCAAGTTGAGAGATATGAAGTCTCCAACAAGTTCTATAGCTAAAAAGATGGAGGAGAATAGCTCAAGCAGTGAGCATGTGCTCAGATTGTCTGGGTACTACAATCACTTGAATCAAGTGGGAGTTAATCTTCCAGATAAGATAGTGATTGATAGAGTTCTCTAGTCACTATCACCAAGTTACTAGAACTTCGTGATGAACTATAATATGTAAGGGATAACGGAAACGATTCCCAAGCTCTTCGTGATGCTGAAATTGACGAAGGTAGAAATCAAGAAAAACATCAAGTGTTGATGGTTGACAAGACCACTAGTTTCAAGAAAAGGGCAAAGGGAAGAAGGGGAACTTCAAGAAGAACGGCAAGTGAGTTGCTGCTCAAGTGGAGAAGCCCAAGTCTGGACCTAAGCCTGAGACTGAGTGCTTCTCCGCAAAGGAACTGGTCACTGGAAGCGGAACTGCCCCAAGTATTTGGCGGATAAGAAGGATGGAAAAGTGAACAAAGGTATATTTGATATACATGTTATTGTTGTGTACTTTACTAGTGTTTATAGCAACCCCTCAGTATTTGATACTAGTTCAGTTGCTAAGATTATTAACTCAAACGGAGTTGCGTATCAAATGAGACTTGTTAAGTGTGAAGTGACGATGTGTGTTGGAAGTGGTTCCAAGATTGATATGATCATCATCGCAGACTCCCTATACTTTCGGGATAAGTATTGAACCTAAATAAGTGTTATTTGGTGTTTGCGTTGAGCATGAATATGATTTGATCATGTTTATTGCAATACGGTTATTCATTTAAGTTAGAGAACAATTATTGTTCTGTTTACATGAATACAAACCTTCTATGGTCATACACACCAACGAAAATGGTTTGTTGGATCTCGATCGTAGTGATACACATATTCATAATATTGAAGCCAAAATATGCAAAGTTAATAATGATAGTGTAACTTATTTGTGGCACTGTCGTTTAGGTCATATTGGTGTAAAGCGCATGAAGAAACTCCATGCTGATGGGATTTTGGAATCACTTGATTATGAATCACTTGATGCTTAAGTAACCATGCCTTATGGGCAAGATGACTAAAATTCCGCTTCTCCGAACAATGGAGCGAGCAACAGATTTGTTGGAAATAATACATCTTGATGTATGCAGTCCGATGAGTGTTGATGCTCATGGCGTGTATCATTATTTTCTGACCTTCACAAATGATTTGAGCAGATATGGGTATATCTACTTGATGAAACACAAGTCTGAAACATTTAAAAAGTTCAAAGAATTTCAGAGTGAAGTGGAGAATCATCGTAACAAGAAAATAAAAGTTCCTAAGATATGATCGCAGAGGTAAAATATTTGAGTTATGAGTTTGGCATTCAGCTCAAACAATGTGAAATAGTTTCAATACTCACGCCACCTGGAACACCACAGTGTAATGGTGTGTCCGAACATCATAACTGCACTTTATTAGATATGGTGCGATCTATGATGTCTCTTATCGATTTACCACTATCATTTTGGGATTATGCATTAGAGACAGCTGCATTCACATTAAATAGGGCACCATCTAAATCCGTTGAGACGACACCGTATGAACTATGGTTTAGCAATAAACCTAAGCTGTCGTTTCTTCAAGTTTGGAGTTGCGATGCTTATGTGAAAAAGTTTCATCCTGATAAGCTCGAACCCAAATCGGAGAAATGCGTCTTCATAGGATACCCAAAGGAGACTGTTGGGTACACCTTCTATCACAGACCCGAAGGCAAATTCGTTGCTAACAATGGATCCTTTCTAGAGAAGGAGTTTCTCTCGAAAGAAGTGAGTGGGAGAAAAGTGGAACGTGATAAGGTAATTGTTCCTTCTCCCGAGGAAAATAGTTCATCACAGAAATCAGTTCCAGTGATGTCTACACCAACAAGAGAGGAAGTTAATGATGATGATCATGAAACTTCGGATCAAGTTACTACAGAACTTCGTAGGTCAACCAGAGCATGATCCGCACCAGAGTAGTACGGTAATCCTGTTCTGGAGGTCATGTTATTTGACCATGACGAACCTACGAACTATGAAGAAGCGATGGTGGGCCCAGATTCCGCGAAATGGCTTGAGGCCATGAAATCTGAGATGAGATCCATGTATGAGAACAAAGTATGGACTTGATTGACTTGCCCAATGATCGGCGAGCCATTGAGATTAAATGGATCTTCAAGAGAAAGACAAATGCTGATAGTAGTGTTACTATATACAAAGCTAGAATTGTCGCAAAAGGTTTTCGACAAGTTCAAGGTGTTGACTACGATAAGAGTTTCTCACTCGTATCTATGCTTAAGTCTATCCGGATCATGTTAGCAATTGCCGCATTTTATGAAATCTGGCAAATGGATAAACAAAACTGCATTCCTTAATGGATTTATTAAAGAAGAGTTGTATATGATGCAACCAGAAGGTTTTGTCAATCCTAAAGGTGTTAACAAAATATGCAAGCTCCAACGATCCATCTATGGACTGGTGCAAGCATCTCGGAATTGGAATATACACTTTGATGAGTTGATCAAAGCATATAGTTTTATACAGACTTACGGTGAAGCCTGTATTTACAAGAAAGTGAGTGCGAGCACTACAACCTTTCTGATAAGTATATGTGAATGACATATTGTTGATCGGAAATAATGTAGAATTTTCTGAAAAGCATAAAGGAGTATTTGAAAGGAGTTTTTCAAAGAAAGACCTCGGTGGAGCTGCTTACATATTGAGCATCAAGATCTATAGAGATAGATCAAGACGCTTGATAAGATTTTCAATGAGTACATACCTTGACAAGATTTTGAAGTAGTTCAAAATGGAACAGTCAAGGAAAGAGTTCTTGCCTGTGTTACAAGGTGTGAGATTGAGTAAGACTCAAAACCCGAGCACGGCAGAAGATAGAAAGAGAATGAAAGTCATTCCCTATGCCTCAGCCATAGGTTCTATAAAGTATGCCAT
The DNA here is from genome assembly GCA_021605145.1 of Aegilops bicornis. NCBI lineage: Eukaryota > Viridiplantae > Streptophyta > Magnoliopsida > Poales > Poaceae > Aegilops > Aegilops bicornis. The sequence continues at coordinate 291,886,291 of CM038672.1, read as the reverse complement.
GTTAGGTACTGATCTATTGCATACCCTACCACTAAGTTTGGCAAGGAGTGCAATAGTGATCTAGGAGTAGATCAATGGACAGCGGTCAAAATTATCCTTAGTGGAATAAGGATATGTTTCTCGATTATGGAAGTGACAAAAGGTTCGTCGTAAAGGGTTACGTCGATGCAAGTTTTGACACTAATCTAGATGACTCTAAGTCTCGGTCTAGATACATATTGAAAGTGGGAGCAATTAGCTAGAGTAGCTCCGCAAGAGCATTGTAGACATAGAAATTTGCAAAATACTTACGGATCTGAATGTGACGTAATCTGCTGACTAAAATTATCTCACAAGAAAAACAAGATCACACCTTAGTACTCTTTGGGTGTTAATCACATAGCAATGTGAACTAGATTATCGACTCTAGTAAACCCTTTGGGTGTTGGTCACATGTCGATGTGAACTATGGGTGTTAACCACATATAGATGTGAACTATTGATGTTAAATCACATGATGATGTGAACTAGATTATTGACTCTAGTGCAAGTGGGAGACTGAGGAAATATGCCCTAGAGGCAATAATAAAGTTATTATTTATTTCCTTATATCATGATAAATGTTTATTATTCATGCTAGAATTGTATTAACCGGAAACATAATACATGTGTGAATACATAGACAAACAGATTGTCACTAGTATGCCTCTACTTGACTAGCTCGTTGATCAAAGATGGTTATCTTTCCTAACCATAGACATGATTGTCATTTGATTAACGGGATCACATCATTAGGAGAATGATGTGATTGACTTGACCCATTCCGTTAGCTTAGCACTCGATCGTTTAGTATGTTACTATTGCTTTCTTCATGACTTATACATGTTCCTATGACTATGAGATTATGCAACTCCCGTTTACCGGAGGAACACTTTGTGTGCTACCAAACATCACAACGTAACTGGGTGATTATAAAGGAGCTCTACAGGTGTCTCTGAAGGTACATGTTGGGTTGGCGTATTTCGAGATTAGGATTTGTCACTCCGATTGTCGGAGAGGTATCTCTGGGCCTTCTCGGTAATGCACATCGCTTAAGCGTTGCAAGCATAGCAACTAATGAGTTAGTTGCGGGATGATGTATTACGGAACGAGTAAAGAGACTTGTCGGTAACGAGATTGAACTAGGTATTGAGATACCGACGATCGAATCTCGGGCAAGTAACATACCGATGACAAAGGGAACAACGTATGTTGTTATGCCGCTTTAATCGATAAAGATCTTCGTAGAATATGTAGGAGCCAATATGAGCATCCGTGTTCCGCTTATTGGTTATTGACCGGAAACGTGTTTTCGTAATGTCTACATAGTTTTCGAACCCGTAGTGTCCGCACGCTTAAGGTTTCGATGACAGTTTTATTATGAGTTTATGAGTTTTGATGTACCGAAGGAGTTCGGAGTCCCGGATGAGATCGGGGACATGACGAGGAGTCTCGAAATGGTCGAGACGTAAAGGTCGATATATTCGATGACTATATTCGGACTTCGGAAAGGTTCCGAGTGATTCGGGTATTTTTCGGAGTACTGGAGAGTTACGGGAATTCGCCGAGGAGTATATTGGCCTTATTGGGCCATACAGGAATAGAGGAGAGAGGCCAAAAGGAAGGAGGCCTGCGCCCCCCCTCTGGTGCGAATTGGACAACGGGTGCAGCCCCCTTTTCCTTCTCCCTCTCCTCATCTTTCCTTCTCTCCTACTCCAACAAGGAAAGGAGGAGTCCTACTCCCGGTGGGAGTAGGACTCCCCCCTTGGCGCGCCCTCCTCCTTGGCCGGCCGCCTCCCCCCTTGCTCCTTTATATACGGGGGCAGGGGGCATCCCAGAGACACAACATTGATCTGTTTGATCTTTTAGCCGTGTGCGGTGCCCCCCTCTATCATAGTCCACCTCGATAACACTGTAGTGGTGCTTAGGCGAAGCCCTGCGTCGGTAGAACATCAACATCGTCACCACACCGTCGTGCTGACGAAACTCTCTCTCAACACTCGGCTGGATCGGAGTACGAGGGACGTCATCAGGCTGAACGTGTGCTGAACTCGGAGGTGCCGTGCGTTCGGTACTTGATCGGTCGGATCGTGAAGACGTACGACTACATCAACCGCTAGCAGTTAACGCTTCCGCTTTCGGTCTATGAGGGTACGTGGACAACACTCTCCCCTCTCGTTGCTATGCATCACCATGATCTTGCGTGTGCGTAGGATTTTTTTTTGAAATTACTACGTTCCCCAACAACTCGATCTGTCTGATATACTTGAGAGGCTCAACACACATGAGTTCCAGCTATCTGAGAAAAGAGATATCTATGGTCCAAACTATGGTCGAACTCGTGCTTTGAAGGCAAAAGTTGTTTCCTCATCTGAAGAAGAATCATTGCAGCCTGATGATCCTGAAGACATTGGAAAGGAACTTGCTATGCTTGTGAAGAAGTTCCAGAAGTTCACTAAGAAGAAGGGCTTCAGAAAGTTCTCACGGTCCAGCTCAAGAAATGATGAAGCTTCCACTCATGACTACAAGAAGAGAACATGTCACAAGTGCAGGAAACCTGGACACTACATCTCTGAGTGTCCACAGTGAGACAATGAGAACAAGAAGAAGAAGAAGAAGAAGAAGAAGAAGAGCAAAGAATATGATTCTGATGACAAGAAGAAGAAGAAATCCTCAAAGTCTTCTTCCAAGTCCTCATACAAGTCTTCATCTCACAAGAAGAGCTCATCTGGCAAGGCTCGTGCTTTTGTCGGCAAGGAGGTGGATTCAGAGGAGGAGTCTGCTTCTTAGGAGGCGGAGGTGGAGTCTGAGGAGGAGTCCGACCTTCGCGTTGCAAGTCTGGCTCTAGCTACAGCCTACGTTGCCAAGTCAATCTTCAACACTGAAGACAATGGCTCCGTCACCAACGCTGAAGCTAACGACAAGGACGACTCTGCTCCCACCTACTGCTTCATGGCACATGGTGCCAAGGTAAAATCACGCGATGCTTACTTTCAAACATCAAGTGAAGATGACTCTGATTGTGAATCCAAAACCAGCTACAAAACACTTGCTAAGATTGCAACTGAACAACAGAAAGCTATGGAACATACTCAAAAACTGTTAGACAAAAGCAATGACCTGTTGGATGCTGAAATGACCCGTTCTCGGTCCTTAATTGAAGACATAAAAATCTTCATGTTAAGTACCAGGAACTTTAAAGTCGTCATGAAACGCTCTCAACCACTCATGAAAAGCTCTCCTATGATTATCTTCAAAGAAAGCAAGAGCTTGAGAAATTGAGAGCAGCTCATGAAGATCTTCAAAAAGAGAATGAGTCACTTCGCGCTCAACAGATCAGTTCCGCTTAGGAAGGATTTGAACCACCTTGTCTAAAATGCCATGAGCATGATAACGGTACTTCTGTTGTTGAATGTTCTCATCGCTCATCAAGTAATATCTTCAATCACTGATGTGGTAACTAACCCTCCGTGGAGGATACCACTACTATTGTTGATGAAAATGCTAGGTTGAAGACATTGCTTGAAACAGGATGTACAAAAGTCTCAAAGGGCATCGATTAATCGTATGCGATGTCCTCAAAGCGATTCGAACCGAAACCCTAGGAAAGAGGGTGTTGGGTTCGAGAGGAAAATGAATGTTGATGGCTCCTACCGAAGCCCGAAAGCAAGACTCCAAACCACATGGCTTGGTCGAAGGGACCTTCAGTGGATCCATCCACCTTATCCGCTTCACTTGTGCTAACCTCGTTATCATTGATGAATCATTTGATGCAAACTATAAACTGTTTAAGAATCGTAATGGTGAAGTGTTTGCCGTATATTGGTACTAACTGCAGGAATGGGCCACCTATGAAGAAGATCTGGGTTCCCAAAAGTTGTCTCGAGAATCTTCCCGTGAATGTCATCATGACACCACCAAGAAGACAAATCCTGCACCAAAGGCTTCATATGGTCCAAAGGCTTTACATGCATGCAGGACTCACCTGAGTCACCATAACGCCAATGTTTTGCAGGGAAACCATACTCAGACTTATGAATTTGAGTGTGTTTCTTCAAACCGCTATGTTCATAAAACTAAGAACTATTCTACTTATTCATATGAGTACTATTCACCTCCTGCAAGGCTATTTGCTAGGGCTTCAAAGCCGAAGTTCTCAGATGCTGCACTTAGACTCATTGCTTCTAAGCCACCCCTGAAGATGTGGGTGGTTAAGAAGAATTAACTTTCTTTTGCAGGGAAAGGTCTCCAGTCGAAAATCAAAGGCGTCTAATGCTATTGCTGGGGACCTAAAACATATTGTAAGGCGCAAGATCAAATGCCCAAATGGTCTCACTATGTATTTTGTTCCTGAATCATTTGCCAATCATCCTATCAGTCCTAATCTTAATCTGAGCTTTGATAATCCTCTTGCCCGTCAAATGTTTATGCTTCACAATACTCTTGGTGAAGCCTATCCCCCTAACTGTTCTATAGGGTATGACACCTCATGCTTCAGAATGGATTATGGACAGCGGATGCACTAATCATATGACTGGTGATCGAAGTCTTCTCATGGACTCAACCTTACATCCATCTGACAAGAGTCACATCACATTTAATCGACACCGTAAAAGCAAGGTATTGGGTCTAGGTAGAGTTGCAATCTCAAAGGATCAGACATGGATAAAGTGATGCTTGTTGAATCCCTTGGTTTCAACTTAATGTCTGTCTCAATGCTTTGTGACTTGAACATGATTGTGATATTTGGAAAATATAGTTGCCTTGTACTAATGGAATCTGACAAGTCTCTAGTCTTTGAAGGGTACCGGAAAGATGATCTATACATGGTAGATTTCTCAACAGGGCCATAGCTTGTCGTATGCCTTCTTGCAAAAGCTTCAGATTGTTGGCTCTGGCATCGGAGGCTAGGACATGCTGGCATGAGGAACTTACACACTCTCACCAAGAAGAAGCATGTCATAGGCATCGAGGGCGTCAAGTTCAAGAAGGATCACTTGTGCGGTGCCTGCGAAAGTCGGAAAGATGACTAGGCCAAGCATCCTCAAGACAATCATGACGACATCGCAACCCTTCGAGCTGCTACACATGGACTTATTTGGCCCTACTCACTACTCTACTCTCACTACTACTGCTTGTCTTTATGGCTTCATCATTGTTGATGATTACTCAATATATACGTGGGTGCACATTATTCTCTACAAGACTGAAGTGTAGGATGTCTTCAGACGCTTCGCCAACCGTGCCATGAACAACTATGGCGTCAAGATCAAGCATATCAGAAGTGACAACGGCACAGAGTTCAAGAACACTGGCCTCGATCTGTACTTGGATACATTAGGCATCACTCATGAGTTCTCAGCTTCGTACACCCCTCAGCAGAATGGCATCGTGGAGCGCAAGAACAGAACCCTCATTGAGATGGCTCGGACAATGCTAGATGAATACAAGACACCAAGGAAGTTCTGGCATGAAGCTATTGATACTGCATGCCATGTCATCAACCGTGTTTATCTTCACAAGCTTCTGAAGAAAACATCTTATGAACTCCTCACTAGTAAGAAGCCAAATGTCAGTTACTTCAGAGTATTTGGTGCTAGGTGCTGGATCAAGAATCCACATCACACTTCAAATTTTGCACCGAAAGCACATGAAGGTTTTATGCTTGGTTACGGAAAGGACTCGCACTCCTACAGAGTCTTCAATCTCTTTCACTATAAAGTGGTTGAAACTGTGGATGTGCGGTTCGATGAGACTAACGGCTCGCAATGAGAGCAGCTGCCAAATGTGCTAGATGAAGTTCCACCCAAAGGAATCCATCAAGCTAATGGGAATCGGAGAAATCATCCCGTCAAGCACATCAAGAGGAACTTATCATTTCGCACCTAATTAACTCAAGACAATGCTCAGCCCAAGACAATCCACCCAACGATGACAATGATCAATAAGAGCAAAATCTTCGCCCGATTCATCCTCGTGTTGCAAATGAAGTACAGGTTGAGAAGATAATTGATAGCATTAATGCGCCTCGTCCACTCACTGCTCAAGAGCAACACAACTAGCAAATTTCTGTGGGCACTTTGCTTTCGTCTCAATATCTGAACCCAACAAAGTTGCTGAAGCCTTCATGGAACCTAAATGGATTCAAGCTATGCAAGAAGAGCTTCAATAGTTCAAGCTGAACGATGTCTGGGAACTTGTCAAGCGTCCTGACCACTGCAAGCACAACATAATAGGCACAAAATGGATATATCGCAACAAACAAGATGAGCATGGTCAAGTTGTCAGAAACAAAGCTCGTCTCGTTGCTCAAGGATACACTCAAGTTGAAGGGATTGACTTCGATGAAACATTCGCCTCCGTGGCTAGGCTTGAAGCTATTCGCATATTGCTAGCATATGCTAACCATCACAACATCTTGTCAGATCAAATGGATGTGAAGAGTGCATTTCTCAACGGCAAGATTGAAGAATAAGTGTATGTTGCACAACCTCCGGCTTTGAAGATCCAAAACATCCCGATATGGTGTACAAGCTAAACAAGGCAATCAGATGGCCTCAAACAAGCCCCTCAAGGCTTGGTATGACACGCCAAAGACTTCCTCAAGGGCAAAGGCTTCAAACCTAGTTCCCTGGATCCCACACTCTTCACGAAGACATATGATGGTGAACTGTTTGTGTGCCAAATATATGTGGATGACATTATCTTCTACCGCACCAACCAGAAATATAGTGATGAGTTTGGACACATGATGCAAGAGCAATATCAGATGTCCATGATGGGTGAGCTAAAGTTCTTCCTTGGTCTTCAAATTCATCAACAAAGAAATGGCATCTTCATATCTCAAGAGAAATACCTCAAAGATTGCCTGAAGAAGTTTGGAATGCAAGACTGCAAAGGTTACACGACGCCAATGCCAACCAAGAGTCATCTGGGTCCTGACGCCAATGGTAAAGAGTTCGATCAAAAGGTATACTGCTACATGATTGGTTCTTTACTTTATTTATGTGCATCTAGGCTAGATATTATGCTTAGTGTTTGCACGTGTGCTCGATTCCAAGCGGCACCAAAGGAATCGCGTCACTTAGCTGTGAAGCAAATTCTTCGATATTTGGCTTACACCCCAACATTAGGATTACGGTATCCAAAGGGCTCAGAATTTGATCTAGGTGGATTCTCGGAAGCTGATTATGCTGGTGACAAGGCGGATCGCAAGTCTACATCAGGCACATGTCACTTTCTAGGACGATCACTTGTCTGTTTGTCTTCAAAGAAGCAGAACTGTGTACCACTCTCCACCGCCGAATCAATACATTGTTGCTGGATCTTGTCAAGGCCAGCTTCTATGGATTAAGCAAACACTCAAGGACTATGGCATCCATCTCAAACAAGTACCACTCTCATCGCGACAACGAAAGCGCCATCAAGATTGCCCACAACCTAGTTCAGCACTCAAGACAAAGCATATTGAAATTCGTCATCACTTTCTCGTAGATCATGTCATGAAGGAAGATATTGATATCATACACGCCAACACCGAAGAGCAATCGCGTATATCTTCACAAAGCCCTTGGATGAGAAAAGGTTTTGCAAGTTATGTGTGAGCTAAATATCTTGGAATCCCCAAATTTCCTGTGATCAGGCACACATCCTAACACTTATGCATGTCGATGACTTAGATGTGCAACACACAAAGTAAAGTATATGTTCAATCAATGAAGACTTACATTCTAAGTGTGAATACATTAACGCGGAATTTGACTTCGGAGCGCCACGATAATTGTGCACCATGTCTGGGTCTAATACTTCCTATACGGTGGGTAACACCACCACCAAATTCTTCTGTTTGAAGTGTTTTCTCATGGCGTTACATTTGCTATGTCTTCGCATTTGGTTTGGCTTCAATTTCAACATGTCTTCTTGATTATCTTCACTATGTTGATTTGGTTGTATTCTGATATATATATATATATATATATATATATATATATATATATATATATATATATATAGATATATACATATATTAGTGTTCTGTCTCTACAAAGATTCACTTATAGCTATGTCTTCTCGTTTGAATCTTTTGACCTAAGTGAATGTGATCGGACCCTAACCTCTCTATGCTTTCTACCTCAAACTCTATCTATCCAAATCATATGCATTTTGTTGAAACTGCCGAATATCTTCTCTGCGTCCTTGTCAGTAGAAGATACAGAGACAAACATTAAATCTGTTTTAAATGCTCAATTCTTATTGCCTGAAACCCGGAGAAGCCAGAACGACCATCCGACAGACTAGGCGGGCGTGGGAACATGGGACATCTCCCAATGTGTTGCATGTTCGCCACGTGTCCCTCAGATATGAACCGCCAGGGGCACCTGCGTAATTGCGCTGTGTCGTCCCTTTCCCTATAAATACCCATCCAATCGCGGTCAAAATCCTTCTTCCACCTCTCCACCTCGACAAACCCTAGCGCCACCGCTAGCTCTCGACGACGCCAGCGATGAAGCGCTTAGCTGTCGCGACCTCTCCGACGCCGTCTTCACGCCGGCCGCGGACATCGTCTTCTCCGCCACCACCGTAGGTGTCCTCCGTCGCCAAGTTAGGGCATGGAAGATCGAACTTCTCGGCCTCATATTCTACTTCGTCTAGCAGTTCATCGTGTGGTGAATTAAAACCCTCTTTTTACCGCCTTTTTGATCCTATAGATTCATCCTTTTTACCAAAAGTGGTTTCTGCCTCCACAAATTTGGATCTATCATGTCTGCATCTCATATAACTAGTATATTCACTTATGCTTCACACATAGTTAGATTCCTCACTTGTACTTATTCTTGGATTCATACAAATCTGGAACCAACTCTCAACATATAAGTGAATGTCTTCGCGCTTATGAGGTCAATGTCTTCTAAACTGATTTATCTTCAAAATCTTCCGAGAATGCATATGACCTCTTCCCCTTCCTCGTGATCTCTAATGCTGTCACAGTACATGTCCGTGGAGAATCCCTTGGTTCTCATAGTATGCATTCATTTGCGTAATTCTTACAAAGATCACATCAACTCTCCCGAAGCGCCTCGTCTGACCTGCAGACGGAAGCCTTTGATGTTGTTGAAGCCACCACCGAACTTCATGGCAACAGAGAAGTCTGCAAGGAAGGGTGGCAGACAGCGCCGTGGGAACACATCAAGAGATTTGCCTCCTGACCTCTATGAGTTGTACAAGACAGATCCAGAGGAGGACTACAATCAATGAAAACCCGAATCCAATGGATTCAAGATATTGGGCGTAACAATGGTAGAAGTACAGGTTCGTGACCTGTGAATATGCCGAGAAGAACGCCATCAAGCGACCCCGGGAGACATCTTGTACAAAAATCTTCCACCCAGTCCAGAGTCAAGCCATTGAACAAGGCTTCTACCCTTGCATGGTATGTGGACCACACCGCAGATGCCGAATTCTTCTTCATTGCTATGGTGTCGGACGATAACTGCTCAAGCTTAACTTCCAGCTTGCCAAGAACTCGCCAAAGAAAACAAGAAGTCGCGATTAGACTTCAATCTGTGCCCTTCGCTTCCTCGTGCCGATGGCACACGCCAAGTCGAACCCAATCTTGTTGGGCCCTTCTACAACCTAGAAGGTCTCATCACTCATATTATGGTTCAAGGGACAGCCGTGGATGAACTCGCAGACGGCGCTTGATTCTCGACGTAAGCACTGCACCACCAAGCCAAAGAAGCTAAAGAAACCTAAAGCTTCAAGCCTTCCCCGCACTAAAAGCTTCATGGGTGAAGCCTTCCGCCATCGCTTCCTCCCGCACCAAGTGTGCAGTCAAGATCTCTCACGCATCTCCAAGTCTGAGAAGAAGAAAAAGAAGCCTATGCACACCACTGGTCCAGCTCTGACCCATGCTGCTGTTCTGAGGAATGAGAATGACGCCATTGATATGTCAAGTGACGACGATCTTGCTGATGACGCTCTTGAGCAGCTGATAAAGAGCAAGCAAGAGGCGGAAATCTTCAATGATTTGCCTCTCTTTGACGTGGAAGTTTTGAACAACTTCATTGATGAGTGGTTTGACACCCCCAATCCCAGCTTTGACAATCTGCAACTTCCCATTGGCCTAAGCGTCTCCTTCCATGGCGCTGCTGTTCTCGAAATGGCTCTTGCTCGTAAAATTGTTGAGTCAAGCACAAGATCGATTATGAAAAGGCTCGCCTAAGAAGCACATGGTCAAGCTCAGCGTGGCAGATGTCCAGAACTTCAAGGTCATGCTGCATGAGCTCAAGGAAGCGTTTCACAAGAAACGTGATGAAACCAAAGGTTCTCGTGAGCGCATGAAGATTCTCGTTGCCAAGTGTGTTCAAGCTTACAATGAAGCTGAGAAGCGCAAGGCACTTGGGCGTCCTGGCATCGACCCTAAGATGGCTGCCAAGCAGAAGAAGAAGCCATCTGTGGACCAAGTTGAACCATCCAGGCGGGAAGAACCTCGCATTGTCTTCCCAGCCAGTATGACAGGTGTGAAGCCTAAGGTCCCCACAGTGGCTTCAGAGCTTCAGAAGACAAGGGCAGCTGAAGCCAAGGCCAGAAAGCGCAAGACCAAGAACACCACTGATGATGCTCCACCCACCAAGAAGCGCAAGACCAAGAAGAGAGATTGGGCTGCTCCCACAGAGCCCCTTGTAGTCGAGCCAATTTCTGTTGCTCGTCCTGAAACTGCACAACAAGAATGTCGAATGATAGTTCATGAGCCTGCTTCCACAGAGGCTCCTGAAGCTGAAGACATTCTAGCTGTTGACCCCACCGCAGCTGAAGACATTGGTCATCATGACAATGTTGAAGATGCTGAAGTCCTTCCTCAGATCGAGCACAACGTGGTATCATTGCCTGTTCTTACAAACAACGAACTCATCAGCATTGGTCGTCCATTGACGCCAATTGCTCCGGATGACTCATGGGCTGATCTCCCACAAGACTCCCCATCAAGCGTAAACACTCACATCCCCCAACTCAAGTCACCACTCCGTGATTGAAGATGAAGACTTTGTGGCCCAACCAACTCCATCTCCACAAGCGCCGCCATCGCTCCAAGTGCTTCGCAAAGGACCAAGGCCACAGGTCCCTCTCGCCAAGTGTTCCGTATGAGAAGAGCGCCAATCCATTTCACGCCAAGTCTTTCCCAAGCCTCTCCAACTGTGAACAACCCCGAGACTGAAGCCAATATGGCTGAAGATATTCCGGCTGCATCAGCCGATGACCAAGAAGAACCAAGAGAAGAAGAAGAATGTGTTGCTACACCCCCCAACCAACCAAGTTGTTCCCGAGGAGGACGTGTCTGACCCTCCTGCTACTCAAGTGGAGGTTAACAACATTGAGGCGACCACCAACACCAACACTGAAGCCAATGACGTTGTCATGGCTGAAGCTAATGTGGCGCCTGAAGTCAATGTGGTGCCCGGCGATAGCACTCAAGTCAATGCCGCACTGATGCCAATCAGCAGCCCAAGCCACTTCCATCGCCTCCGCATCGCCTCCTGTGCCACATACTATCGAGCAAGCATACAACTATGGTCACCGTCACCGCCAGATGGCCTATTCTCGTTCCTCCCGCCGGGCTGGTCTGCAATTTGACTATCATGTCGAGCATGTGCCATAGGTCCGTAAGCCAAAGCCAAGACCGCCTGTGTTTCTGTGCATCGCCACTTCTCCGTGGTCCTTCAATGCGAATGGCTTCATTGGCGACAACACTTTCTTTCATAGCGCCAAGAACCCCTATTCCAAGCCAAGGATTTCATCAGATCGGTTCGAGCTATTAGCGCCAGCTTATTATTCTTGTGATTTGTATGATCAAGGGCGATCTTTCCTCATATGCGCTCTTTGATCAAGCCATTGCTGGATTGCCATGCCTTGAAGAAGCCCTTGACTGCTTTCGTGATGCTGGACTACTGAACTTTGTGATTGATAAGGAGCATTGGAATGAAGAACTTCTGCTTCAATTTTATGCTACCCTCCACATTCACGGATACAACAGGGATCCGATGACTTGGGTCCTTGAGTGGATGACAGGCAATGTCCATCATGAAGCCAAAGCTTTTGACATCATTGAGCTAACCGGCCTGCCTACTCCAGGAGAATTATATGAACCTGGTTGTCGCCTTTCACCGCAATTCTTTGGAGAGTATCTTCCATAAGCCGTGAGCCCAACATGAGCCAAATGCCGAGCATGATGAAGCCTCTCGCCACATGACACCGACACCCAAAGGAGTTCTTTGTCGAAGACCTAGAGTATCTGCCCCGCACTAGTTATCACATCATCAGGCGAACTCTATGGCCTGTCAAAGGACATTCGTCAATAGCAAAACTTGAAGGAGCAATGAAGACTTTGGTCTTTTATATCTTCAACGGCATCAGCTTCAATGCTCAAGACTTCTTTATCACGCTCTGATCTCTTTGGACTGAAGTTCTACGCTCCGTGGGTCATGCGCCTCATCAAGCTACACTCAGCTGTCAACTATCAGCCCTCTGCTCGCAACCATCTGATCTTTCTGCCAGAGGTTGATATGTCAGTTGAAGCCATATACCCAGAGCCTGCCAAGGAGCCTGTTTGTCTTCACAATGCTGATCACCAAAGCTTCACGCAACCCATTGAAGGAGTCCAGGCACGTGTTTATCCTTTGGCTGGCAATACACGCCACCTCACTGTGCTCAAACCGAAGCTACTCGAAAGCACTATTGCTCAAAGGCCTCTAAGCGATCTCGTGTTCTCAATGACCGAGAAGTTCTTGTTGCCCTGCATCAGAAACAGGATAAGCATCACTTCTGGCTGAAGCGGCAGATGCAAAGCCTCTTGGTGGACGTCAATCGCATTCGCAATCTTGCCACCAAGAATGCCTTTGTTACACATGAAACTTGTCGGAGGTCATGGAAGAGTTTGACATTGCTGAGTGCTGAAGCAGATCTTCAAGACGATGGCTTCTCTAAAAGATTCAAGTTTGACTCCACTCCTCCAAGGAATGTTGTCTTGCGTCGAACTTTGTCTCTTGAAGACTCTGATTATTCCTCCTCCGCTGCAACGGTGAATACCAGAGTGATCGATGATCAAGATGATGCTACTTCACCACCTCCAACTTCAGCGCCAGACGACATCGCACCAAGTTCGTCTGCACCGCCAAACCCGGACGCCGACCCTGCATCTTCTCCTACTCCTTCTGGGAACGAGTAGAGGCTCTATGTCTTCAAACCTTTTTGGTCCATACTGACAAAAGGGGGAGAAGCATATGAGTTGATAGTCTTCAAGCGGGTCCATTTGGGCGGTTGCTTTATATTTTGCCTAGTGTTTACAACTCTCGCTTTTGATACATTTGGTACTTTCAGTTGTAACACTTAAACTTGATGGTCGTCTGCTACGTTTTCTGCTATTCTGTGATGTGATGATAAATTCCGCACTTAGTCATTTTGCAGACGTGCATTTTTCATTATGCATGTCATTATCTTTGTTATATCAAATCATGCATGATGAATTGTCTTCATAAGTTGAAGAGGATCTCCACAAGTACAACCTGCCACGTGCATTTGCATTCCAAAAGCAAATTACTTATATGCACATCTTCAGGGGGGAGCCTTTTGCTACTTATGAAGACAATACCTTTATCCTTTACAATTTCACATACTTTTATCCCCGTTGAAAACTTCAACCAGTTTGTCATCAATCACCAAAAAGGGGAGATTGTAAGTGCATCTAGTGCCACCCCTAGCTGGTTTTGGAGTATTGACGACAAACCCGTTGAGGGACTAATGTGTTTGTGAGAATTGCAGGATAACACAGTAGTAGTCCCTCATTGATTCGGGTTTACCTACCGGAGATGACCCCTAAAATGTATGAAGACATTGAAGACAATGGTGGTATGTGAAGATATTCACATTGAAGACTATGACAAGAGAAGGCATTATGTGAAGACTATGGAGCGCCAAGACTTAGCTGTTTCGTTGTTTCCTTTTCTTCTTTGTTGAGTCGTAGGAACCACCGCATCATAAGTGGGGTCCCAAAGTGAACAAAGTCAGCAGGATCAAGTGATGCTCAACCAAATCCTATGTCTTCGAGCGAAGACAATGAGAGCAAATCTTATCCAGAGCTGGATGAGTCAGCTTTACTTGTAGCCCAAGTCAAGCTGCCGCGTGTGTTTGAAATATGACCGTTGGAACAGGTGTCAGTTCCTTAGTGACCCAGGGTCATTTTGAACAAATCAGGTCGGGTTGCCTAGTGGCTATAAATAGCCCACCCCTGCACAATAAATTGGTGGCTGCTCAGAGTTAGTGCACGGCTTTTGTCGTTTGAGAGCAACCCACCTCCGAAGCTTTTGAGAGAGAGACAAATCCTTGCAAGGACAAAGCCCAAACACCCAGAGCCAAAGAGTGGTAGGCATCATCAAGTCTTTCTCGCTCAAGGTGACTCAAGACTTGTTACACTTGAGGATCGTGGAATCCTCCAAACCGTTAGGGCTTCACGTATTGATCATCCAAGAGTCATTGTTGATCGCCGTTGAACGAAGTGTGTGAAGGTTTGGAAGTCTACATTGAAGACTTATCAGAGTGATTGGGCGAGGACCATGTCCTTAGCTCAAGGGGAATAAGGCGAAGACGCCGGTCTTCTTAGTTGAATCTCAGCCTCCCTAACTGACATACAGCTTGTCACAAAGAATCGAACCGGGTCCAATAAATCATGTGTCCTCAACAAGTGACTGGTTCTATCCTCTCCCTCTCCTTACTTACAGTTTGTCTTCGTGAAGTCATTTCTTGTTTGCTTTACCTATTTGTCTTCACTGTGTGACTACTAACGTTGTTTGGCTTCATACCATCTTCCATCCTGATCTTTACTACCTAGCTGCTATTAGTCTTCGTACTTTCACATCATTGAATACTTGACTATGGCTTGCCTAGTGTAGTCTACCTTCCGCTGCATATCAATAGGTTCATTTCTATTGTTTGTCTTCGAAACTCTCCTGTTTTGAAGACTTCCGTAAAAGTCGCCTATTCACCCCCCCCCCTCTAGTCGATAACTAGCACTTTCAGGTGTGAGCCAAATATCTCAGAATACGCTAGGCCGTTTGGTGATGCAATTATTTTGGTGCATATTGGAATTGAGCACACATACAAACACTCAACGTAATGTGAGGTATATGTGCACATAGGTAGAGCAAAGAACCAATCATCGAACAATAAGCTTTCTGATCATAATCTTTGCTGTACATGAAGGAAATATGCCCTAGAGGCAATAATAAAGTTTTTATTTATATTTCCTTATATCATGATAAATGTTTATTATTCATGCTAGAATTGTATTAACCGGAAACTTAGTACATGTGTGAATACATAGACAAAACAGAGTGTCCCTACTATGCCTCTACTTGACTAGCTCGTTAATCAAAGATGGTTATGTTTCCTGACCATAGACATGTGTTGTCATTTGATGAACTGGATCACATCATTAGTGAATGATGTGATGGACAAGACCCATCCGTTAGCTTAGCATAATGATCGTTTAGTTTTATTTCTATTGCTTTCTTCATGACTTATACATGTTCCTCTGACTATGAGATTATGCAACTCCCGAATACCGAAGGAACACCTTATGTGCTATCAAACGTCACAACGTAACTGGTGATTATAAAGATGCTCTACAGGTGTCTCCGAAGGTGTTTGTTGGGATGGCATAGATCGAGATTAGGATTTGTCACTCCAAGTATCGGGGAGGTATCTCTAGGCCCTCTCGGTAATGCACATCATTATAAGCCATGCAAGCAATATGACTAATGAGTTAGTTGTGGGATGACGCATTACGGAATGAGTAAAGAGACTTGCTGGTAACGAGATTGAACTAGGTATGATGATACCGATGATCGAATCTCGGGCAAGTAACATACCGATGACAAAGGGAACAACGTATGTTGTTATGCGGTTTGACCGATAAAGATCTTCATAGAATATGTAGGAGCCAATATGAGAATCCAGGTTCCGCTATTGGTTATTAACCGGAGATGTGTCTCGGTCATGTCTACATAGTTCTCGAACCCGTAGGGTCCACACGCTTAATGTTCGATGACGATTTGTATTATGAGTTATGTGATTTGATGAACTGAAGTTTGTTCAGAGTCCCGGATGAGATCACGGACATGACGGGGAGTCTCGAAATGGTTGAGAGGTAAAGATTCATATATTGGAAGGTTGCATTTGTACATCGGAATGGTTCCGAGTGGTTCGGGCTTTTTTTCGGAGTACCGGGAGGTTACCAGAACCCCCCGAGAGAAGTTATGGGCCTTATGGGCTATAAGAGGGAAGCACACCAGCCCACAAGGGGCTGGTGCGCCCCCCCTTGGGCGGGAGGCCTATTAGTACTAGGAGAAGCCCCCCCCCCCTTTCCTTCTCCTTCTCCCTTCCCCCTTTCCTACTTCGTGTGGGAGGTGGAGTCCTACTAGGACTAGAGAGTCCTAGTAGGACTCCACACCTTGGCGCGCCACCCTAGGGTCGGCTGCCTCTCCCTCTCCCTCCTTTATATATGGAGGCAGGGGGCACCCTAAAGACACACAAATTGATCTTTTAGCCGTGTGCGGTGCCCCCCTCCACAGATACACACCTCGGTCATATCGTCGTAGTGCTTAGGCGAAGCCCTGCACCGGTAACTTCATCATCACCATCACCACGCCATCGTGCTGACGAAACTCTCCGTCGGCCTCAACTGGATCAAGAGTTTGAGGGATGTCACTGAGCTGAACGTGTGCAGATCGCGAAGGTATCGTACATTCGGTACTTGGATCGGTTGGATCCCGAAGACGTTCGACTACATCAATCATAAGCATTAAACGCTCGCCGGGTTCACGAGGGTACGTGGACACACTCTCCCCGCTTGTTGCTATACTTCTCCTAGATAGATCTTGCGTGATCGTAGGAAAAAAAATTAAACACTACGTTCCCCAACAGTGGCATCCGAGCCAGGTCTATGCGTAGATGTTATATGCACGAGTAGAACACAATGAGTTGTGGGCGATAATAGTCATACTGCTTACCAGCATGTCTTACTTTGATTTGGCGGTATTGTTGGATGAAGCGGCCCAGGCCGACATTACATGACCGCGTTCATGAGACTGGTTCTACCGACGTGCTTTGCACACAGGTGGCTAGTGGGTGTCTGTTTCTCCAGCTTTAGTTGAATCGAGTTTGACTACACACGGTCCTTGTTGAAGGTTAAAACAGCACACTTGACGAAAAATCGTTGTGGTTTTGATGCGTAGGTTAGAACGGTTCTTGCTAGAAGCCTGTAGCAGCCACGTAAAACTTGCAACAACAAAGTAGAGGACGTCTAATTTATTTTTGCAAGGCTTGCTGTGATGTGATATGGACAAGACCTGATGATATATAAATTGTTGTATGAGATGATCATGTTTTGTAACAGTTATCGGCAACTGGCAGGAGCCATATGGTTGTCGCTTTATTGTATGAAATGCAATCGCCATGTAATTGCTTTACTTTGTCACTAAGCGGTAGCGATAGTCGTAGAAGCAATAGTTGGCGAGACGACAACGATGCTTCGATGGAGATCAAGGTGTCAAGCCGGTGACGATGGTGATCACGACGGTGCTTTGGAGATGGAGATCAAATGCACAAGATGATGATGGCCATATCATATCACTTATTTGATTGCATGTGATGTTTATCCTTTATGCATCTTATTTTGCTTAGTACGGCGGTAGCATTATAAGATGATCTCTGAATTTGAAGGTATAAGTGTTCTCCCTGAGTATGCACCATTGCTACAGTTAGTCGTGTCGAGACACCACGTGATGATCGGGTGTGATAAGCTCTACATTCACATACAACGGGTGCAATCCAGTTTTGCACGTGCAGAATACTCGGGTTAAACTTGACGAGCCTAGCATATGCAGATATGGCCTTGGAACACTGAGACCGAAAGGTCGAACATGAATCATATAGTAGATATGATCAACATAGAGATGTTCACCATTGAAAACTACTCCATCTCACGTGATGATCGGACATGGTTTAGTTGATATGGATCACATGATCATTTAGATGACTAGAGGGATGTCTATCTAAGTGGGAGTTCTTAAGTAATATTATTAATTGAACTTTAATTTATCATGAACTTAGTCCTGATAGTTTTTGCATATCTATGTTGTAGATCAATATCTCGCATATAGCTCCCCTGTTTTATTTTTGATATGTTCCTAGAGAAAAAAATAAGTTGAAAGATGATAGTAGCAATGATGCGGACTGGGTCCGTGATCTGAGGATTATCCTCATTGCTGCATAGAAGAATTATGTCCTTGATGCACCGCTTGGTGACGGACCTATTGCAGGAGCAGATGCAGATGTTATGAACTTTTGGGAAGCTCGGTATGATGACTACTTGATTGTTTAGTGCGCCATGCTTTACGGCTTAGAATTGGGACTTCAAAGATGTTTTGAACGCCAAGGAGCATATAAGATGTTCCAAGAGCTGAAATTGGTATTTCAGACTCATGCCCGAGTCGAGAGGTATGAGACCTCTGACAAGTATTTTGCCTACAAGATGGAGGAGAATAGCTCAACCAAAGGAGCATGTGCTCAGAATGTCTGAGTACTACAATCGCTTTAATCAAGTGGGAGTTAATCTTCCAGATAAGATAATGATTGACAGAATTCTCTAGTCACTATCACCAAGTTACTGGAACTTCATGATGAACTATAATATGCAAGGGATGACGAAAACGTTTCCTCGAGCTCTTCGCGATGCTGAAATCGGCGAAGGTAGAAATCAAGAAAAGCATCAAGTGTTGATGGTTGACGAGATGACTAGTTTCAAGTAAAAGGGCAAGGGAAAGAAAGGGAACTTCAAGAAGAATGGGAAACAAGTTGCCACTCCCATGAAGAAACCCAAAGCTAGACCCAAGCCTGGAACTCAATGCTTCTACTGCAAAGGAAATGGTCACTGGAAGCGGAACTACCCCAAATACTTGGCGGATAAGAAGGATGGCAAAGTGAACAAAAGTATATATGATATACATGTTATTGATGTGTATTTTACTAGTGCTCATAGTAGCCCCTCGGTATTTGATATTGGTTCAGTTGCTATGATTAGTAACTTGAAACAGGAGTTACAAAATGAACAGAGGCTAGTTGAGGGTGAGGTGACGATGTGTGTTGTAAGTAATTCCAAGGTTGATAAGATCACCATCACACACTCCCTTTACCTTCGGGATTAGTGTTGAACCTAAAATAAATGTTATTTGGTTTTTGCGTTGAGCATAATATGATTGGATCATGTTTATTGCAATACGATTATTCATTTAAGTCAAAGAATAATTGTTATTCTGTTTACATGAATAAAACCTTCTAGGGTCATACACCAAAGGTAAATGGTTTATTGAATCTCGATCGTAGTGATACACATATTCATAATATTGATGCCAAAAGATGCAAAGTTGATAATGATAGTGCAACATACTAGTGGCACTGCCGTTTAGGTCATATTGGTGTAAAGCGATGAAGAAACTCCATGCGGATGGACTTTTGGAATTATGAATCATTTGATGCTTGCGAACCATGCCTCATGGGCAAGATGACTAAGACTCCGTTCTCCGGAACAATGGAGCGAGACACTGACTTATTGCAAATAATACATACCGATGTATGCGGTCTGATGAGTGCTGGGGCTCGCGGCGAGTATCATTATTTTCTGACATTCACAGATGATTTAAGCAGATATGGGTATATCTACTTAATGAAACATAAGTCTGAAACATTTGAAAAGTTCAAAGAATTTCAGAGTGAAGTGGAAAATCATCGTAACAAGAAAATTTCTACAATCTGATCGTGGAGGAGAATATTTGAGTTACGAGTTTGGTCTTCATTTGAAAATGCGGAATAGTTTCGCAACTCACGCTACCCAGAACACCACAACGTAATGGTGTGTCCGAACATCGTAATCGTACTTTACTAGATATGGTGTGATCTATGATGTCTCTTACTGATTTACCGCTATCGTTTTGGGGTTATGCATTAGAGACGGCTGCATTCACATTAAATAGGGCACCATCTAAATCCGTAGAGATGACACCATATGAACTATGGTTTGGCAAGAAACCGAAGTTGTCGTTTCTTAAAGTTTGGGGCTGCGATGCTTATGTGAAAAAGCTTCAACCTAATAAGCTCAAACCCAAATCGGAGAAATGTGTCTTCATAGGATACCCAAAAGAAACTACTGGGTACACCTTCTATCATAGATCCGAAGGCAAGATCTTTGTTGCTAAGAGTGGATCCTTTCTAGAGAAGGAATTTCTCTCCAAAGAAGTGAGTGGGAGGAAAGTAGAACTTGATGAGGTAGTTGTACCTTCTCCCGAATTGGAAAGTAGTTCATCACAGAAATCAGTTCCAGTGATTCCTATACCAATTAGTGAGGAAGCTAATGATGATGATCATGAAACTTCAGATCAAGTTACTACCGAACCTCGTAGGTCAACCAGAGTATGGTCCACAACAGAGTGGTACGATAATCCTTTCTGGAAGTCATGTTACTAGACCATGACGAACCTACGAACTATGAGGAAGCGATGATGAGCCCAGATTCCATGAAATGGCTTGAGGCCATGAAATCTGAGATGGGATCCATGTATGAGAACAAAGTATGGACTTTGATTGACTTGCCCGATGATCGGCGAGCCATTGAGAATAAATGGATCTTCAAGAGGAAGACGGACGCTGATAGTAGTGTTACTATCTACAAAGCTCGACTTGTCGAAAAGGGTTTTTGACAAATTCAAGATGTTGACTACGATGAGATTTTCTCACTGGTATCGATGCTTAAAGTCGGTCCGAATCATGTTAGCAATTGCCACATTTTATGAAATCTGACAAATGGATATCAAAATTGTATTCCTTATTAAAGAAGAGTTGTATATGATACAACCAGAAGGTTTTGTCAATCCTAAAGGTGCTAACAAAATGTGCAAGCTCTGGCGATCCATCTATGGACTGGTGCAAGCATCTCGGAGTTGGAATATACGCTTTGATAAGTTGATCAAAGCATATAGTTTTATACAGACTTGCGGTGAAGCCTGTATTTATAAGAAAGTGAGTGGGAGCACTACAGCCTTTCTGATAAGTATATGTGAATGACATATTGTTGATCGAAAATGATGTAGAATTTTTTGGAAAGCATAAAGGAGTGTTTGAAAGGAGTTTTTCAAAGAAATACCTTGGTGAAGCTGCTTACATATTAGGCATCAAGATCTATAGAGATAGATCAAGACACTTGATAAGATTTTTCAATAAGTACATACCTTGACAAGGTTTTTGAAGTAGTTCAAAATGGAACAGTCAAAGAAGGAATTCTTGCCTGTGTTGCAAGGTGTAAAGTTGAGTAAGACGCAAAACACGACCATGGCAGAAAATAGAAAGAGAATGAAAATCATTCCCTATGACTCAGCCATAGGTTCTATAAAGTATTCTATGTTGTGTACCTTGCCATGAGTTTGGCAAGGGGGTACGATATTGATCCAGGAGTGGATCACTTGACAGCGGTCAAAATTATCCTTAGAAGACTAAGGAGATATTTCTCGGTTATGGAGGTGATAAAGAGTTCGTCGTAAAGAGTTAAGCCGATGCAAGCTTTTACACCGATCCGGATGACTCCGAGTCTCAATCTGGATACATATTGAAACTGGGAGCAATTAGCTAGAGTAGCTCCATGCAGAGCATTGTAGACATAGAAAATTTGCAAAATACATACGGCTCTGAATGTGATAGACCCATTGACTAAGCTTCTCTCACAAGCAAAACATGATCACACCTTAGTACTCTTTGGGTGTTAATCACATAGCGATGTGAACTAGATTATTGACTCTAGTAAAACCCTTTGGGTATTAGTCACATGGCGATGTGAACTAATCACATGGTGATGTGAACTATTGATGTTAAATCACATGACGATGTGAACTAGATTATTGACTCTAGTGCAAGTGGGAGACTAAAGGAAATATGCCCTAGAGGCAATAATAAATTTGTTATTTATATTTCCTTATATCATGATAAATGTTTATTATTCGTGCTAGAATTTTATTAACCGGAAACTTAGTACATGTGTGAATACATAAACAAAACAGAGTGTCCCTAGTATGCCTCTACTTGACTAGCTCGTTAATCAAAGATGGTTATGTTTCCTGACCATAGACATGTGTTGTCATTTGATGAATGGGATCAAATCATTAGAGAATGATGTGATGGACAAGACCCATCTATTAGCTTAGCATAATGATCGTTTAGTTTTATTGCTATTGCTTTCCTCATGACTTATACATGTTCCTCTGACTATGAGATTTTGCAACTCCCGAATACCGGAGGAACACCTTGTGCTATCAAACGTCACAACGTAACTGGGTGGTCATAAAGATGCTCTACAGGTGTCTCCGAAGGTGTTTGTTGGGTTGGCATAGATCGAGATTAGGATTTGTCACTCCAAGTATCGGAGAGGTATCTCTGGGCCCTCTCGGTAATGCACATCACTATAAGCCTTGCAAACAATATGACTAATGAGTTAGTTGCGGGATGTTGCATTACGGAACGAGTAAATATACTTGCCGGTAACGAGATTGAACTAGGTATGGTGATACCGATGATCGAATCTCGGGCAAGTAACATACCGATGACAAAGGTAACAACATATGTTGTTATGCGGTTTGACCGATAAAGATCTTCGTAGAATATGTAGGAGCCAATATGAGCATCCAGATTCCGCTATTGGTTATTGACCGGAGATGTGTCTCGGTCATGTCTACATAGTTCTCGAACCCGTAGGGTCTGCACGATTAACGTTCGATGACGATTTGTATTATGAATTATGTGATTTGACATACCGAAGTTTGTTCGGAGTCCCAGACGAGATCACGGACATCATGAGGAGTCTCGAAATGGTCGAGAGGTAAAGATTCATATATTGGAAGGTTGCATTTGGACATCAGAATGGTTCCGAGTGGTTCGGGCATTTTTCCGGAGTACCGGGAGGTTACCGGGACCCCCGGGAGAAGTTATGGGCCTTATGGGCCATAAGAGGGAAGCACACCAGCCCACAAGGGGCTGGTGCGCCCCCCCTTGGGCAGGAGGCCGATTAGGACTAGGAGAAGGGGGCCGTGCCCCCCCCCCCCTCTCCTTCTCCTTCTCCCTTCCCCTTTCCTACTCCGTGTGGGGGGTGGAATCCTACTAGGACTACGGAGTCCTAGTAGGACACCACACCTTGGCGCACCCCCCAAGGTCCGGCTGCCTCTCCCTCTCCCTCCTTTATATACGGAGGCAGGGGCACCCCAAAGACACACAAGTTGATCTTTTAGCCATGTGTGGTGCCCCCTCCACAGATACACACCTCGGTCATATCGTCGTAGTGCTTAGGCGAAACCTTGCGCCAATAACTTCATCATCACCATCACCACGTCGTCGTGCTGAAGAAACTCTCCCTCGGCCTCAACTGGATCAAGAGTTCGAGGGACGTCACTGAGCTGAACGTGTGCAGATTGCGGAGGTGTCGTACGTTCGGTACTTGGATCGGTTGGATCGCGAAGACGTTCGACTACATCAATCAAGCATTAAACGCTTCCGCTTTCGGTCTACGAGGGTACGTGGACACACTCTCCCCACTCATTGCTATAATTCTCCTAGATAGATCTTGTGTGATCGTAGGCAAAAAAAATTAAATACTACGTTCCCCAACAGTACACATCAGCATCTAGCTAACCATTCGTAGGCATAGGAGTTTTGTGGCGCTTATGACTGCAATCTTGCATTTTGAACTTCTTTAGATTGTCTCTCAGATATTTCTCTTGAGAGATGAAAATGCCATTGTCATGTTGATGAATTGCAGTCTGAGAAAGAACTTGAGTTCACCCCTCATAAACATTTGGTATTTCTCGGACATCATTCGCCTGAATTCCATGCCGGAAGCAATGTTAGTACAGCCAAAAATAATGTCATACACATATATTTGACACACGAATAGATCACCATTAATAGCACATGTGAATAGAGTGGAATCAATGGATCCTAGCTTGAACCCTTTTTCAAGAAGAAACTTCTTCAGAGTGTCATCCTGATAGAGGCGAGGGTGTCCCGATCTTTCGATGAGATGATAACTATCGATTTGGTGGAGACGACTTTGACGATACGACTACAAACATGCACGACGTTGCGCCTTAGCAATCGCTAAACCAACTCCGAGAGGTTATTGACCACGCTGGAGCACGATCAACCTGACCACGAAGGTCTATTCCTGCAAGCAATCGAAGAACAAGCAAGAATATGATAAAGCAATATGAATATTGCGAATATATATGAAGTATTGATAATGGTGGGGATCCGTAAGCGGTCTTGGTCTGGTCGTTGGACACAAATGAAGTACACGAAGTTGCAATGGCTAACTTTTAACTAAACAAATCCCAAGGAAAAAGCTACTAGATGGATCTACTTATATAGGAGCAAGGGGTGGCGGCCAAGGAGGTGGGAGGACGTCCCAAGGCAGCCTAAAACTAACCCTAGGTCGTACAAGGCCAATGGGCCCAAGTGGAGGTGATGTAACACCTTTGGACTTGTAGTTTGACTCGGATTCTGGTGCAGCTTCATATTGTTTTGTCCATAATTCAACGCTCCGGACGGATTTTAAGGTGATTCCAATTGGGTTGTAAAGAGCATGAAATCTACTTTCCAACAAAAAAAGAATCACCCAATTCGGAGTCCGTATGAAAAAGTTGTTGGCGTTTTGAGTCAGGTATGTGTGTGCAGTCCGAATCTGAATCCGTAACGTGAGAGACTTGGACTCTATCTTCTCTTGGCCCAAAAGTGACGTGAGAGGACTTTTGAACAGCACCTAAACTTCTCCTTTTCCTTATATTCATATGTGTATTGTACAAATGTCCCATACACCTGCAATTAGACAAAACACAAAAGTATGTGAAGTATTTTTGTTCGGATAATATAAATAGATTATTGAATAGTTTGCACTAGAAATCACCTGACAAATATGCATGTATGCAATATTTTTGGTCTTATCCAAGGTAGTCATGTCCTCATCATCCTCCACTTCTTGAAAACAAAGCCGTCATCGGCGTTGCTTAGTCTGAAATATGGCTAACAAAAGAGACAAGGTGTACATGTTGTATATGTATATGTCATCCATTTTCACTTCCCTTGATTTTTGCACATATGACACATGAATATATGAGTAACTTGCATAGTTCATAAAATCTAAAGCCAAAATATTATCACAAGAAGTAGAAGGCATGAAAATATTGCAACTCAGTTTGCACTCATATAAGTGAAGCTCTTATTCATTTCAAAAGATTGACAATGTTCATCATTAAACCATCCCAACATTGGTGAATAAACCTTACTTGCATCAAATTTACATGCTACAACATGCTTAAATAAGCAAACATGCAATAAGTCATTCGACACAGAATCATCACCAAGATTAGAGGTCATATCAAAATGATTAAACATTGATTCTTTTGCATCAACAGTTAATTCAATGGGTGCACTCAACATTGTTGGTATTTCAGTTGTTTGATCACATGACGCATTCATGATAGTATAAAGATTCTCTAAAATAGGTGATGTGCTCAAATCACCAAGTAACTCAACACATGATGCGTTCAAGTTAACTAGGGATGCATCATTCTCAGGTGAAGTTATATCATCAATACGTTTATTGTTACCTTGTCGCAAAGACGTAGCTGATGTAGGTACGGGCGTTGACAATGCACCATACATTTGAGATGATGTCGCGCTCACAATCTGAGGTGGGGCTGCTCTAGTAGGTGCAACGGTGGAGGAACCAACCGACGGTGGTGAGCATGAACTGGAATAGTAGTTGTTGTAGTCACCCAATGCATCCTCCTCAGATTCTGTCTCTCAAAGGTACAAGCGCGAACATACATACCAAGAATGCAACGAGGAATATAGTGAAATCTTGCACGGATAGCATGGTTCAAACCACCAAAAAATCTGTTCATTTTGTCATCCTCGCATTCTTCTATGTCACAATGATGCATATAAGATTTGAACTCTTGGTAGTAAGCATGAACAGTGTTATCGCCTTGTTTTAATTGTTCCAATTTGAAGCAATTCACAGCGATAGTAAGGAGGGAAAAATTGTTATCTCATTACATCTTTCAAATTTTTCCAAGTTGTGGGTTGGTTATCATTGTTTTTCTTACAATGCACACTCCACCAAACAGAAGCAAAACCAGTAAATGCTCTAGTGGCACCTCATACTCGCTCAAGTTCAGAAGAGTCATGGTGACTAAAAACTTGTTCAACTTCAAGCTCCCAAGCAAGATAAATAGCAGGATTAAATCTACCCTCAAATGACGATAAAGAGATAACCTGGCCATGTGCTTGTGTGTGTTGTCCCAACTCTCGTGATGGTGGAGATGTGTCCGTCATCCAAGAACTTCTATCTCTGGAACCTGTCATGATTAGTAGAAACAAGAAACAAAATTCGAGAATAATGTTCCTATGAACTACTAGGATGTGGTGGTAAAACTCTCACAGTATAGCAAATATCAATATCTTACAAGTTCTTACCATGCAGGTGGTGACAGCAACCAAGCGGTGTCAAGTAACTCAAGATTGTGTAAAGAAATTGCTGGGAATGTACGATACACGGTGTAGAAATATGTGGAGCTGGGTTGGCTATATATGGTAGCAAAAGATTAGCAATAATCAATTCAGAGATGCAATATTGAATAAACGCTCAACGACGGTATCAGGTGGTCCTAGGCTAGACCGGACTAGAGACGCGAGCCTAGAACACTAATGAGGTCACGGCATAGCACAACTATCATCAATGAAGGATAATAAGTAGCTCCGGACAGCAAGATATAAGTGAAGATCACAAAGGCAGTAAAGATAATGATGAAAAACAACTGCCAAGCATGATATACAACAACTCTCTCTCCAATTTTCCTCTTGAAAAATTTGAGCCAATTTTCTGATAACTTTTTTCAAAGAATGCTACTAACTCAAGCTTTCCAATGCAAAAAGAATCACTCAATTCCGAGTTGATATGAGGAGTCAAAAAATTCTAAAACTGGTTTGAAAAACTGGAATAAACTGTGTTCACGAACTTCGGAGGGCAAAAAGACCTATTTAGAAGCCGATTTTGAGGTGCCAAATATTGAACATGCTTCTGCAACTATTTAGATGCGGCTCGTCTCTAGCTTTAATTTGAGTACTCATGAGCCAAAACGGACTTCGTATGAGGAAGTTATGCCTGTTTTACTGAACAGTGGACAAAACAGATTCCAATCCGAATTCAGCTACGAGATTGAGTCTAGATAGATCCAAACTTTTTTTCTTCTCTCTTTTTTTTCTCACACTTTTTTTTTCTTTTTCTTCTCTCTCTTTTTCTTTCTTTCCTTTTTTCTCTTTTTTTCGATCTTTTTTTTCTCTCTCTTTCCAAAACAAACTAGATAAGATGCAGATTGAAGTAAGCGAAGATGTGAACGATCTCAACTATGATCATGACAATGAATGGTGGGTAGCACGTGGTGGCAATTGATGGATAGGTGGTGGACAGCGGAAGGGATAACGATGCAGCGGCGGCGTGACTAATGTGAACAGAACTCGAAACTCTAAACGAACTAGACACTAAGACCAGCAACTCGACACGACGATGCAACCGATAATTCAATGACGCAAACAATGAAAAGAAAACTGCAAATGCTCAGACTGGCTTGGACAAAGGATGAATAGATCTAACTTTTTTTGTGGCTTTTTCTTGGACAATTGGTAAGAAAATAAATCTAATCTAAGGATAATTGGAAATTCTCACCGAGCAACCGGAAAACTGATACCACTTGATAGAGGCGAGGGTGTCCCGATCTTTCGATGAGATGATAACTATCAATCTGGTGGAGAAGACTTTGACGATCCGACTACAAACGCAGCACGACGCTATGCCTTAGCAATCGCTAAACCAACTCCGAGAGGTTATTGACCACGCTGGAGCACGATCAACCTGACCACGAAGGTCTATTCCTGCAAGCAATCGAAGAACAAGCAAGAATATGATAAAGCAATATGAGAATATATATGAAGTATTTATAATGGTGGGGATCCGTAAGCGGTCTTGGTCTGGTCGTTGGACACAAACGAAGTACACGAAGTTGCAATGGCTAACTTTTAACTAAACAAATCCCAAGGAAAAAGCTACTAGATGGATCTACTTATATAGGAGCAAGGGGTGGCGGCCAAGGAGGTGGGAGGACGTCCCAAGGAAGCCTAAAACTAACCCTAGGTCGTACAAGTCCAATGGGCCCAAGTGGAGGTGATGTAACACCTTTGGACTTGTAGTTTGACTCGGATTCTGGTGCAGCTTCAGATTGATTCGTCCATAATTCAACGCTCCGGATGGATTTTAAGGTGATTCCAATTGGGTTGTAAAAAGAATGAAATCTACTTTCCAGCAAAAAAAGAATCACCCAATTCGGAGTCCGTATGAAAAAGTTGTTGGTGTTTTGAGTCAGGTATGTCTGTGCAGTCTGAATCGGAATCCAGAACGTGAGAGACTTGGACTCTATCTTCTCTTGGCCCAAAAGTGACGTGAGAGGACTTTTTGAACAGCACCTAAACTTCTCCTTTTCCCTTATATTCATATGTGTATTTTACAAATGTCCCATACACCTGCAATTAGACAAAACACAAAAGTATGTGAAGTATTTTGTTCGGATAACATAAATAGATTATTGAATAGTTTGCACTAGAAATCACCTGACAAATATGCATGTATGCAATATTTTTGGTCTTATCCAAGGTAGTCATGTCCTCATCACATACCAGGCCCGAGGGGCTTGCTTGATCCCATAGAGAGCCTTTTTCAACCTGCAAACTTTGTTAGGAAACTGAGGGTTTTCAAAGCCAGGTGGTTGCCTCATATAAACTTCCTCATCAATTTCACCATTGAGGAAAGCACTTTCCAAATCTATTTGATAAAGCAGAATATCATGGTAATTTGCATAAGCGAGAAGAATGTGAATTGCCTCAAGGCGAGCAATAGGAGCATAGGTTTCACCAAAATCTATACCTTCTACCTACCCTTGAGCAACAAGACGTGCTTTGTTTCTCACCACAATGCCACCTTCGTCTTGTTTGTTTTGAAAGATCCATTTGGTACCGATGATATTGTGCTTCTTAGGATTTGGTCGATCGACCAATTCCCATACATCATTCAATTTGAATTGCACCAACTCTTCTTGCATGGCACTCATCCAATTTGGATCATTCATGGTTGCTTCGTACTTGGTAGGGTCTGTTAATGAGACAAAAGAGAAACGGCCACAATAGTTAGCCAAATGAGTGTGAGAATGAGTTGTGGGCCAATAACCTGGATTCGCTAGATCTTCGAGAATTAATGCAGGATCAACTCAATTTGCCACTCATGGATGAGGATTTCCTTCTGGATGCTCATTTTCATTTTCCTCAGTATCAGCGTGTGGCTTTGCATTGCCATTGCCATTTTCATCAGGATTGCCATTAAGTTCGACTTTTGCATTCGGATTGCTATTTATGTTCGGAGTGGCATTTTCTTCGGCAGTAGCTTGACGAGTTCTTCTTCGAACAATAGGAGCACCGTCATCGGAGGAGTCATGAGCATTTACTTTGACTGGCCTGACATCGCCAATAGCCATTTGCCGAATAGTATCCGAAATCGGTGGTTCATCTATTAAATTTGGTAGGTGCTCTTCTTGAGAGCTGTTAGATTCATCAAACCGCACATTCACCGTTTTCATAACTTTCCCATGGTGAGAGTTATAGACACGATAAGTATGCGAGTTCGAGCTATAACCAAGAGAAATCCTTAATGTGCTTTAGGTGCAAACTTAGAATTGTGATTCATATCACGAATGTAGCAAGGTGCACCAAGAACACGTAAATAAGAAACATTCGGTTTCTTGCCAATGATAAGCTCATATGAAGTTTTTTTAAGGAACTTGTGAATATAAACATGATTCACAACATGGCAAGCAGTGTTAATAGCATCAACCCAGAAGCGAATGGGAGTTTTGTACTCACTGAGCATTGTTCTCGCCATTTCAATGAGAGTTCTATTCTTTCGCTCAACAACTCCATTCTGTTGGGGAGTGTATGCAGCAGAGAACTCATGAGTGATACCATTTTCGTCAAAAAAATCCTCAATACAAGTATTTTTGAACTCAATACCATTGTCGCTTCTGACATGCTTAATGCACACATCATATTCATTCTGAGCTTTCTTGGCGAACCTTTTGAAGACGTCTTGTTTGCATGTCATGTCTTCGAGAAAGAACACCCAAGTGTAGTGAGAGAAATCGTCAAAAAGAACCAGACCATAATGACTGCCACCGAAGCTAGCATAGTTCTAAGGATTGAATAAGTCCATATGAAGAATTTACAGAGGTCTTGTCGTGGTCATGATAGTTTGTGAAGAATGGTCCTTCTTGGCCAATTTTTCAGCCTCACATGCACCACAGAGACGATCATTGTTGAATTTCACATTAGGAAGACCACGAAGATGATTTTTCTTCACAAGAGTCTACAAATTCCTCATACCTACATGACCAAGTCTTCGGTGCCACAGCCAACCTTCAGCTTCTTTTGCAAGCAAACAAGTTTGGACTGGGGGACCCTTAGAGAAATCCACAATATACAAATCACCTTTTCTATTTCCCTCGAAGACGAAGAAAATGTCAATGGCCATAAAGAACAATGCATTTGGTGATGGAAAATAGAACTAGCATGCCTAGATCACATAGCCTGCCAACTGACATAAGATCGAATCCAAGAGAGTCTCGAGTAAAACATAATCAATGTTCTTGTCTTCGGATATAGCAATTTTACCTAGCCCAATTACCTTTCCATTGTTGTTGTCATCGAAAGTAATGTACTTCTGAGATGAAGTAGTTAAGTTGGGGTCGACAAACAATGACTTGTCTCCAGTCATATGACTAGTGCATCCACTATCCATGATCCATTCGGTACACCCAGAGACATAGTCCTGCAGGAGAATCAGACTTTCTTAACCACCCACATCTTTGTAGGTGGCTTTGAAGCATATGAGAGAGCAGGATATGATTTCTTTCGATATCCATAAGATTGTTTCTCGAAGAAGTGCGAGCATATTCAAAGTAATATGCATTGAAATTCTTCCCGGACAAATGAGCATAGTGATTTGAGGAGGTATGCATGTACTTATTTTGTTGAGCCTTCTCGAGTATGTATCAAGCATTTTTAGCTTGCATGGTTAGTAACATGGTAACATGCAATGCCTCGATAGTTTCCTTAGGCACCCAGATGGTTTTCTTTGGGATACCATTCCTACTGTTTGGTCCAACATAGCGAGCAACTGCCTCACCACGCTGGTTCTTGAACAACTTATGGTTATCCATAGAATCATCATACGAGTATTCAGGAATGGGACATTCATATCCCGAGAGTAAAGTAGGGTCGAGAGTTTTATTCTTGGTAGGCACCCACGTAGTGCGAGGATATTGATCAGGTTCCCAATGAGAACTGTTTTCATTCAGTTTCCTTTCGAAACCAACACCTTCTTTTCTGTGATTTTTGTGAAGAATGGATTTCTTTAGGACGTCATAGAGGGTTTGATGACCTTTGAGACTTTTGAACATTCCTGTCTGAACGAGATCGTTCAACCTAGCATTGTCATCAGACACAGATACATTTTCCTTGACCGAGGGGTTAGCATTCACAGAGGATTCAACATTTCTGTGTTCAAGACACTTTAAGCAAGGTGGTAGAAACATTTCAGTTTTCTCCTTGAGTTGTTGGGTGAGAAGAGAATTTTCCCTGATCAAATCATCATGAGCCTTGTTCCTATTTCCTTTTCAGGTAACCATAAGTTAGTCTCTGTGGTCGGCCGAGATAAAACCATGATGATTTGTCAGTTCTTCCATTTGAGACTCGAGAGCAGAGTGCTCTTCAGTCAATGACTAGTTTTTCTCCATCTCCTCAACCAACAACCCTTTGGATTTTCTGATGGTTTTCTCAATTTTCTTGAGGTAGTTTTGTTGCTTCTTAGCAATTTCAATTAGTTTGGCATGGTCATCCTCATTAGAAGAAAATTTATCACTAGTGTAAACCTTGTGATGTTTGGAGGCTACATTTCCTTTCGAGGCTTTGGACATAAAGCAGAAGGCAGCAAACTCGTTGTCGCATGAATGATTCTCTAAGAAGTTTGATGTTGGGGGTTGAGGCACATGCTATGCCGGCCATGCCAGAGTCAGAATAATCATCGGATTCAGCAACTTCTTCAGAGTCAGATGACTCCTCCTCATCAGAGTCCCATCTCCTTGCCGATGTACACCTTGGCCTTGCAAAATGTATTTTTGTGGTTGGATGAGGACTTGGAGGGATTTCATGAAGAAGATCTTGATGATGACTTGGAGGAGGAATTGTTCTTTTTTTAAGAACTTCTTCATTTTCTTCTCATCATACGGGTCGTAGTTCTTGCTCTTCCCTTTTCCATGGTTGCTATTTTCTGAGTTAAATCTTCCACTGGCACGAATCTCATCTTCCCAGTGAGGGCAATCCGAGATGAAATGTCCTGGTTTTTTGCACTTGAAACAGGTGTAATCTCAAGTAGGTTTTGGCGAAGACTTTGAGCTACCAGAATTGTTGGATCCTTTTCTATGAATAAGATTTTTCTATGAATATTTTTGTAATCAATGTGAGAACCTTTCTGATCCTTTCTGGGTCAACAGAATTTTCCTCGGCATTATCTTCTAAGGAATAATCAGCCATAGCCTTGAGCACGTGACTCTTTCGGTGACTAGAGCCATAGAGTTCTCTCTTTTCATCTTCATGTTCCTCATGGGTATTCAGCATTTCCATGATATCAGTAGAGTCAAGAACCTTGAGATCAGCTCATTCACGAATCATCAGAACCAGGATGTTGAAAGAACTATCTAGAGATCAGAGCAACTCCGGGATCAGTCATGTCTTTGGCGTCGAGACCTTCAGCTCATTAGCGATGTCACTCAGACGATCAAAGGTTTGTTGAAAGCTTTCATTGCCAATCCTCTTGAATCGGTTGAATTTGCATGAAGGGTATCAATGTGAGCTTCTTTCTGAGTTGAGACACCTTCTTTGATCTTCTCCAGAATGTCCCATAATTCCTTCGGAATTTCCCACTAGCGATAGCAAAGAAATTGAGCACGAGAGAGATGGCCAGTAATTTCATCTTTGGCTTGAGCATCCATCTGGATAAGCTTCTTCTCATGGTCCGTGGGAACTTGAGGCACTTCAACTGAGCACCCATTTTGCACCACATTCCACATCTGAACATCAATTGCTCGAAGACGGATCTTTATATTGTCCTTCCAGAAGGGGTAGTTCATCCCATAGAACATGGGGATCTTCAGGTGCGACTTGTAACTCACTAAAGACATACTTAAACTCCAAGGTTGTTAGTGTTGGGGAACGTAGTAATTTCAAAAAAAATCCTACGCACACGCAAGATCATGGTGATGCATAGCAACGAGGGGGGAGAGTGTTGTCCACGTACCCTCGTAGACCGAAAGCGGAAGCGTTAGCACAACGCGGTTGATGTAGTCGTACATCTTCACGATCCGACCGATCAAGTACCGAACGTACGGCACCTCCGAGTTCAGCACACGTTCAGCCCGATGATATCCCTCGAACTCCGATCCAGCCGAGTGTTGAGGGAGAGTTTTGTCAGCATGACGGCGTGGTCACGATGTTGATGTTCTATCGACGCAGGGCTTCGCCTAAGCACCGCTACAGTATTATCGAGGTGGACTATGGTGCAGGGGGGCACCACACACGGCTAAAAGATCAAACGATCAATTGTTGTGTCTATGGGGTGCCCCCTGCCCCCGTATATAAAGGAGCAAGGGAGGAGGAGGCCGGGCCTAGGAGGGGCGCGCCAAGGGAGTAGGATTCCTACTCCTAGTTGGAGTAGGTTTCCTCCTTTCCTAGTCCAACTAGGAGAATGGGGGGAAGGGGGGAAGAGGAGAAGGAAGGGAGAGGGGGCCGCGCTCCAAACCCTTTGTCCAATTCGGACTGGGCTTGGGAGGGGCGCGCGCCACCTCCTGGCTGATGCCTCTCCTTCCCACTAAGGCCCATTAAGGCCCAATACTTCTTTCCCGTATTCCCGTAACTCCCCGGTACTCCGAAAAATACCTGAGTCACTCGAAACCTTTCCGATGTCCGAATATAGTCATCCAATATATCGATCTTTACGTCTCGACCGTTTCGAGACTCCTCATCATGTCCCCGATCTCATCCAAGACTCCGAACTACCTTTGGTACATCAAAACTGAAAGTGCTAGTTATCGACTAGAGGGCGGTGAATAGGCGATTTTTAGGAAAGTCTTCAAAACACGGATGTTTCAAAGACAAACACTAGAAATGACCTAATTGATATGCAGCGGAAGATAAACTACAACAAGCAAGCCATAGTCAAGTAGGCAATAATGTGAACGTACAAAGACTAATGGCAGCTAGGTAGTAAGGATCAGGATGGAAGATAGTATGAAGCCAAACAACGATAGTAGTCAAGCGATGAAGTCAAACAGATAAGACATATATGCAATGACTTCACGAAGACAAACTCAAAGTAAAGGAGGGAAGGGATAGAACCAGTCACTTGTTGAAGACACAGGATTTGTTGGACCAGTTCCAGCTTGTCAGAATAACTGTACATCTGGTTAGGGAGGCTGAGATTCAACTCAAGACCGCGTCTTCACCTTATTCCCTTGAGCTAAGGACACAGTCCTCGCCCAATCACTCTGGTAAGTCTTCAAGGTAGACTTCCGAACCTTCACAGACTGCGTTCACCGGCAATCCACAATGACTCTTGGATGCTCAGAACGCGACGCCTAACCGGCTGGAGGATTCACAGTCCTCAAGTGTAATAAGTCTTCAGGTCACACAGACAGAAAGACTTCAGTGATGCCTAACACTCTTTAGCTCTGGGTGTTTGGGCTTTGTCCTCGCAATGATTTCTCTCTCTTTTTCTTTGAGGTGGGTTGCTCTCAAACGACAAAAGCCGTGCACTAACTCTGAGCAGCCACCAATTTATGGTGTAGGGGGTGGGCTATTTATAGCCACTAGGCAACCCGACCTGTTATGTCCGAAATGACCACAGGTCACTAAGAAACCGACACGTGTTCCAACGGTCGATTTCAAACACACACGGCAACTTTACTTGGGCTACAAGCAAAGCTGACTCATCCACCTGGATAAGTTTTGCTCTCATTGTCTTCGCTCGAAGACATAGGATTTGGGTTGAGCATCACTTTTGTCATTCTGACTATGATCACTTGGACCCCACTTAACAGTACGGTGGTTCCTACGACTCAACAAAGAAGAAAAGGAAACAACGATAGTCTTCGCGCTCCATAGTCTTCACTCAATGTCTTCTCATGCCATAGTATTCAATGTGAATATCTTCACATACCACCATTGTCGTCAATGTCTTCATACATTTTTAGGGGTCGTCTCCGGTAGGTAAACCGAATCAATGAGGGACACTACCTGCGTTATCCTGCAATTCTCACAAACGCATTAGTCCCTCAACCACATTTGTCGTCAATACTCCAAAACCAACTAGGGGTGGCACTAGATGCACTTACAATCTCCCCTTTTGGTGATTGATGACAAACCTGGTTGAAGTTTTCAACGGGAATAAAATATGTGAAATTGTAAAGGATAGGAATTGTCTTCATAAGTGGCAAAGGCTCCCCCTGAAGATGTGCATATAAGTAGTTTTCTTTTGGAATGCAAATGCACATGGCAGGTTGTACTTGTGGAGATCCTCTTCAACTTATGAAGATAATTCATCATGCATGAAATGATATAGCTAAGAGAATGACATGCATAATGAAAAATGGACGTCTGCAGAATGATCTAAGTGCGGAAGTTATCATCGCACATGCGGAATTTATCATCGCACCAGAGTAAATCAAATAAGTAGCAGACGACTATCGAGTTTAAGTGTTACAACTCAAAGAACCAAATGTATCAAAAGCAAGAGTTGTAAACACTAGGAAAAATATTATGCAACCGCCCTTATGAACCCGCTTGAAGACTATCAAACTCATATGCTTCTCCCCCTTTTGTCAGTAAGGACCAAAAAGGTTTGAATACATAGAGCATCTACTCGTCCTCTTCTGAAGAAGATGATGCAGCAGGGTTGTCGTTGTTGGTTGGCGGTGCGAGCGAGCTTGGCGCAGGTCGATTCGCGCGTAAGTAGGGGCGGTGAAGTAGCATCGGCTTCATCATCGATCACTCGCATTGACAGCTGCAGCGGAGGAGGAATAGTTAGAGTCTTCAAGTGATGGAGTTCGTCGTAGGACTGCATTCCGTGGAGGAGTGGAGTCAAACTTGAAGCGTTCAGTGAAGCCATCGTCTTGAAGATCTGCTTCAGCACTGAGCAGGGTCAAACTCTTCCATGATCGCCGACAGGTCTCGTGAGTGACAAAAGCATTCTTGGTGGCAAGGTTTCGAATGCGATTGACATCCACCAAGAGGCTTTGCATTTGACGCTTGAGCCAGGAGTGATGCTTATCTTGCTTTTGATGCAGCGCCACAAGAAGTTCTCGATCATTGAGGACTCGAGAGCGCTTCCGAGGCCTTTGGCCAATTGTGCTCTCAGTGGCTTCAGTCCGCGCACGATGAGGCAGACGTGTGTTCCCAGCCAGGATAGACACGAGATACCGCTTGGGACGCCTTCGATGGGTTGAGAGAAGCTGTGGTGATCTGCGTTACGAAGACTTAGTGGCGTTTTGGCGGGCTCGTGGTATATGGCTTCAATGCATATATCAACCTCTCGTAGAAAGATCGATGATTGTGAGCAGAGGGTTGATAGTTGATAGCAGAGTGCATCTTGATGAGGCGCATGACCCATGGAGCATAGAATTTCGCACCAAACAGATCGAGATCCAGACGTAGCCAGTTGTCGGATGAAGAATTCTTGCGTGTTGAAGCTGATGCCATTGAGGATGTAGAAGACCAATGTCTTCATTGCTCCTTCAAGCTTTGCAGACGATGAATGCCCTTTGATAGGCCATAGAGTTTGCCTGAGGATGTGATATATCGTATGCGGCGGATACTCAAGGTCATCAACAAAGAAGTCTTGAGGGTATTCAGCGTCATGTGGCGATGGCTTCATCATGCTCGACATCGACTCATGTCGGGTTCGGCTTATGAAATATGCTCTCCAAAGTGCATCGCGGTGGAGTTGACATCCAGTTCAAACAGCTCTCCGGAGTGGGTAGGCCTGTGAGCTCAATGATGTCAAGAGCTTTGGCTTCATGATGAACATTTCCGTCATCCACTCGAGAACCCATGTCTTCGTGATCTCTGTTGTAGCCGCGGATGTGGAGGGTAGCATAGAATTGAAGCACTAATTCTTCATTCCAGTTGTTCATTGTCTCATACGAAACCAAGCGGACACTGCATCATGAAAAGCAATCAAGTGCTTCTTCTAAGCACGGCAGTCCGCAATGGCTTCAAAGGTCGAGGCGCATATGAGGGAAAATGCGCCTTGATCATACGTAACGCATGAATAATAGCTTATTTGCTGATAGCTCCGTAAACGGTCGGATGAGATCCTTGGCCTTGTGTAGGGGTTCTTTGCACCGTCAAAGAAAGTGTTGTGGGCTTTGAAGCCATTTGCATTGAAAGAACTCGTTGAGGTGGCGGTGCACGGAAACCTTGGCGCCTTGGCTTCGCTTCCGGACCCGAGGCCTATGCTCAATATGATAGTCGAACCGAGGACCGTGAGGCATGAGGCGGAGGGACCGTAACAGGACATCTTATCGTGACTAGCTCGCCATAGTTGTATGCTTGCTCGATTGTGTAGGGCCTTGGTGGCGGAATCGAGCAAAGGCAAGAATCGAGGCTTCGTGCTGCTCAGCCAGATGCTTCGGGAGCAGCTTGACTCATTGGCTTGAGGCACAGTTCCTTCATTGGCTTCGTGGAGTCTGTTGCAGTGTGCTCCACATTTGCTTCAAATGACCACGCCATTGGCTTCATTGGTGTTGGAGGTGGCAGCCGCAATGTTTTCAACCTCCACTTGAGGAGCTGGAGGGTCGGGCACCGGCACGTTGATATCGGGATAACTTCTTCACCATCGGGGTGTAGGGACACGTTCTTCTTCTTCTTGGGTGTCTGCGGTCGATGCAGCCGGATTGTCTTCAAAGCAGCTTTGGCTTCGCACTGAGACATTCACGCTTGGAGTGGCTTCGAAAACACTTGACGGGCAACGGGTTGGTGGTGCACTTATCCTTCGAACGCCGAGAGAGGTACTTGAGGCCTTTGACCTTTGCGAAGCTCTGCGAAATCTTGGCGACGCCTTTGGAGACGGGGTTGCACGGGCCTCAAAGTCTTCCTCTTCTTCTTCTTGCTGTTGTTGTTGGGAAGTGACTTGTTGTTGGGGAGTGACTTGTTGTTGGGGAGTACTGGGGAGTCTTGTTGTTGCAGGCGATCAGCCCATGAAGCATCCCGAGCAATTGGCGTCGGAGGACGACCAATGTCGATGAGTTCGCTGTTCGTATTTAACAAAGCGATGATACCACATTGTACTCGATTTGAGGAAGAACTTCATCATCTTCAACATTGTCATGGTGACTAATGTCTTCGCGGTGATGGGATCAGCTGCTGGAATCTCTTCAGCTTCAGGAGCCTCTGTGGAAGCAGGCTCATGAACAGTCATGCGAAGTTCTTGGGTTGCAGACGCGGGACGAACCACAGAAATGGGTTCAACAACCAAGGGCTCTGTGGGAGCAGCCCGATTCTTCTTGGTCTTAAGTTTCTTCTTGGAGGGAGCAGCATCAAAGGCGTCAGGATTTTTCCTTTTTCTGGCTTCAGCCTCGGCAGCCCTCGTCTTCTTTTGTTCAGAAGCGGTTGACCGGACCTTTGGCTTCGAGCCAGTCATGTTGCTTGGGAAGACTATGCGGGCTCTTCCTGTCTTGAAGGTGCAGCTTGGTCATTGAAGACTTCTTTTTCTTTGCAGCCATCCTGGTCGATGCCAGATTTGCCAAGAGCCTTGGCGCTTCTCGGCCTCATTGTAGGCAAGCACGCACTTGTCGGCCAGAGCCTTCATGCGCTCACGAGCCTCCGCTTCTTCACGCTTCTTAACAAAGGCTTCCTTGAGGTCGTGCAGCATGACCTTGAAGTTTTTGACGTCTTGCACGCTGAGTGCAGCCATATGCTTCTTGAACTGAGCTTTCTCATAGTCAATCTTATGCTTCAGTTTAACAATCCTCTGAGCAAGAGCTAGCTCAGAAGCAATGGCTCCATTGAAGGAGACGTTGATGCCAATAGGAAGTTGCAGATCTTCAAAGCTGATGTTTGGTGTGTCAAACCACTCATCACTGAAGTGATGGATGATTGCCACATCAAAGACAGGCAAGTTGTTGAAGATTCCTGCTTCTTCTTTGCTCTTGATAAGTTGCTCAAGAGCATCATCTGCGAGATCGTCATCACTTGACAGATCAATGTGCTCTTCACGCAGAATGGCAGCAGGGGTCAGTGTCAGTTCAGTGTTCTTGACAATTTTCTTTCTCTTCTCCGTCTTCTTGGAGATACGGGATTGATCTTCAAACTGCACCGCTTCGTGGAGGTGCGATGGCGATGGCTTCATACGTGAAGCTTTTGGAGGAGTAGCCGACTTTGGAGCCTTGACTTTCTTAAGCTTGCGGCTTTGGAGCAGGAGCAGGAGCTGGAGCTGGGGCTTCATCAGACTCAGCATCGTCATCAGAGTGATCCACTTTGGCACCTTGTACCAAGATGTAAGTGATGAGGCCATCAAGGTTTGAAAAGGGACCGATGACATTGGGTTCAACGTCACGTGAGCGTCGGCCAAAGACGGGAGCAGAGGGACCAGGGTTGAAGTCTAATCCCAATGACTTCTTGTTTTCCTTTGCGTAAGCCTTTGCATCTTTGGAAGTTGCGCTTGAAGAGATTATCGTCACGACACCGTGAGCAAAGACGCGTTGGGTCGGCATTCTTCTGGTGAGGTCCACGGACCATAGAAGGATAGAAACCTTGTGCAATAGCTTCACCATGTTCTTGGGTGGAAGGCCTCGAAGAGAATATCACCCCAAGGGCTTCGATGGCATTCTTCTCGGCATATTCCTGTGTGACGAAATTGTACTTGAATTCATCGTTCAGCCCAATATCGTCGAATCCATTGGATTCGCGTCTTGCGCTGATTATAAATCTCTTCGGGGTTTGTCTTGTACAGCTCTGCGAGGTCATCAGGCAGATCTTTGGAGGTTCCCTCACGACGTTGTTTGCCGCCCTTCCTGACAGATTTATCTGCAGCCATGAGCTTCAAACTGAATGGCTTCTCGTTCAAAGGCTTCAAAGGCTTTATGCTTGTCGGATGGACAGAACTGCTTCGGGAGAGTTAGTTTGATGTCGTAAGAATTCTGCAAACGAATGCGCACTATGAGAACCAAGGGATTCTCCCACGGACATGTACCGTGACATTAGAGATGCGAGGGAAGGGAAGAGGTCATATGCATTCTCGTAAGATTTTGAAGATAAATCAGTTTGAAGACATTGACCTCATGATGCGAAGACATTCACTTATACCGAGAGTTGGTTCCAGATTTGTACGAATCCGTGAATAAGTACAAGTGAGGAATCTAACTAGTTGTGAAGCTTAAGTGAATATACTAGGCATTTGAGATGCGCATGTAATAGATCTAACATAGTATGGGCAGAAACCAGTTTTGTCAAGTAGGATGAATCTTGAAGATCAAAAAGATGGTAAAAATAGAGTTATATTTACCACTTCGAAGAACTGCTAGACGGGAAGAAAGGAGGCCGAGCAGTTCAATCCATCGTGCCCTAACTTGGCGACGGAGGACACCTACGGCGGCGGCGGAGATGACGATGTTCGCGGCCGGCGTGAGGACGGCGTCGGAGAAGTTGCGGCAGCGAAGCACTTCGTCGACGGCGTCGTCGAGAGCTAGCGGTGGCGCTAGGGTTTTGACGAGGTGGAGAGGTGGAAGAAGATTTTCTTTACCGCAGGGGACAGGTATTTATAAGGGGGTGTGCGGCACAGCGCAATTACGCAGTGCCTTGCGGTTCACATCCGAGGGGCACGTGGCGCGCATGCAACATACTCTGAGATGTCCCATCGTTCCCCACGCCCGCCAGTTTGTCGGATGGTCGCTCCGGCTTCTCCGTAATTCAACAAGAAGGATGAATCATTTAAAACAGACTTAAAGTTTGTCTTCGTGTCCTCTCACGACAAGACGCAGAGAAGACATTCGACAGTTTCAATAGAATGCATATGATTTGGACAGATAGAGTTTGAGATAGAAAGCATAGAGAGATTGGGGTCCGATCACATTCACTTAGTTCAAAAGATTCAACTTGAAGACATAGCTATAAGTGAATGTTGTAGAGGACAGAACAATATATATATATATCAGACAGCAACCAAATCAACATAGTGAAGAAAATCATGAAGATAAGTTGAAGTTGAAGAAAAGTCAAATGCGAAGATATTGCAGAAATAACGCCATGAGTGAAACACTTCAAACAAAGAAATTTGGTGGTGGCGTTACCCACCGTATAGGAAGTATTAGACCTGCACACGGCGCACAATTATCGTGGCGCTCCAAGTCAAATTCCACGTTAATGTATTCACACTCGTAATGTAAGTCTTCATTGGTTGAAGATATACGTTACTCGCAGTGTTGCACATCTAAGTCATCAACATGCATAAGTGTTAGGATGTGTGCTTGATCACGTGACATTTGAGGATTCCAAGATATTTAGCTCACACCGTAACTTGCAAAACCTTTTCTCATCCAAGGGCTTTGTGGAGATATCTGCCAGCTTGCTCTTCAAAGGTTGGACGTGAATGATGTCAATATCTTTCTTCATGACATGATCCCGAGAAAATGATGACGAATTTCAATGTGCTTTGTCTTCGAAAGTGCTGGACTGGATTGTTGGCAATCTTGATGGCGCTTTCGTTGTCGCAGAAGAGAGGTACTTTTGTCGATTGATGCCATAGTCCTTGAGAGTTTGCTTCATCCATAGAAGTTGAGCACAAAGAAGATCCGGCAAAGAATGTATTCAGATTCTGCAGCTTGAGAGTGACACACGCTCGCTTCTTTGAAGACCAATGCAGAAAGTGATCATCCCGTAAAGTGACATGTGCCTGATGTAGACTTGCGATCCACCTTGTCACCGCATAATCAGCATCCGAAAATCCAACCAAATCAAATTTTGAGCCCTTTGGATACCATAATCCGAGTGTTGGGGTGTGAGCCAAATATCAAGAATTCGCTTCACGGCTAAGTGATGCGATTCCTTTGGTGCCGCATGGAACCGAGCACACATGCAAACACTAAGCATAATATCCGCCTAGATGCACATAGGTAAAGTAAGGAACCAATCATGGAGCGGTATACCTTTTGATCGAACTCTTTACCATTGTCGCCGGGACCCGGATGGTGCTTAGGCTGGCATTGGCGTCGTGTATCCTTTGCACTCTTGCATTCCAAACTTCTTCGCATAATCTTGGAGGTATTTTTCTTGGGATATAGAGATGCCATTCCTTTGTCGATTTAATTTGAAGACCAAGGAAGAACTTGAGCTCTCCCATCATGGACATCCGATATTGTTCTTGCATCATGTATCCAAACTCATCACTATACTTCCGGTTGGTGCAAACCAAGATAATGTCATCCACATATATTTGGCATACAAACAGTTCACCATCATATGTCTTCGTGAAGAGTGTGGGATCAAGGGATCCAGGTTTGAAGCCTTTGCTCTTCGTGAAGTCTTTGATTGTATCATACCAGCGTGAGGAGCTTGTTTGAGGCCATACAAAGGCTTTATTTAGCTTGTACACCATATCGTGATGTTTTGGATCTTCAAAGCCATGTGGTTGAGCAACATATACTTCTTCTTCAATCTTGCCGTTGAGAAATGCACTCTTCACATCCATTTGATAGAGCAAGATGTTGTGGTGGTTAGCATAGGCTAGTAGTATGCGAATAGCTTCAAGCCTAGCTACAGGAGCAAATGTTTCATCAAGTCAATTCCTTCAACTTGAGTATATCCTTGAGCCACAAGCCGTGCTTTGTTTCTCGACGACTTGACCATGCTCATCTTGCTTGTTTCGATATATCCATTTGGTGCCAATAATGTTATGCTTGTGAGGGTCAGACGCTTGACAAGTTCCCAAACATTATTCAGCTTGAACTGCTGAAGTTCTTCTTGCATAGCTTGAATCCATTCTCGTTCCATAAAGGCTTCAAAGAACTTTCTTGGGTTACGATATTGACACAAATGAAAAGTGCCCACGTAAATTTGCTAGCTGTGTTGCTCTTGAGCGAGTAAGCGTACCATGTGCATTGATGCTATCGATTATCTTCTCAATCTGTACTTCATTTGCAACTCGAGGATGAACTGGATGAAGACTTTGCTCATGCTGATCATTGTCATCATTGGGAGGATTGTCTTCAAATGAGCATTGTCTTCGTGTTGGTTAGGTTCAGAAATGATAAGTTCCTCTTCAGGCTGTGCTTCATTTGGCATGATTTCACCAGTTCCCATCAGCTTGATAGATTCGCTGGGCGAAGCTTCGTCTAGTGTACTTGGCAGGAACTCTCTTTGTGAACCATTGGTTTCATCGCACATCTACAGTTTCGACGATTTTGTAGAGATAGAGATTGAAGACTCTGTAAGAGTGTGAGTCCTTTCCGTAACCGAGCATGAAGCCTTCGTGAGCTTTGGGTTCAAATTTTGACTTGTGATGGGGATCCTTAATCCAGCACTTAGCCCCAAATACTCAAGTAGGCGACATTTGGCTTCTTGCTAGTAAGGAGCTCATAGGATGTTTTGTTCGTAAGCTTATGGATATAAACACGGTTGATGACGTGACAAGTCTGTATCAATGGCTTCGTGCCG
The DNA here is from genome assembly GCA_021605145.1 of Aegilops bicornis. Classification (NCBI taxonomy): domain Eukaryota; kingdom Viridiplantae; phylum Streptophyta; class Magnoliopsida; order Poales; family Poaceae; genus Aegilops; species Aegilops bicornis. The sequence goes on along the minus strand of CM038672.1, from coordinate 291,842,272 downwards.
TAACTTTCTTGGTGTCTTGTACTCGTCGAGCATTGTTCGAGCCATCTCAATGAGGGTTCTCGTTCTTGCGCTTCACGATGCCATTTTGCCGAGGTGTGTATGGAGCAGAGAACTCATGAGTGATTCCCATGGTATCCAGATAAAGATCAAGTCCGTGTTCTTGAATTCGTCGTTATCACTTCCGATATGCTTGATCTTGACGCCATAATTGTTCATTGCTCGATTGGCGAAGCGTTCCAAGACATCTTGCACTTCAGCCTTGTAGAGAATTATGTGCACCCATGTGTATCTTGAGTAGTCATCAACAATGACGAAGCCATAGAGACAAGCAGTTGTTGTGAGGGTAGAGTAATGAGTAGGGCCAAACAAATCCATGTGTAACAGCTCGAAGGGTTGAGATGTCATCATGATTGTCTTCAAGGGGTGCTTTGCCTAGTCATCTTTCCAGCTTCGCAGGCACCACACAAATGATCCTTCTTGAACTTGACACCTTCGATGCCTATGACATGCTTCTGCTTGGCGAGTGTGTGTAAGTTCCCCATGCCAGCATGCCCCAGCCTCCGATGCCGTGAGCCAAGATTCTCAAGCTTTTGCAAGAAGACATACGGCAAGTCGTGGACCTCACGAGAAATCTACCATGTATAGATCATCTTTCCTATACCCTTCAAAGACTAGAGACTTGTCGATTCCATTAGTACAAGGCAACGATATTTTCCGAATATCACAATCATGTTCAAGTCACAAAGCATTGAGATGTACATCAAGTTGAAACCAAGGGATTCAACAAGCATCACTTTATCCATGTGTTGATCCTTTGAGATTGCAACTCTACCTAGACCCAATACCTTGCTTTTACCAAAGGTCAAGAAATGTGATGTGACTCTTGTCCGATGGACGTAAGGTTGAGTCCATGAGAAGACTTCGATCACCAAATATATGATTAGTGCATCCACCGTCCATAATCCATTCTCAAGCATGAGGTGTCATACCCTACAAGACAGCTTAGGGATAGGCTTCACCAAGAGCATTGTGAAGCATAAACATTTGATGTGCAAGTGGATTATTGAAGCTTAAATCAAGATTAGGACCGATAGGATGAATGGCAAACGATTCACGAACAAAATACATAGTGAGACCATTTGGGCATTTGATCTTGTGCCCTACAAGATGTTTTAGGTCCCCAGCAATAGCATCAGATGCCTTTGATTTTCGGCTGGAGACCCTTTCCTGCAAAAGAGAGTTAATTCTTCTTAACCACCCACATCTTCAGGGGTGGCTTAGAAGCAATGAGTCTAAGTGCAGCATCTGAGAATTTCGGCTTTGGAGCCCTAGGAAATAGCCTTGCAGGTGATGAATGATACTCATATGAATAAGCAGAAAAGTTCTTAGTTCTATGAACATAGCGGTTTGAAGACACACGCTCATGTTCATAAATTTGAGTATGGTTTCCCTGCAAAACATTGGCGTTAGGGTGACTCAGTGAGTCCTCCGTCAGTATGAAGCCTTTGGACCATATGACGCCTTAGGTCTGGGTTTGTCTTCTTCCTGTGTGGTGTCATGATGACATTCACCTAAGATTCTCAAGACAGCTTTTGGGAACCCAGATCTTCTTCATAGGTGGTCCATTCCTGCAGTTAGTACCAATATACCGCAAACACTTCACCATTCTCGATTCTTGAACAGCTTATAGTTTGCATCAAAGGATTCATCAATGATAATAGGGTTAGCATGTAAAGCCAAATAAGGTGGATGGATCCATCGAGGTCCCTTTGCAAAGAACCCATGTGGTTTTGGGATACCGCTCAAAGCTTCCAAAGAGGAACCATCAACATTCATTTTCCTCTCAAACCCAACACCCTCTTTCCTAGGGTTTCGGTTCAGAATCTGCTTTTTGAGGACATCGCAAAGTGTCTGATGCCCTTTCAGACTTTTATACATTCTTGTTTCAAGCAATGTCTTCAACCTAGCATTTTCATCGACAATAGCGGTGGTATCCTCCGCAGAGGGGTTAGTTACCACATTAGTAGTTGAAGACAATGCAACAGTAGCGGCAGCTTGAACATTCAAAGAACAGAGGTAGTGATATCACGCTCAAGACATTTTAGACATGGTGGTTCAAATCCATCCCGAAGGAACTGATCTGTTGAGCGCTGGCGACACATTCTCTTTTTGAAGATCTTCATGAGCCGCTCTCAATTTCTCAAGCTCTTGCTTCCTTTGAAGATAATCATAGGAGAGCTTTTCATGAGTAGTTGAGAGCGTTTCATGACGACTTTCAAGTTCTTGGTACTTAGCATGAAGATTTTTAATGTCTTCAACTCTGGCCTGTGACCGTGTCAGTTCCGCGTCCAACAGGTCCGCGCTGTTGTCTCACAGTTGTTGAGTATGTTCCATAGCTCTGTGTGGTTCGGTTGCATGTTTCGCAAGTGTTGTGTAGCTGGGGTTGGATTCACAATCGAGTCATCTTCACTTGATGTTTGAAATTAAGCATCACGTGATTTTACCTTGGCACCAAGCGTGCCATGAAGCAAGAGGGTGGGAGTAGGGTCGTCCTTGTCATCAGCTTCAACGTTGGTGTAGAAGTCATTGTCTTCAGTGTTGAAGATGGACTTGGCAACATAGGCTGTGGCTAAAGCCAGACTTGCAACACCCGGGTCGGACTCCTCTTCAGACTCCACCTCCACCTCCTCAGAAGCAGACGCCTCCTCTGAATCCATTTCCTTGCCAACAAAAGCACGAGCCTTGCCAATGAGCTCTTCTTATGAGATGAAGACTTTGATGAGGACTTGGAAGAAGACTTTGAAGATTTCTTCTTCTTCTTCTTGTCATCAGAATCATATTCTTTGCTCTTCTTCTTCTTCTTCTCATTGTCCCACTGTGGACACTCAGAGATATAGTGTCCGGTTTTCTTGCACTTATGACAGGTTCTCTTCTTGTAGCCATGAGTGGAAGCTTCATAATTTCTTGAGCTGGATCGTGAAGACTTTCTGAAGCCTTTCTTCCTAGTGAACTTCTGGAACTTCTTCAAAAGCATAGCAAGTTCCTTTCCAATGTCTTCAGGATCATCAGAACCGCAATGATTCTTCTTCGATGAGGAAACAACTTTTGCCTTCAAAGCGCGAGTTCGGCCATAGTTGCGACCATAGATATCTCTTTTCTCAGAAAGCTAGAACTCATGTGTGTTGAGCCTCTCAAGTATATCAAACGAATCGAGTGTCTTGAAGTCAGGACGTTCTTGTATCATGAGGGCAAGGGTGTCAAAAGAGCTGTCAAGTGATCTCAGTAGTGTCTTGACGATTTCATGCTTGGTGATCTCAGTGGCGCCGAGAGCATGAAGCTCATTTGTGATGTCAGTGAGGCGATCAAATGTGAGCTGGACATTTTCATTGTCGCTTCTCTTGAAGCAGTTGAAGAGGTTGCGAGGAACACTGATCCTTTGATCTCTCTGGGTTGAGACGCCTTCGTTGACCTTGGATAGCCAGTCCTGCACTAGCTTCGACGCTTCCAGAGCACTCACACGGCCATACCGTCCTTTGATCGATGACCACAGATGATGTTCTTTGCAGTTGAGTCCAGCTTGAATGAACTTCTTGACATCTGCAGGGTGACACCTTCACCAGATTTAGGAACGCCGTTCTTGACGACATACCGTAGGTCGACATCAATGGCTTCAAGATGCATGCGCATCTTATTCTTCCAAGAGGGATAGTCGGCCCATCGAACACGGGCAAGCAGCGGAGACTTTGATTATCCCCGTAGTCAACATAGCTAAAACTCCGTGTGGTTAAATCGAATCACACGTAACAAGGGAGTACCTTGCTCGATACCAATTGAAAGTGCTAGTTATCGACTAGAGGGGGTGAATAGGCGATTTTAGGAAAGTCTTCAAAACACGGATGTTTCAAAGACAAACACTAGAAATGACCTAATTGATATGCAGCGGAAGATAAACTACAACAAGCAAGCCATAGTCAAGTAGGCAATAATGTGAACGACAAAAGACTAATGGCAGCTAGGTAGTAAGGATCAGGATGGAAGATAGTATGAAGCCAAACAACGATAGTAGTCAAGCGATGAAGTCAAACAGATAAGACATATATGCAATGACTTCATGAAGACAAACTCAAAGTAAAGGAGGGAAGGGATAGAACCGGTCACTTGTTGAAGACACAGATTTGTTGGACCAGTTCGATTCTTTGTGACAATCTGTACATCTGGTTAGGGAGGCTGAGATTCAACTCAAGACCGCGTCTTCACCTTATTCCCCTTGAGCTAAGGACACACATTCCTCGCCCAATCACTCTGGTAAGTCTTCAAGGTAGACTTCAATCCTTCACAGCATCAAGGCTCACCGGCAATCCACAATGACTCTTGGATGCTCAAAACGCGACGCCTAACCGGCTGGAGGATTCACAGTCCTCAAGTGTAATAAGTCTTCAGGTCACACAGACAGAAAGACTGCAGTGATGCCTAACACTCTTTGGCTTTGGGTGTTTGGGCTTTGTCCTCGCAATGATTTCTCTCTCTCAAAGGCTTTGAGGTGGGTTGCTCTCAAACGACAAAAGCCGTGCACTAACTCTGAGCAGCCACCAATTTATGGTGTAGGGGGTGGGCTATTTATAGCCACTAGGCAACCCGACCTGTTATGTCCGAAATGACCCCGGGTCACTAAGGAACTGCACGTGTTCCAACGGTCGATTTCAAACACACACGGCAACTTTACTTGGGCTACAAGCAAAGTCGACTCATCCAGCTCTGGATAAGTTTTGCTCTCATTGTCTTCGCTCGAAGACATAGGATTTGGGTTGAGCATCACTTCACCATTCTCGACTATGATCACTTGGACCCCACTTAACAGTACGGTGGTTCCTACGAATCAACAAAGAAGAAAAGGAAACAACGACAGTCTTCGCGCTCCATAGTCTTCAATCAATGTCTTCTCATGTCATAGTCTTCAATGTGAATATCTTCACATACCACCATTGCCGTCAATGTCTTCATGCATTTTTAGGGGTCGTCTCCGGTAGGTAAACCGAATCAATGAGGGACACTACCTGCGTTATCCTGCAATTCTCACAAACGCATTAGTCCCTCAACCACATTTGTCGTCAATACTCCAAAACCAACTAGGGGTGGCACTAGATGCACTTACAAAAACTCATAAAATCATAATATAACCGTCATCGAAACTTTAAGCGTGCGGACCCTACGGGTTCGAGAACAATGTAGACATGACCAAGACATGTCTTCGGTCAGTAACCAATAGCGGAACCTGGATGCTCATATTGGCTCCCACATATTCTACGAAGATCTTTATCGGGCAAACCGCATAACAACATACGTTGTTCCCTTTGTCATCGGTATGTTACTTGCCCGAGATTCGATCGTCGGTATCTCAATACCTAGCTCAATCCCGCTACCGGAAAGTCTCTTTACTCGTTCCGTAACACATCATCCCGCAACTAGCTCATTAGTTACAATGCTTGCAAGGCTTATAGTGATGTGCATTACCGAGTGGGCCCAGAGATACCTCTCTGACAATCGGAGTGACAAATCCTAATCTCGAAATACGCCAACCCAACAAGTACCTTCGGAGACACCAGAGAGCACCTTTATAATCACCCAGTTACGTTGTGACGTTTGGTAGCACACAAAGTGTTCCTCCGGTAAACAGGAGTTGCATAATCTCATAGTCATAGGAACATGTATAAGTCATGAAGAAAGCAATAGCAACATACTAATCGATCGAGTGCTAAGCTAATGGAATAGATCAAGTCAATCACATCATTCTCCTAATGATGTGATCCCGTTAATCAAATGACAACTCATGTCTATGGTTAGGAAACATAACCATCTTCGATTAACGAGCTAGTCAAGTAGAGGCATACTAGTGACACTGCTTGTCTATGTATTCACACATGTATTATGATTCCGTTAATACAATTCTAGCATGAATAATAAACATTTATCATGATATAAGGAAATAAATAATAACTTTATTATTGCCTCTAGGGCATATTTCCTTCAGTCTCCCACTTGCACTAGAGTCAATAATCTAGTTCACATCGCCATGTGATTTAACATCAATAGTTCACATCTTTATGTGGTTAACACCCATAGTTCACATCGACATGTGACCAACACCCAAAGGGTTTACTAGAGTCAGTAATCTAGTTCACATCGCTATGTGATTAACACCCAAAGAGTACTAAGGTGTGATTGTGAGATAATTTTAGTCAACGGGTTTGTCACATTCAGATCCGTAAGTATTTTGCAAATTTCTATGTCTACAATGCTCTGCACAGAGCTACTCTAGCTAATTGCTCCCATTTTCAATATGTATCTAGACCAAGACTTAGAGTCATCTAGATTAGTGTCAAAACTTGCATCGACGTAACCCTTTACGTTTAACCTTTTGTCACTTCCATAATCGAGAAACATATCCTTATTCCACTAAGGATAATTTTGACCGATGTCCAAAGGATCTACTCCTAGATCACTATTGTACTCCTTGCCAAACTCAGTGGTAGGGTATGCAATAGATCTGGTACACAGCATGGCATACTTTATAGAACCTATGGCTGAGGCATAGGGAATGACTTTCATTCTCTTTCTATCTTCTGCCGTGGTCGGGCTTTGAGTCTTACTCAATTTCACACCTTGTAACACCGGCGAGAACTCTTTCTTTGACTGTTCCATTTTGAACTACTTCAAAATCTTGTCAAGGTATGTACTCATTGAAAAAAATTATCAAGCGTCTTGATCCATCTCTATAGATCTTGATGCTCAATATGTAAGCAGCTTCACCGAGGTCTTTCTTTGAAAACCTCTTATTCAAGTATCCTTTATGCTATCCAGAAATTCTATATCATTTCCAATCAGTAATATGTCATCCACATATAATATCAGAAATGCTACAGAGCTCCCACTCACTTTCTTGTAAATACAAGCTTCTCCAAAGGTCTGTACAAAACCAAATGCTTTGATCACACTATCAAAGCGTTTATTCCAACTCCAAGAGGCTTTCACCAGTCCATAAATGGATCGCTGGAGCTTGCACACTTTGTTAGCTCCCTTTGGATCGAAAAAACCTTCCGGTTGCATCATATACAACTCTTCTTCCAGAAATCCATTCAGGAATGCAGTTTTTGACATCCATCTGACAAATTTCATAGTCATAAAATGCGGCAACCGCTAACATGATTCGGACAGACTTAAGCATCGCTACGGGTGAGAAGGTCTCATCGTAGTCAATCCCTTGAACTTGTCGAAAACCTTTCGCAACAAGTCGAGCTTTGTAGACAGTAATACATCGCTGTCGGCCTTCTTCTTGAAGATCCATTTATTCTCAATTGCTTGCCGATCATCGGGCAAGTCAACCAAAGTCCACACTTTGTTCTCATACATGGATCCCATCTCAGATTTCATGACTTCAAGCCATTTTACGGAATCTGGGCTCACCATCGCTTCTTCATAGTTCGTAGGTTCATCATGATCTAGTAGCATGACTTCCAGAACAGGATTACCGTACCACTCTGGTGTGGATCTTACTCTGGTTGATCTACGAGGTTCAGTAACAACTTGATCTGAAATTTCATGATCATCATCATTAACTTCCTCACTAATTGGTTTAGGTGTCATAGAAACCGGTTTCTGTGATGAACTACTTTCCAATAAGGGAGCAGGTACAGTTACCTCATCAAGTTCTACTTTCCTCCCACTCACTTCTTTCGAGAGAAACTCCTTCTCTAGAAAGGATCCATTTTAGCAACGAATATCATGCCTTCGGATCTGTGATAGAAGGTGTACCCAACAGTCTCCTTTGGGTATCCTATGAAGACACATTTCTCCGATTTGGCTTCGAGCTTATCAGGTTGAAGCTTTTTCACATAAGCATCGCAGCCCCAAACTTTAAGAAACGACAACTTTGGTTTCTTGCCAAACCACAGTTCATAAGGCGTCGTCTCAACGGATTTCGATGGTGCCCTATTTAATGTGAATGCGGCCGTCTCTAAAGCATAACCCCAAAATGATAGCGGTAAATCAGTAAGAGACATCATAGATCGCACCATATCCAATAAAGTATGAGAACGACGTTCAGACACACCATTACGCTGTGGTGTTCCGGGTGGCGTGAGTTGCGAAACTATTCCGCATTGTTTCAAATGTAGACCAAACTCGTAACTCAAATATTCTCCTCCACGATCAGATCGTAGAAACTTTATTTTCTTGTTACGATGATTTTCAACTTCACTCTGAAATTCTTTGAACTTTTCAAATGTTTCAGACTTATGCTTCATCAAGTAGATATACCCATATCTGCTTAAATCATCTGTGAAGGTGAGAAAATAATGATATCCGCCACGAGCCTCAACATTCATCGGACCAATACATCTGTACGTATGATTTCCACCAAATCTGTTGCTCTCTCCATAGTACCGGAGAACGGCGTTTTAGTCATCTTGCCCATGGGGCACGGTTCGCAAGTACCAAGTGATTCATAATCAAGTGGTTCCAAAAGTCCATCAGTGTGGAGTTTCTTCATGCGCTTTACACCGATATGACCTAAACGGCAGTGCCACAAATAAGTTGCACTATCATTATCAACTCTGCATCTTTTGGCTTCAACATTATGAATATGTGTATCACTACTATCGAGATTCATCAAAATTAGACCACTCTTCAAGGGTGCATGACCATAAAAGATATTACTCATATAAATAGAACAACCATTATTCTCCGATTTAAATGAATAACCGTCTCGCATCAAACAAGATCCAGATATAATGTTTATGCTCAATGTTGGCACCAAATAACAATTATTTAGGTCTAAAACTAATCCCCAAGGTAGATGTAGAGGTAGCGTGCCGACCGCGATCACATCGACTTTGGAACAATTTCCCACGCGTATCGTCACCTCGTCCTTGGCCAGTGTTCGCTTAATCCATAGTCCCTGTTTCGAGCTGCAAATATTAGCAACAGAACCATTATCAAATACCCAGGTGCTACTGCGAGCCCTAGTAAGGTACACATCAATAACATGTATATCACATATACCTTTGTTCACCTTGCCATCCTTCTTATCCGCCAAATACTTGGGGCAGTTCCGCTTCCAGGACCGATCTGCTTGCAGAGAAGCACTCGATTTCAGGCTTAGGTCCGGACTTGGGTTTCTTCTCCCGAGCAAAGCAACTTGCTTGTTGTTCTTCTTGAAGTCCCCTTCTTCTTTCCTTTGCCCTTTTTCTTGAAACTAGTGGTCTTTTTGACCATCAACACTTGATGCTCCTTCTTGATTTCTACCTCCGCAGCCTTTAGCATTGCAAGAGCTCGGGAATCGTCTTATCCATCCCTTGCATGTTATAGTTCATCACGAAGCTCTTGTAGCTTGGTGGCGGTGATTGGAGAATTCTGTCAATGACGCTATCATCCGGAAGATTAACTCCCAGTTGAATCAAGTGATTATTATACCCAGACATCTTGAGTATATGCTCACTGACAGAACTATTCTCCTCCATCTTGCAGCTATAGAACTTATTGGAGACTTCATATATCTCAATCCGGGCATTTGTTTGAAATATTAACTTCAACTCCTGGAACATCTCATATGCTCCATGACGTTCAAAACGTCGTTGAAGTCCCGGTTCTAAGCCGTAAAGCATGGCACACTGAACTATTGAGTAGTCGTCGACTTTGTTACTCGCCAGACGTTCATAACATCCGGTGTTGCTCTGCAAAGGCTGGCACCCAAAGAAGTGCTTCCAGGACGTAATTCTTCTGTGCAGCAATGAGGATAATCCTCAAGTTACGAACCCAGTCCGTGTAATTGCTACTAACATTTTTCAACATAGTTTTTCTCTAGGAACATATCAAAATAAACGGGGAGCAACATCGCGAGCTATTGATCTACAACATAATTATGCAAATACTATCAAGACTAAGTTCATGATAAATTAAAGTTCAATTAATCATATTACTTAAGAACTCCCACTTAGATAGACATCCCTCTAATCCTCTAAGTGATCAAGTGATCCATATCAACTAAACCATAACCGATCATCACATGAAAAGGAGTAGTTTTCAATGGTGAACATCACTATGTTGATCATATCTACTATATGATTCACGCTTGACCTTTCGGTCTCAGTGTTCCGAGGCCATATATGCATATGCTAGGCTCGTCAAGTTTAACCTGAGTATTCTGCGTGTGCAAAACCGGCGTGCACCCGTTGTAGATGGACGTAGAGCTTATCACACCCGATCATCACGTGGTGTCTGGGCACGACGAACTTTGGCAACGGTGCATACTCAGGGAGAACACTTTTATCTTGAAATTTAGTGAGAGATCATCTTATAAAGCTACCGTCGAACTAAGAAAAATAAGATGTATAAAAGATAAACATCACATGCAATCAAAATATGTGACATGATATGTCCATCATCATCTTGTGCCTTTGATCTCCATCTCCAAAGCATCGTCATGATCTTCATCGTCACTGGCATGACACTATGATCTCCATCATCTTGATCTATATCAATGTGTCGTCACATGGTCGTCTTGCCAACTATTGCTCTTGCAACTATTGCTATCGCATAGCTATAAAGTAAAGCAATTATTTAGCGCTTGCATCTTATGCAATAAAGAGACAACCATAAGGTTTACGCCATTGTCGATAACTTCAACAAAACATGATCATCACATACAACAACTTATATCTCATCACGTCTTGACCATATCATATCACAACATGCCCTGCAAAAACAAGTTAGACGTCCTCTACTTTGTTGTTGCAAGTTTTACGTGGCTGCTACGGGCTGATCAACAACCGTTCTTACCTACGCATCAAAACCACAACGATAGTTCGTCAAGTTAGTGTTGTTTTAACCTTCTCAAGGACCGGGCGTAGCCGCACTCGGTTCAACTAAAGTTGGAGAAACTGACACCCGCTAGTCACCTGTGTGCAAAGCACGGCGGTAAAACCAGTCTCGCGTAAGCGTACGTGTAATGTCGGTCCGGGCCGCTTCGTCCAAGAATACCGCCGAACCAAAGTATGACATTGCTGGTAAGCAGTATGACTTGTATCGCCCACAACTCACTTGTGTTCTACTCGTGCATATAACATCTACGCATAAAACCTGGCTCTGATGCCACCGCTAGGAACGAGTAATTTCAAAAATCCTACGCACACGCAAGATCATGGTGATGCGTAGCAATGAGAGGGGAGAGTGTTGTCCACGCACTCGTGAGACCGAAGCGGAAGCGTTAGCACAACGCGTTGATGTAGTCATCGTCTTCATGATCCGACCGATCAAGTACCGAACGTCTGGCACCTCCGAGTTCAGCACACGTTCAGCCGATGACGTCCCTCGAACTCCGATCCAGCCGAGTGTTGAGGAGAGTTTCACAAGACGACGGCGTGGTGACGATGTTGATGTTATACCGACGCAAGGCTTCGCCTAAGCACCGCTACAGTATTATCGAGGTGGACTATGGTGGAGGGAGGCGCCGCACACGGCTAAAAGATCAAACGATCAATTGTTGTGTCTATGGGATGCCCCCCTGCCCCCGTATATAAAGGAGCAAGGGAGGAGGAGGCCAGCCCTAGGAGGGGCGCGCCAAGAGAGTAGGATTCCTACTCCTAGTTGGAGTAGGTTTCCTGCTTTCCTAGTCCAACTAGGAGAAGGGGGAAAGGGGGGAAGAGGAGAAGGAAGGGAGAGGGGGCCACGCCCCAAACCCTTTGTCCAATTCGGACTGGGCTTGGGAGGGGCGCGCGCCACCTCCTGGCTGATGCCTCTCCTTCCCACTAAGGCCCATTAAGGCCCAATACTTCTTTCCCGTATTCTCAGCAACTCCCCAGATTCAAAAATACCGAATCACTGAACCTTTCCGATGTCCGAATATAGTCGTCCAAAATATCGATCTTTACGTCTCGACCATTTCGAGACTCTTCGTCATGTCCCCGATCTCATCCGGGACTCCGAACTACCTTCGGTACATCAAAACTCATAAACTCATAATATAACCGTCATCGAAACTTTAAGCGTGCGGACCCTACGGGTTCGACAACAATGTAGACATGACCGAGACACGTCTCCGGTCAATAACCAATAGCGGAAGCTGGATGCTCATATTGGCTCCCACATATTCTACGAAGATCTTTATCGGTCAAACCGCATAACAACATACGTTGTTCCCTTTGTCATCGGTAGGTTACTTGCCCGAGATTCGATCATCGGTATCTCAATACCTAGCTCAATCCCGCTACCAGAAAGTCTCTTTACTCGTTCCGTAATACATCATCCCGCAACTAGCTCATTAGTTACAATGCTTGCAAGGCTTATAGTGATTTGCATTACCGAGTGGGCCCAGAGATACCTCTCTGACAATCGGAGTGACAAATCCTAATCTCGAAATACGCCAACCCAACAAGTACCTTCGGAGACACCTGTAGAGCACCTTTATAATCACCTAGTTATGTTGTGACGCTTGGTAGCACACAAAGTGTTCCTCCGGTAAACGGGAGTTGCATAATCTCATAGTCATAGGAACATGTATAAGTCATGAAGAAAGCAATAGCAACATACTAATCGATCGAGTGCTAAGCTAACGGAATGGGTCAAGTCAATCACATCATTCTCCTAATGATGTGATCCCGTTAATCAAATGACAACTCATGTCTATGGTTAGGAAACATAACCATCTTCGATTAACGAGTTAGTCAAGTAGAGGCATACTAGTGACACTCTGTTTGTCTATGTATTCACACATGTATTATGTTTCCGGTTAATATAATTCTAGCATGAATAATAAACATTTATCATGATATAAGGAAATAAATAATAACTTTATTATTGCCTCTAGGGCAAATTTCCTTCAGTTAGACCAAAATGAGCAGAGTTAAGGAGTACCTTGCTCTAATACCAATTGTAGGAACAAAGTTATGTCTACCAAAGGGGGTGAATGGGAGTTTTGCAATTTCTACGGAAACTTCAAAACTATCAAAACCAGTAGCAGAGCGAATGAAAATAGATTACAGGGAGCGAAAACAAACTAGCGAACATGAACTAACCGCATGCATCTAAGAGAATCACGTGATCAAAATTTATCATACAACATGCATTTAATGAAAACAAGTGTAGAGATAACCGGTGATGCTCGATGGCGACAAGGGATTTGGTAGACCAGTTCGCCCTTCTGCAAAAGGACTACGTCTAGTTGGAGGGGTTGTGACTTAACACGGAAGATAAACTCTCTTCGCCCTATTCTCCTCGACAATTGGTTCGTCAACCAATGTCGATCACTCATGGTAGATGCTCGAGGTGATCTTTGAACCTTTACATACTTCTTCTTCGAGAACCACAATTAATCTTGGTCTCTGAAGAAACTGACACCTAACAGTCTAGACAGTTCGCAACTCTCAAGAGTAATACGTGGAGCGTACTGGACTTAGGTCCGAGTGATGCTAAACCACTATCTAATTTTTTGGCTCTGGGGTTTTTCTCTCGATGGATTTTAAACTCAAATCACTCTTGAGAGAGGGTTGCTCAATATTCTTCTCGGAATCAAATGGAGCAGCCACCGGACAAAGCCGGTGCATGGTGGCTATTTATAGTCGCGGCCTTCCCTGATGGGAAATGACCATTTTACACACACGGTCCAGCCAATGGCCAACCGACATGTTCTCAACGGTCGGATTTTGGATGCAACGGTAACATTACTTGAGGAACAAGTAATGCTAACTCTTCAGTTAGAGACAAGTCTCTCGCAGTGAAGAAGATCACAGTCACTTGCTAGCAAGTACTTGCTCGGAACACAAAGATATTTCTCTCTCAACTCACACTGGATTGGGTTTAGCATCAGAGAATCAAAGTTTCGAACACTATACCCCTCCTCCTAGGACGGTGGTCCTATGACTCAATAGAGAGAAAGAAGAAGAATGAAATAAGTGCTTCATCTTCAAATTCTCGGTTGCAGACAATTCCTTCAGATGGCACCGAACCAATTGATTCATTTTTGGGGGGTCACTCTCGACAGCATAATCTTCGGTGATAATCCTCGTTGCCACACTGGAGATTATCTTCGGAGTTTGTACCAAACTCCCCATGACTCCAGGGACCTGTTACTCTGTGTGCACTAGCAAACACATCAGTCCCTTACTGTTTATGTCAACAATCTCCAAAACATAAGGAGCCAAATTATTGCACCAACAAAAGACTTTGTTTTTAAGCTAACTAGACGAGGTAAGGGTCTTTGGAACCTACAATAATAAAAATACTTCTCGGGAAGAGCTCGTTTGGGGCTCCTCGGAAGTCCAAGGTATATAACTCCTCGAACACAAAGCCATGGTTGCATTGGAGGAAGTTGTACCAATTTGCAAGACCGAAGACCAATGAAGGAGAACAAATCATCTCGTGATTGTCCTCGGCTTGGAAGACCATTTCAGGGGCTACTGATGGTGTCCTAGATAAGGGGGTGCTAAGCACGTCGGTCCCCAAGCGCGGGTTGGGCCAAGGACCCCCAAACTATCAACCAAGTGGGCCACGTTTGACAGGCCCCACGGCATACGCAAGATGGAATCTTTCAAAGACTTGGCGCACACTCCAAGGCATGATGTAATCCTCAGCATATTTACCCCTCGATGTAACCGACTTAGGTGTAATCCTAGGTACTAAATGGTGTCTATATAAGCCAAGGTGTTTAGACCATAGAGGTAAATTCATTCACACATATCATCTCGAGGTAGATCAACCTGTACTCTGTACTCCATCCACAATCAATACAATACAAGTAGGACATAGAGTTTTCCCTCTTTGAGAGGGACTAAACCTGGGTAAACATTGTGTCTTTTTTTCTTCATGTTACCATCTAGCCAAGATCACCAGCTCGGGGCCCCCTACCCGAGATCTTCCGATTTAGCTGACCGCCGCGACCCCAATGAGGCCACGACCGTTGTACCCTTAGGATTTCCATTCCTCTTGGTCAGGTCTCGACATCCGAGCCCAACGATATCATTTCATTTTTTTTTATTCGTCTCCCACCTGCTCCGATGAAGAATATTCACCGTTCTCCTATGTCCTTGGCTTCTTCTTATTCTTGTCCTTCCATGGATTACTCGCACCACCTTTTCCCGCAACGACCACTCTAAGCGGAGGTTCAAATTTAACTAACATATTCGCCGCCAGCCCCACCCACTTCAAGTGTTTATGTGGTTGAGCGTACAGTTGTTCTACCATCAGCTTGCCTTTTGCCCAACAAAGTTTGATTTTTTTTTGTATATACCTTGGCACCATTGATGTACCATCATTCTTGTCCCCATCCTTTCCAGAGCCATCCAGGTCCATACCCTCCAGATCAGATGGGTTCTTTGCAGGTTCATAATTCCATTGGCAAGCACTTTCACCAAATCTTCCATCCATGCCTCTGCTTGATAGTCCCCCCCCCCCCCTCATGTTCATATCTCCACGACCAGCACCCAATGACCGACCACCACTCGCACCACGACCACCGCCTCGCCCCCTTCTCGGAGCAAGAATAAAGGGACCCCATCCAAATTTTGATTCATCGTGTTCTCCCATACCACACTCCTCATGCCAATGTCCCATCTTCCCATAGGCGTGAAAAAGCATCAGGAACTTCTCAAATTTAACTTGGTAGAATTCAATCTCACCCTTTACTGTGAACCCACAAAACATGAAGTTTTACTCCGATTCAGATATCAGGGAGTGTAATCTGAACTTCTTGCACTTCCCCTATATGTTTCGCCAAGTTTTCAAAAAAAAGGGTTTCTTCTTCAAGACTCCATTGGCGAGTTTATGGATCTAGCACCATGTCTCAAGTGGGTTCAACTTGACTCTCAGGGTTTGTGAACCCATCATATTCAGCCAACAGAGCACAATCTTTGAAATCCCACGGTCCTTGATGCATGGCCTTGTTTCAGTCCGCCAGGTAGTAAAATTGTAATAAAAAGATGTTTGAATTTATCCTCCTCCACACTACCTCCTAAGTGGGTTCCATGCCGCACGCATGTTACCAATTAGCGCACTCTGACTGAAACTTTTCTTCGTCAAAAGATTTTGCTAAGCTTCTCCATCACATCAACCTCATCTTCCCAGGTTAGTTCATCAATCTCTTCATCCTGTAAATGCAATCTCTCTAGAAGCTTGCTTGGATCCTCCACTACTAGGCCCTTCGACCCCGATGCTTCCGTGGAGTTTGAGATCCCACTCAAAATCTTGGCCCGTCTCCCCAAAAACCTCCAATCTCAACGACCCGAGACACCACCGAGGGTGGTTCTAGATCAGAGAGAAGTCCACCAGTCGTCCTTGTCGACAAGGTGGGCTCACGACGTCCACCGCCGAGAGGACTGGAAAACCCTAGGGGATCCCGACATTTGCTGGTTCTTAATCAATCCTACCCCTACGTAATCTTTACTACTTCATTATATTTCTTTAGAGAGGGAGTACTTCTAAAGTTCCAAATTGGTGATCATCTGGCCTTCCAATACCCCACCTCCCTCTCCCTCAATCCTAGATTTTTGTAACGTTTCAAATTAACACCTCCCAATAGTCGATCCGAGTCCACCGGAACATCTTGTTTGCATGGTGTATTCTCTCCTTTAATCGATGATGGTGCAATCTTTTTTCTTTTTTTTTTCTCTTACCTATCGTGGGCTGCCCTGGTGCGACATGAGGTGAAGATGGCACAGCTAGAGATGTCCGCATCATGCATTCCTCAACCTCTACTTAAATCGACTAAATAGTGATTTTATTAAATGCCACTTTGCCCCATGAAATTCAAAATTCGAGGTATGCATATCAACATTGTGAGAACTCTCTTGGGTGTAGCGGTGCACGCACATGCATGTGCACATGGATGCCAACCTCCTTCTACAATAAATTCAGAAGTAAAAAATGCAGATAGATGTTTGGTAAAACGCCCCAACTGTAAAAGAATAATATGCACAACTATCACATCTACCTTCTTTCTTGTTTCAAACTTCTCAGCATAATTGTTGCCGTAGCTGCTCATCAGCACTAGGTTGCATGAGGCTATGGATTGCTTTTTTATTTTCTGAAACTTAAACAACGGTCAACGGAACGACCATTCTTGATTGACCTCTCATACTTCACTACATTGGTATAGAACGCAGGTCAGAGCTCCTAACCCAGTCATCACATCTGAATAACACATATCCTTAAAGTTAATAGAAGGATAATACAGAGACAAAACCTAGGGATCAACATTCTGTATTGTGCCACCAAAGCGAGCTGTTGCATTCCACACCAAAGCAAGGACCTTTATCGCATGGAAGCTATTCCAAACGGTTACGATTCAAACTTCAACAAATTTAACTTAACTGTTGACGGCAGCTCCACCTGCTATCAATATAGGGGGTGGGAACATTCCGATGGCTTTCTGCAAAATCTCGAATTACGCGTTTAAGGATTCTTCCACCTTTTCCTTGCATGTAACCAGGATGGTTTCTGCAATTGTCGCCAGTCCTGCTGTGAAGATAGTCCGAGGCGGCATCCTGAAGCACCTTGAGCCATAATGGAATTATCAGCTCGGCTTCCCCTTGCCTTAGGTACTCTGAGGACAAAGAACTCACCTGATCAAGTTTTAAAACATTCAGCTAAATGAAACAGATATACAAAGTAAGCTTCAGCAGCAAATATACAAGTAAGAAGTATTATTACTACACATAGCCTCTATATAACACAAGAACTCGGGAAGGTAGCAAAAAAATCTTCAGTGCCAAGTTGCAGCATGCAACTAGACTACCATGACCACATTCTATGACTACATCGACAGATTCTCCTTGCATCAGATGTCAAGTATTGAACACCCTTAGTTAGGTTTAAACAGTTACGAAAAATAGTCTGCAAGAATAGCGCTGCTAAACCTTTCAAATCTCGAAGAGACAAATGTACAGTAAGCGGATGGCACAGATTACAGCATATGATATTTTCAAAGTTATAGAACTAAAATGTAGATGAGAAAAGCATGAAGGCATGCCTAGCATAATTACAGCAAAACAGTGATCATGGGAATGGTACCGTTGTCTGCAGCCACCCACAAAGGGAATCCCAACAAAGTATCCCCTTCCACATTGTTCTCTCACAGAGGCTACACAATGCCGCCAACTTCTGCAGCATTGTTGCAGATTTATGTACCTGTTGAAGAAAAAATTCAATACTCTGAAACATTTCTATTATCACCTAATTTATCTCTGGTTAGAGCAAAATTAAGAAATATGTAGTATGTAGAACAATTAAATCATTAGTATGGCTGTAGTACTAAAATAGAAGAACAGAAGCAAGTTATTATAAGTAGCATCATCAATATGCTAAGGAATTAATAGTCGACTTAGTAACAACAAGAGCATCAGTATGCTAGCTTATGCCACAGGAAAATGCAGATAAGCTCCAGATTCCAGAATTTATTGAAAGGCTGAGGCGCAAGCATAACACCATGGCCAGTTTTGACATCTCACATAACAAAATGGTGAGTTATAGCAAAAACTGAATGAGGACCAATAGTGCCAAAAAACAACTCAAAAAAGTATTCTTCAAAATCTACCTACCCTTGACAAGGCTGATACACCAAGTAGAGCATAAAATACGTTAAACATAAGACCTTCACCACAGCGTGCCAAAATTTGAACCAGCACCGCACCACGTGATTCATCAGAGGGGCATTCTGGAGATTCCAGCACATCAGTAAGGCTAGCATCAAAAAAACCTGCAGGTGTGTATTTCCAAATATTACTTTGAAGTGATCGAATTAGCAACAAAAAAAAGTGTTACGCCATGTTAAGAGCAATAGCATGTCATAAGGACTTCATCAGTCAATGATCCTCACTGAACACGAATAATTCAGCAAGTACAAATAGAATTTTGAAGCGGGGCGAAAGCCTTTTTCGGTAAATAGAATTTTGAAGTTCACACAAAAAAAGAAAACTACCCAAGGTGCTTTCCAAGCTCTAAGTGATATACCAACTTGCTTCGCAAAAATCCTGTGCATAGTTGAAAGTACTACGAAAAAATTACTAAATGTGATTAAATGATGCCCTACTGTTGCTATACAAATTGGCTGTGCTATCCAGAAGACAAGAGGGATAGAAACTAGATAGAAGTACATTTATGCACTTGAAGTAAAAAAACATTAACTTGACACAATTGTGCTACCAGCAGTCTGTCCCTTGCACTACTTCATTGGTCACAATTCCAAAAACACTCTCTGTCCCTACTTGTCTCTTGTACTCGTACATTCACAGTAAATAAACTAACTTGTAAAGCTTATTCTTCTACCAGCAGTCGACACTCGACAGCCCACGCACTAGTTTATTGTGCACAAAGCATCAACCCTCCCTCATTCTGCGTATCTCTCACTCTTCTTTTGAATGCAACCCGCAAGTTTACTTATTGTACACCTATCTAACGAACTATGGGAGTAATACGAACATTCAACTGATATATAGCAGAAGGCCATATGCAAAAAGTGGTCAAGTGGGACTCACATGACATATATGAAATTGCTGCAAGTGCTGCTCCTTGGTGCATTGCTGTAGAGCATATAGCTGCCTTTTGAAATGACAGCTCAAGCAGCGAGCGAGATGCGACAATAGCTTCCTTGATTAATCATGCAATCAACAGAAGAATTAGTGTCATGTGACGACAGCTTCCTTAATTAATCATGCAATCAACATAAGAATCAGTGCCGTACTGTCAATCCATATTGTGCGACAATAATGAACGAAGAACCTTAACATAATATAAAATGGAACCTTTGGACAGCAGCGGATAAATGCAGATGTGAAGTTTGCATAGGCTTCGATTAGATCGGGTTCTTGATCACATGTGTAAGAAGAATTCAAATTTGATAGTGAAGCTGCAGAGCTAAACGTTTCAATAGTTCTGATACATACAACACTGTATTCTTCCTTGTGGCCAAATTCTTCAATCATGTTGGCAGCTGAAAATGTCAATAATGTCAATGTAGAGTAGACTTTCGAGATACTCCCTCCGTCCCAAAATAAGTGTCTCAGCTTTGTACTAACTCTAGTACAAAGTTCTAAGCTTGAGACACTTATTTTGGAACGGAGGGAGTATACTGGAAGAAGGTGCTGCGGTAGTAAGTACACTTGGGTGCTATCAGTCTATTGTATGGCACCGTTATTTCTTTTACAATGCAAAACTATAAAGTAGGTCAAAAATGAAGTCCTATGAGCATGGCATGTCGTTTAAGTAATCAAGAGAACATAGGTAGGGGCATAAGGAAGTACTAAGTGGTAGCCATTGATCTTCATGGATGCTCTAACTAAACACAGGATTATGCAGGACAGCTAAGTTTATTCTTGTAGTTGTAGGTGCAAATTGCAGGCCAAACCCCCTTGTGAATAAAGTATCAACCGTTACCTGTTCTTAAGAAGCAGTCATGCCTTTGATACAGCAAGAAATTCATAGATAAGCATTCAAGAATTTTAGGTAATAAAATTTGGAAATGTTGTCCTGCAAAATGCTTGATCAGCATAATGATCTATATACCATACAGCTTGAAATTTAGCATTTTAGAGATCAGTTGAACTTACCACAAGAATGTATGGCCGAAGAAAGAGAACGACAAGCAGCAGTAGATAAACTAGTGTTCTCCATATGAGATGACTGCGTAAGTTTTTCAAGGAGTGGCCAGAATATACCGAAAAGAACCGAAATCGTATCATCATCAATTAGACCAGATGTAATTGACATCGCCAAATGACTGAACAATGCACCCATTCTGAAAACATAAAAGTATATTTGCTTATACTGTAGATCATATCGAATTTACAAAAGAGGACTTGGAGAGAGCATGCAAAAGATTTGCATGAAATTTCTGTTAAGAGAACCAATAGAACCTACAACATATTGCCAACAAGTGGTAAAAAATATGTTAGATTAGTAGCAAGTAACTTTAACTGTAATACCCCTTCTCATGTTCGATCTAGTCAAATTAGTTGAATATGCCCACTTTCCCATGATACAAATTTTAGCTATGGTCACTAGCGGAGATTCTATCTCTGCATTTCAACAATTTCACTTCAATGAATGACCGAGCATACATTCTTGACCATCACGAGATGCCTGCTACCATGCTTTTGCTCTTCCACTTTCTTGTTCTGTTCTTCACTTGTTAATCTCAACTGGTTTTAGTTTCTACAAAGTTGCCCGCATATCTACAGTAACTTTTCTTTTGATGATAGCCAGAAAAAACACTACTCCTTTATGTACACACCAATGTCCACCATATATTTTCAATCATCTAGATCTTACCAACGTGTGCCATTTGCACAGCTTATAAGTACATTAGTCTATAACTCGTTGATGCAAACCATAATTGTACCCACATAATATGATTTTCGTTTCTTCAAACTAGAAAAAAATTACTTTGAAATGGCAAACAAACTCGACCCACCATTAACTGGACCATGCTCGAAATAATACATCAAACTTGTAGCAGGAGCGCTGGAAAGTGTGGCACGCTTGAAGTATCATTTCTATTAAATCTAAAAAGAACACCAGGGTGGAGCATACAAGAGTCAAACATTGTAAGCACCTGTGAAGTCCACGAACTGCGATGTTCAAGGCTTGTGCGTAAGCACTAGAATTTTGCCTTAGCAATTCATCTCTGTCTATGTCAATCTGCATAAGACGAAAACAAATGCATTGTGATTTTAGATGAGGACTTTAATAGAGAGCAAACATGAGCCCTACAGCACTGTGCGACCACAAAATCTCCTTCTCAATTGCATGCATGTGAGGAGGACAAGGCAGATGATGTCATCATGTGACCCCAAACTTGAAATTTCAAAACAAAACAAAAAACTCCCAAACCACAAATCTAATTTACGATCCGTGAAGAGATCCGTCTTCACGGTTGGGTTTTCCACGACAAGGGCTTCGATACTAGATCACATGTGTATGTTTTAGCAAAAAAATTCAATTTAAAAGTTGCAGCCCAATGATTTTAAAGCTGCCACCCAATGATTTATAAAGTTGCCACTGTAAAAAGGGCAGCCCGGTGTACGTAACTCCCACTTGGAAAGGGTCTGGGGAAGGGTCCGATCACATAAAAAGGTTGTCACTGTATTGGTGGTAAAGTCGCCACATGGTAACTTGTTTGGCAACTAATGCACTATTGCTTGGTAACAAAAGAGTCCAAAAAATATTCATAGAAAGATTGCAAATCGAACATACGGTTTAGCCTACAACAGGGTCGTGGCCCATATATCCCAGTTCATTGTTGTTTATCCCCAATCTTTACAATATCTTGAACTTCATTTTGCTTGATTTTTGCCTACATATATATGCCTTGTGTTAGGTGTGTGAACTCTCATACAAGGTTCATAACCAAGCCCCGCTCATTTCCATGACAATTGTGAGGTATTGGTCCTTCAAATACATCGGAAAGAAGTAACTAGGCATATTTCATTTCCATTTAGCTGCTCACACCTTGCTTAGTGTCACAATGTCTAGGGAAAATGGATCTCATCCGGGCCTTCGCGACCAACTGCGTCTTCAAAGCCGTCAAAGATTGGGAACTCCAGCTTGTGAAATTTGGGTTTCCATTGTGGGAAGGTCATTTTGTGGTGTCCATCTTCATGCTCGTCCATGTACTAGCCCTTGCCGAAGTCACCCTGCTCCAGACACTCGATGGCCAGGCGATTGACTGCTGCTTGCTCCCAAACTTCTTCAATGTCCTCTTCAAATTTCTTGAAGACAGCGCCCTTCAAAGTTCTTTTTCCGTGGGCGACAGCTTCTCATCTAAAAGATTGTTGGTCTCTCGCAATGGTGGCCATGGAGGATGGTTATGAGATTGGCCAAGGATCAAGATCGTCGGTAGCAAGTTGTCACGACCTAGATTACATAGGGTATAGTCGTTGTTGGAATTTCGCCCTCAGGATCGATCACATCAAAAACATGACGAATGCGCGCACGCAAAAACTTGTAGCCAAGGGCCCTTGTCATGTCCTTTTTTTCTTTCTTTTCCTTTACTCTTTTCCACGATACAATATTGGAGCCCTATGCATATGTATATATAAACGCACGTAGCCAGACTACCAATGAGACACAGACCGACTCAAATAACCTAGACGTACACGGACTCTAACTTAAAGCCTACCTGGACTAGTACTCGTACATACACAACTTTGCTTCCCTAATCTAATCACCAACAACGCTGATCAACTACTAATCCTAACTGGACTCAATACATATGTGCTGCAAGATGGCATGCAAGCCAATCAAAGCACGTATGCCTAAACTTACCTAATCATAACTAGCACATGTTTGAATTATTCTAACAGTCGTGGGTGTTAGGAAGGCGAGGGGGGGTTAGGCTTGGGCGTCGTGGCGGCTGGGGAATAAACTGGTTCTGGAGGTAAACATCCCATTTTCTTTGTTTATTGCTTTGATGCCTGATTACATGTGAACTGCCTTTGCTTTATAAGGCAGCTTGGCAGTAATTTAGGAAAGACTTGAACTGACTCCACTAACAGGGAAAGGCCTAAACAGAAAGGGAAGTCCCTAAACAGAATCCAAACTAACAAGACTAGGAAACCAAGGAAACATATTCGGCTGGGTCCAATACCCTATGACGTGACATAGATGACCATAGTGGTGCCACTAGTTTCTTCAAGATTGAGTTGAAGAGTGGTCCATATGCAATTCGGCGATGAATGGAAAATGACTTTGAAAACCAATTTTGGGCTTTTTGGGTTTGCTTAATGCGCACTTTTATGTGTCTCATGAATCATGTGCTTGGACACCTTACAAGAAAATTAGTTGTTGTGTACTTTGATGGCATCTTGATATATAGCAAGTCTCATCGATGATCATCCTATGCACGTTGCCTAAGTTCTTGAGGTGCTAAGAAATAAGAAACTTTGTGATAATCTTGAAAATGCACATTTTGCACAACTCAACTCATTTTCTTAGGATCCGTTGTTTCCTCAAATGGCATTGAAGACATGAGTCTAAACTCGACGCGACTAAAAGTTGGCCTCAATCCACTAATGTTACACAAGTCCGTAGTTTCCTTGGGTTCGCCGGATTTTACCATTGTTTAGTCAAAGACTTTAGCACTATTGCTTTAACTTTGCATCCTCTTTCAAACAAGGATACACCTTTTACTTGGGTCCATTGCAAGACAAAGCTCTTTTCTTGAACTTTAGCACAACTTAAACTTTAGAGAGCTTTGCTCATCTATCTCCCTAAGGGGGGCAAGGCCTCCCTCTTATGTGAGAAGACTTCATTGGAGTTCAAGACCTCCCTTGTGGAGAAGATTGCTCCGTTGGCATTCAAGACCTCCTGGAGATGAACTATATCTTGTTTACCTTTTCCCTTTGTTCTTTGGATACAAGATGCACCTCTTGTATTGACTTTTGCTTTATGAGATGAGTACTTGGTGGTGAATCTAGCTTTCCCTTGTGTCTTTCCTAGTACTTTTCCCCTCTAGTTCTCCATTCTCTTGTGTTTTCTCCTCAAATCCCCATCCAATTGGTGAAGATCAGTCCACCCCTAAGCTTTGCCCCGCATCAAACTTCTAAGCATATGGAGAAAATCTCGTATAAACTAAGAGCTGAACATTCGGAAATCCATTTTGGCTCTAGGGAGCACATGCTCCTGCGTGCCAAAAACGGATTTTACAAATGTCAAAATAATTTGAAAAAAAATAGATGTGTACATTGTCACACCCAAATGGTACATGCAAATTTCCAGGGGGAAAACTTAAGCATTTCGACCTGTGCAAAAAAAAAGCCGAATGCCAAATGTTACACTTAATTTTGTTTTTTCCACAGACGAAGCACTGCTATCCCATATGGCATAAAATTGTCAAGCACACTAGCTACACTAATATGAACATCTACAAGAAAAATCAGAATTTTTAAATTTATTTACTATTTATTTTGATTTTACTGTTCATTAGGGAGCATATGCTCCCCCGAGCCAAAAATCAGCGTCTGAACATTTATATTTTAAGTTGGAAAGATATTCTTAAAAATATTTAAAGCCTCATATAAAGTAAGAACTGGAACATTTTATATTGTATAGCCAGAAAGACACGCTTCAAAATATTTCACATAAAAACCTTCAGACCCATCAATGAAAAAGTGATTCAACCGCCTATAACATCTGACTCACTATTAAATTGCAGTAACATAACCGCTTCACTTGACCTTTTAGGATCCTTTAGTCTGTGCGCGGGGGGGTAGACTACAAGCAAATCAAAGGGACATTTTTCCCAATTTTATGTTGTTAGTCTACCAACACCCTACACATGGATGTCTAATAGAGTATACCAACGAAAGACAACAACTTGCACAAGTAGAAGTAAAGGTAGTTGGAGTCATGCAAACACACGGTGGCTGGATGAAGATTTTTTAACCGTGGTTTGGATAGTTGGCGCTATCCTACTGCATGTTGATGGAGGTTGCTTGGTGATGAATCCCTTGCTCTTGTGCTTCAAAAGATAATCTCCTTCACACTTAAAACTCTCAAGATATGGCTTTGGATTGGAGAGGTAGGAATGGATCAGAGGCTTGGCTTGATGGTTAGAGTAGAAAGCCCTTTGAACTCAGCACAAGGAGGAGTCTTCTCTCTCAGAAAGTATTATGTAAGTAGATTTTGTATATAGTGAACTAATGGGATGGGCAGGGTATAAATTGGAAGGACTGGAAATTTGACTGTTATACACTTTTTAACACTGCTCGAAGGCTCCTAGTGATCAGCTCGGAATCACCGAATGATGCTAAAGGTGGCAATGTTCAAACTACTCGAAAGGTCTGACCAGACGTTATTCGGAGGGTCTGACTAACCAACGTCACACTTGCACATGCCTCTGTAATGCCTTCGAAAATTTCAAGCATGTATGTTCGGAGGTTAAAAAGAGGACGCAGAAGAGTATGTTCTAAGTAGAATCGTTCGAGAGCTCCGAGCAACGAGGGTTTTGCCACGGCTATATCTAGACAACTGTTCGAAGGATCCGAAATGGAAGAGCTCGGAGGCTCCAAAGGAGTGAAAATAGGTAGATATAGTGGAGAAACGAAAGAAACTCAACTTAGCAACCTCATTCCCCCTTTGATAGTATCGGCATACCTATGGACTCAATGTGATCTTGGATCACTAAAACGGAAAATCTAAGTCCTTAGCTTGGCCAACACTTATCTTCATGGAAATTTGAGACAGGGTCACCAATCGTTTCCTTGTTGCAACCTTTTGGAACTAACCTGAGATAAACTTGATAGTTCCTTCAGATATGTTGACATTAATTGCAAAATCCACCAAGTGGATCAAGATGCACTTTCAACCTTAACAGCAGTTTAAAAATAGAAAAAATCCAAGCAAACGGTTTGAAGTGGGTCCACCACACCCGGGAGTTATGCTAGAGGCGATTGCGCTGGAGATTGGTAGGCGATCAAGTACCTAGGGTTTCTCTCGAGCGAGGGTAGCTTTCTCTAGTGGCGAGGGGACTTTGAACGTGTGCTTCTATCATCAGCCGACTCGAGATGGCCCTACGATGCATGCTTGATGTTCGGCTTGTGGAGGAGCGGTTGGGTGTTAATGGCATGTCGACAGAAGGAGCGCACGAAAGGTGAATCTCCATATAGGATCCCATCTCGGTCCCCAACAAGGAGAATGTTGAGGAGGTTGACGCCAGCCTCTTGACAACGCTGGGTGGACTGATCTTGACAGAGAAGGAAAAGGCTGGTTTTATCCATGCAGGGATTAGGTGTCTGCACCTGACCCCCGTGGGGGTTGACTCCCTGCCACAAAGAAGACCGCGGCCTCTTTCTTCCATTCGGTTAAGCCCACGCCCCCGCTTCGGTCGCGTCGACGAGAGAGAGAGAGAGAGAGAGAGAGAGAGAGAGAGAGAGAGAGAGGCGAAGCTGATTTTTTTCCACGGGTGGGCTGGAGCTGATTTTTTCCTCGCGGTTTTGAGGGGTCTGGACGGGGGAAAGATCAGCTCGAGGCTTACCCGAATGCGTCAAAACGAAAATGCGGAGATTATTTCCTAGCGGGGCCGATCCGCTGGGATCCCCATGGTTTGGGCCCAAAACCATGCGGGGAAGGGCGTAACCGAACATAGCCTAGATGGGATGTTGTTGGCAAGGTCAACACGAAAGCTCAATATTTATGTGTTGGGGAGAGCGAAAAATAGAGGGTGGGGGCTACATTATGCGGCTCAATTATGGGACATTGGAGACACTTCATGGTCCAATTTGGAGGACAGGGAGACTGGAAGCATGCAATGAATAATGGTCCCTAGTAGTTTGATTTCCATGCCATTATATGAAGAACTTTGATGGGGCAACGAAACCGTCCGCGACGATGTTTGATTACTTGGAAGTATGGGTGCGGGTTAAGGACCTGCCGTTGAATAAAATAACATGCATAAGGATGGTTCGACATGAAATAAAATGCATGTGCATGAGTCATTGGTGCGAGGATTCATGCTCAAATCTTCAACAAAAGGTCTTGAAGGAACTTGTATGACTTTTAGTATGAGAAGGTTACACACTTATGGTTTGACTACAGTCGGTTAGCTCATGTTAATGATCGATGGGAGGCCCCAAAAGCGGTCATTGTACAATGCACAGGGAGTGTTGCGTGCTTCCTCCGGAAGAAATAAGAAGCCTGTCGATGCGGCACACAAGCCATCTTTATCCGACGGCTATAGCTTTAGTAGTTCGCGATTTAGGGAGAGTGATGGTTAAGGCAAAGCAAGGGCGACTATGTGCGATCTCCCTTTGAGCCATAACTTGTTTCGAGACCAAGCGACTTCGAGTGGCTCTCGCACTGGCAGGGGTAGCACCGAGGAGTTTAAGGGTTTGCTACGTGGCTTTCAGGAGATCGCTGTCAAATCAGTTAGGAGAGCGGCGAATGAGGTAGCTCATTAAGTTAGCAAAGTATGGCTACATAAATAAAAGGTATACCACTTGGCTTAGGTTCCCACCAGATTGTATTGCCGACATGCTAGGCACGGAATGTATGTCCATGGAGTCTTAATAAATTCCCAGCATGTTCTCTCATAAAATAGCAGTTCAAACTTTTTGGCTTTTGGATTGGGAAAATATGCTGCTCAAATAGTCAAATTCAAAAAGAAATTGTTCGGATTACTTCACAAGAGTGAGTATAGAGAAGATATGCTCAACATATATAAGTAAATCTATTCATGGACATGTCACTAGTTATCATAATGTACACAACTACACATTCACCAACACAAACTAGCAGGCGCAAACAAAGACTAGCATCTGGTGGGATCCGCCAACATAGGATATGGTTATAAGATTATGATCCTCCAAATGAAGAAGATATAACTGAAAATATAAGATTTCGCACAACACTCCAAGAAAGGCTGCACTAGGGAAAGAAAACAAAGAATCTTGTATGTGGTAATAAGATTATGAGCCCATAAATGAACATAATGTGACAAGATATAATTGAAAATATAAATTCCAGACAACCATCCAAGAAAGGCTGCTAGGGGAAGAAAACATACAATCTTTTCAACTGCTGAGTAGCTTGAACAAAGTAGTCTGGCCAGTGAAGTTTTCCTCAATTCTTTGTCGAGAATAGAACATAGAGCATGTGTAATTGCACTAATGATCTCTTCCTCATCCTCTATCCGCAGGTTCCCCTCGCCCATACCCTAAAGAACACTGTTCTTTGAATACTACATTGGATATATTATACAAAGCCCAAATTGAATGTATATGCTAAATTGATAAGGCAGAGTGTCATGGCAAGTGGTAGACCACATTCATGGAACTAAATTAAATTAAACAGAGCTAAAACATAGAACTGCAGGCATTTTGCATGAACTGCATTTGCCCCTAGCCATCAAAGTATCATGCCAGATTAAATTCACTATGATAAAAGTATGTTTACCTCACTAATCCAGAAAAGAATGTCTAGAATCGGAGGCTCGTGGATGAATGACGAAGCATCCTCACAAAGTTTACGTAAAGCTACAGAGCAAGAATTTGATGATATGGATTTTGAAATCCCTGAAGCGCAGAATAGGCTGTCCATGGTGGCAAAACATATTCAAGTATGTATGGAAAATAAATAAAATTGATGTTAAACTTCAATACATACTGAACATACTTACAGTAATGGCTTAATATTACTTTTGGAAGATGATAACCACTTTGAATAAGAAGCAATGACATCACCAAACGATTTGTATACCTAGAACAAATAGGAAAACACACAAGAGAACATTAGCTTCACAAGATACAATCAAGAAATACCCGATCATCTTAAGGCCTTGTACAATGCAAGGTGCTTAGGGAGGTGCTTAGAAAAATAAACCGGGTTTTTCTGAAGCACCAGTGCCTATTTCTACAGAAGAGACGCCTAATTAAGCGTCTGCCCTGTACAAATAAGCACCGGTGCTTAAGGAAAGCCTGGTTTATTTCTCCAAGCACCTCTCCTAAGCACCTTGCATTGTACAAGGCCTAAGAAGCATATTGAGGAAGTCTTACCAAGAACTGGCATCCATTCAGTTCAGCAGGTGTTCTGCTGGACAGAATGTTCACAAAGTGCATTACAACTGAAAAATCGAAGGGGCTTCCATCTTGTAAAATTGTGTCAGCAACCTGAAATTTGGTAACTTATGAGAATGCCATGTAGATCCAGCAGACTAGTATACAGTTCTGTATGCTTATATCTAGCACCACAGGGCGGTGCATATGCCAACCAACAAAAATGGAAAAGGTAAGGCATTTTAACTCATAAATGAATCGATAGCACAAGAGTCCAAAACAGAACACGAGGAAGCAAGTAGAAGAATTTACTCAAGATGGGATCACAAGATTGATATGATCATTATTCATGTACTCCCTCCGTCCTAAAATTCTTGTCTTAGCTTTGTCTAAATACGGATGTATCAAGTCATGTTTTAGTATTAGGTACATCCGTATCTAGACAAATGTAAGACAAGAATTTTGGGACGGAGGGAGTACATCACCAGTAGAGCTAAAAGCTAAAAAGACAGATCATAGTAGTAGTAGTAGTATTGGTCATTTTCAAAGCGCAAAGTTCTAGTGTAGATCGAGCTCCGTGGTACCCTCTATCCTGTCCATCGGTTTTCTTTGTGATCTGTGCAGCCAAAGCATCACAGTTATTCTAATGAGTCAAACCTTTTCTCTCACACTCTTTCGCACTGCTGTGTCACTCTCTCTCACACACACAGGGCGCCAGTGATTAGCAGAGAGGGGACAGATGCATGTGCATGTCCTGTGCAGTGCCTAGCTGTTGTCATGTCCTACTGCAGTGCTAGCTTTTGGGTACTGTTCTTTATTTTATGTTCTGGTAAGAGAGAAGGGGGTGAGCCGGTGTGTGTGAATCTGTGAGATAAAAAGAGGATCAGAGAGAGGCGTGTGGGTGAAAGAAAAAAAGAGAGCAGAGAGAGGTACTGCAAGAGAGAGAAGGAAAGGAGCAGAGTCTTGTCTTCGTTCTATCTTCTACTAGTATAGCACTGCCTTGGTCAATCATTCAACAGTAGAGGGTAGGTGCATCGGTGGTCACGTGTCTACAGTGCATTTACCTGCCACATTTGTCGGGAACCGTTGTGAAAATAAGAACCAACTCCGCGACACATTCATTATTCAATTGGTTGTGTTACTGTTCAAGTAGGCCTGCAAATCTTGTGTCAGCTGCTATACCTGACACGAATCTCAACGTGAATGCACGGTACAGATAGAGGGTCCTGTGGAGCTCGAGCTAGGAAAAACAAAGCATGTGGTTTTTTCTGCCTAATGCCTATTTCTTATGACACTGTTTCAGTAGGAGAAAAATCAGGCATCCCCAAAGTAGACCGCTTTTCTAGCGGTGCTCTGAAAAAGCCTAATAAACCCCCAGCAAGATTATTATTTGCTTCTTGCAGATTAAAATCATTTGTATTTGTAGTGAGAAGCTTAAAGGGGCTATTTGCCAATGGACTAACAGACTTTTGAAACAACCATAAGCACCTCCGAACAGATCATATCATCCTAGAGACCAACTTAATGGTAAGCGATCAAGACTACTCCACATTTGAACCAAGTAAAAGGAAGGACCGTGGATAAGCATATCAAGGTCAGCATAATCAACGTCAGGATCAAATTACATTACAATCTATAAGAACAAAATGATCATGTGCATTCTGTAGAAACTTATAAATCGAGTTAACCAAATAGATGTGGCCCACTTACCATGCTAAGTGCGTACATTCTAACTTCTACCTCTTTCCAAGGTATTGATTGGCTAGCCAGTCCCCATCCGCTAGAAAGAAGCTACGCAAAATGCAAAGGTATGAGAATGAAAGTAATCCACATAATGAACACACAAAAAGGAGTAGAGTATAGGAAAAAAAACATTAAAACAATTGTCACAGAACAGATTCAGTGCTCCCACATGACAGAAACATTGTCTCTACTATCTAAAAAGAACGTAAGGTTCCCTTTCCTGCCAGACAGAACGCGGTCTTCCCAACATTCGTCCACCCTCCGTTCTCCCACCGTCTTTTTTTTTCGTCCGCCCCACCACGGTTTAATTCCCTTGCGTGATCCCTCAGAACAGCCCGTCTCCCATGTTCGAGAAACAAGAACAACCCATCTCTTCCTCCCTGCCCATCTTGGCCTCGCGAACCCTAGCCGCCGGCAAAAGTGCTTCTGCATAAGTCATATCGCACGACTACGTCGTGGACTACCACCACAAACAACCATGCATCCTCTCCCACCACCAGCCCTCGCGACCACGGTACACAAACCGTCTCTCTTCCTCCCTGCCCATCTTGGCCTCACGAACCCTAGCCGCCAGCAGAAGTGCTTCGCATGAGTCAAATCGCCGACTACACCATGGACTACCACCACAAACAACCATGCATCCTCCCCACCACCAGACATGGCGATCGCGGTGCACACCGTGCCGCCTCCTCTCAACCTCACGCCCACGCTCATCCGTGTTTTCTGCGCCGCTGCCTCCGCCCAGGTCGCCAAATGCATCAAGCCCGTTCTCGCCATCGCCCTGGACAGCAGGCACCGCGAGGTGATCAGCCCCTCCGCGCGCTCACCAACCACACGGTCGGTCAAGCAGTGCTGTGCACGCCAAGGCAGTCTGCAGAGCAGAGGCCCCGGACGCCCGACACATCCAGCTGCGCCCCCCCCCCCCCCCGGCGGA
Source organism: Aegilops bicornis (assembly GCA_021605145.1). NCBI lineage: Eukaryota > Viridiplantae > Streptophyta > Magnoliopsida > Poales > Poaceae > Aegilops > Aegilops bicornis. The sequence continues at coordinate 291,810,067 of CM038672.1, read as the reverse complement.
CAGTGATGAGATGCCCTACAAATGTGTATGCATCTTGTCAATCCCCTTCCTATTCTGCTGGTTTTATCTCACAGCCCAACACATATGAGGCAGGAACCACAGCCACTCGCTGTCTTCTATCTCACTGCATTAACTTCAACTACTTGTAGACAGTGGGACCTATGCTGCAAGGAAACGGACATGCGTGTATTACTATTCTTTTTCTGTTGGTTCTGGTCTTCTTGATCCTTTTCATGAGAGTACTGTGCATGTTTCTCTGTGTGTTTGTAGTGCTCCTATCTATTCTCAGCATTTGCTGTTTTTTGCACATCAGGATCTTTGTTTTTGTCCAAACTACTGTGGAAAGATAGACCAATATCAAAGATAATGAAGTGTTTAATTTTAGGGGATTAGTGTGCTATTATGAAGTTGCATAGGAGAATCGGCTGTGTAAGTGGAATATATACTCTGGTATTTTTGTTAGTTGGTATGGCATCCTTGATACTCCATATAGTTTATTTCTTTAACAAGACATGAACAATAGTATATACCACATATACAGATATACTTTGATATTTTCGGTAACACATGATCATGGTGATGATTGAACTGCAATAGTATATGAAAAAGAATGGCTTAACAATACTGTTATTAATGCGAGTAAAGATTTAAAACTATATCTCTATAATCTGAACTGAGCTAAGCTTTCATTTCAATCAGCTATATCTCGTATCTTTGTATGTCCAAATCTCCATGTGTATAGAAATAATTCCGATCAATGCATTAACTTGCAAATTCTCTGCTTGTATAACCTATTATGTTGTTCATACTTGGGCAGGCAACTCTGGATACTCACCCAGACAGCCTTGCTGGCTCGCATGACTCTGGGTGAATGGCCCGCACCAAATATCAGCCCATTTGCTTTTCATCCATCAGTCACAGGTACATGACCTTTTTAATTTTGTGGTTTCCCACAATATAATAGAATTGGCGCTCTCTTCAGATGTACTGTGATATCATACTCCTCCGATCCACATTAATTGTCGCCGATTTAGTAATTGTGTCACCAATCGCGACAATCAATATGGATCGAGGGGGTATCATGTTTGGGATAGATACTTTTAAATGACACCAATTTATTTTACAGAGGAATCATGAATACAATTGAGCTAAGGAAATAGAAATGAAGCAGTGGCAGTGTGCAGTCCACAACTGGACAGACATATGACTCGCAGCGATCACATACACATGCTTATGGAATCTTCTCACTTATAGTGGGCTATAAGAGATATGATTTAATTACCACACTGCCTGATTTGGTTATGGAAGCACCACATGGATGTTGTGCTTGATGCGTGGGTTGATAAGAAAGAACAAAAATTCGATCAACGGAAATACTACATGTTGTTTTGTACCAATGCACGGGCGCCTTTTCCTCAGAGATATGGTCAAGATCAGGCTACACTTTTTCTTAGACTGAATCATGATAATAAACATGTCACTCGACATTTAAGTATTGAGTCACCTAAATTGTACTCCCTCTGTAAAGAAATATAAGAGTGTTTGGAGTACTTAATATGAGTATAATGTGATATTTATCGCAACACAATCATAAGCCCCATGTGACGTGCAAAATTGTAAATTGAGATCTCTTGTAAATTGTAACGATGTATTGATCATTGTCTTTATTTCTAATTTTGTTATTCCATGGCAATGCACTGGCAATCACCTATATACTTTAAAAAAGGATAATGTTCTCGCTTTCCTCCTTCATTCCTCTTAAAATCCTTACATACAGACCGCCAAATATGGTGCTCCCTCCGTCCCATAATATAAGAGCGTTTTTGACACTACACTAGTGTCAAAAACGCTCTTATATTATGGGACGGATGGAGTAGATACTATGCCGGTGGATACTGATTTAGGAAATAGCCGTAGGGTCGTCCTTCTCCCCATCCCCAACCCCCCCCCCTATCATTGGTTTTTTCCAGCGGTTTTTCCAACCACCCAACCAAACATAATCATGTTTTTTTGTTAAGTCAATAAGTGATGATTCAATTGGCCGTTAAAACCCAATTTTTGTCTATACAATCACATTAACTCAGTAAGTATTTGTACTGAAGAAAAACCAGTAAAATATCTGTGCCTCCCGTCGCAACGACCATGAGCGGGGCACATTATCTGGACATTACAAGACGATCTTTTTTTTCAGGAAAATGCAAAAACTTTGTGTTTTGATGCATTGCTAGAAGAAGAGAGTAGCCATGGGAGGTAATGCCACCTTTAGCAAAACAGACATACCTTATTAATGTATGCAGGAGCACCTAGAAGCAAACAAATATCAACAAGAAGCTCCTCCAGGTTCAGCCTGAACTGTACTAGTCCATCAGGTATGGAAGATACTCGGCCAGTGCAATGCTCATCGATATCAATAATCTGTGAATTACCAGAATTTAGAAGGCATAAGAAAATAGTTGGATCTCTAGAACTTCTGTACAAAAACGCCGGATATAGGAGAAATGTCGAATATATGAGAGGCAATAGGAAATTTTCTAGTATAACGATAGGTCAAACTGGAAATGATATTGAGGGAAAAGAGACAAACCTGAGCACGAAAAAGAAGAGCATCTAGCAGTGAAGAAAAAACAGGGAGAAACAACTCTTGTGTGGCATTCCTTTTGGATGTTTGCTCATCGATTCCAAGAATACAATGTGCCAAACTGCACCTACAAGATTTCGGTACTGTGTGTATAAATAATTCATTGATTAAGAACTTGGCTTCACTTCAGAAAAACAGTTGTGGAAATGATATTCAAATCTGAACACAAATACAAGCTAACACTTTGCCTACTAATCGATGCTCATATAAGCAACAGTAAGCCACAGCTAGAGCAACCAGCAGGTGTTTCATTCCATGTGTGTGTGTGCGCGCGCGCACACACCAGAGAGAGAGAGAGAGAGAGAGAGAGAGAGAGAGAGAGAGAGAGATGTTCCGAAGTACATGTGTATTACTTGCTCGCACACACCAGAGAGAGAGAGAGAGAGAGAGAGAGAGATGTTCAAGTAAATGTGTATTACTTACTAACCCCAACCCAGGAAAGGAAGACATTTGTGATTCATGAAAATATGTGGGAATTTACCAAAATTGCAAGGTGGATTCTGCGATCTCCCAGTCTTCACTAGAAAAAGCTACACATCTGCAATTGAGAGTAAAGTCCTTCAGGATCATAAGAGGTAATGAGTGAACTAAACTACAGTGTAGCATTAGCATCAAGTGTTAAAGCCAATAATTTCAAAACTCAGGGAAAAGTACCACATTGGCAGTGCAATAGATTGACCTCAAAAGTGCATCTGAAAGAGAAAGTGCTTCATTACTCCCTTCTGCAACCAAACCAGGTGCCTAGAAAATCGAATAATTATCAGCTTCTGTTCAACAAAGTCTCAAACAAAAACAAACTGCACTTTGGAGATGAATAAAAAAAAATGACCATATGCACGTTGGAGTTATTTTTTCCTCGAGCAACTGGAACGAGCTCTGCCTTTTCATGAAGGAGAAGAATATTTCCGAAGTGGACATGTTCTGAAACAGGGACACACCAAAACCCCTAATAACAACTCCTCATGCCAAGTACTCCTGGTTCTGGTTAACTCTTGGCTGGAAAGCCTTGCATGGCCCTCTGCACGATATCCTCAAATCCAAGGTGTGCCACCTTGATGTACATCAATCTTGTACCGTTGAAGATGTGGCGGTTTCTCAATCCAGGCGTTCCACATGATGTAGATAAGTAACCCACTACACGCCACCGCTTGTGGTTGTTGTCTATACCTCTCGAGGCCCCATTCCATCATGTGTCAATCGACGGGAAGGTGATTGTGGAGCCCGAAGTAATGTGGTCATCCACCCAAGCACCACTGTAGGAATAGTCTAGCTGTTTATTCAGTTAGAAAGTGCAATAGGCGCAGTTTCTGTTTTCGTGCCATGGCAACCGCTTTAGGCTCGCATTCGTTGCCATGGCAGCACTGTGGTTGTTAGCGGTTGTTCAGGGTTTTAGTTTGAGCTGGCCACAGGACGCGGTCTGTGCAGTCCATGGCAAAGTTGTAGGCACTCCGTGGCTGCATGCTCATGGTCATGGGATGGCACGACCCAATAGATGGGGCAGGCATCACGGCACATTCGTTTTTCTTCAGAATAAATAGAGGAAGAAACAGAAAAGCAGCACACATTACACTGCGCAAATTCCTTTGTCTCTGAGCTCGTTCATCGCCATTAGAGGCTACAACCACGAGCAGCCAAACCGCAGAGTTGAAAGGACAGTACTTGCAAAGGTGAAGCATGGTCTTGGGGGACCTAAGGAAAAGTTGGCGGACAGGGTCATGAGGCCAACCCCTTCTGGGGCAGCCAATCCGCAGAATCTTCCCGTGATGGACAAGCTAGGACAATAACCTGCATTTCGGCTCCGCGCTAGCTTTCCAAATTTTCTCCACCAAGAACTTATGGGAACCGATGAATTGGGTCATGTAGGCCGAGGTCGAGGGGTACTGTCCGCTAGAGTTCCATAGCCAAGTGATGGTGTCCGGCTTTGGGGGTGAAGGGTCACCGAGCCAATGATGGACGCCAAGGCAATGAATTCTCGTAACTACCCAGTGAGTTTAGACCTGCCACTGAACGAATCTAGTTTTCATCGTGCCGCTTGTTGTGCACCGTCTTGTGCTTACGTGTCACAATGCCGGAAAGCCGAGGGCAATGATGGCAAAGGGATCTCATGTCGAACCAGTTGTCGTGCAAGGAGGCTTTTTTTTTTCCGCCGCTGATGGAGATAGTCATGGAAGTACGGAGGAGGTCCATGTCCACCACGTCGTAAGGTAAGAGCTTTTAAGGAGTGTTAGTATTGGTCTAGGAACCCGTATTAGTCTACATTTTCATCCTTGTACCCCCAGTCTTGTGCAATATATATTGCCCTTGAGTTATGCAATAGAGATAAGTTGCATCCATAACATGGTATCATGAGCCTAGGTTTAGAGATTATTTCGGATGCCGCAGCTCTTCCTCACGATCAGATTTTTTTCCCGGTCTCGTTCAATCGAGTTCCGCGGTCTCCTCTTTCCTTGATCGATTGATGACACCATCAGTGGGATTTTTCAGATCGACATATCCTCCGGACTGAGCGCCCGCTACTCGACCTCTGTGCAGCCTGGGCCGTTCCTGCATCTCTAGCCTGCGCAAATCGCTTCGCTCCACCCGACTGGATTAGGTCGTGCTGCTCCCAACTGATCGTTGCTTGAGACTTTACGCATGCATGTCATAGCACCCCATCTGTCGTTGCGCCTCCACGACGGATGCCTCTGCCACCTAACCAGCTGCCATCTCGCCTTCCAGAAGCCACACGCCTCTTCCCACCTGATGAAGCTAAGCTTGCCGACTGCCGCTCACTTCGACCACCACCCAGGCGTCGACTCCTAGCAAACTCCCTTCCCACAACCCGCGACGCCTCGACGTTGCTTTGCCAGCTCAGATCGAGCCTACACCTGGACGCTGCCTCCCCGCCTGCTTCGCCGCTCCCTATCTGCCGAAGATCCAACAACCTGTCACCATTTGTCGAGCGCTTGTTCCTCACCGCCATCCGGCGGCTCCGTTCATGGTTCCCACATCTACTTGCTTGATGCTTCTCGTGCGCGTGTTTGCTTGTGCACTACTGCAGCGAGCCTGCTGCTCTCGCTACCACAAGCACTTGGCTTACCCATGCTTGGTTCGTGCTAGTACAAGGAGCTTTGTTTGACGCGAGCTCTGTGATTAGGCTTCCTCAGTGATTCTATAAAAAAAACAATGTCGTTTGCCTCATGTGTCTTCCGCTCATGCACCATCTTCTCATTATCCCCTTTGGCTTGACTTGGCAAGTTTTGAAGACTCCATGCCATGACAACACTCTCAAAACGCAGATTTTGAATTATTTTTATTTGCTCTGTTACAGTTCTTGAAATGCAATGATGCGCTTTGCATTTGGAGGGAGGGGGTGTTAAGGGGTACTAGTATTGGTCTACTAGTCCATATTGCACACGCAACAGCCATTTAACTTGACCTCCTTAAGCTAAAGAAAATCAAGGGCAACGCAAAATTTACCTACAAGACGTTTAATGTTGAGCTTGTTCTTGTAGCTTGTAGGTGACCTTGGTGATCAAGATGAAGTCACCCGGAAGCAACCAGTCTGGCGGACAAAAGGTTGGAGAGTTCTAAGCTCTACAATGAAAAGCAACTTGTTCACTTTACTTTGGGCCAAGTCCTGAACACAGGTTATACATGCCATTGCATGGTACTCCATGGGAGGATGTATCTTTGGACTTCGTCTTGGGTTTGCTAAGAACAAGACATGGGAGTGATGTTGTATTTGTGGTCCTGGACAGATTCTCTAAAACGGCTCATTTTGTTTCATGCCGCAAGACAACGGATGCTCATCATGTGGCAAACCTATTCTTTCAAGAAGTGGTCAGACTTCATGGCCTTCCAAGGTCCATCGACTCAGACCATGATAGCAAGTTTCTTGCTGGATTTTGGCTCACTTTGTGCAAGCAATTCAACACTGAATTAAAAAATTCTAGCACTGCCGATCCACAAACAGATGGACAAACGAAAGTAGTGAACAAATTTTTGGGTAATCTGGTCCGTTGCATTTGTGGTGAAAGAAAGGTACAATGGGATTTGGTTTTATCTCTTGCAGAGTTCTCCTACAATAACTCCAAGCATAGATCCACAGGAAGTAGTCCTTTTTCCATTGTCTACACTAAAGGTCCAACACATGTGGTGGACCTGGTGAAGCTACCATCAAGGGGAAACTCAAAATCAGCATTGTCCTTTGCTGATAATTATACTGTTGTTGAAGAAATTCGTGGTATTCTGGATGCACAAAATCAGAAATATAAACAACTTGCTGACATCAAAAGAAGGATGAAATCATTCCAAGTTGGTGATAAGGTGATGGTCTACCTCTGAAAAGAAAGATTGCCTATTATGAGGGAGATAAATGATAATGGTTATTTGATAGGTTTTCCAAGCGAGATGGGTATATCCAACACATTCAATGTTGCGGACTTGACTCTATCACCCATAAGAAGCACTCTATGAAGATAATTTGAGGTCGAGTTCCAAACAGCCAGGGGAGAATGATGAGGAACAATAGAGGGGGAAAAACATATGTCAAATCTGTTTAGCTACTTCCAGATACTTCTACTCTAGTAGTATTTCTTTTCTTTTCTTAACCCTAGCTAGTGTTTTCTAGAGTCTTCTGGCTATGAGTAGAAAGGTGAATCTTGAGTAATGTTTTCTAGAGTGTTCAAGCTATAAGTAGAAGTGGGATGTGATGGCTTCCAAAGCCCTATAAATACAGGCCATCACCTCTAATTTGTAACCAGACTACGTACCCCACTACCTATAATAGAACTTGGTGTTCTTATCTAAGATTTTGGACTAGATCTTGTGCTCTAGGAGTTTCGGATTGAACTCATGCTGCCATATCGGCCTATATTCGCCTCTAAAGCGATATCTAGCGCAATACATTTAAGTAGTTCCTTCGACACTTGTGTTGTACACTTTGTAGCAACAAGGTAGAGTTGCTCCTCCACGACCTTGTGCTGCTTTAGTCGCCTCCAAATCTCCAATCTCAGTAGTAGTGGTCTCTTTGTACCTCAGTCCAATTTACACTCTCCAACTCAGTAGTAGTGGTCTCTTTGTCTCTCAGTCCAATTTACGCTTCCAAATTTCTCCAAAGATTCAACCAGAGTGGAGATCAATAGACCAACTATAGTTGCTCGCTTATTAGTAGTTGCATCATAGCTCGATTTAACTACGTATGACAAATCTATGAATTTTGTCATTCCATCTGGAGATTTAATTTATCTTGCATAAGGTGTTGATCCAACTCAATTTTTTGTCCCATTCACTTTTTAGATGATTTTCATCGCATTCATCATCTAGGAAAGACTAAATAGATCTCTAGAGGTTGCTATCACTAGTGGCTGTGAACTACATTCAGTGGGTAGCCTAAAAATCTCATTTGTGATCACCAGTTAGTTAGGTCAAGAAAATGTGATTATATATGATAATAATTTTTTCACCCAAAAGTCACAAGCTAGAATTAGTAGCTTGTTTTGGTTTGTTTGTGCCTGCTTGCAATAACACTTTTTGAAGCAATATTAAGAAGTTGGTCCATCACTAGAAACTAATTTCATTTGCTTGATGCATCTACCCTTCTCGCACTATTTCTTGAATGACAATTGTTACTTCAATCTTCAGTTTGCAAAATTAAATGCCTCTTATGAAAAACGCTCATGTTTAGCAATTCATCTTTAGTATTCTTGTATATAGAACGGATGTCCGGTGGCATATGGCAATATGATCAATCTTCACAATACAAATTGCATAGGTTCTCTCCTAGTTAGTGCATACTTGACCACATGCCAGATTTTTATAGCAATATCAAATTAGATTAGAATGCGGACAATCCAAAATATCAGTACTCCATTAGTACAAAAACATTTTAATGATTCCATTGAAACCAAGGCGCTCATAGCATTTAGAAATCTACTCGATGTCCCGCTGCAATGCTATGTTGTCTCAACATAGCCGGTCCCAAGCCCGGGTGAAGGAGGAGGGTTGTGATAGGCTTGGCAAGCCAACGACAAAACTCAGCCACTCTTATGGAGATGAAACCCAGAAGAACACTCAGCCACTCCTATATGATACATCGTTTGGGGCATAACCCTCTTAGCGATGCGCTCATAGCATTTAGAAATCTACTCGATGTCCCGCTGCAATGCTATGTTGTCTCAACATAGCCGGTCCCAAGCCCGGGTGAAGGAGGAGGGTTGTGATAGGCTTGGCGAGCCAACGACAAAACTCAGCCACTCTTATGGAGATGAAACCCAGAAGAACACTCAGCCACTCCTATATGATACATCGTTTGGGGCGTAACCCTCTTAGCGACGCGCCATATCGAAACCGGGTGTGGTGTTAAATGGGCAAGGGACGGGTATCACGCCCTTGGTGGCGCGCCATATCTTGATTTGGATATGGTGATGAGTGAACAAGGATCGGGTTGATGCATCCTTAGTGGCGCACTACATCAACGCCTGGGTGTAGTGAAAAATGAGCTAGGGTCTTCGCATTTGACTCGACGAGTGCGAAGGGTAAGGAAGCTAGCCGAGCCTAGTAGGATCCGCTTAGGTAGTTGGAAGGGTCCGTGACAGGTAAGTTACGGGAGCTAGTTGATACAGCTGTGAGGAGAGGTGTTGATATCCCATGCATCCAAGAAACCAAATGGAGGGGACAAAAGGCGAAGAAGGTGGAGTATACCGGCTTCAAGTTGTGTGGTACACAGGGACAACTACAAACAGAAATGGAGTAGGCATCTTGATCAACAAGAGCCTCGAGTATGGAGTGGTAGACGTCAAGTGGCAAGGGGGCTAGATTGTCCTGGTCAAGCTAGTAGTTGCGGACTTAGTTCTCAATGTTATCAGCGCGAGAGCACCCAGGGGGAGTTCTGGGAAGGCCTGGAGGACATGGTTAGGAGTGTACCTACTGGCGAGACACTCTTCATAGGAGAAGACCTCGACGGCCACGTGGGTACATCTAACACGGGTTTTGAAGGGGCGCATGGGGCTTCGACTATGGCATCAGGAATCAAGGAGAAGATGTATTGAGCTTTACTCTAGCGTATGACATGATTGTAGATAACACCCTCTTTTAAAAGAGAGAATTCCATCTACTGAATTTTAGTAGTGGTCAACTCTAGCAAGATTGATTTCGTCCTCTCGAGAAGAGAAGACATGCGTGCTTGCCTAGATTGTAAGGTGATACCAAGAGAGAGTGTTGTCACTCAACATAAGCTTGTGGTGGCTGACTTCCACTTTCGGATTCGTGTCATTGGATAGGCGCCAAAGACGCTAGAAAGAAGTGGTGGAAGCTCAAGGGGGAGGGTTATTAAGGAGGGCCCTTGGGAGGAAGGAGGTGATGCAAATAATATGTGGATGAAGATGGCGATTTGCATTCCTAAGGTGGCTTCAAAGTTTGGGGTGAACAGGGGAAGTAGAATCGAAGCTAATGATACCTGGTGGTGGAAATAGATGTCCAGAAGGCTATTAACGGTTTCAGACGCCTACACTTGGATAGGAGTGCAAACAACATAAATAAGTACAAGATGGCAAAGAAGGTCGCAAAGCGAGCTGTGAGTGAAGCAAGGGGTTGGGCATACGAGGACCTCTACCAGCGCTTAGACACGATCACACGAATGAAGGCCAAAGGGACATCTATAAGATAGCCAAAATCCAAGAGAGCAAGACGAGGGATGTCAACCAAGTCAAATGCATGAAGGACGGAGTAGATCAGCTCTTGGTGAAGGACGAGGAGATCACATAGATGGCGGGCGTACTTCGACAAGCTATTCAATGGAGAGAATGAGAGCTCTACCATTGAGTTGGACAACTCCTTTGATGGTACCAGTAGGCATTTTGTGCGACGAATCCAGGAATTTGAGGTTAGTGGGGCTTTAAAAATGATGAAAGGAGGCAAGGCGATGAGCCCTATTTGTATCCCCATTGAGGTTGGAGAGGCCTCAAAGACATAGCAATAGTATGGCTACTAAGCTTTTAAAACCTCATTTTCCGGGCAAACAAGATGCGACAAGAATGGAGGTGGAGTATATTAGTACCAATCTTCAAGAAGAAGGGGGTGTTCAAAGTTGTAGTAATTACCGTGGAATTAAGCTGATGAGCCATACAATAAAGCTATGGAAGAGTCATTGAGCGCCGCTTAAGAAGAATGGCCGGCGTGACCAAAAATCAGTTTGGTTTCATGTCTCGAAGGTCGACCATGGAAGCCATTTTCTTGGTACGACAACTTATGGAGAGATACAGGGACCAAAAGAAGGACCTGCATATAGTGTTCATTGACTTGGAGAAGGCCTACAATAAGATACCGCGGAATGTCATAAGATGGGCCTTGGAGAAACACAAAGTCTCAACAAAGTACATTACCCTCATCAAGGACATGTAAGTGTCCAAACAAGTGATGGCGACACTGATGACTTTCCAATTAAAATAGGTGCACCAAGGGTCACCTTTGAGCCCTTATCTTTTTTGCTTTGGTGATGGATGAGGTCACAAGGGATACACAAGGAGATATCCCATGGTGTATGCTCTTTTGGATGATGTCTTTCTTTGGTCGATGATAGTCGCGGGGATCAATAGAAAGTTAGAGCTATAGAGACAAACTCTGGAATCGAAAGGCTTTAAGCTTAGTAGAACAAAAATTGAGTACATGAGGTGCAGTTTCAATACAACTAGGCATGAGGGGGGAGGTTAGCCTTGATGGACAGGCGGTACCTCATAAGGACACCTTTCGATATTTGGGGTCGATCTTTGCAAAAGGATGGTAATATCGATGAAGATGTGAGCCATCGAATCAAAATCAAAGTCGTATGGATGAAGTGGCGCCAAGCTTCTAGCGTTCTCTGTGACAAGAGAGTGCCACAAAAGCTAAAAGGCAGAATCAATATATTGTCCATCCAAAGCAAACCCTAACTGGGAAACTAATTTTGACTAGACATGTTGTGAGTAACTAGACTACGGCTCTGTTTGTTTCAGCTTTAGGCAGCAGCTTCTCATAGGAAAAATCAGAAGCCGAAACAAACAGCTATTTGAAATCAGCTTTGCCAGTGAAGCTGAATCTGGATTCGGGCCATTTTCAGTGCAATTGCCTGAAGCACGTCCAGGTGTACTTCAGTGGCAAAGTTGATTCCCAATGAAGCGAATTCACAGGTGATTTGAAGCCAATTGAAGCTGAAACAAACAAGGCCCGACCATCATGCTAAAACACAAAAAACTTTACAAGTAAGAAAAAACTTACTGCTTGACCAACTTCGCACATCAAACTAGTAAGACCAGCAATAATCTTCTCACTTCTGTTGGCTAGAGCTGGTAAAAGAAGAACCTCTCTGATGTATGGCATCTTGCTCAGAAATGCCTGCGGTAATTCCTACAACCATACCAGCATACGTGAGAGTTCTCATTCATTATGAGTTGGAAGCACATTTGCTGAACGGTGCTTTGCTAGTCAGCAACCTCAACAGAAGGACAGTGGCTTTTTCTAAGTAACAGAAACAAAAGGGGGCACAACATCCGCCATTTTATAACTTTACAGTACCATTGCATAGTCAACAACACTGCATGATACTTGACTGGGCAATACATAGGCAAAACAACACATAATTGAACAGGAAAAAAGGAACATTCAATTCATCAACTCAGGCTATGTGCTCCTACAACGGCAGAGCTTCGTGGGGACGAACCTGGGCCATCGCCCCCCAGCGAAAATGATTTTTTGTTACTACCGCTATGTATTACATACAGCCCATAGGCCCACTTATCAACTAGTACGATGCCTGGATACGAACGAATCCAGCCACCAGACCAGGCAGCGACCAACAACAGAAACTCCTTTTCCCCACCGCGGACGGCTGAGTGTGGAGGTGGCGGCGTGGGCCACCGGCGTCAGGGTGGCCACTGTGGCTTGCCGGCATGGGGGCGACCGCTGGCGGGTGGCCGGCTAGGGATTGGTCGGCTCCTTCCTCCTCCGCTCAGGTTCATCCACTTCTGCCTCGGCTGCGGCTGTCCACGACACGGCGACAACATCAAGCCCCGTCGACGCCGCGCAGTGCCTCGGTGAGCCGTGTGAGCAGACTGCCGTCCCTGTATCTCTCTTAATCTCTCCCATATGGAAATTGTGGAAAGTTGAAATATTGTGATTCTGTAGTTTTGTTACCTTGGTGGAGGAAAATTCTAATTAGGTCATCTGGTATTGATTTTGTCAATTAGATTTTGTCAATTGGATTTTGCACTGAAATAGAAAATGTCCTTTACAGGTTATAAGAGGGACCGAGGGAGGCAGTGATGCTTAAGGGGAAAACAATTGATGCATTTCACAAAAGAAGGAGAGGTGATTCAACTGAATGTGAAGCTGATGAACCAACATCAACGGAAGCAATACATGTTCAGCCTCCTCTGTTATTGCTCGAATTTGAGCAACACGGACCACATCCTTCGATGCTGATGATATTTGCGAGCTAGTGAAGAAATATTATCCAGCAGATTTCACCCAACAGGAAATCTATGGATTGGAGCAGCAACTAAAACACTTTGTTGTGGATGCCCCCCATGATAAATAACTGAAAAATGTGTCAACCTTAACAAATCGTTGTCGATATCTCTTTGAGAGAGGGAGACATTCTATCTACAATTTGGTTGATCGATTGTTCCGATTGCTTCTAACTATTCCAGTTTCTACAGCAAGTGCCGCGCGGGCATTCTCTACTTTGAAGATCATTAAGACAAGGCTACGTAATACTATGGAAGATGATTATCTAGCCAATAGCTTGCTAGTAAACATAAAGAGTGAAATCGCGGAGAAGCACAGCTATGAAGATGTTCTTATGCACTTTAAGGGTGTAAAGAAACGAAGAGCTGATCTGTAGTGAACTGAATGCCCCATGATTAAATAGTATTTTGGGTATAGTTTCTTTTGTTCTGGAGCTGATCTATAGTCAACTGAATGCTCCATGGTTAAATAGCACTTTGTAGTGAACTGAATTCTCTGCTGATTAGAAATGTATTTTGTAAGCTAGTGTGGAGAAGATCAATATAATTATCTGAGTTACTTGATATTTGCAATATCTAAATTGTTGTATTCGTATGATTTCGTATTCGGGTTCTTTTACAGCTTCGCCCCTTCAAAGATTTCTTTCAAGCTCCGCCGCTGTACTCCTTCATACCATGACACGGAGCTTCTTAGCCCACCAACCACACAGAAGCAGCAAAAATGCAGTTGGTTGCACGTGCAAAGAGAAGCAAAAATGCATGTGTTGCACGTGAAAAGAGAACAGAACTGGAATCAACTGACATGTCCAGACCCAGATTATTTCATGATGCTTCATAAAGATAACTACGGTTTAACTGAAAGAAATGCACTGCACGAAAAGTAAGTAGTACACTGAGAAGTTGGTACAGGGTCCATTTCAAGCACTATTTCATACAACAATTGAACAGTAGATGTTACTCAATGAGTCGATTGCACTAATGCAGTACAGAAGAACAGAACTTACTTGATACTGGCTGACAAGTTCGGTCATAACCTCTATGGCCACTTCAAACGAGAAGAACGCCTTTATCAGCCACACAGGAACGAAACAACATGTGAGGACGTGATGAGTGAACAACCAATTGGTCGAAGTGCGTACACTGTTCGCACCTGCAGGGAGTTGAACGCGAACGTCAGAAGTGGGTGTGCGGCGAGGGCGGACGCCGGCGCTCCCGAGAAGCATCCCGCGCGAACCTACAACATTGCCGTTTCTCTTAGCACAGGGAGAGCGAGAGACGAACGCAATTGAAATATTGAGTTGAGGGTGAAGCAAGCAAAGACCGTACATACCCAGCTCAGTAGGCATCGCAGGATTCTATGGTTGCGCTCGTGGAGGGGCACCCCGTCCGCGGCGGCCGGCTTCTCAGACTGCGCTAGCAGGAACTCAAGCACGGCGGGCGCGTGCATGAGCAGCTCACGCGTGAACCTGCACCGCGTGGCGGAGTCGACCCCCGTGTCGCCGCTCTCATCCTGCGCCACCTCCTCGGGGAGCACGGTGAGCAGCTCCAGCAAGGCGGGGTCGGGTAGGTGCGGCATTCGAGCGAAAAGCCCGTCTACCCCTCCCTCCGCACGGAGCGCTAGCGCCGCGAGGGCCAGGCAGATCTGCGTGAGCAGCCGGGGAGGGGCAAGGCAGAAACGGCGGGCCGCGATAAGGAGCGCGTCGAGGAGCTGCGCGGCGTTGTCCGGGAGCGAGTAGTCGGGTGACTGGATCTTCCGGCGAAGCATCTGGGCGGCGAAGAAGAGTAGATCGGCGGAAGGGGACGGATGATCCGCGGACGCGAGGAGCGAGACCGCCAGCGCCCACGCATGCGGCGAGCGCTGCAGGCCGAGGAGCCACTGGTTGGCGGCTAGACGTGCGGAGGGATGCGAGGCGTGATTAAGTGCGTGCACGGCCGCGGCCAGCTGCGCCTGGAGGTCCGGTGACTCGGCGACGTCCATCGCGGCCGCTCCGGCGGCGGGGAGGTGGGCGCGTGCGTGGGTGGATGGATTCGGGTGGGGCAGCGAGGGGGCAGAGGGGATTGACTGGGCCGAGTGGCACGCACGGCATGAGAAGATTTTTGGCCGCCTCGAAAAGTTTTCGCATTTTCAACAGAAGACAAAAACTGGTGCCTTGAGATTTGGTCTTCTTCTCTATTTCATAATTACATTACATGCATATTTAAGGACTACTCTCTCCGTTCCTAAATAATTGTCTTTCTAGAGATTTCAACAAGTGACTACATACAGAGCAAAATAAGTGAATCTACACTCTAAAACATGTCTACATACATCCGTATGTTGTAGTCCATTTGAGATGGCTAAAAAAATAATTATTTGAGAACGGAGGGAGTAGCATATAACTATATGATTTTTTATCAATTGTCTAATAATGATTTATTTATCCACTGTATGTTATATTCAATAGAGAATTCTCTAGTGAAAATTAAGGCCCCCGGGTCTATTTTAATCATATATTAAAATCTAAAAATACCTTACTGCAATTTATTTATTTTTTAATTTTTTTTATTTTTATTTATTTATCTATCGCTACAAGATTTGATCCTTGTAATTAACCGCCAAAGGATTTACAACCCCTTGTTTGTGTTGGGTGCAACTATTCGTTATTTTGTGTGTAGGTATTGTTAATGAGGTGTTGCGTGGTTCTCCTACTGGATTTATAACCTTGGTTCTTAACTGATAGAAATAATTATCTCTACTGTACTGCATCATTCTCTCCTCTTTGAGGAAATCCCAACACAAGTCATAAAGTAGCAGAAAGAATTTCTAATGCCGTTTCTAGGGAGACATCATCAACATCTATCAAGTATCATCGCATAAACTTTCATCTCATTGCATTTACTTTTATTTGATATTTGCCTCTCGTTTTCATCTCCCCTAGTTCTAAAATGTTTTCACAAAAACACAAAAATATTTTTCGTTTGCTTTTTTGCTTGTTTGATTGCTTTGTCACGATGTCTCAAGAAAATACAAAGTTGTGTGACTTTTCCAATATTAATAATAATGATTTTATTAGTACTTCAATTGATCCTCCCGCCACTTGTGCGGAGTCTTGTGATATTAATGTCGCTTTGCTAAATCTTGTTATGAAAGGACAATTTTCTAGTAGTCCTATTGAAGACGTTGCATCCATCTTAACATTTTCGTTGAATTGTATGATATGCAAAAGAAAAAAAATATGGATAATGATATTGTCAAATTAAAATTATTTATGTTCTCACTACGAGATCGCGCTACACGAAATAGTATTGATTCCTGGGATAAGTGTAAGGATGTTTTTATTTTCAAGTATTTTTCTCCCGCGAAAATTATTTCTCTTAGAAATCAAATTATGAATTTTAAGCAACTTGAGCATGAGCATGATGCCCAATCTTGGGAGAGGATAAAATTAATGATAAAAAATTGCCCTACTCATGGCTTAAGTTTATGGTTGACCATACAAAAAATTACGCGGGGTTGAACTTTGTTTCTAGAAAAAAAATAGATTCCGCCGCGGGTGGTACTTTTATGAAAAACACATTAGGATAAGCTACAAAAATGTTTGATAGTATTATGGTAAATTATTCACAATGGCATACTAGAAGAACTCCCACTAGCAAAAATGCACGTACGTTGTAAGGGGAGAATGCAAGCAGCGAGAATCAAGCTAGTGGCATAGACATTGTATTGGTGCAAATACTTATCATGTATTCTTTTTACCATTAAATCACTCTTCTTTCTTAATTACAATATACCATGAATAATATTTGCTCTCCTCCGTAGCTCAGAAATAAATGGTTCAAATTAGCGATTTAGTTCGGGAAATCAGCCAAATAAGTTAATAGTACTCCCTCTGTTTCCTTACGTTTTGGTGGTTCAAATTAAACTACCAAAACGTCATATATTTAACAATGGAGGGAGTACTTCTGTAATTATGTATAGAAAAACTTGCACCCTTGTTAACATGTTTGTTACCACAAATTATTTTACAATATAAGATTATACAAACAACAATATATGTCCCAGCCTTTTCTCAACACATGACAAAGTAGAGGCCATGTACACATTGTTAAAGAATGAGAATATCATACTTATATATGGTTGAATGGACTGTGCCTGCAAAAGTTCCCTATAAATAAACACATCTTCTCTGCTGAATGTAACATCACCAATCAAACCTGAAGAATCCCAAAAAAATCAATCATAGACTTCACATGGAATCAAACTTCATATGCAGATGAATTGTTGCCTAAAACTGCTAGAACAAACATGTTCAACTGGAAAAAAAATGGCACTGGATCAACTCATAATCTTACTTATACATTAAAGCGTATGATGCTTATAAACCGAGATAATTTTTTAGAGCAGATAAAAAATAATGTACAGGGACTGCCAGTAGCATAATTGATGGTTACATGAAACATCTAAAAATTTAAGAATCAAACATGATCCAAGGAAGTGACACACATCTGCAAGTATCTAATAATAAAATCCATATGAAAGATAACCTCCACTCATTGAAAAATTGCGAGTTCCACTCCTTTGCTTCAATAGCAACGGCCACTTAGTCCAGCACATCCCCATTGTCATATATCAGTAGAAGGAAAAAATGGATACACATCTATATGGGACTATTCCTATCATAGTTTATACATAGCAACAAATTGAGATTACACATGGCTACATAATAAGATTCCTTTGCATCATAGTGTTCTTACTTTGAAATATGGTAGCAACAAATTGGAAGATTCTAATGTGTTAGTATTGGCACAAAAATTCAATGCATATACCTACTCAACACCAGCTATCACGGTCACCCTCGGCCTGATTGAGTACTAATCAAGCAGCAGCAAGTTGAGTAAAACTAACAAATTTCAGTCACTATCTGCTGGATTTTTTTAGCCATAAGAGTAAGGAAAGCATCTGAATAGATCTCAGTATTCAAAATTAAAATTAACAGACCTACAACATGCATGTTTATGTATAACCTAACTGCAAGCAATATCTTTTTTGAGGATTACATCAATACTTAGGCCGACGTCAAGGCTGCATTGTTTTCCTCCCAAAGCTGATCGGGTAGTTGGTCCGGGACACCATACGCAAACACAAGGTCTCCGTGAGCTTTAGCATCATTTATTAGTGAAAGATTACATGCATATATAAGGACCATCATGCCTTGGGTATCGTTATAACTATGCGATTTTCCATCAATTGCCTAATAGGAATTTATTTATCCACTGTATGTTATATTCAAGAGAGAATTCTCTAGTGAAAATTAAGGCCCCGGGTCAATTTTAATCATATATTAAAATCCAAAAATATCTTACTGCAATTTATTTATTTATTACTTTTTTGTGATTTTTATTTATCTATCTATCGCTACAAGATTTGATCCTTGTAATTACCCGCCAAGGGATTCACAACCCCTTGTTTGCGTTGGGTGCAACTATTCGTTATTTTGTGTGTAGGTGTTGTTAATGAGGTGTGGCTTGGTTCTCCTACTGGATTTATAACCTTGGTTATTAACTGAGAGAAATAATTATTTCTACTGTACTGCATCATTCTCTCCTCTTAGAGGAAATCCCAACACAGGTCACAAAGTAGTAGAAAGAATTTCTGGTGTCGTTGCTGGGGAGACATCATCAACATCTATCAAGTATCATCGCATAAACTTTCATCTCATTGCATTTACTTTTATTTGATATTTGCCTCTCGTTTTCATCTCCCCCACTTCTAAAATATTTTCACAAAAACACAAAAATATTTTTCGTTTGCTTTTTTGCTTGTTTGATTGCTTTGTCACGATGTCTCAAGAAAATACAAAGTTGTGTTACTTTTCCAATACTAATAATAAGGAATTTATTAGTACTTCAATTGATCCTCCCACCACTAGTGTGGAGTCTTGTGATACTAATGTCGCTTTGCTAAATCTTGTTATGAAAGGACAATTTTCTAGTAGTCCTATTGAAGACGTTGCATCCCATCTTAACACTTTCGTTGAATTGTGTGATATGCAAAAGAAAAAAATATATGGATAATGATATTGTTAAATTAAAATTATTTATGTTCTCACTACGAGATCGCGCTACACGAAATAGTATTGATTCTTGGGATAACTGTAAGGATGTTTTTATTTTCAAGTATTTTCTCCCGCAAAAATTATTTCTCTTAGAAATCAAATTATGAATTTTAAGCAACTTGCGCATGAACATGTTGCCCAATCTTGGGAGAGGATAAAATTAATGATAAGAAATTGTCCTACTCATGGCTTAAGTTTATGGTTGATCATACAAAAAAATTACGCGGGGTTGAACTTTGTTTATAGAAAAAAAACAACGGGTGGTACTTTTATGAAAATCACATTAGGATAAGCTACATTTTTTTTTGATAATATTATGGCAAATTAGTCACAATGGCATACTGAAAGAACTCCCACTAGTAAAAAAAGTGAATTTTATTGAAGAAATTAGTACTTTGAGTGATAAAGTAGATGCGTTTAAGAAAATGGTTGCTAGTAAGAGTGCTCATATTGGTCTTAATGATGTGTCATTGTCTACTTTGATTGAGCAAAACAATGATCCCGTAGATGTGAATTATGTCTTATTAAACAACTTCGTAAGTAATGCTTATAGAGGTAATTTTAATCCTAGGCCGTTTCCTGAAAATTCCTCTAATAATTGTGGCAATTCCGATGCTAATTGTTATAAATATAATAATAATAATAATAATAATAATAATAATAATAATAATAATAATATGCCCTCTGATCTTGAAACTAATATTAAAGAATTTATTAATTCTCAAAAGGTTTCCAATACTAAGATAGAGGAAAAATTGAGTAAACTTGATGATATGTGTAGGAGCATGGATAGAATTGTCCATGATGTGAAAAATCTCAAAACTAGTAAAAAGTAATGCTTATCCCGTAGATGTGAATTCTGACTCGTTAAACAACTTCAAAAGTAATGCTTATAGAGGTAATTTTAATCCTAGGCCGTTTCCTGAAAATTCCTCTAATAATTATGGCAATTCCTATGGTAATTCTTATAATAATAATAACAATAATAATAATAACAATAATAATAATAATAATAATAGGATGCCCTTTGATCTTGAAACTGATATTAAAGAATTTATTAATTCTAAAAAGGTTTTCAATACTACGATAGAGGAAAAATTGAGTAAACTTGATGATATGTGTAGGAGAATGGATAGAATTGTCCATGATGTGAAAAATCTCAAAACAAAACTTTTGCCACCCAAGCTTGATATTAGCGAGTCTATTAAAGATCTTTATGTTTCAGTTGATGAAAGTAAAGAAAGAACCGCTAGGTTGAGGGCTAAGCAAGAATTCTTAGAGAAAGCAATTCCGCACGGTTTTTATTGCAATATGATGAAGAGGTTAATATGATTGGCGTTACACGCATTCAAACTTTGTTTAGCAGTATAAAACTTGATGAAAAGGGGGCTGGTGATGAGCCAACTTTAGCTAGAAGGCGTCCCCATTGTTCGGAGGGTGAAAATCTTAATGAAAAAATTGATAAAAGTGGGTTTGAAGAGGTCAAAACTTTAAATAGTGATGTGCCACTTCTTCTCAACAAAATAAGCCTTTTACTAAACATATCGTAGAAACTATGATGAAAGCTTTATAAGAAAGGCTAGAATTGGAGGTTTCAATACCTAGGAAATTATATGATGAATGGGAACTTACCATTAAAGTTAACATTAAAAATTATGAGTGCAATGTTTTATGTGATTTGGGTGCTAGCGTTTCCATAATACCAAAATCTCTATGTGATGTGCTAGGTTTTACTAATATGGATGAATGTTCTCTTAATTTGGACTTAGCGGATTCCACCATTAAGAAACCTTTGGGTAGAATAAATGATGTTCTTATTCTTGCAAATAGGAATTATGCGCCCATTGATTTCATTGTGCTTGATATTTGTTGCAATCCGTCTTGTCTCATAATACTTGGTAAGACTTTCCTATGAACCATGTGTTATTATTGATATGAAAGAAGGCAATATAAATTTTCAATTTCCATTAAATAAGAGTATGGAAAACTTACCTAGAAACAAATTAAGCCACCATATGAATCTATTATGAGCGCCACCTACGGAATTAATTTGAAAGATGACAACACTTGAAACTATGCATTACACCTGGCTAGGGGCATAAAACAATGGCGCTTGTTGGGAGGTAACCCAATAGCTATCTTTATTTTTCTTGTTTATTTCCTGTTTTTTTGGTGTGCACACAATTATTCTACTATTATGGTTGTGTTGTTTTGTTTGTATTAGTGTTTATGCCAAGAGCTATAAGTGTATGAAAGCTCAAAGTGAAAAATAAGTGGGTGTGCATCCAACTTGCTTGCTCATGAAGACCTCGAGCATTTGAGGAAGCCCATCATCAGAATATACAAGCCAAGTTCTATACTGGAAAATTACCACCAGTATATGAAAGTGACAACAAAGGAGACTCTTTATATGAAAAACATGGTGCTACTCTGAAGCACAATTGTGGAAAAGGATAGTAACATTGCCCATTCTCTCATTTTCTCTCATTTTTTTGTTGGGCTCTTTTTGGCCTATCCTTTTTTTCCTTTTATTTATTTATTTCCTCACGGGGACAATGCTCTAATAATGATGATTATCACACTTATATTTACTTATAACTCAAATTTACAACTCAACAAAATAGAAACATATGACTCTATATGAATGTCACTGGCAGTGTACCAGGATGTGCAATGATGCTAGCGTAACATGTATGATAATGATGAACGATGGTTGAGCCACAAATACTATGTTAGCTATATGATCATGCAAATTAATATAAAAATGATGATGTGTGTCATAATAACGGAACGGTGGAAGTTGCATGGCAATATATCTCGGAATGGTTATGGAAATGCCATGATAGATAGGTATGGTGGATGTTTTGAGGAAGATATAAGGAGACTGATGTGTGATAGAGTGTATCTTATCATGGGGTTTGGATGCACCAGCGAAGTTTGCACCAACTCTCGAGGTGAGAAAGGGAAATCACGGTACCGAAGAGGCTAGCAAATCGCAGAAAGATGAGAGTGCGTATAATCCATGGACTCACATTAGTCATAAAGAACTCACATACTTATTGCAGAAGTTTTTTAGCCCTCGAAGCAAAGTACTACTACGCATGCCCCTGGGGGAGGTTGGTAGGAGTTAATCATCGCGTGCCCCGACCTTCATGCGAAGGAAGACACTCAATAATAAATCATGCTCTAACTTCTTAGCGTAACGAGAGACTATACGTGCATGCTTCGGGAATCATAAACCTTAACACCAATATTCTTACTAAACCACAATTATTCACTAGTACAACCCACATATTACCATCTCTATATCGCAAGACTACTGCAAGGAATCAAACTTATCATATTCAGTGATCTACATGAAAGTTTTTGTTATATCCCTCTTAAATACCTATCATATTAGGACCAATTTCATAACATGTGCATAATGTCATTACTATTTATTAGACTCCCAAAAGATAAAAGTGAAGCATGAGAGTGCTACTATTTCTTTAAAATATATCCACCATCGTGCTCTAAAAGATATAAGTGAAGCACTAGAGCAACTGCCTAGCTCAAAAGATATATGTGAAGCACATAGAGTATTCTAATAAATCACGAATAAATGTGTGTCCCTCTCAAAAGGTGTGTGCATCAAAGATGATTGTGGCAAACTAAAAAGCAAAGACTCATATAATACACGGCGCCCCAAGCAAAACTCATATCATGTGATGAATAAAAATATAGCTCCAAGTGATATACCGATGGTTTGTAGACGAAAGAGGGGATGCCTTGTGGAGAATCCCCAAGCTTACACGCTTGGATCTCCTTGAATATTACCTTGGGATGCCTTGGGCATCCCCAAGATTAGGCTCTTTCCACTCCTTATTTCTTAATCCATCGTGATCTCACCCAAAACTTGAAAACTTCAGTACACAAAACACAACAGAAACCTCGTGAGACCCGTTAATATAATAAGAAATCATAAAGTTTAGTTAGAATAACTGATTTAAGGATCATTTGTTATGCAGGATCTTACAGAAAAGAATACCCAACTGTCCCAGGAGCTTGAAGAGTACAAGGCCCAACTTGAGGCCGCACTAGCCGCTACAGGGGGAGCCGCGGAGACCCCCACTGGTAATATACGCTTTAAAAGATAAATAGTTTATGAAGTGCGGCGGGTGTGTAAATCTGACAAAAACATTGCAGATGGCGCCGGACTAGATCCGGACAAGCAACAACTCTTGCGCGCCAGCTAAAGGTCGGCGAGCGTGCTTACAAGGGTGCGGCAGGAGAAAAATAACCTCCAAGATGCCAACACCAAGCTGGGTGAGGAACTAAAGGATGTTCGTGCTCAGCTTGTCCGACTCAGAAGGAGAATCGGCGGCTTCGTCGCGGCATTTTTAGTAAGTGCTTGAGCGAACTTTGAAAGAGTTCGGCGAGGAAGGCGACTAACATAAACATGTATGTAGGTTTGCTCACAGTGTCGCCCCGAGGAGGAGATGCCCAGTTCTTTGGGTGATCTTCTTCCGACTATGCCACCGCATTTAACGAGTCCCGCAGTGATGAAAGGCATCGCCAGCCTTATGGCCATCTATCTATCTCCCCGCTCAAGGCATTGGGGAGCCGGGCGAGCTGCTTCAAGGAGCACGACGGGCGCTTCCGGCTATGGAAGATATCGGCCGCCGTCAAGGCGTCGAGGAGGCTGGGCCATGGTAAAGACGCTGCACACGGTTGTCGACCCAAACCACATGGCCGAGGTCGGACCTGTGGGGGCCTGATGGGATGGAGATCCTCAGAGCTTAGTGTACGCCCAAGTAGAATTGGCCGCCAAGTATTCCCAGCAAGATTGTAAATTAGATAGCCTATTAGATGGCATTGAGGAGGAATACAATGAGTCGAGTTGACTATGTAAAAAATATGACATGAAAAAAAAATGTCTTCTAGCCGGATTGTAGATCGTTTGTCATAGCGGACCTTTTCGCTTCGACCTCAGGACCCAATAGTCCGGAGTGTGTCCGAATACCTTCGTGGTTATATAATAACCGGGATATGCATGGAGACAAGGCGTAGGGGTCATTGTTGCTGTATTAGACAAGTGCCCAACTAGTTATGTTATATTACATGGGTAGTAAGAAACATCTTCCAGGGAGAATAGTTCCGTTAAGGGTTCCTTTCGCTGGGATGCATGCCCTAAAGTGCATGTCAAAGCTGCTATGACGGCAGAAAATCATCTGAGGGCAGATGGGTAAATAATTAAAAATCATCTTTCAGTTCACCGACCAAATATTCCCTTAAGAACGCTAGCTTTCGGCTTCACCCAGTCTGAGGTACACATCCGGCTGACCCGGCAAGAATAATCACAGAGGTGCTCCCTTTACCACCTAGCCGAACAATCGGGAACGAGGGGTAAGCACAGGAGCCGTGCAACCCAGCTTGGCCAAAACTTAAGTCATATCGATGCATATAATGGTGAATAAAAGGTACATGCGGAAGTTTAACGCATGTGTTGGGCATGAAGCCCAGATAAATAAGCTTCGTTAAAGAAGCCCTCAGTATAATGAGCGCTGACAAGTCAAGTGTGTGAAAAAAGCGCAAACGAGCCTCTAGAGGCTTCAAGAAGAAGGAGGAGGAAGGAGAGAAATAAAAGGCAGCAAAATAGAAAATGTGGACGGAGGAAGGAGATGAACTTGGAGTCCAAAGACTTAGGCGTAGAATCTTCATAGACGGGCTGCGTTCCATGGGTTCGGCTCGAGTCGGTTATCCGATGCGTTTCAGACGGTATGCTCCGCCGGTCGACCTGGTCGATGATGAAGGGACCTTCCCATTTGGGCTTGAGTTTGTCCTTTTCTTGTCCGGCAGCGAGAACTAGTTCGCCAACGTTGTAAGCTTTGGCCCGCATTTCCTCGCTTTGATATCTTCGAGCCTGCTGTTGATAGAATGCGGAACGAAGCTTTTGCCATGTCGCGCTCCTCCTCCAATGCGTCCAACTGTCCCGCCGATCAAGCTCGGCTTCTCTTTCTTCATACATGCGCACGCGAGGTGAGTCATGTATTATATCGCAGGCAAGATCGCCTCTGCGCCGCATACCATAAAGAATGGTGTGAATCCGGTAGTACGATTCGGGCGTGGTCCGCAGCCCTGTGGTACGGAGTCGAGCTCCTCAACCCAAAGGCGTGTTAGATTCCTTGAGGGACCGCGCTAGTCTGGGTCTAATGCCGCTCATGATTAGACCATTTGCTCGTTCGACTTGGCCGTTGGTTTGAGGGTGATAGACTGAGGCGTAATCGAGCTTGATGCCCATGTTTTTGCACCATAATTTGACCTCATCGACCGTGAAGTTGGTGCCATTATCAGTGATGATGCTGTGGGGACACCGTAACGGTGCACTACCCCGATATGAAGTCTATCACCGGTCCGGATTCGGCCGCTTTAACGTGCTTGGCCTCTATCCATGTGGTGAATTTATCCACCATGACCAATAGGTATTTTTGCTTGTGGGTTCCTCCCTTAAGGGGTCCAACCATGTCAAGCCCCTGCATCATGAATCCACCGGTGATGGTATAGTTTTAAGGGCGGTGGGTGGCATGTGGCTTTGGTTAGCAAAAAGTCGGCAACCGACGCATCATTGGACTAAGTCCTGCACAGATTCCGCTGGGCCGTCGGCCAATAAAATCATGTACCAAGGCCTTGCCTACAAGGGCCCGGGCTGCGGCGTGGTGCCCACCCAGTCCGGCATGAATTTCAGCCAGGAGGTTTCGCCTTCCTCTTCGGAGATACACCTTTGAAGGACTCCTAGTGCTTTTCTTATAAAGCTATCCTCATGGACTTTGTAGGCTTTAGATCGCCGTACTATGCAGCGAGCCTCGCTTTTGGTCTTCGGGAGTTCCCGCATAGTTAGGTAGGCTAGGAATGGTTCCGCCCACGGGCGATAACCGCCATTATTTCGTGAGCGGAGGGTGTTATCTCGGGGCGGGGCCTCCGGTTGTGTCGAGTGTTCGCGTCGAGCAAAGGTGGTTGGGTCCGGATTGTTATTGCCGGACTCCCTTCCCATAGTACGGATGGCTTGAACAGCTGCCTGTGAAGATGTTGGGCGGACGGTATCGCGCTTTTGCACCGATGCGTGCCAATATATCCGCCGCTGGTTATTATCCCGCTATATGATGAAATTCGAGCCCTTCAACCGCGGTCGACATTTTTAGGACCGCATTGCGGTATGCTGCCATTTTCGGATCTTTGGCATCAAAGTCTCCGCTTATTTGAGATATTGCGAGGTTCGAATCCGCGCACCTCTAGGCGTTGAATGCCCATGGAGATCGCCATCCGGAGGCCGTGCGTATGGGCCTCAGATTCGCCGCGTTGTTGGAGTCCGTATACATTATCTCAAGGACGATTGGATCGTGTCCTCGGTTGGGGACGCCAGACGACGCCAAATTTCTGCATCGACCAACATTTTGGAGCCGTCAAAGTGCATGATCCAATTGGAGTATGCGCCGTACTCTTTAGGGAGTTCGTCTTTGGTCCATTCGGCCACGAAGTCGGCCAAAACATGCGACTTGATAGCTCGTCGTGGCTTGTAGGTTATGTCGAATGGAAGGAGCTCTATGGCCCATTTAGCAATCCGGCCCGTCGCGTCGCGGTTGTTTATAATGTCATTAAGAGGTACTTGAGGCTACCGTTAGCGAAGCGCCTGAAAGTAGTGTCGCAGCTTCCGGATGCCATGAACACCACGTATGCTATCTTTTGATAGTGTGGGTAACGGACTTGCATGGAGTTAGGACAGTGGACACATAGTAAACCGGTTTTTGAAGAGGGAACCGGTGTCCGCCCGCTTTCGCTCGACAACGAGCACCGTGGTCGACAACTTGATGTGTTGCGCGATATATAATAGCATTGGTTCACCCACATTGGGCGCGGCCAGACCGGATTGGTTGCCAATATGGCTTTTATCTCTTCGAGTCCGGCCAGTGGCATCCGGCCCACTCAAAGTGTTCGGTGCGGCGGAGGAGGCGGTAAAGGGGTAACGCCTTTTCTCCCAAACGGGAAATAAAGCGGCTTAGAGCCGCTACGCATCCCGTCAATTTTTGTATTTGCTTGAGGTCTTTTGGAATATCCAATTGTGACAGAGCTCGGATCTTGGCTGGGTTTGCTTCAATTCCTCTACCGGACACAATGAAGCCTGTGAGCTTTCCTACCGGAACAATCAAGACGATTTTTCCGGATTGAGCTTGATGTCGTATTTTCAAGATTGTCGAATGTGAGCCTCAAGTCGCCCACTAGAGTTTCGACGTGCTTGGTTTTGATGACCATGTCATCTACATATGCTTCCACCGCTTTTGCCGATCCGTGTGCCGTATATGTCTCGAATCATGCGTTGATATGTTGCGCCGGTGTTTTTGAGCCCAAAGGGCATTGTGTTGAAGCGTAACGGGCCGTATGGAGTGATGAATGTCTTTGTTGCGCTTCTGCAGCTCCGCCATCTTGATTTGGTGGTAGCCGAGTATCGCTACGAGGAAGCACAACGAGTCGTGGTCTCGTCAGAAGCGCCAATAATTTGATCAATTCGAGGGAGGGAAGGGATCCTTTGGGCAAGCCTTATTAAGGTCTTTGAAATCAACACATAGGCGCCAGGATTTATCCTTCTTTGGTACCATCACCAGTTTGCTAGCCAGTCCGGATCTTTTATATCTCTGATGAATCCGGCTTCCAACAGTTTGGCTAGCTCCTCTCCCATGGCCTGCCTCTTGGGTTCGGAAAAGCGCCAAGGGCCTGTTTGACCGGCTTGAACTTTTTAGGATATTTAGGCTGTGCTCGGCCACCGACGTGGGATTCTGGCATGTCTGAAGGGTGCCAGCAAAGATCTCCCGCTTTTCTCAGAGAAATTCTCGTAGTGCGTCTACATCGTGGTTTAATTGTGCCCCAATGGAGGCCGTCTTTGCGAGGTCCGCTTGGTGGACTTGGAATTTGACTATTTCATCCGCTGGTTTAAAGAGGTGGACTTGGATCCTTTATCAAGTATCACATCGCCCCTCGCCACCGTGGAGCGCATCATGGTGAGTTCCTCGGCCGCTAGGGCTTTGGACAAAGGCCTCGAGGGCTAGTGCGGCTGTCTTGTTTTCGGCGCGGAGTGCTATGTTCGGATCACTAGCTAGAGTGATTATTCCGTTAGGTCCGGGCATTTTAAGCTTCGTGTACCCATAATGGGGTATAGCTTGAAAAATTGTGAATGCCTCTCGTCCTAATAAAACATGATATCCCCTGTTGAATGGGGCCACTTGAAATGTGACCTCCTCGGACATGTAATTGTCCGGCGAGCCGAACACTACATCCAGTGTAATTTGTCCTGTGCAGCATGCTTCCCGGCTAGGGAATATTCCTCTGAAGGTTGTGCTGCTTCGCTCAATGCGGTTCCAGTCTATTTCCATTTTTCGGAGGGTTTCCTCATAGATGAGGTTTAGTCCGCTGCCGCCATCCATGAGTACCTTAGTAAGGTGAAAGTCGTCCACTATCGGACTGAGGACCAATGCGGCTGGTGCCCGGGCTGTTCGAATTTAGGTTAAATCGCGGCATTGAAGGTGATAGCCGTGTCCCCATGGATTTATTGTTACTACTTGGTAGACTTCGCAAGGTTATGGAGTGTTCGTTTTTAGCATGTTATTTGATGCGAAAGTCTCAAGACTCATAACACTGCATACTAGTGTTGCTGGGCTGGGGTTCAAGCTAGAAGCCCTTCGCCACTTTTGGCCACCGCCGTAGTATCCGACATGCTCAAGGCTATGAGTTGGAGTGGCGCCTCAGACCGTGAATTTTGCAGGTCCGCTTAGCCAACCCTCCAAGACGGTTCTGCACTTTAGGGGTTGTGGTTTTTGGTGTTTAACTCAGCGCTTGATAATGATGCACCCTTTTATTTCGGACTAGGGATGTATTCGGCGGATTATCCCAAAATTTACTTTCGATTTTCCAGCGCTCTCCATCGCACAAGATTTTTGTACTATGGTCACCAAGTCAAGCGTGTAATTTCATGACGACTTATGGCGTTTAGGATTCCCTTGTCCGTGCAATTATTGCAGAAAATTGGGATTGCGTCCTCCTCTCGGCAGTCCTTTATCCCGTCCATAACCGGAGGAATCGCCCAAGAATGATGTAATCGCTTCAGCAGGCTCTTGCCGAATTCGGGATAGATCGCTAATGTTTGGGTGGGCGGGTGGATCTGGATCCTAACCCGTCCAATTTAGGACTCATGGGCCGAGAAGTTTCCGAACTCGAAAGTTTGGATTTTTGAGTGTTACCCAATGAGTCCAACCCGCCGCCTGACTTTAAGTTCAGGGCTTGATCGACATCCGTCCCTCTGCGGGAATCCGCATGGAGGGATCGAATCCGGACGAAGCTAGTCCTTAAGATAGAAGAAGAATCGCCGCATTGCTCCTCTATCACGGCAACATGATGGGTAGCTCGGGAGAGTTGATCTCTCTCGATCGCTTTAGGCCCGATCCGGTCGTAATCGCGGCAACTCCTGTAGCGGTGATGCGATCCAAGAGCTCGCTTACGGAGGAGAGCTCGATCGGATCTAACTGCTCGGCAAGTTCCAATTAACATGGAGATTGGTTTCGATGACTCGAGAGGTCATCGTCGGTATGATGGCCGAATGGCGGTCATAAGAAAACCACCTAGCCGAAGAATCGCCGCAGCCAAGGCTCCTTTGGCGATAGTATCGCCTTTAAAGACGAGATGAGGCATCCTACCGATGGCGACGGCATAGAGGAACTCTCAATGAAAGCACCAATGTCGGTGTCAAAACCGCGGATCTCGGGTAGGGGGTCCCGAATCAGGCGTCTAGGCGGATGGTAACAGGAGACAAGGGACACGATGTTTTTACCCAGGTTCGGGCCCTCTCGATGGAGGTAATACCCTACTCCTGCTTGATTAATATTGATGATATGGGTAGTACAAGAGTAGATCTACCATGAGATCAAGGAGGCTAAACCCTAGAAGCTAGCCTATGGTATGATTGTTGTTTTTCCTACGGACTAAAACCCTCCGATTTATATAGACACCGGATAGGTTAGGGTTACACAGAGTCGGTTACAATGGTAGGAGATCTACATATCCGTATCGCCAAGCTTGCCTTCCACGCCAAGGAAAGTCCCATCCGGACACGGGACGAAGTCTTCAATCTTGTATCTTCATAGTCTTGGAGTCCGGTCGTGATGATAGTTCGGCTATCCGGACACCCCTTAATCCGGGACTCCCTCACTTATCTTGCGCATTTTAGGGTATCCACTTTCACTTGTCTATGAACTGTATAAGCAACCCAGTAGTCCTTTACTGCGGACGTGACTATTTGAATAGATCATTTATAACCCTGCAGGGGTGTACTTCTTCACACACGCTCTCGCCACTTACCACCATGTACACGTCGTGTATCTCAGCAACCTTCAAGCAGAAGCCCGGCGAGGGAGTCATCGACGACGTGACTAACCACGCAAGTCTGTAGTCCAGGTTTATCGTTTATTCGGGTTCCATCCGTAAGGAGATCCGGCCGGGGTTTCACTCACAGCTCCAAACGATGTGTGTGGGGTTCCCAAGCCCACCAAATGGGTGCCACTTGGTACATCGGGCCATGGTGCCTAGTCTGTCCCATGCCCACCTGTACCGGGTGCCACTTGGTAGACTACTAACACAACCTACAAACACTAGAAACTAGTTGCAACTCCTGGACAGAGATCGAGGCGGTTAATAAGTCGAGAGGGGCACTTAAGCATTCCAATGCGTGGTAGTAACTGTCTTGGATCACGCATACGTAACTCAGTTCACGAGGACGGTTTCAATGAGACAACCCACCATGTACTCCTACATGGCCTCTCATCGCTACCTTTACCTAATCGTGTTCACACACTTAGCTCTCAACAGTAGGACATGTTCACCACATTCCAATTCATCCCCGATGAACCAGACCTGACACAACTCTAAGCAATGGCAGGCATGACAAACAAGTATGAATGAGTAGGCACATCAAGGCTCAAACAACTCCTACTCATGCTAGTGGGTTCACTACTGCAGGATGCTGCTAACGCGACACTACAATCAGAGACCCTTCGAGAAACTGTGTGCGATGCCATAATCGCAAACGGTGCTGTAAGAAAACCATCAAAAATGTATAAAATGTTTGCGATGAAGGATGCATCAAACACGGTTCGGGTTTTAGTTGCATGTGCGATGAAGGGCATACGGTTCAGTTCAATTAACTGTTTGCGATGAGGAGGAACAAAAGAAACGGGCAGCCAGATGAAGGCGTGTGCGATACACAACATACGGTTCATTGGGATGAACCATGTGAGATTAGGCAACACAAAAGAAACGGGCAGCCATATGAAGGTGTGTGCAATATACAGCATACGGTTCATTTGGATGAACTGTTTGTGAGTAGGCAACACAAAAGAAACGGTCAGCCAGATCAAGGTGTGTGTGGGATATACAACATGTGGTTCACTCGGATGAACTGTTTGCGGTTGACACAAGAGTACAAAAACGGTTCAACTTAACAAGACGTGTGTGTTGTGTGATGGGATTGCATGCGGTTCACTCGGCAATTGTCGTCAGTGTGTGACCTCTGTGGCAACCGTTCGCTCCCCGGGCGCCTCTTCATGTACCGTGGCAACCGTCCACCGACTCTTCGCCTTCCCTCTTGATTTGGAACTATTGTCGCACGCTAGCTCTTCCTCCCTCCTCCATTTTCCTTCACCCTTCCTTCTACCATTGTTTGATCGTCTTCTCCATGGAGGGAACAAGCCGGAAAAGACCCCGTTTTTCTTGCGCCGATCTGAATGATGGCGTGGTGGAGGAACTCATTGATCGGTGCGACGTAATCACCACGGCTAGCATGGCAGGTTCGTTCAAGACCATTCTCGACTCAACTAATAACATCATTACAAGGAACCCGAGGGTTCAGGAGCGGTTTGATCTCCCCTATCTTCTTCGCCGTGACCTTGCTGACTGGCGCGGGGACGAGGGAAGCAGCGCCTTGTGTAAGTTGATGCCGCTTGATAATGATATGTATGATGTTAAGATGCCATCGCTTGAGGGCAAGGCTTGGGAAGGCGCAAATGGAGATTGGGTTGTATATATTGGCTACAACTGCGAGTGGGAACTTGTGAATGTGTACACTCGTCACCGGGTTCCACTTCGAAAAATCTCAGACGACTGCCCAAAGGTTGAGTACACCGGTATTCTACGTGAGTTCAAATACGATCATGCTGACTATCATCTACAGAAGATAGCAATTTGTCGAGTTCCCTACTGCTCTTGGGGTTATAGGAATGCTTAGTCACTATCTTCGACAAGCTTGTTGTCGTCCTTCATGGTTCGACTCGATGGATATTGCTCAAAAATCAGTTTCTATACACGGATGAGTACTATGATGCAATTCAATACGAGGGTCTTGTGTTTGCTGCCACCACTCGTGGCGCTATTTTTGCATGGAATCCTCATGATTTCGGTACGTTTGTCTTCCACCGTAATTATAATTGTTTCATCCACATGCATGCGGGTTAGCTAGTTTCCCTTTACTAATTGGGACAATTGCATTTTTACCCCTAGTTGGTTCCTACCCACGGGTTTTGCCCTTACTTTTCGAGCTTGCTCAGTTTTGCCCTTACTTTTTCCGTCGAGGTCCCTTAAATGCCCTTTGACTGTTTGACCAAAACTTTGAAAATTCATAACTAATTCATATGAACTCAAAAAAAATGCAACTAAGATATCAAAATGTTCAGATAAACATTACTTTTATGTGCATATCATTTGCATTCAGGACAAAAGCACCCTTTAAACTACTTGAGGTAATTAATGTTATTAACATTATTAAAAATAAAAAGGTATAAACAATATTTTTTTCATGAATAAAATTACATGCAAATGTAGGTGATGTTTTCTGAACATCCCGATATCTCATTTGCATTTTTCTCGAGTTTGTATCAACTTGTTATGAAGTTTCCAAATAATGGTCAAAGTCGTTAGAACATTCTTAACAAGATGATACGAACTCGTAAAATGCAAAAGATATCCGGATGTTCGTAAAACATCACCTACATTTGCATTTAATATTTATACATGAAAAAAATATTGTTTATACCTTTTTTTTAATAATGTTAATAACATTAATTACCTTAGGTAGTTTAAAGGTGATTTTGTCCTGAATGCAAATGATATGCACATAAAGGTAATGTTTATCTGAACATTTTGATATCTTATTTTCATTTTTTTGAGTTCATATGAATTAGTTACGAATTTTCAAAGTTCTGGTCAAACGGTCAAAGGGCATTCGAGGGACCACGACGGAAAAAGTAAGGGCAAAACTGAGCAAGCTCGAAAAGTAAGGGCAAAACCCGTGGGTAGGAACCAACTAGGGGCAAAAATGCAATTGTCCCTTACTAATTAACCTTGTTGTGTTTCCAAGGTCCTGTGAACATTCCACCACATATACTTTATAATTTTATTCACTAGAATGAGGACGATCAGGACCCATATACTCAGTGGCGCCTGGCAACTTATTTTGATGGATCACCTCTTCTTGTCTGTATACGGGGCACTGCTGATGTTACTAAGGAAGCAGGTGTTGTCTCGTATGTCGCACTCTCCGGACCTATTCCAACATCCGTTGCAGGGTATTCGGGATGGATACTGGTGTACTAGCGCCAACACATTCTCCCTGGTTCAGTATTGAAAGTCTTGGAGGAAACTTCGCTTCTTCCCCGGGACAAAACTATCCAATGATGGTGGAAGGCGATCCAATTCTGTTGACACAATGTTACTACCATTTATGAGAAGCAATCGTATCTATACCTCGGACATTACTATGCTTCCCTACCATCCCAATATGGGTATTGAAATAGGCCGCTTCACTGGATGATCGATCCCCGTTGGTCTTGAGATTGACAGTAGCTGGCCCTTCCCAGAGAATCACTTCTGGTTCAAAGCAAGCATTTCCAACGCCGACGAGTGGTTGAGCTGAAGTTCATTTCATCGCTTTGTTATTTGTTGTGTGAGAAATTTTTTACTAGAATGTTTTTTTGGAAATGATCTATAATCCAACGTGTATCCTCGTTGTCGTTGTGGGTTGATGACTTGTTGTATGTAATCAATGGTACATTTGCATATGCGTCCATGAACTCACACCTGCTAGTGGTGTCCATATGAATAGTGCTAGTGATTTTAGTTGCAAAAATTAGATAGTGCTAGTGATTTGTAGCTGCATATTTTGACAAATCGCAGTGTTACAAGGTTGACAAATGGCAATGTTACGAGATAAACAAAAGTCAATCTTTCCAGTTTGAGAAATGGCAACATACCCAAAATGACAGATATGCAAATCTTACCCAATTGTTTGTACGTGGTTGCACACGGGTCATGCAAAACAACTGCTTATGCGTTGAAGGGATGCGTAAATCCTGCTCGGCAAATTTTTCCCTTGGCTTCCCGGGAAGCCGTCGGTTTGCATACGGGTGTTGTAACTAAAACGCTTATGGCGAGTGTTTTATATTTAAAAACCGTTGATGTTTTTTCAAAAGAAAATCGTTTGATAAGTCTATACATTAAGAGAGAAAAACGCAAGTTCGTTCAAACCATATATTTCATTCAGTCACACTGCGAATTTATATTCATATGATTGAGAATTCAAGATACAGTATTAAACCCCAAAAAAACTATTTCCGGCGCCGGCGGAGGCGGCGTGCCGCGCCGTCGTTGTCATTGTCGTCCTCCAAGACGCCGTTGTTGAAGTCTTCAAGGCAGCACAAAATGTTCTTCACTTGTAAATCAAACATCATGTCGTCGAGCGATCGGCGGGCGGGGCGCGGGAGGACGGCAACTAGCACCGCTGAGAGGTAGCGGTTGACGGCAGCATCCATGCTGCTGAGGGGGGGGCGCACACGGGCACGGGCATGGGCACGGGCGCGGAAGGTGCAGCCAAATGCATGGGGACCGGCACCGCGGTGGGTGGAGGGGCGCGCACGGGCGCGACAGATGCAGCCAAACGCACGGGGGCCGGTGGCACGGTGGGTGGAGGGGCGCGCACGGGCATGGACGCTGGCGCTGGCATGTACATGAGCTCGCGCGGGTCCGTGGAGACCTCGCTGACGCCCGCGGCTTCCAGCTCTGCGATAGTGCTCGGCGACCAGCCCGTCAATGCTAGGGGGATGGTCGCTGGCGCGGGCACGTGGATGGGAGTTGGGACGGGAGCGGGGGTAGCAACCGCCGCGGCCATCTCGTTCTGGGCCATGTCCATGAGGCCCCATTCCTCCTTATTTTCTATCTCCTCCGGCTCAGAGTAACACTAGTGGCAGATGATCATTCTGCGCCATGGCGGTGGAGGTCTGCGGGGGAGGGGAATGGGAGGCGAACAGTAAGGCCACCCGTATTAAACAGCGGCTCAGGCGGCATTAATGGAGATGAAGGCGGGCGGCAATAGAAGTCAAAGGGCTCGCTTCCGGTGAGCTCACAGAGCGTAAAGCTTCGTGACGCTTCCGGTGAGCTCATGCGCATTGGAGGATAGCTTGCACGCCTTTCGTCAGCCTCGACACCGGATCAAGGCACGCCTCCTGCTCGATCAAGGTCAAGCAGCTGTCCGCACAAAGACCTCCTGCAGCCATTAAAACCAAGACACGTGGCGTCACGTGAATGGTTAACAGAACACACACGTTTTGAATTATACAAACATTTGAGATATTAAGTGGCAGCTATTTTTTCAAAATGCCTTTGTTGGCTGTCATTATTCGAGTGCGCCTTCTCTCAAAATGGACACGAAAAATACCACATCATGTCGGGCGCCATTCCATGATAGAATGCCAAGTTTCATGAATTTCAGACGAGTTTCGGATTTACTAGAATTTTAAAACTAGATATCTCAATATTTTGTCGGCAATCAGCCCTGGTGTTTGAAATTCATTCCCAGTTATTGCGTGGGACCTAAGCATGCACCCAAGGATACAGATTTGATTTTTCAACCAATTTATATGCACTGGAGCATGTGCATGTAGTTCAAATTTGAATTATGCACATAAATGCATTGAAAACTCAGTTAATGCATAAAAATGTCCAAAAGAACCCCGAAAAATCACAAAATTTGACACAACACTCGTGTTGTTCTATGTTGACATGAGAAATTTTTTGGAAGCAATAAGAGGAAGTGGATATCGTTTCGTCCCCAAAGGTGGGATGTTCCCTATCGAAACCATGATGCTTGTTGTGAGAAGCTCTGGTTTGTGAGAAGCATATACCCAAACCTGCCCCAAACGGGACAAAAATTTTACCACGACATGTTGATGCCGCTCCATGAAAGCATGCCAAGTTTCATGAATTTCAGATTTAGTTTTGGATTTACTAGAATTTAAAAACGAGGCATCTCAATGTTTTGCCGGCAATCAACGGTGCCCTGGTGTGAATTCATTCCCATTTCTTGCATGGGACCTAAGCATGCACCCAAGGACACATATTTGTTTTTTCAACCAATTTATATGCACTGGAGCATGTGCATGTAGTTCAAATTTGAATTATGCACATAAATGCATTAAAAACTCAGTTAATGCATAAAAATGTGCAAATGAACCCCGAAAAATCCCAAAAATTGACACAACACTCCTATTGTTCTATGTTGACACGAGAATTTTTTTGAAAGAAATAAGCGGCAATGGATATCATTTCGTCCCCAAAGGTGGGACATTCCCTACTGAAACCATCATGCTTGTTGTGAGAAGCTCTGGTTTGTGAGAAGCGTATACCCCAACCTGCCCCAAATGGGACAATTTTTTTAACACGGCATGTTGATGCCGCTCCATGATAGCATGCCAAGTTTCATGAATTTCGGACGAGTTTTGGATTTACTAGAATTTAAAAACCAGGCATCTCAATGTTTTTCAAGAATCAATAAAGGTTCTCGGTGTTTGAATTTTATTCCCATCTCTTGCATGGGGCCTCGAAATTCACCCAAGGACACATATTAGATTTTCAACCAACCTTAGTGCATTGGAGCATGTGCTTGTAGTTCAAATTTGAATTATGCACATAAAATGCCTAGAAAACCCAGTTAATGCATAAAAATGTCCAAACGAACCCCGAAAAATCACAAAAAATGACACAACACTCCTGTTGTTCTATGTTGACACTAGAAAATAATTGAAAGCAATAAGAGGCAATGGATATTGTTTCGTCCCCAAAGGTGGGGACGTTCCCTATCGAAACCATCATGCTTGTTGTGAGAAGCTCTGGTTTGTGAGAAGCTTATACCCGAACCTGCCCCAAACGGGACAGTTTTTTTACCATGGCATGTTGATGCCGCTCCATGATAGCATACCAAGTTTCATCAATTTCAGACGAGTTTTGGATTCACAAGAATTTAAAAACCAGGCATCTCAATGTTTTGCCGGCAATCAACAGTGCCCTAGTGTTTGAATTTCATTCCCATCTCTTGCACGGGGCCAAGAAATTCACCCAAGGACACACATGTGATTTTTAAACCAACTTTAGTGCATTGGAGCATGTGCTTGTAGTTCAAATTTGAATTATGCACATAAAATGCCTAGAAAACCCAGTCAATGTATAAAAAGGCCAAACGAACCCCGAAAAATTCCAAGATTGAACACAACACTCCTGTTGTTCTAGTTGTTCTATGTTGACACTAGAAATTTTTTGAAAGCAATAAGAAGCAACGGATATCGTCCCGTCACCAAAGGTGGTACTTTCCCTATCGAAACCATCATGCTTGTTGTGAGAAGCTCTGGTTTGTGAGAAGCTTATACCCGAACCTGCCCCAAATGGGACAAAATTTTCACCACGGCATGTTGATGCCGCTCCATGATAGCATGCCAAGTTTCATGAATTTCATTTAGTTTTGGATTTACTAGAATTAGAAAACCGGGCATCCCAATGTTTCTTTGGCAATCAACGATTGCCATGGTGTTTGAATTTCATTCCCATCTCTTGCATGGGACCTAGAAATTCACCCAAGGACACACATGTGATTTTTCAACCAACTTTGGTGCATTGGAGCATGTGCTTGTAGTTCAAATTTGAATTATGCACATAAAATGCCTAGAAAACCTAGTTAATGTATAAAAAGGCCAAACGAACCCCGGGAAATTCCAAGATTGAACACAATACTCCTGTTGTTCTATGTTGACACTAGAATTTTTTTGAAAGCAATAAGCAGCAACGAATATCGTCTCGTCCCCAAAGGTGGTATGTTCCCTATATATCGAAACCATCATGCTTGTTGTGAGAAGCTCTTATTTGTGAGAAGCTTATACCCGAACCTGCCCCAAATGGGACAAAATTTTCACCACGACATGTTGATGCCGCTCCATGATAGCATGCCAAGTTTCATGAATTTCAGACGAGTTTTGGATTTACTAGAATTTAAAAACCAGGCATCCCAACGTTTTGCTGGCAATCAACAGTGCCATGGTGTTTGAATTTCATTCCCATCTCTTGCATGGGACCTAGAAATTCAACCAAGGACACACATGTGATTTTTCAACCAACTTTGGTGCATTGGAGCATGTGCTTGTAGTTCAAATTTGAATTATGCACAGAAAATGCCTAGAAACCCCAGTTAATGTATAAAAAAGGCCAAACGAACCCCGAAAAATTCCAA
Organism: Aegilops bicornis; assembly: GCA_021605145.1. NCBI lineage: Eukaryota > Viridiplantae > Streptophyta > Magnoliopsida > Poales > Poaceae > Aegilops > Aegilops bicornis. The sequence continues at coordinate 291,771,235 of CM038672.1, read as the reverse complement.
GATTGAACACAAAACTCCTGTTGTTCTATGTTGACACTAGAATTTTTTTGAAAGCAATAAGAGGCAACGGATATCATCTCGTCCCCAAAGGTGGTACGTTCCCTATCAAAACCATCATGCTTGTTGTGAGAAGCTCTGATTTGTGAGAAGATCATACCCAAACCTGGCCCAAATGGGACAAAATTTTCACCACGGCATGTTGATGCCGCTCCATGATAGCATGCCAAGTTTCATGAATTTCAGACGAGTTTTGGATTTACTAGAATTTAAAAACCAGGTATCTCAATGTTTTGCCGACAATCAATAAAGGTTGCCACAGTGTTTGAAATTCATTCCCATCTCTTGCATGGGACCTAGAAATTCACCCAAGGACACACATGTGATTTTTTAACCAACTTTAGTGCATTGGAGCATGTGCTTGTAGTTCAAATTTGAATTATGCACATAAAATGCCTAGAAAACCTAGTTAATGTATAAAAAAGGCCAAACGAACCCCAAAACATTCATTCCCATTTCTTCCATGGGACCTAAGCATGCACTGAAGGACACATATTTGATTTTTCAACCAATTTGTATGCACCATTTTGTAATTCAAATCAAGTAGATCCCACACAGTTTATTCTCACCAACCGTGTGAGATGTAGTACAAAATATCTTGGAGCACTGTCGGTGTATAGTACGCCTATGGCTTACGCGGGAAGGTGCATCGGCTACAGTCCACAGTCGGTGTGTCAAGTACACTAGCTCGCTCCCCAAAACTCCCGCCCCTGCATCCCTCTCTGCTTCAGTCCCTTGATTCAAACTTTTAGTAGCCCCGGAATTTTACTCCCTCCTCTGCATCCCTCGCAATCTCAAAAATATTTGCTCGCCCTTGATCCAAATTTTTAGTAGCCCCGCCTTGTTACTCCCGCCTAGTAAAATTCTTAGTTGCCGCAGTATTTCCTCAAACAAAACCTCCGCTCACACAGACACACACAACCCTCGAAACCATTGGTAGGTCGCCGCCATCGCCGACGCCTCCATCCTCAACCTCTGCCTGTGTGCCAGGGAGTTCGAGTAGACAATGGCCAAAAAGAGGTTTATCGCGGCCTTTTCGCCCTATGTCGGCGAGGTGGCCGCCGAGGTGTCCCCGTCGTCCTCCGCGGGCCTGATCCGCCGTTGCCGGACCCCGAACCGCCCGCATCCGCGCCCCTACGCCGGTTCGAGGAATTCCCCGTCCTCCCCCGGACCCAGCAGCCGACGAAGTCCTACCTCGGGGTCCAGCAACGGTGGTGGGGGACGTGGGACGCCGAGATTACAGATTGAGAGACCCACACCCGCCGGTGGCTCGATAGCTTCCACACGGCCGAGCTCGCGGCCATGGAGTACGACCGCTGGTAGGTTTGCTACCACGGCACGGCGGCTAGGCTCAATTTTCTTTTCGGCACACGTCCGGTCCACCTCGTTCCACCGGAGCCAGGGGTGGTGAGCTTGGCTATGGCACGGGAGGATAGCGAGGCGTGGGAGCGTCTCGATGTCGAGGCCGCCGACGAGGCCTACATGCAAGAGCTCCGCCGGCAGCACCCGGAGCTCGTGGAGGTAGAGCGGGCGATCTTTGCCAGCGCGGAGGGCGGCGAGGTTATCGCGCTCTCCTCCGATGACGAGGTCGGCGGCGAGGACGGCGGGCGCAGAGGGCGGCGAGGTTATCGCGCCTCCTCCGGCGACGAGGTCGGCGGCGGCGCGGGGCGCCGAGGTGGGCCCCTGTGACGAGGAGATCGATGTCGACTAGTGGAGGAGTGCCTTCCCAACGACCCGATGGCCGGTACTGGCCCGGACCGGCTCATGACACCGTACATGACGAGGAAGGATTGGCTCGACCTCTACTTCGACCGAAAGTAGTTTAGCTTAGTTTAAATTTATGTTTTATGTTCGCTTATGCAAAACTATCTATGTTTATGTTTGAATGCATGCTAATTTCTGTTGCACCTGCTTTGAACTTGATCAAATTCAAGTTTACAACCTTAAGTTTAGGGGATCGACTAGAAAAGGCCAAAAATTGCTGGAGTATATATATATCCACTAAGGGTTTTAGTCCTTTAACTTTTTAAGGATCGCCCTAGAGATGTCCTTATGACTTGTTTATTTCAGTTCTTCACAATGTGATGCTCTATATGTGCAACTATTTGCTGTGCAGTTCAATTTCATCAATAACAGTTTCAACAATACCACTATGAATTACGATATTCGGTTGTTGTTAAGGATATTGCAGTTAACTTGCCTTTTTGTTTTTCAATTGTTTTTAGCAACATGCATTGTACTGAATGACTAATTATGCAATCCTAGGCTACATAGCAACAATGAAGAGTGTTACCTTAATGTTCTGATGATGTCTAGATATACATGTAATAAAATCTTATATAATGGGCTGGGTGGAATGTTGTACTACATCATTTTTCAATTGTTGTTCAACTTTTAATATTAACTTGGTGCTTTTAGGTACATATATCATTGCCAAAGATCCACACTTCGACCCTTTCTGCGCATGGGGCAATGAGATATTCATGAACCAGCATCAAGTGAGGAAAGTGATAAAAATTGTTACTAAAATGGGTCAAAAGATGTCAATCGAACTATTTGTTTACACTTTATGCAAGACAACAGTGAACTGTAGGATGGTAAGTAAGAACCTCAGAGCCTTCTTTTTTACCGCCTGTAATGAGTTGTGTTAGATGACAATATCTGAATCTTTTTCTTTTGCAGTGGATCCAAGCGGTTTACTCAAGATTACCTCTCAAACTACATGATTGGCGGCCGGCCATCACAAGGGGTTGGACTAGAGTCCTGCATGCCTTCTGCATCCAGGAGAGCACAATACGGCCATTCCGCTTCACCTTGTTCAGCAATTGGAATGTCTGTCGCCTCTTTCTTTACCATCTGTAATAGTACAAGTACATAACCCTGGTACATCATTCTTTATTTGGTGCTTCTGTAATTTTTAAACATATGTACCTATGAATCGAATAATGCATTGGTTGTTTGAACCTGATGGATATGAATAAAGCTATAGCCTACTTTCAAGTTTAAATTAGGTACAATTTTAAATAGTAGCAATTAAATTAGGGCAATTACGTTGTGAAGGTCATTACGGCACACACGGTTGGTAAAACACAAACGTTTGCGATATACACCATAATCCGAGACGGTTCACAAAGAGGAAACGTGTGCAAGCATGCGCACAGTTGCCGTTCACAAAGTGTGTGTGATTTCAGACACTATCACATACGGTGCGGGAAAATTAAATGTGTGTGATTGTCTACCTATCGTACATGGTTTATAATCATGAACTGTTTGTGATGTGCCAGGCATCGCAAATCTCCCGTTCCTGGAATCTGCCTAAAATCTGCCTGGAAAGCTCCCGTGCCTAGAATCTGCCTAGTTTTAGGCAGAACCACAAAACTTCGACTGTGATGGCAATGCGAGCACAAACGAGTAGCAAGGATGAAGTGTTTGGGATATTCGAGATATCGGAAACGGTTATATAGGGACAACTGTATGCATCAAGGCTCCCTATCCCCGACGGTTTCTGGGTCATGTGGGAAGGACCCCCCTATCGCCCACACTCACTTGGCGACGGTTCCAAATGCCGTCGTGGAAAGGGGTAAAAACCGTTTGTTTAGGACCGACACGCACTAGTGGTTTCAACTATTTACTGTGGCAAAGACAGGTCATGCAGAAGAAAGGGGTTCACCTACCACAACATGTAACAGTTGAATCATTGTGGTCCTAATGCAGTAAAAGAGAACAAGAGCGAGAGAGTGGGATCGTATCGCAATGCTCAATGGGGGTTTGCTTGTCTGGCACTTCTGAAGATAGTATAGCTCTTCATCGGTGACAACGATCACAACATCGGGACAACGTCCACTGAGAGGGAACAACACCGGCAAACAGAGAAGGAACACAATCAATGCAATGCAACAATATGATGCATGAATGTGACATGGCAATATGCTGTGATTTGAGCTAATGCAACTAGCAACGATTTAAATGGAGATGGTTTGAACACCAGATTCAAATTCAAACTCCATATAAGGCATTTCAAATGCCATTAATTCAAATTGTCTTATATAGAAACTTTAAGTTGATCAAACATGCATTACAATGCCATAAACAGATTCCTCATATTTTTCTGATCATTTTTCATATATTAATTATTTCCATTGTTGTTATAGATTATTTTCTATGAATTTTTGAAGTTTATACTATTTTCTGAATTTCCTGGTTATTTTAAATTAGACTAAAACCAGAAAATTCATTACTGCATCAGCATGACGACTGCATGACGTTAGCAGGTCAACAACGCCAGTCCAGGTCAATCCTGACGGCTGGGACCCACACGTTAGTGTCTCGGGGCTGGTTTGGGTGGATGACAGGTGGGCCCGGTCAATGCTGACTAGGCCAAGGTCAGAGCTGACATGTGGGGTCCACGGCATTAGCACTAATCTAACAAAAAAATAGACTGACCTAATTAGGCTCAGGGGCCCACAAGGCAGTGGCTCAAGGGGGTGTTTAGAGTGGTCATTAGCAGCTAATGAGACTGACACGTCAGCTCACCGGCGTTTAGCTGTCGGCGACCATTTGCCACGGTGGACGGGCGTCGGAAACACACTACAGAGGGCGGTTTTGCACGCGGGTTAGTGTGTTAGGGAGCTAGTGGTGCGGCTCTTCCATTGGCGGCCTCGAGGCTGCCGGGGATGGACGGAATCGAGCCCAGCGATGAGGTCAGGCGGTGGCGGAGCTTCGGGTTCGAGGCAGGCAGCGCTACGGGGCACGGCGAGAACAGACGAGGGGCTGCACTGGTTCCTGGGATCACCAGGAGCTCGGGGACTATGCGTGCAACGACAATGGTGGACGGCGGCGCGGGAACTCGCGGGGTAGCAGCTGCAGCACGAACTATAGCAAGGGGCGGATGGGAAACAGAGAGGAGCTCACAGCGCACACGCAGAGCAGAACAGCGAGCTCGGGGAGGCACGGGCGGCGTCGTGGTGTTGCCGGCGATCTCGGTGGCCAGAGGGAGAAGAAGGCGATGCAGATGGCGATGCAGGGCGGCCGAGCTCACGTGACTCGTCAAGGAAGAAGAGGTGGTCGTGGGGGATCTTCTGGACACGGAGAGAGGTTCAGGAGGAGGTGGTGGCTACGGTGAACAACGTCGGTGGCGACGAGCCCCGCTCGATGGTGAGAGAGAGGGGGATCCAAGGGAGGGGAAGGACGAGGGGAGCGAGGGAGAGGACCAGGGGGCTGCGTGGTGACGTCCAGGGCCTCCAGGGCATCGAGGGGCAGCTAGGCAAGCAGGAGGTGGCCGGCGCATGTGGCCACACGCCCCTGCTCCTACTAGCAGGAGGTTAGGGACGGTTGTGAGTTGGGCTGGGCCTCAGCCACAGTGTTGGGCCGCCAGGTGAGTGGGCTTCCAAGTAAGGCCAGTTTAGTTTCCTTTCTCTCTCTCTCTCTCTCTCTCTCTCTCTCTCTCTCTCTTCTGTTTTCTATTTATTTCAATCTGTTTGGTTTGATTCAAAGGCCAAACCACTTTCATAAATTCTGAAAATATTCATGGGCTCTCTCTGAGTTATTCCATATGCCCAAACAATAAATCTAGAAGTATTGGAGCTATAACTTATTTTATAGCATTTATTAGCTCCAATTCAAATAGGTAGTGAGTTAATTCAAAAATCCAAAAATGTCCTAGAAATATACTCATCATTTTTGGCAGAGGTTTCCACCTTAACCAGAAATCATGAACTTTTCTTAAGGGAATTTTGGGCTCATTGAAGATTATTTTAGGTTGAACCTATTTGATTTGATCTGGTGCTAGGGTTTGAATAATCGCCATTTCAAGTTTAAATGCAATTTAAACATGATGACATGGATGCAGATGCAACTAATTACAAGCAATGATCTAGGGCTGTGACAATAGGCCATTCGCAGAGGGAAGCAGAGGTTTCCATGCGCTTTTTCGTTGTATGCTCAATTTCTTAGTGCAAAAGAACATCATGTTATACTGCCCCTTATGATAGCAACCTTTATTATCCAGGTTGTCGCTTTTATTCTTTGCCATCACAAGTTCGTACAACGCTCAATTTTCTATTACACTAAATGATCTAACACATTGAGAAGCAATATTTATTGCCTTATTGCACCGATGACAACTTACTTGAAGGATCTTACTCAATCCATAGGTAGGTATGGTGGACTCTCAAAACAAGATTTGGGTTTAAGGGTTTTTGGATGCACAAGTAGTATCTCTACTTAGTGCGGAATTTTTGGCTAGAAAAGGTGGGGGGCAAGCACCACATGTTAAAGAATCTATGGTAACTTCTATGTGAGTATGAACAAACATAAATCATTACGTTGTCTTCCTTGTCCAACGTCAACAATTCTAGCATATAATATTTTGATGGGGGCTCACAATCATAAAAGATGTCCAAGATAGTGTATTTGTATGTGAATCTTCTCTTCCCTTATTAATTGTTTCATGAGTTGCATCATTGTCCAATGCTATGTTTGTCAACCTCCAACAAAATTTTCTACTTATACTCTTCCTTATGGGAGGTCATTACTTACCATAAGGTTAGCATATGATCTTTTTCATTTATTTCCTTTCTTTTTATTGAAACATGAAAGTAAAGAAAGCAAAACTCAAACTAGACTTTATTATATATCGCACACGATTACAAGGATAGATCACCAAGCAAACTCTCAAAAAGAAAGGATCGAACTAAACTTTTATTCATCTAAAGCAAAAGATAACTATGGATCGAACTAAGATATGTAAAGGAAAAAGATAGTCGAGGTGATACGATACCGGGGCACCTCCCCCAAGCTTGGCACAAGCCAAGGAGAGTGCCCATACCCGATACTCAATTTTCTTTTGGTGATGAAGAAGGAGGTGGTGGTGATGAAGTAGTGATCTTATCCTCGTGTTTCCATGGCAGAGGCTCACCATCATAGGAGTAGGGTGAGTCTCACGGGTCCTACCACTGGCAGCCAAACTAATACTTTTAAACCTCGCCTCATATTCAAAGACTTGGTTTTGGAGGTCGTAGATCTGGCTTTGGATGAAGTTGATTTGCTCGTTGAAGGTAAAGACGATGTCCTTCATGGACTTGCCATCCACCTTGAGATAACGGGCGTAGTCTGCGATCATGAGGTGATTGGCATTGAGTCCACGATCCACCATCCCCTTGCACCGGAATACCTCCTGCTCCATAGCTTCAAGCCTGGCCTCCACGGTTCCCGTCCCTTTGGGACCTTGCACATCGCAGATGTGAAGCACCCCCTCATGCATCTGGATAGCCCGAGGGTGTTGTATCACCTCCCGCAAATATGGGTTGATGATGTTCTCGAAGAACTTGTCCTTGGAGGAGCGTGAAGCGGCCATGGTAGACGGTACCTGTCAGAAAACTGCAAGAAACGAAAACAGGAGATTTCTCCGTGATACGGTGGTCAATAGGTTCGGGGGTATATAAAGATTTTTTATCTTGGGAAACAAGCAATTGAAAGAAAAACAGAGTCCGGAAGGTACCCGAGGTGGGCACAACCCACCAGGCACGGCCTGGTGTCTTGTACCCAACAGGGTCACCTTCCTGGTAGTTTCTTATTTTCCTAAATTTTTAAATACTCCAAAACTGATAAAATATATTTTTATGGATTTTTCGGAGTCCATTCACTTACTGTATCACGTACCTCCTGTTTTTCATGATTCTAGAGTGTTCCGGAAGGTTTCCTTTATTTGTTCTTCCGGTGTCATAGTCTCGGTAATATTGCTTTCCACATTAATGGGCGTACTTGAGAAATAATGTTTTATTCTTTGCCCATTGACAACCTTCTCGTTAGTACCTTCGGCATTATTTTATTTCAATAGCTCCAGATCAATAAACCTCCTCGATAACATAGGGTCCTTCCCATTTGGAGAGGAGCTTTCCTGCAAAGAATCTGAAATGAGAGTTGTACGAAAGAACATACTCTCGAACTTTAAACTCACACTTTTGGATTCTTTTATCATGCCATCTTTTAACTCTTTCTTTAAATAACTTGGCATTTTCATAAGATTAGGTTCTCCATTCATCTAGTGAGCTAATATCAAATAACCTCTTTTCACCGGCAAGTTTGAAATCATAGTTGAGTTCTTTAATTGCCCAATATGCTTTATGTTCTAACTCAAGAGGCAAATGACAAGATTTTCCATAAACCATTTTATAAGGAGACATACCCATAGGGGTTTTATAAGCTGTTCTATAAGCCCAAAGTGCATCATCTAATTTCTTAGACCAATTCTTCCGGGGCCTATTGATAGTCTGTTGTAAAATTAATTTTATTTCTCTATTGCTAAGTTCAAGTTGACCACTAGAATGAGGATGATAAGGTGATGCAATTCTATGGTTAACATCATACTTAGCAAGCATTTTACGGAAAGCACCATGAATAAAACGTGAACCGCCATCAGTCATTAAATATATAGGGACTCCAAACCTTGGGAAAATAAATTCCTTAAGTATTTTAATAGAGGTGTTGTGATCGGCACTACTAGTTGGAATAACTTCTACCCACTTAGTAACATAATCAACAACAACCAAAATATGTGTATACCCATTAGAAGAAGGAAAAGGCTCCATATAATCAAAACCCCATGCATCAAATGGTTCAACAACAAGAGAATAATTTATAGGCATTTCCTGACGCTTACCAATATTACCAATTCTTTGACATTCAACACAATATAAAACAAACTTACGGGCATCCTTGAAGAGAGTAGGCCAATAAATTCCGGATTGTAATACCTTGTGAATAGTTCTATCTCCCTCATGATGCCCTCTATAAGCTTCAGAGTGACATTTCCGTAGGATTTGTTCCTGTTCATCCTCAGGTACACAACGTCTAATAATACCAACTACTCCTTTATAAAGATGTGGGTCATCCCAAAAGTAATGTCTTAAATCATAGAAGAATTTTTCTTTTGTTGGTATGTGAAACTAGGTGGTATATATTTAGCAACAATGTAATTAGCATAGTCAACACACCAAGGAGTGTTATGAGAAACATTTATTGTAGATAATTGCTCATTAGGAAAACTATCATTAATAGGTTGTGGGTTATCAAGAATGTTTTCTAGCCTAGACAAGTTATCACTACTAGGTTCTCAGCTCCCTTGCTATCAATGATATGTAAGTCAAATTCGTGTAGCAAAAGAACCCACCTAATGAGTCTAGGTTTAGCATCTTTCCTTTCCATAAGATATTTTATAGCAGCATGGTCGGTGTGAACAATAACTTTAGAGTCAATAATGTAAGATCTGAATTTATCACAAGCAAACACCATTGTTAAGAATTCTTTTTCAGTAGTAGCATAATTTCTTTGGGCATTGTCTAGATTTTTACTAGCATAATGAATAACATTTAATTTCTTATCAACTCTTTTGTCCTAGAACAGCACCAACAACTTAATCACTAGCATCACACATAATTTCAAAAGGCAAGTTCCGATCAGGTGGTTGAACAATAGGTGCAGAAATCAAGGCTTTTTTAAGTGTTTCAAAGGCTTCTAGACAATCATCATCAAAGACAAATGGAACATCCTTTTGTAAAAGATTTGTAAGGCCTAGAAATTTTAGAGAAGTCTTTAATAAACCTCCTATAGAAACCAACATGACCGAGGAAACTACGAATACCTTTGATATCTTTAGGACATGGCATTTTCTCAATTGCGTCAACTTTAGCTTTATCCACCTCAATACCTCATTCAGAAATTTTATGTCCTAATACAATACCTTCATTAACCATGAAGTGGCACTTCTCCCAATTCAAGACAAGATTAGTTTTCTCGCATATCTGCAAAACTCGATCAAGGTTTCTTAAGATTTCATCAAAAGAAGTTTTGTAAACGGAAAAGTCATCCATGGAAACCTCAACAATCTTTTCACAAAAATCAGAGAATATAGTAGTCATACATCTTTGAAAGGTAGCAGGTGCATTGCATAAACCAAAAGGCATACGTCTATAAGCATAAGTTCCAAAAGGACAAGTAAAGGTGGTTTTCTCTTGATCACGTTGTGAAACAGGTATTTGAGAAAAACTAGAATATCCATCAAGCAAATAAAAATGTGTGTGTATTGACAACCTTTCTAGCATTTGATCAATAAAAGGCAAAGGGTAATGATCTTTTCTAGTAGCCTTATTTAATTTTCTAAAATCAATTACCATTCTGTAGCCAGTAACAATTCTTTGTGGAATAAGTTTATTCTTATCATTAGGAACAACAGTAATACCCCCCTTCTTAGGGACACAATGAACATGACTTAGCCATCTACTATCAGCTATAGGATAGATTATACCTGCTTCCGGAAGCTTCATTATTTCAGTTCTTACCACTTTTTTTTTGAGGGGTACGCCAAGAGCGTACCTAAGCTTTATAGAAGAAGAAGGAGACAATTACAAGAGGAGTTCTTAAGGCTCACACCACACGCCGGCGTAACCAAAACGCACACCTACTCCCAAAGTACCCTACTACTCACACAACTGTTGAACACTCCGAGCACCTACCGCTAGCCGTAGTCTTAGCTCATGATGAATCCTAGTCGATAGCTCCCATTCATTGATTATGTCTCTACCTCCAAAGACTCGCCCGTTGCGTTGTTTCCAAATATTCCAACAGATCAACATGACTAGAGAATCAAGCCCCTTTCTGACCCCCTTTGGCATGCGTTTCTGGGATCTCGGCCACCAATCTTGCAGCCGCTCGGACACCAAAGGCAGAAGCTGCATGTCTAAGTTGGCCCACCTGAAACATTGGAACCACACTTGCCTGGAATAGACACACTGCAGCATAATACGATCAATAGAATGCTCCTCCTGATCACACAGAAAACAGACCGAAGTGGCATCTTGCAATCCATGCCGAAACCTTCTGTCGGATGTCCATAGTCTACGTGGCAACGCCAGCCACATGAACAAACGACATGCCAGGGGCCCCCGCACTTCCACAGTCCCTTCGCACAGCCAAGTATGATGGCCCCCTCATTCATGATCTGGTAGGCCGAGCCCGCCGAGTATTGGCCCGAGACAGTCCACTTCTAGATTGCCTGATCTCCTACATTAGCATCCAAGTTTAGCTCGCTAAGGATCTCCCAGAGACGTATGAACTGCACCAATCCTTCAGTGGATAGCTCCCCTTTAATATCGTTGATCCAATTGCTTAAGAGGAGTCCCTCCCTCGCCGTTCTTCTGTTAACTGTCTGAGTCCTGACCTTCCCAAACACCAGCGGAGCAATCTCGGCAATCCTCAATCCATTAACACATCTATCCTTCTAGAACAGCACTCGATTCCCATCCCCAATTTTCCAGTGAACCAAACTTGCAAATGCCGTTTAAATCTCCTTGTCAACGGACATGGCCAGACCCTACCATGGTTTTGAGGGATCTGTACGCCTGAGCCATTCCCATCTAAGGCGGAGAGCTATCCCTTGTGTTCTAAGATCAATGACACCCAATCCCCCCAGCTCCTTCGGTCGATAGACCCTCTTCCTAGCCACCAGACATTTTCCCCCATGTATCTCTTCCGAACCAGCCCAGAAGAAAGCTTTACAACCTCTGTCAATGCTATCCAGCACCCACTTCGGCGCATCCGCCACAATCATATGGTGAATTGGCCGCGCCCTCACCACGCAGTTGACAAGAATCAGTCTGCCCGGCCTGGTAATCATACATCTCATCCATCCTAGCAAGAAGTTTAGCACCCCATCCACCAGCGGCTGCCATTGATTACGTGTAAGCTGCTTGATAGAGAGTTGTAGCCCAAGATGTTTGCACGGGAAGCACTGAATCTTCCAAGATAGAGCCGCTGCAACTCTCTCCGTGTCGCCCTCTCCCGGTCTAATTAGAATCGTCAAAGACTTCTGGTAGTTGATTTTCAGACCCGATGCTTCCCCAAAGATATGCATCCCCTCCTTCACAAAGGCCAGATCCAATGCAGTCGGCCTGATAAAAAGGACCACATCATCCGCGTAGATAGATAACTGCTGCAGCGGTGAGCACCTGGGCATCGGACTAAGAACTCCCAATTGCTGAGCACGTATGATAAGGGCCGAGAGCACATCCATGGCAATCACGAAAAGGATTCACGAAATTGGATCACCTTGCCTCGGACCACATGCGTGCATAATTTTCTCTCCCACACTGCCATTGACTATCATTCTCGAACTTGCCGTGGAAAGCAGCGTAGCAATGAGCTCTCTCCATCTCGCCGAAAAGCCCTTAGCACGAAGCACCTCAAAGAGAAAAGGCCAAGAAAGCGAATCAAATGCTCTCGAGATATCCATCATAACCAGGACACCTTTTGCTTTCCTCTTGTGCAAGTTCCTCGCCACTTGGTGCACCAGCATGAAATTATCATGTATGCATCTACCCTTAATGAACGCAGATTGGTTCATGTGCACCAGCTCTCCCATCCGTCCACTCAACTTGCCCGCTAGCAATTTTGTACTAATTTTGGGTATACTATGCAACAGACTAATTGGTCTGAAGTCCCCAATCTCCGATGCATCTGGTTTTTTAGGTATAAGCGTGATCAATGCCTTGTTTAGTCTGCCAAACCCTCTCCCATCGCCAAGCAGGAACTTGTGAATGGCAGCAATGACATCATTTTTTATGATAGCCCAAGCTTTGTGAAAAAACAGACCAATGAATCCGGCAGGTCCTGGTGCCCTGTCTCGTGGCATGGCTTTGATAGCATCCCAAATTTCCTCCTCTGAAAATATGACATCTTGGTCCCAGAGATCAAGAGATTCCATATTCAGAAACTGCATATCCAGGGTGACATCCCTCGCTCGGGCTCTGCCCAGAAGGTCCTCATAGGCCTTGTGGAAGGCCTCCTATTTCCCCTTCTGGTCAGTAATGATCTGGCCACCATAGGAAATCGCTGGTATGTGATTTTTGGCCTTCCTCCCATTTGCAAAGAGTTGAAAAAAATGTGAGTTAGCATCGCCCTCCTTGAGCATCTGATGCGGGACCGCTGCCTCTCGATCATCCGCTCCAGTGAGGAAAGACCCAACAACGTCCTCTTGAGAGTACCGCGTGGCCATCTCTCTCCCACAGACAACATCCTCTCTTACATTGCCCTGTCCAAAAGTTTGATGACCAAACGCGCTATCGCCATCTGTATCTTGACATTCCCAATCTTCCTCTGGCCCCAAGACGTAAGGAATTTCGTTGTATTGCTGAACAACTCATCTAGTCGCTTGTAGGGATCCGTGATGCTGGGATCACACCTCCAGGCCTCCCTCACCGCGTCCTCGAAGCCATCAATCTTGGTCCAAAAAATCTCAAACCTAAAACGCCTCGTAGTGGGAATGTGCTCCTCCAAGGTGAGATGCAAAGGACAGTCATCTGAGATATCCGTGGACAGAGCTTGTAGCAAACAGTTCGGGTATTCCAATTCCCAATCAATCGAGACCAATGCACGGTCAATCTTGGTGAGGGTGGCCTGTTCATGTTCGTTGCTCCATGTGTAATTACGACCATGGAGAAAGAGCTCCTTCAACTCCATATTGTCGATGAAACGCCTGAACCTTCCCATCATCCTCCTGTCAATGTTTGAGTTGCTCTTGTCCGTGGCATGTAAGATCAGGTTGAAATCCCCAAAGATCATCCAAGGGCCAGGACATAGAGCTCGACGCTCCTCCAATTCCTCCAAGAAGACAATTTTTTCCGTATCCTCCTGGGGTCCATACACCACTGAAATCCACCATGGTGTGCCTTCTAAAGGCACCACATAACCCGAGATAAAATTTGAATCGTTGACCCAGTTCGAGACCTGGATCAGATTCGAACGCCATGCCACCAAGATCCCTCCACGTGTCCCAATAGCCGGGAGGTAAGCAAAACCATCATAGGCCGGACCAAAACATTACATGATGATATAGCGGTCTACAACAGCTAATTTTGTCTCCTGGATACAAATAATAGTTGCCTTAACCGAATCAACAAACTCCCTCAAGGCCTTTTTCTTTGTCGTGCTATTAAGGCCCCTCACATTTCCACTTCTTTCATCCTAGGATTTAAGCGTGGTTGGTGATCAACAATGGGTTTAGCATCAGTTTCCATATTAATTTTGTGCTAACAGAGTGTGGGACTAAGCATATCCAATAGCAGCTCGGTGCTTCTTGAGAACCTTTAATAATCTTTCTTCTTCATCTTCTGAAAGGTTAGCACTAATAATAATAGGATATATCTTTTTCTCATCAAAATAAGCATATTTCAAAGTGTCTGGCAATTGTTTCAATTCAAACACAGGATCAACTTTAGGTGGAGGAGGACCTCCTAGAGTTTCAATAGGCAAATTGTGCTTAAGTAGAGGACATTGTTCGAAGAAAATCTTATCTATTCCATTTCTTTCATGCATATGCATATCATTCTCATGGTCTAGCAAATATTGTTCTAGTGGATCAGTAGGAGGCACGGCAATAGAAGCAAGACCAATTATTTCATCCTTACCAGGCAATTCTTCCTTATGACGCTTTCTACTGAACTTCGAAAAATTAAACTCATGAGACTCATCACCAAAACTAACACACCGACAGTTTGCTTCTCGCAATCTATTTTAGCATTAATGGTGTTCAAGAAAGGTCTACCAAAGATAATGGGACAAAATTCATCTTTTGGGGAACCAAGAACAAGAAAATCAGTAGTGTATTTTATTTTCCCACACAAGACTTCAACATCTCTAACAATCCCAAGTGGTGTGATGGTGTCTCTACTAGCAAGTTTAATAGTAACATCTATGTCTTCTATTTTCAGCAGGTGCTATTTCATTCATAATTTCTTGATATAAGGTAAAAGGGATAGCACTCACGCTAGCACCTATGTCACATAAACCATGATAACAGTGATCTCCTATTTTAGCTGAGACAACAGGCATGCCAACAATGGGTCTATGTTTATCCTTTTCATTGGGTTTGGCAATTCTAGCAGCTTCATCACATAAGTAAATAACATTCCCATCTATATTTTCTACCAAGAGATCTTTAACCATAGCAACACTAGGTTCTACCTTGATTTGTTCAGCTGGTTTAGGTGTTCTAATATAGCTTTTATTGACCACGATTGAATCTTTAGCATGTTCCTTTAGCATTACAGGAAAAGGTGGTTTCTAAATATAAGCAGTAGGAACAACCGGATCAATGTTATAGATAATAGTTTCATCTTTAGTTATTACCGGTTCTTTAATTTCTTCTTTAATAGGTGGGTGATATTTAAACCACTTCTCCTTAGGGAGATCAACATGATTAGCAAATGATTCACAAAAAGACGCTACTATCTCTTAGTCAAGTCCATATTTAGTGCTAAACTTTTGAAAAGCATCAGTATTCATAAAAGATTTAACACAATCATACTTAAGCTTAATACCTGACTCTTTGATATGACTCCAATGTATCTATAATTTTTATTGTTCCATGTTATTATATTATCCATCTTGGATATTATATATGCATTTATAAGCTATTTTATATGATTTCTGGGACTAACCTATTAACCTAGAGCCCAATGCCAGTTTCTAATTTTTTTTTCTTGTTTTTGAGTTTCGCGGAAAAGAATATCAAACGGAGTCCAAACGAGCTGCAAATTTACGGAGATTTTTTATGGACCAGAAGAAGCCCTCGAAGTAAAAGAGTTGGGCCAGAAGAGCCACATGGCCTCCACAAGGGTGGAAGGCGCTCCCTACCCCCTGGGGGCGCCCTCCGGTCTTGTGGGCTCCTCGTGGACCCCCCTGACTTGTTCCTGATGCCAAAAATTCCTATAAATATAGAAACCCCCAGAAATAAACCTAGATTGGGAGTTTCGCTGCCGCAAGCATCTATAGCCATGAAAAACCAATCGAGGGCCCGTTCTGACACCCTGTCGGAGGGGGAAACCATCACCGGTGGCCATCTTCATCATCCCGACGGTCTCCATGACGAGGAGGGAGTAGTTCACCCTCGGGGCTGAGGGTATGCACCAGTAGCTATGTGTTTGATCTCTCTTTCTCTCTCTCTCTCTCTCTCTCTCTCTCTCTCGTGTTCTTGATTTGGCACGATCTTGATGTACCTCGAGCTTTGCTACTATAGTTGAATCATATGGTGTTTCTCCCCCTCTTCCTTCTTGTGATGAATTGAGTTTTACCTTTGAGGTTTCACTATTATCAGATTGAATACTATTATGGATTTGAGAACACTTGATGTATGTCTTGCATGGGATACCCGTGGTGACAATGGGGTATTCTACTGATTCACTTGATGTATGTTTTGGCACTCAACTCACGGATTCCCGAGGTGACATTGGGGTAATCTATGCATAGGGGTTGATGCACGTTTTGTCCTTATTTCTCCAGTAGGAATCCTGGGGCACTCTTTGAGGTTCTTTGTGTTGGATTGAATATTTTGAATCTGAAGTTGTTTGATGCATATCGTATAATTGACCCACGGATACTTGTGGTGACATTGGAGTATCTAGGTGACATTAGGGTTGATTGATGTGTGTCATATGGTGTTATTTTACTATGAACTCTAGGGCTGTTTGTGGCACTTATAGGAATAGCTCAATGGATTGATCGGAAAGAATAACTTTGAGGTGGTTTCGTACCCTACAAGCAATTTCATCTTATGTTCTTCGCGATAGGAACTTTGGAGTGACTTTTGTCGCACGTTGAGGGATTCCCATATGATCTAATTATGTTATCATTGTTGAGAGAACCTGCACTAGTGAAAGTATGAACCCTAGGCCTTGTTTCCAAGCATTGCAATACCGTTTTCGCTCACTTTTACCACTTGCTACCTTGCTGTATTTATATTTTCAGATTACAAAAACCTATATCTACCATCCATATCACACTTGTATCACCATCTCTTATCCGAACTAGTGCACCTATTCAATTTACCATTGTATTGGGTGTGTTGGGGACACAAGAGACTCTTTGTTATTTGGTTGCAGGGTTGTTTGAGAGAGACCATCTTCATCCTACGCCTCCCACGGATTGATAAACCTTAGGTCATCCACTTGAGTGAAATTTACTACTGTCCTACAAAACTCTGCACTTGGAGACCCAACAACGTCTACAAGAAGAAAGGTTGCGTAGTAGACATCAATCTCTTTTCTGGCGCCGTTGTCGGGGAGGCTAGGTAAGCGGCACTCACACCCCGTCAACTAAGCTCTTTTCTGACGCCATTGCCGGGGAGGTGAGTGCTTGAAGGTATATCTTTAGATCTTGCAATTGAATCTTTTAGTTTCTTTTTTTTATCACTAGTTTAGTCCATAAAAGACAACTACAAAAAATGGAATTGAGGTTGCTCATATGCTTCGTCTTTTTAATATCTTTCGTGAAAATGATGGACGGAAAATTGTGCTCAAGTGTTAGAGTAAGAAGTCTATACAATGTTTGGCACCAAATCTTTGAATGACGAGCATGATTGCAATGTTGTTAGTATGAATTACTTGAATATCCATGATGCTAATGATATGCAAAGCCACAAGCTTGGGGATGCTATGTTTGATGAAGATAATATTTTTAGTCCCCCAAGTTTTGATGAGAATATTTATTATGATGAAGCATGCCTCCTATTTATGATGATTATATTGATGAAAGTGGGTTTGGAAGAGTGTCAACTCTAGGTACTAATGATCCCACTATTTTGGAGGATTTTGAATCTTTTCATAATATTGATAAAAGTCGATTTGGAGAGGTCATGACTTATTTTAGTGATGAATCCACTATTTTGGAAGAGGTTCCAATTGATTATGAGAACAAAGTTGCTATCTATGATGATTACTAGTGGCTGGGGTGCGCCCTGGGCGCGCCTCTTGAGGCGGTCAGGTGCGTTGCTAATTAGGTTGTTGTTCTTGTTCACCCATCAGCATGACAACAATGATGAGCTTTATAAATTCTAGTATGAAAAAATGAAGTGGAAAATACAAATATTCATCAACAATCTATCAACCAATTTTCTCTAAGAAGAATCAATAAAAATGGTACCCTTCCTTCCATCCACACATATTCTTCCATGTAAGGACCATCTATTCACGAAAAGAGCCTGCAACCACCGGGCTCCATTGCTCATGGTATTTGAAAATTTTAAAAAACACAGTTCCATTGCTAAAAAAAATCTAAAATCAAATACGTGAATACATACACACATGCCTAAGGCCCCGATAAAAAGCTGAAAAAGAAACACTTTTGTATTTTGAGAAATACAAAAGGAGAAATTTCTGACATAAATAGCATCCATTTTCTGCTATATACTATCAGAATTTTGTTTTTTTTCTATAACCCAAAACAAAACGAGATTTCTACCGAAACATGCCACGGGTATTCAAAGTGTTTATATGTATCCCCGGGAAAAAAATCACATTTGTTTGAAACTTCAAAAACACCAATTTCAAAAAATTTAAATATAAGGGGCAGTGGAGCTCGGGTGCTGCAATCCCTCTCTCCATCTATCCACACATACTCTTCCATGTAAGCATCACTTGGATGTTGCTCAGAATCAGAATACTATCATCATCATCAGGACAGCCGCACATGTTGCAATGGTTGCTCATGACCATGCCCACCAACCCTATCAATCATAAAGAGAAGGAGAGACATCAGCAGGTGCCAGGTGACCGAACGGTGCAAAGCCAATAGGAAGACATGTAACTAAGAATTTCTCCTTCTCGTTTATGATTATAGATCTGTTGGCATTGCTCTCGTCCCTTACGGTTTCATGGTTTTGTATTGCTAACACAATAAAGCAGGTTGTGTTTATAGATGGTACACATGTCAGTTCAGTGGCATGTTCTTATATTTTCAAATTACCATGGCTATGAGCACTTATAGTACAGAAACAGAGTTTTGGATCAGGCAACGACATTATGCAAACTTTCCAATTTGCCTACACTTATAGAACAAAAACTTTGCAAACTAATCCAAAATGAGATTTTTTTAGTTCAGAAAGGAATCAATGCAAAGCTCAGACAAAGGAAATTAACAAGAGGAAAAAGCAGAGCTCACCAAGGCCGCCTTTGTGGATGCCGAGATGCTATTGTAGCCATTGTTCTGTGGCCATTGTAGACGCCGCTGCCGCCGCTGGTACCTGAAAATTCCAAAGGAGCTTTAACAACTTAAAATTCTATGAATGTGTGTATATTCCATCCAGTATTGTCGTGGAATTGTCACGGCAGATGTCCTAGTGTGAGGACTTAGTCGTGGAGCCATCGCAACAGGGTTAGCTTAAACGGGTTAAACGGGACAAAGGACACAAGGAGTTTATACTGATTCGGCCCCTTGCGGTGAAGGTAAAGGCCTAATCCAGTTTGAGGTGGTATTGCTTATGTCTCGATTACCAGGGAGCGAATACGCTTAACCTAGCTTTCGATCGGTTGTCTCTTGCTCTAAGTCGCCGCCGGGTCATCCCTTTCTATACACAGGTTGACGCCTGGTGGCTCACGGAGTCCCGGCCGGCTCATAACAACATGTTCGGCTCGGTGACTAACTATACATGCCTTATAATACAAGTCATACATATACGGCGGTTTACACTTGTTTGGGCCTTAAGTCGCCTTTGGGCTTCAGGCCCTCGATGAGTCTGCATATTGAACCACCGTCTTAAGCATCTTGGCGGGCTCTATTTTATGAACTGCCAGGGGCTTAACCCGGCCCCTCCTGGGCGGGTTAACCCAAAAGTTATATCCCCAACATTAGGCCCCAGGTTCATTTGAACCTGTTCGTATCAATCTTCAACACTTAGAAAAAATTCCTTCCTCATTACTCCTGCGAAACCTTGTAACTCGCCGTGACGTCATCTTCCAGGATCATGGTAACCCGCCGTGATGTCACCTGTCATTAATATTGCACAAAGCCCAAATCTTAATAAATCTTCTCTTTTAATGAATCTCCGAAAATTGTGGCATCTACGCTGTCATATCCATTTTTGGCTTCCTCGATTCCCGCGCATGTCACTTATCCTCTCATCTTATAAATAGGGCCGGGGGTACCTTTCACTTCCCCCCCTTGCCTCTTTGTCTCCGTCTTCCACCTCGCAACGCCCGAACACTCGATATCTGCCGCCATGCGTCTCCAATGTATCTATAATTTTTGATTGTTCCATGCTATTATATTATCTGTTTTAGTTGTTTAATGTGCTTTAATATACCTTTTAATATTATTTTTTGGACTAACCTATTAACCGAAAGCCCAGTGCAAATTGCTATTTTTTTGCCTATTTCAGTGTTTCGCAGGAAAGGAATATCAAACGGAATCCAAACGGAATGAAACCTTCGCGAGGCTCGTTTTTGGAACAAACGCAATCCAGGAGACTTGGAGTGGATGTCAAGGAAGAAACTAGGCGTCCAAGAGATAGGGAGGCGCGCCCAGGGGGGGAGGCGCGCCCCCACCCTTGTCGGCCCCTCGTGGCTCCACCGACCTACTTCTTTCACCTATATATACTCATATACCCTGAAAACATCCAGGAGCACCACGAAACACTTTTTCCACCGCCGCAACCTTATGTACCCGTGAGATCCCATCTTGGGGCCTTTATCGGTGCTCTGCCGGAGGGGGAATCGATCATGGAGGCCTTCTACATCAACACCATAGCCTCTCCGATGATGTGTGAGTAGTTTACCGCAGACCTTCAGGTCCATAATTATTAGCTAGATGGCTTCTTCTCTCTCTTTGGATCTCAATACAAAGTTCTCCTCGATTCTCTTGGATATCTATTCGATGTAATAGTTTTTGCGATGTGTTTGTCGAGATCCGATGAATTGTGGGTTTATGATCAAGATTATCTATGAACAATATTTGATTCTTCTCTGAATTGTTATATGTATGATCTGATATCTTTGCAAGTCTCTTCGAATTATCAGTTTGGTTTGGCCTACTAGATTGATCTTTCTTGCAATGGGAGAAGTGCTTAGCTTGGGTTCAATCTTGTGGTGTCCTTTCCCAGTGACAGCAGGGGCAACAAGGCACGTGTTGTATTTTTGCCATCGAGGACAAAAAGATGGGGTTTATATCATATTGCTTGAGTTTATCCCTCTACATCATGTCATCTTGCCTAATGCGTTACTCTGTTCTTATGAACTTAATACTCTAGATGCATGCTGGATAGCGGTCGATGTGTGGAGTAATAGTAGTATATGCGAGAATCGTTTGGGTCTACTTGTCGCAGACGTGATGCCTATGTTCATGATCATGCCTAGATATTCTCATAACTGCGCGCTTTTCTATCAATTGCTCGATAGTAATTCGTTCACCCACCGTAGAATTTGCTATCTTGAGAGAAACCACTAGTGAAACCTATGGCCCCCGGTCTATTTTCTATCATATAAGTTTTCGATCTATTTTATTTTGCAATCTATACCATAAAAATACCAAAAATATTTACCTTATTATCTCTTTCAGATCTCACTTTTGCAAGTGGCCGTGAAGGGATTGACAACCCCTTTATTGCGTTGGTTGCAAGGTTCTTAATTGTTTGTGCAGGTACGAGGGATATGCGTGTAGTATCCTACTGGATTGATACCTTGGTTCTCAAAAACTGAGGGAAATACTTACGCTACTTTGCTGCATCACCCTTTCCTCTTCAAGGGAAAAACAACGATGCTCAAGAGGTAGCAAGAAGGATTTCTAGCTCCGTTGCCGGGGAGATCTACGCACAAGTCAAGACATACCAAGTACCCATCACAAACTCTTATCCCTCGCATTACATTATTTGCCATTTGCCTCTCGTTTTCCTCTCCCCCACTTCACCCTTGCCGTTTTATTCGCCCTTTTTCCGTTCGCCTCTTTTCGCTTGCTTCTTGTGTGCTTGTGTGTTGGATTATTTGCCCCGATGGATTTACCTAAAAACGTTGATCCTCACCTTAGAAGGTTGGAAAAAATTGAAAACAACATTAGAAGCTTTATGACTTTGCAATTTGAGCATAATAATTTCTTCAGAAACGAGCTTAAGGAACAAAAAGGTTTTATGGAGTACATGAATAAAGAGCTTGATGATATGTCGAAGGAATTTTATGGTTTCAAATCTCAGTTTGCCCATCTTGAAAATTTAGTAGGCCAAATTTCGGATAAGCAAGCCACCTTCGTTAATAAGATGGCCGCCAAGTTTAAGAGATAGATGGTAATAATAATGAAGATCTAAAAGTGATTGATGTGTCTCCTATTAAATATTTGTTTTGCAATATGAATCTTGATAAATATGGGACTGGAGATGAGTCAACTTTAGTTAAAAGGCGTCCCAATGATTCGGAGTTTTTAGATCTTGATGAAAAAATTGGAAAAAGTGGGATTGAAGAGGTCAAAACTTTACATAGCAATGAACCCACTATTTTGGATTTCAAGGAATTTAATTATGATAATTGCTCTTTGATAGATTGTATTTCCTTGTTGCAATCCGTGTTAAATTCTCCGCATGCTTATGATCAAAATAAAGCCTTTACCGAACATATCATTGATGCCTTAATCCAATCCCATGAAGAAAAACTTGAATTAGAAGTTTCTATCCCTAGAAAACTTTATGATGAGTGGGAACCTACTATTAAAATTAAGATTAAATATCATGAATGCTATGCTTTGTGTGATTTGGGGTGCTAATGTTTCCACGATTCCTAAAACTTTGTGTGATGTGCTAGGTTTCCATGAATTTGATGACTGTTCTTTAAATTTGCATCTTGCGGATTCCACAATTAAGAAACATATGGGAAGGATTAATGATGTTCTTATTGTTGCAAATAGGAATTATGTGCCCGTATATTTCATTGTTCTTGATATAGATTGCAATCCTACATGTCCTATTATTCTTGGTAGACCTTTCCTTAGAACGATTGGTGCAATTATTGATATGAAAGAAGGAAATATTAGATTCCAATATCCGTTAAGGAAAGGCATGGAACAATTTCCTAGGAAGAAAATTAAATTACCTTATTAATCTATTATGAGAGCCACTTATGGATTGCATACCAAAGATGACAATACCTAGATCTATCCTTGTTTTTATGCCTAGCTAGGGGCGTTAAACGATAGCGCTTGTTGCGAGGCAACCCAATTTTATTTTTTTCCTTGCTTTTTGTTCCTTTTTAGTAATAAATATTTGATCTAGCCTCTGGTTAGATGTGGTTTTATGTTTTAATTAGTGTTTGTGCCAGGTAAAACCTATAGGATCTTCTTGGGTGATAATTATTTGATCTTGCTGAAAAAGTCAGAAACTTTCTGCTCACGAAAACAATTGTTAAAAATCACCAGAAAGTGATAAAATACTGATTCCAATTTCAGTAGATCAATAAATAAATTATCTAGGCCTTGATATTTTGGTATATATTTCTGAGTTACATAAGTTTGCGTTTGATACAGATTACTACAGACTGTTCTGTTTTTGACAGATTCTGTTTTTCGTGTATTGTTTGCTTATTTTGATGAATGTATGGCTAGTATCGGGGGTATGAACCATAGAGAAGTTAGAATACAGTAGGTTTAACACCAATATAAATAAATAATGAGTTCATTACAGTACCTTAAAGTGGTCTTTGTTTTATTTCGCTAGCGGAGCTCATGAGATTTTCTGTTGAGTTTTGTGTTGTGAATTTTCAAGTTTTTGGGTAAAGATTTGATGGATTTTGGAACAAGGAGTGGCAAGAGCCTATTCTTGGGGATGACCAAGGCACCCCAAGGTAAAATTCAAGGACAACCAAAAGCCTAAGCTTGGGGATGCCCCGGAAGGCATCCTCTCTTTCGTCTTCGCTCATCAAGAACTTCACTTGAGGCTATATTTTTATTCACCACATGATATGTGTTTTGCTTGGAGCGTCTTGTATGATTGGAGTCTTTGCTTTTTAGTTTGCCACAATCATCCTTGTTGTACACACCTTTTGGAGAGACACACATGAATCGGAATTTATTAGAATACTCTATGTGCTTCACTTATATCTTTTGAGCTAGATAATTTTGCTCTAGTGCTTCGCTTACATCTTTTTAGAGCACGGTGGTGGTTTTATTTTATAGAAATTATTGATCTCTCATGCTTCACTTATATTATTTTGAGAGTCTTATAGAACAGCATGGTAATTTGCTTTGGCTATAAACTTAGTCCTAATATGATGAGCATCCAAGATGGGTATAATAAAAACTATCATATAAACTACATTGAATACTATGAGAAGTTTGATTCTTTATGATTGTTTTGAGATATGAAGATGGTGATATTAGAGTCATGCTAGTTGAGTAGTTGTGAATTTGAGAAATACTTGTTCTAAAGTTTGTAATTCCCGTAGCATGCACGTATGGTGAACCGTTATGTGATGAAGTAGGAGCATGATTTATTTATTGATTGTCTTCCTTATGAGTGGCGATCGGGGAGAGCGATGGTATTTTCCTACCAATCTATCCCCCTAGGAGCATGCGCGTAGTACTTAGTTTCGATAACTAATAGATTTTTGCAATAAGTATGTGAGTTCTTTACGACTAATGTTGAGTCCATGGATTATACGCACTCTTACCCTTCCACCATTGCTAGCTTCTCTAATACCGCGCTCCATTCGCCGGTATCATACACCCACCATATACCTTCCTCAAAATAGACACTATACCTACCTATTATTGCATTTCCATAGCCATTCCGAGATATATTGCCATGCAACTTACCACCGTTCCGTTTGTTATGACAGCTCCATCATTGTCATATTGCTTTGCATGATCATGTAGTTGACATCGTATTTATGGCAAAGCCACCATGCATAATTTTTCATACATGTCACTCTTGATTCATTGCACATCCCGGTACACTGCCGGAGGCATTCACATAGAGTCATATTTTGTTCTAAGTATTGAGTTGTAATTTTTGAGTTGTAAGTAAATAAAAGTGTGATGATCATCATTATCAGAGCATTGTCCCAAGTGAGGAAACGATGATGGATACTATGATTCCCCCACAAGTCATGATGAGACTCCAGTCTAAAAAAGGGGAAGAAAGAAAATAGGCCATAAAAAAGAGAGAAAGGCCCAAAAAGAAAAAGAGGAAAGAAAAAAATGAGAGAAAAAGAGAGAAGGGACAATGTTACTATCCTTTTACCACACTTGTGCTTCAAAGTAGCACCATGATCTTCATGATAGAGTCTCTTATGTTGTCACTTTCATATAATAGTGGGAATTTAACATTATAGAACTTGGCTTGTATATCCAATGATGGGCTTTCTCAAAATGCCCTAGGTCTTCATGAGCAAGCGAGTTGGATGCACACCCACTTAGTTTCTTTTGTTGAGCTTTCACACACTTATAGCTCTAGTGCATACATTGCATGGCAATCCCTAATCACTCACATTGATATCTATTTATGGGCATCTCCATAGCTCATTGATACGCCTAGTTGATGTGAGACTATCTTCTCCTTTTTGTCTTCTCCACAACCACCATTCTATTCCACATATAGTGCTATGTCCATGGCTCACGCTCATGTATTGTGTGAAGATTGAAAAAGTTTGAGAACATCAAAAGTATGAAACAATTGCTTGGCTTGTCATCGGGGTTGTGCTTGATTTAAATATTTTGTGTGACAAAGATAGAGCATAGCCAGACTATATGATTTTGTAGGGATAACTTTCTTTGGCCATGTTATTTTGAGAAGACATGATTGCTTTGTTAGTATGCTTGAAGTATTATTATTTTTATGTCAATATTAAACTTTTGTCTTGAATCTTTCGGATCTGAACATTCAGGCCACAATAGAGAAAATTACATTGAGAATTTGCTAGGTAGCATTCCACATCAAAAATTCTGTTTTTATCATTTACCTACTCAAGAATGAGCAGGAATTAAGCTTGGTGATGCTTGATACGTCTCCAACGTATCTATAATTTTTGATTGTTCCATGCTATTATATTATCTGTTTTGGATGTTTAATGGGCTTTAATATAACTTTTTATATTATTTTGGGACTAACCTATTAACCGAAAGCCTAGTGCAAATTGCTGTTTTTTTTTGCATATTTCAGTGTTCCGCAGAAAAGGAATATCAAACGGAATCCAAACGGAATGAAACCTTCACGAGGATCGTTTTTGGAACAAACGCAATCCAGGAGACTTGGAGTGGAAGTCAAGGAAGCAACGAGGCGTCCACGAGATAGGGAGGCGCGCTCCCCACCCTCATGGGCCCCTCGTGGCTCCACTGACCTACTTCTTTCGCCTATATATACTAATATACCCTGAAAACATCCAGGAGCACCACGAAAAACTTTTCCACCGCCGCAACCTTTTGTACCCGTGATATCCCATCTTGGGGCCTTTTTCGGCGCTCCGTCGGAGGGGGAATCGATCACGGAGGGCTTCTACATCAACACAATAGCCTCTCCAACAATGTGTGAGTAGTTTACCGCAGACTTCGGGTCCATAGTTATTAGCTAGATGGCTTCTTCTCTCTCTTTGGATCTCAATACAAATTTCTCCTCGTTTCTCTTGGAGATCTATTCGATGTAATACTTTTTGCGGTGTGTTTGTCGAGATCCGATGAATTGTGGGTTTATGATCAAGATTATCTATGAACAATATTTGATTCTTCTCTAAATTCTTATATGTATGATTTGATATCTTTGCAAGTCTCTTCGAATTATCAGTTTGGTTTGGCCTACTAGATTGATATTTCTTGCAATGTGAGAAGTGCTTAGGTCTGGGTTCAATCTTGCGGTGTCCTTTCCCAGTGACAGCAGGGGCAGCAAGGCACGTATTGTATTGTTGCCATCGAGGATAAAAATATGGGGTTTATATCATATTGCTTGAGTTTATCCCTCTACATCATGTCATCTTGCCTAATGCGTTACTCTGTTCTTATGAACTTAATACTCTAGATGCATGCTGGATAGCGGTTGATGTGTGGAGTAATAGCAGTAGATGCAGAATCGTTCCGGTCTACTTGTCACGGATGTGATGCCTATGTTCATGATCATGCCTAGATATTCTCATAACTATGCGCTTTTGCGATCAATTGCTCGACAGTAATTCGTTCACCCACCATAGAATTTGCTATCTTGAGAGAAGCCACTAGTGAAACCTATGGCCCCGGGTCTATTTTCTATCATATAAGTTTCCGATCTATTTTATTTTGCAATCTTTACTTTTCAATCAATACCATAAAAATACCAAAAATATTTACCTTATTATCTCTATCAGATCTCACTTTTGCAAGTGGCCGTGAAGGGATTGACAACCCCTTTATCACGTTGGTTGCAAGGTTCTTAATTGTTTGTGCAGGTACGAGGGATTTGCGTGTAGTCTCTTCGGATTGATACCTTGGTTCTAAAAACCGAGGGAAATACTTACGCTTACTTTGCTGCATCACCCTTTCCTCTTCAAAGGAAAACCAACGATGCTCAAGAGGTAGCACGCCAGCAACGACCTTCGCCTCTGCCTCGACAATGGCCGCCGCATCGACCTGATCTTGACCAGATTTCTTCCGCGCACCTCCGCTATTCAACAACCCTGGTACACCTTCCTTCTCTCCTTTCTCATAGATCCCTTTAGGGTTTCCCGAAGTTCATCGAAGTTCGTCCTCGTTCTTGGCTGTAGCACTCCTTTTTGATACGAACTTAGTACCTTTCCTGCACGGTAATATTCATAGCACATATTTTCACTATCAAGGCATCTCTTTTTGAACGGAAAAACTCGATCTGGATTTTACGAACTGCTCAAGCACCGTAATTTAGGTCTTATATATTTTCCATTATCTGACGCTCCGTAGATCCAAAATTATGATATCATCTGCGAAACCTGTTTTCCATCACTTAGCAATTTTTCCTTCATTAGATCTGTTCTTTCAATATCTGTATAGGCGGCTTAACTCAGAAATAGTAACCCACCATGTATCATTAGTCCCCTCTTAAGCCGCCAATGGTTCCTTGTAACCTTGTAATGCCAATCTCCGGCTTAATACCTATGCATGCTTCTTATTGTTTTCCTTTTAACCATAGGCTGGCTTAACCATGTAATCTTGAACCGGCATAACCTTTCTTTCAGATCATTTAGGAAAATGGCTAAGACATACACCTCTTGCAATTGAGTCAAATCCCGGGTTACCGAGGAAGAGTTGAACAACTTTGTCGCCACTGGCGCCTTAGCCAAGAAAGAGATCATCCATTGGAGAGCTCCGGGTGAAGAAACTCCTCCTCAACCAAAAGATGGAGAAGTAATTGTTTTTGCTGATCACTTGGACCGAGGGTTCAGTCCCCCCGGCTCAAAGTTTTTCTGTGATGTGCTTTATTTCTTACAACTGCACCCTCAAGACATCGGACCTAACTCCGTGTCCAACAACTGCAACTTCCAAGTATTTTGTGAAGCTTATCTTCAAGAGGATCCCACAGTTGATTTGTTCAAGGAGTTCTATTACTTGAACCGCCAAACAGAGTTTGTCGAGGGCCATCCCAAGAACTTGGTGGAGTTTCAATTCAAAAAAGGAAATAAGTCAACTTTCCCCATGCCAAGCTCCACAGTCACCCCAAAGACTGGAACCAAACTTGGTTATATTGTCAAGACACCTCTCCAGCTGGTGAGAACCCTCTACCGGGTTACCGTGAACACCGACTTAGCAACACACATCCACTCCCGAAATAGCTCAATGCAAGGGAACGGGCCAAATACACACCAGCCTTTTCAAAGCTCAGAGCCTTTATGGCCAACAGCTTAACTGGCATCGACTTTTTCCGGTCCTGGCTATCTTGGAGTATCTTGCCACTAAGCCGCCGCCCCGGCTTAATGTGTGAACACTGGTGATGTAAACGATCCTCAACGCCATTGTAACATTCAACTCTCTGATGCGGAAATCACCGAAGCCACCAAAAAACTGTTGAATGAACCTGTGAAGGAGTGCAGCAAAACCGGACTTAGTCATTTCTGTACTTTCAACAAGCCGCCAGCTGTAAGAAGTACACATCTTATGCTTAATCCATATTTTGATGTCTACTTATGATCTTTTCAATCTTAACAGGCTGCTGATCCATTTTTGAAGAGGAAAACGCAGGATAAGCCAGCAAAACCGGCTCATGTCAAAACAAAGGCCACCAAGAAGTCAAACCAAGAAGACTACCGAGTCCACTGATGATAATGAAAATAATGAGTCATAGGTAGAACTTGATTCTCTTGGCTGCTTTTTTATACATCTCATTGACAATGATTGTTATCAGGATGACGCAGAGGCCAGCCATGCAGGTGATGCAGAGGTAATTACTCTTTCTTCCGGCTCAGAACCTCTGCCAGCATAGTAAGCCCGACAAGCAAGCCGGAAAGTAAGCTTTTCTCACCCTCTAGCTCACTTGGATCCCAACTTTCTTTTGAAGAAACAGCAACACGAAGCTCGCCGAGTCACCCGGCATAGTGGTGGGCAGATCACTTCTTCCAGCTTACCAAACACACCGGTTCGCAAACGCCGCCAAGAGGTCCCTCAAATTTTTGATATATTTTATCCCAAGGCAGGTCATTTCCGACAGCCTCTTAACCCGTCTGATTCAAACTATCAGGGGACTTCTCATTCTTCCTCTGGCGAGTCATCAAGGACACAAATCCTGGCTTTCAAAACTGTACCTGGGTGAGGATGCTTTTTAACCATTCAGACCTTATGCTTTGATAATTATACTGACCTCCTGACACTTCTTATTCTTAGAGGTCAAGCCAAGCCCAGCTAGAAAGCCAAGCTAACTAAGCCGGTCGACGATCTCAATTTGTCTGAGCCGGAGAAACAACCAGAGTCTCCTCATCCAACTGCAGAAGCAACCATTGACAACTCTCCTTCGGAAGACCCTGAACCTTCCATGGATCATGTGGATGTTGAGCCGGCTATCTCTAAGCCGCCAAGCCCAGTCAAACCTGCCGAGGAGAAGACTGATGCCGTTATTGTCACCGGCTTTGGATACACAGCTCCTGGTCAACCTACTGTCTTATCTAAGCACAACGCTAAAGAAGAAATTTCTGCAAGATAAAGGCAAGTGGAAAATAGACTTAGATAGCTATACTCATTTCAATGATCAAGACCTCCACTCTGGTTATTTAAACCGTCTGTACACCAGCCGTGACTTTGAAGCCGGCTTAGTGAACCTGATGAAGGAGTGGTATGAGGTAAACACTGCATCTCTTTGTTATATGAATATTCGTTCCCTTAGCCGCCAAGTTTATTGAGCATGATAGAATAACATGTGTCAGAACTTCAATAGTTGCACAGATCAACTCCAGTAGCCCCCAAGGGCCGGTTTATACTTGCAAATATAAACTGGGACTTTATAATACTAGCTCCTTAACTTTGCATCTGTAGCCCCCAAGGGTCGGCTTAATAAATATGTTGAGCCGGGACTTTGTAACTCAGCAAGAATTAACATTGCGTCCGTAGCCCCCAAGGGTCGGCTTAACAAATATGTTAAGTCGAGACTAATCATCTTCAAGAAATCCGTAATCCCAGTCATAGCCTTCGTAAACCGGATCACCATCATTTGTCCGGGTCAGCAAATCAAGCCATATTTGAAGAGCAATATGCATTAGCCCCCAAGTGACAAGTATAATACTTGTATTGTACTTGGGAATTCACAATGTTTTAAGAAGCAATAGACATTAGCCCCCAAGTGCCAAGTATAATACTTGTATTGTGCTTGGGACTTCAACTAAATTCATTGCCATCATATTTACTGTTTACTTTTGTAGACTGAGCTTAGCAGCAAGGAATCCCGAGTCGCCGACCTTCAAGAGAACATCAAGTCTCAACAAGCAGAAACCCTCAAGGCCAAGGATGAACTGACTAGTGCCTTAGCAGCGATGGAGAAATTGAAGGAAAAGCTTCAAGGCTGAACAAGCAGGTTGGGATACAGAGAAGTCAGCCCTTCTAAAGAGGGCGGAGGATGCTGAAGCGGCCCTTGAACCGGTATCTACAGAGCTTGCCGGCTTAAAGCAGCAAATTAACGCCATGTCTGCTGCCGTTTTCGGTAAAATAATTTCCTCTTAATCTTTGAACATATGTTTATCCAACATGCTCCCGGCTTACAAACATCCTTGATGACGCAGGATCCCGGGTTACCCATCTTGGCTCAGACATGCGGAAAAAGCTGAAAACTGCTTACATGCTCATAGAACAACTATACATTGGCACACAACGGGTCATCTGCATAGCTTCTCACAACAAACCGGCTCCAACCCCTATCAAGGATACATTGGACAACTATCTATGCTGCCTCCACGGATTGAAGAGTTGAAGAAATCGGCTGCAAGAGCCGGTGCCCTTACTACACTAACCCGGGCCAAAGCGTGGCTAGTTGATCTTGAACCGGCAGACTTGGCAAACGGCTGCCCAAGCATAAAATAAGATGGGTCACCCTTCACTGCAGATGACTTCGCCACTCTTACGAGGGAAATGTGTTCTTTGGCTAGCAAACTGGATGAAGACACGGATCTGACACATTACCAACCGGTTTATGATGCCAACAATAAGAAGGTGAAGGCGCCAACTCATGATGCTGCGGACCTGACTCCTCCGATCCGTAAGCACACTTATGCCCCTCATGTTGACCCATCCTCACTTATAAGTGATGAAGTTGTATTCAAAGCTTTAAATGGGATCGACTGGTTGACCACTAACTTCCAGCCATTGGGTGAAGAAGAGGTAGATGAACCGGTGCCAGACGAGCCGCAACCTTCAACTCTGCAAGACCAAGAGTCATAAGTCGTGGGTCGACTTAACATCTGCTTTCTGCAAAACTGCTAAAACAATTATTCCCGTGGGGCATCAGATGCCCTTGTAATAGGCTTAGTTAAACTCTTGATCTGCCATGCCATCGTGCATGCTTTGTTTTGTATGATACTATTGCTTTGTCAAGGTGAATATCTGCCACTTATGTTTATGATTTCATCAACTGTGTGCACCAGATTTTTTATTGTACCTGCACACAAATACATGACAAGGATCCTGGCAGTTTACCGCAGGACGGGTCATAATACCTTACAACAAACCACTGGTGGCTAAAGATAGTCCATAACCAAGGCCGGTTTAATAATGACCTTTAATAAAAATATCATACCTGTGATACACCACCGGCTTAGTATACTAGCGGAATAAGGGTGAAAACCCAAAGATTGAGCGTACAAAGCTCTGTGCAAGTTGACATATACTGCCGGCTTAATACGCCATATGCAGCAGGGGGTAATATCCCAAACTTAAGAGTGTAGCGCTTCCAAGCATATAAAATCATTATATCCTGGTGACTCATAGTCTTAAAGCCAGGCCGGGTTAATAAACTCCGGATATGCTCAAAATAGAGCCATACAGATGAAGGCTACATGGCCTGAATTGTCTCAAGCCATATGTTAATATGGCTTAAATATATGAATCCCAAAAATGCTCAGAAAAAGATAACAAATCAAAATCGAGAAAATGAGGCTTTCATAGGCCGCCAAGCCTAAATCTCCAAGGATTTCATGGGTCGCCAAGCCACTGAGTTGACCTTTTACACTTTGTGAATCCGGCCTCACATGACCGCCAGTTTAACGTTGACAAGTTCAGGGTCTATAGAAGATTGACTGTCAATAGTTTGACTTGTCATTCTGGGATTACCCAGGCGGAGTGGCAGATTCTACAAAGCAGGATAACCCAGAAGGTTTTGGTGAATACAACTGGTGTTCCAAGCCAGTTCACGAGGGTAGTAACGCTATGTTCTCTTTGGTGAATACACCTATGTTTGAACAGGAAGCCCCCACGTGCTTTAGGGCGTATAAGCCGGACCAAGAGGGATATTCACAGCTATGCTCAGTGAGCAGGAAGCCCCCAAATGGCTTGTGGCATTGAGCCGATCAAGAGGGATATTCACAGCTATGATCAATGAGCAGGAAGCCCCGAAGTGACTTGTGGCATTGAGACGATCAAGAGGGATATTCACAGCTATGCTCAATGAGCACGAAGCCCCCAAGTGACTATGGCATTGAGCCGATCAAGAGGGATATTCACAGCTATGCTCAATGAGCAGGAAGCCCCCAAATGACCATCTGAAGATGTGGCATTGCGCCGGATCAAGAGGGATATTCACAGCTATGCTCAATGAGCAGGAAGCCCCCAAATGTCCATTTGTAGTGAAAAAGCCTCTTTATTCTTTGAGATGAAACAAACAGAGGCCCTGTATTAGCAGGGGAGCCATATTTATTATAATTATCATAATATATACATTGTCAAGATATGTACATCGTAAGAGCCGGTGGCTCAAGTGTAGTAAGGCCGAAGATGAGAAATATTCCACGGCCGACGGGTCTCCTCCTCCGACGTGCGTGAGCCCTTGTGGTCGACATCGACAAGATAGTATGACTCGTTGTTCAAATTCTTGCTGACCACAAAGGGTCCTTCCAAGGTGGGGATAACTTGTGCATATCAGTTTGATCCTGGATAAGCCGGAGTACCAGGTCCCCTTCTTGAAAGGTTCTGGTTTTAGCGTGGCGGCTGTGATAACGACGCAGATCTTGTTGGTAAATCACCGAATGAGCCGCCGCAAGATCACGCTCCTCATCTAACAGGTCAAGTGCATCCTGACGTGCTTTTCATTGTCAGCTTGAACATAAGCTGCCACCCGGGGCGAGTCGTGACGGATGTCACTAGGGAGAACTGCCCCAACTCAGTAAACCATGAAGAAAGGCGTGTAACCCGTAGATCTATTGGGGGTAGTATTGATACTCCATATCGCTGATGGTAACTCCTCCACCCAACAACCCGGCATCCTCTGCAAAGGAACCATAAGCCGGGGCTTGATGCCTCTCAGGATCTCTTGATTGGCTCTCTCGGTTTGACCATTAGACTGGGGGTGAGCCACTGATGACACATCAAGCCGGATATGCTGACGTTGACAAAATTCTTTCATATCACCCTTGGATAAATTAGTGCCATTATCAGTTATAATACTGTGGGGAAAGCCAAAACGGAAAATCACCTTTTTGATGAATTGAACCGCCGTTGCCGCATCACATTTACTGACTGGCCCTGCTTCAACCCACTTTGTAAATTTGTCAACTACCACCAGGAGGTGTGTCTTTTTATCCTTGGATCTTTTGAAAGGCCCAACCATATCAAGCCCCCAGACTGCAAACGGCCAAGTAATTGGAATCATCCTCAATTCTTGAGCCGGCACATGAGCTCGTCATGAAAATTTCTAACAACCATCACATTTACCGACTAGATCCTCAGCATCAGCGTGAGCCGCCAGCCAATAAAATCCATGACGAAAAGCCTTAGCCACGAGAGACTTAGAGCCGGCATGATGCCCACAATCTCCTTCATGAATCTCACGGCCCTCCTCTAGGGAAACACAACGTTGAACCGCCCCCGTAACACTGCAATGGTGCAACTCTCCATTGACAATTTTCATCGACTTAGACCGCCGGGTTATCTACCTGGCTAAAGTTTCATCTTCAGGTAACTCGCCCCGGGTCATATAAGCCAAATAAGGAACTGTCCAATCAGGAATAGCATGAAGAGCCGCCACCAATTGCGCCTCCGGGTCAAGAATAGCAAGATCTTCCTCTGTAGGCAACTTGACTGAGGGGTTATGCAGAATAT
Source organism: Aegilops bicornis (assembly GCA_021605145.1). NCBI lineage: Eukaryota > Viridiplantae > Streptophyta > Magnoliopsida > Poales > Poaceae > Aegilops > Aegilops bicornis. Next base: position 291,736,657 of record CM038672.1, on the reverse strand, counting down.
CCAAGAAAGTGTTAGGTGGCACCGGCTTACGCTGGGATCCTAACCGGCTTAAAGCATCAGCCGCCTCATTTTTCCTGCGATCGACATGCTCAACTTGATAACCCTTGAAGTGACCTGCAATAGCATCAACCTCACAACGATAAGCCTCCATGAGTGGATCCTTAGAATCCCAAGTGCCTGAAACTTGCCGAGCCACCAAATCTGAGTCGCCGAAACATCTCACCCGGCTTAAATTCATCTCCTTAGCCATTCGAAGACCATGGAGTAAGGCTTCATACTCAGCTGCATTGTTAGTACAAGGGAACATCAACCTTAATACATAACAAAATTTGTCACCTCGTGGGGAAGTTAATACAACTCCAGGCCCCGAGCCCTCCCATTGCCTGGACCCATCAAAGTGAATAGTCCAATATGTGTTATCTGGCTTCTCCTCAGGCATGTGCAGCTCTGTCCAGTCATTGATGAAATCCACAAGTGCTTGGGATTTGATGGCCGTGCGAGGCATATACTTCAAACCATGAGGTCCAAGCTCAATGGACCACTTGGCTACCCTACCTGTGGCTTTTCTGTTTTGAATAATATCCCCTAAAGGAGTAGAACTAACCACAGTGATGGGATGACCCAGAAAATATTTCTTGAGTTCTCGACTAGCCATGAACACCCCATATACCAGCTTCTGCCAGTGTGGATACCTTTGCTTGGATTCAATATGCACTTCACTTATGTAGTAAACCGGTCGCTGAACCGGATATTAATTGCCTGCTTCCTTCCGTTCCACCACAATAGCTACGCTGACAGCCGAGGCATTAGCAACCACATATAACAGCAAAGGCTCCTTATCAATGGGAGCAGGAAGAACGGGCGGCTCAGCCAACTGTTTCTTCAAATCCTCAAACGCTTGATTAGCAGCATCACTCCAAACAAAGTGATATGTCTTCTTCATCATCTGGTAAAGAGGAATAGATTTCTCACCCAACCGGCTTATGAACCGGCTTAAGGCCGCAATACGACCTGCCAGACGTTGAACATGATTGACACATGCCGGCTTAGCCAAGGAAGTAATGGCCTTGATCTTCTTCGGGTTAGCTTCAATGCCTCTGTTGGAAACCAGAAAACCCAAAAGCTTACCAGCTGGTACACCAAATACACACTTGGTCGGGTTAAGCATCATCTTATAAACCCGAAGATTATCAAAGATCTCCTTCAAATCATCAATCAGGGTCTCCCTCTTTCTGGACTTTACCATAATATCATCCACATAAGCATGAATGTTGCGCCCGATTTGATCATGGAGACAATTTTGCACACACCGTTGATAAGTCGCCCGGGCACTCTTGAGCCCGAAAGGCATAGACACATAGCAGAAGGCTCCAAACGGAGTGATGAAAGTTGTCTTCTCCTGGTCCTTAACTGCCATCTTGATCTGATGGTAACCAGAATAAGCATCCAAAAAGCTCAAACGCTCTCAACCCACCATAGCATCAATAATTTGGTCAATACGAGGGAGAGCAAAAGGATCAGGACAAGCCTTGTTTAAGTCCGTGTAATCCACACAAATACGCCAAGTGTCGTCTCCTTAAGCACCAGCACCGGGTTAGCCAACCACTCAGGATGAAAAACTTCAATGATGAAACCAGCCGCCAAGAGCCGGGCCACTTCTTCACCAATGGCCTTACGCCTCTCTTCATTAAAACAACGAAGAAACTGCTTGACCGGTTTAAACTTTGGATCAATATTAAGAGTGTGCTCAGCGAGTTCCCTCGGTACACCCGCATGTCAGAAGGTTTCCATGCAAAGATGTCCGGGTTCTCATGGATGAACTTGATGAGCGCGCTTTCCTATTTCGGATCCAGATTAGCACTGATGCTGAACTGCTTAGATGAATCGTCAGGAACGAAATCAACTAGCTTAGTATCATCTGCCGATTTAAACTTCAAGACTGGATCATGCTCCGTAGTTGGCTTTTTCAGAGATGTCATATCTGCCGGGTCAACATTGTCTTTATAAAACTTCAATTCTTCTGTCAGTGCATGCATCAAAGATAAGCAAAGATCGCCTTATTCACACTCCAAAGCTATCTTGCGACTCCCATGCATGGTTATAGTGCCCTTGTGACCCGGCATCTTTAGCTGCAAGTAAACATAACAAGGCCTTGCCATAAATTTAGCATAAGCCGGCCGTCCAAATAGAGCATGATAAGGGCTCTTGATCTTCACCACTTCAAAGGTCAACGTCTCAGACCTGGAATCATAATCATCTCCAAAAGCAACCTCCAGAGCTATTTTACCAACCGGGTATGCTGACTTACCAGGCACCACACCGTGAAAGACAGTGTTCGACGGCTTAAGATTTTTGTCAGTCAATCCCATGCGACGGAAAGTTTCATAGTAAAGGATATTAGTGTTTCTGCCTCCATCCATGAGCACCTTAGTGAATTTATATCCTCCAACCTGAGGAGCCACCACCAAAGCCAAGTGACCCAGATTATCAACCCGGGGCGGGTGATCCTCACGACTCCACACAATGGGCTGCTCAGACCATCACAAGTAACGGGGAACTGTCGCCTCAACGACGTTCACAACCCTTTTATGGAGCTTCTGATCCCACTTGCATAAACTTGTGGTGAAGACTGATGTCTACTACACAACCTTCTTCTTGTAGACGTTGTTGGGCCTGCAAGTGCACACGTTTGTAGGACAGTAGCAAATTTCCCTCAAGTGGATGACCTAAGGTTTATCAATCCGTGGGAGGCGTAGGATGAAGATGGTCTCTCTCCAACAACCCTGCAACCAAATAACAAAGAGTCTCTTGTGTCCCCAACACACCCAATACAATGGTAAATTGTATAGGTGCACTAGTTCGCGAAGAGATGGTGATACAAGTGCAATATGGATGGTAGATATAGGTTTTTGTAATCTGAAAATATAAAAACAGCAAGGTAACTAATGATAAAAGTGAGCGTAAACGGTATTGCAATGATAGGAAACAAGGCCTAGGGTTCATACTTTCACTAGTGCAAGTTCTCTCAACAATAATAACATAGATAGATCATATAACAATCCTCAACATGCAAAAAGAGTCACTCCAAAGCCACTAATAGCGGAGAACAAACGTAGAGATTATGGTAGGGTACGAAACCACCTCAAAGCTATTCTTTCGGATCAATCTATAAAAGAGTTCGTACTAGAATAACACCTTAAGATACAAATCAACCAAAACCCTAATGTCACCTAGATACTCCATTGTCACCTCAAGTATCCGTGGGCATGATTATACGATATGCATCACACAATCTCAGATTCATCCAACCAACATAAAAGTACTTCAAAGAGTACCCCAAAGTTTCTACCGGAGAGTCAAGAACGTGTGCCAACCCCTATGCATGGTTCCCAATGTCACGAAACCTGCAAGTTGATCACCAAGACATACATCAAGTCTTCTCATAAAAGACTCAATCCGATAAGATAACTTCAAAGGGGAAACTCAATTCATCACAAGAGAGTAGAGGGGAAGAAACATCATAAGATCCAACTACAATAGCAAAGCTCGGGATACATCAAGATCGTGCCATAGATTGGAACACGAGAGAGAACACGAGAGAGAGAGAGAGAGAGAGAGAGAGAGAGAGAGAGAGAGATCAAACACATAGCTACTGGTACATACCCTCAGCCCCGAGGGTGAACTACTCCCTCCTCGTCATGGATAGCGCCGGGATGATGAATATGGCCTCCGGTGATGGATCCCCCCTCCGGCAGGGTACCGGAAAGGGGCCCCGATTGGTTTTTCGTGGCTTTGGAGGCTTGCGGCGGCGGAACTCCCGATCTATCTTCTGTTCTGGAAGTTTTAGGGTACGACGGTATATATGGGTGAAAGGAGTACATCGGTGGAGCTACGGGGGCCCCACGAGGCAGGGGGGCGCGCCCCCCACCCTCGTGAGCACCTCCTGTATCTTCTGACATGGGGTCCAAGTCCATCAGGTGGGTTTCCTTCCAAAAATAACTTCTCCAGTTGATTTCGTTCCGTCTTGACTCCGTGTGATATTCCTTTTCCTCGAAACACTGAAATAGGCATAAAACAAAGAATCAGGCTGGGCCTCCGGTTAATAGGTTAGTCCCAAAAATTATATAAAAGTGGATAATAAAGCCCAATATTGCCTAAAACAGTAGATAAAGTAGCATGGAGCAATAAAAATTATAGATACGTTGGAGACGTATCAAGCATCCCCAAGCTTAATTCCTGCTCGTCCTCGAGTAAGTAAATGATAAAAAAGAATTTTTGATGCGGAGTGATACTTTGGCATAAATTCAATATAAATGTTCTTACTTGTGATATGAATATTCAGATCCAAAATATTTAAGACAAAAGTTCATATTGACACAAAAATAATAATACTTCAAGCATACTAATCAAAGCAATTATGTCATCTCAAAATAACATAGCCAAAGAAAGCTCATCCCTACAAAATCATATAGTTAGGCTATGCTTCATTTTCGTCACACAAAGATGTTCCCAACTTCTATACCCCCGATGACAAGCCAAGCAATTGTTTCCTACTCAAATAATCTCACTCTTTCAACCTTTACGCAATACATGAGCGCGAGCCATGGGTATAGCACTATGGGTGGAATAGAAATATGATGATGGGATTGTGTGGAGAAAAAAAAGGAGAAAGTCTCATATCGACGAGGATAATCAACGGGATATGGAGATGCCCATCAATTGATGTCAACATGAGGAGTAGGGATTGCCATGCAACGGATGCACTAGAGCTATAAGTATATGAAAGCTCTACAAAAGAAACTAAGTGGGTGTGCATCCAACTTACTTGCTCACGAAGACCTAGGGCACTTTGAGGAAGCCCATCATTGGAATATACAAGCCAAGTTCTATAATGAAAAATTCCCACTAGTATATGAAAATGACAAAATGAGAGACTCTCTATCATGAAGATCTTTAGTGCTACTTTGAAGCACAATATATGAGACTCACTACATGAAGAACAAGGTGCTACTTTGAAGCACAAGTGTGGTAAAAGGATAGTAGCATTGTCCCTTCTCTATTTTTCTCTCATTTTTTTTGGGCCTTCCCCCTTTTTTTTGGCCTTGCTCTTTTTTATTATTATTTTGTATTTTTTTTATTTCGTCCGGAGTCTCCCGACTTATGGGGGAATCATAGTCTCTATCATCCTTTCCTCACTTGGGACAATGCTCTAATAATGATGATCATCACACTTTTATTTCTCTTACAACTCAACAATTACAACTCGAACTTAGAACAAAATATGACTCTATATGAATGCCTCCGGCGGTGTACCGGGATGCTGAAATGAATCAAGAGTGACATGTATGGAAAATAATGCATGGTGGCTTCGCCACAAATACGATGTCAGCTACATGATCATGCAATGGCAATATGACAAAAGTAATGTATGTCATGATGATGATGATGGAAGTTGCATGGCAATATATCTCGGAATGGCTATGGAAATGCCATGATAGGTAGGTATGGTGGCTGTTTTGAGGAAGATATAAGGAGGTTTATGTGTGGAAGAGCGTATCATATCACGGGGTTTGGATGCACCGGCGAAGTTTGCACCAACTCTCAAGGTGAGAAAGGGCAATGCACGGTACCGAAGAGGCTAGCAAATGCGGAAAGGTAAAGGTGCGTATAACCCATGGACTAAACATTAGTCAAAAGAACTCATATACTTATTGCAAAAATTTAGAAGCCATAAAAAATCAAGTACTACGCGCAATGCTCCTAGGGGGATAGATTGGTAGGAAAAGACCATCGCTCGTCCCCGACCGCCACTCATAAGGATGCACAAGCCAGGTACACTTCATGTTTCAAATTTGTTACACAACTTTACCATACGTGCATGCTACGGGACTTGCAAACTTCAACTCAAGTATTTCTCAAATTCACAATTATCAACTAGCACGACTTTGATATTATTACCTCCATATCTCAAAACAATTATGAAGCATTAAATTTATCTTAGTATTCAATTCACTCAAAAAGAAAGTTTCACATATCTTGAACACTAAGTATATTAACATTAAGCAAATTACCATGCTATTTAAGACTCTCAAAATAATATGAGTGAAGTATGAGAGTTCATCTATTTCTTCAAAATAAAACTACCACCATGCTCTAAAAGATATATAGAGCAACAACAAACTACTCCGAAAGATATAAGTGAAGATCAATGAGTAGCTAAATAGTTATGCAACTATGCGAAGACTCTCCCATTTAATAATTTCAGATCTTGGTATTGTATTCAAACAGCAAGCAAATCTAAATTAAACTACATGATGCTCCAAGCAAAACACATATCATGTGGTGAATAAAAATATAGCTCCAAGTAAAGTTACCGATGAACGAAGACCAAAGAGGGGATGCCTTCCGGGGCATACCCAAGCTTAGGCTCTTGGTTGTCCTTGAATATTACCTTGGGGTGCCTTGGGCATCCCCAAGCTTAGGCTCTTTCCACTCCTTATTCCATAGTCCATCGAATCTTTACCCAAAACTTGAAAACTTCACAACACAAAACTTAATGTAGAAAACTCGTAAGCTCTGCTAGCGAAAGAAAACAAAACACCACTTCCAGGTACTGTAATGAACTCATTCTTTATTTATATTGGTGTTAAACCTACTGTATTCCAACTTCTATATGGTTTATAAACTATTTTACTAGCCATAGAGTCATCAAAATAAGGAAACAACACATAGAAAACAGAATCTGTCAAGAACAGAACAGTCTGTAGTAATCTGTAACTAACGCAAACTTCTGGAACTCCAAAAATTCTAAAATAAATTGGTGGACCTGAGGAATTTGTCTAGTAGTCATCTTCAAAAAGAATCAACTAAATATCACTGTCCAGTAAAAAGTTCTAGCTATTCTCGTGAGCGCTAAAGTTTCTGTTTTTTACAGCATGATCATAAAGACTTCACCCAAGTCTTCCCAAAGGTTCTACTTGGCACAAACACTAATTAAAACATAAAACCGCATCTATACAGAAGATAGATGGATTATTTATTCCTAAACAGAACCATAAATAAAGAAAAAAATAAAAATTGGGTTGCCTCCCAACAAGCGCTATCGTTTAACGCCCCTAGCTAGGCATTATGATTTCAATGATGCACAAAAAGATAAGAATTGAAACATAAAGAGAGCATCATGAAGAATATGACTAGCACATTTAAGTCTAACACACTAACTATTCATAGGGATTTTGTGAGCAAACAAATTATGGGAACAATAATCAATTTGCATAGGAAGGTAAAACAAGCATAACTTTAAAAATTTAAGGACATAGAGAGGAAACTTGATATTATTGCAATTCCTACAAGCATATGTTCCTCCCTCATAATAATTTTCAGTAGCATCATGAATGAATTCAACAATATAACCAGCACCTAAAGCATTCTTTTCATGATCTACAAGCATAGAAAATTTGCTACTCTCCACATAAGCAAAATTCTTCTCATGAATAATAGTGGAAGCACACTCAACAAAATAACTATCATGTGATTGAAAATTAAGATCAAGATGACAAGTTTCATGGTTATCATTATTCTTTATAGCATACGTGTCATCACAATAATCATCATAGATAGGAGGCATGCTTTCATCATAGTAAATTTGCTCATCAAAGCTTGGGGACAAAAATATCATCTTCATCAAACATAGCTTCCCCAAGCTTGTGGCTTTGCATATCATTAGCATCATGGATATTCAAGGAATTCATACTAACAACATTGCAATCATGCTCATCATACAAAGATTTAGTGCCAAACATTTTAATGCATTCTTCTTCTAACACTTTGGCACAATTTTCTTTTCCATCATACTCACGAAAGATATTAAAAAGATGAAGTGTATGAGACAAACTCAATTCCATTTTGTTGTTGTTTTCTTTTATAAACTAAACTAGTGCTAAAACAAGAAACAAAAAGATTCGATTGCAAGATCTAAATATATACCTTCACTTACCTAGCCTCCCCGGCAAAGGCGCCAGAAAAGAGCTTGATGTCTACTACACAACCTTCTTCTTGTAGACGTTGTTGGGCCTGCAAGTGCACAGGTTTGTAGGACAGTAGCAAATTTCCCTCAAGTGGATGATCTAAGGTTTATCAATCCGTGGGAGGCGTAGGATGAAGATGGTCTCTCTCTCAAACAACCCTGCAACCAAATAACAAAGAGTCTCTTGTGTCCCCAACACACCCAATACAATGGTAAATTGTATAGGTGCACTAGTTCGCAAAAGAGATGGTGATACAAGTGCAATATGGATGGTAGATATAGGTTTTGTAATCTGAAAATATAAAAACAGCAAGGTAACTAATGATAAAAGTGAGCGTAAACGGTATTGCAAATGATAGGAAACAAGGCCTAGGGTTCATACTTTCACTAGTGCAAGTTCTCTCAACAATAATAACATAGATAGATCATATAACAATCCCTCAACATGCAACAAAGAGTCACTCCAAAGCCACTAATAGCGGAGAACAAACATAGAGATTATGGTAGGGTACGAAACCACCTCAAAGCTATTCTTTCGGATCAATCTATAAAAGAGTTCGTACTAGAATAACACCTTAAGATACAAATCAACCAAAACCCTAATGTCACCTAGATACTCCATTGTCACCTCAAGTATCCGTGGGCATGATTATACGATATGCATCGCACAATCTCAGATTCATCCAACCAACATAAAAGTACTTCAAAGAGTGCCCGAAAGTTTCTACTGGAGAGTCAAGAACGTGTACCAAACCCTATGCATAGGTTCCCAATGTCACGAAACCTGCAAGTTGATCACCAAGACATACATCAAGTCTTCTCATAAAAGACTCAATCCGATAAGATAACTTCAAAGGGGAAACTTAATTCATCACAAGAGAGTAGAGGGGGAGAAACATCATAAGATCCAACTACAATAGCAAAGATCGGGATACATCAAGATCGTGCCATAGATTGGAACACGAGAGAGAACACGAGAGAGAGAGAGATCAAACACATAGCTACCGGGTACATACCCTCACCCGAGGGTGAACTACTCCTCCTCGTCATGGATAGCACCGGATGATGAAGATGGCCTCCGTTGATGGGTCCCCCCCTCCGTGAGGTACCTAAAGGGGTCCCGATTGGTTTTTCGTGGCTCTGGAGGCTTGCGGCGGCGGAACTCCCGATCTATCTTCTGCTCGAAGTTTTAGGGCACGACGGTATATATGGGTGAAAGGAGTACGTCGGTGGAGCTACGGGGCCCCACGAGGCGGGGCGCCTGTGGGGTGGGAGCGCCCCACCCTCGTGAGCTCCTCCCGTATCTTCCGACATGGGGTCCAAGTCCATCGTGTGGGTTTCCTTCCAAAAATAACTTCTCCAGCTTGATTTCGTTCCGTTTGACTCCGCCTAATATTCCTTTTCCTCGAAACGAAATAGGCATAAAACAACAAATCTGGGCTGGGCCTCCGGTTAATAGGTTAGTCCCAAAAATAATATAAAAGTGGATAATAAAGCCCAATATTGCCTAAAACAGTAGATAAAGTAGCATGGAGCAATCAAAAATTATAGATACGTTGGAGACGTATCAAAGACGTGGTACTACCCACTATTCAACTGCTTCGGATTACTTTGATACCCAGATTGCTGTTGCTGATTCCCGTGACCGGACTATTGATGATAACCACTCTGGCTACCTTGATTGCTTGGGTGACCCTGGAAGCCGGAATTAGAACCGCCACCATCGTAACCCGGACCATGGGAGCCGGAACCTGAGCCGCCACCCGACCCATGATTGTCCTGAACCAAATCAGAATTTTTGAACTCCTTCATAATGTGGCAGTCCTTCCAAAGGTGACCGGACGACCTTTCCCGTGTACCATGCTTTGGGCAAGGCTGATTCAGCATCTGTTCAAGATTTATACCTGACTTTCCTACCCGAGGAGGTGACTTTCCCTTACGATGCTAGCCATTATTCTGCGTGTTGGTGTTGGCCAGAAAATCTGAATTATTATCGACCTTGTGCATACCATTGCCGCCTGACTCGCTGGGTTATGATGCTGGCTCTTGGTGTTGCCACTCTTCTTTACCTTCCCCGTCTTTTCATCATCAGACTCGGGGTCCTTGGTACTATCAGAGTCGGCATATTTAATCAGAGCTGCCATCAGCTCCCCCATGTCATTGCAGTGGCGCTTGAGTCGCCCTAGCTTCTGTTTAAGAGGCAAAAAATGGCAATTTTTCTCCAACATTAGGACCGCTGAGCCGACATTAATGTTATCCGATGAGTGCAGGATGGCTTTGACCTGGCACACCCAATGGGTCGTTGACTCGCCCTCTTCTTGGGCACATGCATCCAAATCCACAATCGACATGGGTTGTTTGCACGTATATCTAAAATTCTGGACCGGGCCTTCAACTCGGCCCACAATCCAATTGAATTGGCAGGCAATCCCTTTAGCCAAGTACGGGCCATCCCATCCAGCATCATGGTGAAGTACTTGGCACACGCGGCATCGCTAACCTCCAACAGCTCCATGGCCATCTCGTAACTTTCAATCCACGCCTCAGGGGGTAAGTCGGCTGTATAGTTAGGCACCTTACGAGGTCCTTTGAAATCCTTGGGCAACGCTCATTCCGCCGGTGCCTAAACATTAAACATGGTACGCCCGTAGTCCTAGAGGTCACACCTGCCTCCACCGAAGTCGTTGGATAAGCCGGAGATGGTTGATGATCTGTGTATTGAGAGGCTGAGCTAGCGGCTCAGTACACAACTACCGCCCGGTTTACCTCTGGCGGGTCACTGGTCCCTGCACCAGGTGTGTTGAAGAGGTTTCTCGCCTCGTAACACAACTAGGGAAAACCTTATACACAGAATCTTAGCAGCAGCGAGGCACAAAAAGAGGTGATGTCGTTAAGAAAAGCACACTACTGATGTAAATTTAGTAGTAGCGCGTGATATCTAAACCACGCTGCTACAGAAATCTACCGATAGTACCCAACAACCTAAGTTTACCAGCAACGCGGTGTCACGATGTGCGCTACTGCTAATGCAATAGTAGTAGCGCGCTTTTTAGTCACGTCGCTGCTGCTAATTTTGAAATTGTCCACACGGTTGGCCCGTTTAGCAGTAGCGCGTGTGACGAAAGGGTGGTGCTGCTACGCTCTTAGCAGTAGCGCGTTTTTCCTCCCGCACTACTTCTAAGACGCATCACCCCACCACCTTTGCCCACCCGTACGTCCTCCCCTCCCCCATCTCCACTCCTCCCTTTCCCCTACCTCCCACATCCTCCCTCTCTCACTCTTCTTCTTCCTCAATACTTCTCCCCCCATTACTCTCCTTCTTCTACCTACCTTTCTCTCTCTTCATTACTCCTAGCTGTCGGCGTTCTGGGAACGGGGGTTCCCAGACTTGCCTGCCTGCGGCCTGCGGCGTGGCTCAAGTGGTGGCCCAGTACGGCTCATCTTCATCAGCGCAAGACTCAAGACCCTCGCGAGGGGCCAAGTCTCGTGGGGCGGATGACACAAGACTTCCTCAGGAGCGGCCTCGCCAGGCAGGCTCGCGAGGAGGTAGAGAGATCAAGGCAGGGTACCTCGCGAGGTGCTCGTGACGCAAGCCATGAAGATCGAGACCAGGCGGGCACCAGGCGGGCGCCGGCCTGCGCTGTGTCCTTGTTTCCTCTTTGGTGCAAAGGGGCAAGCACAGACGTGTAGTACCAAGGCATCAGGCAAAGGTTGCCATTTCAGTGCAACGAGACCAAGACCAGCGGAGCGGCAGGATGGAGGTCACTGTGGAGCCCAAGACGGCGTCATCGCCAGTGCTTTTGGCAGCCGAAGACCAGCTTTAGTCAAGATAACTTATACTAGATGTTCCCCTTCAAAATGGCCGTTGTTGGCGCCCTTCCTGCTCAATATTTGGGAAGAGGACCAGCGCCTTTATAAATAGAGCTAGCCACCACCGTAGACAGAGAGATCGGATAGAGCCCTAGCCAGAAAGAGAGAGGCTATCGAACTCACCCAAGCAGTTCATCGCACCAGCTCAAGAGCACCTCTCGCGAGGCTGTTCGTCCTTTGTACTGTTCATCATCAGCCCCTGAGGCAATCCACCACACCACACCTTTGGGTAGGGTATTACACCACAACGGTGGCCCGAACCAGTATAAATCTTGTGTCCCTTGTGTTGTTCATCGTTTTCAGCTTAGATCTCACGAGGCGATCGAACGTAGATCGGTAGGGGAGAGATATTCGTGCGCACCCCAGAGTTCGAACCTTAAGGGTCTGCCAGAACCCGACATCCGACATTTGGCGCGCCAGGTAGGGGTGCACCGGAATCTTTCTTCCGCTGCTTCACGTTCGATCTTCTGTCGTGACCATGGCTGACGCTCGCCGGGCTCGCTCCGAGCATCGGGCTGCTCTCGCCGCCCGTCGCGTCGCCCAGACGGCTCCCGTCGGCGGGTGTCCCCGTCATTCCTCGTCGCCTGCCGCCAACGCCGCCACCGGCCCGGCGGGGAACGAGCAGCAGGCCTCGTCTCTGCATCCTTCGGTGCGGCGGGAAGGCCGCATAGCCACCCCGTCGCTGACCCCAGCTGGTTCATCATCCCACGCCTGTCGCGCCCCCACGGACGCGCACGCCGTGTTGCTCCTGTCGCGTGAGCTCCTGCACTAGCGTCCCGTCGACGACCTCTATGAGCACTGGCTCGCCCGCATCACCGAGCTCGTCAGCGCTGCTGGGGGCTCTCCTATGCCATCCCTCTCGCTGCCTCGCCCTCCGTCCTACACAGGAGGTGTAGATCAGGAGGTGCCTCCACCACCTCCTCCCCAAGAAGGCGCCTTGGCTCCAAGGCGCGCGACCCCAGGACAAGATCCACCGCGTCCGGCACCCGCGCGACAAGAAAGGAGCTGCCAAGAAATCCCTCGTCCCCAAGAAGGTGCACGCGTGCTCCCGGCACCGGTGCGCCACGACCGCATCCCTGTGCCACCACGTCAAGACCCCGCGCTGCTCCAGGCAGCAGCGTGCGGGAATCCCCAGGAGCAAGCCCCGCATCAGCAGAGAGCTCCGATGGCCACTGCAGGCTGCCGCGCCTTCACCACCGAGCTGCGCAGTGTCGCCTGGCCAGGAAAGTTCAAGCCTGACCTGCCCCCTCACTACGACGGCACTGCCGACCCCGCGGAGTTCCTACAGCTCTACGAGCTAGGCATCAAAGCCGCCAACGGGGACAAAAAGGTCATGGCGAACTGGTTTCCCCTGGCACTCAAGGACGGCGCCCGCACCTGGCTCCTGAACCTGGCCCCTGACACGATCTCTTCCTGGGATGAGATGCGCACCCGCTTCATCGCCAACTTCCAGGGCACTCGCGACCGTCCGCCGGTCGTGGGTGACCTACGTTGCATCAAGCAGCAGCCTGGAGAGACCTTGCAGAAGTACATCCGGTAACTTCAACAACGCTTGCCTCAAGATTCCTGTGGTGACCGAGGAGGCCATCATTTCGGCGTTCTCGATGGCGTCCGCGACGTCAAGATGAAGGAGGAGCTGGCGATCCATGAAGATCTGTGTACGTCACTGGAGTTGTTCAACCTGGCAACCAAATGCGCAAGGGCTGAGGAGGGACGCCTTTCCCTTCTCGAGCTCCCAGCAGCAGACCGAGAGGAGAAGAAAGCCAAGGCCAAGGATGTGAAGCGCAAAGGAGCAAACAGGTGCTCGCAGAGAGCCGGACACGAAGCGCCTTGAGAGGGACCAAATGGAGTCGTCCAAGGGCAGCCGATGTGTGTACCACGATCTTCACACCCACAACACCAACGTAATGTCAAGAGCTCGGGGGTCAGGCGAGAAGGTCGTGTTGGTCGACGTCCGAGTGCAATGATCGTGGCTACGCCGAGGCGGAGCAAGAGGTGGAGGACACTTTGGGACGACCGTGGCCCTCGCCAAGGGTGGCGTGACTGCCTCATGAGGACGTGGCGGGACCAGCCTCGCAAGGGAGCTTGGAGAGATCAGCCTCGTGAGGATCGCCCGCAAGGCAACGCAGGCCTTCCTCCTCTGCCACCGCCACCAAAAAGGAATGTAGACCATCATCAGGACGAGGGGGCTGGGGGCTTCCAGGAGCCACGTGCAATCACTTGCATCTTGGGCGGTGCTCAGGCCCCAGCCTCACAGCGCATCTTCAAGCAGTTTGCCCATGAGGTGAATGCCGTCCTCCCCAAGCTTGAGGCCACGCGCCTCTCGTGGTTCTGCGTGCGCCATCACGTTGATTCAGGTGATCAGCTCAAGTCTTGGCGACGGCCGTGTCCTCCCAATGCTCGCTCTGTTCCCGGTCATCAAGAATGTGCAAGTCACCAGACCCTCATCGATGGCGGAGCAGACTCAACGTCCTGTCAGTCGAGACGTTCAACAATCTCCAAGTGCCATATGATCAGCTTCAGCCAACCAAGCCTTTCTCAGGAGTCATTGATGGTTCCACTGTCCCGATAGGGCAGGTCCGCCTTCCTGTCACCTTTGGACAGCGCAAAAACTACCGCACCGAGCTCATTGACTTCGATGTCGCTCACATTCGCTTGCCATACAATGCCATCCTCGGGTATCCGGCCCTGGCCAAGTTCATGGCAGTGACTCACCATGGCTACAATGTCCTCAAGATGCCAGGAAGTGGCGGGGTCATCAAGGATGCGGTGTGCTCTCTCAAGCGCGCCTTCCGAGCCGCGTCAATCGAGGACCCGGACAGCAAGAGCGGAAACCTCCCAGGAGTAGCTCCCAAGAATAAGAAGACGTCACCTGGCTCAAGGCCTCAGGAGGCAGGCACCCCCGGAGGCGCCACATCCGGACATGTGCCCGTCCAAGGGGCGCCACCCTCCATCGCATAGGAAGGCGCGCCTAACGCCCTCCTCGGGCAGGGCTCGGGGGCTCTCTCCTGGGGAGCCACTGACTTTGCCAAGATCACGAGGGAGGCGCTTGGGCACCACTTGGAGGTGTGCTTCGCGGCACGTTTCCCTCAGGAAGGTGTAAAGAAAGGAGGGCCCAACCCTCAGGAATTCATCACCAAGGTCGCTCAGGAGTTGCAGGAATTGAGAATCATGCGCGGCAACCGCCGCCTGGCCGGTGTAGCTCCCCATCCAGGCGAGGATGGCGGGCTGCGCGTCTGCATCGACTACCCAGGGCTCAAC
Organism: Aegilops bicornis; assembly: GCA_021605145.1. Lineage (NCBI taxonomy): Eukaryota > Viridiplantae > Streptophyta > Magnoliopsida > Poales > Poaceae > Aegilops > Aegilops bicornis. Next base: position 291,721,500 of record CM038672.1, on the reverse strand, counting down.
CGAGTCGCGTCTCAGGAGTGCTTCTGGCCCTCGCGCATGGGGCGTTGCGCAGGTCCACCGCACAGCTACGTTCGCATGCCCTTCGGCTTGCCGAACGCGGCTGCTGCCCACCAGCGCCTGATGAGGAGCATCCTGGAAGCTCAGGTGGCCAAGCATCACGCATTCCTGGAGGATATGGAGATGGACCTTAGCGAGCCGCCCGGACCTCCGGAGCCTCCCGAGGCTCGGAGTCCCGAGGGCTCACGAGGATCGGCTTCTTCACCCTGCACTGCCAGCTACTCCGACACTCGTTCTGCAATGGTATCAGGTGACTTCTTTCAAGTTTCGTTTCAGCTGGGAGCGCCCCGAGGGCCGCATCATTCCCAGGTCGCGTGGGTCTGTCCCTGCGGCATGTATTTGTTTTGCTTATGTCTTCTGCTTACCTCGTTGGAGGCGCCCCTCGGGCTGCATCATCCCCAAGCCGCTCGGGCCTGACCCAGTGGCGTTTTCTTTCTCAGCATCTATCTAAGTTGTTTTGTTTCTTCATGACTAACCTGCTTGAGATAATCGCCTGCTCGATTGACACCTACCTTTGGAGCCGCTCGCTCTGGCACGACGCTTGCGCATGGGTCCGTCCCTGCAACACCGACAAATCTGAGTGGTCGAGCTCTGGCCGTGGCAGCCCCGCATAGCGCTACCTCGCCAGGCCCTCAGTGCTTCAATCACTCCCTCGGAGCAACCAACGGCGGGCTGGCAACCGTAACGGCAAACCTTTTTTCCCTCGTGATTGGTGTGCAGGATCCGCGTAAGGAATAGCGTGGGGGGCGTCGTGGGCCCCCTCTCCCTCTCTCCCGTACGATCCGCTCACACGTTAAAAGGGGGGGGGGGGAGCCCGAGCATCGCGGCTCATGGGCTCTTACGGGCTCTCCAGCCCTCACCCCCTGGCCTTGACCCACGACATCGCGACCTGTCATACCAGCGGCGGCTGAGCTCGCTCGAGGGCCGGGACCTGAGGACATAGAGCACGAAGGAAAGTGAAGGGAAGAGGGGAGAAGCTCACGAGGGCCTGACCCAGCAACACCCCAGCTGCCGACACGCAGGCCCGACACCTCGCTAAAGAACTACTCCAAACTTATGAGATAAGTCGCGCAAAAGCTAAATCAACTCAACGCCAAACCCTCGCCTAGTGCAGCTCTGTCACGGGGACGTTGCCTACCTTTCTCGCCCAGCGGAGGCTGCTTGAGCCCTAAAGGGGACCTCCTGAGCATCGCGACTCAGGGGCTCTTACTGGACCTTGGGCCACTCACCTCCTGGCCTTGACCACGACATCGCGACCTGGCATACCAGCGACGGCTGAAGCCTGCGTGGGGACCGGGACCTGTCAGCGTAGAGCACCAAGCCCTCGTGAGGAAAGAAAGGGGGAGCCAAGCCGGGACAGGGCACGCATCTTGCATTGATTCATAATAAGGATATATAATTCACAAATGGCATGGCAGATGCCTTACATACCCCCGCGGGGTGCTACTCTGATTCCTCACAGGGAACAAAAGGTGACAGTCCTAAGGAGCGTTAACTACGCGTGTCTCTGCAGGAGATGCCATCATCAACGGCGGGCCGTCAGGCGCCGGCGCCAACCCCATCCAGATCAGTGGCGCCGACGGCCTGATGTAGCTGCCCTCCTCCGAGCGCGACGCGAGCTCGGGGGATCGTAGCTATCGTCGCTCGTCTCCGGAGTCACATGAAGCTCGGGGGAGTCGCTGGATTCTCCGGTTCCTTTGCTGCTATCTGAGGAGCTGCTGGGGAGGCGATTGGCCGACCTAGCCCTCGCCACATCGGTACCCCGTCCGCTTTCCTTGGGGCAGCACTGCAGCCGGCGTCCTTCCGCGTCGAATACCTTGAAGAACATCAAGGAGGCGCCATCGTATTCCAAATGAATTACGAGGGCACCCCCTGTCCGGCAGACCCGGGCAATCTCGACCCAGCCCCGGGTCATGAAGACCTTGCCCGGAGCGACGACCACAACCTCCGCTCCGATCGCAAGGGTGCTGCAGTCAGCGTGCTGTAGCCAGAGCTCTAGAGACCCACTCGGCGGCATCTCAAAGGCGAAGGAGGGAGGAAGGCGAATCCAAGAGCGCGGAGGCATAGTGGCATGAAGCACGAACTCACGGGAAGAGCCCCCGGTGTGGACACCAGGGGTGACGATGCGCACCGCCGTGACTCGCCGGCGTCGCCGTCGGCATCGTCGGTGTTGCTCGACGCCTTCTCCTCTAGGGCCCTCGATTCGGGCATACAAGGGCAGCGGAAACCCAAGCGGCGGCCGCTCATACCAGGCTGCGACGTCTCCTTCCATGCGACCGCGCCGCAGCGGCCAGGGACAGGGCGCTTCTTCGGCGGGAGAGGATCAGCACACTCTTGGGGGGCCTTCCCCTTCTCCTCCGCAGAAAACCGGCAGATCGGCGCCATTAGCGTAAGGTACAGCAAGGGCGAGGAAGAAGAAGAAGGAGAAGAGATGGACTGAGGGGACTCTCGCCCGTCCGTACTTATAGTCCGGACGAGGCCAACCGTCGGCCTCCATGATCACAGGTAATCATGACCCATTCCAGCATGCATGGACTTGTCAAGTCGAGTGGTTGCCGTGGCAGCGTGAGGAAGCGGAGGCGCCCACGTCCAATCAACCGCCACGCGACGCCCAAGGCCGCAGGCTATGGGGCCCGCGGCGCTCCGCACTTGCCCCTTCGCTTCTCCGCTAAGCCATGTCCGAGCGCACCTTGGGCCTGGGGGCTACTGTCGGTGTTCTGGGAACGGGGGTCCACATACTTGCCTGCCTGCGGCCTGCAGCGTGGCTCAAGTGGTGGCCCAGTACGGCTCATCTTCATTAGCGCAAGACTCAAGACCCTCGCGAGGGGCCAAGTCTCGTGGGGCGGACGACACAAGACTTCCTCAGGAGCGGCCTCGCCAGCAGGCTCATGAGGAGGCGAGAGATCAAGGCGGTGGTACCTCGCGAGGTGCTCGTGGCCTTGACGGGCGCCAGCGGGCGCCGACTGCTGTGTCCTTGTTTCCTCTTTGGTGCAAAGGGGCAAGCATGACGCGTGAGTACCGAGGCATCGAGCAAAGGTTGCCATTTCAAAGGTGCTGTGAGACCAAGACCAGCAGAGCGGCAGGATGGAGGTCACCATGGAGCCCAACACGGCGTCATCGCCAGTGCTTTTGGCAGCCGAAGACCAACTTTAGTCAGGATAACTTGTACTAGATGTTCCCCTTCAAAATGGCCGTTGTTGGCGCCCTTCCCGCTCAATATTTGGGAAGAGGACCAGCGCCTTTATAAATAGAGCTAGCCACCACCATAGACAGAGAGATCGGATAGAGCCCAAGCCAGAAAGAGAGAGGCGATCAAACTCACCCAAGCAGTTCATCGCACCAGCTCAAGAGCACCTCTCGCGAGGCTGTTCGTCCTTTGTACTGTTCATCATCAGCCCCTGAGGCAATCCACCACACCACACACTGGAGTATGGTATTACACCACAACGGTGGCCCGAACCAGTATAAATCTTGTGTCCCTTGTGTTGTTCATCGTTTTCAGCTTAGATCTCACGAGGCGATCGGACGTAGATCGGTAGGGGAGAGATCTTTGTGCGCACCCAGAGTTCGAACCTTAAGGGTCTGCCGGAACCCGACATCCGACACTAGCTAACTAACACCACCTCCATTAATGAATCTCCTTTCTCTTTTTCCTTCCCCCTCCACTAGTTGAAGTTGTCTCCTCCCAAATTAGCTAGCTAGGTAGATGTAGCATTTAGTCAAGTGACCTATTTGCCCCCTAACTAGATCTATCCTTGTCAAGAAGATCTTTGTGCACTTTTGATCTCCCTACATCATCATCTCCACCGTGTGCTTGATCTCGAGATAGAGGTGATTAAAATTTCATGCTTTTGCAAAATGGAAATATGTGTATGTGTGTGTGATATGATAATTGGTCAATATGATGGAAATTGTGTGTGTGGCATGAGTTGACGCCAAATTGTGCTTTTGAGTTGCCTATGTTTTGCCAAAATGTCGATTATTTCCATTTCGGCGAATTCCGGGCAAACTCTAGATCTATATATGTCCTATTTTTAGGGAAGGTCATGCCGAATTTTTGTATGACTTTGATGCATGCACGCATTTTATAATCAATTTGTTTATTATTACTGCGGATGTTCATGATGGTCGGTGGAGCGATGGTGGACAGGTGGTTGCGGTCGGTGATGCGGGACATGAAAGAAAATAACCGGACAGAGGTTTTATGTCCGTGTCAAAAATGCAAAGGAATAGTTTGGCTCGACCCCTATGACGATGGTCGTGTCGAAGCGCACCTGCTCATGACTGGTTTGATGGATGGCTATAGTCGGTGGATAATTGAAGATGAGGATGACTATGTTGAAAAATGAGTTGCTACAACAGGCAGTCAATGCAGCTGTAACTGCCTGCAGAAATGATTTCGCTACTAACTTGGTTCCAGCTATCATCAACTGCTCGAAGGAAAATCCAGACAAGACGGTACATGATTTCCCGTTGCCCAGTTTCGTCGGGAGAAACTCCATGAACAACAACACCACCGCACCATCACTTGCTCACGCAACCGGGCCTCCTCTCGCGATCGCTCCGCTCATAGCAGCCCATCCTCGGTCTACGCGCTAGGTGGGCCTTCGTCTTTAGGCTGAGCTCAGCGCCCTCACGGTAATTACATGTCGCACCAACATATATATATATATCTATATATATATATAGATATATATATATATATATATATATAGAGAGAGAGAGAGAGAGAGAGAATATTCCATTTTAGTTGCCTTTCGGATGTTTTACGCCACAGACATATGTGTTTGCAGGCCGAAGAAACCCCGTGCACCATACTCTACTTGATCAAAGGCCAGAAGGTGGACGTGGGAAAGGGATGATAATGAACCCCTTGCAACCCACGTTCCACAACCAGCCGATCCCCGCTGGGCACTTCAGGGTTAACTTGTCCAGTGTGAAATCAGGGCACGAGGATTTGCCTCCTCTAGTACAACATGTGGGAGAGGACGACGAGACCCCGCCGCGGATTGGAAGCTGCAAGGGTTGGGTGCTGCTATGGCCGAAGAATCTTATTCGTCTGGAGCCGGCCGACAGCACACCAATAACCACACATCAACAAGCTTGTGCGGAGACCACCACCCCGCCTACGCAAATACCAGCTCCTGTAGTGCCAGGTGAGAGCGGCGGACGACGTGATGAAGGGGGTGCAATAGTACTAGCTGCTGTAATCGGTCCTGTAGAACAAAGAATGGATGATGAGACGGAGGTCGACCTAATGGGTTTCCTCAATACAAACGTGTATGACTGTGACTTAGATATGATGAGTCAACCATATGACGAATCTTGTTATCAGCATGCTAATGAGGATATGGATGATCTGCCCGGGCAGGAAGGTCGTAGCAGGGATTGCAAAAAGTCTCTCTTCATGAAATCCTCATAGGACATGCCTGAAGATGCCGCCTCAACACTGGCTCAACTAGCCGGTGGTCGTACAGTGCTTAGCCCGGGAACACTGCGGCAGGGGTTAAGGAAGGGTCTGGAAGGTGTGCCCAAGAAATAGGAGAGGAAGAGATCGGGGAAGATAGCTGCCTCCAAACAAGCTAGAGCACATAGCAGCCAGACGATGGATTCTGAAGAGCGTGTACCCGTAAAGGTGCGGCCATGTTCCATCTCACGGGCGAGCCGATGCTACCACCAAAACCGCTGGAGGCACTATCAGGGGATCTCAGGAGACTGCACGACCATGTGCTGTCGACTGAGAAAAGCCTACTAGCCTCGAAGGATCTAGGATATCTGACATACACGGCTCGTGTGCCTGAGGGGAAGTGCTACATCTGCCCACGGCCCACGGAGGTGTTCTTCCTTCGGTTTGACCATATCTTTGAGATGTTTCTGACAAGGCGGCTCGATTTTACAATTGTCCGCCTTTTTGCGCTACATATGAGCTCTGTCATGAAGAGAGAAGAAGTCTCGCAAATCTGTGTGGCGGATCCGTACTACATGCACGAGTCTTTCTTGAGTCTCGACGACTTTGAGTGTGAAACTGCTAGGGACTACCTCCAAAACTTCATGGTACAGAATAAGTACCAGGAAATTGTCCTCCTGCCTTATCATCCAAAGTAAGTCAGTTCTGGACAACCCTTTCGTACATTTCAATCATTCCTCCTCTCTCATATGGAGAATAATTTGAGGTGCCTTTTCCCCGCAGCAACGGGCACGCCGTCCTTATCGTTCTTTACCCACGAGTCTCCCACGCCGTGTATTTCGATCCTTCCAGAGACTACGAGAAAAAGGACTACACCCACATAATGAATATTCTAGATGATGCTCTCTGAGGCTTCAGCATTAGAGGTGGCCACATGCAGATCAGGAAACAAAGGAACAAGAAGATGGGTTTCGCGCATAAAACTAACTTCTGCTGCATCCATGTCCCAAAACCAAGCAAGAAGGATGGATTCTACATCCTCCATCTCATGATTGAGTTCAGCACGGATCACCAAAAGCTTCGCATGACAAGCAAAAATGATGATCATATCCACAAGTGGCTAGAATCTCATAGAGAAGCGGATTATAAACTTACAGATGACTTCTTTCGCATCCAAAGGGACATTGTGACGATCATCATGAAAGAAGTAGTCGATGAGAAGGGGATGTTCCACCACGGCCCTATATCGCGAGCTGACGTCCGAACTCCCATAGGCACACAACGTCAAGACCTCACGCCGTTCAAGAAGCTAGGGTCCATCCTCGATGATATGGAAGGATGGAACTTCTAGTGATTTATGATGCCGATGATGATGATATGTGTCGGTTGAACTTGTATACTTTCTGTAGCGATGAAACTTTATGATGTCCACGGTCCCTGCCAAACTTGCGTAATGCTACTTTGTCAGTTTGCGTACGATGACCTGCGTACCTCTAGTTAATTAGTTTGCGTACTGTATGTTGCATCTAGTTGCTAACCCTTTCTTTTTCGTGTTGCTCGAGTATATTTTGTTGCATATGATTGTACATCCTCTTGATGAAGATGCATCTCTAACAGGTACCTAGTTTCTTGATGGCGAGATGGAAGTGCTATGTCGTGTACAAAGGGGAGGTTCCGGGGGTGTACAACGAGTGGTCTGAGTGTCAGGTGCAATTGAATGGGGTCTCGGGCGCCAGCCATAAAGGCTTCAAAAGCTGACAAGAAGGAGAAGCTAGTTACTTGAGGTTCACGCTAGCGTGAGAGAGGACTCGTAACCGCCGCCTCACTTACTGCATAGTTCCGCTCTCACTCATAGTGATAGCTCTTCTCGCGTATACCATTATTTAGATGGATGACGTTGTAGTTGCAAGTATTCGAGACTTGAATGTATCGCTATTTTCGAGATGATGACGAGATATCACTTTGTGTTGGATGATGATTATGATGAGACTATTTGTATGTATATGCTATGATTACATTTGTGGTCTTGCAGCCATTTGTATGTGTATCATGATGACATTTGTATCTGCTAAAGATTCTTGTATAAAGCCTGTTCAAATGCAAAACAAATATGCAGAAAAAAAACAAAAACTACTAAAATTAGCGATGGCGAGTGGAGAAAAAGTTAGCAAGCGTTACAAGAGCGATAGCGCGTCCGAATAAGCGCTAGAGCTATTAGCGATGGCGAACTTCCATGAAGCACGCTTCTGCTACACTTGTATAGCGATGGCGGGTGTGCACGTCTTTGCTTTGCTGAGTTAACTGTAGCGCCTTATTAGTAGCGCCGGTCCCCGTGCTACTGATATACCTAGAACCCGCGCTGCTGCTGGGCTTTTCCCTTGTAGTGTAAACCGGAGGCAGACGACTCCAGTGTCTTCTCCTCATGACTTCGTTTGAAGCATTCTGATCCAACGAGAGCCGGAAGGAATCAGCCTGGATCTGTTGTGCATGAGCACCCAGAGCAGCTCGCTCCGCAGTCATCCTCGCGTCTTCAGCCGCCAAATCTTCCTTAGCCTGAGCTATCTCATCTCGCAATTTCACAACTTCCACATTATGCTGAGTTTGATTTGCCGGGTTAACTTCTGCTATTAACAATGTTGTCAAAGTGTCCAATAAGTCAGACAAGACACGAGCGGCGGTACATGACCTCTTGCCACTGCCATCGCCATCATTCTTTGACCGGAAACCATTGCTGCTGTAGTCGAAGAATTTTGCACTGGCTGTGTACCGGCCATGAAGATCGCAACCCTACTAGGCGGCTCATAGGGGTCCAGAATACTGTCGCCATTGGAATAGCCCCCAAGCCGGCCATCTTGCAGTTGATACAATGACTCGATTTCACTAGTGGACGACTCATCATCCGAGTAGACGACCATCTCATCACTGGACATAGATCTATCCTCAGATTCCGCCCCATAGATGAATCCTACAAAGGCACTTTTCACGGCAGGCTAAATTCGGGCGGGTCGCGCACGCTGAGCCGTCTCGATGATGTCAGTGCAGATGTCCGGTTCAGGGCCCGGTTCACCGATCTTGCCGATGAAAACATGAATTCCGCCGAAGGGGACCCGGTACCCTTACTCAATTGAGCCAGCCTCGGGGCCCCAGCCTGCATCGTCGATGTAGAGCTTGCCACGACGACTCTTGTTCATCTGGCCCAGAACGTATCCCTTGATCCCTTTGAAGCTGCCCTGTAAGAACTCGAAACCACTGTGCGCAGGCCCCATGGTGGGCGCCAACTGTTATGGAATTGTCACGGCAGATGTCCTAATGTGAGGACTTAGTCGTGGAGCCATCGCAACAGGGTTAGCTTAAAGGGGTTAAACGGGACAAAAGACACAAGGAGTTTATACTGGTTCGGCCCCTTGCTATGAAGGTAAAGGCCTAATCCAGTTTGAGGTGGTATTGCTTATGTCTCGATTACTAGGGAGGGAATACGCTTAACCTAGCTTTCGATCTGTTGTCTCTTGCCCTAAGTCACCGCCTAGTCGTCCCTTTATATACACAGGTTGACGCCCGGTGGCTCACAGAGTCCCAGCCGGCTCATAACAACGTGTCCGGCTCGGTGACTAACTATACATGCCTTATAATACAAGTCATACATATATGGCGGTTTACACTTGTTTGGGCCTTAAGTCGCCTTTGGGCTTCAGGCCCTCGACGAGTGTGTGTATTGAACCACTGTCTTAAGCATCTTCGCGGGCTTTGTCTTATGAACCGCCAGGGGCTTAACCCCGCCCCTCCTGGGCGGGTTAACCCAATAGTTATATCCCCAACAAGTATGATCTAACATAAATTGCTAGATGAACTAAGTGGTTTGTCCAAGCCTTGAAAGTGGAAGGAATAAGTGAGTTTAGTTAGTAAAACAAATCAATAGTCCAAGTATGACCTACAAGAGTATCATAAAAGAATTTGTCGGTGGAAACGACACCTATGGGATCACAAGGATCCCTAGTGCGGTTGCGGGGCGCGGGGTTGAGAGAAGAGCGGATCTGACGAGAGTATGCAGCGTTTACGCTTATCGAGTTAGGGCATGAGAATGCGTAAAACCCTAGTCCTGCTTTGGTGGATGTATTCTGAGTTCTTGAGCTAGCTACGGGGTGTAACGAGCTCCAAAAAGCCGAATCCTTCTCCTGGTTGCCTCGGGCCTCCTTTTATATTTATAGGAAAAGGGGTCTCCACAGTGGCAAGCAGGAGGTGGAAAGCGTACAGTGCTGTGAGGTTATCCCTCGTATTACAGGACAAGATGCATTTAATGCATCGCTTAGGTGTCCTCTTGCTTTATCGGGGACGGGGACGGAGCCCGTCCCGTTCATTGCCGCCTCGCTTGACACGCCACCTGGCGGCGTGCGGGTGGCGCCATGTATGCAGCGGTGCAGAGGTGGCGCGGTGGTAGGGTCTTCACGAAGATCTGCATGCCACCACGCAGTGCTTGCTCGATTGGTGTAGAGGCCGATCGACACCACGCAGTGCGTGCCCACCGGTCGGGCCGGCAGCTGCTTGGGGACGGTCGGTGGGATCTTGGTTGATGCAGGCCTAGCGGTGGCACATGTTGGCGTCCTCGGCAAGGGCCTTGCGGGGCACCGGCAAGGGTCTTGCCGTGGCGCTCTTTGTCGTCCCGGCAAGGCACTGCCGGGGGCCTTGTGGATATCCGTGGCTAGAATCCTGCCAAGGGTCTTCGTCTTTTGGTCCTCATCTGGTCTTGTACGTTTATGATCTTGACGAAGATCTGCATGCCACCAAGGAGGTGTCTCCCGATCCCTTGCCTTAACATAGTAGATTACGCTAGAGGTTGTGGGCTCAAGGGTGACTCGCTCTGTTGGTGTGGGGCGAGTTGCCCCGGCAAGGGTCTTGCCGGGGCTGCCAAAGCTGTCCTCGGCAAGGGTCTTGCCAGGGGAGCCTGCTTCGTCCCTCCGCTTCTTCTGGTTTTTGGCCTTGGCGTTGCTTTGATTATCTTGGGCTTTGGTCTTACCTTGGCTCACCTCCCTTGCTCTACTTGGTGCAACCGTGGGCGCGGCTCTGACTGCCCGTGCACAGGTATAGGGGTACAAAAAGTGCACCCTCTATTTGTACACCAACAGGAGCCCCCGGGCCTGGGCCACACATAAGCATGACGCGTTGTTGGGCTAGGCCCAGAACGGTGCTCGGGCAGGTAGGGTGGCTTTTACTGTGGTAAAAAATTTCGCGCGCTCCGCTTCCCACGCCCCCCGCGCGCGCGGTTCAGTGTGGAGGGGCGTGCGTGATGTGGGCGGCATGCGTGGGGCGGTTTCCGCACACATGCGTCACGTCGTAGTGAAGAGGCGGCCCGCGCCTTCCCCGTAAAAAGTGGGAGGCGTGGAGGCACGGCTCATCTACTGAACATGGCTGGGGCGCGGTCTTCAAGGCGTCCACTCCCCACGACCACGGGGTGGGGAGAGGTCGCTTCACCTGTCCCCTCGGTTCTACACGTCCGCCACGCATCCCCCTTGCACTTGGGGTCGCAAGTGGCGGGGGCGGGAAACTGGGCCGTCGCTGGTTGGGGCAGCGGGTCGGTCCCGATTCTGTGCGCCTCTGGTGGCTGGATTGGTCGAACGGGGCGGCCGAGCCCCCGACTCCGCCTCTTTATAAAGAGGGGAGGGGAGCGGCATTCCACATTCTCCCGTCATCCATCTTCTTCTTCCTCTCTGCTTCTTTCTCCCTCTTGCTATGACGAGAGGAGGCACGTGTTCTTCGACGGTGGCGGCGAGGGTCGCAGCTCGTCAGCGCGTCCCTCCCCCTCCCGAGCTCGAGGCGGCGGAGCCGGCTACGAGAGGGAGAGGGAGGGGGCGCAGTCGAGGTCACCGTGGTGGTCGGGGCAGAGGATGTCGAGGCGGAGCGGTGGCTGTGCTTCCGCAAACGGTGTCTCCTGTGATGGAGGGCCACGTCGGGGACCATCCTCGTGAATTCTTCATCAGGCTGCGCCGACCATCGCGCCGTCGTCTTCGCCTCCCCACCCTCTTTGCTGCAGAGATGGAGCTTGACCCGCCCCAGACCGTCAAATTGCAGATGAGGGGCTACGGGATCAGTGGCACGCGGGTCCACGTCGACTTCCCTGCTTGTCATGTGATGTACCTCCGTCGGGGATGGAAAACGTTTGCTCGTATCCATAGTCTGACGGTGGGGCTCGTCCTTTTCTTCAAGTTAATGGAGGGTGGCGTGCTCTCCGTCAAGGTCTTTGGAGATCTTGGAACTCGCCTGAAGTGCTGCGTGGAGAGCTCCTCCGATGATGAAGATTCCTCCTCGAGTGAGAGTGACGAGGAGGACAGCGACATCGACGACGAGGGTAGTAGGCGGCAGGATGACGGGTCTGACTAGGTGTCGGTCCCGTCGTCCAGGGGCGATGTTGGCAGCAGCAACATCTGCACCGAGCCCCTCGAACTCCTCGGGGCCGTCTCCTTGGGCGGCTGGTGTAGAAGGCGTGGGGAAGGCAAAGAAGGCGGATGGCGGGCCGTCAACTCGGAGTACACGGGCACCGACGCCTTCATCGCGTATTGTCGGTCCTGCCGCCTCGTCTTCCAGCTATTCCACCATCATCATCATCACCAGCCTCTCGTTGGGGTGGCCGCCGGGATGTTCTTCTGGTGCCTTCTGCTGCTCGTACTTCGCCTAGGCGCTCCTTTCGCCCTTTTGCCATCTTGCTCTGCTTCCTGAGGAGAGGGACAAGAAAGGGATCACGGGCACCTTATCTTTTTTTAGTTTGTAAGCCTGCGGGCCCTTGCTAAATTTAAAACTTGTAATCCCCTTGCTCATGTTTTTCATCTCGCATGAACTGTACCTGTATGGGATATTTTTAATCAAAAAGGGATGCTTGCCGGGTTTTTCGTTCGCGGGTAAATCCCGCGACAAGGAGTGAATCCTTGTTATTGTTTAGGATAAACGTTTTTCGCCCGGCAACAGGCCTTGCCGTCCCCCCACTCCGCTCGACCATTCTCGCGCTCTTGGCGGAGGCAGGGATGAAGTGGGCTTCAGGCTCCTTGCCCCACCTCCTTGCCGCCGCGGCTGCAACCGAATCCGGACCCGGGAAATAATCCTTGGGTATAGGAAAAACGGGGAGCACGACGGCCTAGAGATAAAAACGAGGTTTCACATACCCCAGTCCGGTTCCGAAATGCATGATAGAGGATAAAAGACTTATCTTGATCTGCAGCCCCCGGCAATCTCATCTTGCCGCGGTTGGGTCCTTGTGTTTGTAGCCCCCGGCAACTCTGGTTTGTTAGGGTCGGGGCGCCGGTCCGTTTCCTTCTTTCCGAGTAGCTCAGCAGAAATGCTCATGTGCCCTGCGAACCAAAGGAGGACAGAAAAGGAACATATAGACGCGCACTCGACCTCTAGGATAGGGGTTAGTCGCCGCTAAGCTCTATCGACCCTAACCAAGGAAGAGACTCGACCTAGCATGCATGCTATAACTTAGGGCGCCCAGCTTCATTTATTTATGCTCGTGGTCTCATACCGCTTTGTACAAAGGGTTACATGCCTAGCTGGCAAGGCTCATACAGAAGGTGGCTTGCCGGGGGGCCCGGCAAGCCGCGCCTTATGGGTAAAACTTGCGAAGATGCTCGATGTTCCAGGAATTGCTCACCGGAACGACATCTTCGGTCTCCAGGCGGACTATGCCGGGCCTGGTGACTCGTATTACCCGATAAGGGCCTTCCCACTTTGGCGTCAACTTGTTGGTATTCTCGGCCGACTGAACGTGCCAAAGAACAAGGTCGCCTTCCTCAAAGCTTCGGGCATGAACCTTGCGGCTATGGTAGCGGCGCAAGGCTTGTTGGTAGCGTGCTGCTCTCACAGCCGCCCGAAGATGATCTTCCTCAAGGAGCGTTGCGTCATCTTGCCGCAATCGCTCTTGCTCAAACTCGTCATAAGCGAGCACTCGAGGTGACTCGTATATGAGTACCGTGGGGAGAACTGCTTCTGCCCCGTATACCAGGGCAAAGGGTGTCTGGCCGGTGGCTCGATTTGGCATCGTCCTGATCGACCAAAGAACCGTCGGCAATTGATCAATCCAACGCCTTCAACTCTTGTGCAGCCTGTCAAAGGTCTTCGTTCTCAGGCCTCGCAGTACTTCAGCATTTGTCCTCTCAGCTTGACCATTGCTTCGCGGGTGAGCAACAGAAGCGAAACAGACCTTGCTGCCGAGGTCCTGAATATATTGCATGAAGGTGCGGCTCGTGAACGGTGTGCCGTTGTCGGTGATGACCCTATTGGGCACACCAAAACGGCATACTAGTCCTTGGAAGAACTTGACGGCTGACCGGGCTGTAACTTTCCTCACCGCCTCTACCTCCGGCCACTTTGTGAACTTGTCTATTGCGACGTACAAGTAATCAAAGCCCCCGACAACACGGGGAAAAGGGCCCAATATATCGAGCCCCTGCATCGAGAAGGGCCAGGAGAGAGGAATGGTTTGAAGGGCTTGAGCTGGTTGATGAAGCTTCTTTGAATGGAACTGACATGCTTCACACCTGGTGACTAGTGTCGTCACATCCTGGAGGGCAGTGTGCCAGAAGAAGCCTTGCCGAAATGCCTTGCCGGCAAGGCTCTCGACCCTATGTGGGATCCACATATGCCTCCATGTATCTCCGCCGACAGCTCTAGTCCTTCCTCTTGGGGGATACACTTCAATTTCACACCGTTCGGCCTTTTCCTGTATAGAACGTCATCGATGAACTGATACGTGGCAGACCGATGGGCTACTTTCTCTGCTTCTTCCTGTTCCTCAGGAAGTTCCCTGTTGGAGGAATCGGGGCGGTAGAAATTGCGCCCATGCCGGAGCCTAGGGCTCGACGGCGAGGACCAAAGGCATTTCTTCCATCATAGGGGCGGCTGTCTCAATGGCAAGAGCTTGACGCTCTGCTGCAGTTGGTCGTCCTACGGCGGCCTCAGTGTCTCCGTCAACATCTTTGCTGCCGGCTCCGGGGAGCTCGGCGAAAAATTACTTGTCGGGCCCTGATTTCCTTCTCTTGTTCTGCTCTGTCGATGGAGCAACGAATGGCTGAGTCAGCTGAAGCACAAAGGTACCTGGTTCCACAGGCAGCTTGAGAGCAGCGCGCTTTGACAGGTAATCGGCGATGTCGTTCTCCGTCCGGGGGACGTGTTCTGCCTGTATACCGTCAAAACGCTTTTCCATCTTTTCATCTACGTAGGCCTTCATCAACGGGCTCTGGTAATCTTTGTTGACTTGTTTGACGACGAGTTGCGAGTCGCCCCTGACGATGAGTTTCTTGATTCCGAGGATTGCCGTGATCCAAAGACCGGCGAGCAGCCCCTCGTACTCGGCAGTATTATTTGTCGACGTCTCCCTGGGGAAGTTCATTTGGACTACATACTTGAGGTGTTCTCCGGTGGGCGCGACAAGCAGTACGCCAGCCCCAACGCCTTGCAAAGAGAAGGCCCCATCAAAGTACATGATCCAGTCGCAACTTGCCTCCTTGCCAGGGAGAGCAGTCTCTTGAACTTCTTCATCAGGCGTTGCGGTCCATTCGACAACGAACTCCTCCAGGACGCTGCTTTGAATTGTCGAAGTACTCTCGAACTTGAGGCCAAAGCTAGACAGCTCCAGTGCTCACTCTACAATCCTTCCAGTTGCATCTGGATTGTGCAATATCCGTTGCAGAGGGAGGCGAGTGATTTACGGTGATTTCGTATACCGGAAGTAATGACGCAGCTTCCTCGAGGCCATAAGGAGGCCAAGAGCGGTTTCGCACACCGGAGTACCTTGATCTAGCCCCCTGCAGGAGGGAGCTAACAAAGTAGACCAGGTGCTGCATCATCTTCTTCCTCGGCAACACCTCAGCTGGCCGTGTCGTCTCTGCACTAATGGCATCAGGCTTCGTTGTTGCTACCACTTCGTCGTCAACTTCCCTCTGTGCCACTAGTGCGGCGCTGACCACTTGGTTCGTTGCCGCCAAGTACAGCAACAACGGTTCTTGTGGTTTAGGCACAACTAGTATTGGCGTGGATGAAAGGTACCTCTTCAAATTTTGCAGCGCTGCTTCGGCCTCTGGGGTCCACTCCATCTTTACCGCGGCGTCTTGCTTGGCTGTCACGCTTCTTGCTGGATCCCTCGGCACCTTCCTGGCCCTTCTCCTTGTCCCACCTTTCATATTCAGCATTTTGCTTCTCGGCGAGCAGCTCAACCTGTCGGCAGTTCTGGAGGTCATGGCCCTTGGTGCGATGGATCTTGCAGTATTGCTTGTCGGAGTTCCCTGGCTTCTCGGCAGCCACCAAGGCACGGCAGGCGACGCACCCGGCAATCTCCTTGCCGGGCTCATCTGCCTTGGTTTTCTTGGCGGTGCCGGCGTCATCAGGTCCCTCGACGGCAAGCACAGCTTTACCCTTACGCTTCCTGTTACGGCGCCGACTTTTCTTCACCGGGGCGGCAGCATCCTCGTCTGAAGAGTCGGTTTCCACGCCGGCATCTTCACTGGGGTACTTCCTTTCCTCTTCAGCCCGGGCACATCTGTCGGCAAGAACGTAGAGTTCTGCCACATCCTTCACCTTGTTCATCGCCAGCTCCTCGCGCATTTTGCGGTTGCGCATGTTCTGATGGAACGCACTGATGATGGCGGCAGGATGAACATCTGGGATATTGTATTGTACCCGGCTGAATCTCTGTATGTACTTGCGCAGACTCTCACCTTCCTTCTGGGGAATGACATGCAAGTTGATTGCTTGGCCATGAGCTTGGTGACCTCTCGTAAAGGCGCCAACAAACTCATGGCACAAATCCGACCAAGAAGAAATAGAATCTACTGGCAAGTGCATCAACCATGACATGGCATTGGGCTTAAGGGCCAATGGAATGTAATTGCAAGCACCTTATCGTCGCGGGCTCCTGCAGCTTGCATCGTGATGGTGTAGATGCTTTGAGGAACTCCGACGGGTGGGTCTTGCCGTTGTACTTCTCGCCAACGTCAGGCTTGAAGGTACGGTGAGTGGGCCACTGGAACTGCCGCAACTCACGGGTAAAAGCCGGGCAGCCTACCTCATAAGGTAAACTTCCAGGGCTTACCGGAGCCGGGTGGTTCACAGCAGGCCCTGCTCGCCTGTCTGACTGGTGGCGTGTTTCGCGCCGGCGCTCAATGGTGGTTCGAGTGTCTTCATGGGTTCGCTCTCGAAGAACTTGGCGTTGGTCGTAGCGGGTCCGTGGGTCGGATGATGCTATGGAGATGCCATCACGGGTGTCTTCACGACGGACCGACGCCCGGGGCGGCCAGGATGGAGGTGGGAAGTACACCGTGGCCGCGTCGCCTCCGGCACGGTCTCCGCTGGCATGTGGTGGCCCGGTGGAGCGACGGCCTACGGGTCCCGTCGGCCGCAACTCATCGTTGTTGGCGATGCCGACGAGGCTCCGGATGGTGGCCCTCCATTCGTCGAGCTTTTCCGTGGCGGGATGCCTCCGGCACGGTCTCCGCTGGCATGCGGTGGCCTGGCGGAGCGACGGCATACGGGTCCCGTCGGCCGCAACTCATCGTTGTTGGCGATGCCGACGAGGCTCCGGATGGTGGCCCTCCATTCGTCGAGCTTTTCTGCGGCGGCAGGAAAATCGAGGGGCAGCTGCGTGCTAGGGCTTCGGCGTCGGCGGCGGCGAAAGCTAGGTGGACCGCGATGTGCCTCGACTTCTAACCATGTTAGAAGGAGCTGCGTCCACGGCTCGCGGTAGTTCGCCACCCCCATCAGCACCTCGTCACGTATGCTGGCCCTCTTCTTCATGTGGTAGGCGCACGGGGCTCTTCCCAGGGCGGTGTGCAGGGTCACCAACAGGGCGACGCTGCTCATCACGCACAACCTGGGAAGAGCGCACCATGGGCACTGGTGTTGGCGTCTTGGAGGTCGCCGCGCCGCCATCTGGTGGGATGATGGCGCCTCTGGAGGGCCCCGCGCCGCCTGCGGGGGCCCGACTCCACCTCTAGAGCCCGCAACTGGTGGCTCGTCGCCGGGTGCACGAACGACACCACTCGCCAGGCCTGGACCATCAGGGTGATGTGGATGTTCGCGGGCCGCGCCACGGGTTCTCTCTGCAACTGGCCCGCCTCCGGTCCGCGCCGGTACCAATCCGGTCCCGGACGAACCGATCGCCGTGGTCGTCTTCTTCTTAGGAGCCATGGCGACGAAGAACTGCTAGGTCGACTGCTAGACCTGATTCTCACAATTGCGCCCCCCTACCTGGCGCACCAAAGATGTCGGTGGAAACGACACCTATGGGATCACAAGGATCCCTATTGCGGCTGCGGGGCGCGGGGTTGAGAGAAGAGCGGATCTGACAGAGAGTACGTGGTTCGTTTATCCAGGTTCGGGCCGCGAGGATCCGTAAAACACTAGTCCTGCTTTGGTGGATGTATTCTGAGTTCTTGAGCTAGCTACAGGGTGTAACGAGCTCCAAAAAGCCGAATCCTTCTCCTGGTTGCCTCGGGCCTACTTTTATAGGAAAAGGGGTCGCCATAGTGGCAAGCTGGAGGTGGAAAGGTTACAGTGCCGCGAGGTTATCCCTCGTATTACAGGACAAGATGCATTTAATGCATCGCTTAGGTGTCCTCTTGCTTTATCGAGGGCGGGGACGGAGCCCGTCCCGTCTGTTGCCGCCTCGCCTGGCTTCGACATGCGCCACGGCGGCGGTGCGGGTGGCGCCATGTAGGCGTGCAGCAGCCGAGGTGGCGCGTGGTAGGGTCTTCACGAAAATCTGCATGCCACCATGCAGGTGCTTCTTGAGTTGGTGTAGAGGCCGATCTTCGCCTTGCAGGTGTGTGCCCAGCTGGTCGGGCTGGCAGCTGCTTGGGGACGGTCGGTGGGATCTTGGTTGATGCGGGCCTAGCAGTGGCCTGTTGACATCCTCGGCAAGGGCCTTGCCGGGGCCCCGGCAAGGGTCTTGCCGTTGCGCTTGCTGTCGTCCTCGGCAAGGCACCTGCCGGGGCCTTGTGGATATCCTCGGCTAGAATCCTACCAAGGGTCGTTGTCTTTTGGTCCTCATCTGGTCTTGTACGTTTATGATCTTGACGAAGATCTGCATGCCACCAAGGAGGTGTCTCCGGAGCCCTTGCCTCAACATAGTAGATTACGCTAGAGGTTGTGGGCTCAAGGGTGACTCGATTTGTTGGTGTGGGGCGAGCTGCCCCGGCAAGGGTCTTGCCGGGGCTGCCAAAGCTGTCCCCGGCAAGGGTCTTGCCGGGGGAGCCTGCTTCGTCCCTCCGCTTCTTGTGGTTTTTGGCCTTGGCGTTGCTTTGATTATCTTGGGCTTTGGTCTTACCTTGGCTCACCTCCCTTGCTCTGCTTGGTGCGACCGTGGGCGCGGCTCTAACTGCTCGTGCACAGGTATAGGGGTACAAAAAGTGCACCCTCTATTTGTACACCGAAAGAATTGCAGTAGACCAGTAATATAACATCGGATGAAATGAAGTTATGAAGCAGAGCGGTATAATATTAGATGAAAAGTAATAACTGAAGTAAGAAAGAAATATATTTAAGTTAGATCAAACCAAATGCTCCAAATATCTGACCCAAATATATGTAATTTCTATCTATAGTGTGTTGTGTATCTGCGGCATATAATGATCATGATTGATTGATCATTGGACACAATAACATGCATAAATCATTGTTATGCTCACGGCACCCTGTAGCTTGTGGACACTCCAAAATAAAATAATAACTTATAAAAGGTTCGTGAGTATTGTCTATGTGGAGTATGCAGAGACAACAATTTAACACTTCAACAGTAGTCAATAGGAAATTACAGTTTGCTCAACTACAAAACTATGGTAGAATATTTTGTTCAAATACACCAAACATCTAAGCACCTGAGATTAAACCACCCACCATCATAAAGTCATAAATTAAGCAATCCAGATGCGCGTTCAAATACTATGTTGCATACCTGCCGCAAAAGTACCCAAGGGGAGTGGGAGGGTCAAGAGAAGTGCATACCTTGTTCACTTTTATTGGTTTTCATATAGTTTGAGCATGTTCAAATCTTAATAGCCGGCAAAAAGCAAAGCAGTTCACATCTAGAGGAGATAAATGAAGGTAAAATAAATTGTCTTCATGCCAACAGAAATAAACCTTAATTATTTGCATCTTTCTCAATTTTAAATGTCACACGCCCTTTGTGACGATGACATGTACCTAGGGTAGGGCAATAGACCTGATCTAAGCACCCTACCCAAGGACACTGCCCTACAGTCAAGGACATTCAAAGGACAGCAGATTCTACCGACTGAAATTACCACATGACTCAACCCACTCAATTGTGGGTTCACCCGGATAGCCCAATTCCATTCGACCAGGATATATTCGTTTGACCATACCAGAAACCACTCGGAGAACAGAAGATCTAAGGTCACTCTGAATGACAACGGTCGGGCATTCACTCTGTAGTCTTAATGATCATCTATATGACTTTAGTGCTGGCATTACCATTAACGTACCCTCTTTATGTACATTAAACCCTATGTAACGGGGGATGGCTGGGGTCCTGGCGCACTCTATATAAGCCACCCCCTCCTGTATGACAAGGGTTTGCACCCCCTGTAACTTCACGCATAATCCAATCGACCGGCCTCAGGGCACTGAGACGTAGGGCTGTTACTTCCTCTGAGAAGGGCCTGAACTCGTAAATCTTGCGTGTACAAATTCAACATAGCTAGGATCTTGCCTGCTCGTACCTACCCCCATTCTACTGTCAGACTTAGAACCACGACAGTTGGCGCCCACCGTGGGGCCGGTGTCTTAGTGACTTTCCGGTGAGGTTGCAGTTTTTCCGATTCCCATCATCATGGTTTCCGGCGATGGTTTGGCTAAGGGCCGCGAGATCCATCTCAGCGCGCTCGTCTTCGTCGCCGACGACTCCGCCTGGCTCCAGGAGGCCCCTCTCGACGTCGAGGCGCTCCTCGTCCGCGGGGCAACTCACTTTCGTGCGTGCGTTTGCGGCGTCCTTCTTCGGTAGCCGTCGACCCAGTATCGGTCGGCTCCCGCGGTGTCTTTGCTCCCCGCTGTTTGCTGTCGCAAGCGATCCGGTTGGTCGCGGCTTCAGCGGTGGGTGAAGGACGCGGTGGCCAACCAGTCGGCCACCCCCCAAGTCATGGCAATCAAGCCCTACGAATCTCTCTACGGCCTGTTCGATCTATCGACTGGCTCCGTCGAGACCCTGTCCGAATGCGACGGCAGCGACCCTGCGATGGAAGTCCTGATGGTCAACTCACCGCGCAGCCCCCCTGTCATGCGTCGCAACGGCAGCGGCGATCGCGGTGGTGATCCATCGTGCGTTCACGAAGAATACCACCCGAAACCCTTTCTTCACAGCAGAGGGAGGAACTTCACCGCCGCAACATGGAGGCGCTCCACACGCCTATTGTTGGGGATATACATAACAGGTAGGCCCACGAAGGGTCGAAATATCATGAAGCATGGGGTCCACACAACATGTGGATCCAGGTAAATTTCATACAGGCATACTATCGACTCGGACAAGCAGCATACTATCCACTCGACCAAGCAGCATACCATCCACTCGGATGATAGTTCACCACTCGACCGTACGACTCACTCGGATATATGAAGACCAGCAATCGGCATCATTCTAGTAGTGAGGGCTTGATAGTGGGTTGGCATTATGGCATTCATGCCCCACTTTGTAACATAGGAGGTGAGGGGGTGGCGCACTCTATATAAGCCACCCCCACCACTAGACTGGGGGATTTTTCTTCCACCTTTCTCTCTTTCTCACCATTTAGCTGAGGCATGGAGATCTGTTCTTCCCTCTCTTTCTCTCAAATCCACCATGTAACTCCGTGTTCATGACAGATAAAGAAAGCCTCTCCGGAGCACGAGACGTAGGGTCGTTATCTCCACAGCAAGAGGCCCGAACTCGTTAAAACCACCGTGTCACCCATATGCATCTCGATAGATCATGCTCCTTTATCCTACCCCTCTCTTATTGTCGGAATCGTTCCCATGACAGTTGGCGCCCACCGTGGGGCATGGCGTCTATTGAGCCATGATGCATATGGTTCTTTCTTCAATCGCCGGCAATAGATTAATTTTTGCAGGCAACCCAATCTTTCTTGGGATAATTCCCGAGATCAAACAATCGCCGCCTCCAATTTTGACTATTGGAGTCCCGGCCGTCACACAAAATACTCCTCATCATACAAAAGGATCAGGGAAGGAGAGAGCCACGACAATGGATGTCCTCGCAGACCCTCAGCCCCAGTGACTCCCCGACGGTGCCGCGCTGCAGCACGCCACCGTCGCCCTCCTCAAGATCCTCCTCGGCTCCGATGGTGATGGCAAGCAGTGACCCGCGCTCGCCACAGCACGTCATCATCGACTGCTCCAGCGGCTACGTCGTCGTCTCGTTGTCCGGTGACCTGCGCCTGCCGCAGCGCGTCACCGCCGACCGCTTCAGCGGCTAAGACATCATCTCGCTATCCGGTGACCCGCACTCGCCGCAGCGCATCATTGCCGACCGCTCCGGCGGGCGCAGCGCGACCTGAAATGCCAATGTCAGATTCGCCGTTACCACCAGCGCCGCCGGGCCGGTTGACATGCTGCTCTACGCCTGCGAGGTACACAGTCCGAACTTCTCTCCGGCACCGCCGGTGACCCCGTTCCCAGGTACGCAAGTCAATTATAGCACTTAATTACTTGATTACTTATTGCGATAGTTAAGCTAGCCCATGCAAAAACTCGCCCACGACCTCAAGTCCTTGGGTCGCTAGCCAATCATTTAATGGTCTGCTGGGCATGCAGAGGAGTGAATGCGCCAGTTTTCTCTGCCCTCGATTGATGACTAATGCGCGGGTTAATTTGTGCATGCATGCACGGCCATCCGTGATCTTTACGCCCTGCAAAATAGCATTCATGCATGGACACTTTATTAGTCCAACAAAAAATATTCGTGGAGGTATTTGTACTTGCTAACTTGCAGGCTTGCTAAAATGAACTACTCCCTCCGTCTAGGTGTGTAAGTCATCTTACGTTGTGCACCGTGACCAAGGCAGAGAGAAAAACGAAAAAACTTAATGTCTTTTTGCTAATTAATAGCATTGCATGCAATGAACTAACCACTGCATGTCGTGTTTGGTAGTCTCAAGTCATTGAAAGCATGCACGCCTACATCTCTTATTGGTTGATATGTCACAAAACGAGAAATGAGGAGGGAGTTAATGTACCGTGCCTAAGTGTTTTAGGATTATTTGGTTTTCGTAAGGTGACTTACACACCTAGACGGAGGGAGTAAGTCGTCTGACCGACCCATCATTTATTCCACTCGGCGGATGGTGTTGCGACCAGATCACAACCCAGTTATGGTTCACTCGGTCGATTCACCTTTTCGCTCGGCCGGCTAAGGAACAGGTTCACTCGGCCGGCTAGCCCAGAGATGATTTTTTGCACTCTGGACAATTAACGTGCAGGCTACTCGGTTGGTTGGCTTCAGCATGCAGCCACCAGCGCCATCCGCCTCGTTGTTGTCTGCGAGGCCATCGTCGAACCTCCATGCACGATCACCGACGCCGTCCGGCTTGTCGTAGTCTCTAGCCTCATCTGCAACATCATCGACGAACCCCCACATATGGCCCCTCCCTCCGGGGGCTGGCGGCACTCCGCTTTGATAACGATGAAACCGGCAGACTGAGTCTTTAGCCACTCGGCAGAGGATTAAGGACCTTATCCTCTCCGATCATTTTACAAATTAGCTCTCAAATTAATGTACAATTGCTTAACAGTCCCTTTTCTGTTCGAACCCAGGTTCACTCGGATGGGATTAAAGCACACTTGAATGACCATCCACTCGAACGAGTCGCACGCATGCTCAGACGAATATACTCGGATGGTTAACAAACCACTACGGCAGTCGGACAAAGACGTTTTGGTCCAACAACCACTCGGACGCCTCGCGCGTCACCACTCAGGGGGACGCCTCTACTTCACTCGGACGCCCCGCGAATCGTCACTCCATGGCACACATCTGCATCATCCTGACGCCCCGCGTATCGCCACTCCGCGGCACGCGTCTACATCACCCTGACACCCCGCGCATCGCCACTCCGCGGGACACGTCTACTTCACTCGTCCGCCCCACGCGTTGCCATCGGTTGGTCACCTCATCACCACTCGGCCGCTCCCCGCGTCGCCATTTGGTTGGTCACCTCATCACCACTCGACTGTTCCGCACGTCGCCACTCGGTTGGTCACCTCATCACCACTAGGCAGCCCCGGGTGTCGCCATTGGTTGGTCACCTCATAACCACTCGGCCGCCCCGCGCGTCGCCATCGGTTGCTCACCTCATCACCACTCGGCCGCCCTGCGCGTCGCCATCGGTTGGTCACCACATCACCACTCGGCCGCCCCGCGCGTCGCCATCGGTTGGTCACCTCATCACCACTCGGCCGCTCCGCGCGTCGCCACTTGGTTGGTCACCTCATCACCACCCGGCCGTTCCGCCCGTCGCCACTCGGTTGGTCATCTCATCACCACTCGGCAGCCCCGGGCGTCGCCATCGGTTGGTCACCTCATAACCAATCGACCGCCCCGCGCATGGCCATCAGTTGGTCACCTCATCACCACTCGGCCACCCCGCGCGTCGCCATCGCTTGGTCACCTCATCACCACTCGGCCGCCCCGCGCGCCGCCATGGGTTGGTCACCTCATCACCACTCGGCCGCCCGCTGCCGCCATGGGTTTGTCACCTCATCACCACTTTCGGCTGCCCAGCAGCGTCGCCACTCGGTTGGTCACCTCATCACCACTCGGCCGCCCTGGGCGTCGCCATCGGTTGGTCACCTCATCACCACTCGGCAGCCCCGCGCATCGCCTCTCGGTTGGTCACCTCATCACCACTCGGCCGCCCCGCGCGTGGCCTGTTGGTTGGTCACCTCATCACCACTCGGCCGCCCCGCGCGTCGCCATCGGTTGGTCACCTCATCACCACTCGGCAGCCCCGCGCATTGCCATCGGTTGGTCACCTCATAACCACTCGGCCACCCCGCGCGTCGCCATCGCTTGGTCACCTCATCACCACTCGGCCGCCCCGCGCTTCGCCATCGGTTGGTCACCTCATCACCACTCGGCCGCCCCGCGCGTCGCCATGGGTTGGTCACCTCATCACCACTCGGCCGCCCCGCGTGTCGCCATCGGTTGGTCACCTCATCACCACTCGGCCGCCCTGCGCGTCGCCATCGGTTGGTCACCTCATCACCACTCAGCCGCACCCCGCGTCGCCTCTCGATTGGTCACCTCATAGCCACTCGGCCGCCCCACGCGTCGCCATTGGTTGGTCACCTCATCACCACTCGGCTGCCCCGCGCATGGCATCTTGGTTGGTCACCTCATCACCACTCGGCCGCCCCGCGCGTCGCCACTCGGTTGGTCACCTCAACACCACTCGGCCGCCCCGCGCATTGCCATCGGTTGGTCACCTCATCACTCGGCCGCCCACAAGATCGCCACCGGGTTGGTCACCTCATCACGAATCGGCCACCCCGCTCGTCGCCACTCGGTTGGTCACCTCATCACCACTCGGCCGCCCGCGCATCGCCATCGGTTGGTCACCTCATCACCACTCGTCCCCCCTGCGCGTCGCCACTCGGTTGGTCACCTCATCACCACTCAGCCGCCCCGCGCGTCGCCATCGGTTGGTCACCTCATCACCACTCAGCCGCCCCGCGTGTCGCCATCGGTTGGTCACCTCATCGCCACTCGGCCGCCCCACGCGTCGCCACTCGGTTGGTCACCTCATCACCACTCGGCCGCCCCGCGCGTCGCCATCGGTTGGTCACCTCATCACCACTCAGCCGCACCGCGCGTCGCCACTCGGTTGGTCACCTCATCACCACTCGGCTGCCCCGTGCGTTGCCATCGGTTGGTCACCTCATCACCACTCAGCCGCCCCGCGCGTCGCCACTCGGTTGGTCACCTCATCATCACTCGGCCGCCGCGTGCGTCGCCATTGGTTGGTCACCTCATCACCACTCGGCTGCCCCGCGCGTCGCCACTCGGTTGGTCACCTCATGACCACTCGGCTGTCCCGTGCCTCGCCATCGGTTGGTCACCTCATCACCACTTGGCCGCCCCGCGCGTCGCCACTCAGTTGGTCACCTCATCACTACTCGGCCGCCCTGCGCGACGCCACTCGGTTGGTCACCTCATCACCACTCGGCCGCCCCGCTCGTCACCACTCGGTTGGTCACCTCATCACCACTCGGCCGCCCCGCGCGTCGCCACTCGGTTGGTCACCTCATCACCACTCGGCCGCCCCGCGCGTCGCCACTCGGTTGGTCACCTCATCACCACCCCGCCTCCCGGCAAGCCGCCACTCGGTTGGTCACCTCATCACCACTCGGCCGCCCTGGGCGTCGCCATCGGTTGGTCACCTCATCACCACTCGTCCCCCCGCGCGTCGCCAGTCGGTTGGTCACCTCATCACCACTTGGCCGCCCCGCGCGTCGCCATCGGTTGGTCACCTCATCACCACTTGGCCGCCCCGCGCGTCGTCATCGGTTGGTCACCTCATCACCACTCAGCCGCCCCGCGCGTCGCCATCGGTTGGTCACCTCATCACCACTCGGCCGCCCACGCGTCGCCACTCGGTTGGTCACCTCATCACCACTCGGCCGCCGCCTGGCCGCCATCGGTTGGTCACCTCATCACCACTCGGCCGCCCAGCATTCCGCCCACTCGGTTGGTCACCTCATCACCACTTGGCGCCCTGCGGCAGCGCCATCGGGTTGGTCACCTCATCACCGCTGCCGCCCGTGCGTCGCCACTCGTTGAGACACATCTACATCAATCGGCCACCCTGCGCATCGCCGTCAGTTGAACTCATCTTCACCACTTAGCCACTCGCGCGCCTTCAAACAGCTAAGTCATTCTACATGCGCTACATTCTGCTATTTCCGCCTTCCCGAGTATCCCATAATTCACACATCACGTTCACTCGGAGGCCACGCCACCTAGTGTACCTCTACGCTTGATTGTTTATTTTCACATACTTTCTTAGTACTGGTTATGTGACTCCTGAGTCCAACTTCCATTTTTTTGCATACATCATTCACGAACACCATGTGTCATTCTTCATTTCGAATTTGCATCGGTCCTCTAGGGCTGCAACTCAGTCGAAACACTACACTTCCATTTTATTTGAGCCAGTATTCCAATGAGTTCAGTCGGATCCGTCGCTTCGACAAGTTCGAACGGATCCTTCGCTCTTTCAGAATCTTGCTAGTTAACCAGCAAGCCCCTTGCACTCCCAGTGGGTGTCTACGGGTGTTATTCACACAAATCATTTCAGCACACATCAAATTTCCTCGAGAAATTATTTCGTTGGCTTGTACCATTTTTTACACAAGTTACGCAATCACTCCACGGCCCTATGCGCCAACTTCATCACTGCTCCGACTCGGTCACCGTATCGGTCCTAGCGCACCACAACACCAACCTTGTCGCTCTGTTGACTTCAAACACATCCGGCCAACCCTTCTGTGGAATCCTCTTCATCGTATGAATGATACAGACCTCGTCAGACATGAGACAAATAAGTCCCTTTTATAATTAAACTTCACACTTCACTCTTTTGGGAGTTTACCTATTTCGAGCATCACTCGGAAGCTTCTCCTCATCTTTTCCCGAGTCCGACTCGATGAATTGCAAATTGTCCATTCAAAACTATATTTATCATATTCCGACATGTCCGTTGTCGGCTCAGATGCGGCTCGGGCTCATGCCACACTCGGGGGATGCATCTCATTTGGAATGACACTCTCCTGAGTACTCGAGTACTTCATCACCAGTCAGATCCTTCACTTCAACAAGTGCATTCGATCCGCTACTTTGACAAGTTTTTTAATCACCCAGACGC
Source organism: Aegilops bicornis (assembly GCA_021605145.1). Taxonomy (NCBI): domain Eukaryota; kingdom Viridiplantae; phylum Streptophyta; class Magnoliopsida; order Poales; family Poaceae; genus Aegilops; species Aegilops bicornis. The sequence goes on along the minus strand of CM038672.1, from coordinate 291,694,125 downwards.
TCTGCACACCATCTTCATTCCTACTCAGACTCAGTTGTCATGCCGGTCTTGTTGTATTGCAACCACACTATACCAACCTCGTCGTTACATTAGCTTCGAAAGCATCTGGCTAACTCCTTCGAAGACTATTTCAGCCACTTGGCTAGACACACAATCTTTCACTCGGCTGCCCTGCGTGTTGTCACTTGGCCACACCGCGCGTCGTCACTTGGCCACGCCGCGCTTCATCACTCGGCCGCTCCGCGCGTCACCACTTGGCTGGACACGTAGAACTTCACTCGGCCACCTCGCGCATCCTCACTCGGCCGTCCCGCACGTCGCCACTCGGTTGAGCACGTCTTCACCACTTAGCTGCTCCGCGCGTCGCCTCTCGGTTGTGCATGCCTTCACCACATGGCCGCCCCGCACGTCACCATTTGGCTGGACACGTACTCCTTCACTCGGCCACCTCATGCATCCTCACTCGGCCGCCCCGCACGTCGCCACTCGGTTGTGCACGTCTTCACCACTTGGCCGCTCCGCGCGTCGCCTCTCGGTTGTGCATGCCTTCACCACATGGCCGCCCCGCGCGTCACCATTTGGCTCGACACGTAGTCCTTCACTCGGCCACCTCGCGCATCCTCACTCGGCCGCCCCGTGCATCGCCACTCGGTTGTGCACGTCTTCATAACTCGGCCACCCCGCGCGTTGCCACTCAGTTGTGCATGTCTTCATCGTTCAACCACCTCGCACATCATGACTCGGCCGCTCCGCGCGTCGCCACTCGGTTGTGCACGTCTTCATCACTCGGCCACTCCGTGCGTCACCACTTGGCTGGACACGTAGTCCTTCACTCGGCCATCTTGCGCATCCTCACTCGGCCGTCCTGCACATCGCCACTCGGTTGTGCACGTCTTCACCACTTGGGCGCTCCGCGCGTCGCCTCTCGGTTGTCCATGCCTTCACCACATGGCCGCCCCGCGCGTCACCATTTGGCTGGACACGTAGTCCTTCACTCGGCCACCTCACACATCCTCACTCGACCGCCCCGCGCATCGCCACTCGGTTGTGCACGTCTTCACCACTCGGCCACCCCGCGCGTTGCCACTCAGTTGTGCACGCCTTCATCATTCAACCACCTCGCACATCATGACTCGGCCCCTCCGCGCGTCGCCACTCGGTTGTGCACGTCTTCACCACTCGGCCGCTCCGCGTGTCGCCACTTAGTTGTACAGATCTTCGCCCCTCGGCCGCCTCGCGCGTCACCATCAGTTGGACATGTCTTTACCTCTAACCCCCAACACGGGAACGACTAAGTTACTCATATGATCAAACCTCATATCACACTCTGTAGCAAGCTTGCCTCTTTCGAGCATCACTCGGGGGCTATGCACAGCCGTTGGCCATGCCGCCCTCAGGGGTTATGCCCATTCAATCAACCCATTGATCACATCAGGAATATCTTTTTGACAATACTTGCTCGGTCTGCCAAAAATCTATAAGGGTGGTACTGTCCACTCGAAAGATCGCCCAAATCATTACCTAAAGTCATCTTCAGGACTATAAAAGAGTGAAAATAACACTCCTCTATGGATACACTTGGCCCTATCCTAGGCTCCAAGGCGTCAGTTTCACAAACTTGGACTCAGAGATGGCATGTGCTGGTTTTCCCCCGGGATAATGAGTGGCCTCTCTCTGGAGAGTCAGCCCACACACTAGCCTCGTCACCCGGGTTTCATGGCACGTCCATGTCAGACCACTAGTCTATCTCCTCCGGGAAACATACAAGTGCCACCAAGTTTTTCCTTGCAGTCAACATACCCCGATCAGTCGGGAAGCACGTCTACTTGGACAAATACCCCTTTCATGCAAAAGGGTAAAAATGAAGCTCCTCTACGCATACAATGTACTCTTACAAATACCCCTTTCACACAAAATCTAACGATCAATATAAGAAGTACTACTGGAACGATTACTCCCTGGAGTGGCCAGCTTTTTTCTCTGATCGGCGGTTTCAAGGCCGAATTCATTCATCGTGCCGAGTGCACAAAGATCACTTGATTGATCCAGTTCCAGATTGAATTCATTTACAGTTCGAAGTGCACAAAGATCAGTCTGACTAACTCAGCTCCAAGCTGAGCTTATTTACCATGCCAAGCTCTTGAAGATCCATCTGATTGATTCAATCCCAGACAAAGATATTTACCGTGCCAAATGCATGGAGGTTTACCGGGAGACTTAAACCCTCTGCAGACTCATCTATTCCGATAGAGGCTCGAGGACTACACCCAGTGGGTGGACTCAGCGTGCCCCCACTGGAAGAGAACTCAGAAAGAAACATTTTGCTCGATGCAAACCCAGCTCCAAATCACTCGACCTCTGAGTCGGAGAAGAACAAGTCCAATCAATACCAGCTAAGACAATTTTCTCTCTCAGACCCCGATCCCGCCAATGACGGCGGATCTCAGGACTACACCCAGTGGGTGCACTCAGCGTGCCCCCACTGGAGTAATCTCCACTCGGTATGGCCTGACCAGTCCGAGTGAAAAACAACCAACAAACAAGTTCTAAGAATCCCGTCGACTACCAAAAAAAATTCTATAAGGTGAGTTTAACGCTCCTCCATGGACCTGTTTTGAGCCTTCTTCTAGGACTCAAAGCGTGAAACTCACAAGTGTGGATCTAAAACCGACTCGTATTGATGTTCCTCCGGGATAAGAATGGCATCTCTCTAAGAGAGCAGTCCATGTGTCAATCTTGTTGCATAGATTTAATGACACACCCATACTCAGATCACGAGTTAACCTCTTCCGAGAGATGAACGAATGTCACCAAGTTGCTCCTCACAGGCACTTACCCCGATCAGTCGGGAAGCGCGGTGCCGGAATCCATTGAGATTTTGTTCAAACCTTGGTTGTCTGAAAGCACGACGACATGTACCAAGTATTTCTATAATCAGTCGGACCAAACTGTGTCTTGCACAAACTCGTTCTGCAAAATCGCAATCGATTCGGGGGCTAATGTTGGGGATATACATAACAGGTAGGCCCACGAAGGGTCGAAATATCATGAAGCATGGGGTCCACACAACATGAGGGTCCAGGTAAATTTCATACAGACATACTATCCACTCGGACAAGCAGCATACTATCCACTCGACCAAGCAGCATACCATCCACTCGGATGATAGCTCACCACTTGACCGTACGACTCACTCGGATATACGAAGACCAGCAGGCAGCAAAGCAGTCGGCATCATTCTAATAGCGAGGGCTTGATAGTGAGCTGGCATTATGGCATTCATGCCCCACTTTGTAACATAGGAGGTGAGGGGGTGGCGCACTCTATATAAGCCACCCCCACCACTAGATTGGGGGCTTTTTTCTTCCACCTTTCTCTCTTTCTCACCATTTAGCTGAGGAATGGAGATCCATTCTCCCCTATCTCTCTCAAATCCACCATGTAACTCCGTGTTCATGACAGATAAAGAAAGCCTCTCCGGAGCACGAGACGTAGGGTCGTTACCTCCACAACGAGAGGCCCGAACTCGTTAAAACCACCGTGTCACCCATATGCATCTCGATAGATCATGCTCCTTTATCCTACCCCTCTCTTATTGTCGGAATCGTTCCCACGACACCTATCGTTGGAGAGACCTCTGAGGCTCGGGCCTTGGAGGAGGCGCGCCTGGCCACTTTGGCTGAGCGCACCCAACTGGAGAACCTTCAGCATGCACTCGACGAGCGTGCTCGACAGCGGATCCCAGAGTCCAGTCGACGGGAGCGACAACTATTCCCGCCTCAACCTCAGTTATATCGCACCCTGATTCAGAATCTTACAGCTGCAGCCCGTATAGCAGAGTCTATTCAGCCATCCCAGTCGGAGGCTGGAAGAGGTTTGATGCAGATCCGGGCTCTGCTTCGGGCGGCAGGGGAGCAGAACATGGCAGTGTCTCAGTCGCGGAACAGAATCTGTAGCAGATCTGTGGTGGCTGATACAGTCCAGTCGGCTCACAGCCCAAGATCGCCTTTGAGGCGTGAGGGATGTGGGCATCGCCAAGAGCAGTATTTGGGTCGGAACCATAAGCAGTATGATCATCGACTCGGCCGTGATGACCGTTGACGAGTGCCTACGACCCCTCCGAGGGGCGGATCATATGTGTCCCGGCATTACGATGACAGGCGCCCGCACAGTGATTAGCGGAGGTTGCCGGTCGACCCAAGAGAGCCAGGTTTTGATGCGAGGTCCATTTTGGTGCAAGGCCTGGTCGACAGGAACCGAGCACACAGAGAAGGGCAAGACAGAGATCGCCCAAGTGGAAGTAGAGTACATGTTTCAGGTCCCGAGTGTTTTAGCAGAGTCATCAGAGCTGCTAAGACCCTCCCAACTTCAGGTTGGCGACTGGGGTTAGTAAGTTCACCGGTGAGTCCAAGCCTGACACTTAGCTGGAGAATTACCGAGTGGCTGTACAGATCGGTGGTTGAAACGATGAGGTAGCTATGAAGCATCTTCCTCTAATGTTAGAAGGTTCGGCCAGAGCATGGTTGAATCAGTTGGCCCCAGGCAGTATATTCAGCTGGGAAGAGCTAGCCCGAGTGTTTGTCAGAAATTTTGAGGGTACTTGCAAATGACCAGCAAGGTTGGCTGAATTGCAACATTGTGTCCAAAAGCCGAATGAGACTTTGAGAGATTACATTCAGAGGTGGACCACTTTGCTTCACACAGTGGAAAATGTATCTCAGCATCAAGTAGTTTGCGCCTTCAAAGAGGGCATACGATATCGGGAGCTTAACCTGAAATTCGGTCGGACGGGAGACATGACTCTGACCCGAATGATGGAAATAGCCACTCGGTACACCAATGGAGAAGAAGAGGATCAACTCCACAGTGGAAAGGGCAAGCCAGTCGCCCAAGACACCAGAGGAGGTCGGAAGTAGAAACGGAAAGCCGAGCCAGGAGGTCCTGGTGAAGCTTTGGTTGTGGCTCAAGGAAAATTCAAGGGGAAACCCAAAGGGCCCTGGATCCCCAAGAAGGTAAAAGGTCAAGCAGTAAATGATGTGTTGGATTTGCCATGTCATGTTCACACCAAGAAGGACGAAGAGGGCAATTTGATCTACCCCAAACATACCACTCGGCAGTGTCGGCTCCTAATCCAGGAGTTCCAAGAGAAACAACCCATCAAGAAGGAGAAGGAGTCTGATAAGGACGAGGACAAGGAAGAAGATGACGAAGGTTTCCCCAACGTCAATTCCACTTTGGTGATTTTTGCCGACGTTGAAAGCAAAAGTCGATTGAAGGTCATCAATAGAGAAGTAAACATGGTTGCTCCGGCAACGCCAACATATTTGAAGTGGTCCAAGACTCCCATCATATTCGACCAGTCCGACCATCCCCAGCGTGTTGCCACCCCCGGGAGGCAAGCGTTGGTGGTTGACCCAGTCGTTGAGGGCACCCGGCTAACTAAGGTCTTGATGGATGGAGGCAGCAGCCTGAACATTCTGTATGCTGAGACTCTCCAAGGGATGGGCATTCCGATGTCCAAGCTCAGCGAAAGCAATATGCGATTCCACGGAGTCATCCCTGGGAAGAAAGCCGATTCACTCGGCCAGATCACTCTTAACGTGGTTTTCGGTGATTCGAACAATTACCGTAAGGAAAAGTTGACATTTGAAGTTGTGGATTTTCATAGTGCCTATCATGCTATTCTGGGCAGGACTGCATATGCTCGTTTCATGGCTCGACCATGTTATGTGTACCTCAAACTGAAGATGCCTGGCCCTAGGGGCGTGATCACAGTCACTGGTAATCGACAGCGAGCAGAAGAGTGCCTCCAGAAGGGCTCAAAGATCGCCGATGAGCAAATGGCAGCAGTTGAAATGGAAGAATACATTGAGAGCTAAGAAGCCTGCTTTAGATTCTGCATTTAAGTCATCTGGTGAAACAAAGACAGTTCATATTCACCCGACTGATCCCAATGCTGCTCCGACTCATATCTCAACAACACTCGACAACAAATAGGAAGAAGCGCTCATCCAGTTCCTCCGTGAGAACTGGGACATCTTCGCATCGAAACCTTCTGACATGCCAGGTGTGCCCAGGGGGCTGGCTAAGCACCGTTTGCGAGTCGATCCAAAGGTAAAACCAGTCAAAGAACATCTCTGACGGTCCGTTGTACAGAAGAGAAAAGCAATTTGCGAGGAAGTGGTGAGCGAGTCCTAGACTAAGGGGTCCTTGGGCGTCCGGCATGTTATCCATTTGGCTGGACTGATGGGCTGTGAAGACATGAAGGCCGAAGACTGTACCCGTGTCCGGATTGGACTCTACTTGGCGTGGAAGGCAATCTTGGCAACCAACTATGTAGATTCCCTCTGATGTAACCGACAACATGTAACCCTAGATCTCTTCGGTGCCTATATAAACCGGAGAGCGTAGTCCGAATGGACAGATACACATTACCATAGTCATACATGCTAGGCTTTTAGGGTTTAGCCATTACGATCTCGTGGTAGATCAACTCTTGTAACACTCATATTCATCAAGATCAATCAAGAAGGAAGTAGTGTATTACCTCCATAGAGAGGGCCCGAACCTGGGTAAACATCGTGTCCCCCATCTCCTATTACCATCGATCCTATACGCACAGTTCGGGACCCCCTACCCGAGATCCACCGGTTTTGACACCGACATTGGTGCTTTCATTGAGAGTTCCACTGTGCCGTCGACGAAAGGTTCGATGGCCCCTTCAATCGTAGACAATGACGCTGTTGGCCGTTAGGTCAGATTTGGGAGCTTGAACTACATTGCGGACATCCGGGGAGACTTGATCTTCAACGGATTCGAGACCGCGGCGACCGTTCCCCTTCGCCCCGATGAGCATGGCTTAAACCTGCCAGCAGGCCACATCCAGGAGATAGCTCCTGTAACAACTCTGGCCTTAGATCTGGAGCGGATCGAGTCATCCGAAGATGGGAAGCTCAACCCCATCACGGAGGCCACAGATTCCGTGACGTTGGAGCCGCACACAGATTCTACTTCATATGATATCCGCATCAACAGAACCCCGGACTCGTCTCTGGCGACAAGTTCCGAACCCAGCGAGTTCGCGGATACCGAAATCAATCGGTTACCGATCTTCAAGTTCAGCGCCGCAGACATCTTCCAACACTCGCCCATGGGCGACGTACTAAACTCACTAAAAAACCTATCCCTGGTAGGCGACTCGCCACCGAACTATGTTCGGTTCAAACTTGCGGCGGATGATGGAGAATTTTGCTTCCCACCTGCTACCCACTTCATAGCCACTATCGAAGACCCAACTAACACGCTTGACCCTGGCTCCAAAGACATCGACGGTATGGACAACGATGAGGGGCAAGGCCAGAACTCACTACCCACTAGACGCGGGATGGCCACTTCATGGTACGACGTGTGTATGGTAGACACACCCAACGACGCTCTCGACGATGACAAGGAGGACCCAGTTGAGGATAAACCTCCTGGTACACAGTCCGAACACCGGCGCCGCTTCGCGCCACTCTCAGTCACATCGCTCAAGAGAAAACAATACTAGCACCGGAGAAGATAACACTCCGGACAATGAAGACCCTGTTGAGGTAGGATCCGAACAGGAGGAACAGGAAGGCGGGAAAGACAGTCCTGATGAACAGGCCACATATGGAGGCTCGGAGGATAGCAATTATCTCCCACTCTCCGAGGAAGAGGAGATCCTCGGCAACGAGGATTTTATCGTGCCTAAGGTACCTCTCGAGCAGGAGCGCTTTAAACGCCGGCTCATAGCCACTGCAAGGAGCCTAAGGAAGAAGCAGTTGCAGCTTCAAGCGAGCCAAGATTTGCTCAATGATAGATGGACCAAGGTCTTGGCGGCCGAAGAATACGGCCTTAGCGGCCCAGACAAAAGCCACCCCAAGAGTAGGTGGCTCCCTCAATACGATGGCAGGGCATTGGAGCCCACACCACCATCGAATAATGCGGTAGGCCGACCACCGTTCGGTCCGGATAAAGCAGCAGCCCAAGCAGAGCACCATACTAACCCATCCGGCCGTCAAAACAAGAACAAAACAGCTCAGGGGAATACTCGCGACATCCAACAAGACCTGGAGGGTAGAACAGGACACACAAAATTGATATACAGATCGCGGGGACATGCCCCGACCGGTGATGATGGTTACCTATTTGGACACAACAGAGCCGACCACGCCCGGTCCGAACACCGTAAATGGAGTTCGCCGGAGGTGCTTCCTAGTGTGGCCCAACATAGAGGAGCCGCACACCCTCTCTGCTTCACCGACGAGGTAATGGAGCATGAATTTCCAAACGGGTTTAAACCCGTTAACATCGAGTCATACGATGGAACAATAGATCCCGCGGTATGGATTGAGGATTACCTCCTCCATATTCACATGGCTCGCAGAGACGACCTTCATGCCACTAAATACCTACCTCTCAAGCTCAAAGAGCCAGCTCGGTACTGGCTAAACAGTTTGCCAGAAAATTCTATTGTGGCAATCGGAAGATTTGGAAGACGCCTTTCGAGACAACTTCCAAGGAACATATGTCCGGCCACTAGATGCCGATGACTTGAGTCATATTGTCCAGGAGCTCGGCGAGTCTTCCAGGGAGCTCTAGAGTAGGTTCTTCGTCAAAAAGAACCAAATTGTCGACTGTCCGGACGCAGAAGCCCTCACGGCCTTCAAACGTAGCGTCCAGGATGAATGGCTAGCGCGTCACCTCCGCTAGGAAGGACCCAAATCTATGACAACCCTTACCGCTCTAATAACTCACTTTTGTGTGGGAGAAGACAACTGGCTCGCTCGTAAAAGCAACAACACCAGCGACCCGGGCACTTCCGAAATCCGAGACGACAACGGTAAGCCACGACGAACCAAACACAACAGTCATAATAATACTGAAAGATTACGCGACACAGTGGTCAATGATGGATTTCAAAATCCAAAACCCGGTCAACAGAAGAAGCCACTAAAGGCAAACAAGGATGGACCATCCACCCTTGATAGGATATTGGACCGACCTTGTCAGATTCACGGTCACCCTGATAAGCCAGCTAATCATACCAACAGAAATTGTTGGGTCCTCAAGCAAGCAGGCAAGCTTAACGCCGATCACAAGGGGAGGAGGCCACCAGGCGATAAAGACGACGGAGCGGCTCGCCAGCCGAACAACAGGGGCCAGAAACAGTTTCCCTCTGAAGTTCGATCACTCCCGGAACGGAAATAGCAGTTCGGTCTCCGCCACCCACCTACTATACTAGCAAGATTTACACCACGCGTACATCACTACGCACTCAAGATACCATGGGCATCGGCGGAAGCACAATACGGACAACCCTGCAAGCATTCCCGTAACATTTTTTATCTGTTTTCCTTATTTTTCTGTATCATCTCTTAAGAACATGTGACCAACAGGACAACATCTACAACTGACTCTATCGGAGTTCGGATCCATACACTCACCTAAGGGAATACTTCCGTTAAGGATTCCCCTCCCCGAGGACGGGCGGCGCAGACGTGTGACAGGAGGTCCAAAATAACTTTTTGTGGACCGCACTCTTTATTCCGAGCCTGTACTATGCCCTTTTTCCTCTGTTCCCTACCCCGAGCATGTCAAATAGCCAGGTTTGTGGTTTCCTTTTTATATATATATATACATAAATTTATCATTGGAATATTGCTCCTCTCCCAGTAAACCTCATCCAAACTAATCTTTCATACTCTTTCAACAATGAGTACGGCCTCAACGGCTGCTTTATAGATGCACCTCGGCATACCCTACCAGGGGCTTAGTATGGGAACAAATAAGTTGCCCGTAAAAGTCCGAACAACTCTATAGCGTACTTCGGCATCGCAAGTTTGGCCTTATATGCATCAGCTCCGAATCATTGTCTTGGGTCAATAGTTGGGTTGCCCGGCTCCTGTGCTTGCTACCCTACGTTTTGCTCTATCGGCTAGGGTAATAAAGGGAGAACTACTGCGATTGTGCCCTGGTCTAAACCGGATGAGCACCTCAGTAGAGAAAGTCGAAAACTGACTGTCATGATGCGGCGAGAGCTGGTCAACCACTTGAAGACTTCTCGGAATCCTTAGCGATTCTCCGTGTCACACGAGGGATCTTTTTCAGATCAAATATGTAAGGCGCTATACGCTGCATACATACTAGGGGCTATGTCGTAGTCCCACCATAAAACTCCTATGGCTAAGTGAAAGTGTTAACGCCTTATAGTCCGATTGCCTGGTTCGTTGCATTATCACCTCCTTCACGGACCAAGACGTTGGATAAAGAGTGATTAAATGCTTTTCCAAACACCCCCGTACTTCCTATGAGGGGGCTGAAGCCGACGACTGGAAAACTTTCAGATTATATTAAAACGGACGCACAGGAGGAATTCAAGCTTTTGAGCAAAAATATAAAAATAGATCAATTATAAAATTGTCTTTTACAATTCTAATGAACCTCACTCGAACATTTTGTTCTTTGAGCATTGAACCTCTATCAGGCGGGCGGCTTCCACGACGTCTTCAAAATAATGCTTCGGCTATTACGGTCCTTGCCCTTGCGCGGACTCTTCGCCGCAACATCGACGGCCTTCATCTTCCCCCAGAATGTCTTGACTCGAGCAAAGGCCATCCGTGCACCTTCAATGCATGCCGACCGCTTCACAGCATCGATACGCGGCACCGCATCAACAAGACGCCGCACCAGGCCAAAGTAGCTCTTTGGAACAGGCTCATTCGGCCACAACCGGATTATGACATTCTTCATGGCGTCACCGGATATCCTATGAAGCTCGGCCCATTGGGACATCTGTTCATTCAGCAATAGAGGGTGCTTTGATGCGCCAAATTGTGACCAGAAAAGCTTCTCCGTTGCATACCCCTCTTGTGCTTGGTAAAATTGCGCCGCTTCGGAAGAACTCTTCGGCAAGTCCAAAAATTCAGCCGGAGAACTCCAGACCTGGTTCAGTTGAGCATAGTCCGGATCGCCAAACTTAGTCTGAAGCAAAAAGGGCTTACCGACCGCTATCTCCTTAGCCTGCTGAATCTCTTCACGAGCTGCCCTAAATCAGACCGAGCTTCACTCGCCTCCCGTACGGCCTTATCAAGTTCAGCCATTTTGGCTTTATTCTCCTTCTCAAGGTATTCACAGGTAATTTGGCAAGATTCTTCAATTCAAGCGCCAGTGCAGATATTTTCTCCTCATTTTGGCGCCGAGCTGCTTGTTCGGCTCTTAGACCAGCCGATGCCTTCTCGGCAGCCGCATCACTACACCAGGCCTGCTCCTTGGCCCGGGCTAGCTCCGCCCGAAGAGCTTCAACGGTGGCAGCACCATCTGCACTCATGCACATTTCATATAAAACTCTTTTCGGCGTCAAGCCTAAATTACAAGCACATTGGTGTAAGGGAATGCTCGAAATATATACCTTGTGAGTCGTCAAGACGCCTGTTGATCAATGCAATGTCATCTTCTGCAATATCCAGCTTTCGATGCAGTTCGGCCACTTCCGTATTTCGGGTAGCCGCAGGAGGGAAGGCAGCCTGTATTCCAAGTTAAATCAAGGTTAGTACCTGAGCATATCTTTTTGATCCTCCAATCGTTTCCTTCGGAAGGCAATCCGAGTCTCAGGGGCTACTGCATATACAACAGGTGCATTCTGTCAATATTATTCAATTGGCAAAACTACATCACAAATCTCAAAACCTCTTAGAAGGCTCGAGAAGGCCTCGTTCAATCCGCTCTTCGCAGATAGAACCTTTTCGACCACTGTAACCATCAAGGCACGGTGCTCCTCTGAAATGGACGCTTGTCGCAGCATGTCCGTCAGCATTTCCGGCGCTCCAGGGTCTTCGGAAACCGCCGCCGGAGTACGGCATTCCTTTGAAGGAATCCGCTTACTCGCCTCCAGAATCGTCTTCGGCTATAAACCGGATAGTTCGGGGCCGTCATTATTGATTCCCGAACCCTAAGTGACAGAGGCACCACCTTTGGGTAACGCCTTCTTCATTTCCTACACCGCTTGTCGATCGGAAGGAGCCCTCCGGGACGATACCTCAAGATCATCCGCCCTGTTGGGTGAGGAGGCCGGAGAAGGCGTGTCACTCTCCATCATCTTCGAAGGAAGGTCTCCCGAGGAGGAGGACGATTGAGAAATGCCAGGCGTTAAGCTGCGAGGATGTACATATGTCGGATGATTACTTCACTAATAGGAAAAGGATGAGGTATGTTTAAAGTGCCCCAGCTTCACTTGCGGTTTGGCCAGAGGTCTGTCCTCATCATAAAGTTTCACGACAACATCGCTTGCCGGCTCAAGCCGCCCTCGATGGTATTTTTCCTCTTTGGAAGGTTTCCCTCCTGATCTTCGAGCGGCCCTCTTCTTGCCATGGGGGGTTTCCTCTGCACCTTTGCCCTCGGGCAAAAGGGTTTCGGTTTCCCCGAACATAGCATCTAATTTACCCTCAGGACGGGGATCACCTCTGGTCCCCCTGATCTCGCCCCCTCTGCAGACACCTGGTACGGTGTCGGAGTCAGTATTCTCATCAGCAGGGCGGTCGCAGAATCTTCGGGGAGGGGTGCCGGACACCAAATTAACACCGCTTTCTTTATCCAGTCCTGTAGAGGGACGGACTGTTCAATATCGTGTCAAGAAATGCTTGAATAAAAGGTGTTCGAAGATCGAATACTTACCGAAGTGTCCGGATGATTGCAGTCAAGGCCAACATCTTCGGTGGTGTCCGACCATTGCTCTCGCTCCCCGAAATATAATTTCCACATTCCTTCGTGCGTGGTGCCGAAGAAGTGCTGAAGAGTCCACCGCCCTTCTGGATTGAACTCCCACATATGGAGAGGTCACCACTGACATGGCAAGGTCCGGCGGACTAGTATTACTTGAACGACTTTCACAAGATCGATGCCCTTCTCGGTAAGGCTTCAGATGCGACTCTGCAGAGTCTGCACTTCATTGACGGATCCCCAGTCCAATCCCTTATTGATCCATGAAGCAAGCTGAATTGGAGGGCCGGGTCGGAACACAGGCATAGCCGCCCACCTGGAGCCACGTGGCTCGTTGATATAAAACCACCCCTGCTGCCATAAGTCAGAAGACTTGGTGAAAGATCCTTCAAACCAAACCGCGCTGGCAAGCTGGCCTATTATGACGCTGCCGCACTCTGCCTGCTCCTCCTCTGTCACCTGTGGCCTCACGTCAAAGGTCTTGAGCCACAAACCAAAGTGTGGAGGAGTCCGGAGGAAGGCCTCACATGTGACGACAAATGTCGAGATGAGGAAAATAGAGTCCGGGGCCAGATCGTGAAAATCTAGCCCATCGTAGAACATGAGCCCCTGGACGAAAGGGTTAAGCGTGAACCCTAACCCGCGGAGGAAGTGGGACACAAACACCACCCTCTCACCAGATTTGGGGGTAGGAATAACCTGCCCCTTTGCGGGAAGTCGATGAAAAATTTCTGGGGTCAGATGCCTCGCCGCGCGGAGCTTTGCAATATCCTCCTCCGTGACAGAAGAAGCCACCCACCGGCCTGGACGGCTGGATCCGGACATGATTGGGGCTGGTGGAGATTGGAACCCGAGGGTTAGAACTCGAGGTGGCGGGGTTGAGGAAGAAGCAAGCGCAAAACAAAAAAATGAGTCTGGGTCCCTATATAAAGACCCTGAATACTGGGCGTCTCCCCCTGGGTCTTGAAACTTACCTATCCCGAAAGAGTTGTACCCAGGGGACGGTTGGGTTATCCACGCCTGCATTAAAGAAAATCCCGTGAATAAGGGGACACGATCTTTCGCTTTGACAAGACGTGCCAATAAAACCGCGTCTCGAGACGTGGAGCAACGGGCTAGCCAACGGTTGGAAATAATAAATGGGCATGCGTGATGCAATGTCATAAATAATTGTCAATGAATTGGACTCGTGGAATATTATATTCTCTACAATTGTATGCACAGGTCCAGATAATCATCCGAAGACTATCTTGGGGTTCGGAGAAAGGGGAACCCGCCTTGCAATGCCGAAGACAATCTGCGCGCCGGACTCCTCGTCATTGAAGCCAGGTTCAGGAGCTACTGAGGGAGTCCTGGACTAAGGGGTCCTTAAGCGTCCGGCCTATTATCCATTTGGACGGGCTGATGGGCTGTGAAGAAATGAAGGCCGAAGACTGTACCCGTGTACAGATTGGACTCTACTTGGCGTGGAAGGCAAGCTTGGCAACCGACTATGTAGATTCCCTCTGATGTAACCGACTCCATGTAACCCTAGATCTCTCTGGTGCCTATATAAACCAGAGAGCGTAGTCCGGATGGACAGATACACATTATCATAGTCATACAGGCTAGGCTTTTAGGGTTTAGCCATTACGATCTCGTCGTAGATCAACTCTTGTAACACTCATATTCATCAAGATCAATCAAGCAGGAAGTAGGGTATTACCTCCATAGAGAGGGCCCGAACACAGGTAAACATCGTGTCCCCCGTCTCCTGTTACCATCGATCCTAGATGCACAGTTCGGGAACCCCTACCCGAGATCCGCCGGTTTTGACACCGACAAGTGGCTCGACTTCTGGCAGCTGAGTTCATCAGAGAGATTTACCACTCTGAGTGGCTCGCAAATGTCGTCATGGTTCCTAAGAAAGATGATTCACTCCTTATGTGTATCGACTTCAAGCATATCAATCGGGCCTGCCCGAAGTATCACTCCCCTCTTCCTCGCATCAATCAGATAGTGGACTCGACTGCGGGATGTGAGCGGTTGTCTTTTCTGGATGCATATTCCAGGTACCATCAGATCCGACTGTATGGACCTGATGAAATAAAAACAGCTTTTATCACCCCATTCATGTGCTTTTGCTATGTCACCATGCCCTTTGGTCTCAAGAATGCTGGTGCCACATTCATGCGCATGATACAGAAGTGCCTGCTCACTCAAATCAGTCGGAATGTGGAAGCATACATGGATGCCATCGTGGTTAAGTCACGTAAAGGTTCTAACCTGCTGACTGGCCTCGCTAAAATCTTTGCCAATCTGAGGAGATATGATATCAAGCTCAATTCATCAAAGTGTACGTTTGGAGTTCCAGGAGGCAAGTTACTAGGTTTCCTCGTTTCCGAACGTGGGATCGATGCAAACCCAGAGAAAGTTGGTGCAATACTCCGAATGAAATTCCATGCGCGTGTACACGACGTTCAGAAGCTTACTGGTTGTTTGGCTGCTTTGAGTCGATTCATCTCTCGTCTCAATGAAAAGGCATTGCCTCTTTACCGACTGATGAACAAATCTGATAAGTTCGAGTGGACTCCTGAAGCTGACGCAGCGTTTGCAGAGCTCAAAACCCTGCTTTCCACCCAAAGCGGTGCTCACGCTCCAATCAAGAAGAGCCTTTACTGCTTTATATTGCAGCCACTTGACAAGTTGTCAGTACAGTGCTCACGGTCGAGCGGGAAGAAGAAGGCAAAGCCTACAAGGTTCAATGCCCAGTGTACTATATTTCTGAAGTCTTAACCCCATCCAAGAAGAGATATCCACATTATCAGAAGCTTGTCTATGGGATTTACTTGACCACAAAGAAGGTTGCGCATTACTTCTCAGATCATTCAATTACAGTCGTCAGCGACGCTCCATTGTCAGAAATTTTCAACAACAGAGATGCAACTGGTCGAGTGGCTAAGTGGGCGATTGAACTCCTTTCAAGTTTGAGGCAAAGAAAGCAATCAAATCCCAAGCAATAGCAGATTTTCTCATCGAGTGGACTGAACAGCAACTGCCGACTCAAGTTCAGTTGGGACATTGGACTATGTTCTTTGACGGGTCCAAGATGTTGAATGGTTCAGGTGCTGGGGTAGTCCTGGTATCTCCGTGAGGCGACAAGCTCAGTTATGTTCTCCAGATTCACTCTGACTCCTCCAACAATGAAGCTGAATATGAGGCACTTTTGTATGGGTTGCGTATGGCCATTTCACTCGGCGTCCGGCGCCTAATGGTTTACGGTGACTCAGATTTAGTGGTCAATCAAGTGATGAAGGAATGGGATGTTAGGAGTCCAGCTATGACTGGTTATTGCAATGCAGTGAGAAAATTGGAAAATAAGTTTGAGGGGTTAGAGCTTCACCATATACCCCGACTGAAGAACCAAGCAGCTGATGACCTGTCAAAGATAGGTTCCAAGAGGGAGCCCATTCCCAGCAATGTGTTTTTGGAGTATATCCACACACCATCAGTTCATGAAGATCCCTTTATAGAAGAGCCCCCGCAACCTAAGAGTTCCACTGATCCGACTGAAGTTGAAATCCTAGCTGTGGTCGACTTGATCATGGAGGTTTTAGTTGTCATTCCCGATTGGACGGTACCGTATATTGCATATATTCTCAGGAAAGAGCTCCCAGAGGATGAAGAAGAGGCTCTTCAGATCATCCGTCGATCCAAAGCCTTCACTATGATAGGTGGACAGCTGTTCGGAGAGAGTGTTACTGGAGTAGCTCAGAAATGCATCACACCAGAAGAAGGCCGAATTATCCTCGATGATATCCACTCGGGGACCTGTGGTCACCATGCATCCTCTCGGACCATCGTGGCCAAAGCATACCGAGCAGGGTTTTACTGGCCATGGGCGAATGAGATGGCAAAGGAAATAGTTGACAAATGCGAAGGCTGTCAGTTCTACTCCAACATGTCCCATAAACCTGCTTCAGCCTTGAAGAACATTCCACTCGCCTGGCCATTTGCTGTTTGGGGATTAGATATGGTCGGACCTCTAAGGACTGGCAGGAGTGGCTTCACCCATGTGCTTGTAGCAGTCGACAAGTTTACTAAAGGGATTGAAGCCAAACCTATCAAAAACCTCGAAGCAAGTACTGATGTCAGCTTCATCAAAGAGTTAACATTCAGATATGGAGTTCCGCACAACATCATCACAGATAACGGGTTAAACTTTGATTCAAATGAGTTCAGAGCTTTCTGCGCTTCCCAAGGCACTCGGTCGACTATGCTTCAGTTGCTCACCCACAGTCGAATGGGCAAGCAGAAAGAGCAAACGGTTTGGTTATCAAAGGGCTGAAACCTCGATTAATGCGTGACCTCAAGAATGCAGCAGGCGCTTGGGTCAATGAGCTACCCTCAGTACTTTGGGGATTGAGAACAACTCCAAATCGGTCGACTAGTCGTACTCCCTTCTTCTAGGTGTATGGGGCTGAAGTTGTGCTTCCGAGTGACTTGCTTCACAATGCGCCCCGAGTGGAACTGTTCTCAGAAACTGCAGCAGACAGGCTCGACAGGACGTCGTTGATCTTCTAGAGGAAGAGAGAGAGAGAGATAGCCTTGATCTGGTCGACTATCTATCAGCAAGACCTTCCTCGATTATATTCCAGAAATGTGAGAGGTCGAGCATTTCAGGAAGGTGACATGGTGCTCAGAATAGATCAGCAACGGCAGCACAAGCTTGCTCCCGTGTGGGAAGGTCCCTTCATCATCACCAAGGTGCTCCACAACGGAGCATATCACCTCTACAATGTGGAGCACAATAAAGATGGGCCACGCACTTGGAATGCGGAATTGCTCCACCGTTTTTATACTTAAGCACTCAGACTGATGAGATGTAATAAGAAGTACCTTTTAGTTTGTTTATCAAAGACACAATTTTACAGTCTCCTAAATGATTGTTGTTACTTATATATGTGTTCAAAATCCCCTAGTGGGTGGCTTAGCCGCGAATCCATTTTGCCTAAATTCCAAAAACAAATCCTACCAAGTGAAGAGCAAGCCTATCACTCGGGGGCTTAGCCACGAATCCGTTTCGCCGAAGTTCCAAAAACATATCCCACCAAGTGAAGAGCAAGCCTCTCACTCGGGGGCTTAGCTGCAGTTCAGTACTCACCTAAGTTTTAAAAAATCCCACCGAGTGAGGAGTAAGCTGATGACCGACAAGTATAGGGGATCTATCGTAGTCCTTTCGATAAGTAAGAGTGTCGAACCCAATGAGGAGCAGAAGGAAATGATAAGCGGTTTTCAGCAAGGTATTCTCTGCAGTAATCTTGAAATAAGTGGTAACAGATAGTTTTGTGATAAGATAATTTGTAACAAGCAACAAGTAACAAAAGTAAACAAAGTGCAGCAAGGTGGCCCAATCCTTTTTGTAGCAAAGGACAAGCCTGGACAAACTCTTATATAAGGAAAAGCGCTCCCGAGGACACATGGGAATATCGTCAATCTAGTTTTCATCACGTTCATATGATTCGCGTTCGGTACTTTGATAATTTGATATGTGGGTGGACCGGTGCTTGGGTGCTTTTCTTACTTGAACAAGCATCCCACTTATGATTAACCTCTCTTGCAAGCATCCGCAACTACAACAAAAGTATTAAGGTAAACCTAACCATAGCATGAAACATATGGATCCAAATCAGCCCCTTACGAAGCAACACATAACCTAGGGTTTAAGCTTCTGTCACTCTAGCAACCCATCATCTACTTATTACTTTCTAATGCCTTCCTCTAGGCCCAAATAATGGTGAAGTGTTATGTAGTCGACGTTCACATAACACCACTAGAGGCTAGACAACATACATCTCATCAAAATATCGAATCTAATACCAAATTCACATGACTACTAATAGCAAGACTTCTCCAATGTCCTCAGGAACAAACGTAACTACTCACAAAGCATATTCATTTTCATAATCAGAGGGGTATTAATATGCATAAAGGATCTGAACATATGATCTTCCACCAAATAAACCAACTAGCATCAACTACAAGGAGTAATCAACACTACTAGCAACCTACTAGTACCAATCCCGGACTTGCAGACAAGAATTGGATACAAGATATGAACTAGGGTTTTGAGATGAGATGGTGCTGGTGAAGATGTTGATGGAGATTGCCATCTCCCGATGAGAGGAGCGTTGGTGATGACGATGGCAATGATTTCCCCCTCCTGGAGGGAAGTGTCCCCGACAGAACAGCTCTGCCGGAGCCCTAGATTGGTTCCGCCAAGGTTCCGCTTCATGGCGACGGAGTTTCGTCCCGAAAGGTTGCTTATGATTTTTTACTCGATGAAAGACCTCATATAGCATAAGATGCCCATCAGAGAGCCAACGGGGGGCCCACAAGGTAGGGGGCGCGCCCTGGGGGGTAGGGCGCGCCCCCACCCTCGTGGCCAGGTGGGTCCCCCTCTGATGAACTTCTTCCGCTCAATATTTTTTATTATTTCCAAAAATGACTTTCGTGGAGTTTCAGGACTTTTGGAGTTGTGCAGAATAGGTCTCTAATATTTGCTCCTTTTCCAAATTTCTGTAATTCCAGCTGCCCGCATTCTCCCTCCTTATGTAAACCTTGTAAAATAAGAGAGAATAGGCATAAGTATTGTGACATAACGTGTAATAACAGCCCATAATGCAATAAATATCGTTATAAAAGCATGATGCAAAATGGACGTATCAACTCCCCCAAGCTTAGACCTCGTTTGTCCTCAAGCGAAAGCCGATAACGATAAATTTGTCCCCGTGTTTAGAGGTAGAGGTGTCGATAAAAATAAAATACGGACATGAAGGCATCATGATTATTCTCATAACAACAACATATATAGATATTGTCATATGATTTCTTATGCTCAAGTAATAATCTATTCACAATGCAAAAGTACGAATCATAAACTTTATTGAGAACCAACAAACTATAATCTCAGTCATTGAAGAAATTGCAATTTATCATAACATCAGAAAGAGTCTATGTCAGAGTTCAATAGCAAGTCCACAAACTCAACTATCATTTAATCTTTCATAATTGCTAACACTCACGCGATACTTGTGGTTAGGTAGTTTTAATCGGACACAGAGAAAGATAGGGGCTTATAGTTTCGCCTCCCAACCTTTTACCTCAAGGGTAATGTCAACAATAATAACTCATGCTCCCCTACATCCAATTAGATATATCTATCAGGATCTTTCCAACATACTGTGCTTTCCAAAGGATAAAATGAAAAAGGAAAGGTGAAGATCACCATGACTCTTGCATAAGGTAGGAGATGATAATAAAATATAGGCCCTTCGCAGAGGGAAGCAGAGGTTGCCATGCGCTTTTATGGTTGGATGCACAAAATCTTAATGCGAAAGAACATCACTTTATATTGCCCCTTGTGATATGAAACTTTATTATGCAAATTCCGTCGCTTTTATTTCTTCCACATCACAAGATCGTATAAAACTTATTTTCTCCCACACTAATAAGTCATACATATTTAGAGAGCAACTTTTATTGCTTTGCACCGATGACAACTTACTTGAAGGATCTTACTCAATCCATAGGTAGGTATGGTGGACTCTCATGGCAAAACTGGTTTAAGGGTTTTTGGAAGCACAAGAAGTATCTCTACTTAGTGCTGAGAATTTGGCTAGCATGAGGGGAAAGGCAAGCTCAACATGTTGGATGATCCATGACAACATACTTTATCTCGAATATAAGAAAACATAACCCATTACGTTGTCTTCCTTGTCCAACATCAACTCTTTAGCATGTCATATTTTAATGAGTGCTCCCAATCATAAAAGATGTCAATGATAGTATATTTATATGTGAGACCTCTCTTTCCTTATTACTTCCTATTAATTGCAACAATGACCAAAGCTATGTCTGCCAACTCCCAACAACTTTTAATCATCATACTCTTTCTATGTGAAGTCATTACTCTCAATAAGATCAATATGAACTCTTTGTTTCTTTTTATTCTTTTTATCTTTATTTTATTCACTCAAGATCATAGCAAACTAATCAAGCCCTTGACTCAACACTAATCTTTATTATCTAGCTCACGGACTCGATTACATAGAGAGATCATAAAGCAAAACCCAAAACTAGATCATGCCATCAACTTTATTCTACTAGATCAAGATACTACTAATAGGATCGAACTAAGAAAAAGTGTAAAGATAGGAGTGTGATGGTGATACGATACCGGGGCACCTCCCCCAAGCTTGGCAGTTGCCAAGGGGGGTGCCCATACCCATGTGATTATGTCTCCTTCTTTGTTGTTGGTGAAATATTCTTGGCGATGATGCCCTTCAGGATACGATTCTCCTCCTCGAGCTTATTGACTTGTTGCTTGAGGTCCATTATTTCCTTACGAAGTTTTCCTGTAACAACTAAGGCTCCTTGCACCCAAGAGTGTTGCATAGTTGCGGGAGAACAAGTGACACTCCTCTTCATATTTTCATAAGAAATAAAAATAACATTGGAAGGGATAACCGAGTTTGGAATAGCTGAGCTCTGTAGTTCCTCCATCGTGAACCCAGCTCGGAAGTGAGAAATGACTTCTTGATCCTCCATGGCATCTACTCTCATCAACTCAGCCTCCATCTCTTCCTCCGTTGCTGGACCAAAGTGGTCAGCGTCGCTGTTTGCCCTTGGCTCCAATGCCGGATGAGACACCCGGTTCTCCTCGACTGACTCTTGAGAAGACATCTTGCTCTAATCTGCAGCAGCAACAACTCGAAACAAAAATAGAGGATATTTGCGTGATACAGGAGTCAAAACCTTCGGGATGATATATAATGAATTTTCACCGACCAAAATACGTATCGTGCAAGAAAACAGAGTCCGGAAGGCACACGAGGTGCCCACGAGGTAGGGGGCGCGACCAGGGGGGTAGGGCGCGCCCTCCACCCTCGTGGGGCCCTCGTGTCCTTCCCGGACTGCTACTTATTTTTCTATTTTTCTAAATATTCCAAAAACAGAGAAATATTACCTTAAAAACTGTTTTGGAGTCGGTTTACTTACCGTACCACATACATATTCCTTTTCGGAGTCTGAAACGTTCTGGAAAGTGTCTCTTATGTATTCCTCCGGGGTTACAGTCTCAATAACATTGTTTTCAACGTTTATAGGATTACCTGAGATACAATGTTTAATTCTTTCACCGTTCACCACCTTCGGATTTGTGCCTTCGAAGTTGTTGATTTTTATGGCACCGGAACGATAGACCTCCTCGATGACGTAGGGGCCTTCCCATTTAGAGAGAAGTTTTCTTGCAAAAAATCTTAAACGAGAGTTGTATAGCAATACATAATCACCTACATTAAACTCACGCTTTTGTATCCTTTTGTCATGCCATCTTTTAACTTTCTCTTTGAACAACTTGGCCTTTTCATAAGCTTGGGTTCTCCATTCATCAAGTGAGCTTATATCAAATAACCTCTTCTCCCCGGCAAGTTTGAAATCATAGTTGAGTTCTTTAATAGCCCAGTATGCCTTATGTTCTAGTTCGAGAGGTAAGTGACATGCTTTTCCGTAAACCATTTTATATGGAGACATACCCATAGGATTTTTATATGCAGTTCTATAGGCCCATAATGCATCATCAAGTTTCTTGGACCAATTCTTTCTAGACCTATTGACAGTCTTTTGCAAAATTAATTTGATCTCTCTGTTGTTCAATTCTACTTGACCACTAGACTGTGGGTGATAAGGAGATGCAATTCTATGATTAACATCATACTTAGCAAGCATTTTACGGAAACACCATAAATAAAATGTGAACCACCATCAGTCATTAAATATCTAGGGACTCCAAACCTCGGAAAAATAACTTCTTTAAGCATTTTAATAGAAGTGTTATGATCAGCACTACTAGTTGGAATAGCTTCTACCCACTTAGTAACGTAATCAACAACGAATAAAATATGTGTGTATCCATTAGAGGCAGGAAAAGGTCCCATATAATCAAAGCCCCAAACATCAAATTTTCAATAACAAGTGAATAATTCATAGGCATTTCTTGACATCTACTAATATTACCAATTCTTTGACATTCATCACAAGACAAGACAAACTTACGGGCGTCCTTGAAGAGAGTAGGCCAATAAAAACCGGATTGCAATACCTTATGTGCAGTTCTATCTCCAAAGATGGTGTCCTCCATAAGCTTCGGAGTGACACTTGCGTGAGGATCTGTTCTGTTCATGCTCAGGTACACAACGTCTAATAGCACCATCTACTCCTTCTTTATAAAGATGTGGGTCATCCCAAAAGTAATGTCTCAAATCATAGAAGAACCTTTTCTTTTGCTGGTATGTGAAACTAGGTGGTATAAATTTAGCAACAATATAATTAGTGTAATCATCATACCATGGAGTACTACGAGAAGTACTTATAATATTTAATTGCTCATCAGGAAAACTATCATCAATAGGTAGTGGGTCATCAAGAACATTTTCTAATCTAGACAAGTTATGCAGAACGGGTTCTCGACTCCCTTTCTATCAACAATATGCAAATCTAATTCTTGTAGCAGGAGAACCCATCTAATAAGTCTAGGTTTAGCATCCTTCTTTTCCATAAGGTTTTTAATGGCAGCATGATCAGTGTGGATAGTTACTTTATAATCAACAATATAAGGTCTGATCTTATCACAAGCAAATACAATCGCTAATGCTTCTTTTTCAAGAGCATAGTTTCTTTGAGCATTGTCTAGAGTCTTACTAGCATAATGGATAACATTTAATTTGTTATCAACTCTTTGCCCTAGAATAACACCTACAGCATAATCGCTAGCATCACACATAATTTCAAAGGGTAAATTCTAATCAGGTGGCTGAAAAATAGGTGCAGAGATCAATGCTTTCTTAAGTATTTCAAATGCTTCTACACAATATTCATCAAAGACAAATGGTAGATCTTTTTGTAATAAATTAGTCAGAGGTCGAGAGATTTTTGAGAAGTCCTTAATGAACCTCCTATAAAATTCGGCGTGACCAAGGAAACTTCTTATACCTTTGATGTCCTTGGGACATGGCATCTTTTCAATAGCATCAACCTTGGCTTTATTAACTTCAATACCTCTTTCAGAAACTTTATACCCCAAGACAATACCTTCATTAACCATAAAGTGGCACTTTTCCCAATTCAAGACAAGATTAGTTTCTTCACATCTCTGCAAAACTCGATCAAGGTTGCTCAAGCAATCATCAAAAGAAGATCCATAGACGTAAAAGTCGCCCATGAAAACCTCACAAATCTTTTCACAAAAGTCGAGAATATAGCCATCATGCATC
The DNA here is from genome assembly GCA_021605145.1 of Aegilops bicornis. Classification (NCBI taxonomy): domain Eukaryota; kingdom Viridiplantae; phylum Streptophyta; class Magnoliopsida; order Poales; family Poaceae; genus Aegilops; species Aegilops bicornis. Next base: position 291,670,072 of record CM038672.1, on the reverse strand, counting down.
TTTGAAAGGTAGCAGGTGCATTACATAAACCAAAAGGCATACGCCTATAAGCAAAAGTACCAAAAGGGCAAGTAAAAGTGGTCTTTGATTGATCTTTAGCTGACACAGGTATTTGAGAGAAACCAGAATAACCATCTAGAAAGTAATAATGTGTATGTTTGCATAATCTTTCTAGCATTGGATCGATAAAAGGTAAGGGGTAATGATCCTTTTTAGTAGACTTATTTAATTGACGGAAATCAGTTACCATCCTATAACCTGTAATAATTCTTTGCAGAATCAATTCATCTTTATCATTAGGAAAAACAGTAATACCTCCCTTTTTAGGGACACAATGGACAGGACTTACCCACTGACTATCAGCAACGGGATAAATTATACCTGCCTCCAGAAGCTTTAGTATTTCTTTTCTTACCACTTCTTTCATTTTAGGATTCAGCCATCGTTGATGATCACGAACTGGTTTGGCATCTTCTTCCAAATTTATTTTATGTTGACACAAAGTGGGACTAATGCCCTTAAGATCATCAAGAGTATATCCAATATCAGCACGGTGCTTCTTTAGAGTTTTCAATAATCTCTCTTCTTCATGCTCTGAAAGGTTAACACTAATAATAACAGGATATATCTTCTTTTCATCAAGATAAGCATATTTAAGATTATCAGGCAACGGTTTAAGCTCAAACACGGGATCACCCTTGGGTGGAGGAGGATCCCCTAGGATTTCAACAGCAAATTGTGTTTCAGAATAGGTTCCTTCTTAAAGAATACTTCATCTATTTCCCTTCTTTCATTCATAAACATATCATTTTCATGGTCTAGCAAATATTGTTCTAAAGGATCACTAGGAGGTACGGCAATAGAAGCCAGTCCAATAATTTCATCCTTACTAGGCAATTGTTCTTCACGGTATTGTCTACTAAATTTAGAGAAATTAAACTCATGAGTCATATCATCCAAGCCAATAGTAACAACATTCTTTTCGCAGTCTATCTTAGCATTAACGGTGTTCAAGAAGGGTCTACCAAAAATAATGGGACAAAATCTATCTTGTGGGGAACCAAGAACAAGAAAATCAGCAGGATATTTAGTTTTCCTAAACAAGACTTCAACATCTCTAACAATTCCCATTGCTGATATAGTATCTCTATTAGCAAGCTTAATTGTGACATCAATATCTTCTAACTCAGCAGGTGCAATTTCATGCTTAATTTCTTCGTATAAAGTATGCGGTATAACACTAGCACTAGCACCCATGTCACATAAGCCATGATAACAATGATCTCCTATTTTAACAGAAATAACAGGCACGCCTACCACAGGTCTATGTTTATCTTTAGCACAAGGTTTGGCAATTCTAGCGGTTTCACCGCAGAAATGAATAACATGCCCATCAATATTATCAGACAAGAGATCTTTAACAATAGCAATATTAGGTTCTACTTTAACTTTCTCAGGAGGTGTATAAGTTCTAATATTACTTTTACGAACCACAGTTGAAGCTTTAGCACGATCCTTTATTCCAACAGGAAAAGGTGGTTTCTCAACATAAGAAGTAGGAACAATAGGATCATTATAAGTGACAGTCTTTTCTTCAACTTTAGTAGGTGCAGCTACTTTTACTTCTATGGGAGGATGATATTTAAACCACTTCTCCTTGGGGAGATCAACATTAGTAGCAAAAAGATTGATGTAAAGAAGCTACTATCTCGTAGTCAAGTCCATATTTAGTGCTAAATTTACGGAAAACATCGGTATCCATAAAAGGCTTAACACAATCAAACTTAGGTGTCATACCTGACTCCTTACCTTCGCCGAGATCCCAATCTTCAGAGTTGCGTTTAATTCTATCCAATAAATTCCATTTGAATTCAATAGTCTTCATCATAAAAGAGCCAACACAAGAAGTATCGAGCATGATGCGATTGTTTTCGTAAAGTTTAGCATAAATTTTTTGAAGAATTATTTCTCTTGAGAGCTCATGATTGGGGCATGAATATAACATTGATTTAAGCCTCCCCAAGCTTGAGCGATGCTTTCTCCTTCATGAGGCCAAAAATTATATGTATAATTGCGATCCACGATGAACAAGATGCATAGGATAATACTTTTGATGAAATTCCAACTTCATTCGCTTATAGTTCCATGATCCCGTGTCATCACATAGCCTATACCATGTCGATCGTCTCCCTTCAAAGATAAAGGGAAGACCTTCTTCTTAACAACATCATCGGGTATACCGCAAGCTTAAATAGTCCACAAACTTCATCCACATAGAGTAGATGTTCATCGTGATGCTTTGTTCCATCTCCGTAAAAGGATTATCTAGCAGTTTTTCTAACATACCGAAGGAACTTCAAAGGGAATAATTTAATTTTCAGTAGGTTCAATAGGTTGAGGAGCAATTCTTTGTTTCACTTGTCGGGGTGAAGATACCCGAACAAGCCCTCAGAGGATTACTTTCCATAGTAACAAGTGACAAGAATTTCAGCACACTATATAAAATTTTCCTTACCAAATTCCACCTACCAAAGGCGCTACACTCCCGGCAACGGCGCCAGAAAAGAGTCTTGATGACCCACAAGTATAGGGGATCTATCGTAGTCCTTTCGATAAGTAAGAGTGTCAAACCCAACGAGGAGCAGAAGGAAATGATAAGCGGTTTTCAGCAAGGTATTCTCTGCAAGTACGGAAATAAGTGGTAACAGATAGTTTTGTGATAAGATAATTTGTAACGAGCAACAAGTAACAAAAATAAACAAAGTGCAGCAAGGTGGCCCAATCCTTTTTGTAGCAAAGGACAAGCCTGGACAAACTCTTATATATGGAACAGCGCTCCCGAGGACACATGGGAATATCGTCAAGGTAGTTTTCATCACATTCATATGATTCGCGTTCGGTACTTTGATAATTTGATATGTGGGTGGACTGGTGCTTGGGTGCTGTTCTTACTTGAACAAGCATCCCACTTATGATTAACCTCTATTGCAAGCATCCGCAACTACAACAAAAGTATTAAGGTAAACCTAACCATAGCATGAAACATATGGATCCAAATCAGTCCCTTACGAAGCAACGCATAAACTAGGGTTTAAGCTTCTGTCACTCTAGCAACCCATCATCTACTTATTACTTCCCAATGCCTTCCTATAGGCCCAAATAATGGTGAAATGTTATGTAATCGATGTTCACATAACACCACTAGAAGCTAGACAACATACATCTCATCAAAATATCGAACGAATACCAAATTCACATGACTACTGATAGCAAGTTTTCTCCCATGTCCTCAGGAACAAACGTAACTACTCACAAAGCATATTCATTTTCATAATCAGAGGGGTATTAATATGCATAAAGGATCTGAACATATGATCTTCCACCAAATAAACCAACTAGCATCAACTACAAGGAGTAATCAACACTACTAGCAACCTACTAGTACCAATCCCGGACTTGGAGACAAGAATTGGATACAAGAGATGAACTAGGGTTTTGAGATGAGATGGTGCTGGTGAAGATGTTGATGGAGATTGCCCTCTCCCGATGAGAGGAGCGTTGGTGATGACGATGGCAATGATTTCCCCCTCCCAGAGGGAAGTGTCCCCGACATAACAGCTCTGCCGGAGCCCTAGATTGGTTCCGCCAAGGTTCCACTTTGTGGCGGCGGAGTTTCGTCCCGAAAGGTTTCTTATGATTTTTTCCTCAACGAAAGACCTCATATAGCAGAAGATGGCCATCGGAGACCCAACGGGGGGCCCACGAGGTAGGGGGGCGCACCCTGGGGGGTAGGGTGCGCCCCCACCCTCGTGGCCAAGTGGGTCCCCCTCTGATGAACTTCTTCCGCTCAATATTTTTTATTATTTCCAAAAATGACTTTCGTGGAGTTTCAGGACTTTTGGAGTTGTGCAGAATAGGTCTCGAATATTTGCTCCTTTTCTAGCCTGTAATTCCAAATTACGGCATTTTCCCTCCTTATGTAAACCTTGTAAAATAAGAGAGAATAGGCATAAGTATTGTGACATAACGTGTAATAACATCCCATAATGCAATAAATATCGATATAAATGCATGATGAAAAATGGACGTATCATAAGCCTCTCACTCGGGGGCTTAGCTGCGGTTCCGTACTCGCCTAAGGTTAAAAAATCCCACCGAGTGAAGAGCAACCCTCTCACTCTGGGGCTTAGCTGCAGTTCCTACTCGCCTAAGTTTGAAAAAATCCCACCGAGTGAAGAGCAAGCCTCTCACTCGGGGGCTTAGCTGCAGTTCCGTACTCGCCTAAGGTTAAAAAAATCCCACCAAGTGAAGGGCAACCCTCTCACTCGGGGGCTTAGCTCCAGTTCTGTACTCGCCTAAGTTTGAAAAAATCCCACCGAGTGAAGAGCAACCCTCTCACTCGGGGGCTTAGCTACAGTTCTGTACTCGCCTAAGTTTGAAAAAATCCCACCGAGTGAAGAGCAACCCTCTCACTCGGGGGCTTAGCTGCAGTTCCGCACTCGCCTAAGGTTGAAAAATCCCACCGAGTGAAGAGCTCACTCGGGGGCTTAGCCGCAGTTCCATACTCGCCTAATTTTGGAAAACGTTTCGAGTGAAGAACTATCTTCTCACTTGGGGACTTGGCCACATGCTCCATCCTAATCTGCAAGGATGACGAGTTGCAGGTCAACTGTGACCCTCTCCTCAGAGCTGCGGCACAAGTATAACATGCGCTTCATCCTAATCCGCAAGGATGACGAGGTGCAGGTCGACTGCGACCCTCTACTTAGAGCTGTGCCACAAGTATAACGCACGCTCCATCGTAATCCGCAAGGATGACGAGGTGCAGGTCGACTGCGACCTTCTCCTCAGAGTTGCGCCACAAGTACAATGTGCGCTCCATCTCGATTCGCAAGGACGGCGTGGTGCAAGTCATCCGTGACCCTTTCCTAAGAACTGCATCACAAACACAAAAGATTGTTCCGAGTGAAGAAACAAGTTCCACTCGAAGGCAAACATAAGCATATTCAAAGAAAGGCTAAGTTTAAGATAAATCCCATGAGGTTCCGGACCGCAGATTAAAGTACTCAGGCTTTAGGCACGAAGGAGTTTAACGGTTACAAAACCACTCGGCATACCGAGGCAAATTTAAACGGATCATAAAAGAGTTTGTTCACTCCGTAGGAGGAGGGCTGGCAGGTTCGACGAACTCATCCAGGTTGATTCCATCAGCAATCCGAGTAGCAGCATCAATGAAAGTCTCCATGAAGGAGTGGAAGTCAAGCCTTTTGGTGTTGGCAACCTTGATCGCTGCTAGCTTCTCTTCTTTGGCTTCCTTGCAGTGAATGCAAACCAGAGACAGAGTCACGTCAGCACCACACCGGGTAGAAGACTTCTTCCATTCCTGCACTCGACCGAGGATCTCATTGAGTTGAGTCATCAGAGACTCGAGATCATTCTGGATCATCGCCCTTGGCGAGAGCGATGTGTCGATCCGCGACACCGCAACCTTCAGTCGAGTGAGGTAGTTGACGACGCTAGCAAGACGAGATTCCAGTCGGAGCACATTCATGGCAGCTTCATCCTTGATAGGGGGGTTGATGGGGTCCAAGCTCGTTTCAATTTGACCAGTCTCCGCCTCGATGTTTTGACAAAATTCTGCGCTCACAAATAAGCAATGAGTCAATGGTTTTATGACTAGTCGACGAAAGCAAATCAATCAGACGAAGACAAATACCTTCAAGCATGAGGAATAACTTCTTGGCGAGTCCTCCCAGATAACTCTCCAGCTCGTATCTCTTGCGGGAGATGTCTTCCACCTTGTCAGTCAGGGTCCCTTTGTCCTTCTTTAGTCGAGTCACCTCTTTGTTGGCTTCGTCAAGGGCAGCCTTCAATTTGGTGTTCTCTTCCTCCAGCTTTCCGACTGAGGCCAGCATCTGGTCGGCGAGTGTTGTTTTGTCTTCTGCCATTTTTTGTGCAGCCGCAAGATCAGAGTCCTTCTTCTCCAAAGCTTGTCTCATTGTTTCTACACAAAATAACATTCGAGTTAGAAAAAGGAAGGGAAAGATAGCAGGAGAATCAGTCGACAAGTTTTCCATACCAGCAACATCATCCTTAGCCTTCTGCAAATTCGTCCTGGCCAACTCCAGATCAAGATCGAGCTGGATTTGCTTCTGCTCCAAGTCAGCAAACCGAGCTCCAAGTTCACAAGATTTCTGTGGTTAGAGGATAGTCAGTCGACAGGTGTAAAGATTGGTTGCTTCCGAGTTCAAAGACTAACAGGTTCAAAGAGTTCTAAGACTACTGCCGAATCAAACATTCAACAGTAGTCTCGGGGACTACACCCAGTGGGTGCACTCAGCGTGCCCCCACTGGTTCGACTTTCCAATTGACTTGGTCCGTCCAGTCGAAAAAAAAGAGAGACAAAAAGATATGACTTGTTCTCAGACCATAGCCGACTGCTCGCAGTCGACTACGGTCTTGGGGACTACACCCAGTGGGTGCACTCAGCGTGCCCCCACTGGTTCAGGTTCCACTCGACATGATCTTCTCAGATCGCGTGGAAAAGTTTTGTTCAAAGACCCCCCCCCCCCGCCGAATCAAACATTCTACAGTGATCTCGGGGACTACACCTAGTGGGTTCACTCAGCGTGCCCCCACTGGTTTAAAGATTCAATCAAAACCGTCGGCGTCCTGGGAACGGGGGTCCCCAGACTTGCCTTCCTGCGGCCCACGGCGTGGCTCCACCAGCGGCCCTGTACGACCCATCTTCACCAGCAAACACTCAAGGCCCTCGTGATGGGCCAAGCCTTGCGATGCGGACGACACAAGACCTCCTCGGGAGCGGCCCCACCAGGCTGGCTCGCGAGGGGCGGAGAGATCAAGGCAAGGGACACCTCGCGAGGTTCCTGTGACGCAAGCCATGACGACTGGAGCCAGGCGGCAAAGCGGGCGACAAGGCGTCTGATGTCCTTGTTTCCTCTTTGGTTCTAAAGGGGCAAGCGCAGGTGAGGAGTCCCGAGGCATCAGGCAAAGGTTTCCATATTGGCGCAACGAGACCAAGACCAGCAGGACGGCAAGAGAAGCTCACCGTGGAGCCCAAGGCGGCGTCACCACCAGAGCCTTTGGCAGGCGAAGACCACCTTTAGTCAGGATAACTTGTACTAGTTGTCTCCCTTCGAATTTGGCCGTTGTTGGATCCCTTCCCGCTCAATATTTGAGGAGAGGACCAGGGCCTCTATAAATAGGACTAGCCACCACCATAGGAGGCAACTCATCCTGGACTGGATCCATTCCATCCTCACACTCACCAAGCACAAGAACACCTCCCCTCAGGAAGCTGTTCTTCCCTTGTAACTCTTCATCTTCAGCCCAAGAGGCAATCCGCCACACTGCACTGGAGTAGGGTATTACACCACAACGGTGGCCCGAACCAGTATAAATCTCGTGTCTCTTGTGTTGCGGGTTCGTCAAGCTAGGCTTTGAGATCGCGGTGAAGCTGAGGGCGTGATTAGGTAGGGGGAGCTCTTCGTGCGCACCCCAGTGTTCGAACCTCGAGGGTTTTGCCGAAACCCGAAATTCGACATTTGGCGCGTCAGGTAGGGGTGCGCTGGAGCTTTCCTTCCGTCGATTTGCGCTTCGCCACCACCGTGCTTCGCCCCCATGGCAGGCGCTGCGCCCCCGGCCGCGACGATTGATGCCAGTGGTAGGGCCAGGGGGCTCCGAGCCTTGGCCCCCACCTTATGGCAGCTATAGTGGCCACCCAAGTTCAAGTCGGAGATGCCACCGTGCTACGACGGCACGGCGGACCCGTCGGCTTTCCTGCTGGTGTACGAGGAGGCCGTCCTTCAGGCTGGAGGCGCCGACAAGGTCATGGCAAATTGGCTTCCAATGGCCCTCACTGGTGTGCCGTGCGCCTGGCTGCTCAACGTCCCCGGATCCACGGTGGCATCTTGGGAGGAGCTGCACAGCCTCTTCGCCGCACGCTTCGCGGCACCGGCGCCCCTCGTTGTCGTGGCCCTCCTTGGCGGCTCGCAAGCGCCGCCCTCGGACCGTCATGCCAAGCCGTTCTTTCGCCAGATCAGCGCCGCTTCCACGCGGCAGGGGGCTCCCCCAGGTTGGGTGGCGCCCGAGGCCGACATGACCTTCGACTCGGGAGATCACCCCGTCACCACCGTCGGCTCGGGCGTGCTCCCAGTTCTTTGCATGCCCACCATCTGCAACGTAGCCGTCACCAAGACCCTCATCGACGGTGGTGTCGGCCTCAACGTGCTCTCGGTGGAGGCCTTCAACCTCCTTCACGTACCACTCGAGCGGCTCCGCCCCAGCAAGCCCTTCTCCGGCGGCGGCGGCGGCTCCTCCAGCCCCCTGGGGTAGATCCGTCTTCCCGTGACCTTCGACACCAGCGACAACTACCGCACTGAGCTGATCGACTTCGACATCGCCCGCATCGGCCTCCCATACAACGCCATCCTCGGGTACCCAGCTCTGGCCTAGTTTATGGCAGCGACCCATCAGGCCTACAACCTCATGAAGATGCCCGGGAGCAAGGACGTCCTCACCATAGTTGGAGATACCAAGGAAGGTCTGGTGGCACTCAAGCTTTCCCTCAAGACCACCGCGGCAGCGTGACCGACTGACGAGGCCCCCTCTGGAGTTAAGGGGGCCGTGCTGGCCAAGAAGAAGCAGTTGTTCACCCAAGATCGGGCAGAAACCAAGCAGGTGTCGGTCGAGGAAGATGGGGCTTCTGGAGCCACCTTCACCATAGGCGCCAACCTCGACTCAGATCAAGAGGAAGCATTGGTAAAGTTCTTGCACGCAAATAAGGGAGTATTCGCCTGGGAGCTCGATCAGCTGGTAGGGGTCCCAAGAGGGGTGATCGAGCATCACTTAAGGGTGTTCCCCAATGTGCGCCCCGTGAGGCAGAAGGCATGGCGATAGTCCACGGAGAAGCAGTCCTTCATCGTCCAAGAAACCCGCAAGCTGGAGGCAGCAGGTGTCATTCGCGAGGTTCGGCACCCCGAGTGGATGGCGAACCCCATCGTTGTGCCAAAGAAAGGCAGGAAGGAGCACATGTGTGTCGACTTCACCAACCCCAACAAAGCCTGCCCCCAAGATCCGTTACCGCTTCCGTGCATCGACTAGATCGTTGGTTCCACCGCCAAGTGCAACCTGCTGTGCTTCCTGGATGCGTTTTCAGGCTATCACCAGATCAAGATCGCACTAGAAGATGTGGAGAAGAAAGCCTTCCTGACCCCGTGCGGGGTGTACTGCTACACCTGCATGCCGTTCGGGCTGCGTAACGCGGGCGCGACCTTCCAACGGCTGATGCACATCGCCATGGGTCAGCAGCTCGGGAGGAATGCTGAAGCTTACGTCGACGACATTGTGGTCAAGTCTCGGGAGGCCAGAACCTTAGTTCAGGACCTGGAAGAGACCTTCGCGAGCCTGTGCCAGGTGGACATGCGGCTCAACCTAGAAAAGTGCATATTCGGTGTCCCCTCCGGCAAACTGCTGGGCTTCCTCGTGTCCCACAGGGGGATCGAGGCTAACCCAGAGAAGGTCAAGGCGATTGAAGACATGAGCCCACCACAAACCCTCAAGGAGATGCAGAAGCTAGCCGGTTGCGTGACTTCGTTGGGGCGCTTCATATCCAAGCTAGGAGAGCACGCCATGCCATTGTTCAAGCTGATGAAGAAGACGGGTCTGTTCGAGTGGACCCCGGAAGCTGACCAAGCATTTCAAGATCTCAAGAGATATCTGACCAGCCCTCCAGTGATGGTGGCACCTCACCCTCTCGAGCCCCTGGTGCTTTACCTCGCCGCCACCCCTCACTCAGCCAGTGCGGCTCTGGTGGTGGTTCGGGAAGAGCGCCAGGCCAAGGGCACGTCGCGCCAAACCATGCCCCCAGCCGGGGCGACACAAGACCCGAAGGGGTCCACGGTGGCTGCGGCAGTGCCAACGGATATCCCCACTCAGCAGGATGGTGACCTCAGGCCTGCCGAGGTCCCAATGGGCGACCAGGCTCCGGAGGTCCGGGCGCCTCAGGGGCGCCCCAACCTCCAACAGACACGGCTCCCGTTGACGTGCCCGCCCTCATCGAGCATCCAGTATACTTCGTCAGCACGGTACCGCGGGATGCAAGGGCACGGTTCCCCATGCCTTAGAAGCTCTTGCTCACGCTTTTGTTGGCCTCGAGTAAGCTAGGACACTAATTCCAAGGTCACCCAATCAAGGTAGTCTCGGCCTATCCGCTGGAGAGGGTGCTCAGGAGCCCTAACGCTGCTGGACGAGTTGCCGAGTGGAATATCGAGTTGCAAGCGTTCCAGCTGGAGTTCAGCACAACCAGGGTCATCAAGGGAGCCGCGCTTACCGACTTCGTGGCAGAATGGACGGACGCCCCGGAGCTTGAAGCAGGAGAGGATCGGTCCCTCTCACCGGGGAGTGAAGCGTCGGATGGCTAGGTGATGTACTTCGATGGCGCATTTGCGCGCCAGGGCGCGGGAGCTGGAGCAGTGCTCATCTCGCACACTCAAGACAAGCTCTACTACGCCGTGCAGCTCTGCTTCCAGCAGGGCGAGAAGATCTCCAACAACATAGCAGAGTACGAAGGCCTCATAGCTGGACTCAAGGCTGCGGTGGCCCTGGGGGTGAAATGCCTCACCATCAAGGGCGACTCACAGCTTCTCGTCAACTTCTCTAGCAAGGTATACGAGACGAGGGACGAGCACATGGAGGCATACCTCGCAGAGGTACGCAAAATGGAAAAGCATTTCCTGGGCCTGGAATTGCAGCACGTGCCCCGCGGCACCAACAAGGAAGTCGACGACATCGCCAAGAGAGCATCCAAGCGGCTACCCCACGAGCCTGGCGTCTTTGAGGAGCAGATCTTCAAGCCATCGACAACGTCACCACTTTCAAGGACAGCGCTACCTCGGGAGGATCTCCCCCAACCACCTGCCTCGGGAGCCCTGGCCTGCGCCCCGTCATCGGGAGCGCGCCTACTCTTGGCGGTCGAGCCTCAGGAGGGGTGCTGGACCAAGGAGTTCAAGGAATACCTGACGCAAGGGGCGCTGCCGGAGAAGGAGGAGGATGCAGAGCGCGTGGCGCGGTAGGCCATGACGTACTACATCCAGGACGGTGAGTTATACATGAAGCGGCTGAATGATGTTTCCCTACGTTGTATCTCCAGGGAGCAGGGGAAAGAGCTGCTAGCTGACATACACAGCGGAGACTGTGGGCACCACTCGTCGTCACGAACCCTCATCGGGAAGGCATTCCGCAGCGGGTTCTACTGGCCTACGGTGCTCGACGACGGGACCGAGCTGGTGAAGTCCTGTGAAGCCTGTCAATTCCACGCCAAGCAGATCCATCAGCCAGCTCAGGGCCTCCAGACCATCCCACTCTCGTGGCCATTCGCGGTCTGGGGGCTGGATATATTGGGCCCGTTCCCTCGAGCACCTGGGGGCTATCGCTACCTCTACGTCTCCATCGACAAGTTCACCAAGTGGGCGGAGGTAGAAGTCGTCCGCACCATCTCGGCCGGATCTGCGGTCAAGTTCATCAAGGGTCTCGTGAGCCGGTTCGGAGTCCCCAACCGCATCATCACCGACAAGGGCTCGCAGTTTACTAGCAGTCTCTTCAAGACATATTGTACTAACCTTGGAACGCAGATCTGCTACGCCTCGGTGGCACACACCAGGAGCAATGGTCAGGCCGAACGCGCCAACGTAGAGGTCCTGAGAGGCCTTAAGACTAGGACCTTCAAGAAGAAGCTTGAGGCCTACGGCAGGGGATGGCACGACGAGCTTCAATCCGTGCTGTGGTCCATCCGCACCACCGCCACCAAGCCAACAGTCCGTGCTGTTCTCCCTCACGACGTCAAGCATTGCTCCGCGCGGGTCCTGGCATTTGATGAGACGCAGCAGGACGCCATGTGGGGGATGGACCTTGTGTTGGGGGAGGAACGCCGCCGTGAAGCCACGCTCCGGGCGGCAGGATATCAGCATGCGCTACGGCGGTATCACTGTCGTAGCATCCGCTCCAGGACGCTCGAGGTGGGCGACCTCGTCCTAAGACGGGTGCTCTCCAGGGAAGGGCTGCACAAGCTCTCGCCCATGTGGGAGGGCCCGTTTAGGGTCGCCCACGCCTCTCGGGCACAGCACCGTGACGCTGGAGATGCGGGGACGGGTACCCATCTGTAACGCCTAGAACATCCAGCACCTCTGGAAGTTCTACCCATGAAGAAAGGCCCAGCGCCTGTGAAGAAGGCCCAGTGCCTGTGAAGGTCTCCGCTTGTGTAGCGACCAGACCCGAATGGATCCAGCGCTCTATGCTCAGTGTCATCCCTGGATCAGTAATGCTGACACCACACAAGATTCAAGGATTTATAGCGAGTAGCAATCACACACTTATTACATCGTTGTCCACAAGGGAACTTAATACAATAATATGGCTTAAGGCCATCTAATAATAACAATGAAGGCTTGGAAAACGAGTGAGTCCATCAACTCCAACGGCATCATCGAGTATAGAACCACGACCTAACACCTTACTGTCATTCAAAAGTCTCTGCATACGTGAAAAGTTGCAGCCCGAAAACGGGTCAAGACATGGAATATCTTTGGCAATGTAACACATAGAGAACAATGAAGCAACAAACCTATACTACATGCATATATGGCTGGTGGTAAGGCTCTCTGGTTACATTTTTGCATAAAGCTGATTTTTCCCTACATCAAAGGAATAATTTTATTTAACTATCATGGTGGTTGTTAAACATTGAGAATGGTTGACAAGATCCTCAATCCCAATTAAAAAGTACTCATTAAAACCCAATAACTTTATTATTAGAAGTAACATGTTGAGATTCACATGATATTCAAGTACTAGATACTCAAGATTGTCCATAACCGGGGACACGGCTAATCATGATTAGTTTATACACTCTGCAGAGGTTTGCGCACTTTTCCCCACAAGACTCGATCGCCTCCGTTTGGTTCTCGCACTACATGGTGTTTGAGAAGCGGATGACCGAGACATAGTCTTTCGTAAGCGCTTAGCACCTTACATGTGGGTAGACCGTACCAACCTACATCCCCTACATCAGCTAGCCTACCCGTAAGAGTTCGCACAACTTAGTCAACTATGCCAGAACCCATAATTGGCTTGTGGCTGCACACGTAAGTTTCCAGTTTGAATAATCTTATGATCCCTTAGAGCACAGGTGGCGGTCCGAAGAAATACAGGCAAGTCCTGATAGAAACCAGGTGCCTCAATCCACCCAGATGTGTGTTTAAGTTGCCACCTTAGATAAACCATTAATTAACAATCTCACATCTTTCATGGATATTCACTCACCCAATCCACGTCTACTAGCATAGCATGGCATGATCAAGCAAACGTAGAAGTAACTCCCAAGGTTTCATAAGTAAAAGCAGTAATAGGTACTACCTCAATCTACTTCCCATCCCACAATTTAATTAGATCCTAACATGCAAGTGTTTGAGGGTTTGATCTAATGCAATAAAAACTGGGTAGTAGAAAAGTATGATCAAAGTGTTACTTGCCTTGTCGATGATCCATGAGTCCTAGAGATTCAAGTAACAAGCGGCGCACTCACGGGTGATCTAACGCAGACAAACAACAAGCATACAATAAGTACTCATCTAATGCACAGGAAATCTCGAATAAAAGATCTAACCAGATAGTTCAACTTAAGAACCCTGGTTGCAAAAGAATCGAATCAAATAAAGCATCGAAAGTCGGAACTCGAGAGAGAACGACTCGGTTTAGCAAATATGAAATTAAGTCAAAATTTTACAGTAGCAAAACTCTGTGTAAGTAGGTTAGTCGGAACGGCGGTTTCATATTTAAACTCCAGCGCTTGAATCACCCGATTCGATAAACGAGCAAGAAATAAAACAGATTTGAAAATCGGATCGTAAATCGAATCTGAAAATAACGGATTAAATCCGATTTAAAAGAAAACGACGAACGGATTAAATAACGGGCATTCGGTAACAGAACTAATCCAACGAACGCGTTCATTGAAGCGAACGAATTCGGTGAACGTTCACTAAATAAGAAAACCGAAAAAAAAAATAAAACCAATCTAGGTTTTTGAAAAAAAACCGAACATCTTTTTTTTAAATAAACCGGATCGGGTTTTTAGGGGAAAACCGGATCGGAACGGCGCGGGGCGGCGGCTACCTCCGGCGGGCTTGGCCGAGGTCCCATGGCTCCGGGCGCGGGCTCCGGGTTCGGAGACGAGGCGGCGGGTCCGGCGTCATGACGGAACGGCAAGCGGCGGCTCGGCTTTTGGGGCGGCGACAAGGGCGGGTGAGAGAGAGGGGGGTCCCATGGGGTATAAATAGGAGGGTGCTCGGCTTGGGAAGGGGCAACGGGAGCCGGGCTTAGGCGGACTCGGGCGGCGGGTGGCGGCGGCGGCGGAGAGCTCCCGCCGGGTGGCGCGCGAGGGAGAGGGAGGCGGGCGCCGGGCCGGGCCTGGTCAATTTGGCTGGGCCTTGGCCTGTGGGGGCAAGCGCTTTTTTTAAACAAAACGAATTAAAAATATCAAACGAACTCTGATTTAAATAAAACAAATTTTCCCGACTCCTAAAAATGAGTCGAACAAAATGAACTTTAAAAGCGGCAAACATGCATAATATTTTTAAAATGCTCATTTTGCCTAAGCAAAATAAATCTTCCAAAACCAAATTTTTGATTTATTTATAATATCTTCATTTTTTCTAAATATTGGAAAGTCATATTATTCCCTCTCTTGAGATTTTTATAGGAAAAACTTTATGAAGATAATTAAATAAATCCAATGATCCTATTTTCAATTTTGAGAAATCCCAAATATGAAAATAATGAAACTTCCAACTCTCTCCGAGGGTCCTTGAGTTGCATGAAATTTTCTAGGATCGGAAAAATGCGAGAAAAATATGATATGCATGATGACCTAATGTATAACATTCCAAATTGAAAATTTGGGATATTACAAACCTACCCCCTTAAGATGAATCTCGCCCTCGAGATTCGGGTTGGCTAGAAAATAGGTGAGGGTGGTCCTTGAGCAAAACTTCCTCTTTTTCCCAGGTGGCTTCATCCTCAGTGTGGTGGCTCCACTGAACTTTGCAAAACTTGATAACCTTGCTGCGGGTAACTCACGGCATAATCGAGAATCTTAACAGTTTTTCCTCATATGTCAAGTCATCCTTCAACTGAATTGCTTCCAAAGTGGCACTGTGTCTCTTAACGGTACCTCTGCTATCTCGGGGTGACATTTCTTCAATCGAGAAACATGGAATACGCCATGAACTCCTGACAGTCCTTCCGTAATTCCAACTTATAAGCAACTTCTCCCATGCGTTGCAAAATCTTATACGGTCCAACGAAACATGGTGCTAACTTTCCTTTAACTCCAAAACGCTTAACTCCTCGAAGCGGGAATACTCTGAGATATACTCTGTCTCCAACTTCATACTCAATCGCTTTGCACTTTGAATCGACATAGCTCTTTTGTCTGGACTGGGCTACCTTGAGCCTGTCTCGAATCAACTTAACTTTCTGCTCGCACTCCTTAATCAAATCTGGTCCAAACAACCGACGATCTCCAGTTTAGGTCCCATAACAACGGTGTCCTGCACCTTCTTCCATACAAAGCCTCGAAGGTGCCATCTTCAAGCTGGTTTGGTAATCGTTGTTGTAGGAAAATTCTGCATACGGCAAATTTTCATCCCAGCTAGATCCATAATCTAGGGCACAAGCTCTCAAAGATATCTTCCAAAATCTGATTGACTCTCTCGGTCATCCATCGGTCTGTGGGTGGAAAGCTTCTTGAATTCCAATCGGGTTCCCAATGTTTCGTGCAACCGGTTCCAAAATTTCGAGGTAAACTGGGTTCCTCTATCTGATACGATGCTCCTCGGAACTCCGTGTAAGCACACAATTCTGGTCATGTATATCTTTGCCAACTTAGCACTGCTATAGGTGGTCTTGACTGGAATGAAATGAGCTACCTTGGTCAAACGGTCAACTATAACCCAAATCGAGTCATATCCTGAACGAGTCTTTGGCAATCCTGTGATAAAATCCATGCCTAGTTTATCCCACTTCCATTCGGGTATCAGCAATGGTTGTAACAATCCTGGCTTCGATGTTCTGCCTTTACTTTACGACATACGCCATAAACTGCTACATACTCCATAATATCCTTCTTCATTCCGGTCCACCGTAAAGTATTCTTCAAATCCAAATACATCTTGGTATTTCGGTGAATCGAATAGGGTGAATCATGAGCTTCTTGTAAAATCAACTTCACGATCTCCGGGTCATTGGGCACATAAACACGGTCTTCAAACCATAGGGTATCGTGCTCATCCTCACGAAATCCTTTAGCCTTTCCTTTGCTCATTTTCTCTTTTATAGAGGCAACTTCCTTATCTGCCTTTTGGGCTTCTCGATTTTGTCCATCGATGTCGATCGAATCTCCAATGTCTTTGCATAGCCTTTCGAACTATTTCCAAACATAGCTCTCGAAGGTCCTCGGCTAACTCTTTGGGTATTCCTCCCATCATTAGGGTATTGACGCGTGGCTCTTACGGCTCAATGCGTCTCGCTACGCCATTAGCCTTCCCGGGTGATAATGCAATCTCATGTCATAATCCTTGATAAGCTCTAACCATCTCCTTTGTCTCGAGATTCAATTCATACGTGTGAAGATGTACTTCAAACTCTTGTGATCCGTGATATACTTCACAATGATTTCCAATGAGAAAATGTCTCCACGTCTTCGTGGCATGCACAACGGCTGCTAACTCCAAATCATGAGTGGCATAATTCAACTCATGGGGCTTAAGTTGTCGTGAAGCATACGTAAACAACTCTTCCTTCCTGCATAAGCACCTTGCTCCAAGTCCTCGGCGTGAAGCGTCGCAATACACCCTCATAATCCTTAGTCCGATCTCGCAATATCAAGACCGTGAGGTGACCAATCTTTTCTTCAACTCCTGAAAACTTGCCTCACAGTCTTCATCCATATGACTTTGTTTTCCTTCTTCAACAATTCTGTCATAGGCTTAGCAATCCTTGAGAAATTCTCAATGAACCTTCGGTAGTATCCTCGCGAGTCCAAGGAAACTCCGAATCTCTCCAACTATCGTTGGTGCTTCCCATTTGGTTACGGTCTCAACTTTTGTGGGGTCAATCGCTATCCTTTCTCCGGATATAACATGTCCGAGAAATCCAACTTCCTTTAGCCAAAACTCACATTTGCTGAACTTGGCATACAACTGGTGTTCCCTCGGTTTCTCCAAAACCAATCGCAAATGTTCCTTGTGTTCCTCTTCATTCTTCGAGAAAATCAAAATGTCATCAATGAACACCACGACGAACTTATCCAAAAACTCCATAAACACTTTGTTCATCAGGTTCATGAAATAGGCTGGTGCGTTAGTCCAAATGACATAACGGTATACTCGTATAGTCCATATCTCGTGGTAAATGCTGTCTTGGGTATGTCCTGCTCCCGAATCTTCAATTGATGGTACCCTGATCGCAAGTCGATCTTGGAAAACACCTTGGCTCCTTGCAAGCGATCAAGCAGATCATTTATCATAGGTAGTGGGTACTTGTTCTTGATTGTTACTTCATTCAATCCACGATAATCAACAACCATTCTTAACGATCCATCCTTCTTCTCCACTAGCAAAAACGGGGGATCCCCAAGGTGAAGAACTTGGGCGTATAAAACCTTTATCCAATAGTTCCTTAATCTGCTTCTTGATTTCCGCCAAACTCGTGTCTTTGGCATCCTATATGGTCGCTTCGATATTGGGCCTGTTCACGGCAACAGCTCGATCAAAAACTCAATGTCTCTATCCGTGGCATTCACGGCAACTCTTAGGAAATACATCGGAAAATCCTTCACCACTGGTACTTCTTCCTGTACCACCTCGATAAGCAATTAACTTGTGCTCTCCTCGGCTCGTGCCGTGATACATACTTAATCCTTCTTCCTTCGTGTGGTGAGCAAAATTGATCTAGTGGAGCAATCAATGTTTCCTCCATACTTTGATAACCAATCCATTCCTAATATCACATCCAATCCTTGGGATTCCGTAACTATTAGGTCCGAGGGGAAAACATAGTGTCCAATCCTTAATGGCGATGATCACACCATTTACTAGCCATGTACTCTGCTCCCGTGAGGTTACTAGCATGGGTGACCTAAGGGCTTGGGTTGGTAACTTGTACTTATCCACAAATCCCTTGATATGTATGAATGCGATGCACCAAAGATTTCGAAAAGAACCACTGCAGTAAATGACTTAACCAAAAACTTACCGATTCGTGCATCGGGCTGATCTTCAACCTCCTCCACTTCAATGTGGTTCACCGTCCCCTCTTGAAAGGGTTGGGCTTCTTTCCTGAGCTTCCATTGCCATTTCCATTCGCCTTCGGACAGTCATTGGCATAATGCCTCGTCTTGCGGCACTTAAAGCAAGTAATATGACTCGAGTCTACTTTGGATGGTGTTGACGGGTTGGTGCGATTCTGTCCATTACTTCCTCCATTCCCGTTCCCATTCTTGGTGCTGTTATGGTTATGCGAATTACCTCCTCCATGGGTATCTTTGGCCGAATTCCTGATTTGGGGGTATAACGAGGTTTCTGCTGAGCTCCGAGTTATACTTTCCTTGCCCATACTTCCGCTTGCAGTTCTCAATTCTTCTTTGCTTTCCTTCAATCATGAGGGCTCGGTCTACTAACTCCTGGTAGTTATTGAAACTGCTACCATCAACGGCATCTTGAACTCATCATTCAGTCCTTCTAGAAACTTCTCCTGTTTAGCTGCATCCGTAGCAACGTCGTCTGGGGCATAACGTGCTAGTTTACTAAAGTCATCCACGTACTGGCCAACAGTCCTTCCTCCTTGGCGTAAGTTGCGAAACTCACGCTTCTTCATGGCCATAGCTCCTTTGAAACATGGGCAAGGTAAAAGCTTGCTGAAATTGATCCCATGTGACAAGATCTCAGGGTAAGTGGTGTGAAATTCTCCCACCATCTTCAGCCGGGTCCTTCAAGCCGATGTGCCGCAAACTTCACTCTTTTCTCCATCCGTGCATCCTGCAGTGGTCAGCTCCCTTCCTATCTTGCGAGCCACCATCTGCTGCAATCGGCTCGGTGCTCTTGGAATACACCGGCGGGTTCATCTAAGGAAACGAGTCGATGATCCGCAGTGGTGGTGGCTGTGGGTTGTTGTTGTTGTTGTTGTTGTTGCCTGGTTACGCACCAATGTTTGAATCGTGGTATTCTTCTTTGGATCGGTTGGGTGATCTCTGGCGGGAAAACAAATCCGGGTCGTCTCGGAGGCATCCGATGGGTTTAGAAAAGATGAGAATTTAGAATAGAATGAGGGCTAAGGGAATCACTACCCAAATGCACATGAGCAAATACACACAAAATCACTTCATTCAATCAAACAAAGGCTTACAACGGTCTAACTATCGCAAAAGTGCGTGTACTATAAGGATTTACATGGAGGGAATACTACTAATATGTGGGGACTTCTACTAATTTGAACCGTGGAAGACTCCATAATGTCTGCTCCAAATTTCGTCTTCAAAGTCGGGTTCACTTGGATCCGAATCGGTGTCGTCGATGTTGATGTAGTCGCTTGGGCAATCGACACACTGGTCCTCATTCTGGCGCCAACTTCTTCTTGAGCTCTTCAATCTCGTACTTAAGATCGTTATTGTGTCTTGCTAGAGCTACGATCTCGTCCATATAGTCCTTGCGAGTTGTCTTTAGTTCTTCTTCAAGTTCGATGATCCTTCCCTTTGCTTTCTCAGAACTCCAACATATCATTGCACATCTGGTTCTCCTGGCGTCGAATGTGCCGGGTTTAACTCCTGGATGAATGCTGCAATGGATCTATCCTTCTTGGTGCTGACGATGTCCCATTTGTCATCTCGGCGTCCGCAAATCTGGTAGATTGTGTCCTTGAGGTCTTCTTGATAAACTTCTCCAATGCGTCCCATGGTGATGTGAGCTGCCATGCTCTTTCCCAGACTCCAAGTTGGTGCAATCGAAAACACTATCTATAGGCTTGGTGATTGGGGCGAATGTCCTTCTGGAACGTGAGCGTGAATCTTCCAAAGCTCCTCTTGAGCAGAGTGGCGTTGAAAGTCCGGTGAAGCTTGGTAATCCAATGTTCGTGTACTTGGTAACTTCCTTCAAGTGAAATCCAAAAGGTGTGCCTTCATCCGGTTGGGTGTACTTGATCTTCAAGGTCCGTCATCCTAAAGAGAGTAGAAAAGATGAGGAGTTAGCAAATGGGAAGAGAATAGTGATCTATGGCTTTATCTTAGTGGTCGTGTCCTATAGTCGCGTGTGCTCGATACCATTCTCTGTGCGACCGCATCCGAATGGATCCAGTAGCTACGTGCTCGATGTCATCCCTGGATCGATGTCGACACCACACAAGATTCAAGGATTTATAGCAGAGTAGCAATCACACACTTATTACATCGTTGTCCACAAGGGAACTTAATACAATAATATGGCTTAAGGCCATCTAATAATAACAATGAAGGCTTGGAAAAGCAGTGAGTCCATCAACTCCAACGGCATCACCGAGTATAGAACCACGACCTAACACCTTACTGTCATTCGAAAAGTCTCGCAACGTGAAAAGTTGCAGCCAAAACGGTCAAGACATGGAATATGCCGCAATGTAACACATAGAGAACAATGAAGCAACAAACCTATACTACATGCATATATGGCTGGTGGTAAGGCTCTCTGATTTACATTTTTGCATAAAGCTGATTTTTCCCTACATCAAAGGAATAATTTTATTTAACTATCATGGTGGTTGTTAAACATTGAGAATGGTTGTGACATCCTCAATCCCAATTAAAAATTACTCATTAAAACCCAATAACTTTATTATTAGAAGTAACATGTTGAGATTCACATGATATTCAAGTACTAGATACTCAAGATTGTCCATAACCGGGGACATGGCTAATCATGATTAGTTTATACACTCTGCAGAGGTTTGCGCACTTTTCCCCACAAGACTCGATCGCCTCCGCTTGATTCTCGCACTACATGGTGTTTGAGAAACGGATGACCGAGACATAGTCTTTTAGAAGCGCTAGCACCTTACATGTGGGTAGACCGTACCAACCTACATCCCCTACATCAGCTAGCCTACCCGTAAGAGTTCGCACAACTTAGTCAACTACGCCAGAGCCCATAATTGGCTTGTGGCTGCACGGAAGTTTCCAGCTTGAATAATCTTATGATCCCTTAGAGCACAGGTGGCGGTTCAAGAAATACAGCAAGTCCTCGATAGAAACCAGGTGCCTCAATCCACCCGGATGTGTGTTTAAGTTGCCACCTTAGATAAACCATTAATTAACAATCTCACATCTGTCATGGATATTCACTCACCCAATCCACGCCTACTAGCATAGCATGGCATGATCAAGCAAACGTAGAAGTAACTCCCAAGGTTTCATAAGTAAAACAGTGTAATAGGTACTACCTCAATCTACTTCCCATCCCACAATTTAATTAGATCCTAACATGCAAGTGTTTGAGGGTTTGATCTAATGCAATAAAAACTAGGTAGTAGAAAAGTATGATCAAAGTGTTACTTGCCTTTTGATGATCCATGAGTCCTAGAGATTCAAGTAACAAGCGGCGCACTCCGGTGATCTAACGCAGACAAACAACAAGCATACAATAAGTACTCATCTAATGCACAGGAAATCTCGAATAAAAGATCTAACCAGATAGTTCAACTTAAGAACCCTGGTTGCAAAAGAATCGAATCAAATAAAGCATCGAAAGTCGGAACTCGAGAGAGAACGACTCGGTTTAGCAAATCTGAAATTAAGTCAAAATTTTACAGTAGCAAAACTCTGTGTAAGTAGGTTAGTCGGAACGGCGGTTTCACATTCTGAAACTCCAGCGCTTGAATCACCTGATTCCGATAAACGAGCAAGAAATAAAACAGATTTGAAAATCGGATCGTAAATCGAATCGAAAAATAACGGATTAAATCCGATTTAAAAGAAAACGACGAACGGATTAAATAACGGACGTTCGTTAATAGAACTAATCCAACGAACGCGTTCATTGAAATGAACGGGTCGGTGAACGCTCACTAAATAAGAAAACCGAAAAAAAACCAATCTAGGTTTTTGAAAAAAAAAACGAACATCTTTTTTTAAAAAAAAAAACCGGATCGGGTTTTTAGGGCAAAACCGGATCGGAACGGCGCGGGGCGGCGGCTACCTCCGCGGGCTGGCCACGGGCGAGGTCCGGCGGGCTCGGGCGGCGGGCTCCGGGTTCGAGACGAGGCGGCGGGTCCCGGCCGCGACGGAACGGCGGCGGTGGCGGGCGTCTTACAAGGGCGGCGGCTCGGCGTGGGG
Organism: Aegilops bicornis; assembly: GCA_021605145.1. NCBI lineage: Eukaryota > Viridiplantae > Streptophyta > Magnoliopsida > Poales > Poaceae > Aegilops > Aegilops bicornis. The sequence continues at coordinate 291,647,640 of CM038672.1, read as the reverse complement.
GTGGCGACGACGGGGCGGGTGAGAGAGAAGGGGGGGTCCGGCGGGGTATTAATAGGAGGGGGGGTGCTCCGGCTTGGGGAAGGGGCACCGGGAGCCGGGCGAGGCGGACTCGGGCGGCGGGGTGGCGTCTGGCGGGAGAGCTCCCTTTCGGGCCACGCGAGGAGAGGGAGGCGGGCGCCGGGTCGGCCTGGCTGGGCCGGCCGGGCCTTGGCCCAGGCGCGTTTTTTTAAACAAAGCGAATTAAAAAATATCAAACGAACTCCGATTTAAATAAAACAAATTTTCCCCGACTCCTAAAAATGAGTCGAACAAAATGAACTTTAAAAACGGCAAACATGCATAATATTTTTAAAATGCTCATTTTTGCCTAAGCAAAATAAATCTTCCAAAACCAAAATTTTGATTTATTTATAATATCTTCATTTTTTCTAAATATTGGGAAAGTCATATTATTCCCTCTCTTGAGATTTTTATAGGAAAAACTTTATGAAGATAATTAAATAAATCCAATGATCCTATTTTCAATTTTGAGAAATCCCAAATATGAAAATAATGAAACTTCCAACTCTCTCCGAGGGTCCTTGAGTTGCATGAAATTTTCTAGGATCGGAAAAATGCGAGAAAAATATGATATGCATGATGACCTAATGTATAACATTCCAAATTGAAAATTTGGGATGTTACAGCTTGTGACACTCTCACATAATAATGAGTGGGGCTGTACATGCCCCGGAGTCTCAAGAGTGGCGCCCTCGGGCCTCGGGGGCTCCCTCCCACATCCTAGTGGCAGCACTTAGCTCGGCGCTGGTGAGAAGACAAGAAGACTAGACTAGGTGCCGGACCTGGCTTTTCATTTGCTTTGCATAGTTGGCTTGCCTCTCCTTAATGAAATTTGCTTTCTGGTGTTCCTTGCTGGTTTGGTTCCATCGCCTTTTGCCTCCGTTTCTGCTTTCCGTTCCTTATTTCAACATGTACTCTCTCTCGCATGCCTCGCGAGGGGCTGGACAGATGCCCTCGTGAGGGTTTCTCCTGTTTTCGCATGTCCCTCGTGAGGGTTTCTCCTGTTCTCGCGAGGCACCATTGTTTGAGCTCGTAAGCTGGCGCACTTCTCTCAAATCCATGCCCCTCGGGTACCGCGATGCGGAGCGTGGGATCATAGCCGGCGGCTGCCTGGAAGAACACAAGTTTTCTAATGAACTTTTGCAGTTCCTAGACACCTCCCAAGCCGAGGAGGCCTTGCCAGGTACTGAGAAATGCGCGCCTCATGAGGCAGAAGCTACTTCAAGCGCGTCAAGCTGTAGGATAAAAAGTAAGTCTAGAGGGGGGTCATTAGACTACTTGACCAAATAAAAACCTAGTCTTTTCCCAATTTTAAATCTTGGCAGATTTTAGCAACTTTGGACAAGTCAAGCAATCTTAACACAATTCAAGCAAGCATGCAAAGAGTATATGAGCAGCGGAAAGTAAAGCATGCAACTTGCAAGATCAGAAGGGAAGGGTTTGCAGGATTCAAACGCAATAGGAGACACAGATGTTTTTGTCGTGGTTCCGATAGGTGGTGCTATCGTACATCCACGTTGATGGAGACTTCAACCCACGAAGGGTAACGGTTGTGCGAGTCCACTGAGGGCCCCACCCATGAAGGGTCCACGAAGAAGCAACCTTGTCTATCCCACCATGGCTGTCGCCCACGAAGGACTTGCCTCACCAGCGGTAGATCTTCACAAAGTAGGCGATCTCCTTGCCCTTACAAACTCCTTGGTTCAACTCCACAATCTTGTGACACCTAGCCAATCTAGGAGACACCACTCTCCAGGAAGTAACAAATTGTGTGTTGATGATGAACTCCTTGCTCTTGTGCTTCAAATGATAGTCTCCCCAACACTCAACTCTCTCTCGCAGGCTATGGATTTGGTGGAAAGAAGATTTGAGTGGAAAGTAACTTGGGGAAGGCTAGAGATCAAGATTCATATGGTAGGAATGGAATATCTTGGCCTCAACACAAGTGTAGGTGGTTCTCTCTGAGAAAATGCAAGTTGGAAGTGTAGGTTCGTTCTGATGGCTCATTGTACGAATGAAGAGGAGGTGGAGGGGCATATATAGCCTCCACACAAAATCTAATCGTTACACACAACTTGCCAAACTCGGTGGGACCGAATTGATAAACTCGGTCGGACCGATTCAACAAATCTAGTGACCGTTAGGATTTTCTTTGGGGACCGACACGCAACTCGGTAGGACCGATATGGTTAGGGTTAGGGCATAACGTAATCTTGGTGAGACCGATTACACAAACTCGGTGAGACCGATTTTGGTAATAAGCTAACCAGAGAGTTGGTCAGGTAAACTCGGTGGGACCGATTCGCTCATCTCGGTGAGAGCGAAATGTTACGAAGGGGAAACAGAGAGTTTACATTGCAATCTCGGTGGGACCGATCGCTCATCTCGTTGGGACCGAAACGTTACGAAGGGAAACAGAGAGATTACAATCCCATCTCGGTGAGACCGATTTGCCTAGGGTTTGTGGCAGTGGCTATGACATCTGAACTCGGTGGCGTCGGATAGAAAGAATCGGTGGGGCCGAGTTTGACTTTTGGTTTAGGTCATATGTGAATGTGAGAAAGTAGTTGAGGGCTTTGGAGCATATCACTAAGCATTTTGAGCAAGAGCCTCATTAAGCAACACCTCATCCCTCCTTGATAGTATTGGCTTTTCCTATAGACTCAATGTGATCTTGGATCACTAAAATAGAAAATGTAGAGTCTTGAGCTTTGAGCTTGAGCCAATCCTTTTGTCCTTAGCATTTTGAGGGGTCCACTTTTCTCATCCATGCCATGCCAATCATTGAGCTTTCCTGAAATATTAATCTTGAAGTAGTATTAGCTCAATGAGCTATATGTTGTTAGGGATTACCAAAACCACCTAGGGATAGTGGCACTTTCAATCTCCCCCTTTTTGGTAATTGATGACAACATATAGATCAAAGCTTCGACAAATGATAATAGGAGTGAAAAACATTGTCGCTTTGAGAAGTATGTGAAAAGCAAGAGCTCCCCCTAAATTTGTGCATAGTTTAAGATTTGCTTTGGACTGCAAATGCACAATGAGTTAGGATCATGGGTTACTCTTCCATGTCACATACATCTTGGTGGAGCACTCAAAATTATAATAATTAAATACATGCACTCATCACCAAGCAAAGTGAATGATCATATGGGATATAAAAGGATAATGTCATCCAACAAGCATTAAGGTAGCATATGATCAAACACATGATCATCCAAGTATCACACACAAGCATAAAGTATCTCAAACAAGCAAATAACAAAGTTCAACCACCAAAAACAAGAGAGAACAAAGAGCAACACTCTCTCTCGAAGCCTATGATCTATACATTTTCTCCCCCTTTGGCAACAAGTTACCAAAAAGTTCATAAAAAATGCATAGTGCTAGATCGACTCTCAGGCTTGGTCTTCAGGTGGTGGTGTAGATAGAACTCCAAGGATAAAGGCGTCAGTCGATGTAGATGGAGCTAGAGGAGTGGGTGCTGGAGCTGGTGGCACTGAAGCTGTAGCTGGTGCAGATGTAGTTGCTCCGTGTCTCAGAGTGGCATTGCAGCAGATCTCGACCTCCGGGCACTCTAGCAAAAGCATCGCTGGTAGACTTGCCCTTCTTCTCCTGCACTTCATCCTGAAGTTGCTCAACAACTGGCTGTATCTCGGTGACCTTCACATCTAAGTCATAGAACTTCAGCTCCATGATCCTCTCCAAGCTCTCCGGTTTTGAGTCGGGGTGGCGGTCCCTTCTCAATCCTCAGAGTGGAGGCAATCAAGTAGCCAAGCTGATCTTGCTTGCCCTTCAGAAGATACTGAGATGCCTCATCCATGGTTGGCATCTTTGCAGCCTTTTCAGTCCTTGCCTTCTCCCTCTTTGCTTGAGCTTGCACAGAAGTTGGTTCGTTTTCATCCATCACCACAGTGTTGTCCTCAAAGTCTGGGTAGATGGGCAGGTGCTCCTTGTCCAACAGATATGTGCCAGTGCCCATCTTGGAGTTGATTAGCTCCTGGATCTGTGGGGCATACCCACAACTTCTCTTCTGATCTGCAGCTGTTCTCTTTATAGTTTCCACAATTAGGCTCATGACTTTGAACTTCAGTGGGACATCAAATATGTGCAGCAAGTTGATGGAGTGTCCTCTGATCATTCTGTGATCTCCTGATTTTAGCAATAAAGTGTGCCTGAGGATCTAGTTGATTATAGGCAGGCCTGACATCAAGTGTTTCACAGAACCAAACTGGTGAGTCTCAAGATCTGCATCAGGAATCTCCTTGTACATGCTAGCCATTGAGTTGTGATCCTTCTTCTTCTTGGCATAGACATCCAAGTCATCTTCATTCTCCTCAGGAGCATTGATCAATTTTGCCCATTCTTCAACTGTTGACTGGTACCTAGTACCTTCAGACATCTAGATAATATTTCCATCAGGGTAGAAATGAGCTGTGGAGTAGAACTGCATAATAAGCTCATCGTTCCACTTTGTGAGCTTCTTCCCAACAAAGTCCTCTACTCCACAAGACTTGAAACTGTCATAGACTCCATGATAGTGTTCTTCATTTTCCTTGATGTACTCCCAGTCCACCCATCTCATATCACAGACTATTGGCTTCTTGTCAAGCAACACTGTCTCATAGAAGCCCTGTTGTTCCTTTGTATGGAACATGTAGTCCACAACAGTTCTTCTCCTAGTGGCATATGGATCAGACTCTCTCCATAGCCTTAATCCTAAAACTTTCCTGATTTCATGTTCTCAGCTATTGGATGAGCATCATTGTGATCTGGAATTTTTGGTTTCAAATTTCTCAAGACATGTGACTCATCATCTTCTTCTTCTACATCAGCTTCAAGCACTGGGGCCTTGTTCTTCTCTACAGCTGGAATATTCCTTGTACTCCTCTTGGGTGTAGTTTTGGGTTTTGGAGCTGGAGCAGTAGTCTTGGGAGCAGCTTTGGGCTTAGATGGAGCAGCCCCTGATTTGATAGCATCTCCCATAAGCTTCTGAGCTTTGGGTCTTTGGTCAAAGATCCTCTTCCTCTTCCTCTTCAGAGTCTCTCATCATAGAGGGCTTGCCAAGAACTCTGGCAGTGGTCTTCTTGACCCTTTCTTTCCTCTTCTTGCCATCTCCAGTTTCCTTGGGTTCAAGAGTGAACTCCATTGTTTCTCCTGTGGCAACTTTCCTTGCCTTTGACATGGCCTGTCTTCTAGCTGGCATCTTAGTCTTCAGACCTGGCTTAGTTGCAGCAGCTGTGCCATATTCCTTCTTCAGAACTTTCTTCTTTGAGGTGGCCTCTTCCTCAACAGCCACATAGTCCTCATCCTCACAATCTGAGGTTCTCTTCTTTCTAGCCCCGGTGGCTGCCTTAGGCAAGTTGCTGGGTGTACCCCTGCTGCCTTCATCATAACTGCTAGAGGGACTAGTGCCCTCACTCATGTGAACTTGCTCCTCAGACTTGTTCTGACTGTCACTCTGATCTGACATAATGCAAACACTGACAAATTTGACCTGTGAATAGATTATAGATGAGATAGATTGGATGAGCATCACAAAGTGCAGAGGTTTTTGCAAAAGGATGAGTCAAAAACTTAGTTTAGTTTTCCACAGAAAGCATTTTGGATCTACCGATTTGAAATCTCGGTGATACCGAAGCAACTTTTGGAACCTAAACTAGTGAACTCGGTAAGACCGAGTCATAGTTCGGTGGCACCGAGACTGTTAGGGTTTCACAAAGAATTGAACTCGGTCACACCGATTTGCAATTCTCGGTCAGACCGAGAATCACATGTGCAATGGCCTTAGCCAAATCGGTGGAACCGATTTCAACAACTCGGTTGGTCCGAGATGATTTCGGCGGAAATCTAACCCTAAATTTTCAATCCACAACTATACTACAGAGTGATTTCGCTGGAAAGAGTGATCTCAATCGTGGCAAGATACATGGCAAAACAATGTGCTAGGAATCTGAGTAATATATATATATATAGCCTGACCCTGTCGGTGTGACCGAGTGGAACAACTCGGTGGCACCGAGATGCATAACTGCAAGCAGTTACTGCAACTCGGTGTGACCGAAAAGTTCAAATCGGTTGCATCGAGATTGAAAACCTAGATCGACTTAGTGATCTCGGTATGACCGAAATGGATGAATCGGTCAGACCAAAATGCACAAAGAAGTTTTGGAAGTTTAAGTCTATGAAGAATCGGGGACTCCGAGTGCTCCTCACACAGAGTGGTTCGAATCTAACTTGATCAAACTTTGTGATGTAGTATGAATAGAGTTTGAGACGAGAAAAGCATAGATAGCTAGAGAAGGTTCTTAGGCATTCTTGTCCATCCACTTGGCAAAAGGAAAAAGAAACCAAGCAATCAAAACAACAAGTGGGTGTCCTCGAATGAGTAAATTATTCAACCAACATGCTCACACAATAAAATGGCAAATGAAATATGTGGCAAAGCATGCACAACCAATTCTAGCATCTATCAAGCAATTGGAAATGACTAGGTCATCTATATATGAGTATATTGACTTAGGAGTCAAATGAGAACATTTGATCATAGGTCATACTCATCGTTTAAGCACAGGTGGGGTTACCACTTTTACATAAGGCGTTGTTGTGTTCACATCATTAGAGTTGCTTTAGCTCAATTCTTAGAGTAAAGCTCCCCTAGATGTGAGATCCCCTAAGAGGGATGAACTAACCTTGGGTTTTGTCGATGATGACTTCATGTAGATGTTGAAGATGTGGATGCTCAATGTTGATGTAGATCATTTGGAGCAATCCTTTGGAGTGAGTTGCACTTTCAATACCTACACGGGTTAGTCCCACAAGGAACAAACAAGGATATCCATAGACATAGAGTGATGCACACACAAGATGATGTCTATGAGAGCATTAGGTTACCTTGTCCCTTGTCTTACCAACAAGAGGGTTTGTGACTCCTTGAACTAGTGCAAGATGTGGAAGTTGATTGCACTTGTTATTGCCAAAATGATAAGAGTGAAGTATGTTGGCGGAGTCACCCTCAAGAACTCTCTAGTTCTTCTTATTCTGGATCCACACCATCTTGATGGGAATCCTCGGAGTTGTAGTTGTACTTGATGAAGTGGAACTTGATGTAGTCTTGGGAACCCACTTGACCAAGGCCTTAGGAGCTTCTTCAAATACATCAATTTCCTCTTGAAGCTTATCCTTGCCTTTTGCTTGTGGTCTTGTGGTGGAAGATCATCTTGAGCTTGTGTCCCTTTGAAAGAAGTAGGATCATACTTCTCTTGTTGAGGAACAAACTTCGTCTTGGGGTATTGATCTTCTTCCCACACAACTCCATTGGCATTGAACTTTCGTTCAAAACCAACACCTTGGTTCTTCAGGTGCCTTCCTTGCTTGCATACAATTTCCTTGAATTGCTTACTCCCGGCAAGGCTCTTGTAAACACCTTTCTCTATAATTCCCTTCAATAAGCTATTTTCTTGCTCAAGTGCAACTTGGCTAAGAGAATCATTAGTGGAATCAAGAGAACTACTAGAAGTAACAACATTGGATTTAGCATGATTGTTGTTACCACTAGAGGAAGAATCTTTCTTGTTCTTGTTACTAGACTTGACTTGAGGCATGTAAGTGGATAAGAGTAAATGCTTGGCAATGTAAGAAGAACTTTTCTTGCGAAGATCATCATTGATTGCCTTTAAGAACTCATGCTCTTGCTCAAGGTTGAGCCTTTCAAAACGTAATTTCTCATGAGTCCTTAAAAGTTCTCGATGATCTCCTTAATGAGGTAACTTAAGAGTGTTTAGTTCTTTAGTTAGAGACTTAATCTTCTCCTTATCATTGTCATTCATTTTATCTTGATTAGCATGACTAATTGACGTTTCATCATAGTATTCATCACTAGAGTTGTCAACAAGTAAATCATCATCACCTAACAAGTCATCTTCATCACTATTGAAATCAACATACCCGGGATGTGTTACCTTTGGACCTTCGGCAATGAAGCATCTTCCAATTCCTTCATTTGGTGAGTCAAATATGTCGTAGGAGTTGGTTGACACAAGTGCTAGACCGGCAACACCTTCATCTTGAGTATATTCGAAGTCGGAGTGATAGCTTCTCTTGGAGTGATTGTTGGAGTCGGAGCCGGATACCCATTCACCAACATGAGCTTGATGTCTTCGTTTTGTGTAGCTCCTTGATGACTTGTCCTTCCTTTCCGAATCCTTGCTTCTCCGGGATGTTCTTCGTTCATCACGATCATCTCTACTCCTTCTCTCTCTTGATGGTGATTCTTCTCTTCTACTCCTTCTTTTGGGAGAATCTTCTCTTCTTTTGTAGGGTGTCGTACACTCATTGGAATAGTGTCCGGGTCTTCCACAATTGTAGTAGTTTCGCTCTTGACTAGAAGATCTTTTATTGCTGTAGGACCTTGACTTGGAACTTCTCTCTTTGATTCTACTCTTGTAGAACTTGTTGAAGTTCTTCACCATTAGGCTCAATTCTTCATTGAAGGTTTGTTTCTCACTTGATGATGTGGGAGCTTCACATGAGGCTTTGTAAGCACCACTTGACTTGTTATGGAGCTCCTCCTTATCCTTGAGTGACATCTCATGAGCAACAATTCTTCCAATGACTTCCGTTGGCTTGAGATCTTTGTAATTGGGCATCATTTGGATCAATGTGCATACGGTATCATATTTTCCGTCCAAAGCTCTTAGGATCTTCTTGATGATGAATTTGTCGGTCATCTCTTCACTTCCTAAGACGGCAATCTCATTTGTGATGAGAGCAAGCCTAGAGTACATTTCAGCGACACCTTCACCATCCTTCATTTTGAACTTGTCAAGATGACTTTGAAGCACATCCAATTTGGATTCCTTGACGGAGTCGGTACCTTCGTGCATATCAATCAAAGTATCCCAAATTACCTTTGCATTCTCAAGACGGCTGATTTTGTTGAATTCTTCGGGGCACAATCCGTTGAAGAGGATATCACAAGCTTGAGCATTGTATTGCAGCATCTTCAACTCTTCCGCGGCAGCTTCACAGTTCGGTTCTCTCCCATCAAAGAATTCACCTTGCAAGCCAATACACATGATAGCCCAAACGGTGGGGTTATGTCCAAGAATATGCATTTTCATCTTATGCTTCCAACTAGAAAAATTAGTACCATCAAAGTAAGGACCTCTATGGTGGTAATTTCCCTCGCTAGACGCCATACTCTCCTAGGTTGTGAAACTAAGGCTATGACTACCAAAAGCTATGGAAATCAAAGCAAATGGAGACCAAAGCTCTGATACCACTTGTAGGATCGAAAGTAAGTCTAGAGGGGGGGTGATTAGACTACTTGACCAAATAAAAACCTAGCCTTTTCCCAATTTTAGTTCTTGGCAGATTTTAGCAACTTTGGACAAGTCAAGCAATATTAACACAATTCAAGAAAGCATGCAAAGAGTATATGAGCAGCGGAAAGTAAAGCATGCAACTTGCAAGAATGTAAAGGGAAGGGTTTGAAGGATTCAAATGCAATAGGAGACACGGATGTTTTTGTCATGGTTCCGATAGGTGGTGCTATTGTACATCCATGTTGATGGAGACTTCAACCCACGAAGGGTAACGGGTTCTTGTGAGTCCACGGAGGGCTCCACCCACGAAGGGTCCACGAAGAAGCAACCTTGTCTATCCCACCATGGCCGTCGCCCACGAAGGACCTGCCTCACTAGTGATAGATCTTCACAAAGTAGGCGATCTCCTTGCCCTTACAAACTCCTTGGTTCAACTCCACAATCTTGTCGGAGGCTCCCAAGTGACACTTAGCCAATCTAGGAGACACCACTCTCCAAGAAGTAACAAATGGTGTGTTGATGATGAACTCCTTGCTCTTGTGCTTCAAATGATAGTCTCCCCAACACTCAACTCTCTCTCACAGGATATGGATTTGGTGGAAAGAAGATTTCAGTGGAAAGCAACTTGGGGAAGGCTAGAGATCAAGATTCATATGGTACGAATGGAATATCTTGGCCTCAACACAAGTGTAGGTGGTTCTCTCTCAGAAAATGCAAGTTGGAAGTGTAGGTTCGTTCTGATGGCTCATTGTACGAATGAAGAGGAGGTGGAGTGGTATATATAGCCTCCACACAAATCTAATCATTACAAACAACTTGCCAAACTCGGTGGGACCGAATTGATAAACTCGGTCGGACCGATTCAGCAAATCTAGTGACCGTTAGGATTTTCGGTGGGACCGACACGCAACTCGGTAGGACCTTTATGGTTAGGGTTAGGGCATAACGTAATCTTGGTGAGACCGATTACACAAACTCGGTGAGACCGATTTTGGTAATAAGCTAACCAGAGAGTTGGTCAGGTAAACTCGGTGGGACCGATTCGCTCATCTCGGTGAGAGCAAAATGTTACGAAGAGGAAACAGAGAGTTTACATTGCAATCTCGGTGGGACCGATCACTCATCTCGTTGGGACCGAAACGTTACGAAGGGAAACAGAGAGATTACAATCCCATCTCGGTGAGACCGATTTGCCTAGGGTTTGTGGCAGTGGCTATGACATCTGAACTCGGTGGCGTCGGATAGAAAGAATCGGTGGGGCCGAGTTTGACTTTTGGTTTAGGTCATATGTGGATGTGAGAAAGTAGTTGAGGGCTTTGGAGCATATCACTAAGCATTTTGAGCAAGAGCCTCATTAAGCAACACCTCATCCCTCCTTGATAGTATTGGCTTTTCCTATAGACTCGATGTGATCTTGGATCACTAAAATAGAAAATGTAGAGTCTTGAGCTTTGAGCTTGAGCCAATCCTTTTGTCCTTGGCATTTTGAGGGGTCCACTTTTCTCATCCATGCCATGCCAATCATTGAGCTTTCCTAAAATATTAATCTTGAAGTAGTATTAGCTCAATGAGCTATATGTTGTTAGGGATTACCAAAACCACCTAGGGATAGTTGCACTTTCACAAGCTAAGTTATTTCTACGTGCCTATGTAAAACATTGATACTGCGACACAACACAGGAACGATAAACATAGCATAACAACTTGGAAATCATACTTTGTTGCACGCCCCTGCGGGGCCCCATACTCGTCTCTCTCTTAATGCAGGAAGAAAAGGAAGAACAAAACAAAAGCGGCGCATGCCCCTGCAGCAGATCGCGAGGATGGACCCATGGCGCTATCCTGAGCTCAGCAGGACCCTTCCTCGCGCTTCACTGGGGCGGGGCGGTGAGACGACCCCCTGCCACCTTCGAAGCGAGCGCGGCGGCTGGTCGTAGCCGCCGTTGCTGGAGCTGTCGTTGGAGGGAGAATCATCGTAGCTGGGCGCGAGATCATCCTCACCCTCGTCTCGACTGTCGCCAAGGCCGAGCACCTCGTCGCGGTCATTGTCCTCGGGGCAGCACCCGACGCAGCGGCCATCTTCTCCGAACACCCTCATGTAGAGGGTCGCGTTGCCGTCATAAAGTGGAGGGTGCACCGCCTGCCCAGGCCGCGCGCGCAGGAAAACGTCTGCCAGCCGCGGGCTAGAGCCACGTCTCCAGCGATGGAGACCTCGACCGTTACCCACGAAGCTTTGCTGCAGCGGCCGTCCGCCTGCAGCCGTCTGGACCTGTGGCTGGCTGCTCGCCGGTGAAGGAGTGCGGGAGCTGAAGCCAGGTGCCGGCCGGATTCTCCAACCACACGACGAACTCCAGCAGCACCTCCGCTGAGTGGAAGCACGTCCGGGGGGTCTGTGCAACCATGGCGCGCCTCCCTTCATCAACGGGGCTGCCACGACCTGGGCGAGTCCCACCGCGAGAAGAGGCACCGCCACGGCCACGAGGGGCCGCAGCAGGGGTCGCTGCGTGCTTACTGGGACGGCCGCGCCCACGCTTGGGCGGCGGAGAGCCGGGCCCCTCTTGGCGGGCCTTCCCCTTCTCCGCGGCCGAGAACCTCTTCGTAGGCGCCATGGGGGTCGCTACTGGCAATGAAGCAAGGAAGAAGAAGCGAATGGACCATGAAGAGATGAGCAACGGGGGCTCCGCCCCCCCCCCCCCTCATTTATAGCAGGAGAAGGCCAACCGGCGATCCCCACGATCATAGGTAATGATGATTTTTCCTTGCATGTAGCAGGGACTCGTCAAGTCGGGCAGTTGCCGAGGCAGCATGGGGAAGCGGAGACGCCCATGTCCAATCAATCGCTACGCGTTGACCAAGGCCGCAGACTGTTGGGGCTCGCGGCGCTCCACACTTTCCCTTTGGCTTCGCCTCGAAGCCAAGTCCAAGCGCGCCTTGGGCCCGGGGGCTACTGTCGGCGTCCTGGGAATGGGGGTCCCCAGACTACCGTGCCTGCAGCCCACGATGTGGCTCCACCAGCCGCCCTGTACATCCCATCTTCACCAACAAACACTCAAGACCCTCACGAGGGGCCAAGCATCGCGAGGCGGAGGACACAAGACCTCCTCGGGAGCGGCCCCACCAGGCTGGCTCGCGAGGGGCGGAGAGATCAAGGCAAGGGACACCTCGCGAGGTTCCTATGACGCAAGCCATGACGACTGGAGCCAGGCGGGCGCCAGCGCGCGCAGTGTCCTCGTTTCCTCTTTGGTGCTAAAGGGGCCAACGTAGGCGAGGAGTCCCGAGGCATCACGCAAAGGTTTCCATATTGGTGCAAGGAGACCAAGACCAGCAGGACGGCAAGACGAAGCTTACCGTGGAGCCCAAGGCGGCGTCACCACCAGAGCCTTTGGCAGGCGAAGACCACCTTAGTTAGGATAACTTGTACTAGTTGTCTCCCTTCGAATTTGGCCATTGTTGGATCCTTTCCCGCTCAATATTTAGGGAGAGGACCGGGGCCTCTATAAATTGGACTAGCCACCACCATAGGAGGCAACTCATCTTGGACTGGATCCATTCCATCCTCACACTCACCAAGCACAAGAACACCTCCCCTCAGTAGGCTGTTCTTCCCTTGTAACTGTTCATCCTCAGCCCAAGAGGCAATCAACCACACCACACTGGAGTAGGGTATTACACCACAACGGTGGCCCGAACCAGTATAAATCTCGTGTTTCTTGTCTTGCGGGTTCATTGAGCTAGGCTTTGAAATCGCGGTGAGGCTGAGGGCATGATTAGGTAGGGGGAGATCTTCGTGCGCACCCCAATGTTTGAACCTCGAGGGTTTTGCCAGAACCCGAAATCCGACAAGCACAACTTAGTCGACTCAAGAGGAAAAACTATTCAGCAAAAATTGAAACACCCAGTGGGTGTACAGATGCAAAGTGCAGACTGACAAATAGATTCATAGTGAAAGCTTTCAGGTAGCATATCCTAACAGAATAAGCGTCAAGCTAGGAGATCAGTCGGAAATAAGCTAACCTGGACGTTGGTCTGGAGTGCTGAGCTGGCGTCATAAGCAGCTTGACTAGCCTCGCGAACCACTTTCATCTGCTCCATCATGATGCCTGCCTCGCTATAGCTTCCTTGGCAGTTGTAACATCCCAAATTTTCAATTTGGAATGTTATACACTAGATCATCATTGCATATCATATTTTGTTTGCTTTTGGTTTTGATCCTAGAAATTCTACGCAACTCAAGGACCCACAGAGAGAGTTGGAGATTTCGTTATTTTCATATTTGAGTTTTCTCAAATTTTGAGAATATGATCATTTGATTTTAATTATTTTATCTTCAATTATTTCTATTACAAAAAATATGAGAGAGGGAATAAAATGACTTTCCCAAAATAAAGAAATATTGAGGATTTAATAATAAAATCAAATAAGATTTCATTTCGGGGTTTTTCGCTATTTTATTTGAATTTAGGAAAAAATATGTGTTTTTCAAAATTGCATTTAGGCCCCAAATAAATGTCCACTTTGTTCGGCTTGATATCAGAAGTCGGGGAAAATTTATTTCGGTATTTTTGCAGTCCGTTTAGTATTTCTTTTGTTAGTTTTTCTGCGCGGACTTATTTTTTTTTAAGTCCGAACCGACCTTGGGCCGTAACCGGCCAGGACTCCGCCTGGCCGGGGCTTTATAAGCCGCCGCCCGGGGCCCTGAGCCAGCCCACCAGCCAGCCGCCCCCAAACCCTAGCCGCCCGCCCGCCTCGTTTCGCGCCGCCCGCCTCCCGCCGCCTCGCCCGCCCGCCCGCTCGCCGGAGCCGCCCCGCCTCCTCGCCGGACCCGCCGCCCGAGGTAGCCGCATTCGCCTGCGGTTTTCCTCAGAAAACCGCCCGGTTTTTTATTTAACCGCGGTTTTTTTTAAGTTTCGTTTTTTTATAGATCGGTTTTTTTCCGGTTTATTTATTTAGTGAGCGTTCACTCGTTCGTTCGTTTTAACGAACGTGTTCATCGTTTAGATCCAGATAATGAACGTTCATTCATTAATCTCTTCGTCGTTTTTCTTTTTCTCAACTTAAGAACTCCGGATTTTCCGCGATTATTTCTGATCACGATTTTTGATCCGATTTTCGTTTTAGTATAAATTCTCGCTCGTTTATCGGAATCAGGCGATTCAAGCGCCTAGAGTTTCGTCTCGAAACCCTCTTTCCGTTTAACCAAATTAAACAAGTTTTTGCTTCTGTAAAATTTGACTTAAGTCCAGATTAGTAAAACGAAGTTGTTTTCTTTCGCCGTTTGACTTTCGTTGCTTCGTTTGATTTGATTCTTTTTGCAAACCGAAGTTCTTAAGTTGAACTTTCTGGTTAGATCTCTTATTTAAGTTTTACCTGTGCATTAGATGAGTACTTATTGTATGCTTGTTTGTTTGTTTGCGATAGAGTACCCGGAGTGTGCCGCATGTTACTTCGAATCTCTAGGTTTCGCGGATCATCAACAAGGCAAGTACCACTTTGATCATACCTTTCTACTACCCAGTTTTTATTGCAATAGATCAATCCTAAAACATTGCATGATTAGGATCTAATTAAATTGTGGGATGGGAAGTAGATGAGGTAGTACCTATTACCTGTTTTACTATTAAACCTTTGGGAGTTACTTCTACGTTTGCTTCTTATGCCATGCTATGCTAGTAGACGTGGATTGGGTGAGTGATATCCATGATGTATGTGAGATTGTTAATAAATGGTTTATCTAAGGTGGCAACTTAAACACACATCTGGGTGGATTGAGGTACTGGGTATTCCAGGATTGCCTGTTTCTTTTGGACCGCCACCCAGGCTCAAAGGGATCATGAGACTATTCATACTAGAAAGTTCCGTGTGCAGCCACAAGCTACTATGGGCTCTAGCATAGTTGACTAAGTCGTGCGAACTCTTATAGTGGTAGACTAGCTGATGTAGGGGATGTAGGTTGGTACGGTCTACCCGATCGTAAGGTGCTAGCGCTCGAAAGACTATGTCTCGGTCATCCGCTTTCTCAAACACCATGTAGTGCGAGAAATCCAACAGAGGAGATCGAGTCTTGTGGGGAAAAGTGCAAACCTATGCAGAGTGTACAAACTAATCATGGTTAGCCGTGTCCCCGGTTATGGACGTTTTGAGTATCTAGTACTTGGATTATCATGTGAATCTCATCATGTTACTTTAATTAATTTTGTTGGGTTTAATGATGATGCTTAATTGGGATTGAGGATGCTGTCAACCATTCTCAATGTTTAACAACCACCATGATAGTTAAATAAAATTTATTCATTTGCGAGGGAAAAAATGGCTTTACGCAAAGCTGTAACCATAGAGCTTTCCACCAGCCATATATGCATGTAGTATAGCTTATTCTTTCATTACTCTCTATGTGTTACATTGCCAGCATATTCCATGTGCTGACCCGTTTTCGGGCTGCAATGTTTCATGTTGCAGACTTTTCACACGACGAGTAAGGTGCCTTTAGGTCGTGGTTCTATACTCAGTGATGCCGTTGGAGTTGATGGACTCACTTATCTCCCAAGCCTTCCGCTATTATCGTTTTTAGATGGCCTTAAGCCATTTTTATTGTAATAAGTTCTCTCTTGAGACATTCGATGTAATAAGTGTGTGATTGCTACTCTGTTATAAATCCTTCAAGTCTTGTGTTGTGTCAAGACATTCTTGATCCAGGATGACACCGAGCACGTAGATCGACCGCTTGAGGTCTGGTCGCCACAAGATGGTATCAGAGAACACGCTGACTGTAGGACACGACCACTAAGCTAAAGCCCGAGATCACTACTCTCTTTTCATTTCTGACTCCTCATCTTTTCTACTCTTTTAGGATGACGGAAGCGGGGATCAAGTTCACGCAGCCGGATGAAGATACACCCTTTGGACGACACCTGAAGGAAGTCACTAAGTACCTGAACATCGGAATACCAAGCTTCACCGGGACCTACAACGCCACTTTACCCGAAGAGGAGCGTTGGAAGATTCAAGCTCAAGTTCCAGGAAGAACGTTCAAGGCCAGCCACGGAGCCCATAGAATGTACTTTTAATGCACCAACCTGAGTCTGGAAAGAGCATGGCAGCTCACATCACCATGGGACGCATTGGATAAGTCCACCAAGATGACCTCAAGGATACTATCTACCAGATTTGTGGGCGCCGAGATGAACAATGGGAGATAGTTAGCACCAAGAAGGATAGATCCATTGCAACCTTCATCCAGGAGTTAAACCAGCACATTCGACGCCAAGAGAACAGATGTGAGCAGACATTAAGGAGTTGAAGAAAGCAAAGGCTAGAATTATCAAGCTAGAAGGAGAACTGAAGGCCACTCGCAAGGATTACATGGAGGAGATCGTCGCTCTAGTGAGACAAAACGGCGACCTTAAGGAGAAGATTGAAGAACTCATGGGAATTCAGCACCGGAGGAGAAGATGACGATTGCACTTGTCCGCATAACTACATCATCATCGACGACACCGATTCCGATCCTAGTGATGATGACTTCAAGACGGGCCGGAGGCAGATATCATGGAGTCTTCATCGAACAATTATTCTAGTAGACCACCATAACAAGAGTAGTGTTCCACCATGTACATAGCATAGTCCAAGCACTTTTACGATAGTTCTAGACCGATTGTATGCCTTGTTTGATTGAATGAAGTGATTTTGTGTGCATTTGCCTCATGTGCATTTTGGTAGTGTTTTCTTTAGACCTCATTCTATTCTTAATTCTCACCTTTTCTAAACCCTCAGATGCCTCCAAGACGTGACAATGGATTTGCTTTCCCACCGGAGCTCACTCAATTGATCCAACAGCAGAATGCTTTGATGCAGTTGCTAGTCCGTAACTGCAACTGTGGAACAACAACAACAACCCACCACCGCCACCACCTGTTGATCACTTAACCCGTTTTCTTAGGCTGAATCCGCCGGTGTTCTCTAGTAGCACCGAGCCGATAGTGGCAGATGATTGGCTCCGTAAGACAGGGAGGGAGTTGACCACTGTAGGATGTACAGATGGGGAAAAGGTGAAATTTGCCGCTCATCAGCTTGAAGGACCCGCAGCCGCATGGTGGGAGAATTTCACAGCCACTTACCCTGTGGATACTGTCACATGGGATCGGGCCGCAAGCTTTCCTCACTGCCCATGTTTCAGCAGGAGCTATGGCCATGAAGAAGCGTGAGTTTCGCAACTTGTGCCAAGGAGGACTGGACAACACAAGATGTGGATGACTTTAGTAAGCTAGCACGTTATGCCCCAGATGACGTTGCTACGGATGCAACTAAGCAGGAGAAGTTTCTGGAAGGACTGAATGACGAGCTGAGCATGCAGTTGATGGTAGCAAGCTTCAAAAACTACCAGGAGTTGGTAGATCGTGCTCTTATGATTGAAGGGAAGCAGCAGGAAATTGAAAACCACAGGAGGAAGTATGGACAGGGGAAGTACAATTCTGGAGCTCAGCAGAAACCCCGTCTTACCCCTAAACCGGGAGTTCATTTTCAGCATACCCATGGAGGAGGTAGCTCGCACAACCATAATGGCCCCAAGAATGGGAATGGGAATGGAGGAAGCAACGGCGAGAACCGCACCACCCCATCAACCCCAGCCAAGAGAGACCTAAGCCAAGTCATCTGTTTTAAGTGTCATAAGACCGGACATTATGCCAATGAAAGTCCTGAAGGCCAGAATGGCAATGGAAGCTCTGGGAAGAAGCCGAACCCTTTCAACAGGGGACAGGTGAACCATGTTAACGTGGAGGAGGTTGAAGCTCAACCTGATGCAGTAATAGGTAAGTTTTTGGTTAAGTCATTTACTGCACTCGTTCTTTTTGATACTGGTGCATCGCATTCATACATCTCAAGGGGATTTGTGGATAAGTATAACCTACCAACCCAAGCCCTTAGGTCACCCATGTTAGTAACCTCGCCTGGAGCAGAGTATATGGCTAGTCGATGGTGTGATCGATTACCGTTAAGGATTGGTAACTATGTGTTTCCCTCGGACCTAATAGTATTGGAATCTCAAGGATTGGATGTGATACTAGGCATGGATTGGTTATCAAAGTATGAAGGGAACATTGAATGCGCTAGTAAGACAATCTTGCTTACGACGCCTTTAAGGAAGAAGGATCAAGTATGTATCACGGCATGTGCCGAAAAGGACTCAAGTAAATTCCTTATCGAGTTGTGCGGAGGAAGTACCAAGAGTAAACGATTTTCCGGATGTATTTCCGTAAGAGTTGCTGTGCATGCCACCGGATAGAGACATCGAGTTTTGATTGAGCTTTTGCGAGCACAGGACCAATATCTAAGAGACCATACAGGATGCCCGCAAAAGATTTGGAGGAGATTAAGAAGCAAATTAAGGAGTTATTGGATAAAGGGTATATTCGCCCAAGTTTTTCGCCTTGGGGATCGCCAATACTTCTAGTGGAGAAGAAGGATGGACCATTAAGGATGGTTGTTGATTATCGTGGATTGAACGAAGTAACAATCAAGAACAAATACCCACTACCAATGATCAATGATCTGTTTGATCGATTGCAAGGGGCTAAAGTGTTTTCCAAGATCGATTTGCGATCAGGGTACCATCGATTGAAGAGTCGAGAGCAGGACATACCTAAGACGGCTTTTACCACTAGGTATGGGCTGTATGAGTATACCGTTATGTCATTTGGTCTGACTAACGCACCTGCCTATTTTATGAACATGATGAACAAAGTGTTTATGGAGTTTTTGGATAAGTTCATCGTAGTGTTCATTGATGATATTCTGGTTTACTCAAAGGATGAAGAGGAGCATAAAGAACATTTGCGATTGGTACTTGAGAAGCTCAGAGAACATCAGTTGTATGCCAAGTTCAGCAAATGTGAGTTTTGGTTGAAGGAAGTGGGATTCCTCGGACATGTTATATCCGGAGAAGGAATAGCAGTTGATCCCACAAAGGTTATCACTATAACAAATTGGGAAGCACCAACAACAGTTGGAGAGATCCGGAGTTTCCTTGGACTCACAGGATACTACCGGAGATTTATTGAGAACTTCTCAAGGATTGCAAAGCCTATGACGGAGTTGTTGAAGAAGGATACCAAGTTCATATGGACTGAGGAGTGTGAGGCTGGTTTCCAGGAGTTTAAGAAACGTTTGGTTACCTCACCAGTGTTGATTTTGCCAGATCAGAACAAGGATTATGAGGTGTATTGCGGCGCTTCACGTCGAGGACTTGGAGCCGTGCTTATGCAAGAGGGAAGAGTTGTTTCGTATGCTTCACGAAAACTGAAAGCTCACGAATTGAATTATGCCACTCATGATTTGGAGTTAGCAGCCGTAGTGCATGCATTGAAAACATGGAGACATTTCCTCATTGGAAACCATTGTGAGGTGTACACGGATCACAAGAGTTTGAAGTACATTTTCACTCAGAAGGAGTTAAACCTCAGACAAAGGAGATGGTTGGAACTCATCAAGGATTATGATATGAGATTGCATTATCATCCCGGAAAGGCTAATGTAGTAGCTAACGCATTGAGCCGTAAGAGCCATGTCAATACACTAATGACGGGAAAGTTGCCAAAGGAGTTAGCCGAGGATCTTCGTGAGCTATGTTTGGAGATAGTTCCGAGAGGCTATGTAGCAGCATTGGAGATTCAGTCGACTTTGATGGATAAAATCGGAGAAGCTTCAAGAAGACAAGGAGATTGCCTCTATAAAGGAGAAAATGAGCAAAGGAAAGGCTAAAGGGATTTCGTGAGGATGAACCACGATACCCTATGGTTTGAGGACTGAGTTTATGTGCCAAATGACATAGAGATCGTGAAGTTAATTACGCAAGAGGCCCATGATTCACCATATTCGATTCACCCAGAAATACCAAGATGTATTTGGATTTGAAGGATACTTTCGTGGACCGAATGAAGAAAGATATTGCGAAGTATGTAGCAGTTTGTGATGTATGCCGTGAGAGTAAAGGCAGCATCGTAAGCCGTGAGGATTGTTACAACCATTGTCGATAATTCGAATGGAAGTGGGATAAGTTAGGCATGGATTTATCACGGGATTACCCAGACTCGTTCAAAGCTATGACTCAATTTGGGTTGTAGTTGATCGATTGACAAAGGTAGCTCATTTCATCTCGGTAAAGACCACTTACACCAGTGCTAAGTTGGCGAAGATATACATGACCAGAATCGTATGCTTGCATGGAGTTCCGAGGAGCATCGTATCAGATAGAGGAACCCAATTTACCTCAAAGATCTAGAATCAGTTGCACGAAACTTTGGGTACCAGGCTAGAGTTCAGCACAACTTTTCGTCCACAGACAGATGGACATACCGAGAGAGTTAATCAGATTTTGGAGGATATGCTAAGAGCCTGTGCGCTAGATTATGGATCAAGTTGGGATGACAACTTGCCATATGCAGAGTTCTCTTACAACAATAGCTATCAATCCAGTTTGAAGATGGCCCCATTTGAAGCCTTGTACGGAAGGAGGTGCAGGACACCGTTGTCGTGGGACGAAGTTGGAGACCGCCAGTTGTTTGGACCGGATTTTATTAAGGAGTCTGAATGGAAGGTGAAGTTGATTCGCGATAGGCTCAAGGTAGCCCAGTCCAGGCAGAAGAGCTACGCAGATTCTAAACGCAAGGAGACAGTTTACGAAGTCGGAGACCGAGTTTATCTTCGAGTATCTCCACTTCAGGGAATTAAGCATTTTGGTGTTAAGGGAAAGTTAGTGCCACGTTTTCTAGGACCATACCGAGTTGTGGAACGTATGGGAGAAGTGGCCTACAAGTTGGAATTGCCCAAAGGATTGTCATGAGTTCATGATGTGTTCCACTTTTCTCAGCTGAAGAAGTGCCACGCGGAGATGGCTGATATACCGCTGATGGATACCGTGTCGTTGGAGGCAATTCAGTTGGATAACGATTTGACCTATGAGGAGAAACCAGTTAAGATTCATGAGTTTGCCAGCCGAGTCACCCGCAGCAAGGTTATCTAGTTTTGCAAAGTTCAGTGGAGCCACCACACAGAGGATGAAGCCACCTGGGAGCGAGAGGAAGATTTGCTGAAAGACCACCCTCACCTATTTTCTAGTTAACCCGAATCTCGAGGGCGAGATTCATCTTAAGGGGGGTAGGTTTGTAACATCCCAAAATTTCAATTTGGAATGATATACACTAGATCATCATTGCATATCAAATATTGTTTGCTTTTGGTTTTGATCCTAGAAATTCTACGCAACTCAAGGACCCACGGAGAGAGTTGGGGATTTCGTTATTTTCATATTCGAGTTTTCTCAAATTTTGAGAATAGGATCATTTGATTTTAATTATTTTATCTTCAATTATTTATATTACAAAAAATATGAGAGAGGGAATAAAATGACTTTCCCAAAATAAAGAAATATTGAGGATTTGTTAATAAAATCAAATAAGATTTTATTTCGGGGTTTTTCGCTATTTTATTTGAATTTAGGAAAAATAGGCGTTTTTCAAAATTGCATTTAGGCCCCAATAAAAGGTTCACTTTGTCCGGCTTGATTTTAGAAGTCAGGGAAAATTTATTTCGGGATTTTTGGAGTCCGTTTAGTATTTCTTTCGTTAGATTTTCTGCGTGGAATTAACTTTTTTATAAACAAAAAGTCCGAACCGACCTTGTTGCAGAATCGCCAGACTCCGCCTGGCCGGGCTTTTATAAGCCGCCACTGGGCCCCGAGCCACCAGCCCAGCCTGCCGCCAAACCCTAGTGCGCCCGCCGCACCGCCGCCGCCCCGCCACCTCGCCGGACCCGCCGCCCGAGGTAGCCACCGTCGCCGGCGGTTTTCCTCAGAAAACCGCCCGGTTTTTTTATTTAACCGCGGTTTTTTTTAAGTTTCGTTTTTTATATAGATCGGGTTTTTTTCCGGTTTATTTATTTAGTGAGCGTTCGCTCGTTCGTTCGTTTTAACGAACGCGTTCATCGTTTATATCCAGATAACGAACGTTCGTTCGTTAATCTGTTCGTCGTTTTTCTTTTCCTCGGATTTTCCGCGATTATTTATGATCGTGATTTCTGATCGCGATTTCTGATCCGATTTTCGTTTTAGTATAACTTTTCGCTCGTTTATCAGAATCAGGCGATTCAAGCGCCTGGAGTTTCGTCTCGAAACCCTCTTTCCGTTCAACCAACTTAGACAAGTTTTTGCTTCTGTAAAATTTGACTTAAGTCCAGATTAGTAAAATGAAGTTGTTTTCTTTCGCCGTTTGACTTTCGTTGCTTCGTTTGATTTGATTCATTTTGCAAACCGGAGTTCTTAAGTTGAACTTTCTGGTTAGATCTCTTATTTGAGTTTTACCTGTGCATTAGATGAGTACTTATTGTATGCTTGTTTGTTTGTTTGCGATAGAGTACCACAGGTGCACCGCCTGTTACTTGAATCTCTAGGTTTCATGGATCATCGACAAGGCAAGTAACACTTTGATCATACCTTTCTACTGCCCAGCTTTTTATTGCATTAGATCAATACTCAAACATTGCATGATTAGGATCTAATTAAATTGTGGGATGGGAAGTAGATGAGGTAGTACCTATTACCCGTTTTACTATTAAACCTTTGGGAGTTACTTCTACTTTTGCTTCTTATGCCATGCTATGCTAGTAGACGTGGATTGGGTGAGTGATATCCATGACAGATGTGAGATTGTTAATAAATGGTTTATCTAAGGTGGCAACTTAGACACACATCTGGGTGGATTGAGGTACCGGGTATTCCAGATTGCTTGTTTCTTTTGGATCGCCACCCTGTGCTCAAAGGGATCATGAGACTATTCATACTAGAAACTTCCGTGTGCAGCCACAAGCTACTATGGGCTCTAGCATAGTTGACTAAGTCGTGCGAACTCTTACAAGTGGTAGACTAGCTGATGTAGGGGATGTAGGTTGGCACGTTCTACCCGATCGTAAGGTGCTAGCGCTTACGAAAGACTATGTCTCGGTCATCCGTTTCTCAAACACCATGTAGTGCGAGAAATCCAACGGAGGAGATCGAGTCTTGTGGGGAAAAGTGCGCAAACCTCTGCAGAGTGTACAAACTAATCATGGTTAGTCGTGTCCCCGGTTATGGACGTTTTGAGTATCTAGTACTTGGATTATCATGTGAATCTCATCATGTTACTTTAATTAATTTTGTTGGGTTTAATGATGATGCTTAATTGGGATTGAGGATGTCAACCATTCTCAATGTTTAACAACCACCATGATAGTTAAATAAAATTTATTCCTTTGCAGAGGGAAAAATTGGCTTTACGCAAACTGTAACCATATAGCTTTCCACCAGCCATATATGCATGTAGTATAGCTTATTCTTTCATTACTATCTATGTGTTACATTGACAGCATATTCCATGAGCTGACCCGTTTTCGGGCTGCAATGTTTCATGTTGCGTAGACTTTTCGCAACGACGAGTAAGGTGCCTTTAGGTCGTGGTTCTATACTCAGTGATGCTGTTGGAGTTGATGGACTCGCTTATCTTCCAAGCCTTCCGCTATTATCGTTTTTAGATGGCCTTAAGCCATTTTTATTGTAATAAGTTCTCTCTTGATACATTCGATGTAATAAGTGTGTGATTGCTACTCTGTTATAAATCCTTCAAATCTTGTGTGGTGTCGGCATTATCGATCCGTGGATGACACCGAGCACGTAGATCGATCGTTTGAGGTCCGGTCGCTACAAAGAAGACTCACTTGGTCCTCTGGGACGTGATGGTTGGTGAAAAGTGAAGACGGTGGATCAGCTGGAGCCTGTGCAGTCGACGCTGAAGGCTATGCACTTGACAATGGGACGGCGAAGGTAACAGAAGCCCGGTTGATGTCTCCGGACTGCTGAATCACCGGTTCCGTCACTGGCGTCGACTGAGGCGTCTTGCTAGTTGATGTTCTCCTGCTCGAAGTCCTGCCCCTCCTTCCTATGGGCCTCAGGGGCTCATCCTCGTCGTCGTCTAGAAGTTCAATAACATTGGGCGGAGCTGCAAAGGAATCAATCGCAAGAGTGCAGTCGACCGTCAAAATGGTTGATAAAGTAAAGACAAAATGGCAAGAGTTATACCCGCGTTGGAGGTGACTGCGTCTTCCATCTCCTCCTCATCATCTCTATAAACAGGAGTCCCAGAGGTAGCAGCACTGCAAATTTCAAAATCCACTCGGTCAGGCCTTCCAAGGTGAGTCGACCAAAGATCAAGTCGTGCTAAACTAAGAAGTCGAATTCAAGGATTACCCAGAAGCAATGGGGACAACCACTTTGATCTTGGGCAAGGCATTCCGAGGTTTTGACGGCGCGACTTTTGGCTGCTTCGGAGCCATCTCAGTTGGCACAGGAGAAGACCTCCAAGTGTGCTTTGAAGTTTGTCCAGTCTGCGTAGTCACTTTGCCACGGATACTTGTTTGGTCATGGGTATGCTTGGATCGCCTTCGGTGCGAGGGGGAGTCAACTTCCTCACCACCGCTTGAGTCACCACTCTCCTCATCTTCTCCCCCATCAGAATGCCAATCGCCGCTGTCACCCCCGCTCGCCTCTATATCTTGCTCCTGCTCCTGCTCCCCGTTGGGCATCGAATACGTCTCAGTATAAATCTGCAAGACACAGAGTCGGCCAGGTTTCAGTCGGTTTCAAAAGCAATTGCATGTCAGAACAAAAAGACACATGGAAGGAAACATTCCGACCTTTTCTGGTTCATTGGTGTTTTTGAATGGAGGGACCCTCTTAGACCCCCCCTGGGGTTATCCTTGTTGCCAGTGTTGCCCTGCAACCACTGCGCCACCGTCTCCTCATCGACTTATTTCGGGTGGATCCGAGTGCTGTCGTCAATACCCGAGTACATCCACATTGGATGATCACGGGCTTGGAGTGGTTGGATACTTCGACGGAGAAATACCTCTAGCAAGTCCATGCCAGTCACACCATCGCGAACAAGTTGGACTACTCGATCAACCAACATATTCACCTCCACTTTCTCAGCAGGAGTCACTTTCAAGGGGGAGGGTTTCTCAACTCGATCCATGGAAAATGGGGGAAGGCCAGTCGACTGACCAGGAGTCGGCTGGTCCTTGCAATAGAACCAGGTCGACTTCCAACCTCTGACTGACTCGGGAAGAATCATAGCTGGGAAAGTGCTTTTACCCCTCATCTGGATCCCTAAACCTCGACACATCTCAATCACGTGTGTCCTCTCATCACTCGGATTAGCCTTTTTTATAGACTGAGAGCGACAAGTGAAAATGTGCTTGAAGAGACCCCAGTGCGGTCGACACCCCAGAAAGTTTTCGCACATGGACACGAATGCAGCAAGGTACGTGATGGTGTTGGGAGAAAAGTGATGAAGTTGGGCTCCGAAGAAATTCAGAAAACCCAGGAAAAAAGGATGTGGGGGCAAGGAGAAACCGTGGTCGACGTGAGTGGCGAGAAGGAGACACTCACCCTCTTGTGGCCGCGGTTCGGTCTCGTCCTCCGGAAGCCGCCAGGAACCATGGGGAATCAATCCCCCCTCCTCCAGATCCTCCTGCTGGATCATGGAGCGAATCCAGTCGCCCTGAATCCAGCCAGGCGGCAGGCCAGATCTTGATGACGAGCCTCCCCGACTCGTCTTCTTGCCCTTCGCCTTCGCCACTACCTTCTTCGCACGCTCCAGGGCCGCCGTCTTGTCCTTCGCCATCGCTGCGAGTTGTGCTCGGGCTGGGCGGCGGCGTCGAGGGAGGAGGCGGGCATAGTGGAGAAGCAAAGGAGGAAGAAAGGGAATGGGGCGCACAGTGCAAAGGCACCGGCCCAGATGCCTTATATGAGCTTGTTCCCCGACTGACTGACTTGTGGGCCCAGGCAATCCTGTCAAGTCCCACAACAGTCGCGCGTGTGGTACGTGGCGAAAAAAGTGGCACGGAGATCGAGGCGTCCCTGCCTAATCCACTCTGATTACCGTGGCCCTCTTCACCCCACGCGCTTCCCCAAATTTCGAATCCCATGAGATCCGGGAATTGCAGAGCAGTCAATCATGCCGAAGATTTTATACCATATCAAACACTCGAAGCTTATCAACAAAGTTCACTCGACAACTTCTGAATGGTTCAAGGTGACTGAAAATGAAGTCGAAGTTTTTGCATGGTTCACCAATCCAAGTAAAGTGCTTCTGAAGCATGAAAGTTGGGTCAGAACCACCTTCAACTCCATCTCCACTCGGACCTAGAACCATTCGGGGGCTAATGACGATGACATGTACCTAGGGTAGGGCAATAGACCTGATCTAAGCACCCTACCCAAGGACACTGCCCTACAGTCAAGGACATTCAAAGGACAGCAGATTCTACCGACTGAAATTACCATAGGACTCAAACCACTCGACTATGGATTCACCCGGATAGCCCAATTCCATTCGACCAGGATATATTCATCCGACCATACCAGAAACCACTCGAAGAACAGAAGATCTAAGGTCACTCTGGATGACAACGGTCGGGTGTTCACTCCGTAGTATTAATGATCATTTATATGACTTTAGTGTTGGCGTTACCAGTAACATTCCCTCTTTATGTACATTAAACCCTATGTAACGGGGGATGGATGGGGTCCTGGCACACTCTATATAAGCCACCCCCCTCCTCTGTGACAAGGGTTCGCACCCCCTGTAACTTCACGCATAATCCAATCTACCGGCCTCAGGGCACCGAGACGTAGGGCTGTTACTTCCTCTGAGAAGGGCCTGAACTCGTAAAACTTGCATGTACAACTTCACCGTAGCTAGGATCTTGCCTCCTCATACCTACCCCCCATTCTACTGTCAGACTTAGAACCACGACACTTTGTACTCATGTAGATTTGTAACTCCGTCTTTCACGACATAAAAATTAACCAAAATGAAACAAGGGATCATTTAGTAACCATCAAATTCAGTACTAATGTATTCAGATGATAATGAAATTTCTATTTTATGATATATGTAAAATGGAACTGGTCAACCAAACCATCCACAGTTCAATACCTAACATACAAATTAAGCATAACACGAAGCTGGAAGATAGTTCATAACAAGAATCAACCAGACTTCTAGATTTACATGTGTCGCGTGATAAACAAAATGTACTCATATAAGATGGATTCTAAAAAAAGATATGAAAGGTGAACCTGTACTTGTATGGAAAATTTGGACAATTCTAGAAGTGAAATAAGGTTAAATAGCACAAAAGAATAACGATCTCGACCATCACAAATAGGGAAAATGCTAGTTTCATTACACAATCTAGTTTTATGTTATTGGTTGCAGTACAAGCTATTAGTTTTATGACACTTTCTTTCCTCAATGACCTTGAGAAATGGAGTTCAACCACTTGATAGAAACTTCTTACCATATTATCACTTAGCTGTCTAAGCTAACCGAATCTAGAGAAAACTATGTAAGAAGCTATATACCTAATCTCATCGCCAAGAGACGACTTCTGTCAATACATCTCATGAGCCACTTATTAGGAGCTATCACTGAAATGGCAACTGCAAAGAGGAGAAACGGTTATTAGGAGCTCTTAGCTTAAAAACAAATATGTGAAGTACATTAATCAGCATGATCCAAATTATCTGGTAAAAAAAGAGAGAACACTTTATGCACATCCACATGTATTCGCTAAAAAACAAAGAGCACTTTAGGCACATCCAGAAGGTAATTGCTCCACTACTATATGTATGGATCCAGATACACACTCATTAGAGAAACATAGAAGACTAATCACTCCTCTAACCTGTGCAGACCTTAAGAAACAAGAGCTAAAAATTGATCAAGTGGAACCTAACACCAGCTCCTTTTTTTGAAACATCCATCATTGCTGGCTTTTCATTGGCTTAGCAGAGAGAGGGTTACAAAAAGGGTGATCAAAAGATCAAGGTCTAAATGAGATAGGGGGTGAGCACATAGGCCACACTCCACTTCCCCAGCAAACAAAAAATACAAGCATGGGTTCACTCCTCACGTAACATCCCCGAAAGGGGTCTCTATGCCGCGGGCTCCGGCGAGCCTCCATTGTTCAATGTCCCTCCGATAGGCTGCAAGAATGTCGCGCCAGCTCGGTGATTTTCCTCTGAAGGTGCAGCGGTTTCGCTCCTGCCAGATTTGCCAGGCCAGCAGGGCGACCATTATCTTGATGCCTTTTCTGTCGGATGGTGCCGCGACGTTGACGATCGTAGTCACCACCTCGGTGGTGGTCACGCTAGCTTCCCAGGTGATTGGGGAGAGTGCAGCGCAGCCGTGCCAGGTGGCCGCGGTTGTCTAGATTTGGCGTGAAGTTGGGCAATCCCAAAGGAGGTGGAAGGAAGACTCCAAATTTCTGCCATCCGCCACCGTGCGGTTTTTCCTGATGGAGAGGCTAAATAGCAGCGGGAAAGCACGGCGGAGCGGTAGCTCGCCCAGCCAGGGGCAGTGCCAGAAGAGGGCCCGGTTTTCGTCGCCCACCTCCACCTTTGTGGCCGAGGCGAAAAGCGCCCGGCCTTTGTCGTCGCAGGGCATACCTGTGCCCACCCACGGTCGCGTTGGGTCGGTCCATGCCAGCCAAAGCCAGCGGAGCCGAAGCGCCCGCACGAAGCGCTCCATGTCAGGGATCCCGAGGCCACCACAGTCCACCGGCGACGTGATTGTCCGCCAGTTAACTTTGCACTTCCCGCCGGTGATCTCATCATCCTGTGCCCATAGGAAGCGCCATCTAGCCTTGTCTACGTCTTTGTAGAATTTCTTTGGGATGCGTAGGATGGCCTTCGCGAAGGCGGGCAGAGCTGACAACACGCTCCAAACAAGCACATGACACCCGACGATTGGCATGAGTCGACCCTTCCACACCGCCAACCGTGCGCGAACGCGATCGTGGAGGAACCGAATGTGAACTAGCCATAGTTTGCCTGCGCATAGTGGGGGACCTAGGTATCTGATCGGGAAGCCTACTCTCTTGCCACCGAAGTTGCCCAGGACGTCAATGACGTCTAAGTTGTCGCACTTGAGGGCCGCTACTGATGATTGTAGTGTAACCCCATGCACTACAGGAATCTGGTACTTTGCCGTCTGCCATAGCGGACGACAAAGGCAAGGTTGGCGGACGGCAAAGGACTTTGCCGTCTGCCGCGGACGACAAAGGGCTCCGGCAAAGAAAGGATTGACAAAGGCCTTCTTTGCCGTCTATTTTTTGCAGCGGACGGCAAAGAGGCCTTTTCCATCAGTGGCAGACGGCAAAGGGCATGGCTCTTTGCCATCTGCTGGCAGACGGCAAATGCTGCAGGCTCTTTGCCATCTGTTGGCAGATGGCAAAGAGACCAAATAGGCATTAATTCTGTTTCTTCTTATATCAATTCATTTTCACAGAAAATCAAACACACACACACACACACACACACACACACACACACACACACACACACACACACACACACACACACATATATATATATATATGACCAATATAGCATATCCAACACATATTACCAATACTCATGAACACATATATATCCAACACATGTTATCAATATATGGTCATGAACACATATATATCCAACACATATCCATGAAAACATATCCATGAACACATATCCAACAAATATTACAAGGAATGATCTAAAACTAAATATCTATTTTCCTAAAAACTATCTTATTACTAAGATCTTCTCTGGATCTTCTTCTTTTCTTCCAACCTGCATAACAAAAACACTAAGAAAGAGAGAATGGGTTAGGAGTAGAAATGTAGCATTTCACTTGGTGAAATGCAATGTCAGAGGAACCATTACTTGAGATCAAGATAATCTTAGTTAAGATCCCGATTTTCAAAGTGATCTTAATTAGAAAGCCAAATAGAGTAAACCAATACCAAAGAGCCAAAGGAGAGAACCAGCCAAGGACCCAATCAAGAAGCCACCACAATTAGCGCTTAGTTAAATGCCAACACAAAGACCACTATCAAGATTAGCTAAAGGAATTAAGCCAACTAAAACTAGTGATTAAAGCCAAAGATTAGACTTCATCACCACAATCAGTTTTGTCCAGTGACAATAGGTACATGTCACTGTGCAACGCCAAAAACAAAGCTCCAGGAGGAGATATACATCACAACCAGCCAACCAGACCAAATCCCAACACATCCAGCCACCAGCTGTCGGATTTCGACTTCCGGCAGACCCTCTAGGTTCGAACTCTGGGGTGCACGCGGAGATCGCACCTTCAACCTACCTACGTCTCGTCGCCTCGCAAGGATCTAAACTACATAAAGAACAACACAAGGGACACGAGGTTTATATCGTTCAAAGCCACCATTGTGGTGTAATACCCTACTCCAAAGGTGTGGTGTGGTGGATTGCCTCTGGGGCGATGATGAATAAGATAAGGGAAGAACAGCCTCATGAGGGTCTCTGCTTGAGTCAGTGCGATGAACTGCTAGGGGAGTTCAGTCGCCCCTCTTTCTCTCTTTCTAGGTGCCGATTCAGATCGATCTCGATCTCTCTCTCTAGCTTTCTCCATCCGTCTTCCCGCCTTGGTGGTGGCTAGTCCAATTTATAGGCGGAGGCCCTGGTCCTCTCCCCAAATATTGAGCAGGAAGGGCGCCAACAATTGGCCATTTTGAAGGGGAACATCTAGTACACTTATCCTGACTAAAGTCGGTCCTCGCCTGCCAAAGACTCTGATGGTGACGCCGGCTTGGGCTCCACGATGACCTCCTTCCCGCTGCTCACTGGTCTTGGTCTTGTTGCACCAAATGGTTGCCTTTGCTTGATACCCTTGGCATGCGCTTGCCTCCTTTGCACCAAAGGGAAATGAGGACACTTACGTCGGGCGCCGCCTCGGGCGCCTCTTGGTCGCCATGGTCATGGCTTGCATCATGGGCACCTCGTGAGGTACCCCGCCTTGATCTCTCCGCCTCGCGAGCCACCGACGAGGCCGTGCTCGAGGAAGCTTCCCTGCCGTCCGCCTCATGAGGCTTGGCCTCGCGAGGGTCTTGAGCTTGTGTTGATGAAGATGGGTCGACTGGCCACCCCTTGAGCCACACCGCAGCCGCAGTGCAAGTCTGGTACCCCTTTCCCGAGCCAACAAGAGCCCCGGGCCCAAAGGCGCTACCGACTTGGCTTAGCAGAGAAGCGAAGGGGCAAGTCTGGCGCCATGGTCCCAACAACTGCGGCCTTGGGCGCCGCGTGGCGGTTGATTGGACATAGGCGTCCCTGCTTCCCCACGACGCCTTGGCAATTGCACGAATTGACAAGAGAGCGGTACCCGTCTAGGCTTTACCTTCTTTGCCTTCTCCAGTCATTGCCCAGATCCCTTTTCTCGCTCCTATCCTTCCTGCTTCTGAAATCCCCAGATCTACTCCTACCCTACGCCCTAGCAAGGCATGGCGCCTCGCCAGTCCTCGGCCGGAGCTTGGTTCTCGCCCGCTTTGGACTCCCCGAACGTGTCGGAGAAGAGCCTTGCCCGGGCACGCCAGATGATGGTGGCTCAAGGCAACGACGGGGCGGCGGTGCTCAAGGTTGGCTCCGCCCTTCCCGAGGATCAAGGAAGCACCTTCTACCCACTCTTCGTGAGCGCCATTGCCGCCGGTCTGGTACCTCCCTTTTCTGAGTTCTTCTTTTCTGTCCTCCGCCATTACAAACTGCAAGCTCTGCACCTCCGCCCCAACTCTGTTCTTCTCCTGGCGATCTTTGCCTACTACTGCGAGGCTCATGTCGGGGTGCAGCCCTCACTGGCCTTGCTGCGCCATTACTTCTACATCCGGGTCTCTCGCGGCTCCATCACAAGGCGCTGTGAGCTTTGTCGCCAGATGGCAGCTCCAACGCCATCTCAAGCCCGGAAGAGGATTGAAGGCTTCAGAGCAAGTGGGTCATGGTGGATGCTGGGCGCATCCATCCCGGCTGATTCGCCCACGGAGCAGCCCAAACCCATCGACGTTGGTCTCACGGAGCTCGTTGATCCCCGCGCGAAGCCAGTGTTGGAGAGGATGGACGCGGACCTGTGGCCAGGCAACATGGCGATGGCGAAGCTGACCGGGGTGTCGCTCCTGAGGGAGTTCCTGGAGCACCGTTGGCCCCGCTTCGGCAATACTCGCTCCCGCTGTGGAGGCCTCGCCCGAGCCCCGTAGTCTTGGCCGACGAAGATCTGGCCGCGGTCCTCCAATCTTTGGTCGGTGGAGACATGGCGAGGCTGGAGGGTGCTCCTGTACCCCTATTCCTTCGAGATGATTGGGAGCAGGTGGTGAACTCCATGCCCGCTTTCAACGGGGACGGGCATGTGCCCGCGGAGGTTCCCGAGGACCCGGCGGCCTGGCAACGGTGAACGTATCCTCCGGTGACTCCAGCGAAGAGGAGGGAGAAGAGGAGCAGGAAGAGGAGCCCGATTCCGAGGCGACCGACGGGGAGTCGAGGGCTCCCCTCCCTCGGCGTAGGTCCCGTGCTCTTCGCCTCTTGCCGGACGACGACGAGGATGGCGACGAGCGAGGCGGCGAGAGCTCGCCCCTGATCCCAAAGAAGGACAGGTCGGGGTTGGTTTCCCGCGGGTCTGCTCCGGCTCCGAGGCGATCTGCAGACGCGCCTCCTGCTCCCGAGCCTCTTGAGGTTGATCCCAGCAGCCGGCTCTCGGGCTTCAAGTTCGGCCGGAGGTTGCTTGAGCCCGCTAGCGATGACCAGTAAGTGCTTGATTCTCGCTTTGCTTCTTGCTTCGTTATTGAGGCTTGACGTACATATTCCTTGGCTAGGCCGGTGCCTGCGGCGAAAAAGCTGAAGGTGGTTCCTGAGGTTTCGTCCGGGGCAGCACCTCCATCTACGAAAGAAGGGGGCGGCAAGACGCGGGTCTCTCCTGCCCGGTCATCCTCGCGAGGCCTGTCGGGGCTAGCTGGGGCGAGCTCAACCCCCATGGCCAAGCGACTCCCGAGGTGTCCTTGCTCGACGCCACCGCTTGATCGTCCGACGCAGAAGGTCCCGATTCATGGTGTTGTGGTTACGCCGCCGTCTTCTCCTCCTACTCGCCAATCGCCATCTCTTCAGCCTCCTTCTACTGCCCCGGATCGTCTTCGCCGAGCTGGATCGGCTGCGGAAAGATCTCTGTGGCGCCGACTCGCCAGTGGCCGGGCGCTGAGCCGGCCTCCGCCGGGTGCGCTCGATGCTTGATCCGGCGGCGCTGCTCAGCGCCGATAGCTTATGCATTTAGGAGAAGCTGGCCATCCTTGAGGCGAAGGCCGCTCGCGACGCTGCCTTGGGTGAGGTAGCAGATGTCCGAGGTCGCTGCGAGGCGCTGGAGAGTGAGCTGCAAGGCCTGCGCGACCAGTTTGCCAAGGAGGCATGTGACCGTCAGGAGAAGGAGGCAGAGATGAAGGCTCGCGAGACTGCTGCCAAGGACCGGGATGCCGAGCTTGATGAGCGCCATGGCCGCTTGGGTGCGCTGGAGCAGGCGTTGGAGGCGAAGAGGATCAAGATGGACGGCAAGGCGCGGGTCCTGGCCGAGGACTGCGTGGCCTTCGCGAAGCTGGAGGTGAAGGCTCGCACCTTGCTGAAGTCGCTTTAAGACAGTGTCCTGGAAAGCCCGCTGGCCGGTGCCGAGGACGGCCCCGCCAAGCTGCTTCCCTTCCTGGTCTGCGCCCTTGAAGATGTCGCCCTTGGCCTTGGCCCCACTACCGAGGCCGAGGCGCGGTCCTTTCTTTTTCTGCAGGCCGACGCTGGTCTTCACCCATGTCTACCTTTATGCACCCCAACGTTGACCATGACATTGAGCTCGTGAGCGGCGAGCTTGTTACCGCCGCTAAGGCCGTGGAAGGGTCGAGCGGAGGCTCACTGGCAAAGTTCGGGCCTTCAAAGACCAAGCCAAAGCGAAGGCCGCCGATCCTGGGCTCCACGAGGAGAACCCGCCAACAGCAGCTCCACCGCCAAGAACGGTCTTTGCCAAAGTGACCCCTTCGTGTCTCCTGTCCTGCTTTCGGCTCCTGCAACATGCATCATGCCTCGTGGAGGCGTTTAGACTTGTGTTTGGCGTTGTGAAAACAATTATGGACTGTAATATTTGCTTTTGAATTCCTTGAGATTTGCGTTTTTCCTTCCTACTTGCTTTTGTTCTACGTCGGCAGAGCCCGGCCCCGCGCATACCACAGCCGCCGTTAGCCTCGACCGGAAACCAGGACGGGACCAAGGAGTGAGGGGCTACGTGACAAGTTAGGCTCCTAAGTCGCGATGCTCAGAGTTCCCTCGACGCACGCAATGTTAAGTAGGGAGGTGAGATGTATGGGTGAATTTACCGTTCTCGCCGGCAGAGCCCGCCCCACAGATACGCCAATCGGCCGTTAGCCTTTCGGAACTAAGGGGTGAGGGGCTACGTGACCGCTAGGCTCCCGAGTCGCGATGCTCAGAGTCCCCTTGACGTTCAAACGGCCTTCGTACCTTGGCTCCGCTCGGGGAGAGACGTGCGACGAACCAGGCCCGACGGGCCTGGCTGGGTGGTGTGCGTCTGGGCGTGACCCAAGCGTAGCCCCCTTGCCCAGCCCCCTCGCGCGGCACTCCCGAGGGGAGGCGTTGCGATGAGGCCGTACATTGAGCTCTGGGCTCCCTGAGGTTGATGCGGCTGGGGGCCACCCTCAGTTGTTTATCACCAGCGGAGAGCATAGCGCTTCCGTGTGTCTGCATAGCCGCTCCTCGGCGATGTCGTCGGCCAGTAGCAGCATGGTGCTTCCATCGGTGCGTGAGGGGGCTCCCCTCCGAGGAGCCCTGGCGTGCAGTAGCCCCGCCCGACACGTGGCTGGCACGGTAGAGCTTGGCGAGGTGTATTCGGGCACCCGTGAGCAGCCGCTGACTCACGGGCCCTACCTCAAGGCGGGTTGCGCTGCACCGGGCATTTACTTGTTATGTGTTCCTGCAAATTGGGTTAGATGCGGCGCTCTCGTCCTCGGGTCCCGCCTCGAGCGGGCTCGGCCGTCATTGGTATGCTGTGTCGCGATGCCGTGGACAAGGCCGGAGGGTGAGGGCCGGAGAGCCGTAGTAGCCCATGAGTCGCGATGCTCGTGTACCCCTTTAACGTGCAAGCGGCCGGCCGACATGAAGGAAGAAGGGTGCCGTGGGCAGGCATCAAATAACGATCATGATGGGTCAAACGCATCGACCGGATAAACGCAAGAGGGATACATGCCACTGGGTCTGGCCCGGGTGGCTTGGGGATAATGCAGCCCGAGGGGCGCCCCCAATAAAGTAAACTAAAAACATGAATCAAAAGGGATACATGCCGCAGGGGCGCTCCCAGCGGAAAATGAAACTCGAAGGATGTCACCTGGTGATGTTGGAGATGAAGGGATGCGGAAGTAGCGGACGTCGTGCGTTGCGGAAGCCGATCTTCACGAGCCCCCAGGCCCAGGAGCCTCGGGAGGTTCCGGAGGCACTGGTGGCTCCTCGCGGACCATCTCCATCTCCGCCAGATCGCGGACGCCGCCACTTGAGCCTCCGTGATGCTCCTCATGAGGCGTTGGCCGCGGCAGCCGCGTTCGGCAGACGTAAGGCATGCGAACATAGCCGTGGGTGGACCTTCACAGCGCCCCCACGCGTGAGGGGCCAGAGGCGCCTCGAGAGGCGGCTCGGTTGAGCCCCGGTATGTCGATGCAGACGCGTAGCCCACCATCCTCGCCTGGATGGGGAGCTACGGCGGGTAAGCGGCGGCTGCCACTCATGACTCTTGACTCCTGCAGCTCCTGAATGATCTTGTTGACGAACTCCTGAGGGTTTGGCCCTCCTTGCCTTGCTTCTTCCTGAGGGAAATGTGCTTTGAAACACGCCTCCAAGTGATGCCCGAGCGCCTCCCTCATGATCTTAGCAAAGTCGATGGCCCTCCAGGAGAGAGCCCCCGAGCCTTGCTCGAGGAGGGCATCGAGCGCGCCTTCCTATGCGACAGAGGGAGGTGCCCCCCGAATAGCGCGCGACCGAGGGGCCCGCCTCCCGAGGAGTCGGGCCAGCGATGTCTTCTTCTTCTTAGGAGCAGCCTCGGGAAGCCTCCCGCCCCTGTGATCTGGGTCTTCAATTGACGCGCTTGGAAAGCACGCCTGTGGAACACACTGTGTCTCTCTCTTCACAAGGCACCGTGATGACTCCACCGCTTCCTGGCATCTTGAGGACATTGTAGCCGTGATGGGTCACGGCCATGAACTTGGCCAGAGCTGGGGTACCCGAGGATGGCATTGTACGGTAGGCGAATGTGAGCGACGTCGAAGTCAATGAGCTCGGTGCAGTAGTTGTCGCGCGTCACGAAGGTGACAGGAAGGCGGACCTGCCCTATCGGAACTGTGGAGCCATCAGTGACTCCGGAGAAAGGCTTGGTTGGCTGAAGCTGATTGTATGGCACTTGGAGATTGTTGAATGTCTCAACGGACAGGACATTGAGCCCTGTTCCGCCATCGATGAGGGTCTTGCTGACTTGCACATTGCTAATGATTGGGGAACGAAGCATCGGGAGGACTCTGGCTGTGGCTGCGCACTTGAGCTGATCCGCTGAGCTGAATGTGATGGCGCACGCTGACCACCTGAGGGGGCGTGTGGCTTCGAGCCTGGGGAGGACTGCATTCACTTCACGGGTGAACTGCTTGAAGATGCGCTGAGAGGCTGGGGCTTGAGCTCCGCCCAGGATGCAAGCGATTAAGGCTCACCTGGAAGCCCCCACTCGGCCCCGATGATGGTCTTCATTCCTCCTTGGCTGCGGTGGCAGAGGAGGGAGGCCTGCGTTGCCTTGTGGGCGATCCTCGCGAGGCTGATCCCTCCAACCTCCCTCGCGAGGCGGGTCCCTCCAACCTCCCTCGTGAGGCTGATCCTGCCAGTGGTCCTCGCGAGGTCGGTCACGCCACCCTTGGCGAGGGCCACGGTCTTCCCATCGTCCTCCACCTCTTCCTCCTCCTCGGCCAGAGCCCCGGCCGCCGTGTTTCGGGCGTCGGGCCGGCCAGCACGCCTCGCACGGCCCCGAGCTCTTGGCATTCGTTGGTGTTGTGGGTGTGGAGGTCATGGTACACGCAGCATCGACCGCCTTGGATGACTCAGCCGATCCCTTCCTCGCTTGGTGTCCGGCTGCTGCAAGCACGGCAGCCCTTGCGCTTCACGTCCTTGACCTTGGGTTTCTTCTCTTCCGGTCGGCAGCCGCAACTCGAAAGCAGGGAAAGGCTTCCTTCCTCACCTGGCGCACTTGGTCGCCAAGTTGAATAGCTCGAGGATGTGCACAGTCTTCATGGATCGCGAGCTCTTCCTTCATCTTGATGTCCCGCACACCGTCGGAGAAGGCCGAGATGATGGCCTCCTCGCACACCCAGGGATCTTAAGGCGGCGTTGTTCAAACGTTGATGAACTTTTGCGTGGTCTCCCCACCGCCGCTTGATGCGGCGCAAGTCACTCATGGTCGGGGCCGATCGCGGTGCCTTGGAAGTTGGCGATGAATCGGTGCGCATCTCGCTCCAAGAGGAAATCGTGCAGAGCTGTGTTCAGAGCCAAAAGGGCACCGTCCTTGAGCGCCATGGGAAACCAGTTCGCCATGACCTTCTCGTCTCCGTTGGCGGCTTCGATGCCCAGCTCATAGAGCTGGAGGAACTCCGCAGGGTCGGCCGTGCCACCGTAGCGTGGGGGCAGGTCCGGCTTGAACTTTCCCGGCCAGGCCACGCTGCGCAGCTCAGCGGTGAAGGCACGGCAGCCTGCAGTGGCCACGGGAGGCCTTTGGTGACGGAGGGCTTGATCTTGGAGGTCTCCGTCTTGGCCGCCACGGAGCAAGCGAGGTCTTGGCGCTACCGGATCAGAGCTGTCATGACGGGCCATGCGGGAGCACTCGGCAGCTTCTTGGGGACGAGGATCTCTTGGCGCCTCTTCTCTTCTTGTCAGGCCGGGTGCCGGACGGAGTGGGTTTCGCCCAGGGGCCACGCGCCTTGGGGCCAAGGCGCCTTCTTGAGGGGGAGGCGGCTGAGGCGCCCTCGGAGCTTCACCGCCCGCGCAAGACGGGGCGCCGTGCAGCGAGAGGGATGTGAAAGCACAAGTGCTCCCTAGGTGGTTTTGGTAATTAATGTCAACATATCTCTTGTTGGACTAACACCTTTATCTAGTATGTTTCAAATAAGTTCAACAATGAAGTGGCATGGACTAAAGGATGTGGGAACTCCTTCAAGATGCTAAGGACAAAGGATTGGCTCAAGCTTCAAGCTCAAGACTCTTCATTTTACATTTTAGTGATCCAAGATCACATTGAGTCTATAGGAAAAGCCAATACTATCAAGGAGGGATGAGGTGTTGCTTAATGAGCCTCTTGCTTCAAGTGCTTAGTGATATGCTCCAATTACCCTCAACTATTTTCCCACTTCCACACAAAAGTCCTAAACCTAAAGTCAAACTCGGCCCCACTGATTCTTCCTATCCGGCGCCACCGAGTTTTGATGTCTTAGCCACTGCCACAAACCCTAGGCAAATCGGTCTCACCGATAGGGATCTCGGTCTTACCGAGATGGGATTGTAATCTCTCTGTGTATGTCTATTACCAAAATTGGTCTCACCGAGTTTGAGAATCGGTACTACCGAGATTACAATGCAAACCTTCTGGTTGACTCATTATCAAAATCGGTCCCACCGAGTTTGAGTAATCGGTCCAACCGAGTTTGCCTAACCAACTCTCTGGTTAGCTAATTACCAAAATCGGTCTCACTGAGTTTGTGTAATCGGTCTCACCGATATTACGTTATGCCCTAACCCTAACGATATCGGTCCTACCGAGATGCAAGTCAGTCCCACCGAAAACCCTAACAAATACTAGGTCTACTAAAATCGGTCTGACCGAGTTTGTTGATTCGGTCCCACCGAGATTGGTAAATTGTGTGTAGCGGTTAGATTTTGTGTGGAGGCTATATAAAGCCCTCCACCTCCTCTTCATTCATGGAGAGAGCCATCAGACTGAACCTACACTTCCAGCTTCCTATCTCTGAGAGAGAACTACCTACACATGTGTTGAGGCCAAGATATTCCATTCCTACCATATGAATCTTGATCTCTAGCCTTTCCCAAGTTGCTTTCCACTCAAATCTTCTTTCCACCAGATCCACATCCTATGAGAGAGAGTTGAGTGTTGGGGAGACTATCATTTGAAGCACAAGAGCAAGGAGTTCATCATCAATACACCATTTGTTACTTCTTGGAGAGTGATGTCTCCTAGATTGGCTAGGTGTCACTTGGGAGCCTCCGACAAGATTGTGGAGTTGAACCAAGGAGTTTGTAAGGGCAAGGAGATCGCCTACTGTGAAGATCTACCGCTAGTGAGGCAAGTCCTTCGTGGGCGACGGCCATGGTGGGATAGACAAGGTTGCTACTTACGTGGGTGGAGCCCTCCGTGGACTCACAAGAACTGCTACTCCCACGTGGGTTGAAGTCTCCACCAACGTGGAAGTACGATAGCACCACCTATCGGAACCACGAGAAAAACATATGTGTCTTCAATTGCGTTTGAATCTTCCAAACCCTTCCCTTTACTTTCTTGCAAGTTGCATGCTTTACTTTCCGCTGCTCATATACTCATTGCATGCTTGCTTGTTATGTATTGAGAATGTTAAACTTGTGCCTAAACTCCATTTAAACTTTAATAAGGTTAAAAACTACAACTTTGGTACTTAGTGTCTAATCACCCCCCCCTCTAGACACCTCTTCTCAAGATCCTACAACTGGTATCAGAGCTTTGGTCTCCATTGCCTTGGTTTAATCACCATTGGAGGAAGATGGATGAGTCTACTTTAGGGAGTCTTAGTCATAGAGTGCCTATTCTTGATGGAGAGTATTTTCATGAGTGGAAAAATGAGATTCTTGTAATTTTCAATCAATATCATTTGAACAAGTACATTGCTAGCCCTTATGCTCCTCATGTTGATCCTATGCATCCTACCCTTGATGAAGCTATTGACATGACTAGAAATCTTAGAACTGTTAATCTTATCACTAGAGGCTTGCCTAGAAACTTGATTAGAATCTTGCCTACTTTTGAGTGTGCCTACACTATATGGAAATTTCTTGAGGAACACTTTCCAAATTATTCCTTGAAAAATCTTGATGAAATTCTCTATAAGTCTATTGCTTTGAGTAAGATGAACACTAGTGATCCTATGTTTGGTGATCGTCTATTTGAACTTACTGACCTTATGCGTGCCAAAGGAGATGTTGGAATTATTAGTGATATTATTTCCGAAGCTATAAGAATTCATAAGCAAGATCATTGTCAAACTCACTCTAATGAATTACCCTCTCTGCAATTTGATCTATCACATGACGATGTTAAACATGGATACTATGATGAGGATGATGATAGTGACTTCGATCTTGATGATGCAATGAGACACTTTGGTCTTATGGCAAATCTTTGGGGATATGTGTCAGGAGGAAAGGAATGGGTTCTTGACAGTGGATGTACCGATCACATGACCGGAGATAAAGACATGTTTCGTGAGCTTGTCGAAAATGATAGTCCTCGAAAGTTTGTCACTTTCGGTGACAACTCAAAGGGTAAGGTGGTTGGCCTCGGTAAGGTGGCCATCTCACATGATAGCTCCATTCGTAATGTCATGCTCGTTGAATCTCTTGGTTACAACCTACTTTCGGTATCTAGACTTGCTGATTTCGGTTTCAATGTCCTATTTACTGAAATTGATTGCCAAGTGTTTCGTCAAGACAATCATAAAATGGTCTTTACCGGCAAAGCGAGAGGTGATCTATACATTGTTGATTTCACTAAAAGGCTCAACCTAAAACTTGCTTCATTGCTAAATCCTCAAAAGGTTGGTTATGGCATAGACGATTAGGTCACGTTGGCATGAGAAACCTTGACAAGCTTATTAAAGGGAATCATATCCTTGGAGTTAACGATGTCATATTTGATAAGGATAGACTTTGCAGTGCTTGTCAAGGTGTAAACAAAGTTGGAGGAAGGCATCCCGTGAAGAACATCATGACCACAAAGAGGCCACTCGAGCTACTTCACATGGATCTCTTTGGTCGCAACTCCTACAAGAGTCTCGGTGGAAATTCTTTTGGTTTAGTTATAGTTGATGATTTTTCAAGATTTATGTGGGTGTTCTTTCTCGATGATAAATCACAGGTCCAAAAGATCTTCAAAAACTTTGCTAGAGAGGCCCAAAATCAATTTGAAGTGAAAATCAAGAAGGTTCGCAGCGACAACGGAACGGAGTTCAAGAACGCAAATGTAGACAACTTTCTTGACGAAGAAGGGATTTCACACGAGTTCTCGGCTACGTACACACCTCAACAAAATGGAGTTGTTGAGAGGAAGAACCGGACGCTCATCGAAATGGCGAGAATGATGCTTGATGAGTACAAGACGTCGAAGCACTTTTGGGCGTAAGCGGTTGAGACAAATTTTGTCATGCAACAAATCGCTTGTATCTTCACAAGCTACTCGGCAAGACGACATACGAGTTCCTCACCGGTAACAAACCCCAAGTTGGATACTTTTGAGTATTCGGCTCAAAGTGCTACATTCTTGATAAGCATCATCGTTCTAAATTTGCTCCTAAGTCTCATGAAGGTTTCCTACTAGGTTATGGCTTAAACTCTCACACTTACCGTGTCTACAACAATTTCACCCGAAAGGTTGAAGAGACGGTAGATGTGAAGTTTGATGAATCTAACGGCTCGCAAATAGAGCAATTGCCAATTGATGTAGGAGACAGAGACCCTTCAAAAGCAATTCAAGACTTGTCTATTGGCAAGATCCGTCCAACAGAGGTGAAGGAGAGTACCTCAACTATTCAAGTGGAAGCTTCTACTTCACGACAAGGTGAACCAAGACTTGATACGGAAGCATCCACAAGTGGGACACACCAAGATGAAGAAAACGAGGAAGAACATCACGAACGTCAACAACCTCCTTCTCCACCTCGATAAGAGAACGACAACGCCAACAATGAGGAAGGCCAAGAAGAAGAACAAGATGAAGAAGATGTTCAACGAAGACCCAAGAAAAAGCTTTCACGAGTTCGAGCAAGAATTGCTAAAGACCATCCCGTCGAGAAAATCTACAATGATATTCAAACTGGGAGAATCACTCGCTCTAAAACTCGTTTAGCTAACTTTTGTGAAAACTATTCTTTCATAGCATTGAACATATGAAGGTCGAAGAAGCATTGAAAGATCCGGATTGGATAAATGCTATGCATGAAGAGCTACACAACTTTTAGAGGAACCAAGTTTGGACATTGGTTGAGAAGCCCGACAACAACCACAACATCGCTTGCACTAAATGGGTGTTTCACAACAAGCAAGATGAAGATGGACAAGTAGTTCGCAACAAAGCACGCCTCGTCGCCCAAGGCTACACACAAGTCAAAGGTATGGACTATGGTGAGACTTATGCTCCGTTGCTAGACTTGGAGTCCATTCGCATCTTACTTGCCTATGCTAATCATCAGGATATCACCTTGTACCAAATGGACATTAAAAGTGCTTTTCTAAAAGGTGAAATAGAGGAGGAAGTTTATGTTAAGCAACCTCCCGGCTTTGTCAATCCTAAGAAATCCAATCATGTTTACAAACTTCACAAAGCTCTTTATGGTCTTAAACAAGCTCCTAGAGCATGGTATAAATGCTTGACCAAGTTTCTTCTTGAAAAAGGCTTTGAAATTGGGAAAATTGATTCCACACTTTTTACTAAAAGGGTTAATGGCGAATTCTTTGTCTGCCAAATTTATGTTGATGATATCATATTTGGATCAACTAACCCTTATTTTAGTGAAAAGTTTGGGAAGCTAATGTCGGAGAAGTTTTAGATGTCAATGATGAGTGAACTCAAATTCTTTCTTGGGTTGTAAATCAAGCAAACTAAGGAAGGTACCTTTGTCTCTCAAACAAAGTACACTAAGGACTTATTCAAGAAGTTCAATATGCAAGAATGCAAAGGTATGTCTACACCCATGCCTACTAGTGGACATCTTGACTTAACCAAATATGATGAACCGGTTGATCAAAAGGTTTATCGCTCTATGATTGGTTCATTGTTATATCTATGTGCTTCACGTCCCGATATTATGCTAAGTGTGTGCGTGTGTGCACGATATCAAGTCGCTTCCTAAAGAATGTCATCTTAAGGCCGTGAAAAGGATAGTGAGATACTTAATCCATACACCAAATTTTGGCATTTGGTATCCTAAGAGGGCCTCTTTCGATCTTGTATGCTACTCCGACTAGGACTATGCCGGTGACAAGGTTGATAGAAACTCCACTACGGGTACTTGTCAAATTCTTGGTAGATCTCTTGTGTCTTGGTCCTCCAAGAAACAAAACTCAAGATCCTTATCCACCGCCAAGCGGAATACATTGTCACCGGTTCATGTTGTGCTCAATTACTTTGAATGACCCAAACTCTTAAAGACTATGGGATATATGTGAAACATGTTCCATTGCTTTATGCGACAATGAAAGTGCTATCAAAATTGGTCATAATCCGTACAACATTCTCGAACTAAGCATATTGAAGTTCGTCATCATTTCATTCGAGATCATGTTGCTAAGGGTGACATTGATCTTAAGCATGTTCGCACCGAAAAGAAATTAGCGGATATATTCACTAAACCTCTTGATGAGAAAGTGTTTTGCAGGTTAAGAGGAGAATTAAACATCATTGATGCTTCAAACTTGGAGTAGAAACTCCATTGGATACATGCAATACATGAGCTTATGCCTAATCTTTGATATCTCACCCATGATGAAAATCTTATGTCTTGGATATATTTGTATCTTGCATGTTATCTAACCCATGTAGGTACTTGGTTGAATCAAATTCCATGAGGTTGTAATCTACTCATATCTTGAGCAATCTCTACATCACCAAGTCTCTACACAAGGTGGTTGAAGCCAAGGAAGCACAAAACCATTTAAACATATCCTTTGACAAATTCTATGTTGAGCTTCATGATTGTCATCATTGGATACACAAGTGCTCTTCCTTGCACGAACTAACCCATGTAGGTAGATGGACTCAAATTCCAAGTGGTGCTCCAAAT
Organism: Aegilops bicornis; assembly: GCA_021605145.1. NCBI lineage: Eukaryota > Viridiplantae > Streptophyta > Magnoliopsida > Poales > Poaceae > Aegilops > Aegilops bicornis. The sequence continues at coordinate 291,603,223 of CM038672.1, read as the reverse complement.
TCTTGATGAGCTACATCAACCTTGAGCAACCCACACAAGTTCAACTACATGGACAACACCACCAACCAAGGTATGTTATTCCATCTTAGATAAGCTTTACTCCAAGTCATGAGTTAAAGCAACTCAACAAGATGTGAATACATCAAAAATGCTTAAACGAAAAATGGCAACCCCATTTTGAGCTTAAACGATGAGTATGACCTATGATCAAGTGAACTCACTTGACTCCTAAGTCAATATACTCTAACATAGGTGACTTTGTCGCCGACCATCTCTAGATGAAGTTCTCTTATGTTCTTTTCTAAGATTTTGCATTTGTCTTATGCATATGTGTTTCCCCTTTCAAAAAAAAACTTCATCTAGATTTCTTTCTGTTTGCTCTGCATTCTCTGCATTCCAATTCATTGCATATCATTCAGTAAATTCCTTGCAAATCTTTGTGAGATCTTATTAGTCAAGTGAGCTGAGATGACAAGTGTTTTCTCTGCGACGAACTCGGTTACACCAAGTTGTTATTTTCGGTCCAACCGAAAACATTCGTTACCACCGAAGCATACCACTCGGTGCCACCGATTTCACAACAGGAAAAACAGTTTGCCACTTATTCTGTGTTTCTTCTGATCCAGCTCCACTCGATAAATCTTGTCCTCTACAAGCATCACATTTTTATCATTGCTTTTGGTTGTGACTCCAGGATCAAACCCATTCACGACAAATTCCAGCGGGGGAGAGAGAGACTACATCTTTATCAAGTCCTTCTTGGAAATTGATGTCAAAGGGGGAGAGAGTGGTCACATCAAAGCTTATCACTTAAAGAGATCACGTCAGAGAAGGAGAGAGAGATCCTTCAGGGGGAGAGAATACTAGATAAAAGTATTTCCCAAGGATCCCAGATGCTTGGTGTTCAAGAGGAGAGATGCCACATGTCTTCTTGAGGGGAAATACATGTTCATATGTGCTTATCTGCATTAGCTTGCATTAGCTCTATTCATTTATATCTTTCAGCTCTGATTTTCTGTTCCCTATCTTCTCCCAGTATCCCATGTTAGATCTGTGGGGAGCAAGACATCTAAGGGAAAGAAATCGTCTAAATTCATTGCATATCTTTACTCTTGGGGACATGTCAAATCCAATGTAGTACTTAGTACTCACTCTCTACATGTCATCCCAGTCTTGGTATTCTTGTGGTTTCTTTTGTTTCTCTGGGTCAGAGGTGCATCTGTGTTATCTAACCTTGTTTACGCAGGTTCATTCCATCCTAAGCCAACTCAAGACTACAAGGTAAGTATATGCATCACAATCATGTGTATGAGGAATTCTTGCTGATGTACATACTGTTTGCAAGAAGGACTCATGGGCATGAAGGTATTTTCTTTAATATTCTTTGCTCTGATGCATATGGCCAAGATACATGTAACACATTGCCTGCTCTATCATGGTTATGCTATCACATGCTTCTATATTCCACATTCACATGATTGCATACATGTAGGGGGAGCCTATGCCTGTTACATGTCTTTCCAAAGCTTTATTTGCTATTCTTTATATCTTTATCTAAAGCTGTGATGTATGTTGTCATCAATTACCAAAAAGGAGGAGATTGAAAGCACAAGTGCTCCCTAGGTGGTTTTGGGAATTAATGTCAACATATCTCTTGTTGGACTAACACCTTTATCTAGTATGTTTCAAATAAGTTCAACAATGAAGTGGCATGGACTAAAGGATGTGGGAACTCCTTCAAGATGCTAAGGACAAAGGATTGGCTCAAGCTTCAAGCTCAAGACTCTTCATTTTACATTTTAGTGATCCAAGATCACATTGAGTCTATAGGAAAAGCCAATACTATCAAGGAGGGATGAGGTGTTGCTTAATGAGCCTCTTGCTTCAAGTGCTTAGTGATATGCTCCAATTACCCTTAACTACTTTCCCACTTCCACACAAAAGTTCTAAACCTGAAGTCAAACTTGGCCCCACTGATTCTTCCTATCCGGCACCACCGAGTTTTGATGTCTTAGCCACTGCCACAAACCCTAGGCAAATCGGTCTCACCGATAGGGATCTCGGTCTTACCGAGATGGGATTGTAATCTCTTTGTGTATGTCTATTACCAAAATTGGTCTCACCGAGTTTGAGAATCGGTACTACCGAGATTACAATGCAAACCTTCTGGTTGACTCATTATCAAAATCGGTCCCACCGAGTTTGAGTAATCGGTCCAACCGAGTTTGCCTAACCAACTCTCTGGTTAGCTAATTACCAAAATCGGTCTCACCGAGTTTGTGTAATCGGTCTCACCGAGATTACGTTATGCCCTAACCCTAACCATATCGGGTCCTACCGAGATGCAAGTCGATCCCCAATCAAAACCCTAACGGTCACTAGGTTTACTAAAATCGGTCGACCGAGTTTGTTGATTCGGTCCCACCGAGATTGGTAAATTGTGTGTAACGGTTAGATTTTGTGTGGAGGCTATATATACCCTCCACCTCCTCTTCATTCGTGGAGAGAGCCATCGACCGAACCTACACTTCCAAAGATCCTATCTCCGAGAGAGAACTACCTACTCATGTGTTGAGGCCAAGATATTCCATTCCTACCATATGAATCTTGATCTCTAGCCTTTCCCAAGTTGCTTTCCACTCAAATCTTCTTTCCACCAGATCCACATCCTATGAGAGAGAGTTGAGTGTTGGGGAGACTATCATTTGAAGCACAAGAGCAAGGAGTTCATCATCAACACACCATTTGTTACTTCTTGGAGAGTGGTGTCTCCTAGATTGGCTAGGTGTCACTTGGGAGCCTCCACAAGATTGTGGAGTTGAACCAAGGAGTTTGTAAGGGCAAGGAGATCGCCTACTTCGTGAAGATCTACCGCTAGTGAGGCAAGTCCTTCGTGGGCGACGGCCATGGTGGGATAGACAAGGTTGCTACTTACTGGGTGGAGCCCTCCGTGGACTCACAAGAACTGCTACCCTCGTGGGTTGAAGTCTCCACCAACGTGGAAGTACGATAGCACCACCTATCAGAACCACGAGAAAAACATCTGTGTCTCCAATTGCGTTTGAATCTTCCAAACCCTTCCCTTTACTTTCTTGCAAGTTGCATGCTTTACTTTACGCTGCTCATATACTCATTGCATGCTTGCTTGTTATGTATTGAGAATGTTAAACTTGTGCCTAAACTCCATTTAGAATTTAATAAGGTTAAAAACTTCAACTTTGGTACTTAGTGTCTAATCAACCCTCCTCTAGACACCTCTTCTCAAGATCCTCTGAGGACGGCGTGGGGAGCCCCGTGGCCGACGCAGGCTTCGGTGATGCAAAGTGAGCCACTCGTCAGAGGTCGTCGGCGGGACGGTAGTGCAGGAGTTCCCGTGCAGAGCAACAAAGCGTCTTGGCGTCCAGGAGCGCTGACGGGCGTGGACGAAGAACCGGCTGGAGCCAGCGACGGGGTGGCGGTGCGGCCTTCTCGCCGTACCAAAGGGTGCAGAGACGACACCTGCTACTCTTTCCCCGCCGGGCCGGTGGCGGCGTTGACGGCGAGGGGCAGGAACAGTGGGCGGCCACGACGGAACCCGTCTGGGCGACGCGAGTGGCGAGAGCGGCATTGCAGTGCAGCGGGACTCGACGAGCGTCGACATGGATGCGAGGGGCGAAGAGCGTGGCGGCGGAAGGCGGATTCCGTGCACCCCTACCAGTGCGCCAAATGTCGGATTTCGGGTTCCGCAGACCCTCTAGGTTCGAACTACTGGGTGCACGCGAGATCGCACCTTCAACCTACCTACGCCTCGTCACCGCAAGGATCTAAACTACACAAAGAACAACACAAGGGACACGAGGTTTATCTTGGTTCGTGCCACCATTATGGTGTAATACCCTACTCCAAAGGTGTGGTGTGGTGGATTGCCTCAGGGCGATGATGAACAAGATAAGGGAAGAACAGCCTCGCGAGGGTCTGTTCTTGAGCTGCTGCGATGAACTGCTAGGGGAGTTCAGTCGCCCCTCTTTCTCTCTTTCTAGGTGCCGATTCAGATCGATCTCGATCTCTCTCTCTAGCTTTCTCCATCCGTCTTCCCGCCTTGGTGGTGGCTAGTCCTATTTATGGGCGGAGGCCCTGGGCCTCTCCCCAAATATTAAGCGGGAAGGGCGCCAACAATTGGCCATTTTGAAGGGGAACATCTAGTACACTTATCCTGACTAAAGTCGGCCCTCGCCTGCCAAAGACTCTGATGGTGACGCCGGCTTGGGCTCCACGATGACCTCCTTCCTGCCGTTCTGCTGGTCTTGGTCTTGTTGCACCGAAATGGCTGCCTTTGCTTGATACCCTGGGCCTGCGCTTGCCTCCTTTGCACCAAAGGGGAAATGAAGACACTGCACGGGCTGGCACCCGCCTGGCGCCCTTGGTCGTCATGGCTTGTGTCATGGGCACCTCATGAGGTACCCCGCCTTGATCTCTGCGCCTCCTCACGAGCCAGCCTGACGAGGCCGTGCCTGAGGAAGCTTCCTGTCGTCCGCCTCATGAGGCTTGGCCCTCGCGAGGGTCTTGAGCTTGTGTTGATGAGGATGGGCCATCTTGGGCCACCCCTTGAGCCATGCCAAGAGGCCACAGTGCAAGTCCGGGTACCCCTGCTCCTGCAATGCCGACACCAAAGATTTTAGAAGAGGTAACCATTAAGGAGAGCTACGTAAGACCTCAAGGTATACTTGAGGGATTATGTGCCTGAGCACCCTCAAGTGCCAAGGCTAGTTCATCACAACGCAGGATAGCCACATATAAATTAAGCCTAAGAGAGGGGGGCTCGCACCAAAGATCACCGCCCAAATCAGATGTAGTATCTATCTTATCAGTAGAAGACTAGGAAAGTAACAGCCAAAACCAAGTATAGCATCTGTTCATAGACTATTAGAAAGAGACAAATAGGAATAGCCAAACCAAGTGGTATATGTTCATATCAGTATTATAAGTAAAATAACTAAGAACAAGTGAGTATCTGTTCATGAGTAAAGTAACTGACCAAAGTAACAACTCCAGGATCAAATACACGTAATGTAGCAAAGACAGAGTATATATACTTCACAAATACACATAGATGGTCACCGACCAAAACCCCGACACAAAGAAGAATCCATCACAGAGAGCTCCAATACAAGTTGATGCTCATCTACAGCAGCCTAACCACAGCCTAATAGAGCCTCACATCCAACAAGATCAAATGCTAGAGCTATGCATTAGAGAGATCAGAGGGGAGCAAGGAGAAGCTCACCAAGAGGAGTTGTAGTCGAGTGATGCAGCCACACCATCACTATGGTGTGACCAAAGATCACAACCAACACCACCACAACAAGTCGGAGCTTGCCGGAGAGCACCACAACGGTGGCGCCAATGAGAGCACGGGCACGAAGGCGCCAACCGAGGGGCACCAAGACGGAGGCGCCACCTGGGCACCACACCACTCAAGACATCCAACATTCAAGGATCCTCACGGCGACCAAACCTAAATGCGGTCCGTCCACTTTGGTTGCACATGCCAAATCAAATATGAATGAGCTACTTTTCCCAAGACAAAGAAGCAAACACTCCATTCAATAGAAGAAAGGCCAGCTTTTACGTATAAAGATTAAAGGTGGAATGTTCGGAAGCGATGAATGATCGATTTGGTATAAGGTGACCAAACGAAAACCATGGCGTAAACTAAATTGACAACACATGATGATGCCTCCTAAGTAGACAAGGACAGCACAAGTTTTACCTATACACAACACAACGATCACTATACGAAATAGTAAGCATTTATAGTTTCCTTGTGTTTGATTGATTGACACTCACTATTAACAAGTCAAGTTAAATCCCAGTAGCATATGTAGTAAGGACCCTATCAAATCGAGCTAACCACGGCAACCCTCAAGTAGAGTAAACTGATTTATGGCGCAATTACAGAAGTGAACAACTGAGTCCTCCTCAACCATTATTGCATATGCAGCAAAAACAAGATTGGTAATTTTTCTTGTTTGGCTTAGAACTTGAGTGGACGGGTGCAAGGCAGGAAATTAAGAAATCCAAGAGGGGAGGAGAGGAGAAGGGGCGGACCGATGGCGCTAGGGGCAGGTGGAGCTGCGTCCTCCACGGCGCCCTTCCCGCCCATGGCTTCCTTCCCGCCCATTGCTTCCCAGTGTCTTTGGATCTGTGAGGGAGAGGAGACGCGACGCGACGCAGCTGAGAAAGAGAGGATGGATGTGACGAGGAGGAGTGAAGAGACTCACCGAGTCACCGGAGCAACGCTGGAGCCACGCCGGTGATGTGGTGGCGAAACCCTAGTCAGGGGAGCGCCACGCTGTGGTCGCAGGAGGACGCGCGAGTCGGGTCCGGCTCGGAGGGATGGAGGAGCGGGCGAGGGTCACGTGGGTGTCTTGGGCGCCGTCGAATCCTGGCTTGAGCTCAGCAGAATCACCGCCGTGAGGTGCTCGTGCGAGGAGAGGGAGAGACAAGCGGGAGAGAGAGGGAGAGAGAGAGAGTAGGTGGGGCCAAGGAGAGAGGGGAGACGAGAGGAGGTGGGGCAACAATTTTCTTTGCACCGCAAAAAGAGATAGCCCCACCTCTTTGCCGTCTGCCAAAGACATGGCAAGATTCTTTGCCATCCTGTGCAGACGGCAAAGAGGTAGGGTCAGGGCCGTTACAACACTAGCATCCATTGGATTCACTCAATCCTTTGCCCCGCCAAACAGATGGCAAAGAATCTTTTCCATCAGCTGGCAGACGACAAAGGATTGGCTGATGGCAACTAGCATCTTTGCCGTCTGTCAGTTCTTTGTCGTATGTTTTTTGCAAGCAAACGGCAAAGTGCCTCTTTGTCGTCTGCCAGCTGACGGCAAAGAACTGGCAGACGGCAAATAAGCTAATTCCAGTAGTGATGGCGTCCCCAAACCCTTCCAGTATCTGCATGATGGTGTCGACCTCCTGCCGCTCTGGGTTGGCAAAGAGGATTGCGTCGTTGGCGTAGAGCGTGACTCAGCGCAAGGCGGTTCTGGCCGGGCAAGGGGTTCGGATGTCGGGCTGCCCGCCCTCCAGCCGGTGCAAGGGGTCGATCGCCAGGATGAAGAGGAGCGGCGAGAGCAGATCCCCTTGCCGCAGCCCGCGCAGGTGGAGGATGCCATGCCCTAGGTCGCCATTGAGCATGCATGCTGAGGATGCAGAGGAGAGGAGCAGAGTGATCCAATCTCTCCAGCGCGCCGGGAAGCTTAGACGTTGCAGCAACTCCAACAGATATTCCCATGAAACCGAATCAAAAGCTTTTGCGATGTCAACCTTGAGCAGCAGCGCCACTGATTTCTTCCTCTAAAACATCCGGATCGTGTTTTGCACGTAGAGGGAACTATCGTGTATCCCTTTCTTCTTCTGAAAAGCGCTCTAGGCGGGGGAAACCAGTTGATCCAAGACGCCAACTAGCCTGATGGAGAGAACCTTCGCAGTTTTGCCACCAAGTGGATGAGGCTGATGGGGCAAAAATCAGTCAGCTTTGTTGCACCAGACTGCTTTGGCAGCAGCACGATGATTGCTCGGTTGAGGGCTGCAAAATCGCCGCCTGCCAGCCGGTAGAAGGGCTCAAAAACCGCCATGTTGTCAGCCTTGATAGTTGAAGAAAGTGCCATTGTAACTGTCTGGTCCTGGCGACTTCTCTGCCGGAGAGGCGTAGATCGTTGCCCACGCCTCTCCCTCCGTGAAGGGGTTGTCGAGGCCAGTCCCTGCCTATAGTCGCGGGAGCTCGATCGAGTCCCAATTAATTGTCCGAGCCCTCCTCCCCTTGGTGCCAAGCACGGCAGAGAAATGTTCATGGACCAGCTTCGCTTTGTCGCTGTGGTTTGTTGCCTTCCTGCCCGCGGCCTCAATGCAGTGGATGTGGTTCTTCCTCCTCCTGGAGATGATATTTGCCTGGAAGAAAGCTGTACGAGCATCACCCGCTTTCAGCCAGGTGGTCTGTGTTGCCTGCCTCTTCCTGACGCGCTCGAGTGCTGCGAGCCCGACCATGTTCAGTTTCAGCGTCTTCCTTAACCAAAATTCACTGGGAGTGAGCTGACGCTTTTCTTGTGCCACATCTAGCCGGAGTACAACTTCAGATGCAATGTGGAACTGTCTGTTGGAAATGAGGGAACTTGGGCCAGAAAGATTCAAATCTAAAAACAGCCTGGCGGGGTGGTGCCGCTGTGTTGGTCAGAAGCAGAGGGCAATGATCTGAGCAGGAGGTGGGTGCAGCCATGAGAATGTGCGTTGGGAAAGAAGCTTCCCATTCGTGGTTGTAGAAAACTTTGTCGATCGCGACGAAGGTTGGTTTTTCCCTCTCATTGCTCTAGGTGAAGCGTCTGTTTTTGCATTTGATTTCTCTCAGGCTTGCCCTGTCAATGGCGTCTCTGAATCTACCCATAATTCTTTTGTTTAGGTTGCGGTTGCTTTTGTCTCTTGCCTCATAGATGATGTTGAAGTCTCCGTTGATCAGCCATGGTTCACCCTGGGGCGGCCTGATTCTGACCATCTCATCGAGGAACTCATCTTTCCTGGCTTCATCGGCAGGGCCGTACACTATTGTTAACTAGAAGGAAGTGTTGGTGTGCAGTTGGTGGACACTGGCGGTGATGGAGAACTGCCCCACGGAATGCGTAGCCACGGCGACCTTGGAGGAGTCCCAGAAGATCGCTGCCCCGCCGAGCGTACCCACGGCCCGGGAGCACGACGCGGTTGTCCAGGCGGCCACCGCCGATCTCTCTGACGATGCCTTGTGTCCATGCATCTATCTTGGTCTCTTGAAGACAGAGGAGAGCGAGGTTGTGGGCGTTGGTTGTCTCGCAAATGGTTGCTCTCTTGGCCGGCGAATTCAGGCCCCGTATGTTCCAGTTCATGATGGAGATGATTGTGTTACTCATAACGCCTTCGAAAATGCTCCGGCAACAAACCAAATTCTATTACTGAAGGAAACATTCTAATACAGAGACACCACCTCACATTCGTGCCGTGCCAGCGTCCACCAATAGGCCTCAAATCACGCTGACTACGAGCTAAACATCGATAACCTGCACTAATCATAACAAAGATACCTAACTCGGACTGGCTTAAGGCCAGCTGCTGGCGGAGACTACCTAATCCAACCGCTAACATGATCTACTCCTGCGCTGCTCCGTCCGGGCCTGCCAGGCCGGCCATGGTGTGCAGCGCCTGGACGTCGAGGCGCGTAAGCTTGGCGATGCAGGCGACGTCGTATTCAGTCAGCGGCTCATCAAAACGACGCTACACGCCTCCGCTGCCTTCACCATCATCCGCTCCTTTGGCCCCATGATGCCAAGCTCCTGAACCAGCCGGAGCATGGCCCGCTGCGCGATAGGGGTGGAGGAGGGGATGGCCGCCTGCCTGGCGTTGTGCCGGACGGGGGCCGATGGTGCTCGCGTCTTGGGGGGGCGGAGGGCCATCGTGCCAGTGCTGGTATCGCCACGAGGGGGAGGAGCCTCGCGGAAGAGCAGCTGAGCGGCGGCGCCATCTCGCCCAAGCTGCAGTTGCTAGACCTGGTGAGTCACCGCCCCGAGCGCTGTTGCAGTCGTGGGAGGGGCGGGGCAGTCCTACATGCCTTGACAGAGTGGGGTTGCATGCATGCAAGGGGCCCACTGGGAGCCGGCACGTCGACGCTGGAGTCGTGTGCACCAGCCCCTCCGAAGTCAAGCGGGGCCGCTAGCGCGCCGGCGACGGCATCCTCGATCTCATCTCGCCCACGCTCGACACAAGGCAGGGCGGGAGCTGGTTCTCTTCGCCGGAGAAGAAGTCGGTGACGGGGTCGGGGCTGTGGTTCGCCGGGGGCGGAGGAGGGGAAGAAGGGGCGGGGAGGGCGCGCGACGCAGAGGCAGAGGCGGGTGACGCGGATCGCAGCCTCCTGCCCATGGCAGCCCGAGCCGCGGTGCTGGCTGGTGGGGCTGCCATTGCGCCGCTTACTTCATTGGGCGATCTCGCTGCCACCGGCGCTTTTGTTTGAGTGGCCCTGCCGGAGCAGTGTATCCGCCTAGGAGCGCCTGGCCCCACGGCTGCCGTCTTGGTCGTCGTGGTCTCTGCGGCCGCCGACGCGTTGCAGGCCGTGGCAGCCGGAGGAGGCCACCGCTGGGGGCTGACGGCGACCACCGCCTGGCCTCGACATACTCGTTTACGCCCCGTAGACCGGCCGGAAGGGCTCTCTCCCGATGCCGACGAGGGGAGACCACTCTGGCGCGAGCTGGAAGACTGCAACGTGCGGGGTGTCCAGTCCTCGATCCGGTCCACGCGCACCAGCAGCTCCTGGAGTCGGACGCCGGGCGGCGGGGCGACTTGGCGGCTCGGAGGCGAACCCCAAAGATGGCTACTACTACCCCGCTTCGCCATGAAGCCAGCGCCAGCGGTCGTCTTTGGTGGGATGTGCTTATAACATCGCCGCCCACACCCAGGAAGCGAACGTCCTGGTGTGGGCCCGCTCATGGGTGCGGCTGTCTAGGCGGTCGACGATGCAGAGGTCGCCGAGCGCCTCGACCGCGCCCTCCAGCGACCACAGCTGCATGGGCATCTGCTCGATGACGACGCGGACGTAGAGCGTGCAGTCGTCCGGCACCTCGTGGTCGTCCTTGTGCCAGCCCTTGACCGCGAAGTCGACACCATCGACCTTGATGACGCCGCAGCGGATGGCGTTCTCCTTGTGCGCAGGGAGCTCGAAATGGACGAGGAAGTCTTCCTGGTCGTGGCCGGTGATGTGCTGCACGTGGGGCGGTGTGTGGATCTGCTCTTCGATCGCGCGGCCCACTGCCATCGGGCTGGCCGCGTGCTGCGGCGTTGCAGCCGTGAGGAGCACCGCATGCTTGCGAAGCAGAAACTCCTGGTGCTCCATGGCCGGCGTGATCACCACCACCTTGTGGCTCAACCTTGGGTGGCGCGAGGGGTCGGTGAGGTACGCCTGGCGTTCCATGGCGGTCAACGGCGACTCCGTCGGTGGCGGCGTGGGGAAGCGCAGTCTCTCCTTCACCGGACCACACTGGGAGGTGGGCGGTGACTCTGGGTGGAGTTGCCCGCCCGATCTTGGTTCTTTGGATTCTGCGGGCACTCCCTGCCGTAGTGGCCTTGCAGCTTGTAAATGATGCAGTGCAGTGGATCTCTACAATCTACACGGCGATGACTACTGCCGAAGCAGCGAAAACACAGGCCATCGAAGCGGCTTAAGAAGGCTAAGACGCTGCCGCCATTAATGGCGGGCGCTCGCCGACCGGCCCCGACGGACGGCGCCTGTGCTTGCTCGGGCTGCTCGAGCGCTGCCGCTCCTTCCGCGACTTGACCTCAGTCTAGTCATCCTCGCTGCCCGAAGAAGAAAGGGGCGGTGCGGGGGGAGGCACGAACACAGTGGACGTAAGCTTGCTCCTCCCAGAGCAGGGGCGCTCCTCATGGACCTCGGGAACGCAGCACCCGCTCTTGAGCTCTCGCCCGGCAGAGACGTCTGCGTCAGGCGGGCGACTGGACGCGAGGGGCTGAGTCCGCGCCTCGACGGACCGGACGGATCTGTAGATCAGCGATGGACGCCGGGCGTGCCCGTCTCCGATCTCTGCTATGCGAGGAGCGAGCCGAGCAACAGGACCCCACAGGGGAGGACGGACGCATGGCTGGGTAGCGCCCTGACCCGGGCAAGGCAGGGACGACGGCTAGGTGGCCGCCGCGACCGGAGCGGCACGCACCGCGGGGAGGCGCGGGGAAGGGGAGAGGCCTAGTTCAGAACCTCTGGCATCCGGTTTCGGCGATGAAACACCAGCTCCTAATCTGTCAAGTACAGAAGCAATTCCTCTAAACAAAACACATAACAAAAAAAATGAGAAAATGTAATTATATCAATGCTCCAGGATGACATGTTTTTGTCACTAAATCTGCTACAACACACTAATATGTAATACTTAGTACTAACTTTCCCATAATACCTAATAATAATAAAACCAAATAGACATTGCACCAATGGGAATAAATTGACAAGATGCACACATATTAATATAGGATTAATTCATGTTATGATAACTGAATTTTGAAGCCTTGTATAGTTCCAGTAAAAAAATATAAGTTCATGGCACATCAAAACTGAAAAACATGTATTTCCTTATCTTCTATGGGATGTAAAAAAAAGATGAATCAAGAGGCACCTGGAGTCTACAGAGTAAGGAAATTGGATTGCACTGTATTCTCTTGTGCGTAGGGCCACATGCTCGACATCTTCGCCTCCGTCTTCTGCAGCTGCATGAAAATATATAAGAATCAGGTACATGATTAATAGTACAAGAAACAAAGCATCACAGGTAACAATTCAAATTTTTAGAAAGAAAAGACAGCTCTGAAATTTGGCAGATAATTACCACATTAGATCCACCTACTTTTATGCATAAGAAACAGAAACATGTTTAATAAGTAAGACTTAAGAATTGCAAGTAAAAATTCAAGTTTTGATTGTGCTTCCAAAAAATTGGAAAGAGAGAGAGCTAGACTGAAACTTTGGAAGTTAATTACCACATCTGTAGTATGCCTCCTTGAGGCCATAACGACCTCCCAATTTTCTAAATCTCCAGGCTCTCCACATCCAAACTTCTTTTTTTCGAATAAAAAGGTATTATCGCTTTCTACCTTATGCATTCAAAACAGGCGTGAGCCTGGGTGACCGGAGTCAATTACATGAAGGTGATATTAGCGCCACACAAAACTGTGTGACCGGTTATCACCAGACCGCTGAACATGATACTTTACAAAAGGCGAAAGGAAAAAGAAAGAGAGAAAGAAATAAGGTTAGGTGATCAGCAACTATCTCAGTGAATTTGCCCAAGACAACATAGTATGTTTGTCTTCCTCTCTGACAGCACGCGAGCTCCAGAGTGTGATGAGTTCAGCCAACTCAGCGAGCATTCGAGCCGCAGACCAAAAACAGTTGTCAAACACTCAAGCATTCCGAGCTGTCCAGAAAGAGACCGAGCATGCTGCGAAGAAGATGTGCCAAAGCTGACCAAATAAATTACAATCCGCAGCTGAGAGAAAAATCTCAAGAAGTCCTCGGGATGATTTGGCCAATGCCCAAAGTTCAACCTTCTGCCAGATAACATAAGATAATTTGCATCTCAGCACGATGTGGCTAACGTTTTCAGCAGCTGGGCAAATATCACATCTATCATGCTGAACAACAACAGTCCAGCTCTTCTTGATCATGAAGTCCTTGGTATTCAATCTTCCTCTAAAAGCTAGCCAAAGGAGTACTCGATGCTTATTAGGACCCCGATTACAACACAAGACGACGTCGGCCCACAAGCCACACGCGCACCACATAGCTAGCACACACGCACGCCTCCAGCAGCACGCAATCCACGGACATTACGGACGCACGCCCATGCTACGTCCTCAGTTGCGTTTGTCGTCGGCGCCGCGCCCAGATGTGATTGCCGCCACCACCAATATGTCCGCAACTTTCACTCGAGCGCGCGCGCAAGAGAGAGGGGATGAGAAAGAGAGAGGGCCGCCGCTCACTGACCTCTAGCTGCCGCCTCGATTTGCGGCCACCGCGGACGGCCTTGAGCACAGTTGGCTGCTCCCCCCCTCGCGTCCCTAATGCGACCACTCCTGTTCTCGCCTGAGACGGCATCCACGCCGGTGACCTAGGTCTGGCAGATCGACGGAGCCGATGGGGCTCTGACAGGAGTGCTCGCCGATGGGCGAGGAGGACGATGCCGTCGCCATCTCCTCCCATCCCCGCTCTGCTCTGCCCTGCCCGACCTGCTGCTCGATCTGGTGCGAGGGAGATGGGAGGTCACCGATGGTGAGAGTCAGCCGTTGGGGAGGGCGTGGCTGAGGGGAGGTCGCTGGTGGCGGCGGCGGCAACAAGGGAAAGGGAGAGGGAGAGGAATCGGGTGATCTGGACTGGGGGCCAATCCCTTTCTCTCTTCACTGCCCAATCCCTTTCTCTCCTTTTTCTCGAGACAAAATAAATTTCTTTGTTTTCTCTTGTAACTGACCCGATGTGGACGTCGCCAGGATGCGCGCTTTGTGCCATCGTTAATGGGTTGTATTGGGATGACATGTATCCTATAAAGAATAATGATAATCATGAAACTTGTCATTATGATTTTAATTTTTAATTGGATTATGCCTCACCTGATAGTTATTTTGTTGAGTTTTCTCCCACTACTATTCATGAGAAGAATTTTGCTTATACGAAGAGTAGTAAATTTCTATACTTGTAGATCATGAGAAGAATGCTTTATGTGATAGTTCTATTATTGAATTCATTCATGATGCCACTAAAAAATATTATGAGAGAGGAACATGTGTTCTTACATATTGCAATAATATCAAGTTTTCTTTCTATGTGTTGAATTTTTTGAAGTTGCGCTTGTTTTGCCTTCCTTTGCAAGTTGACTCTTGTTCCCATAAGTTGTTTTCTCAAAAAATCCCTATGCATAGGATGTGGGTTAGACTTAAATGTGCTATTCTTATGCTTCATGATGCTCTCTTTGTGTTTCAGTTCTTATCTTTTATGTGAGCATCATTGAAATCATCATGCCTAGCTAAAAAGGCATTAAAGAAAAGCGCTTGTTGGGAGACAACTCAATACTTAGATCTACTATTTTTGTGTGTTCACATGATTAAGCTATTGTATTAATCATGTTTTATAGTTTTTGTTTCAATAAAGTGCCATGTAAAGCCTTTGGGATACTGTGGATGATAATTGATTCAATTCTGTCCAAAAACAGAAACTTTTGCGCCCAGTCATAGAATTATTAAAAATCACTAGAGCGTCAAAAAATTCTGATTTTTTACAGTATATTGGTATACAAATTTCCCAGGCTATCCTAATTTTTCAGAATTTTTGGAGTTAGAGAAGCATGGATAGTTTCCAGATTACTACAGACTGTTCTGTTTTTGATAGATTATGTTCTCTATGTGTCGTTTGCTTATTTTGATAAATCTATGAGTAGTATCGGAGGGTATGAACCATGGAGGAGTTGTAATATAGTAGATATAACACCAATATAAATTTAGAATGAGTTCGCAACGGTACCTAAGTGGTGATTTCCTTATTATACTAACGGAGCTTAAGAGTTTTCTGTTAAGTTTTGTGTTGTGAAGTTTTCAAGTTTTGGGTGAAGTTTTGATGGACTATGGAATAAGGAGTGGCAAGAGCCTAAGCTTGGGGATACCCAAGGCACCCCAAGGTAATATTCAAGGAAAACCAAGAGCCTAAGCTTGGGGATGCCCCAAATGGCATCCGCTCTTTCGTGTTCGTTCATCGGTAACCTTACTTGGAGCTATATTTTTATTCACCACATGATATGTGTTTTGCTTGGAGCGTCATTTTATTTTATTTTGTTTTGCTTGCTGCTTGAATAATATTCCAATATCTGAAAAATTCTTAAATGTTAGAGAGTATTCACATAGTCACATAATTGTTCGACTACTCATTGATCTTCACTTATATCTTTTGGAGTAGGTTGTCATTTGCTCTATTGCTTCACTTATATCTTTTTAGAGCATGATGGTGGTTTTATTTTGAAGAAATTTACGAACTCTCATGCTTCACTTATATTATTTTGGGAGTCTTTTTAAACAGCATGGTAATTTGCTTTGGTTATGAATTTAGTCCTAAAATGATAGGCATCCAAGAGGGATATAATAAAAACTTTCATATAAAGTGCATTGAATACTATGAGAAGTTTGATTCCTTATGATTGTTTTGAGATATAAAGATAGTGATATTAGAGTCATGCTAGTGAGTAATTGTGGATTGGTAGATGTACTTGTGTTAAAATTTGTGATTCCCCTAGCATGCACATATGGTGAACCGTTATGTAACTAAGCCGGAGAATGAGTTATTTATTGATTGCCTTCCTTATGAGTGGCGGTCGCGGACGAGCGATGGTCTTTTCCTACCAATCTATCCCCCTAGGAGCATGCGCATAGTACTTTGTTTTGCTGACTAATAGATTTTTGCAATAAGTATGCAAGTTTTTTATGACTAACGTTGAGGCCATGGATTATACACACACTCACCCTTTCACCATTGCTAGCCTCTCTAGTGCTGCGCAATTTTTGTCGGTACCATACACCCACCATATACCTTCCTCAATACAGCCACCATACCTACCTGATGAGGACATCAATACCATTGTTACACCCACAGCCCCTGCTGCTATACATAATGGACCAATTACTAGAGCTTGCGCTCGCCAATTAAATTATCAGGTACTTTCGTTTCTTGGTAATAATTCTAATGTTCATGAGAATATGATGCTGCCTAAATTGGATACATTTGTCTTGCTTACAAATGAAGGGCCTAGCTTGGACAAGAGGGATGAACATTGGAGCAAGATTAAGCATGGAGATGATGGCGTGCGCAAGGGGAACAAGAACAGAGTTACAAGTGATGATTTCAGGACTTTGAAGCCACCATAATGAGTGCATGAAGCCTTGGACGAAATATACAAGATGCCACTTCATAAATTTCGTACAGAGGCTATTATAGGTGCTACGTCACCTTATTTTTGGACCAGGCCCATGTAATTTTCAAATAGTCAACTATAGGCTGTTTTTAGAGTCCGTATGTGTGGGGAAACAAGAGTTAGGGTTGGTTTCGGACCCCTCCTCCAAGGGCCACGAAATTCCCCCCCCCCCTCTTCCTCCATATATACAGCCCTTAGGGCATCATTTAGACTTTGGGTTTTGTTTAGATTGAAAGTTTGCAATAGCTGCAACTTCGCGTACTTCGTTTATGTTCAACGACCAGACCAAGATGTCACAGAACCCCACTTGATCAATACATATTTCCTCTTATATTCACAATATCCAGATTGCAGTCTTAGTTTCTTGCTTGTTCTTTGTTTGCTTGCAGGAAATAGACCCTCGTGGTGAGGTTGATCGTGCTTCGGCGTGGTCAATAATCTCTCGGAGTCGGTTTAGCGATTGCTAAGGCGCGACGTCCTCGCACGTTCGTAGTCGAATCGTCAAAGTCTACTCCATCAAAAACGATAGCCACCATCTCATTGAAAGACGGGACACCTTTTGCCTCTATCAAGTGGTATCAGATTTCCAGGTTGCTTGGTGAGATTTTACAGTTTTTCATAGTTTAGATCGAGTCTGTTCTTCATACCTATAGTCCACGAAAAAGCCAAAAAATTAGGGTTAGTTCATCCTATCTGAACCACCGAGCCTTTGCATAGTCTTTTCAGTATTTTGCTTTGTTGAATTTGCGGTTGCATTGCCGTGTCAAGTTGCTGGTCTTGGCGTCTAGTCTTTTAGAGTTTCGAGTTCTGGTCATAAGTTCTCACGCCGCCACTGCACCATCACCATCGCTCCTTCCATCTACCACCACCGCTTATCCGCCACCGCTCTGAATCCGTATCCATATACCACAACTAATCTGTATCCATATACCACCACCGATCTGTATCCATATGCCACCATCGCTACCACCACCGCTACCATATACCACCACCGCTGCCATATCCTACCACCATATATCCACCACCAATCCGAGTTCCTTTCATATTAGGTTCGTTTTCGAGATCTGTCTAATTTCCGATTCGTGTTTCCTTGCCTGAGTAGGTTTCGAAGAAAAAAAGAGTCTGGAGACCCCCCGGCAGTTTTTAGGCCAAAATTTCAGTGGCCGAAAATATTTTTTTCCTATCCTATTTTTAGGCTTTTCTGAGTCTTTTGAGCCACGTGCCATCATAGTGATTTTTTGTCGCACTTTTTCGTCGTCGCTGCCCTGATTTCCGAAAAAAAATAGTCAAAAAAATGTTGTGCCCATCCTGTCATTTTGACTTGGGAAGAGTTTTGAGACGCTCGCCATTATAGTGATTTTTCGCAAAAAAAAGAGGAGCGCAAAAAAGAGCGTAAAAACAGAGCGAAAAAAATCCAGAGTGTGTTTTTTCCTTGTTTAAGTGCAGCGCCGTGATTTTGTTAGTGTTCTAGGCTCGCGTCTCTAGCACATTCTAGCCTAGGACCAGCACAATACCATGGTTGAGCGTTTATTCAACTTTGCATCTCTGAATTGATTATTGTTGACCCTTTTTGCTACCATATTATAAGCCTTCCCAGCTCCACATACATCTACATAGTGCGTTTGACTCTCCCTGGCAATCGATCTATCCAAGCTTTTGAGAGTTTTGACTACAACGGTTGCCGATCACCACCTGCTGCTTGGTAAGAACTGGTAAGATTTTGAGATTCGCTTGACGGATTTGTGACACACCGGCACCACTTCCATAACCATCGCCCGCTGCACCTGTCGCACATCTACAATAACAACAACAACAACATCGCCTTCCAAATCAAGTGGGATGAGCACATCGCGTTCCCCTTGAGGCTGGTCAAAATTCTGGTGCCGCTGTTGATGCTTCTGTAGCTCCTGCTGCTACTGCAGAGGTGGAGGACCATTACGAGGATGAGGTTGATCAAAATCATAACTACGTGCAACCACCAGCACCACCACCACCAGGTCGTCCTCATGCAAATCATCGCAACGGTAGGGCTGCACCACCACCTGAGGTACGAGATCATGACCATTTTCCTAAACTAAAATTGAATATTCCACCATTTGAGGGTAGATATTTTCCTGATATATATCTTACTTGGGACTTAGAAACTGAACAACAAATTACATGTTTACAATATCCTAAGGAGAGACGTGTTCGTCATTGCTTGTGCTTTCACTAGCTTTGCATGTGTTTGGTGGTCTGAACATTGTAGATTATATCCTATTGCAACTACTTGGGCTGCTTTGAAAACTGCTATGCATATTCGTTGGGTTCCACCCTATTATCAACGTGAATTACTTAAATAATTGCAGCGTTTAAGACAAGGAAAAAATTCTGTAGAAGAATATTATCAGGAATTACAAAATGGCATGATTAGATGTGGTCTTGTTGAGGAGAATCAAGCTATGCTTGCACGTTTTATGGGTGGATTAAATAGAGAGATTCAGACCATTCTAGAGTATAAGGAGTATAATAATATCACTCGTTTATTCCATCTTTCTTGTAAAGCTGAACGTGAAGTGCAGGATCGACAGGCATTGGCGCGATCTAACTTTTCTGCAGGTCGACCTTCATCATGGACACCACGTGCATCCTCTGCTTCCACTGCACCAACACCTCCATCAGGTACCACCTCCAGCCATGATACAAGAAAGCAGGCACAACCACCACTATCAGCAAAGAGCGCACCTGCCGGGCCTGCACAGAGCTCTTCTTCTTCCATGGCATCAACAGGGCACACAAGTGATATTATTTGTCGACGTTGTAAGGGAAGCGGTCATTATGCGAGAGAATGCAAATCTCGATGTGTGACGATTACTCACGAGGATGGTGGGTATGAGTCCGCTAGTGACTATGATGAGGAGACTTTGGCTCTTATTACACGTGAAGAACATGGTGGCGATGATTCTGATCATGAGACGCAATACATGGCTCTTGAAGACGCTGACATGTATGAATGTTTAGTTGTTGAGTGTGCAGGTCACACAAGCTGAGCAAAATCAGAGGCATAATTTGTTCCATACAAAGGGAGTTGTGAAGGAACATTTTGTTCACGTCATCATAGATGGAGGGAGCTGCAACTACTTGGCTTGCATGGAGATGGTGGAGAAGCTATCTCTCACCACAAGACCACATCTACATCCTTACTACATCCAATGGTTCAACAACAGCGGCAAGGTTAAGGTAATATGTACTGTTCGTGTGCATTTTAGTATCTCTACATATTCTGACCATGTTGATTGTGATGTGGTACCTATGAAAGCATGTTCCTTATTACTTGGTAGACCATGGCAATTTGATAAAAAAATTGTACACCATGGTAGAAACAATCAGTATACTCTTGTTCATAAGGATAAAAATATTACTTTGCTTCCTATGACTCGTGATTCTATTTTGAAAGATGATATTAATAGAGCTAATAAAGCAAAACAGGAGAAAAATAAGAGTGAAAATCAGATTGTGGCAAAAGAATTTGAGCAACAAATGAAGCCTAATAATAAACCATCTAGTGTTGTTTCTGAAATTAAATTGAAAAGTGCATGTTTACTTGCCACCAAATCTGATATTGACGAGCTAGATTTTAGCAAATATGTTTGCTATGCTTTTGTGTGCAAAGAGGCATTATTTTCATTCGAGGACGTGCCTTCCTCTTTGCCCCCTGCTGTCACTAACATTTTGCAGGAGTTCGCTGACGTCTTCCCACAAGACGCGCCACCGAGATTACCACCTATTCGAGGGATTGAGCATCAAATTGACTTAATTCCCGGTACATCGCTACCCAACTGTGCACCATACTGTACCAATCCAGAGGAGACGAAGGAGATTATGCATCAAGTACAGGAGCTGCTCGACAAATGTTATATACGTGAATCTCTTAGTCCTTGTGCTGTTCCTATTATAGTAGTGCCTAAAAAGGATGGTATGTCGCGTATGTGTGTTGATTGTAGAGGCATTAATAATATTACTATTCATTATCGTCATCCTATTCCTAGGCTAGATGATATGCTTGATGAGTTGAGTGGCTCTACAATATTCTCCAAAGTTGGTTTGCATAGTGGATACCATCAAATTCGTATGAAATGAGGAGATGAATGAAAAACAACATTTAAAACTAAGTTTGGTTTATATGAGTGGTTAGTCATGCCTTATGGGTTAACTAATGCACCTAGTACTTTCATGAGATTAATGAACGAAGTTTTACGTGCTTTCATTGGACGATTTGTGGTAGTCTAATTTGATGATATACTAATTTATAGCAAATCTTTGGAAGAACATTTGGAACATTTACGTGTTGTTTTTATTGCTCTACGTGATGCACGTTTGTTTGGTAACCTTGGCAAGTGCACCTTTTGCACCAACCGAGTATCTTTTCTTGGCTATGCCACAGGGAATTGAAGTTGATAAAGCCAAGATTGAAGCTATTGAGAGTTGGCCACAGCCCAAAATGGTCACACAAATGAGGAGTTTTCTTGGACTCGCTGGTTTCTATAGGCGTTGTGAGAGATTTTAGCACCATTGCTGCACCTCTCAATGAGCTTACAAAGAAGGATGTGCCTTTTGTTTGGGGTACCGCACAGGAAGAAGCCTTCACGGTATTGAAAGATAAGTTGACACATGCTCCTTTACTCCAACTTCCTGATTTAAATAAGACATTTGAGCTTGAATGTGATGCTAGTGGAATTGGATTAGGAGGTGTGTTATTACAAGATGGCAAACTTGTTGCATACTTTTCTGAAAAATTGAGTGGGCCTAGTCTAAACTATTCTACTTATGATAAAGAATTGTATGCTCTTGTTCGGACCTTAGAAACATGGCAACATTATTTGTGGCCCAAAGAATTTGTTATACATTCTGATCATGAATCTTTGAAACACATTAAAAGTCAAGCAAAACTGAACCGTAGACATGCTAAATGGGTTGAATTCATTGAGACTTTCCCTTATGTCATTAAACACAAGAAGGGTAAAGAAAATGTTATAGCTGATGCATTGTCTTGTCGTTATACTATGCTTTCACAACTTGACTTTAAAATATTTTGTTTGGAGACCATCAAAGATCAATATGTGCATGATGCTGAATTTAAAGATGTATTGCAGAATTGCAAAGAAGGTAGAACATGGAACAAGTTCGTCGTTAACGATGGACTTGTGTTTCGTGCTAACAAGCTATGCATTCCAGCTAGCTCCGTTCGTCTTTTGTTGTGAAGGAGGCGCATGGAGGAGGACTAATGGACACTTTGGCGTGAAGAAGACGGAGGATATACTTGCTACACATTTCTTTTGGCCAAAGATGAGACAGGATGTTGAGCGTTTTATTGATCGCTGCACTACATGTCAAAAAGCTAAGTCACGACTCAATCATCATGGTTTATATATGCCTTTTCTTGTACCTAGTGTTCCTTGGGAGGATATATCTATGGACTTTGTTTTAGGTTTACCTCGAACAATGAAGGGGGGGATAGCATATTTGTTGTTGTGGATAGGTTCTTGAAAATGGCACACTTTATACCATGTCATAAAAGCGATGATGCTGTTAATGTTGCTGATTTGTTCTTTCATGAAATTATTCGCTAGAATGGTGTGCCAAATACTATTGTTTCATATCGTGATACTAAATTTCTTAGCCACTGTTGGAGATGTTTATGGGCTAAGTTGGGGACTAAACTGCTTTTGAGTACTACTTCTCACCCTAAACTGATGGACAAACTGAAGTAGTAAATAGAACATTGTCTACTATGCATAGGGCTGTTTGAAGAATAATAAGAAAATGTGGGAAGAATGCTTGCCTCATATTGAATTTGCTTATAATCGTTCATTGCATTCTACTACTAAGATGTGCCCTTTTGAAATTGTGTATGGTTTCCTACCTCGTGCACCTATTGATTTGTTGCCTCTTCCATCTTCGGAGAAGGTTAATTTTGATGCTAAACAACGTCTTTGAATTGATTTTAAAAATGCATGAGTTAACTAAGGAAAACATTGAGTGTATGAATGCTAAATATAAACTTGCTAGAGATAAGGGTAGAAAACATGTTGTGTTTGCACCTGGAGATCTTGTTTGGTTACATTTGCGTAAGGATAGATTTCCTGATTTGCGCAAATCAAAGCTAATGCCACGTGCTGATGGTCCTTTTAAGGTGTTAGAAAAAATAAATGATAATGCATATAAACTTGAATTGCGTGCAGATTTTGGGGTTAGTCCCACTTTTAACATTGCAGATTTGAAGCCTTATTTGGGTGAGGAAGATGAGCTTCCGTCGAGGACGACTTCATTTCAAGAAGGGGAGGATGATGAGGACATCCATACCATTGTTACACCCACAGCCCTTGCTGCTATACATACTGGACCAATTACTAGAGCTCGCGCACGCCAATTAAATTATCAAGTACTTTCGTTTCTTGACAATGATTCTAATGTTCATGAGAATATGATGCTGCCTAAATTGGATATATTTTTCTTGCTTATAAATGAAGGGCCTAGCTTGCACAAGAGGGATGAACATAGGAACAAGATTAAGCATGGAGATGATGGCGTGCACAAGGGGAACAAGAACAGAGTTACAAGTGATGATTTCAGAACTTTGAAGCCACCATAATGAGTGCATGAAGCCTTGGATGAAATATACAAGATGCCACTTCATAAATTTCGTCCAGAGGCTATTATAGGTGTTGCGTCACCTTATTTTTGGGCCAGGCCCATGTAATTTCATAATAGTCAAGTATAGGCCGTTTTTAGAGTCCATATATGTGGGGAAACAAGAGTTAGAGTTGGTTTCGGATCCCTCCTCCAAGGGCCACGAAATTCCCCCCTCTTCCTCCATATATACATCCCTTAGGGCATCGTTTAGACTTTGGGTTTTGTTTAGATTGAAAGTTCGCAATACCTGCAACTTCGCGTACTTCGTTTGTGTTCAACGGCCAGACCAAGACGTCACAGAACCCCACTTGATCAGTAAATCTTTCCTCTTATATTCACAATATCCAGATTGCAATCTTAGTTTCTTGCTTGTTCTTCGCCCGCTTGCAGGAAATAGACCCTCCGAGAGGTCATGACTTTATTTAGTGATGAATCCACTATTTTGGAAGAGGTTTCAATTGATTATGATGAGAACAAAGTTGCTACTTATGATGATTATTGTGATGAAACTTATGCTATAAAAGGTAGTTATAATTATATTTATAAAACTTGTCATGATTATGATTACCCTTTTTCTGAACATTACTCTTTTAATATGGAAACAATTTATAGTATTCGAGTTTCTTATGATACTCCCACTATTCCTAATGAGAATAGTTTTGCTTATGTGGAGAGTAATAAAATTTCTATGCTTGTGGATCATCAAAAGAATGCTTTATGTGATGGTTATATTGTTGAATTAATTCATGATGCTACTGAACATTATTATGAGGGAGGAATATATGCTTGTAGGAATTGCAATAATATCAAGTTTCCTCTCTATGTGCTTAAAGATTTGAAGTTATGCTTGTTTTGCCTTCCTATGCTAGTTGATTATTGTTCACATAAGTTGTTTGCTCACAAAATCCCTATGCATAGGAAGTGTGTTAGGCTTAAATGTGCTAGTCATATTCTTCATGATGCTCTCTTTATGTTTCAATTCTTATCTTTTATGTGAGCATCATTGAAATCATCATGCCTAGCTAGGGGCGTTAAACGGTAGCGCTTGTTGGGAGGCAACCCAATTTTATTTTTGTTCCTTGCTTTTTGCTCCTTTTTAGTAATAAATAATTCATCTAGCCTATGTTTATATGTGTTTTTATGTTTTAACTAGTGTTTGTGCCAAGTGGAACCTTTGGGAAGACTTGGGTGAAGTCTCTGCGATCTTGCTGTAAAAAACAGAAATTTTTGCGCTCACGAGATTAGCTGCCTTTTTTACTGGAGAGTGATTTTAGGTTGATTCTTTTTGCAGATGATTAATAGACAAATTCCTCAGGTCCACCAATTTATTTCTGAATTTTTGGAGTTACAGAAGTATTCGAATGATACAGATTACTATAGACTGTTCTGTTTTTGACAGATTCTGTTTTCATTGTGTTGTTTGCTTATTTTGATGAATCTATGAGTAGTATCGGAGGGTATGAACCATAGAGAACTTGTAATACAGTAGATATTACACAAATATGAATTTATAATGAGTTCAAAACAGTACCTAAGTGGTGGTTTTATTTTCTTATACTAACGGAGCTTACGAGTTTTCTGTTGAGTTTTGTGTTGTGAAGTTTTCATGTTTTGGGTAAAGATTCGAAGGACTATGGAATAAGGAGTGGAAAGAGCCTAAGCTTGGGGATGACCAAGGCACCCCAAGGTAATATTCAAGGACAACCAAGAGCCTAAGCTTGGGGATGCCCCGGAAGGCATCCCCGCTTTCGTCTTCGTTCATCGCTAACTTTACTTGGAGCTATATTTTTATTCACCATATGATATGTGTTTTGCTTGGAGCATCATTTTATTTTCTTTTGTTTTGCTTGCTGTTTGAATAAAATACCAAGATCTGAAATTCTTAAATGTTAGAGAGTCTTCACATAGTTGCATAATTATTCAACTACTCATTGATCTTCACTTATATCTTTCGGAGTAGTTTGTCATTTGCTCTAGTGCTTCACTTATAGAGCACGGTGGTGGTTTTATTTTGAAGAAATTGTTGATTTGGTTATGAATTTAGTCCTAATATGATAGGAATCCAAGAGGGATATAATAAAAACTTTCATATAGAGTGCATTGAATACTATGAGAAGTTTGATACTTGATAATTGTTTTGAGATATAAAGATGGTGATATTAGAGTCATGCTAGTTGAGTAATTGTGAAATTGAGAAATACTTATGTTGAGGTTTGCAAGTCCCGTAGAATGCACGTATGGTGACCGTTGTGTGACAAATTTGAAACATGAGGTGTTCTTTGATTGTCATCCTTATGAGTGGCGGTCTGGGATGAGCGATGGTCTTTTCCTACCAATCTATCCCCCTAGGCGCATGCGCGTAGTGCTTGGTTTTTGATGACTTGTAGATTTTTTCAATAAGTATGTGAGTTCTTTATGACTAATGTTGAGTCCATGGATTATACACACTCTCACCCCTCCATCATTGCTAGCCTCTTCGGTACCGTGCATTGCCCTTTCTCACGTCGAGAGTTGGTGCAAACTTCCCCGGTGCATCCAAACCCCGTGATATGATACGCTATATCACACATAAGCCTCTTTATATCTTCCTCAAAGCAGCCACCATACCTACCTATTATGGCGTTTCCATATCCATTCCGAGATATATTGCCATGCAACTTTCCACCGTTTCCTTTATTATGACACGCATCATCATTGTCATATTGCCTTGCATGATCATGTAGTTGACATCGTATTTGTGGCAAAGCCACCATGCATAATTTTTCATACATGTCACTCTTGATTCATTGCACATCCCGGTACACTGCCGGAGGCATTCACATAGAGTCATATTTTGTTCTAAGTATCGAGTTGTAATTCTTGAGTTGTAAGTAAATAAAAGTGTGATGATCTTCATTATTAGAGCATTGTCCCATGTGAGGAAAGGATGATGGAGACTTTGTTTCCCCCACAAGTCGGGATGAGACTCTGGACGAAGAAATGAAAAAGAAAAAAAGAAAAAGGAAAAAAAAGAGAAGAGAAAGGCCAAATAAAAAAGAGGCCCTAAAAAGACAAAACACAAAAAATGAGAGAAAAGGAGAGAAGGGACAATGCTACTATCCTTTTACCACACTTGTGCTTCAAAGTAGCACCATGATCTTTATGATAGAGAGTCTCTTGTTTTATCACTTTCAGATACTAGTGGGATTTTTCATTATAGAACTTGGCTTGTATATTACAACAATGGGCTTCCTCAAAATGCCCTAGGTCTTCGTGAGAAAGCAAGTTGGATGCACACCCACTTAGTTTCTTTTGTTGAGCTTTCATGCATTTATAGCTCTAGTGCATCCGTTGCATGGCAATCCCTACTCCTCGCATTGACATCAATTGATGGGCATCTCCCTAGCCCGTTGATTAGCCGCGTCAATGTGAGACTTTCTCCTTTTTTGTCTTCTCCACACAACCCCCATCATTATATTCTATTCCATCCATAGTGCTATGTCCATGGCTCACACTCATCTATTGTGTGAAAGTTGAAAAAGTTTGAAAATACTAAAGTATGAAACAATTTCTTGGATTGTCACCGGGGTTGTGCATGATGAGAGCATTTTTGTGTGACGAAAATGAAGCGTGGCCAAACTATATGATTTTGTAGGGATAAGCTTTCTTTGGCCATGTTATTTTGAGAAGACATAGTTGCTTAGTTAGTATGCTTGAAGTATTATTATTTTTATGTCAATATTAAACTTTTGTCTTGAATCTTTCAGATCTGAACATTCATGTCATAATAAATAAAATTACATTGATAAATATGTTAGGTAGCATTCCACATCAAATTTTTGTTTTTATCATTTACCTACTCGAGGACGAGCAGGAATTAAGCTTGGGGATGCTGATACGTCTCCAACGTATCTATAATTTTTGATTGTTCCATGCTATTATATTATCCATCTAGGATGTTTTATATGCTATTTTATTTGATTTTTTGGGATTAACCTATTACCCTACAGCCTAGTGCCAGTTTCTATTTTTCCTTGTTTTTGAGTATTGCAGAAAAGGAAAACCAAACGGAATCCAATTGACCTGAAATTCAACGGAAATTGTTTTTGGACCAGAAGAAGCCCATGGAGTACACGAGATGGGCCAGAAGTCCCGAGGCCACCACGAGGGTGGGGGGCACGCCCTACCCCCTGGGCGCGCCCCCTACCTCGTGGCCGCCTCGGAGACCCCCCTGACTTGTTCCCGACGCCAAAACCTCTTATATATACAAAAACCTCCAGAACATAACCTACATCGGGAGTTCCACCGCCGCAAGCCTCTGTAGCCACCGAAAACCAATCTAGACCCGTTCCGGCACCTTGCCGGAGGGGGGAAGCCTCACCGGTGGCCATCTTCATCATCCCAGCACTCTCCATGATGAGGAGGGAGTAGTTCACCCTCGGGGCTGAGGGTATGTACCAGTAGCTATGTGTTTAATCTCTCTCCCGTGTTCTTGATTTGGCACGATCTTGATGTATCACGAGCTGATACGTCTTCGTCGTATGTACTTTTCCAAACACTTTTGCCCTTGTTTTGGATTCTAACTTGCATGATTTGAATGGAACTAACCCGGACTGACGCTGTTTTCAGCAGAATTGCCATGGTGTTATCTTTATGCAGAAACAAAAGTTCTCGGAATGACCTGAAACTTCACGGAGATTATTTTTGGAAATAATAAAAAATACTGCCAAAAGAATCAAGGCCAGGGGCCCACACCCTGTCCACAAGGGTGGGAGGCGTGCCTGCCCCCCAGGGCGCGCCCCCTGCCTCGTGGGCCCCCTAGAGCTCCACCGACCTCAACTCCAACTCTATATATTCGTGTTCAGGGAGAAAAAAATTAGAGAGAATGATTCATCATGTTTTACGAGACGGAGCCACCGCCAAGCCCTAATCTCTCTTGGGAGGGCTGATCTGGAGTCCGTTCGGGGCTCCGGAGAGGGGAATCCGTTGCCATCGTCATCACCAACCATCCTCCATCACCAATTTCATGATGCTCACCGCCGTGCGTGAGTAATTCCATCGTAGGCTTGCTGGACGGTGATGGGTTGGTTGAGATTTATCATGTAATCGAGTTAGATTTGATAGGGTTTGATCCCTAGTATCCACTATGTTCTGAGATTGATGTTGCTATGACTTTGCTATGCTTAATGCTTGTCACTAGGGCCCGAGTGCCATGATTTCAGATTTGAACCTATTATGTGTTCATGAATATATGTGTGTTTTGACCCTATCTTGCAAGTCTATAGTCACCTACTATGTGTTATGATCCGGCAACCCCGAAGAGACAATAATCGGGACCACTCCCAGTGATGACCGTAGTTTGAGGAGTTCATGTATTCACTATGTGTTAATGCTTTGGTCTGGTACTCTATTAAAAAAGGCCTTAATATCCCTTAGTTTTCGCTAGGACCTCACTGCCACGAGAGGGTAGGACAAAAGATGTCATGCAAGTTCTTTTCCATAATCACGTATGACTATATTCGGAATACATGCCTACATTACATTGATGAATTAGAGCTAGTTCTGTGTCACCCTATGTTATGACTGTTACATGATGAACCGCATCCAGCATACTTCTCCATCACTGATCCAATGCCTACAAGCTTTTCACATATTGTTCCCATTACTATCATACTACTTTGTTAGTAAATACTTTGCTGCAGATATTAAGTTATCCACGTGTGGTTGAATTGACAGCTCAACTGCTAATACTTGAGAATGTTCTTTGGCTCCCCTTGTGTCGAATCAATAAATTTGGGTTGAATACTCTACCCACGAAACTGCTATGCGATCCCCTATACTTGTGGGTTATCAAGACTATTTTCTGGCGCCGTTGTCGGGGAGCATAACTCTATTCTTTGAGTCACTTGGGATTTATATCTGCTGGTCACTACGAGGAACTTGAAAGACGATAAAACCAAGATTTATCCCTCAACTACGAGGGGAGGTAAGGAACTGCCATCTAGCTCTGCACTTGATTCCCTTCTGTTTTGAGTAAACTTGCGACACCTAAACCTGCTTCTGCTATTAATTCCGATATGTTGCATGTTATTGATGATGCCACTTTTGCTATGCATGATACTTGTGATGAAACTACTTCTATGCTTGATACTACTGTGCCACTTGGTGAATTTCTTGATGAACAACTTGCTAGGGCTAGAGAGAATGAAATTAATGAAACTGATAATATTGATGAAAGTGATGATGAAGATTCTCCCCCTAGATATGAATTTCCTATTGCGCCTGAGGGTTATGTTATGGATGAAGAAACTGCTAGAGACTTTCTTGCTTGCAATGATAGAAGTGATCTTAAGAAATTATTAGTTAAGCTGAAAGAAATATCTCTGAATGCTAGAATGAAATATGACCAACTTATGCTACTTCACCTATCTTTGTTCTTGATAAGGATTATGAATTCTCTGTCGACCTGATATAATTACTTTGGTTGAATCTGATCCTTTCTATTGCTATGAATCTGAAACTGTTGTGGCACATCTTACTAAATTAAATGATATAGCCACCCTGTTCACTAATGATGAGAAAACTCGCTACTATTATATCCTTAAATTATTTCTGTTCTCATTAAAGGGTGATGCTAAAATATGGTTTAATTCTCTTGATCCTGGCTGTGTGCGTAGTCCCCAGGATATGATTTATTACTTCTCTGCTAAATATTTCCCTGTTCATAAGAAACAAGCTGCTTTAAGGGAAATATATAATTTTGTGCAAATTGAAGAAGAGAGTCTCCCACAAGCTTGGGGAGGCTTCTCCAATTACTTAATGCTTTGCCTGATCATCCTCTCAAGAAAAATGAAATACTTGATATCTTTTATAATGGACTAACCGATGCTTCCAGAGACCACCTGGGTAGTTGTGCTGGTTGTGTTTTCAGGGAAAGAACTGTTGATCAAGCTGAAATTCTATTGAATAATATGTTGACCAATGAAAATAATTGGACACTTCCTGAACCAACTCCTAAGCCAACTCCAAAAAAGGGGTGTTCTATTTCTTAGTCCTGAAGATATGCAAGAGGCAAAGAAATCTATGAAGGAAAAAGGTATAAAAGCTGAAGATGTTAAGAATTTACCTCCTGTTGAAGAAATACATGGTCTTAATTTACCGCATGTTGAAGAAATACATGGTTTCAATCCATCACTTATTGAAGAAACACATGGTCTTGATAACCCGACACAGGTAGTATAGGTAAATTGTCTCTATAGATATGATAAAGCTGAAATCCCTCCTACTAAGTTTGCTAGCCCATGTTTGGATGAGTTTGATAACTTTATGGTTAAGCAAGAGAACTTCAATGCTTATTTTGGTAGAGAATTAAAACGCAATGCTTATATGATTGAGCACTTGGGTGATTATATGTCTAGAGTTAAAGGTGAACTTAAACTCATTAGTAAACATGCTTCTATGGTTACCACTCAAGTAGAACAAGTACTTAAAGCTCAGAATGATTTTCTCAATGAATTAAATAGTAAGAATAATGACTTTGCTGTTAGATTTGCAGCTAGAGGGGGTAAATTGATTCAGGAACCTTTGTATCCTAAAGGTCACCCTAAGAGAATTGAGCAGGATTCTCAGATAAATAATATTGATGCACCTAGTCCTTCTAAGAAGAAAAAGAAAAATGATAGGACTTTGCATGCTTCTAGTGAACCTGTTGTAGACACACATGAGAATCCCAATGATATTTCTATTTCTGATGCTGAAACACAATCTGGTGATGAACATGAACCTAGTGATAATGTTAATGATAATGTTCATGTTGATGCTCAACCTAGCAATAATAATGATGTAGAGATTGAGCCTGCTGTTGATCTTGATAACCCACAATCAAAGAATCAACGTTATGATAAGAGAGACTTTGTTGCTAGGAAGCATGGTAAAGAAGAGAACCATGGGTTCAGAAACCCATGCCTTTTCTTCCCAAACCATCTAAGAAAAAGGATGGTGAGGATTTTGAGCGCTTTGCTGAAATGATTAGACCTATCTTTTTGCGTATGCGTTTAACTGATATGCTCAAAATGAATCCTTATGCTAAGTATATGAAAGATATTGTTACAAATAAAAGAAAGATACCGGAAGCTGAAATTTCCACCATGCTTGCTAATTATACCTTTAAGGGTGGAATACCAAAGAAGTTAGGAGATCCAGGAGTACCCACTACACCATGTGCCATCAAAAGGAATTATGTTAGAACTGCTTTATGTGATCTTGGAGCTGGTGTTAGTGTTATGCCTCTCTCTTTATATTGTAGACTTGATTTGAATAAGTTGACACCTACTGAAATATCTCTACAAATGGCTGATAAATCAACTGCTATACCTGTCGGCATTTGTGAGGATGTGCCGGTTGTGGTTGCAAATGTTACTATTTTAACGGACTTTGTTATTCTTGATATTCCCGAGGATGATAGTATGTCTATTATTCTTGGAAGACCCTTTTTGAATACTGCAGGGGCTGTTATTGATTGCAACAAAGGAAATGTCACTTTTCATGTTAATGGTAATGAGCATACGGTACACTTTCCGCGGAAACAACCTAAAGTCCAGAGTATCAATTCTATTGGAAAAATTCCATCGATTATTTTTGGAGGTTTTGAATTTCCTCTTCCTACTGTCAAGAAGAAATATGATATTCTTATTATTGGGGACGTGCATATCCCCGTTGAGGTAACCTAGTGCTATTCGAAAATTCTCTGGTTTCATGTGATTCGGAATGAGTTTGTTAACAAGACTTGATCAACCTTGTTAGTGTATTCCTTTTGATGAGCATGAGATGGATGAAGTTAGAAAGCACAACCTTATGTACCATCCCTTTACTTTCTGTTATTTAGTTGAAATAAAGTAAAAATAATATTTCCTGTCAGTTTTCTGAATTATCCGTGCAATAAAAAAATACCCCGAAAATAAAAGTCCTCCAAATTCCCCGAAATTGAAATATGATTCTTTTTGGAATATTTGAGAATATCTGGCACTGAGAACACAGCAGGGGGCAAGCACGTGGCCACGAGGGTCCAAGGCGGGCCCACCCCCCGGGCGTGCCCCTGCCTCGTGGGCCCATGGTGGCTCCCCTCCACTTATTCCAGCAACCACACACTCCTTCTTCCTCCCAAAAAAATCACCAACCAGCTCAAGCGCGAGTTCTAGATCATTTTGCTGCGATTTTCGATCTCCTTGCTCAAAGCTCCACTCACAAAACTGCTTTGGGGGATTGTTCCTTGGTATGTGACTCCTCCAATGGTCCAATTAGTTTTTGTTCTAGTGCTTTATTCATTTCAAATGTTTGCTGCCTAGGTGACCCTGTTCTTGAGCTTGCATGCCAAATTTATATGGTCCCAAGTAGTTCTAATGTGTGATATAGTCTCTAGGCACTTGTGGGAGTAGTTGCTATCAATTTTGTTGAGTTTGGTTCATTTTCATTTGAAGCTACTAAATTTTTTTCAGAGGAAGAAATATGTTTAGGAAAATGTACCAAGGTGGTCCTTCAAGGAAGCAAGGGCCCAGGCCCGCAATACGCGATGCAGACGATGAACCACCGAGGGAAGCTCAAGTGCGGGCTTGTGAATGGCCTTCAGAGGACTTCATGGATCGAGCAGGAATCAAGGAAGAATTTAACGCATATGCAAAGGGGAGATATGTCATAACCAGGGAGGAGGCAAATGAGTACGAGAGGAGGACGAGGGTAGCTCGCCTCCAAGCTGCAGTCCACGATGCTATAGCCGCTGCATCTCAGTACGACCCCAGTTACAACTTCGGATATCCGCCAGGCTAGAGGTGGCAGTAGACCAACTTAGGCCAAAAGCTTAACTTTGGGGGAGTACGTATTTCTCACCGACATTACATTTATGTTCACACACTCATGCTAGTTGTCGGTGCTCATACTTTTTCACTGTAATATCCATGCTAGTTTATTTTCCTTTTTATGCTTTCTTCTTGTGTGTTTGAAAAACCTTAATAAAAACTAAAAAAATTAGTAGTAGCTTTTAGCTAGCTTATTTTCTTGCTGTAGTAGTAATAATTAAAAGTAAACCCAAAAATATTTCTTGTTCTTCTTTTGCTTGTTGAGAGCTTTCCCGTGTAAATAGTTTTATTTCTTTTCTTTTCTTTGGGGGTCAATAGGAGAAGACCATAATGAAATTGTTAAAGTGGCTCTTATTTGCATTATTGTTGAATTAACCAAGAGCCCGTATTGCCTTGTCTTCTCCTGTTTATTGAATGCTCGCAGATTCCAGCTTAGTCCAATGCACGTGCACTATTATTATTATTCACATCGTTCGGTCATCCAAGTGAAAGGCAATTATGACGATATATGATGGACTTATTGAGATGAGAGAAGCTGGTATGAACTCGACCTCTCTTGTTTTTGTAAATATGATTAGTTCATCATTCTTGGTTCAACTTATTATGAATAAACATTTTTGCAATGACAATTAGAGATTATAGTTGCTTATGCCATACTTAATTAGCTAGGAGTTTATAATGGTTTTACCTTGCGTGCCAACATGCTATTAAAATGGTTGTGATGTGGTATGATAGGGTGGTATCCTCCTTTGAATGATTCAAGTGACTTGACTTGGCACATGTTCACACATGTAGTTGAAACAAATCAACATAGCCTTCACGATATTTATGTTCATGGTGGATTATATCCTACTCATGTTTGCACTCAATGTTCATTAATTTTAATGCATGTTCATGACTGTTGTCGCTCTCTAGTTGGTCGCTTCCAGTCTTTTGCTAGCCTTCACTTGTACTAAGTGGGAATACCGCTTGTGCATCCAATCCCTTAAACCCCAAAGTTATTCCATATGAGTCCACTATACCTTCCTATATGCGGTATCTACCTGCCGTTCCAAGTAAATTTGTATGTGCCAAACTCTAAACCTTCAAATGAAATTCTGTTTTGCATGCTCGAATAGCTCATGTATCAACTAGGGTTGTCTATATCTTCCATGCTAGACGGGTTATTCTCAAGAGGAGTGGACTCCGCTCCTCACTCACGAGAAAATGGCTGGTCACCGGGATGCCCAGTCCCATGCTTTATGCAAACCAAATCAAACTCCCTTGGGACTCTTGTTAGTTGGAGGCACTCGTTGTTTCGAGCAAGCCATGTATTGATGCTTGTTGGTGGAGGGGAGTATAAACTTTACCATTCTGTTTGGGAACCGCCTATAATGTGTGTAGCATGGAAGATATCGCCATCTCTCGATTGTTATGTTGACAATGAAAGTATGCCGCTCAAAATATTATTTATCTCTATTTCAAAATCGAGCTCTGGCACCTCTACAAATCTCTGCTTCCCTCTGCGAAGGGCCTATCTACTTACTTTTATGTTGAGTCATCACCCTCTTATTAAAAAGCACTAGATGGAGAACACCGCTATCATTTGCATCCATTATTATTAATTCATATTGGGTATGACTATGACTGGATCTCTTTTACCATGAATTACAATGTTTGCGGTCTTAGAAAGGGCTAGCGAGATGCCATATTGTTATATCATATTATGATTGTTTTGAGAAAGTATTGACATCTGAGATTTATTATTATTTCTCGCTAGTTGATTATGCCATTGATATGAGTAAACATGAGACCTAAATGTTATTGTGAATATGGTTAGTTCATAATCTTTGCGGAAAACTTGAATGCTGGCTTTACATATTTACAACAAAAAGAGCAAACAGAGTTTGTAAAAGTTTTTCTTTATCACTTTCAGTTTATCAACTGAATTGCTTGAGGACAAGCAAAGGTTTAAGCTTGGGGAGTTGATATGTCTCCGTCGTATCTACTTTTCCAAACACTTTTGCCCTTGTTTTGGACTCTAACTTGCATGATTTGAATGGAACTAACCCGGACTGACGCTGTTTTCACCACAATTGCCAGGGTGTTATCTTTGTGCAGAAACAAAAGTTCTCGGAATGACCTGAAACTTCACGGATATTATTTTTGGAAATAATAAAAAATACTAGCAAATGAATCAAGGCCAGGGGGCCCACACCCGGTCCACGAGGGTGGGAGGCGCGCCTGCCCCCAGGGCGCACCCCCTGCCTCATGGGCCCCCTGGAGCTCCACCGACCTCAACTCCAACTCTATATATTCATGTTCGGGGAGAAAAAAATCAGAGAGAAGGATTCGTCGCGTTTTATGATACGGAGCCGCCGCCAAGCCCTAATCTTTCTCGAGAGGGCTGACCCGGAGTCCATTCGGGGCTCCGGAGAGGGGAATCCGTCGCCATCGTCATCACCAACCATCCTCCATCACCAATTTCATGATGCTCACCGCCGTGCATGAGTAATTTCATCGTAGGCTTGCTGGACGGTGATGGGTTGGATGAGATTTGTCATGTAATCGAGTTAGATTTGTTAGGGTTTGATCCCTAGTATCCACTATGTTCTGAGATTGATGTTGCTATGACTTTGCTATGCTTAATGCTTGTCACTAGGGCCCGAGTGCCATGATTTCAGATCTGAACCTATTATGTTTTCATGAATATATGTGAGTTCTTGATCCTATCTTGCAAGTCTAGAGTCACCTACTATGTGGTATTATCCGGCAACCCGAAGTGACAATAATCGGGACCACTCCCGGTGATGACCGTAGTTTGAGGAGTTCATGTATTCACTATGTGTTAATGCTTTGGTTTGGTACTCTATTAAAAGGAGGACTTAATATCCCTTAGTTTCATCTATGACCCCGCTGCCATGGGAGGGTAGGACAAAAGATGACATGCAAGTTCTTTTCCATAAGCACGTATGACTATATTCGGAATACATGCCTACATTACATTGATGAATTGGAGCTAGTTCTGTGTCACCCTATGTTATGACTGTTACATGATGGACCGCATCCGGCATAATTCTCCATCATTGATCCAATGCCTACGAGCTTTTCACATATTGTTCCCGTTACTATCATACTACTTTGCTACTAAATACTTTGATGCAGATATTAAGTTATCTAGGTGTGGTTGAATTGACAACTCAACTGCTAATACTTGAGAATATTCTTTGGCTCCCCTTGTGTCGAATCAATAAATTTGGGTTGAATAATCTACCCTCGAAAACTGTTGTGATCCCCTGTACTTGTGGGTCATCACGAGCTTTGCTATTATAGTTGGATCTTATGATGTTTCTCCCCCTCTACTCTCTTGTAATGAATTTAGTTTTCCCTTCGAAGTTATCTTATCGGATTGAGTCTTTAAGGATTTGAGAACACTTGATGTATGTCTTTCATGGGATACACGTGGTGACAATGGGGTATTATATTGATTCACTTGATGTATGTTTTGGTGATCAACTTGCGGGTTCCGTGACCTTGGGAATCTATGCATAGGGGTTGACACACGTTTTCATCTTGACTCTCCGGTAGAAACTTTGGGGCACTCTTTGAAGTTCTTTGTGTTGGTTGAATAGACGAATTTGAGATTGTGTGATGCATTTAGTATAATCATACCCGCGGATACTTGAGGTGACATTGGAGTATCTAGGTGACATTAGGATTTTGGTTGATTTGTGTCTTATGGTGTTATTCTAGTACGAACTCTATGATAGATCGAACGGAAACAATAGCTTCATGTTATTTTACTACGGACTCTTGAATAGATCGATCAGAAAGGATAACTTTGAGGTGGTTTCGTACCCTACCATAATCTCTTCATTTGTTTTCCGCTATTAATGACTTTGGAGTGACTCTTTGTTGCATGTTGAGGGATTGTTATATGATCTAATTATGTTATCCTTGTTGAGAGAACTTCCACTAGTGAAAGTATGAAACCTAGGCCTTGTCTCCTAGCATTGCAATACTGTTTACGCTCACTTTTATCATTAGTTACCTTGCTGTTTTTATATTTTCAGATTACAAAAACCTATCTCTATCATCCATATTGCACTTGTATCACCATCTCTTCGCCGAACTAGTGCACTTATACAATTTACCATTGTATTGGATGTGTCGGGGACACAAGAGGCTCTTTATTATTTGGTTGCAGGGTTGTTTGAGAGAGGCCATCTTCATCCTATGCCTCTCACGATTGATAAACCTTAGGTCGTCCACTTGAGGGAAATTTGCTACTGTCCTACAAACCTCTGCACTTGGAGGCCCAACAACGTCTACAAGAAGAAGGTTGAGTAGTAGACATCAAGCAGTTTCTGGCGCCGTTGCCGGGGAGGTGAGTGCTTGAAGGTATAACTTTAGATCTTGCAATCGAATCTTTTAATTTCTTGTTTTATCACTAGCTTAGTTTATAAAAGAAAACTACAAAAAAATGGAATTGAGGATGCCTCATATGCTTCATCTTTTTAATATCTTTCATGAAAATAAGGATTCCGATATTGTGCTCAATTGCTAGAGGAAGAATGCACTAAAATGTTTTGCACTACATCTTTGAATGGTGAGCATGATTGCAATGTTGTTAGTATGAACTCTTTGAATATCCATAGTACTAATGATGATTGCACTAGTCACGATGAAAATGTCTCTTATAAGCATGTCAATTTTTGTGGAGTGCATAGAGTTTGCAAGTACACACCAAATAGGGAAGATAGATTTTGCAAGAGGCATAAGTATTTAGAAACTAAATGGCTGCAAGAGAGGCTAGATGCATGTGCTGAAAAATTTAAAATTTCTTTGCCATCCTTGTGTCGGGGTACTAGAGTAGGGGTACCCTAGTATCCCGTACTCGTGCACGGACAGTTGTAGCACCCCGCGGCAGGGTTTGCCTCGTCACCGCCAAGATCCTCCGTGGTTCCTTTGGAGCCATTCAAGAACAAAGTATTTGATTAAGAAGACAAGGCCCGGCAAGAGGAGCTTGTCGGAAGGCCACTCAAGGCATGCAGAAGACAAGGCCCGGCAAGAGGAGCTTGCGGGAAGGCTCAGCGCCGCGACAAGCCTCCGACGCTGCAAGGATTCGCCGCGGCAAGCAACCTCTCTCCATCTCCGCTCCAGCTCATCCAATGACGTGTCGCCATGGGACCGTTCCATGCGCACGTGTCGAGAGGTCATGCAGCCAACGGAGAGCAGCGATAAGCGGCGGCGACAAGCTTGCCATCGTGGCGGCGGAGGCGCACTGACGGTCTCTGTTGCACTTTGTTTGGCGACAACAGCGGGCATTTAATGCTTTTGTCCCTTGCCGTCGAGTTAGGTATTTTTACCTGTACACTGTTGAGTAGGTGTACCAACTCCTGTTTTACATTTGTACCCCCGCCTATGTTGCCACAGCCGGAGACCCCTTGAGCATATAAAAGGAGGCCCATGCGCATAGCGTAGGGGGTTCGGTTCGAGCTTCGGTTCATTCGACTCACCAGAGACCAGATACGCTCATGCTAGGTTTTGTAGCTCGCGCCGCTCCCTAGCAAGAAGATAATACATCAAACAAGCAGCGAGGAGTTTTATCTCTCCGGAGAGCTCCGAAGCTGGGTAAACTGCTCGTGTGCCTCGCCTCAATCCGCTCTTCGTGCGATCTCCGCCCCCTCCGAACCACGGAGGGCCTGGTCCGCCCGGCCCCATAGGTGTTCGTGGGTACGATCATCCTCCCGACATCTTTGGCGCGCCCGGGTAGGGGCGTCGAGGCCGTGTGAATCTGATCCGGCGTTCACACGAGCAGCGTCCTCAACATCTTCCTCAACATGCCACCGAAGAAGAAGGCTTCGGCGGCAGCAGAGCCGTCCGCTTCGTACCCACCCTCACCGCAGCAAACCGGTGGTGGGGCAAACGCCAGCGGAGGAACGGGTGCCGACGAAGGTATTCGCGACGTTGCCAAGTCCAAGGACAAGGCCCCGCAAACCTCGGCGTCCGCGCATCCCCCGCGCCCATCTCAGGAGACGCGGGACCAACAACGTCATGGCGTTCACAACGCCATACGTTCGTTGGATCGAGACCCTCAAGACCAGCATGCGGCGCCAACATGCTTGCACGAGTGAGATCTGGTCGCCGGACGGGTGCTGCTCCTTCTAACGTAGTTAGAAGTCCGAGCATATCCGCTCCTCGCACCGTTCGCCAATGCCACCCACTACTCCAGCGAAGCTCTGGCGAGAGCTCAGCTGCTCCTCGACTACCCTCCAACGGCCGATAAGGTCAACGAGTGGAGGGCCACTATCCAGAGCCTCATCGGCTTTGCCAACGGCGACGCTCCGCGACAACCAACGCCATCGTTGCCGTGGCAAGACGACAAGGCACGAGCCGGTGGCGACGAGACTGTCGGAGGTGCAACCACCGTGCACTCTCCGCCACGAAGGCCAAGATCGCTGACTCACCGGATCCACCTCGACAGCGACTCCACCGCGTCGTTGGATCCGCGAGCTCGCCGCGATCAGCGGCAACTTCTTCACGAGCGACAACAAGAGGACGCTCGAACTCACATCGAGCGCCAAGAGAAGCGCGGCGTCGATCCGACAAGCGCGCTGGGCCTTCATGACATGCGCGCCCGGAGGAGCCAGCGACTGTCAGACACGGTAGGTTGCCCTGCGTTCACTCTTGAGCTGCGGCAAGTCCAAAGGCCCAGCCGAAAAACTTCAAACCAGACGCGTGCGGAGAAGTATGATGGCGGGGCGCATCCGTCGGAGTTCCTCGGCATCTACACCATCGCGGTGCGAGCTGCGGGGGACGGGACGACAAGATCCTCGCCAACTACTTCCCGCTCGTGCTCAAGCCCAACGTCGAGATCTTGGCTCATGCACTTGCCGGACAGCTCCATATCCTCTTGGGCGAATCTGTGCCATCGGTTTGTTGGCGCCTTCACGGTGGCCACAAGCCTCATGGCCAAGAGAGTGACCTTCATCTGCCGCCCGGAAGGAAGGAGAGTCCTGCGCCAAGTTCATTCAGAGATTCAGCCGTGTGCACTAGAACATCCCGGGCGTCCACCTGCTGCGGTGATCAGCGCATTTCATCGTAATGTGCGGAACCGCAGGATGAGGAGGAGATGGCGATGTGCAAAGTCAAGGACGTCGGTGGTATGCGCCTTGGCCGACAAGTGTGCATGTGCTTTGAGGAAGGAGGAGACTCCTGTGAGAGAATGCGGAAGCGAGATCGACAGTGAGGACACCGCCCCGGCAAAGAAGGGCCGGCGGTGAGGCAACAGGAAGAAGAAAAATGGAGAAGTGCTAGCTGTTGAGCAGTCCGGCAACGGAGGTGGCGACAAGAACGCCAAGGCTGGTGGCTCCGGCAAGGAGGTTGCCGCTAACGCCAACCACCAGTCGGTGGCGGCCGCCGACAAGCAGAACGGCTCCAGCAAGCAGTACTGCAAGATCCACCGCACCAAGGGCCACGACCACCAGAGCTGCAAGAAGGTCGAGCAGCTTGTCGAATAGCAGAGAGCTGAGTACGAGCGGCGCGACAAGGAGAAGGCCCAGGAAGGTGCTTTGAGGGAAAGCAAGCAAGCGTCCGGCGGGGAGGACGCCGCGGCAAGGCCAAGCAACGGCAAGGAGACATACCTCCCCGCGGCCGCGACAAGGATGAAGATGATAACGACGACGAAGATATGGAAGATGATGACGCTGATGAACAGGAGCCCCCAAAGATGTCGGGGAGGCTGATCGTACCCACGAACACCTATGGGGCCGGCGGACCAGGCCCCTTCGTGGTTCGGAGGGGGGCGGAGATCGCACGAAGAGCGGATCGAGGCGAGGCACACGGCGGTTACCCAGCTTCGGAGCTCTCCGGAGAGATAAAACTCCTACTGTTGCTTGTTTGATGTATTGTGTTCTTGCTAGGGAGCGATGCGAGCTACAAAACCTAGCATGAGCGTATCTGGTCTCTGGTGAGTCGAATGAACCGAAGCTCGAATCAACCCCTTCTACGTTGCGCATGGGCCTCCTTTTATATGCTCAAGGGGTCTCCGATAGGTGGCAACATAGGCAGGGGTACAAATGTAAAAACAGGAGTTGGTACACCTACTCGAACAGTGTACAGTGCAAAAATACCTAACTCTGACGGCAAGGGACAAAAGCAATAAATGCCCGCTGCTGTCGCCCAAACAAAGGCAACAGACCGTCGAGTGCGCCTCCGCTTCGCCACGATGGCAAGCTTGTCAGCGCCGCTTATCGCTGCTCTCCGCTGGCTGCACAGCCTCTCGACACGCGCGC
This sequence comes from Aegilops bicornis, assembly GCA_021605145.1. Classification (NCBI taxonomy): domain Eukaryota; kingdom Viridiplantae; phylum Streptophyta; class Magnoliopsida; order Poales; family Poaceae; genus Aegilops; species Aegilops bicornis. The sequence goes on along the minus strand of CM038672.1, from coordinate 291,561,943 downwards.
ATGGAACGGTACCATGGCGACACGTTGCTGGATGAGCTGGAGCGGAGATGGAGAGAGGTTGCTCGCCGCGGCCGAATCCTTGCCGCGTCCGGAGGCTTGTCGCGCTCCGAGCCTTCCCGGCAAGCTCCTCTTGCCGGGGCCTTGTCTTCTGCATGCCTTGAGTGGCCTTCCCGACAAGCTCCTCTTGCCGGGGCCTTGTCTTCTTAATCAAATACTTTGTTCTTGAATGGCTCCAAAGGAACCACGGAGGATCTTGGCGGTGACGAGGCAAACCTCGCCGCTGGGTGCTACAATCGTCTGCGTGCACGAGTACGGGATACTAGGGTACCCCTACTCTAGTACCGACAGAGCCCCCGGCTCGGGCACGGTGCCGAAAGGCCGGGCCAGGCCCAAAACAGTGCACGGGCACACGTGGCCTCGACCACTCGCCCCGGACCCACCACGATCCCCACTAACGGCACGCACAGAGGTCCTCTGCGTTGACGGGGGTGCTTCCCTGCATACCTCCCACTGCCAACTCAAGCAATGGATGCGGGAGGTCAATGCAGCGGAGCCATCCGTAGAGTCACGCAAGCCTCTGAAGTGGTCCAAAGACGCCTATCATTTTTGATATTGAGGACCACCACGATCGCATAATCTGCGGTCGGGTGCTTGGCCGATGTTGGTCTCACCAACCATCCGCAACCTCAAGGTCACCAAAATGCTAGTTGACGGCGGGCCGGCTTGAATCTGATCTCCTCCGCGGTGCTCCGAAGCTTCAAATCCTCGACAAAGAAGCTCGAAGAGACCGCACTTTCCAAGGAATCAATCCGGGAAGGAGCAAGCGAAGGGGAAGATTACGTTGCGGTAACATTTGGCAGCGAGCTGAACTTCAGGATCGAGAGGGTCACATTCGACGTTGCCGATTTCCCATTGCCTTACAATGGGATACTTGGCCGCCCAAAGACTCGCCAAGTTCATGGCGGACTCTCACTACGCCTACAACTTACTCAAGATGCCAGGCCCGATAAGCGTCATCTCCGCCCATGGCGACAAGAGGATGCCCTTATCTGTGCCAACAAGATCTACCGGGATGCAGCCGCGACAGATCGCCAAACACTTGTCACCGAAGCTCCCGGGAAGAAGACAAAGTCCAAGTCCGCAAGAACTCGATGCTTACTCCGCAAGCGCACCTCTTCGGAGTGTTGCGCTACCGTCGAGGACGCACCATCGAGCTCCACCGGCAAGTGCAAGAAGATGGTAGCTCCGCCAAAGACCAAGAAGGTGCCGGTTAAGGAGGACGGCATCGGTGGTACCTTTACCATCGCGCCTCTCTCGACCCTAAATAGGAAGGCGCGCTCGTTGCTTTCCTCATGGGCGAATGTCGACGTGTTTGCATGGCAACCGTCGACATCCCCGTGTTCCTGTGAAAGTGATTGAGCACCGCCGCCGCTTTGTCCTCATGCACGGCCCGTCAAGCAAAAAGTCGGGAAGCAAGCAAATGGAGCGCCAAGAATTCATAGCCGAAGAGATCAAGAAACCGGAAGCGCAGGCCTTGTCGAGGAGTGCTCCATCCTACGTGGTTGGCCAATCTCAGAAGTCGTAAGAAAGCAAATGGGAAATGGAGACTTTGTATTGACTTCACGGATGTTAATAAAGCTTGTCCCAAAGATCCATTTCCCTTGCCGCGCATTGACCAGATTGTTGACTCCACGGCTGGATATGATTTGCTTTCGTTTCTTGATGCATACTCAGGATACCATCAGATCTTCATGGCTGAAGAAGATGAGGAGAAGACCGCATTCATTACACCATGTGGCACATACTGTTTCATACGGATGCCTTTCGGTTTGAAGAATGCTTGTTCAACATTTGCAAGGGTAGTCCATGACGCTTTTGAGCCGCAAATGCACAGAAATGTAGAATCCTACATGGATGACATAGTGGTCAAAAGCAAGGATAAAGCAACTCTGGTTCAAGATTTGGACGAGACCTTTGCAAATCTGCGCAAGATCAACCTTAAGCTCAACCCCGAGAAGTGCGTGTTTGGAGTCCCTTCCGGCAAGCTTCTCGGGTTCTTCGTGTCTCAACGAGGCATTGAAGCTAATCCCGACAAGATCAAGGCCATTGAGCAGATTGAAGCACCAAAGCGCGTCAAGGATGTACGAAGACTTGCCGATTATGTAGCTGCTCTCAAAGGTTTATTTCTAGGTCTGCTGAGTGCCTCGCCATTTTTCAAGATTTTGAAAAAGGCAGGTCCAATGAAATGGACTCCCGAAGCGTAGGCTGCCGCAGACTTGAAGAGATACATGTCCTCCACTCCAACACTTGTCGCACCTAAGCCACAAGAGAAGTTGCTGCTATATATAGCGGCAACCAATCAAGTGGTTAGTGCTGCGTTAGTAGCGGAGAGGGAGGCGGACGACGAGCCAAAGAACCACGGCAAGTACATCCAAATGACAAGCGAGGGCTTCGCCCGACGAGCTCTGGTCCCGACAAGGACGAATCCGCAGACACATGACCAGATGCGTAAAAGGATGGTGCGGCGCCCAGTCTATTTTGTCGATTCCTCCTGCAGGGGCTAGGTCGAGGTACTCTGGTGTGCAGAAATTGCTTTTCGGCCTCCTCATGGCCTCGAGAAAGCTGCGCCATTACTTCCAAGCACATGAGATCACAGTTGTCACCGCTTTCCGGCTGAAGAGGATACCGCAGAATCCGTAAGCAACGGGCGGGATTGTCGAGTGGGCATTGGAACCGCCAAGCTTTGGTCTCAAGTTTGAAAGCACATCAACTATCCAGAAAGCGTTGGCAGAATTCATAGCGAATGGACGCCAACACCGGATGAAGAGATTCCGGAGACGAGCATTCCCGTCAAGGAAGCAAGTAAAGAGTGGCTGATGTACTTTGATGGTGCCTTCTCGGCTGCAAAGGCGCCGGTGCGGCGTCTTTGCTTATCGCACCCACCGGAGAGCACCTCAAGTACGTAGTCCAGATGCATTTTCCCAAGGAGCAAGCAACAAACAATACTGCAGAGTATGAAGGTTTGCTTGCCGGTCTCAGGATCGCAGTGGACCTTGGGATCAAAAAGCTTATTGTCAGGGGTGACTCGCAACTTGTCGTCCGCCAAGTGAACAAAGATTACCAGAGTCCGTTGATGGAAGCCTACGTTGATGAAGTGAGGAAGCTAGAAGAGCACTTTGACGGCCTGCAAATGGAACATGTTCCAAGAGCTCAGAATGATATTGCTGACGGCCTGTCAAAGTGCGCTGCACTTAAGTTACCTGTGGAACCAGGGATTTTCGTGCTCAAGCTGACTCAACCAACCGTAACACTGTCAACTAGACAAAACAAGAAGAGGAAGTTGATCTCTGGTGACTACTTTCCGGCAGAGCTTCCCGAAGCCGTCATTGCGAAGGTCGCCAAGATCAACACCAACAGTCTTTGAGGCGATCTGCTCCAACGAGCCCTGTGGTTTGTTTCGTTGAAGCAGACGCTCCCGACAAGTCTTGCTCCTAAGAAGCTTGTCGGGAGCATCAAGTTCGGCAGAGCCGCGAGTTCTTGCCAGAGAAGCCGATGTTCCCGCAGCAACAGATGTGCCTTTGGTCCTTGTTGTCGAGCCGCAAGCTCCAAAGATGGGCGCAGCAGATTGTCCATTTCCTTGAGACAGAGAACTTCCCGAAGAGCAAGAAGAAGCGGAAAGAGTAGCCCGGCAGTCAAGTATGTACCAGTTTGTCGACAGCATACTGTACAGAAGAAAACTCAACGGTGTGAAATTGAAGTGTATTCCCAGGGAAGATGGACAAAAGTTGTTGGCAGAGATACACGGAGGCATATGTGTCACCACATTGGCGCAAGAGCACTTGCCGGCAAAGCTTTCCGGCAAGGTTTCTTCTGGCCGACAGCCCTCCAGGATGCAACTGCACAAGTAACCAAGTGTGAAGCGTGCGGCCCATTCCAAACAGATACACCAGCCAAATTTCAAGCTCTCCAGAGGATCCCTTTATCCCGCCATTTTCGGTCTGGGGCTCGACATCCTCGGCCCCTTCCCCGAAGCCGTCGGGGCTTTGAGTACTTGTACGCCGCCATCGACAAGTTCACAAAGTGGCGGAAGTGGAAGCGATGAGGAAGGTGACAAGACAACAAGCGAGTCAAGTTCTTCAGTCAATTGTTTGCCGCTTCGTAATCCCTAACAGGATCATCACCGACAACGGCACACAATTCTGATCGCACCTTCATGCAAGACGTCCAAGATCTTGGCGCCAAGGTCTGCTTTGCTTCGCTTGCTCACCCGAGAAGCAACGGTCAGCGAGAGGGCAAATCTTTGAAGTGCTGCGCGGGCTCAAGACCGTAACTTTCGGACGAGCTACACAAGTGCGGAAGAAACTAGATCGAGGAGCTGCCGGTGGTTCTTTGGTCGATCAGACGACGCCAAATCGAGCCACCGCCGGACACCTTTGCTCTAGTCTATGGAGCAGAGGCGGTTCTCCCCACGGAACTTCAGATACGGATCGCCTCGAGTGCTCGCTTATGATGAGCTTGAGCAAGAGCACTGCGACAAGATGACGCGCTGCTCCTTGAGGAGGATCGTCTTCAAAGTCATTGCGGCGAGCTGCTCGCTACCAGCAAGCTTTGCGTCGCTACCATAGCCGCAGAGTTAGTGCCAGAAGTCTCGAGGAAGGCGACCTTGTTCTTCGGCGCATTCAATCCGCCAAGAATTCAAACAAGTTGACGCCGAAGTGGGAAGGCCCTTATCGGGTGAAACGAGTCACTAGGCCTGGCGCCGTCTGCCCGCATCAAGATGGCATCCCGGTGAGCAACTCCTGAACATTGAGCATCTTCGTAAGTTTTACCCATAGAGGCGCGGTTGCCGGAACCCGTTCCGGCAACCACCTTTTGTACAAGTCTTGCCATTTGTTGCATGTAATCCTTTGTACAAAGCCCGGTAGCGAACCCGATGCATCGATAAAGCTCATGTGTTGCGCACAACTTGTCAAATTCATGCTTTCATCATTTTATTGCATGTTTTGACTAACACTTTGTGCAGCAACCACACCGATAAGCAAAATCGAGCCGCTAGGCTCCATAACTTTATTTCCTCTTCTTTCTCTTTTCTCAAAGAAAGGAAGGCTCCCTCGCGCACAAGTTAACCAGGGGGAAGGAGAGGATGATAATGCTATGGAAAAGGCACCGCTCGAGGAAGTTTCGCCTCATCGGAAGCAAGAGACAGAAAAGCTAAGTTGCCAAAGTTTGAGCAATCAATTTTTAAATTTTTTAGTTATCTTCCTCGAACGATAGTACTTTGTATGGAAAACACGCGCAGAGGAACCAACTCGCATGGCTAGTCACGCCCTTACTTTGTTTCGAGTCCGCTCAACAACTTAAGTGAGTCACGGCTAGTCGCGACAAGGTTGTTTGTCGGAGGCGGCATCGCCAGAAAGCAGCCGACGTTCCGCACTCGGCCCATGACAAAAGTGCCCGCACCGACAAGTCCCCCAAACGCGTAAGGCAAAAGCGTACAAAGGAAGGGATCAAGTAGAGGAAATAACGTTGCATTGATCGCCTAAGATAGAGTATATTACAAAATAACTTGTCGCTGATCTAACAAGGTGTTCTAAACATGATCAGCAGCGACAAGGGAAAGATAAAATTGGCGGCCTAGTCTACGCGGTCGCCATCAATCCGCTTGATCTTGTTCACCTTGTCCACAATGGGTGCGACAAGGGCTTTGAGCTCCTCCACGTTGGCATCGGGCGGCAAGGATCTCGAGGGACGCCGTTAAGGTTGAGGCCAGGATTGCGGAAGGCCACCTTTATCAACACCTTCTCGTGGCTCTCGCACAGATCTGGCGTGATTCCTCGGCCACCGCTTTGGGACCTCTTCCCGAGTCGCTGGAGACCCGTCGCCACGCCTTTGAAGAATAAGCTGAGTTTGGCGCTGGGTTGGAGATGCTCGTCGGAGGAGTATGCAAGGTCTGTCATCCCCAGCTCCATCAGCTCGTTGTGGATGTCGGCGGCGGTGTCCACAAGACCTTCAGTCCAGTGCTCCACGCTCTCCCTCAAGGTGCTCTGGATGGAGGCAGCATTCGCTAGCAGCTCCTCCTTGGCCTTGATCGTCTCCAACAAGCCCACCTCCCGCTCTCTGGCGCCGTCCAACGCTTATGCGTCGAGTGGTCGGCTTTCAGCTCAAGATCCGCCTTGGAATCCTTGGCGGCGTCGAGCTCCTTGCCCCTATCAGTGAGACGACTCTGCAGCTTCGCCAAGAGTGTAGGCGTCCTTCTCACGCTCATGCTTGAGCGCTGCAAGCTCTTCGCCGTTCTTCTTGAGGCTGGCCTCGGTGTGCCACCTTCGCCTTCACTCTTCCTTGGCGGCCTCGGCGGTGCGGCAGCATCCCGCTTCCTTAAGCGCCCCCCCAGTGACTCCTCGCTGCGGCAAGGTCTTCTTCGTGGCTGTCCAGTTGACCTTCACTGCGCCACTCGCTTTCCTGCGCGGAGAGCTTCTCGGCAGCCACCGCTGCTCCTCCTCGGCCAGCGGCCTTCTCAAGGATGAAGGCCGTGCGCTCTTCAAGAAGTTGCCCAGCGCTTACGCTACGTCGCGGAGAGCTTCTTGGTTGGCGCTCGGAGCTCTTCTGCGCGCTTCTCCATGTCCGCTCCTGCCCTCGCGACAAGTGCTTCCCGGGTCTCCAACTTGGCTGCCGGGCGCGGTAGAGCGACAACAGCTTCTTCTTGCTCCTCCTCGGACTTCGCTTGCTGCTGCTTGGCGCGTCCACCAGCGTCAGCCAATGAGCCAGTAGCTTCGCCATCGAAGGTCTCTCCCTCGACCGGGCGCCTGAGCTCGGTTCCTGTGGGAGCTTGATGAAGACGCCTTGACGGCCTTCGTAGGCGCATGGGGCTCCTCGGAGCTCGACACCGCAGCGGCGGGAGTCATTTGTCGGTGTAGCGCTTGGCGCTCCTGCGACCTCGGGGCCGTCGGTCGATCGCCCGACCCTCGCCGGCCTCTGCGTCGGCAGCCTCGGTGGCCTCCTCGCCCATGAGGCTCGTCGGCGGACGGCCTCTTCTTCCACAACAACAACCTCTTCTTCCTCGACGGCGGCCTCGTCGGTGTTGCCTTGGCCTTCCTCCTCGCCGCGGCCTCGACCTCCATCGGCTCTCTCACAGACGAAGAAAGAGCAGTCAAGCAAATGATCAAAAGAGAAACAAAAGAAAGCAAGCCCAAGGGAAATTTTCGTGTAAAGAAATTACACCTGCAACGAGATCTGCAGCCATGGCCTCAAGCCTTTGGAGGGTCACTGGCGCTGCCCTTGCCGGGTAGTCTCCCTTGCCGGAGTGGCCTCCCTTGTCGAGGGCGCTCCCTTGCCGGAGATTCCTCCCTTGGCGGCGTGAGTGGCGTGAGCAGGATTTGAGGCGGCTCACGAGCCCTCCCGATGAGGCTGCTCTCTGCTCCTACACAAGCAAACAATCGATATCAACGAAGAAGGAGCACCCCTGCACACCTAATAGTAAGGAGAAAATTGCACACTTACCTGGGCCGTGGCTGGGGCTGCTCTGAGGGAGGCTTCACGGGTCCGGCAAGGGGTCTCAGACGGCCCCTGTTGCCCAGGAGAATCGTCCTCAACGACGACCGTCGGGATCTTAGGCCTCTTCGACGCTCTACGGGCCAGCGTCACGAAAAGGAAAGAGTCCAACGAAGCAAGTCAGATTCAAGATGAAGCAATAAAATTGAAGAAATACAGGTACAATCTCAAGAGCTTACTCTTCGCCTTCCTCCTCGAAGCTGAGTGCGGAGAAGTCAAACTCCGGCTCGCCTCCGGTACGACGAAGCGGGGGCGTGGGCTCTCTTGGCCGCTTGGCGGAGGCGTCGGCGGTGGCCTGAGAAGATCCCGCCAGCGGTTGTCGCGGCAGGTGAGGCGCTCAGCAGCAACACCGCTTGCCGCGGTAGAGCGCGCCTTGTGGCCTTCTTCTTGTGGGCGATCTGCCGCCCGACTCGTCTCCGGCCTTGCGGAGACGCCTCTTCGGCGGAGCCGGGGGCTCCGCAGGCGGCAAGTCACTGGGTGGTGGAGAAGAAGCGCCCTCGGCGGGTCCACACAACCCGGCCTCGGGCTCGACAAGCTCGTCCTCGCCGGCGATCTCCCCTCGCTCGGCAAGGCTTGTCGCCTTCGCAGCGTCCGCCTCCTCCACGGTGTACCCGAAGGCTCCAGCGGCAGCGGCTGCTGCCGCCTCCTCCACCCTGGTGGCAATCCGCGCCATCTCCTCGTCGGTGGTGTCGTGGGTGAGCCTTTTCTGCTCGTCGGAGCGGATCGGCACTTCTTCCAAGCTGTCGAAGAACTGCCGCACGACCTCGTCGGGGGCTCTCGCCAGTTGGAACGATCCCATGGGAATCGCACAACGGCATCATGGCGCGGATGCGGTCGAGCGCCGAAGTTGTTGCACAATGGGGCGACCCCCTCGGCAACCCTGAACCACTCAGATGGTCGGGTCGTTCTTGAACAGCTCGGCAAAGATCGCCCAGCTCCAAGACTCGGTGAAATTCCAGTTCGGGCCAGGCGCAGCCTTATGATGTCTGCCGCATTTTGGAACTCCCAAGAAGGCCTCCTCCTCTCCCTGCAAGGGAGCGATGCGGCGGCGAAGGAAGTCTGCGCCAATCGCGCTTTACGGTTAACTCCGGCAAGCCCGAGGCGCAAAATCCGGGTCACGGCTATCTTCACCGCATCCTCCGGCGCCAAGTTACTCCAATCTCTGCCGCGCACTATTGGGGTTTGGCGCACGGCAGTGAAGGGTTGCGGGTTCTCCTCTACGACCCAACACCAATTGGCTCTCCACTCCTCCCACTTGTTGCGGAACTCCCCTTCCAGATACGCTTCTTTCTTGCCGATCTTGGAGACCCAAGCTATCCCTCCCTACAGCGGCTCTCCTCTCTCGGCTGGGCACGAAGAAGTGGCGGAAGAGTGCCATATTTGGGTGGACTCCGACAAAGTTTTCGCAAAGATGCGCGAAACTGCCATGGTCAAGACGGTGTTGGGGTGAAATCAAGGAGGCGGAGGCCAAATGTGTTCATGATGTCGCAGAAGAACTGAAAAGGGCGGCAAAGCCCGCAATAGAAGAAAAGGCGAAAAAGGGTACCCAGTTGGGGCCAAATCGGAAGGCAGGCGGGAGTACCTTCGTGCGCGGATGCGCACGCGTCTCCGTCGACCAAAAAGATAGAAGACGCCCCGCAGCTCCCTTTGCGCCGAGCTGGGGAAGATGGCCCGCTCCTTGCGCAGCGCCCATGAGTCGCGCTTCGGCCGACTTGACGCCCTTCTCCTTGTCGGCTTTCGGAGCCATGGCGAGGGCGGCGGAGGAAGCCGACGGCGGTGAGCGCGCTTGTGGCGAAGGGGGGCGGGGCGCTGCTCTCTTCGCACCGGAGAAGAAGGGGGGAGCGGCGGTGGTTTTCTTGACAAGACAGCAATGGCGGAGTGGACGGCCTGCCCCTGTTTCCTCCGCTTATAAAGAGGGGAGGGGCGGACGCTCCACTTTTCCTAATAAAGAAACCCCACGACCACGCCCACGATCTTCGCACGGCGCCACGCCCAAAGGCGCGTCGTTAGTGGGGATCGTGGTGGGTCCGGGCGAAGTTGCGGCGTGGTCGAGGCCGCGTGTGCAGATCGCTTTGGCCTGCCCCGACAGCGCTTCGGCACCGCAGTGTAATGCCCAGGCCCGGGGCTCATGTCGGGTACTAGAGTAGGGTACCCTAGTATCCCGTACTGCGTGCACGGACAGTTGTAGCACCTCGCGGTGGTTTGCCTCGTCACCGCCAAGATCCTCCGTGGTTCCTTTGGAGCCATTCAAGAACAAAGTATTTGATTAAGAAGACAAGGCCCGGCAAGAGGAGCTTGTCGGGAAGGCCACTCAAGGCATGCAGAAGACAAGGCCCCGGCAAGAGGAGCTTGCCGGGAAGGCTCGAGCGCGACAAGCCTTCTGGACGCTGCAAGGATTCGGCCGCGGCAAAGGCGCTTTTGCGCTGACAAGCAACCTCTCTCCATCTCCGCTCCAGCTCATCCAGCGACGTGTCGCCATGGGACCGTTCCATGCGCGTGTGTCGAGAGGCTGTGCAGCCAGCGGAGAGCAGCGATAAGCGGCGCTGACAAGCTTGCCATCGTGGCGAGCGGAGGCGCACCTGACGGTCTCTCGCTTTGTTTGGGCGACACTGACGGGCATTTAATGCGTTTGTCCCTTGCCGTCAGAGTTAGGTATTTTTGCACTCTACACTGTTCGAGTAGGTGTACCAACTCCTATTTTTACATTTGTACCCCCGCCTATGTTGCCACCTGTCGGAGACCCCTTGAGCATATAAAAGGAGGCCCATGCGCAACGTAGGGGGGGTTCGGTTCGAGCTTCGGTTCATTCGACTCACCAGAGACCAGATACGCTCACGCTAGGTTTTGTAGCTCGCATCGCTCCCTAGCAAGAAGATAATACATCAAACAAGCAGCAGTAGGAGTTTTATCTCTCCGGAGAGCTCCGAAGCTGGGTAAACTGCTCGTGTGCCTCGCCTCGATCCGCTCTTCATGCGATCTCCGCCCCCCCTCCGAACCACAGAGGGGCCTGGTCCGCCGGCCCCATAGGTGTTCGTGGGTACGATCATCCTCCCCGACACCTCGTAAACTTTGCAATAAACGTGATCATTTAAATCCCCAATGCAAATTGTTTCATGATCGTATCGTGTCCAAAAATTGTGATGACTTGATTTCCCTTGCACATCATAATGAACTTAGTTTCTTTTGGGTTATGAAGAAATGAAACGTATAACTAAGGATATGCCAGAATTTGTCCTAGATAAAGTTCTTGATTTTGATCTAGAAGAAATTTTTATGTATTGTGCGGTGAATTGCATTGAAAATCCTTATATTGCCAATTACATAAAGAAAAGAAAACAAATAGAAGATGAAGAGAATACTAATGAAAGGGAAGATATTTCCCAATATCCGCCTATTCTTTCTTATGATGAAGCAGGTGACGACGAGGAGCTTTCTATTCAACCAATCTCGTTAATAAGGAGCTCCAAAAAGTGGATTAAACCGACACATGATGTGAAGAAGAAAAAGAAAAGACGGAGAAGCAAAGGTAAAAAGGTATCCCTCCCAAATGATATTGCTCCTAATACTCATTGTGATGATGATAATTGCTATACTATTGGTGCTATCCATACTATTAATGATAAGAGTGATTATGCTTATGATATGAAAAGGCCCAAGCTTGGGGATGCTATGTTTAATGAATATGATATTTTTAGCCTCCCAAGTTTTGATGAGCAAATTTATTATGATGATAGCATGCCTCCTATTTATGATGGTTATATTGATGAATGTGGGTTTGGAAGAGTGTCAACTTTAGGAAGTAATGATCCCACTATTTTGGTGGGTGTTGAATCCTATAATATTTATGAAAGTGGACTTGGAGAGGTCATGACTTTATCTAGTGATGAATCCACTATTTTGGAAGAGGTTTCAATTGATTATGATGAGAACAAGGTTGCTACTTATGATGATTATTGTGCTGAAACTTATGCTATAAAAGGTAGTGATAATTATATTTATAAAACTTGTCATGATTGTGATTACCCTTTTTCTGAACATTACTCTTTTAATATGGAAACAATTTATAGTATTTGAGTTTCTTATGATACTCCCACTATTCCGAATGAGAAGAATTTTGCTTATGTGGAGAGTAATAATATTTCTATGCTTGTGGATCATAAAAAGAATGCTTTATGTGATGGTTATATTGTTGAATTAATTCATGATGCTACTGAAAATTATTATGACGGAGGAATATATGCTTTTAGGAATTGCAATAATATCAAGTTTCCTCTCTATGTGCTTAAAGTTTTGAAGTTATGCTTATTTTGCCTTCCTATGCTAGTTGATTATTGTTCACATAAGTTGTTTGCTCACAAAATACCTATACATAGGAAGTGGGTTAGGCTTAAATGTTCTAGTCATATTCTTCATGATGCTCTCTTTATGTTTCAATTCTTATCTTTTATGTAAGCATCATTGAAATCATCATGCCTAACTAGGGGCGTTAAGCGATAGCGCTTGTTGGGAGGCAACCCAATTTTATTTTTGTTCCTTGATTTTTGCTCTTTTTTAGTAATAAATAATTCATATAGCCTCTGTTTAGATGTGTTTTTATGTTTTAACTAGTGTTTGTGCCAAGTGGAACCTTTGGGAAGACTTGGGTGAAGTCTTTGCGATCTTGCTGTAAAAAACAGAAACTTTTGCGCTCACGAGATTAGCTTCCATTTTTTACTGGAGAGTGCTTTTAGGTTGATTCTTTTTGCAGATGATTAATAGAAAATTTCCTCAGGTCCAAAAATTTATTTCAGAATTTTTTGAGTTACATAAGTATTCGAATGATACAGATTACTACAGACTGTTCTGTTTTTTGGCAGATTCTGTTTTTATTGTGTTGTTTGCTTATTTTGATGAATCTATGAGTAGTATCGGAGGGTCTGAACCATAGAGAAGTTGGAATACAGTAGATATTACACCAATATGAATTTAGAATGAGTTCACAACAGTACCTAAGTGGTGGTTTTATTTTCTTATACTAACGGAGCTTACGAGTTTTCTGTTGAGTTTTGTGTTGTGAAGTTTTCAAGTTTTGGGTAAAGATTCAATGGACTATGGAATAAGGAGTGGCAAGAGCCTAAGCTTGGGGATGACCAAGGCACCCCAAGGTAATATTCAAGGACAACCAGGAGCCTAAGCTCTTTGATGCCCCGGACGGCATCCCCTCTTTCGTCTTTGTTCATCGGTAACTTTACTTGGAGCTATATTTTTATTCACCACATGATATGTGTTTTTCTTGGAGCGTCATTTTATTTTATTTTGTTTGGCTTGCTGTTTGAATAAAATACCAAGATCTGAAATTCTTAAATGTTAGAGAGTCTTCACATAGTTGCATAATTATTCAACTACTCATTGATCTTCACTTATATCTTTCGGAGTAGTTTGTCATTTGCTCTAGTGCTTCACTTATAGAGCATGGCGGTGGTTTTATTTTGAAGAAATTGTTGCTTTGGTTATGAATTTAGTCCTAATGTGATAGGCATCCAAGAGGGATATATCAAAACTTTCATATAGAGTGCATTGAATACTATGAGAGGTTTGATACTTGATAATTGTTTTGAGATATAAAGATGGTCATATTAGAGTCGTGCTAGTTGAGTAATTGTGAAATTGAGAAATACTTGTGTTGAGGTTTGTGAGTCTCGTAGCATGCACGTATGGTGACCGTTGTGTGACAAATTTGAAACATGAGGTGTTCTTTGATTGTCATCCTTATGAGTGGCGGTCGGGGACGAGCGATGTTCTTTTCCTACCAATCTATCCCCCTAGGAGCATGCGCGTAGTGCTTGGTTTTTGATGACTTGTAGATTTTTGCAATAATTATGTGAGTTCTTTATGAATAATGTTGAGTCCATGGATTATACGCACTCTCACCCTTCCATCATTGCTAGCCTCTTCGGTACCGTGCATTGCCCTTTCTCACCTCGAGAGTTGGTGCAAACTTCGCCGGTGCATCCAAACCCCGTGATATGATACGCTCTATCACACATAAGCCTCCTTATATGTTCCTCAAAACAGACACCATACCTACCTATTATGGCATTTTCATAGGCATTCCGAGATATATTGCCATGCAACTTTCCACCGTTCCGTTTATTATGACACGCATCATCATTGTCATATTGCCTTGCATGATCATGTAGTTGACATCGTATTTGTGGCAAAGCCACCATGCATAATTTTTCATACATGTCACTCGTGATTCATTGCGCATCCTGCACATCGCCGGAGGCATTCACATAGAGTCATATTTTGTTCTAAGTATCGAGTTGTAATTCTTGAGTTGTAAGTAAATAAAAGTGTGATGATCTTCATTATTATAGCATTGTCCCATGTGAGGAAAGGATGATGGAGACTATGATTCCCCCACAAGTCGGGATGAGACTCCGGACGAAGAAAAGAAAAAGAAAAAAAAGAAAATAAAAGAGAAGAGAAAGGCCAAATAAAAAAAGAAGGCCAAAAAAACAAAAACAAAAAAAATGAGAGAAAAAAGAGAGAAGGGAAAATGCTACTATCCTTTTACCACACTTGTGCTTCAAAGTAGCACCATGATCTTTATGATAGAGAGTCTCTTGTTTTATCACTTTCATATACTAGTGGGATTTTTCATTATAGAACTTGGCTTGTATATTCCAACAATGGGCTTCCTCAAAATGCCCTAGGTCTTCGTGAGCAAGCAAGTTCGATGCACACCCACTTAGTTTCTTTTGTTGAGCTTTCATACATTTATAGCTCTAGTGCATCCGTTGCATGGCAATCCCTACTCCTCGCATTGACATCAATTGATGGGCATCTCCCGAGCCCGTTGATTAGCCGCGTCAATGTGAGACTTTATCCTTTTTTGTCTTCTCCACACAACCCCCATCATTATATTCTATTCCACCCATAGTGCTATGTCCATGGCTCACGCTCATGTATTGTGTGAAATTTGAAAAAGTTTGAAAATACTGAAGTATGAAAGAATTGCTTGGCTTTTCATCGGGGTTGTGCATGATGAGAGCATTTTTGTGTGAAGAAAATGAAGCATAGCCAAACTATATGATTTTGTAGGGATAAGCTTTCTTTGGCCATGTTATTTTGAGAAGACATAGTTGCTAAGTTAGTATGCTTGAAGTATTATTATTTTTATGTCAATATTAAACATTTGTCTTGAATCTTTCGGATCTGAATATTCATGCCACAATAACAAAAATTACATTGATAAATATGTTAGGTAGCATTCCACATCAAAAATTCTGTTTTTATCATTTACCTACTCGAGGACAAGCAGGAATTAAGCTTGGGGATGTTGATACGTCTCCAACGTATCTATAATTTTTTATTGTTCCATGCTATTATATTATCCATCTAGGATGTTTTATATGCATTTATATGCTATTTTATATGATTTTTGGGACTAACCTATTAACCTAGAGCCCATTGCCAGTTTCTGTTTTTTCCTTATTTTTGAGTATCGCAGAAAAGGAAAACCAAACGGAGTCCAATTGAGCTGAAATTCAACGGAGATTGTTTTTGGACCAGACGAAGCCCACGGAGTACTAGAGATGGGCCAGAAGAGTCCCGAGGCCACCACGAGGGTGGGGGGCGCCCTACCCCCTGGGCGTGCCCCCTACCTCGTGGACGCCTCGGAGACCCCCCTGACTTGTTCCCGATGCCAAAACCTCTTATATATACAGAAACCCCCAGAACATAACCTAGATCGGGAGTTCCGCCGCCGCAAGCCTCTGTAGACACCGAAAACCAATATAGACCCGTTCCGGCACCCTGCGGGAGGGGGAACCCTCACTGGTGGCCATCTTCATCATCCCGGCTCTCTCCATGACGAGGAGGGAGTAGTTCACCCTCGGGGCTGAGGGTATGTACCAGTAGCTATGTGTTTGATCTCTCTCTCTCTCGTGTTCTTGATTTGGCACGATCTTGATGTATCGCGAGCTTTGCTATTATAGTTGGATTTTATGATGTTTCTCCCCCTCTACTCTCTTGTAATGGATTGAGTTTTCCCTTCGAAGTTATCATATCGGATTGAGTCTTTAAGGATTTGAGAACACTTGATGTATGTCTTGCATGGGATACACGTGGTGACAATGGGGTATTCTATTGATTCACTTGATGTATGTTTTGGTGATCAACTTGCGGGTTCCGTGACCTTGGGAATCTATGCATAGGGGTTGGCACACGTTTTCATCTTGACTCCCCGGTAGAAACTTTGGGGCACTCTTTGAAGTTCTTTGTGTTGGTTGAATAGATGAATTTGAGATTGTGTGATGCATTTAGTATAATCATACTGGCGGATACTTGAGGTGACATTGGAGTATCTAGGTGACATTACGGTTTTGGTTGATTTGTGTCTTATGGTGTTATTCTAGTACGAACTCTATGATAGATCGAACGGAAAGAATAGCTTCATGTTATTTTACTACGGACTCTTGAATAGATCGATCAGAAAGGATAACTTTGAGGTGGTTTCGTACCCTACCATAATCTGTTCATTTGTTTTCCGCTATTAGTGACTTTGGAGGGAATCTTTGTTGCATGTTGAGGGATTGTTATATGATCTAATTATGTTATCCTTGTTGAGAGAACTTGCACTAGTGAAAGTATGAACCCTAGGCCTTGTTTCCTAGCATTGCAATACCGTTTACGCTCACTTTTATCATTAGTTACCTTGCTGTTTTTATACTTTCAGATTACAAAAACCTATATCTACCATCCATATTGCACTTGTATCACCATCTCTTCGCCGAACTAGTGCACCTATACAATTTACCATTGTATTGGGTGTGTTGGGGACACAATAGACTCTTTGTTATTTGGTTGCGTGGTTGTTTGAGAGAGACCATCTTCATCCTACGCCTCCCACGGATTGCTAAACCTTAGGTCATCCACTTGAGGGAAATTTGCTACTGTCCTACAAACCTCTCCACTTGGAGGCCCAACAACGTCTACAAGAAGAAGGTTGAGTAGTAGACATCTGTGGCAAAGCCACCGTTCATAATTCTTGCATACATGTCACTCTTGATTCATTGCACAGCCCGGTATACCGCCGGTGGCATCCATATAGAGTCATATTCTGTTCAAGTATCGAGTTGTAATTCTTGAGTTGTAAGTAAATAAAAGTGTGATGATCATCATTATTAAAGCATTGTCCCATGTCAGAAAAGGATGATGGAGACTATGATTCCCCCACAAGCCGGGATGAGACTCCAGACGAAAAATAATAAAAAAGAGCCCAACGAAATGAGAGAAGGCCCAAATAAAAAATAAAAAATGAGAGAAAAAGAGAGAAGGGGAAATGTTACTATCCTTTTCCCACACTTGTGCTTCAAAGTAGCACCATGATCTTTGTGATAGAGAGTCTCCTATGTTGTCACTTTCATATACTAGTGGGAATTTTTCATTATAGAACTTGTCTTGTATAGTCCAACGATGGGCTTCCTCAAATTGCCCTAGGTCTTCATGAGCAAGCAAGTTGGATGCACGCCCACTTAGTTTCTTTTCGGGCTTTCATAAAATTATAGCTCTAGTGCATCCGTTGCATGAAAATCCCTACTCACTCACATTTATATCTACTGATGGGCACCTCCATAGCCCGTTGATATGCCTAGTCGATGTGAGACTATCTCCTTATTTTTGTCTTCTCCACAACCACCATATTCTATTCCACCTATAGTGCTATGTCCATGGCTCATGCTCATGTACTGCATGAAAGTTAAAAAAGTTTGAGAATATCAAAAGTATGAAACAATTGCTTGGCTTGTTATCGGGGTTGTGCATCATTTGAATACTAGTGGACCCGTTGCACCAAATGGCGCAGAGACCCGTTGATTCCATGTTAGCGATGAAAAGAAATTCATGGTTTAGTTGTTTAGTTATGGGCAAGCACATATGACAACAAATTTAATCTCTCTTAATTAAGAAAACGGAGGGCTTTGTCTACAATACGATGTAAATACACATTTAAAATTTGTGGTAGGGCTCTACTTAAAACAAACACATTCTAATTTGATAGCACAAATTAACATTCAAAATCACGCTAATAAAAATATGTGTATCTTTTTAATAATCTTATGTCCGGGCAAACACGAATGCTAAATCCTTACATATAAAAAAACATGCATTTTCAAATAGCCCCTTTGTAAGGTCAAAAACTGACATGGAAAAAGTGGGTATGGACTGGGCACATGCATTTATCAAAACCTCCTTCCCTGCCTTGTATACGTTGCCAAATTCTATCCTTCAGATACGCAAAGATCTTTCACTCTCCCACAAATGCCGAGAGGCCCAGGTATCCCATTCCAAGTATCACAACCCGGTCCAGCTGGTGCAGCATAGCTTTCGGAACATCATTCATGGTATTTTTATTGAACATGATAGCAGATTTGTC
The DNA here is from genome assembly GCA_021605145.1 of Aegilops bicornis. Lineage (NCBI taxonomy): Eukaryota > Viridiplantae > Streptophyta > Magnoliopsida > Poales > Poaceae > Aegilops > Aegilops bicornis. Next base: position 291,543,975 of record CM038672.1, on the reverse strand, counting down.
AAAGTTGTGGCTTGACTCTCTGATAGAGAACCCAATTAGAACCAACAATTAGGTATTGTAGAGCATTGGTAACCATATATATGTGAGTATCTTAAATCAATGAAAAATAAAGATACAATTATCTACACTGATACATTAATGTTTGTTCTTTGCACTTTGCCGGCGCAGTGACACAGGAAGCAGACTTAGACACCGATGTGCTGACGACGAAGATATCCTTCCGTTTCCTCATACAAAATAACCTGACACAAAACAGAGACGAAGGCAGAGATAAACATTGATCCATGAGTTAGTGTCGTAGAGAGCATTAGCAAGAGACCTTTTACTCTCTGCCGCAGTCCGTGCCACTCGAATTCTGGAATTACTAACCTCGGAGATGCACAAAGTTCATGGTCAATATTGTGATGGATCAGCAACCATAGTAGTTTGCTGCATCAAAGAATTTATAGGCTCAGAAATTAATTACCACACAAAATTGGTAATCACATTTAGTAGAGAACATCGCATTCCAAAATAGAAATTTTGATTTGCACTTTCACCTCCCGCTCCTTAGATATGTAGATGTCAGCAAGTAGAAGTAGATGACAAAAAGATCAAAGAATTTACCACTCAGAAGTGAGGATCACATATTCAGTAGAGAAATCTCATTCCTAAATAGAAATGTGCAAGCTTCTAAAAAACAGTTTTGAAGATAACTCAAACCAAGGTACACACACTATATTCTAATAGCCTGCAAACTTATAAAAAATGGTTTTGCGGGCAACTTGAACCAAGATATAGACACTTTATTCTAATAGCTGAAAATATAATATAGGTTATAAACACAATCTCAAGGAAAAATAGAACTGCACCAAACTGTAACACAACATTAATCAAGGTTTTCAGTATCACGTCGTGGATCATAGTATTGAACAATAAGAAGATATTACGTGAGAGAAACGATAAGATTCGCACCATGTATCATAATCTGACACCACCACTATCATATCGCGGTAAAGGATAATGATTTGTTCCCGTTAGAATCACCTAGAGCGATATTTAAATTGTTCGATATTCACATTCATAGCATAGGGCTCTATACCAATCGGTCACAGCCAGCCTGTGCACAACATTTTTCCAGGAAACAGCAGGAGTGCTAAGGCAACACAAATCAGCAGGTGGAAGCGTAATTTTCAAGATGATCCCAATTCTTAAATTTACCCTCTGTTCCAAAATAGATGACCCAAAGTTGGGTCATCTATTTTGGAACGGAGGGAGTAGGTATTAAAATAAATAACTACAGAAATCTCGCAAAATCACAACATAAAAGAATTTGAACCTTTATGGAGTCCTTTTCTTTCTATGAATCATGAAGCTTAATGCAGATGACAGTATCTAAACAGGAGCTTTATAACTACAGAAATCTCGCAAAATCACAACATAACAAGAATTTGAACCTTTATGGAGTCCTTTTCTTTCTATGAATCATGGAGCTTAGTGCATATGACTGTATCTAAATAGGAGCTTTCTAGCGACGCAGACTACCCAAAAAAATTATATGCATTACATATTACATATCGAAAGTTGCATTTTTTTCAATTCTACTCCTCACTTCACATAGTAAATATTTTCTTGAACCAGAATACAAAAGAGTTGCTCCTGCATGCATATGCAAAAAACAGAGCATTAATTCTTCTCCTGGAACCGAGAGGCTATTCTCTTGCTAAGCTCTTAAATGCATATATACACAGTTTTGATAAAAATATGAAATGACCCTTTGTATTGTTGATACTTGATACTACTTTTGTGCTTCCATACACATCCTGAAAAAATACGAAGGATGGCCTAAAGCAATTTAACTCGAACCGAGTTTCTGAACCAAGCATCAACCACATATAGCAGTGAAGCAACAATGCCCATTTGTCCAAACATCCAATCATGGTGCAAATCACACAAAATACAATGAACTCAAGTATCATTATTTTCCTTTGAATGGCTTGTTTTACACAAAACCATCGTCCTCCATGGAATTTTTATCAAAAAATCATGTTAAACTTAAATTAGAACACACGTCAAACCTGAGAGAGAGAGAGAGAGAGAGAGAGATCAGAGGGGAGGGTAAGTAGGATTGGTGCAGGTCACCTAGGCAAGGAAGATCACGAGCGCCAAAATTCTACATGAGGCAGCTGGTGCAGGCCAAGCTCATCGGGAAATTCATGGACACCAAACAATTTCGAAATGATGCCTAAACTGGAAAGTCTGCACAAGGCACCCAAGATTGACAACCACGTAAGCTTTGAGCGTTCTTCTTGATTAAGAGGCCAAAAGGATAAACAAATGGAATAAGTCTCACCGTCTGTACTCAATTTGCACCCAAGCCAAAATCAATATCCATTGCATCGACGCTTACCTCGAGGGAGAGTAACCCCCCCTGCAAAATTGGAAAGGGAAAAATGAGGATAAAATAAGAACACGAGTCAGTAGAACCTAAGAAAAAGGAGCTAAAAATCAATCCAGTAGAACCTAACACCAGCTCTTGATATGCCAAGTACAGCTAAAGCCATAATAGTGGCAAAGTAAATAAGATCCATTTCCTGTTAATTGCTCAACAAGGTTTCAAATAGTCAACTACCATCATTCTGAAATTGAAGAAAGAATATCACCCTTGCAGTTATGATATGCGCAATAATGAACTTAAAGCATGAAAATTGTTACATTAAGCTTTGAACTATTATCACCCGACCTTTTTTGTTTATAATGAACACTATGTTATAAATGTTCAAGTGCCTTTCTTGTTTAAGCTTGCTATAAATTGGCGATCCAACATTATTGGTTCCCTTTGCAAGTTCGGTAGCTATTCTCATTGGATACGGTATTGCATGGTCAATTGTATAGATAATTTTTATTACAGAATTTGTGCTATCTGTTTCTTAGGTTCCGCAGACAGTAGAGGGGTAATTTGTACTCTCTGTTTTTCTAATGAGTGCATGTGGATGCATACAGATAGTTGAGGAGCAATTGATATTCTCTATTTCTTTAGTGAGTATATGTGGATGCCTAGAAGCAATTCTCTGTTTTTCAACAGATATATGTTGATGTATGGAAAATGTATGCAGATTGCCTAACTATGTAAAAATAAACACAAACCCAACATTTTGCTTAAAGTACACTAAACATTTAGAGGAATATCGATGAAAAAAATACATCAAAACAAAATGTTGCATCTTGAATAATAAAAGTTATCTACCCAGGTCAAAAAATTTATCTACCAAATGTTTCTCAACGAGACCATCTTTCTGATACATTTTGATCAAACCCCATGTATAGTGAGTGCAGCAGTGGTTGCAAGCAAAGAGCCTTACCTGAATGTGAAACGATGCTTGGCATGAGCGACCTAGCATTGCTAGTGCTGCAAAAATGGATAATCCAGCACCAGATAGTGATGCCTCCGTCAATAAAATCCCTAGGAATTTTCCTGCAAACAGCAACACAAAAACAAATCCCAAAACATGGTACCACTCAGTAGAAATCCAAAAACTCCGCTGGACAATGCCAGCAAAAAAGTCACACCCCACCAACCATCATTACACCATACTGTATATTTTGCATTTTCAGCGTTACGATCATTCATACATACTCCCTCCGTCCAGAAAAACTTGTCGAAGAAATGGATAAAAATGAATGTCTCTAGAACTAAAATACATCTAGATACATCCATTCCTCCGACAAGTATTTCAGGACGGAGGGAGTATATCATCTACCAGTTTTCCATAAATAGACCGAGTTAATCATTCTGTTCTGCAAAAAGACCTAAATCACTACTGCTGAATACCCATGCTCGAAGTAAAAACATCAATTCATAGCTAATCCCCGAATACATATAGTAATCCGACGAAAAACCAAAACACCACATTCACCACATATGGAGATCTGAAGATCGGAAGGGAGGCGGATGGTACCTGTAAAAGTCGAGGGACTTGAGCTTTCTTGAGGAGATCATGGCTAAACGCACATGGCACACAGCACACACGCAGCAAGTAGGGCAGCAGGACAAGGGAGAGCAGGGATTCGGAGGAAATTACCTTGCCGGGGACGAGGTTCCTGGCAGCAACGGTGGAGCTGACTCGCGGCGGCGACGGATTTGACTCGAGGCGGCGGCTAGCGAATCCAGGTGACAGTGGCGGCGAGGCCATTCGAGCGCCCTCAATCCAATCCGCTGCCCTGCTCTTGTCAATTGAGCGAACATGGTTAGGAGTGGCTTCTGCTGGGCTCGGGCTGAGCTCCATCACGGTGTATCCCTGACGTGTCGACGGCACCCTGACGACGCATCAAGGGCGGCGGCGTTGGAGAGGAGGGACGGGGAGGAGACGAGGCGGAGGGGCCGCGGGCTTGACGAGGAAGGTTGGCGGCTAGGGCTTTGACCCTTTTGCACGTTCCGCGGGACGAGCGCGGCGCGCGGGCGAATGGTATTGGCGAATCTCGACCGCGATGAGACGTGCTGCCGGTGCCACCGACGAACGGGGCCAGGAGCAGCGCTGGCCCACCCGTCATCTCTATAGGACAGACGCGGGTGCGTAAGCGGGGTACATATGCATCGGCCTATCCCTGCGCAACTGCTCCCCATAGCGCACGACGCGGGCAGCGCGTGATGAGCGGTCCACGAAACGCATTGGACCCACGACATGACGTGATGCGGGAGGCAACGCTCACGCGAAAAAGTCACAGCCATCAGATGGACGCGCGGTCAAAGAAAGCGGCGCACTGGCAGCCGCACTAACCCGAACCAGAGGCGAGCGGAAACCAAAACAAAGGCAAGGTTTCACGACGAAAGACGCGGCGCTGGCAGAGAGAGGCTAAGCGCACCCAAAAAACGGCGACCCAGCCAATGAGGTTTTGCCCGAGCCCACAGGTCATCCCCCATCCAAAACTCACCATGCGGTCAAAAGGGCAACGATAGATTTTCAGCCATGATCCACGAGCACCAGCAAAAAAATCAACTGTTTGACCAACATCCAACGGCCCAGATGGAAGCAAAACGAGGGACAACCGTAGAGACGAGTTGGCTAGCCTCATTATATGTTAAAATTTTGTGTGATGAAGATGAAGCATAGCCAGACTATATGATTTTGTAGGGATAAGCTTTCTTTGGCCATGTTATTTTGAGAAGACATAATTGCCTTGTTAGTATGCTTGAAGTATTATCGTTTTTATGTCAATATTAAAATTTTGTTTTGAATCTTATGGATCTGAACATTCATGCCACAATAAATAAAATTATATGGATAAATATGTTAGGTAGAATTCCACATCAAAAATTCTGTTTTTATCATTTACCTATTCGAGGACGAGCAGGAATTAAGCTTGGGAATGCTTGATACGTCTCCAACGTATCTATAATTTTTTATTTTTCCATGCTATTATATTATCCATCTTGGATGTTTTATATGCATGTATTAGCTATTTTATATGATTTTTGGGACTAACCTATTAACCTAGAGCCCAGTGCCAGTTTTCTGTTTTTTCCTTGGTTTTGAGTTTCAGGGAAAAGGAATATCAAACGGAGTCCAAACGAGCTGAAAATTTATGGAGGTTTTTTATCGACCAGAAGAAGCCCCCGAAGCAAAAGAGTTGGGCCACAAGATCCATGAGGCCTCCACAAGGGTGGAGGACGCTCCCTACCCCCCTGGGGGCGCCCTCCGGCCTTGTAGGCTCCTCGTCGTCCCCCCTGACTTGTTCTCGACGCCAAAATTTCCTATAAATATAGAAACCCCCAGAAATAAACCTAGATCGGGAGTTCCGCCACCGCAATCTGTCGCATTTCGGGTTCTGGCAGACCCTTGGGGTTCGAACACTGGGGTGCGCGCGGAGATCTTTCCCCTACCAGCTCACGCGTAATGGCTTGCAAGGGATCTAAACTAGGAACGATGAACAGCACAAGAGACACAAGGTTTATCTTGGTTCACCACTGCTGTGGTGTAATACCCTACTCCAGTGTGTGGTGTGGTGGATTGCCTCTGGGGCTGATGAAGAACAGTACAAAGGAAGAACAGCCTCGCGAGGGGCTGTTCTTGAGCTGGTGCAATGGACTGCTTGGGTGAGTCCAGTCGCTTCTCTCTCTCTCTCTCTCTCTCTCTCTCTCTCTCTTTGATTCCCCCCTTTCTCTCTATGGTGGCTAGTCCTATTTATAGAGGGAGGCCCTGGGCCTCTTCCCAAATAATGAGTGGGAAGGGCGCCAACAATTGGCCATTTTGAAGGGGAACATCTAGTACACTTATCCTGACTAATGTTGGTCTTCGGTTGCCAAAGGCTCTGACGGTGACGCCGTCCCGGGCTCCACGATGACCTCCGTCCTGCCGCTCTGCTGGTCTTGGTCTTGTTGCATCGAAGCGGCAACCTTTGCCTGATGCCTTGGCCTGTGCTTGCCCCCTTTGCACTAAAGGGGAAACAAGGACACTGCGCAGGCTGGCGCCCGCCTGGTCTTGATCGTCATGGCTTGCGTCACAGGGCACCTCGTGAGGTACCCTACCTTGATCTCTCTGCCTCCTCGTGAGCCTGCCTGACGCGGCTGCTTCTGAGGAAGGTTCCTATCGTCCACCCCGTGAGGCTTGGCCCCTCGCGAGGGTCTTCAGCTTGAGCAGATGAAGCTGGGCCACGTTCGTCCCCCACTTGAGCCACGCCGCAGGCCGCAGGCAGGCAAGTCTGGGGACCCCCGTTCCCAGAACGCCGACAGTAGCCCTTGGGCCCAAGGTGTGCCCGGACTTGGCTTAGCAGAGAAGCGAAGGGGCAAGTGCGAAGCGCCGCGGGCCCCAACAGCCTGCGGCCTTGGGCACCGCGTGGCGATTGATTGGTCGTGGGCGTCTCCGCTTCCCCATGATGCCTCATTACACGCCTGGCTAAGCGGACCCGGGGTTGCACACAGCCATTCCCAATTCGCCGTCCGCGCACTCCTGGCCCTTCCTTCTTCCTCTGGCTCCAACTTCCGCCCTTGATCCAACTCGGACTCTCACCCTTCGTGTCGCCATGGCGCCAGCGAAGAAGGAAAAGGTGAAGAAGCCCGCGCCTTCGTCCCGCTCGCCTCCGGCGGTGGCCCCCGCCGTCGATCGATCTATCATACTCAACCCCGAGGCCTTGGGCAAGGTCCGCTCTGCTCTCGCCACCACCTTCAATGAGTGCGGCAGGACCACGGCATGGCCTGCGTCCCATGCCTCCTTCGACAGGATCATCACGGAGGTCCGGTTCTTCGCTGATGCCCTATGGGCGGTCCGTTCCCCTTTTCCGCTTTCTTCAATGCGGTGCTCTCCCTCTATCAGATCCACATGATGCATCTCGGGCCTGAGTCCATTACTCTCCTGGCTGTCTTCGCCTTTGTCTGTGAGGCGATGGTGGGCATCCCTCCTTCCGTTGCTCTGTTGCGTCACTTCTTCTCTTTGCGCCTGTGTGATCCTACTCAATGCTCGGGGTGTGTGAGCTTCCTTGCGATGCCAGAGACGGGTGCTTCGGGGATCGATTTCGGACTCCCTCCCCCTGAGGCCCAGTTCAAAGAGCGGTGGTTGTATGTGGACGTTGGGGTGCCCAGCCCCCTGCTATCGCATCCTACCTTGCCTGCTGTTCCCAACTCAGGCTAGGGTCACGAGACGCTTGCGGACACCCGGCTTGCATTCATCTGGCGCCGCTTCGAGAGCTTGAGGGCGCTCAAAGTGACGGCACCCAAGGTGGTGAAGGAGTTCCTCCAGTGTCGCATTGCTCCTCTCCAGCGCCACTCTCATCGGATGTGGGACTTTGCGGGGCGCCAAGACCGCATGCGACTTCACGAGGGGGACCTGGCGCCTGAAGTGCTGAGGACAGTGCTCAGGATCCTGGTTGGCGATCCTTCCCCAGGCAGCCTTCGACATGATGGTGCCCTCTTGTATCTCTGTTCGGGCAGGGCCGATTTCGTGAAGCAGATGCCCAACTTTGACAAGTGGGGGCTGCGCCCGGCTGGCCTCAGGGGGCCTCGTGAGAACCTAGTTGCCGTGGTAGCTCTTCCGGTCGCCCAAAGTGGCTCCGTCTCAGGTGATGGAGCAGGGAGACGAGAACCGTCAGGATTTGAACGGGGCGACGTTGAGGTGGTGACGCCGCGCGGAGCCCCGAGGGCGGCATCTCCCGGAGCTCGTTCCGAAATAGTGACAGGTGAGGAGTCGGGGCCTCCGGCTCCCGAGGTTGGGGTTCCCGAGGCCCCGGTCGTCCCTCATGAGGCGGCGCCTGGCGGCGTCCCCCAGGCTGGTCCCATTGGCGCTGATCACCTTGCCGCCTCCTCCATGCCACAAACTAACCCCTGCATCGAACGCTTAGGCCGGTTCCTCGTAGACTTCGTGGCCCTCCGCAAGAGGAAGGAGGCCTCAGGCGGTGACGATCGCCATTGCCGCTTGCTGAAGTGCAGGAGGTACTTCGTCACGGACGAGTAAGTCCTCTACTCTCTCTGCTCCTCTACTTCTCGGTTCTTGCAGCTGACTGTGACCTTTCAGGGCCCTTCCTGCCGAATTCGCGGAGACGGCCAAGGAGCCATCTCCCCGAGCTCCGTCCTCGTCGCTGATCCTTGGTGCGTCGGGTTCAAGCGGCGCCCTTATCACTCAGCCGACCGGAGAGGTGGCCCGTCCAGTTGAGCGTCCCGAGCCTGTGTGCCTGTTGTCTTCCCTTCACGAGTTCTCCTGGGGCACAACCATCTTGCCCCGTGCTCCTTCCTTGATCGTGGATGGTGATTGGTTGAAGTCAATCTTGAGCTCTTCTTCTGGGGACGGACCGGCGCCAGGCCTTGATCCTGGCGACGCCCGTCCGGTGATTGTTGGGGCGACAGCCCCCTGCCCTGCGGGAGGAGGTGCGCCGCCTCTGGGCCCTCCGCATACACCAGCAGCAGAGGGGGACGCGGAAGACGTGCTCAGACGTGCTTGCGAACGCCGCGCCCGTCGTCAAGAATTTCTCCGTGGGGCGACGGACGCGGTGAACTGCTCGGGCGGAGCTTGCCAGCCGAGGATGCGTGTCTCGAGGTCAAGGTTTGCGCCTTTGCCGAGGAGAGGCGCAGCTGAAGGTAGCCGCTGTTCTCGCCCTGGCCACCAAAGATGACCTTGACAATGCGAAGGCTGAGGCGTCGCTGGCGGCCTCGCGAGAGGCTTGCTCTCGAGCCGTCGAGGAGGCCCTGGAAGCAGATCAGCGGCGCAAGGACGCGGAGGAGCGTGCGTGGGAGCTCCAAGCCTGGAGCAACTCCCTGGAGCAGCAGGTGGAGTTGCGCCAGGCTGCACTTGTGTCGCTGAAAGGAGTCTTCCGTCGACCAGGCGGAGCTCCAGAAGCGCGAGGAAGCGCTGACGCTAGAGGCCGCCGAGCGCAACCTCAACCTTGAGCGGTTGGAGACGAGGGAGCGCCTGGTGGCTCAGGCGGAGTATGATGTTGCCGCGCGTGAAGCCTGAGCCCAAGAAGAGGTCGACCGCCGCGTAGCGGAAGCTCGCTCTGGCCTCGAGCGCCAGTATGAGTTGAGGTTGGAGTTGGCCAGGGCCGAAGCTGAGGGCAGGACCGCGGCCCTCAAGGCCAAGCTAGATGAAGTGACGCGGGGTGCGGACTCCTCCGCAGCCGCCCTTTGCACGGCGCAGGCGGAGCTGACCTCCTCCCGCGCCGAGCTGCTTCTTCTTCGACAGAGGATTGATGGTGCCGAGGCCACCACACGGCAGAACGAGGACGAGATTCATCGGCGGCGGGTTCAGGAGCACGAGCATGCCCCCATGCTCCGTACGCTCAGGGAACGGGCTAACGCGGCCCTAGGCAACATTTGCGAGGCCGCCACTGAGGAGCCACATGACACCAACTACGCCGGCAACCTCCGGTACTTTGCTGACGTGGTGACGCTCCTGGAGAACCGCTCCGAGAGGTCTCGTCGGCTCATCGAGGAGAGGAGCCGAGCCTTGCTTGGGTGCGCTTTCTCCGTAACTTCAGTTATCTGCGGGACAGGGATCCCCACTTCGACTTTGATGCCGCCATCGCACCGGTGCCCATAGTCGTCTGCGGCGACCTGGCGCAATGGGTGGAGGATCATGTGGACGACCTTGTCAGGGCCTTCACGTCTGATGATGACGGCGTGATTGTGGCCGCCGATGAAGGCGGTGTGGTGGACGGTCCTGGTGCTGGCGGAGGTGGCGGCGATGATGTCAGCGACGCCAGCAACGCCTCCGGAGGTAACCTAGAAGGCGCGGCGCGCGACATGTCCGACTGATCGCTTGTCATCGCTGTTTACCCTGCATGAAAGAGGTTCGGGCTTGGCCCTGAAGACCGTGAGAGCATTTTGGGAGGGGAAGCCCCTCATGTAAAGGTTTGTGGTAAATGCCCTGGTAATCTTAACGCATGTGTGAGTTTAACGGCCGGCATGGTGGTGGGTCGGCTGGCTCGTTTACCTTTTGACCCTGGTGAGCCCCGAGCGGGGCTGTGGGGGCCATAGCGCCATGTGTGTCTTCTGGGTGAACCAATTGATCCTGCGATAAGAACCTCCGGAGAGGGCGTGGCGATAGCCATCCGAGCTGTGGACGCGGTTGGCCCGGCCCGGCTCACGAGGGGCTCGCGAGGGGAGGCAGCTGACGCTAGCTTTGGACGCAAAGCCGAAACTAGAACACGAGAGATTGCTCGAATGAGACTAAACACCCCTTCCCCAAACACACGCAAGGCTTTAACTCAAATCCAACTTAAATTCGAATCGAAGAAATTTGTCAACAGAGGAAAAGGCAAAAAAAGCAAAAGGCCGCGTCCGGCACCTAGTCTAGTCTTCGACGTCTTCTCACCAGCATGAGCTAAGTGCTGCCACTGGGCATGGGAGGGAGCCCTGTGGCTCGAGGCCGGTGCTCCCGAGACTCGGGCGTGTACAGCCCACTCATTATTACTTGAGAGTGTCACGGGCGGCGAAGCTTCACGAGCACTGGCCTTCCTCACAGGTACCGGCCTTGCTTCATATCGCCAGACGAGGGCCCCGCCTTGCGCCACACTCTACCGCCACTGACGGCGGCCGGAGACCAAGGACGACGCCAATGGGGTAGAGCGGTCGCCAGCGGTTCCCCCGACGACCACGGGTCCTCTGCCGGGGGCAGGCCCTGAGGCACCTCCCCGGCAGAGGGCCTACCTCCTGAGAACATCTTGCGCCAAGCGCCGCGGGGACAAACCCGGATCTCTGCCCCTCTCCTGCAGCCCCCGGTGCCCTCCTCCTGAGGGGTAAGGGGCTGCAGTGTTGGGGCAGCCACCTGTCGCGGCGACCTGTACCTCCTGCGGCACACGGTTAGCATAAGCTTGCTCCTGAGGAATTAATGGTACCAGATAGTTGCTGCCACCGACGCGGCCGTCGAGGCCCTCTTGGGGTTCCTGAAAGAGCTCCGCTTGTGGTGTCTCTTTTCCCCAGCCTGGCCCAAGGAACGAGCCATGGTCTTCTTCCCGTGTGCACTCTTGATCCATCATGTGGGGCACATAAGCCTCTGGGGACGCCGCCCCGTAGGTCTCGCTGTAGTGCCCCACATGGCACGCAGTCCGGCCTGGAGCGTTGTCTTGAGAGTTGTGGAGAGGTGGTCCGCCGAGGCCAAAGGTCACAGCGTGCGCTCCTTCGCCGGCCGGAGATCGGGTCTGCGCGGCTTGCCGCCTGGTGCCACTGGTCAAGTTGGCGTCGAGTAGGCCCTGGAGCCCGCTTGAGGTTGCATGGGTGCGCATGGGGCCGCCATATGGCACGCCCTGGGCCAGAGGTGGCAGCCGGACGCAGAAAGGAGGTGCTCTCGAGGCGGCGGCGTCCAGGAGCTCGGCCACTCGCTCCAACAAAGACGCCGCCGCCTCCGTAAGCCGGCACCGTAATAGCTCGGGCGACCGTGAGCGCTGACCTCGAGTTCGCCTCGCCCGTCGGGTGTGCGGGCGCTGCTGGCGTGGCTTGAGGCTCGGCGCTGACCGCACCTATGGCGGCGTGCGTGAGTGCAGCGTCACGCGTCGCCGCGCTTCGCAGCGCCTGCGGAGCGCGAGCGAGCTGCCTGAGGTGCAAGGTTGAGGTCGCCCTGGGCTGGCGGCACGGCGTGGGCGGGCCACACCGCCCAGCGGTCGGCGTTGGCTGCCGGGTCGCTTGACATCGAACGACGAGGCGACGAAACGCGAGGCGACAGAGGAAGGATTCCGGCGCACCCCTATCTGGCGCGCCAAATGTCGGATTTCGGGTTCCGGCAGACCCTTGAGGTTCGAACACTGGGGTGCATGCGGAGATCTTTCCCCTACCAGCTCACGCGTAATGGCTTGCAAGGGATCTAAACTAGGAACGATGAACAGCACAAGAGACACAAGGTTTATATCGGTTCCGCCACCGCTGTGGTGTAATACCCTACTCCAAAGGTGTGGTGTGGTGGATTGCCTCTGGGGCTGATGAAGAACAGTACAAAGGAAGAACAGCCTCGCGAGGGGCTGTTCTTGAGCTGGTGCGATGGACTGCTTGGGTGAGTCCAGTCGCTTCTCTCTCTCTCTCTCTCTCTCGTTGATTCCCCCCTTTCTCTCTATGGTGGCTAGTACTATTTATAGAGGGAGGCCATGGGCCTCTTCCCAAATAATGAGCGGGAAGGGTACAACAATTGGCCATTTTGAAGGGGAACATCTAGTACACTTATCCTGACTAAAGTCGGTCTTCGGCTGCCAAAGGCTCTGACGGTGACGCCGTCCCAGGCTCCACGATGACCTCCGTCCTGCCGCTCTGCTGGTCTTGGTCTTGTTGCACCGAAGCGGCAACCTTTGCTTGATGCCTTGGCCTGTGCTTGCCCCCTTTGCACCAAAGGGGAAACGAGGACATCAAGGCAGGATGGCGCCCACCGGTCTTGATCATCATGGCTTGCGTCACGGGGCACCCTCGTGAGGTACCCTGCCTTGATCTCTCCGCCTCCTCGTGAGCCTTCCTGACGAGACTGCTTCTGAGGAAGGTTCCTATCGTCCGCCCCGCGAGGCTTGGCCCCTCGCGAGGGTCTTGAGCTTGAGCTGATGAAGCTGGGCCGCGCTGGGCCCCCAGTTGAGCCACGCCGCAGGCCACAGGCAGGCAAGTCTGGGGACCCCCATTCCCAGAACGCTGACACAATCCTCTGTAGCCACGAAAAACCAATCAGGATCCCATTCCGGCACCCTGCCGGAGGGGGAAACCATCACCGGTGGCCATCTTCATCATCCCGGCGATCTCCATGACGAGGAGGGAGTAGTTCACCCTCGGGGCTGAGGGTATGTACCAGTAGCTATGTGTTTGATCTCTCTCTCCCTCTCTCTCTCTCTCTCTCTCTCTCTCTCTCTCTTTCTCTCTCTCTCGTGTTCTTGATTTGGCATGATCTTGATGTACCGCGAGCATTGCTACTATAGTTGAATCATATGGTCTTTCTCCCCCTCTTCCTTCTTGTGATGAATTGAGTTTTACCTTTGAGGTTTCACTATTATCGAATTGAATACTATTATGGATTTGAGAACACTTGATGCATGTCTTGCGTGGGATACCCGTGGTGACAATGGGGTATTCTATTGATTCACTTGATGTATGTTTTGGCACTCAACTCGCGGAATTCCGAGGTGACATTGGGGTAATCTATGAATAGGGGTTGATGCACGTTTTCCTCCTTATTTCTCCGGTAGGAATCTTGGGGCACTCTTTGAGGTTCTTTGTGTTGGATTGAATATTATGAATATGAAGTTGTTTGATGCATATCGTATAATTGACCCACGGATACTTGCGGTGACATTGGAGTATCTAGCTGACATTAGGGTTGATTGATGTGTGTCATATGGTGTTATTTTACTACGACCTCTGGGCTATTTTTGGAACTTATAGGAATATCTCAATGGATTGATCGGAAAGAATAAGTTTGCGGTGGTTTCATACCCTACAAGCAATTTCATCTTATGTTCTCCATGATGGAGTGACTTTTGTTGCACGTTGAGGGATTGCCATATGATCTAATTATGTTATCATTGTTGAGAGAACTTGCACTAGTGAAAGCATGAACCCTAGGCCTTGTTTCCAAGCATTTCAATACCATTTTCGCTCACTTTTACCACTTTCTACCTTGCTGCTTTTATATTTTCAGATTCCAAAAAACCTATATCTACCATCCATATTACACTTGTATCACCATCTCTTCGCCAAACTAGTGCACCTATACAATTTACCATTGTATTGGGTATGTTGGGGACACAAGAGACTCTTTGTTATTTGTTAGCAGGGTTGTTTGAGAGAGACCATCTTCATCCTACGCCTCCCACGGATTGATAAACCTTAGGTCATCCACTTGAGGGAAATTTCCTACTGTCCTACAAAACTCTGCACTTGGAGGCCCAATAACGTCTACAAGAAGAAAGGTTGCGTAGTAGACATCACTTTTTACCTTCATCGAGTTCCGAATCTTCAGAGTTACGTTTAATTCTTTCTAAAAGAACCCACCGGAATTTAATAGTCTTCTTCATAAAGGAACCAGTACAAGAAGTGTCGAGCTTGCGTGGACTGATCATCATGAGGAAGCCGAGCATAAAAATTCTGAATGATAATTTCTCTTGAGAGTTCATGATCGGGGCATGAATATAACATTGACTTAAGCCTCCCCGAAGCTAGAGCGATACTTTCTCCTTCACGAGGCCAAACATTATATATGTAATTCCGATCACGATGAACTAGATGCATAGGATATTGTTTTTGGTGAAACTCCAATTTGAATCGATTCCAATTCCAAGATCCAATATCATCGCATAGCCTATACCGTGCCAATGATTTTCCCTTCAAAGATAAAGGGAAAACCTTCTTCTTAGCTTCATCTCCAGGTAAACCTGCAAGCTTAAAAAATCCACAAATTTCTTCCACATATATCAAGTGCATATCACGATGTTTGGTTCCATCTCCTGCATAAGGATTAGCTAGCAGTTGTTCTATCATACCCGAAGGAATTTCATAACTAATATTTTCATTAGGTGCAGTAGGTTGAGGGATAACTAATTGTAGTTTTGGTCGAGGTGAAGATACCCTGAACAATCCCCTCAAAGGATTGTTTTCCATAGTAATAAGTGACAATAAATTTCAGCACGTAGTAATAATTTTTCCTTACTGATTTCCACTTACCAAGAGTGCTTCATTCCCCGACAACGGTACTAGAAAAGAGCCTTGATGAACCACAAGTATATGGGATTTTTTTCTAGCAAAGGTAGGGGCAAGCACCACATGTTAAATGATCTATGATAACTTCTATGTGAATATGAAAAAACATAAATCATTACTTTGTCTTCCATGTCCGACGTCAACAATTTTGGCATATAATATTTTGATGGGGGCTCACAATACTTAAAGATGTCCAAGATAGTGTACTTGCATGTGAATCTTCTCTTCCCTTATTAATTCTTTCATGAATTGCATCATTGACCAATGCTATGTTTGTACATCTCCAATACAATTTTCTACTTATACTATTCCTCATGTGATGTCATTACTTACCATAAGATTAGCATATGATCTTTTTAATTTATTTCCTTCCTTTTTATTGAACATGAGAGTAAAGAAAACAAACTCAAACTAAACTTTATTATATATCTCGCACACGATTACAAGGATAGATCACTAAGAAAACACTTGAAAAGAAAGGATCGAACTAAACTTCTATTCAACTAAAGCAAAAGATAACTAAGGATAGAACTAAGATAAGTAAAGGCAAAAGAAAGTGGAGGTGATACGATACCGGGGCACCTCCCCCAAGCTTGGCACAGGCCAAGGGGAGTGCCCATACCCGATACTCAAGTCTCCTTTGGTGATGAAGAAGGAGGTGGTGGTGATAAAGTTGTGGAGCGTTCGTCCTTCTCTTTCAGGCTCAAAAGATACTCCAACTTTGGACGACGCTCCGAAGGGTAATGATGTGCTCTTGCAATAAAATATTTTCACAAGTGAGATATTTGTTTTGAACACGAACTGTTTCAATGATCTAAAGGCTTCAATCTCAGTGGGAGTGAGGTATTCATAGTATGGTTGAAGGATATCTTCTTCTTCCTCCATGAGCAAGGCCTGCTCTACTGCCAGATCTTGGTGACCCACAAGTATAGGGGATCAATCGTAGTACTTTCAATAAGTAAGAGTGTCGAACCCAATGAGGAGCAGAAGGAAATGACAAGTGGTTCTGAAAAAGGTATTCTCTGCAAGCACTGAAATTATAAGTAACTAGTAGTTTGATAGCAAGATAATCTGTAACAAGAAAGTAATGATAATAGTAACAAAAGTGCAGCAAGGTAGCCCAATCCTTTTGAGGCAAAGGATAGGCCAAAATGGTCTCTTATGATAAGCAACGCATTCTTGAGGGTACACGGGAATTTCATCTAGTCACTTTCATCATGTTGGTTTGATTTGTGTTCGCTACTTTGATAATTTGATATGTGGGTGGACCGGTGCTTAGGTGCTGTTCTTACTTGAACAAACCTCCTACTTATGATTAACCCCCTCGCAAGCATCCGCAACTATGCGAAAAGTATTAAGAATAAATTCTAACCATAGCATTAAACTTTTGGATCCAAATCAGTCCCTTACGGAATAGCGCATAAACTAGGGTTTAAGCTTCTGTCACTCTCGCAACCCATCATCTAAAAACTACTCCACAATGCATTCCCTTAGGCCCAAATATGGTGAAGTGTCATGTAGTCAACGTTCACATGACACCACTAAGGGAATCACAACATACATACCATCAAAATATCAAACACATATAAAATTCACATGATTACTTGCAACAAGATTTCTCCCGTGACCTCAAGAACAAAAGTAACTACTCACAAATGATAATCATGATCAAGATCAGAGGGTATTAAATAGCATAATGGATCTGAACATATAATCTTCCACCAAATAAACCATATAGTAGTCAACTACAAGATGTAATCAACACTACTAGTCACCCACAAGTACCAATCTATAGTTCCGGTACAAAGATTGAACACAAGAGATGAACTAGGGTTTGAGAGGAGATGGTGATGTTGAAGATGTTGATGGAGATTGCCCTATCCAAGATGGGAGAGTTGTTGGTGATGATGATGACGACGATTTCCCCCTTCGGGAGGGAAGTTCCCCCGATGGAATCGCTCCGCCGGAGGGCAAAAGTGCTCCTGCCCAAGTTCCGCCTCGAGACGGTGGCGCTTCGTCCTGAAAGTCCTCTCCTTATTTTTTCTAGGTCAAAATGACTTATATACCAGAAGAGGGGCGCCGAAGGTGGGACGAGGAGGGCACAACCCACCAGGGCGCGCCTGGGCTCCCTGACGCGCCCAGGTGGGTTGTGCCCACCTGGTGGGCCTCCTCTGGTACTTATTGGCTCCAATATTTCTTATTGATGAGGACATCAATACCATTGTTACACCCACACCCCCTGCTGCTATACATACTGGACCAATAACTAGAGCTCGCGCATGCCAATTGAATTACCAGGTACTTTCGTTTCTTGGTGATGATTCTAATGTTCATGAGAATATGATGCTGCCTAAATTGGATACATTTGTTTTGCTTACAAATGAAGGGCCTGGCATGGATAAGAGGGATGAACACTGGAGCAAGACCAAGCCTGGAGATGATGGCATGCTAAGGGGAACAAGAACGGAGTTACAAGTGATGATTTCAGGACTTTGAAGCCACCATAAGGAGTGCATGAAGCCTTGGACGTAATATACAAGATGCCACTTCATAAATTTCATCCAGAGGCTATTTTAGGTGTTGCGTCACCTTATTATTAGGCCAGGCCCATGTAATTTCGAAATACTTAAGTATAGGTTGTTTTAGAGTCCGTATGTGTGGGGAACAAGAGTTAGGGTTGGATTCGGACCCCTCCCACAAGGGCCACGAAATTCCCCCTATTCCTCCATATATACAGCCCTTAGGGCATCGTTTAGACTTTGGGTTTTGTTTAGATTAAAGTTCGCCATAGCTGCAACTTCGCGTACTTCGTTTGTGTTCAACGACCAGACAAAGGCGTCATAGAACCCCACCTTGATCAATAAAGCTTCCCTCTTATATTCGCAATATCGAGATTGCAATCTGAGTTCTTTTCATATTAGGTTTGTTTTCGAGATCCATCTAGTTTTCATTTTGTGTTCCCTTGCCTGAGTAGGTCTCAGGAAAAAAAAGAGTCTCGAGACCCCGGGCAGTTTTTGCGCAAAAATATTTTTTCCATCCTATTTTTAGGTCCCACGGAGTGTTTTGAGACACTCGCCATCATAGTGATTTTTTGTCGCACTTTTTCGTCGTCGCTGCCCTGATTTCCAAAAACAAAAAATTGTCAAAAAAAATTCGTGCCCGTCCTGTCAGTTTGACCTGGGAAGAGTTTTGAGACACTCGCCATTATAGTGATTTTTCGCAAAAAAAAGGAGCGCAAAAAAAAGAGTGCAAAAAAAGAGCGAAAAAAATTCCAGAGTGTGTTTTTCCCTTGTTTACGTGCAGCACCGTGATTTTGTTAGTGTTCTAGGCTCGCATCTCTAGCACGGTTGTCGGATTTCAGGTTCCGGCAGACCCTTGAGGTTCGAACACTAGGGTGCGCGCGGAGTCCCCTACCAGCTCACGCGTGAATGGTTTGCGAGGGATCTAAACTAGGAACGAAGAACAACACAAGAGACACGAGGTTTATACTGGTTCGGGCTACCGTCGTGGTGTAATACCCTACTCCAGTGTGGTGTGGTGGATTGCCTCTGGGGTGAAGATGAATAAGTACAAAGGAAGAAACAGCCTCATGAGGGGCTGTTCTTGAGCTAGTGCGATGGGCTGCTTGGGTGAGTCAGCTTCTCTCTCTCCCTCTCTCTCTCTCTCTCTCTCTCTATCTCTCTCTCTCTTTGTTCGACCTGTCCTCCTCTCGTTTGGTGGCTGGTCCTATTTATAGAGGGAGGCCCTGGGCCTCTTCCCAAATAATGAGCGGGAAGGGCGCCAACAATTGGCCATTTTGAAGGGGAACATCTAGTACACTTATCCTGACTAAAGTTGGTCTTCGGCTGCCAAAGGCTCTGACGGTGATGCCGTCTTGGGCTCCACGATGACCTCCTTCCTGCCGCTTTGCTGGTCTTGGTCTTGTTGCACCGAAGCGGTAACCTTTGCCTGATGCCTTGGCATCCGCTGCCTCCTTTGCACCAAAGGGGAACGAGGACATCTTGAGTCGGCGCGCCTGGTCTTGATCGTCATGGCTTGCGTCACGGGCACCCTCGTGAGGTACCGCCTTGATCTCTCCGCCTCCTCGTGAGCCTGCCTCGACGAGGCTGCTCTGAGGAAGGTTCTGCCGTCACCGCCTCATGAGGCTTGGCCCCTTGCGAGGGTCTTGAGCTGGAGCTGATGAAGTTGGGCCGCGCTGGGCCCCCACTTGAGCCACGCCACAGGCAGGCAAGTCTGGGGACCCCCGTTCCCAGAACGCCGACAGTAGTCCCCGGGCCCAAGGCGCGCCCGGACTTTGCTTAGCAGAGAAGCGAAGGGGCAAGTGCGAAGCGCCGCGGGCCCCAACAGCCTGCGGCCTTGGGCGCCGCGTGGCGATTGATTGGTCGTGGGCGTCTCCGCTTCCCCACGATCCCTCGGCGATTGTATGACTTGACAAGTCCCTGCACGCAGAAATGGGTCATGATTACCTGTGATCGTGGAGGCCGACAGTTGGCCTCCTCCGGCTATAAGTACGGAACGGCGCGAGCCCTTCCAGTCCATCCCCTCTTGCTACTCCTTTCTCTCCATGGCTCTGTCGAAGAGGTTCTCGGCCGCGGAGAAGGGGAAGGCCCACCAGGTTGGGCCTGACTCTCCCCCGGCCAAGCGCGGTCGAGGCCGTCCTCGCAAGCATCATGTGGCTCCCGTAGCGGCTTCCCATGGTCGTGGAGGCGATCCCCTGCGCGGCGATGGGCGCAGGTTGTCGATGGGGGGCGTGCTGCGACTGCGCGACCCCCTAGGCCGCGCTTCCACTCGACGGAGGTGCTGCCGGAGTTCGTCGTGTGGTCGGTGGAGCCGACCAAAGACTGCCCAAGCTTCCCCGCTTCTTCTGGGTGAACTTCCGGCGGCGCCCGGCGGCCTCGCTTCAAAGTGACGGTTGTTGCAAAGAGGCCTCCTGGCTTCACTGGAGGTCTTCGTCACCGGGAATGTGGCCCTGACCAGCGGCTGGCAAACATTTGCCCACGCGCGTGGCCTGAGCCGGCGGTGCACCCTGCATTTCAAGTTCGACGGCGACGCCACCCTCTACGTGAGGGTGTTCGGAGAAGACGGTTGCCGTGCCGGGTGCTGCCCCGAAGACGATGATTGCGGCCGTGTACCCAGCCCCGGTGATGATCGGGATGAAGATGACAACAGGAGCGTGGTCGGCAGCGCTCGGGGCTCGTCGAGCTTCGGTGATTCTCCTTCGGACAGCAGCTCCTCCAGCGGTGGCCGCGACCAGCCCCTGTGCCGTCGCGCCCGCTTGGAGAGAGGTAGCGGGTCAGCCCGCCGTCGCGCCTCGGTGAAGCGCGAGGAGGAGTCCAACTGAGCTCCGGAAGCAGTACGAGCCTTCGCCACGAGTTGGTGTCGAGCAAGCCGTGCCTACTTTGTTTTTCTCCCTTCCCTGCGCAAAGAGAAAGTAGTGTAGGGCCCCGTGGGGGCGTGCTGAACTGTTGCTGTTAGTTATCATGTTGTTTCCGCTATTTCTGTGCTGTGCTTTTGTGCCGCGTGCCCGCGTATAGGAATTACTTAGCTCGGGGGGGGGGGGGGGCTGTCGCGGTCTTCGCTTCCCGAGGCCGAGGCCTCGTCGCGCGCTTCATTTCCTGCAAGGATTAGTCACGAGGAGTAGCTTCCGGCCTCGGTTGTGGAGGTGACCGACCTAGGTCATGTGCTCGCATCGAGATGCCCGTGGGGCACGGACTTGGAGGGGTGCTCCCGTAGTGGACCCGGATAGGAAAGCTTCAAACGACAAGGGCAGAAAACACTCGCGAGGGTGCCCGCGCTGCTCCCTCACGAGACTTGCGCGAGAGAAAAAGAGGCAAGTGAGCGAAAAAGACGAAGAGTCACAAACCAAGGACAACAACAACTTCAATAAAACTTCAAATAGGAATGAACAAGCCAATTGCAGAAAGCAAATGAAAAAGCCGCATCCGGCACCTAATCTAGTCTTCGACGTCTTCTCACCAACACGGAGCTAAGTGTTGCCACTGGGCGTGGGCGGGAGCCCCCGAGGCCCGAGGGCGGCTCTCTGGAGACTCCGGGGCATGTACAGCCCCAACTCATTATTATGTGAGAGTGTCACGGGCGGCGAGCTTCACATGCATTGGCCTTCTTCACAGGCTCCGGGCCTTTCTCGGGGAAGCGAGCTTCACAGGCGTTGGCCTTCTTCACAGGCTCCGGGCCTTTCTCGGGAAAATGAGCTTCACAGGCGTTTGCCTTCTTCACAGGCTCCGGGCCTTTCTCGGGGGAGCAAGCTTAACAGGCGTTGGCCTTCTTCATAGGCTCCGGGCCTTTCTCGGGAAAATGAGCTTCACAGGCGTTTGCCTTCTTCGCAGGCTCCGGGCCTTTCTTCAAGGGTAGAATTTCCGGAGATGCTGGATGTTCCACGCGTTCGGGATGGGCATCCCCTCCTGAGTCTCCAAGCGTGCGGAGCCGGGCCTGGAAACATGAACAACCTTGAACGGGCCCTCCCACATGGGAGAAAGCTTATGAACCCTTCCCTGGAGAGGACCCGTCTGAGCACGAGGTCCCCTACCTCAAGAGTCTTGGGGCAGATTTTGCGGCGGTGCTATCGCCGCAGCGCCTGTTGATACCTTGCCGCTCGCAGCGCGGCCTCTCAACGATGTTCCTCCCCCAGCACGAGATCCGTCCCCCGCATGGCGTCCTGCTACGCCTCGTCGAACGCCAGATCGCGTGCGAGCGACGCCGACCTCGTGAGGTAGGGACGGCTTCGCTCCGTGGACGAGGAAGAAGGGGTCTCGCCAATGGCTTGGCAGTCGTGCGGATGGACCACAGCACGGACTGGAGCTCGTCGTGCCAGCCCCTGCCGCAGGCCTCCAGCTTCTTCTTGAAGGTCCTGGTTTTGAGGCCCTTCAGGACCTCCGCGTTGGCTCGCTCGGCCTGGCCGTTACTCCGGGGGTGCGCCACCGAAGCGTAGCATATCTGCGTTCCAAGGTTAGCAGACGTTTTGAAGAGATTGTCTGGTGAATCGCGAATCATTGTCGGTGATGATGCGGTTAGGCACCCCAAACCGGCTCACGAGGCCCTGATGAACTTGACCGCAGAGCCACTGGGATGGTGCGGACAGCTTCCACCTCGATCCACTTGGTGAACTTGTCCACGGCGACGTAGAGGTAGCGATAGCCCCAGCGCCCGAGGAACGGGCCTAGAATGTCCAGCCCCCAAACCGCGAATGGCCATGAGAGGGGTATAGTTCGTAGACCTCCCGCCGGTGATGGATCTGCTTGGCGTGAAATTGGCGAGCCTCGCAAGCCTTCACCCGGCTCAACAGGCGTCGAGTCTTTGTGGGCCAGTAGAACCCGCTGCGGAACGCCTTGCCAACGAGGGTCCGTGATGAAGAGTGATGCCCACAGTCTCCGCCGTGTATGTCTTCCAGCAATTCCTTCCCTTGCTCTCTGGGAATGCAGCGTAGGGACACGTCATTCGGCCGCCTCCGATAAAGCTCTCCATCCCTGATGCAGTAGGCCGTGGCTTGCCGCGCCACATGCTCCGCCTCCTCCTCCTTCTCCGGCAGGGTCCCCTGTATCAAGTAGCTCTTGAGCTCTGTGATCCAGCACCCCTCCTGAGGTTCCAACGCCAGGAGCAGGCGTGCCCCTGAGGCCGGGCCGCAGGCCGGGGCTCCCGAGGCAGGCGGCTGGGGGAGCTCCTCCCGAGGTTGCGCCGCGCTTGATAGTGATGGTGCCGCTGAGGGCCTGAAGAGTCGCTCTTCGAAGACGCCAGGCTCCTGAGGCAACCGCCTGGACGCCCTCTTGGCGATGTCATCCGCTTCTTGATTGGTGCCGCGAGGCACATGCTGCAGCTCCAGCTCCAGCCCCCAGAACTGTTTCTCCATCCTGCGAACCTCCGCGAGGTAGGCCTCCATGTGCTCGTCCTTCGGCTCGTATATCTTGTTGGAGAAGTTGACGAGGAGTTGCGAATCGCCCTTGATGATGAGGCGCTTTACCCCCAAAGCGACTGCGGCTCTCAGGCCGACTATCAGGCCTTCATATTCTGCTATGTTGTTGGAGATTTTTCCCCGTGCTGGAAACAGAGTTTCACGGCGTAATAGAGCTTGTCCTGAGTAGGGTATACGAGCACTGCGCCGGCCCCCGCGCCATGTCGGGAGAATGCCCCGTCGAAGTACATGACCCAGCCGTCCGGTGCCTCGCTCCCCGGGGAAAGTGATCGGTCTTCGCCTGCTTCGAGGCCGGGTGCCTCCGTCCATTCTGCCACGAAATCCGCCAATGCGGCCCCCTTGATGACTCTGGTTGTGCTGAATTCGAGCTAAAACGCTTGCAGTTCGATGTTCCACTCAGCGACTCTTCCAGCTGAGTTGGGGCTCCTGAGCACCCTCTCCAGAGGGTATGCTGAGATGACCTTGATGGGATTACCTTGGAAGTAGTGCCACAGCTTGCGTGAGGCTACCAATAGCGCGAGGAGAAGTTTTTGGGGCATGGGGTACCGTGCCCTCGCGTCCTGTAGCACCGTGCTGACGAAGTACACGGGGTGCTCGACAAGGCTGTGAGCGCTGACGTTGCTCACGTCCTCCGTAGGTCGGGGCGCCTCCCGAGGCGACAGAGCCCCCAGCGCTTGGTCGCTCGGTGTGGCCTCTCCTGCTCCGGGCGCGCTTTCCTGCTGCGGCTGATCCTCCTCGGCCGCGGCCGCGGTCTTCGTGAGGCTCTCTTGGCTTCGCTTTGCTTCTGCACGGAGGGCAGTTGCGGCCGTGGCCTGATGCTCTTCCCTCACCGCCACCATGGCTGGGCTGGCGGAGTAGGGAGTGGCCGCGAGGTAGAGCACCAGAGGCTCCCGAGGATGCGGAGCTACCATCACCGGAGGGCCGGTAAGGTACCTCTTGAGTTCTTGGAATGCCTTGTCGGCCTCTTGATCCATTCAAAGGGCCCTTCTTCTTCATCGGCTTGAAGAATGGCGGTGCTCGTTCCCCAGCTTGGAGATGAAACGTCCTAAGCGCAGTCACGCCGCCGGTGAGTTTCTGCATTTCTCTGAGGGTCTTTGGCGGGCTCATGTCTTCGATCGCTTTGACCTTTTCGGGTTGGCCTCGATGCCCCTATGGGACACGAGGAAACCCAGAGCTTGCCTGAGGAACTCCAACACGCACTTCTCCGGGTTGAGTCGCGAGATCCACTTTATCAAGGCTCGCGAAGGTTTCTTCCAAGTCATGTATCGTGGTTTTCGCCTCCGAGACTTCACTACAATGTCATCGACGACGCCAAAGATTCCTCCCGGCTGTATCGGCCAGGCGATGTGCATCACCACGAAAGGTCGCGCTGCGTTCATAACCCGAACGGCATGCAGGTATAGCAGTATACTCCGCATGGGGTCAGGAAAGCCGTTTTTCCACGTCTTCCACCGCCATCTTGATCTGGTGATAGCCTGAGAAGGCATCCAGGAAGCACAGCAGGTCACACTCAGCGGTGGAGTCGACGATCTGGTCAATGCGAGGAAGCGGAAATGGATCCTGTGGGCAGGCCTTGTTGAGTTTGGTGAAGTCGACACACATACGTTCCTTTCCCCCCTTCTTTGGCACGACGACTGGGTTGGCCAGACAATCCGGGTAGCGGACCTCGCGGATAACCCCCGCTGCCTCTAGCTTACGGGTCTCTTCGACGATAAAAGCTTGTTTCTCTGTGGACTGTCGCCTCGCCCTCTGCTTCATGGGGCGCACGTTGGGGCACACGTTGAGGTGATGTTCAATCACGCCCCTCGGGACCCCCACCAACTGATCAGGTCCCCATGCGAACACCTTCTTGTTCGTGCGCAGGAACTTTACCAAGGCCTCCTCCTGCTTGGGTTCGAGGTTTGCACCTATGGTGAAGGTGGCGTCAGTGGACCCGTCCTCGTCGACTGGTACCTGCTTGATTTTTGCCTTGTTTTGAGTGAATAGCTGCTTCTTCTTGGACGGCGCAGCCCCCTTGGGCTCGGGGGCGTCAGCGTTGGCGGGTCGTCCTGCCGCAGCTGCCTTGAAAACAAGCTTGAGCGCCTGCAGTGCATCTCCGGTGTTTCCTGACACGGTAAGGACGCCGCTGCTCCCGGGCATCTTCATAAGGTTGTATGCCGGGTGAGTTGCTGCCATGAACCGGGCCAAGGCCGGCTAGCCGAGGATGGCGCTGTAGGGGAGTCGATGTGGGCGATGTCGAAGTCGATAAGCTCCGGGCGGAAGTTGTCGCGGGTGCCGAAGGTCACCGGGATGCGAACTTGCCCCAGGGAGGCGGTGGAACCGGCTCCGACTCCCGAAAAAGGCCTATTGGGCTGGAGCCGCTCTGGTGGCACATGGAGGAGGCTGAAGGCCTCCACAGAGAGCACGTTGAGGCCGGGTCCGCCGTCGATGAGGGTCCTGGTGACTGCCACTTCGTAGATGGTGGGGGTGCACAACATCGGAAGTGCTCCCGAACCGGCGGGGTTGGAGGGGTGATCGTCCGAGTTGAAGAGCAGATTGGCCTCGGGCGCCACCCAGCCCGACGGGGCTCCCTGATGCTTGGAGGCGGTGGTGATCTGGCGGGTGAATGGCTTGACGTGGCAGCTCGAAGGTGGCGCCAGTGAGCCGCCCAGGAGAGCTGCGACAACCGGAGGCGCCGGCTCGGCGCGATGGGCGAGGTAGAGGTCGCGCAGCTCCCCCCAACAGGCCTGCTGCTCGTCACCCGCCGGGCCGGTGGCGGCGTTGGCGGCAGGCGACGGGGAACGACGAGGGCGTCCGTCGACGGGAGCCGTCCGGGCGACTCGAGCAGGCGCGATCAGCCCAACGCTCGGCGCGGGCTCGGCGAGCGTCAGCCATGGACACGACGGAAGATCACACGCGACCAGCGGAGGAAAGATTCCGGCGCACCCCTACCTGGCGCGCCAAATGTCGGATTTCGGGTTCCGGCAGACCCTTGAGGTTCGAACACTGGGGTGCGCATGGAGATCTTTCCCCTACCAGCTCACGCATGAATGGTTTGCGAGGGATCTAAACTAGGAACGAAGAACAACACAAGAGACACGAGGTTTATCTTTGGTTCGCCACCGTCATGGTGTAATACCCTACTCCAGTGTGTGGTGTGGTGGATTTCCTCTGGGGCTGAAGATGAATAGTACAAAGGAAGAACAGCCTCGCGAGGGGCTGTTCTTGAGCTAGTGCGATGGACTGCTTGGGTGAGTCCAGTCGCTTCTCTCTCTCTCTCTCTCTCTCTCTCTCTCTCTCTATCTCTCTCTTTCTCTCTCTCTCTCTCTCTCTGTTCGACCTGTCCTCCTCTTGTTTGGTGGCTAGTCCTATTTATAGAGGGAGGCCCTAGGCCTCTTCCCAAATAATGAGCGGGAAGGGTGCCAACAATTGGCCATTTTGAAGGGGAACATCTAGTACACTTATCTTGACTAAAGTTGGTCTTCGGCTGCCAAAGGCTCTTACGGTGACGCCGTCCTGGGCTCCACGATGACCTCCTTCCTGCCGCTCTGCTGGTCTTGGTCTTGTTGCACCAAGCGGTAACCTTTGCACGATGCCTTGGCATGTGCTTGCCTCCTTTGCACCAAAGGGGAAATGAGGACCTTTGTCTTGTGGCGCCTCCCTGGCGCCCGCCTGGTCTCGATCGTCATGGCTTGCGTCACAGGGAACCCTCGTGAGTTACCCTGCCTTGATCTCTCCGCCTCCTCGTGAGCCTGCCTGACGAGGCTGCTCCTGAGGAAGGTTCATGTCGTCTGTCCCGCGAGGCTTGGCCCCTCGCGAGGGTCTCGAGCTTGAGCTGATGAAGCTGGGCCACACTAGGCCCCCACTCGAGCCACGTCGCAGGCCGCAAGCAGGCAAGTCTGGGGACCCCTGTTCCCAGAACACCGACAACGGTCTAGCCTAGGACCAGCACAGTACCGTCGTTGAGCGTTTATTCAACTTTGCATATCTGAATTGATTATTGCTGACCCTTTTTGCTACCATATTACAAGCCTTCCCAACTCCACATACATCTACGTCGTGCGTTTGACTCTCTCTGGTAATTGCTCTACCCAAGCTTTGAGAGTTTTGACTACAACGGTTGCCGATCACCGCCTGCTGCTGGGTAAGAGCTGGTAATAATTTGAGATTTGCTTGACGGATTTGTGACACCCACCACCACCACTTGTTAGTAGTCTGTAGGATCATATTCTTGTGTTTCTATTGCTGCTAACCATGCCAGGATCACAAGCCGACGAGATTGACGAGGAGAACTTAACGGACAAGGAGCTTCATGATAAGTTTCAGTAAATCATGACTGAACAGGTGCAAGATGTGCTGGACAATTTTGAAGAGGCCATGGATAAGATCGCTGGCCTTGAGAAGACGTTCGAAACAAAGCTCGATAACAGATTTAATGAACTGCTTGCGCGTCTTCCACCACCGGCTGCACCTGCCGCACCTCTGCAACAACAACAACAACTACTACCTCCATGTCACGAAATAGCCCTCCGTCGAGCGAGCCGTGTCCTTCTTCAGCCTGGCCAAACTGTTGGTGCTGCTGTTGATACTTCTGTGGCTCCTGCTGCTGATGCGGAGGATGATTATGCGGGAGATTATGAGGATGAGGTTGATCAAAATCAGAACTACGTGCAACCACCAGCACCACAACCACCAGGTCATCCACATGCAAATAATCACAATGGTAGGGCTCTCCCTCAGGTACAAGATCATGACCATCTTCCTAAACTGAAATTGAATATTCCACCATTTGAGGGTAGATATGTTCCTGATATATATCTTACTTGGGAGTTAGAAACTTAACAACGATTTACATGTTTACAATATCACGAGGAGAGATGTGTTCTGCTGTTTGTGCTTTCACTAGCTTTGCATGTGTTTGGTGGTCTGAACATTGTAGATTATATCCTATTCCAGCTACTTGGGCTGCTTTGAAAACTGCTATGTGTACTTGTTGGGTTCCACCATATTATCAACGTGAATTAATTCAAAAATTGCAGCGTTTGAGACAAGGAAAACATTCTGTCGAAGAATATTATCAGGAATTACAAACTGGCATGATTAGATGTGGTATTGTTGAGGAGAATGAAGCTATGCTTGCGCGTCTTATGGGTGGATTAAATAGAGAGATTCAGACCATTCTAGAGTATAAGAAGTATAATAATATCACTCGTTTATTCCATCTTGCTTGTAAAGCTGAACGTGAAGTGCAGGATCGACAGGCATTGGCGCGAACTAAATTTTCTGCAGGTCGATATTCATCATGGACACCACGTGCATCCTCTACTTCCACCGCACCAGCACCTCCATTAGGTGCCACCTCCAGCCGTGATACAAGAAAGCAGGCACAACCACCAATATCTGCCAAGAGCACACCTGCCTGGGCTGCGCATAACTCTTCGTCTTCCATGACTTCAACAGGGCACACAAGTGATATTATTTGTCGTCATTGTAAGGGAAGAGGACATTTTGCGAGAGAATGCAAATCTCAGCATGTGATGATTGCTACTGAGGATGGTGGGTATGAGTCCGCCAAAGGACTATGATGAGGAAACTTTGGCTCTTATTACACATGAAGAACACGGTGGAGATGATTCTGATCATGAGACGCAAGACATGGCTGCTGAAGATGTTGACAGGTATGAATGTTTAGTTGCTCAACGTGTTTTGAGTGTGCAGGTTACACAAGCTGAGCAAAATCATAGGCATAATTTGTTCCATACAAAGGGAGTTGTGAAGGAATGTTCTGCTCAAGGCCATCATAGATGGAGGGAGCTGCAACAACTTGGCTAGCATGGAGATGGTGGAGAAGCTATCTCTCACCACAAGACCACATCCACATCCTTACTACATCCAATGGTTCAACAACAATGCAAGGTTAAGGTAACACGTCTTGTTCGTGTGCATTTTAGTATCTCTACATATGCTGATTATGTTGATTGTGATGTGGTACCTATGCAAGCATGTTCCTTATTACTTTGTACACCATGGTAGAAACAATCAGTATATTCTTGTTCATAAGGACAAAAATATTACTTTGCTTCCTATGACTCCTGATTCCATTTTGAAAGATGATATTAATAGAGCTAATAAAGCAAAACAGGAGCAAAATAAGAGTGAAAATCAGATTGTGGCAAAAGAATTTGAGCAACAAATGAAGCCTAATAATAAATCATCTAGTGTTGCATCTTAAATTAAATTGAAAAGTGCATGTTTACTTGCCACCAAATCTGATATTGATGATCTAGATTTTAGCAAATCTGTTTGCTATGCTTTTGTGTGCAAAGAGGCATTATTTTCATTCGAGGATGTGCCTTCCTCTTTGCCTCCTGCTGGCACTAACATTTTGCGGGAGTTCACGACGCCTTTCCACAAGACATGCCACCGGATTACCACCTATTCGAGGGATTGAGCATCAAATTGACTTAATTCCCGGTGCATCATTACCCAACCGTGCACCATACCGTACCAATCTAGAGGAGACGAAGGAGATTATGCGTCAAGTACAAGAGCTGCTCGACAAAGGTTATATACGCGATGTTGGAAATATGCCCTAGAGGCAATAATAAAAAGGTTATTATTATATTTCCTTGTTCATGATAATTGTCTATTGTTCATGATATAATTGTGTTATCCGGAAATCGTAATACATGTGTGAATACATAGACCACAACATGTCCCTAGTGAGCCTCTAGTTGACTAGCTCGTTGATCAATAGATGGTTACAGTTTCCTAACCATGGACATAGGATGTCATTGATAACGAGTTCGCATCATTAGGATAATGATGTGATGGACAAGACCCAATCCTAAGCATAGCACAAGATCGTGTAGTTAAATGCGCTAAAGCTTTTCTAATGTCAAGTATCCTTTCCTTAGACCATGAGATTGTGCAACTCCGGAACCGTAAGGGTACTTTGGGTGTGCCAAAGCGTCACAATGTAACTGGGTGGCTATAAAGGTACACTACGGGTATCCCGAAAGTATCTGTTGGGTTGTACGAATCGAGGCTGGATTTGTCACTCCGTATGACGGAGAGGTATCTCTGGGCCCACTCGGTAGGACATCATCATAATGAGCTCAGTGTGATCAAGGAGTTGTTCACGGGATGATGTGTTACGGGAACGAGTAAAGAGACTTGCCGTAACGAGATTGAACAAGGTATCGGTATCTACGATCGAATCTCGGGCAAGTATCGTATCGATAGACAAATGGAATCATATCTGGGATTGATTGAATCCTCGACATCGTGGTTCATCCGATGAGATTATCGTGGAGCATGTGGGAGCCAACATGGGTATCAGATCCCATTGTTGGTTATTGACCGGAGAGTTGTCTCGGTCATGTCTACGTGTCTCCCGAACCCGTAGGGTCTACACACTTAAGGTTCGGTGATGCTAGAGTTGTAGAGATATTAGTATGCGGCTAACCGAAAGTTGTTTGGAGTCCCGAATGAGACTCCGGACGTCACGAGGAGTCCCGGAATTGTCCGGAGGTAAATATTTATATATTGGAAGTCCAGTTTGACCCGGAGAGTTTGAGGTCACGGTATTGTCTGAGGGACCACCGGAAGGGTCCCGAGGTCCACTGGTGGGGCCACCTATCCTGTGAGGGCCCCATGGGCTGAAGTGGCGTGGGAACCAGCCCCTGGTGGGCTGGTGCGCCCCACCCAAGGGCCCAAGGTGCCTAGGGTTGGAAACCCTAGGGGGCCGTTGCCCCCCGAGGGGGCATGGCCCCCCTGGTTGGAAACCCTAGGGGGTCGTTGCCCCCCTAGGGGCCGCCGCCTCGGGGGTCGTCCCCCCCCCTTCTAGATGGGATCTCCAAGGGGGCATGCGCCCCCCTAGCCCCTATATATAGTGGAGGGGAGGGAGGGCAGCCGCACCCTAAGCCCTGGCGCCTCCCTCTTCCTCCCGTGACACCTCTTCCTCCTCCAGCAGCGCTTGGCAAAGCCCTGCTGGAATCCCGCTGCTTCCACCACTACGCCGTCGTGCTGTTAGATCTCCATGAACTTCTCCTCCCCCCTTTCTGGATCAAGAAGGAGGAGACGTCTCCGCTCCGTACGTGTGTTGAACGCGGAGGTGCCGTCCGTTCGGCGCTAGGATCATCGGTGATTTGGATCACGACGAGTACGACTCCATCAACCCCGTTCTCTTGAATGATTCCGCTCGCGGTCTACAAGGGTATGTAGATGCACTCCTCTCTCTCTCTCGTTGCTAGATGACTCCATTGATTGATCTTGGTGATGCGTAGAAAATTTTAAATTTACGCTCTGATCCCCAACAGTGGCATCATGAGCTAGGTCTATGCGTAGTTTCTATGCACGAGTAGAACACAAGTTGTTGTGGGCGTCGATTTTGTCAATTTACTTGCCGTTAGTAGTCTTATCTTGATCCGGCGGCACCGTGGGATGAAGCGGCCCAGACCGACCTTACACGTACACTTACGTGAGACAGGTTCCATCGACTGACATGCACTAGTTGCATAAGCTGGCTAGCGGGTGTCTGTCTCTCCTACTTTAGTCGGATCGGATTCGATGAAAAGGGTCCTAATGAAGGGTAAA
Source organism: Aegilops bicornis (assembly GCA_021605145.1). Classification (NCBI taxonomy): domain Eukaryota; kingdom Viridiplantae; phylum Streptophyta; class Magnoliopsida; order Poales; family Poaceae; genus Aegilops; species Aegilops bicornis. Next base: position 291,512,350 of record CM038672.1, on the reverse strand, counting down.
TAGAAATTTGCATATCACTTTGTGGTTTTGGCGTAGGTAAGAAACGTTCTTGCTAAGAAACCTATAGCAGCCACGTAAAAATTTGCAACAACAATTAGAGGACGTCTAACTTGTTTTTGCAGCATATGCCGTGTGATGTGATATGGCCAAAAGGATGTGATGAATGATATATGCGATGTATGAGATTGATCATGTTGCTGTAATAGGAATCACGACTTGCATGTCGATGAGTATGACAACCGGCAGGAGCCATAGGAGTTGTCTTAATTTATTTATGACCTGCGTGTCAACATAAACGTCATGTAATTACTTTACTTTATTGCTAAACCGTTAGCCATAGTACTAGAAGTAATAGTTGATGAGACAACTTCATGAAGACACAATGACAAGGATCATGATGATGGAGATCATGGTGTCAAGCCGGTGACGATGATGATCATGGCGCCCCGAAGATGGAGATCAAAAGGAGCAAAATGATATTGGCCATATCATGTCACTATTTGATTGCATGTGATGTTTATCATGTTTTTACCTCTTATTTGCTTAGAACGACGGTAGCATAAATAAGATGATCCCTCATTAAAATATCAAGAATTGTGTCCCCCCTAACTGTGCACCGTTGCTAAGGTCCGTTGTTCCGAAGCACCACGTGATGATCGGGTGTGATAGGTTCTAACGTTCACATACAACGGGTGTAAGCCAGATTTACACACGCAATACACTTAGGTTGACTTGATGAGCCTAGCATGTACAGATATGGCCTCGGAACACGGAAGACCGAAAGGTCAAACATGAGTCGTATAGAAGATACGATCAACATGAAGATGTTAACCGATGATGACTAGTCCGTCTCACGTGATGATCGGACACGGCCTAGTTGACTCGGATAATGTATCACTTAGATGACTAGAGGGATGTCTATCTGAGTGGGAGTTCGTTAAATAATTTGATTAGATAAACTTAATTATCATGAACATATTCTAATACTTTGCAATATGTCTTGTAGATCAGATGGCCCACTCTAATGTTGCCCTCAACTTCAACGCGTTCCTAGAGAAAACCAAGCTGAAAGACGATGGCAGCAACTACACGGACTAGGTCCGTAACCTGAGGATTTATCCTCATAGCTGCCAATAAAGCATATGTCCTTGATGCATCGCTAGGTGAAGCACCTATTTTCCCAGCAACTCAAGACGTTATGAACGCCTGGCAGTCGCGTAGTGATGATTACTCCCTGGTTCAGTGCGGCATGCTTTACAGCTTAGAACCGGGGCTCCAAAAGCGTTTTGAACAACATGGAGCATATGAGATGTTCCAAGAGCTGAAAATGGTTTTCCAAGCTCATGCCCGGGTCGAGAGATATGACGTCTCTGACAAGTTCTACAGTTGTAAGATGGAGGAGAATAGTTCTGTCAGCGAGCACATACTCAAAATGTCTAGGTTGCACAACCGCTTATCTCAGTTGGGAGTTAATCTCCCGGATGATGTGGTCATGTGAGAATCCTTGATCGCTCCCACCTAGCTACAAGAGCTTTGTGATGAACTTCAATATGCGAGGATGGAAAAGACCATTCTGAGGTATATTCAATCTGCTGAAATCAGCGGAGGTGGAGATCAAAAGGAACATCAAGTGTTGATGGTGAATAAAACCACTAAGTTCAAGAAAGGCAAGGGTAAGAAGAACTTCAAGAAGGACGGCAAAGGGAATTGCCGCGCCCGTAAGCCGATTCTTGGGAAGAAGCCAAAGCATGGACCCAAGCCCGAGGGTGAGTGCTTTTATTGCAAGGAAAGCGATCCTTTGGAAGCGGATTTGCCCCAAGTACTTAGCGGATAAGAAGGCCGGCAATACCAAAGGTATATGTGATATACATGTTATTGATGTGTACCTAACCAGCGCTCGTAGTAGCTCCTAGGTATTTGATACCGGTGCGGTTGCTCATATTTGTAACTCAAAACATGAGCTGCGAAATAAGCGGAGACTGGCGAAGGACGAGGTGACGATGCGCGTCGGGAATGGTTCCAAGGTCGATGTGACCGCCATCGGCGCGCTACCTCTACATTTACCTACGAGATTAGTTTTAAACCTCAATAATTGTTATTTAGTACCAGCTTTGAGCATGAACATTGTATCTGGATCTCGTTTAATGCGAGATGGCTACTCATTTGAATCTGAGAATAATGGTTGTTCTATTTATATGAGAGACATGTTTTATGGTCATGCCCCGCTGGTCAATGGTTTATTCTTATTGAATCTTGAACGTGATGTTACACATATTCATAGTGTGAATGCCAAAAGATGTAAGGTTGATAATTATAGTCCCACATACTTGTGGCACTGCTGCCTTGGTCACATTGGTGTCAAACGCATGAAGAAACTCCACGCAGATGGACATTTGGAGTCTCTTGATTATGAATCATTTGACACGTGCGAACCATGCCTCATGGGCAAAATGACCAAGACTCCGTTCTCCGGAACAATGGAGCGAGCAACCAACTTATTGGAAATCATACATACTGATGTGTGCGGTCCAATGAGCGTTGAGGCTTGCGGTGGTTATCATTATGTTCTCACCCTCATTGATGACTTAAGTAGATATGGGTATATCTACTTAATGAAACACAAGTCTGAGACCTTTGAAAAGTACAAGGAATTTCAGAGTGAGGTTGAGAATCAACGTGACAAGAAAATCAAGTTCTTATAATCAGATCGTGGGGGGGAATATTTGAGTCACGAATTTGGCACGCACTTAAGGAAATGTGGAATTGTTTCACAACTCACGCCGCCTGGAACACCTCAGCGGAATGGTGTGTCCGAGCGTCAGTGGTCGCACTCTATTGGATATGGTGCGATCTATGATGTCTCTTACCGATCTACCGCTATCATTTTGGGGTTATGCTATAGAGACTGCCGCATTCACTTTAAATAAGGCTCCGTCGAAATCCGTTGAGACGACACCGTATGAATTGTGGTTTGGGAAGAAACCTAAGTTGTCGTTTCTGAAAGTTTGGGGATGCGATGCCTATGTCAAGAAACTTCAACCTGAAAAGCTCGAACCCAAATCGGAAAAATGCGTCTTCATAGGATACCCTAAGGAAACTATTGGGTATACCTTCTACCTCAGATCCGAAGGCAAGATCTTTGTTGCTAAGAATGGATTCCTTTCTAGAGAAAGAGTTTCTCTCGAAAGAAGTAAGTGGGAGGAAAGTAGAACTTGATGAAGTATGCCTCTTGAACCGGAGATTAGCGCAGCTCAAGAAAATGTTTCTGTGGTGCCTGCACCGACTAGAGAGGAAGTTAATGATGATTATCATGAAACTTCAGATCAAGTTACTCTTGAACCGTGGGTCCACAAGGACACGTTCCGCACTGAGTGGTACGGCAACCACATCACGGAAATCATGTTGTTAGACAATGGTGAACCTTGAACTATGAAGAAGCGATGGCGGGCCCGGATTAGACAAATGGCTTGAAGCCATGAAATCCGAGATAGGATCCATGTATGAAAATGAAGTATGGACTTTGACAGTCTTGCCCGATGATCGGCGAGCCATAGAAAATAAATGGATCTTTAATAAGAAGACAGATGCGGATGGTAGTGTAACCATCTATAAGGCTCGGCTTGTCGCTAAGGGTTATCGACAAGTTCAAGGGGTTGACTACGATGAGACCTTCTCACCCGTAGTGAAGCTGAAGTCTGTCCGAATCATGTTAGCAATTGCCGCATTCTATGATTATGAGATATGGCAAATGGACGTCAAAACGGCATTCCTTAATGGTTTCCTTAAGGAAGAATTGTATATGATGCAGCCGGAAGGTTTTGTCGATCCTAAGAATGCTGACAATTTATGCAAGCTCCAACGCTCGATCTATGGGCTGGTGCAAGCATCTCGGAGTTGGAACATTCGTTTTGATGAGATGATCAAAGCGTTTGGGTTTCTGTGATTTATGGAGAAGCCTGTGTTTACAAGAAAGTGAGTGGGAGCTCATAGCATTTCTCATATTATATGTGGATGACATACTATTGATGGGAAATGATATAGAACTCTTGGAAAGCATAAAGGCCTACTTGAATAAGTGTTTTTCAATGAAGGACCTTGGAGAAGCTGCTTACATATTAGGCATCAAGATCTATAGAGATAGATCGAGACGCCTCATTAGTCTTTCACAAAGCACGTACCTTGACAAGATATTGAAGAAGTTCAATATGGATTAGTCCAAGAAGGGGTTCTTGCCTGTATTTCAAGGTGTGAGATTGAGCACGGCTCAATGCTCGACAAACCCTGACGTAAGATAGGGAAAAGATGAGTGTCATCCCTATGCCTCGGCCATAGGGTCTATTATGTATGCCATCTTTGTGTACCAGACCTGATGTAAACCTTGCCGTAAGTTTGGTGGGAAGGTACCAAAGTAATCCCGGCATGGAACACTGGACAGCGGTCAAGAATATCCTAAATTACCTGAAAAGGACTAAGGATATGTTTCTCGTTTATGGAGGTGATGAAGAGCTCGTCATAAAGGGTTACGTTGATGCTAGCTTCGACACAGATCTGGATGACTCCAAGTCACAAACCGGATAAGTGTATATTTTGAATGGTGGGGCGATCGGTGGTGCGATTGCAAGCAAAGCGTCGTGGCGGGATCTACATGTGAAGCGGAGTACATGGCAGCCTTGGAGGCAGCACATGAAGCAATCTGGATGAAGGAGTTCATTACCGACCTAGGAGTTATTCCCAATGCGTCGGGCCCGATGACTCTCTTCTATGACAACACTGGAGCTATTGCCCTTGCCAAGGAGCCCAGGTTACACAAGAAGACCAGGCATATCAAGCGTCGCTTCAACTCCATTCATGAAAATGTTCAAGATGGAGACATAGAGATTTGTAAAGTGCATACGGACACAATGTCGCAGATCCGTTGACTAAACCTCTTCCACGTGCAAAGCATGATCAACACCAGAACTCTATGGGTGTTCGATTCAAAACAATGTAACTAGGTTATTGACTCTAGTGCAAGTGGGAGACTGTTGGAAATATGACCTAGAGGCAATAATAAAAAGGTTATTATTATATTTCCTTGTTCATGATAATTGTCTATTGTTCATGCTATAATTGTGTTATCCGGAAATCGTAATACATGTGTGAATACATAGACCACAACATGTCCCTAGTGAGCCTCTAGTTGACTAGCTCGTTGATCAATAGATGGTTACGGTTTCCTAACCATGGACATAGGATGTCATTGATAACGGGATCACATCATTAGGATAATGATGTGATGGACAAGACCCAATCCTAAGCATAGCACAAGATCGTGTAGTTAAATGCGCTAAAGCTTTTCTAATGTCAAGTATCCTTTCCTTAGACCATGAGATTGTGCAACTCCCGGAACCGTAAGGGTACTTTGGGTGTGCCAAACGTCACAATGTAACTGGGTGGCTATAAAGGTACACTACGGGTATCCCTGAAAGTATCTGTTGGGTTGGCACGAATCGAGACTGGGATTTGTCACTCCGTATGACGAAGAGGTATCTCTGGGCCCACTCGGTAGGACATCATCATAATGAGCTCAATATGATCAAGGAGTTGTTCACGGGATGATGTGTTACGGGAACGAGTAAAGAGACTTGCCGAAACGAGATTGAACAAGGTATAGGTATACCGACGATCGAATCTCGGGCAAGTATCGTACCGATAGACAAAGGGAATTGTATACGGGATTGATTGAATCCTCGACATCGTGGTTCATCCGATGAGATTATCATGGAGCATGTGGGAGCCAACATGGGTATCTAGATGCCGCTGTTGGTTATTGACCGGAGAGTTGTCTCGGTCATGTCTACGTGTCTCCTGAACCCGTAGGGTCTACACACTTAAGGTTCGGTGACGCTAGAGTTGTAGAGATATTAGTATGCGGTTAACCGAAAGTTGTTCGGAGTCCCGGATGAGATCCCGAACGTCATGAGGAGTTGCGGAATGGTCCAGAGGTAATGATTTATATATTGGAAGTCCAGTTTCGGCCACCGGGAGAGTTTCGGGGGTCGCCGGTATTGTACGGGGACCACCGGAAGGGTCCTGGGGGTTGGCTGAAGTAGCGTGGGAACCAGCCCCTGGTGGGCTGGTGCGCCCCACCCAAGGGCCTAAGGCGCCTAGGGTTGGAAACCCTACGGGGCCGTTGCCCCCCGAGGGGGCATGGGCCCCCCCTGGTTGGAAACCCTAAGGGGGTCGCTGCCCCCCGAGGGGCCGCCGCCCCCCCTCTAGATGGGATCTCCAAGGGGGCATGCGCCCCCTAGCCCCTATATATAGTGGAGGGAGGAGGCAGCCGCACCTAAGCCCTGGCGCCTCCCTCTCCCTCCCGTGACACCTCTTCCTCCTCCAGCAGCGCTTGGCGAAGTCCTGCTGGAATCTCGCTAATTCCACCACCACGCTGTCATGCTGTTGGATCTCCATCAACTTCTCCTCCCCCCTTGCTGGATCAAGAAGGAGGAGACGTCTCCGCTCCGTACGTGTGTTGAACGCGGAGGTGCCGTCCGCTCGACGCTAGGATCATCGGTGATTTGGATCATGACGAGTCTGACTCCATCAACCCCGCTCGTTGAACGCTTCGCTCATGATCTACAAGGGTATGTAGATGCACTCCTCTCTCTCTCTCTCTCTCGTTGCTAGATGACTCCATAGATTGATCTTGGTGATGCGTAGAAAATTTTAAATTTCTGCTACGATCCCCAACACGCGAATCCCTTAGTCCTTGTGCTGTTCCTATCATTTTAGTGCCGATAAAGGATGGTACGTCGCGTATGTGCGTTGATTGTAGAGGCATTAATGATATTACTATTCATTATCGTCATCCTATTCCAAGGCTAGATGGTATGCTTGATGAATTGAGTGGCTCTACAATATTCTCCAAAGTTGATTTGCGTAGTGGATACCATCAAATTCGTATGAAATTGGGAGATGAATGGAAAACAACATTTAAAACTAAGTTTGGATTATATCAGTGGTTAGTCATGCCTTTTGGGTTAACTAATGCACCTAGTACTTTCATGAGACTAATGAACAAAGTTTTATGTGCTTTCATTTGACGATTTGTGGTAGTCTATTTTGATGATATACTGATTTATAGCAAATCTTTGGAAGAACATTTGGAACATTTATGTGTTGTTTTTATTCCTCTACGTGATGCACGTTTGTTTGGTAACCTTGGGAAGTGCACCTTTTGCACCGTCCGAGTATCTTTTCTTGGCTATGTTGTTACTCCACAAGGAATTAAAGTTGATAAAACCAAGATTGAAACTATTGAGAGTTGGCCGCAGCCCAAAACGGTCACACAAGTGAGGAGTTTTCTTGGCCTTGCTCGATTCTATAGGCGTTTTGTGAGAGATTTCAGCACCATTGCTGCACCTCTCAACGAGCTTACAAAGAAGGATGTGCCTTTTGTTTGGGGTACCGCACAGGAAGAAGCCTTCATGGTATTGAAAGATAAGTTGACACATGCTCCTTTACTCCAACTTCCTGATTTTAATAAGACTTTTGAGCTTGAATGTGATGCTAGTGGAATTGGATTAGGAGGTGTGTTATTACAAGATGGCAAACCTGTTGCATACTTTTCTGAAAAATTGGGTGGGCCTAGTCTGAATTATTCTACTTATGATAAAGAATTATATGCTCTTGTTCAGACTTTAGAGAGATGGCAACATTATTTACGGCCCAAAGAATTTGTTATACATTTTGATCATGAATCTTTGAAACACATTAAAAGTCAAGCAAAACTGAATCGTAGACATGCTAAATGGGTTGAATTCATTGAGACTTTCCCTTATGTCATTAAACACAAGAAGGGTAAAGAAAATGTTATTGCTGATGCATTGTCTCGTCGCTATACTATGCTTTCACAACTTGACTTCAAAATATTTGGTTTGGAGACCATCAAAGATCAATATGTGCATGATGTTTATTTTAAAGATGTAATGCAGAATTGTAAAGAAGGAAGAACATGGAACAAGTTCGTTATTAATGATGGCTTTGTGTTCCGTGCTAACAAGCTATGCATTCCAGCTAGCTCTGTTCGTCTTTTTGTTGTTGCAGGAGGCGCATGGAGGAGGATTAATGGGACACTTTGGTGTGAAGAAGACGGAGGACGTACTTGCTACACATTTCTTTTGGCCAAAGATGAGACGGGATGTTGAGCGCTTTGTTGCTCATTGCACTACATGTCAAAAAGCTAAGTCACGACTCAATCCTCATGGTTTATATATGCCTTTGCCTGTACCTACTGTTCCTTGGGAGGATATATATATGGACTTTGTTTTAGGTTTACCTCAAACAAAGAAGGGGAGGGATAGCATATTTGTTGTTCTGGATAGGTTATCGAAAATGGCACACTTTATACCATGTCACAAAAGCGATGATGTTGTTAATGTTGCTGATTTGTTCTTTCGTGAAATTATTCGCTTGCATGGTGTGCCAAATACTATTGTTTCAGATCGCGATACTAAATTTCTTAGCCACTTTTCGAGATGTTTATGGGCTAAGTTGGGGACTAAACTGCTTTTTAGTACTAATTGTCACCCCAAACTGATGGTCAAGCTGAAGTAGTCAATAGAACATTGTCTACTATACTTAGGGCTGTTTTGAAGAATAATAAGAAAATGTGGGAAGAATGCTTGCCTCATATAGAATTTTCTTATAATCATTCGTTGCATTCTACTACTAAGTTGTGCCCTTTTGAAATTGTGTATGGTCTCCTACGTCGTGCACCCATTGATTTGTTGCCTCTTCCATCTTCGGAGAAGGTTAATTTTGATGCTAAACAACGTGTTGAATTGATCTTAAAAATGCATGAGTTAACTAAGGAAAACATTGAGCGCATGAATGCTGAATATAAACTTGTTGGAGATAAGGGTAGAAAACATGTTGTCTTTGCACCTGGAGATCTTGTTTGGTTACATTTGCGTAAGGATAGGTTTCCTAATTTGCGCAAATCAAAGCTAATGCCACGTGCTGATGGTCATTTTAAGGTGTTAGAGAAAATAAATTATAATGCATATAAACTTGAGCTGCCTGCAAATTTTGGGGTTAGTCCCACTTTTAACATTGCAGATTTGAAGCCTTATTTGGGTGAGGAAGATGAGCTTCCGTCGAGGACGACTTCATTTCAAGAAGGGGAGGATGATGAGGACATCAATACCATTGTTACACCCACAGCCCCTATTTGCTATACATCTTGGACCAATTACTAGAGCTCACATGCGCCAATTGAATTACCAGGTACTTTCGTTTCTTGGTAATGATTCTAATGTTCATGAGAATATAATGCTACCTAAATTAGATACATTTGTTTTGCTTACAAATGAAGGGCCTGGCATGGATAAGAGGGAGGAACACTGGAGCAAGACCAAGCCTGGAGATGATGGCATGCGCAAGGGGAACAAGAACTTAGTTACAAGTGATGTTTTCAGGACTTTGAAGCCACCATAAGGAGTGCATGAAGCCTTGGACGAAATATACAAGATGCCACTTCATAAATTTCGTCCAGAGGCTATTCTAGGTGATGCGTCACCTTATTATTGGGCCAGGCCCATGTAATTTCGAAATACTTAAGTATAGGCTGTTTTTAGAGTCCGTATGTGTGGGGAAACAAGAGTTAGGGTTGGATTCGGACCCCTCCCACAAGGTCCATGAAATGCCCCCTATTCCTCCAAATATACAGCCCTTAGGGCATCGATTAGACTTTGGGTTTTGTTTAGATTAAAGTTCGCCATAGCTGCAACTTCGCGTACTTCGTTTGTGTTCAACGACCAGACAAAGGCGTCACAGAACCCCACCATCATTAATAAAGCTTTTCTCTTATATTCGCAATATCCAGATTGCAATCTTAGTTTCTTGCTTGTTCCTCGTTTTCCTGCAAGAAACAGGCCTTCGTGGTCAGGTTGATCGTGCTCCGGCATGGTCAATGACCTCTTGGAGTTGGTTTAGCGATTGCTAAGGCGCGACGTCCTCGCACGTTCGTAGTCGGATCGTCAAAGTCGACTTCCTCCAAAATGATAGCCACAATCTCATTGAAAGACGAGACACCTTTTCCTCTATCACTTATATATTCTATAAAATTTCACCGTAAAGTTACAGCTCATTTGGAGTTGTGCAGAATAGGTAGCCTGACGTAGCTTTTTCAGGTCCAGATTTCCAGCTGCCGGAATTCTCCCTCTTTGTGTGTACCTTCCGTATTATGAGAGAAAGGGCATTCGAATTAATCCAAAAAGCATTATTATACATAGAAACAATATAAATAATAGTAAGTAAACATGATGAAAAATGAACGTATCAGAGCTTGATCTCCGATGACTTCCTTGCTCTTGTCCCCCTTGAAAGTTTCTTCGGGCGCTTCTCTCTTCAATTCAAGCTTCATCAACCAAGAATCCCCTTCTACGTTATTGGTGGGGGAAGAAGACATGATGCTGGTCCTGATGGATCTGGCAGAAAACAACAAGAAAAGAAAACAAAAGATTTCTCCGCGATACCGTGGTCAATAGTTCCGAGGGGTATATAAAGATTTTTTATCCTGGGTAACAAGCAAACGGGAGAAAAACGGAGTCCGGAAGGTACCCGAGGTAGGCACAACCCATCTGGGCGTGCCTGGCAAGCCAGGCATGCCCTAATGTCTTGTTCCCACCAAGGGTGCCTTCCTGGTTGTTTCTTATTTTCCTAATTTTTAATATATTCCAAAACTGACAGAAAATATTTTTGCGGATTTTTCGGAGTCCGTTTACTTACTGTTTCACGTACCTCCTCTTTTTTCACGATTCTGGAGTGTTCTGGAAGGTTTCTTTATGTGTTCTTCCGGGGTCATAGTTTCGATAACATTGCTTTCAACAAGAATGGGCGTACCTGAGATATAATATTTTATTCTTTGCTCGTTGACAACCTTCGTGTTAGTACCCTCGGCATTATTTATTTCGATAGCTCCAGATCGATAAACCTCCTCGATAACATAAGGTTCTTCCCATTTGGAGAGAAGTTTTCCTGGAAAGAATCTGAAACGAGAGTTGTACAAAAGAACATATTCTCGAAATTTGAACTCACGCTTTTGGATTCTTTTATCATGCCATCTTTTAACTTTTTCTTTAAATAATTTGGCATCTTCATAAGCTTGGGTTCTCCATTCATCTAGTGAGCTAATATTAAATAACCTCTTTTCACCGGCAAGTCTGAAATCATAGTTGAGTTCTTTAATTGCACAATATGCTTTATGTTCTAACTCAAGAGGCAAATGACAAGCTTTTCCATAAACCATTTTATAAGGAGACATGCCCATAGGGTTTTTATCAGCTGTTCTATAAGCCCAAAGTGCATCATCTAATTTCTTAGACCAATTCTCCCGGGACCTATTGACGGTCTTTTGTAAAATTAATTTTATTTCTCTATTGGTAAGTTCAACTTGACCACTAGACTGAGGATGATAAGGTGATGCAATTCTATGGTTAACATCATACTTAGCAATCATTTTACGGAAAGCACCATGAATAAAACGTGAACCGCCATCAGTCATTAAATATATAGGGACTCCAAACCTTGGGAAAATAAATTCCTTAAGTATTTTAATAGAGGTGTTGTGATCGGCACTACTAGTTGGAATAACTTCTACCCACTTAGTAACATAATCAACAACAACCAAAATATGTGTATACCCATTAGAAGAAGGAAAAGGCTCCATATAATCAAAACCCCATGCATCAAATGGTTCAACAACAAGAGAATAATTTATAGGCATTTCTGACGCTTACCAATATTACCAATTCTTTGACATTCAACACAATATAAAACAAACTTACGGGCATCCTTGAAGAGAGTAGGCCAATAAATTCCGGATTGTAATACCTTGTGAATAGTTCTATCTCCCTCATGATGCCCTCCATAAGCTTCAGAGTGACATTTCCATAGGATTTGTTCCTGTTCATCCTCAGGTACACAACGTCTAATAATACCAACTACTCCTTTATAAAGATGTGGGTCATCCCAAAAGTAATGTCTTAAATCATAGAAGAATTTTTCTTTTGTTGGTATGTGAAACTAGGTGGTATATATTTAGCAACAATGTAATTAGCATAGTCAACACACCAAGGAGTGTTATGAGAAACATTTATTGTAGATAATTGCTCATTAGGAAAACTATCATTAATAGGTTGTGGGTTATCAAGAATGTTTTCTAGCCTAGACAAGTTATCAGCTACTAGGTTCTCAGCTCCCTTGCTATCAATGATATGTAAGTCAAATTCGTGTAGCAAAAGAACCCACCTAATGAGTCTAGGTTTAGCATCTTTCTTTTCCATAAGATATTTTATAGCAGCATGGTCGGTGTGAACAATAACTTTAGAGTCAATAATGTAAGATCTGAATTTATCACAAGCAAACACCATTGTTAAGAATTCTTTTTCAGTAGTAGCATAATTTCTTTGGGCACTGTCTAGATTTTTACTAGCATAATGAATAACATTTAATTTCTTATCAACTCTTTTGTCCTAGAACATCACCAACAACTTAATCACTAGCATCACACATAATTTCAAAAGGCAAGTTCCGATCAGGTGGTTGAACAATAGGTGCGTAAATCAAGGCTTTTTAAGTGTTTCAAAGGCTTCTAGACAATCATCATCAAAGACAAATGGAACATCCTTTTGTAAAAGATTTGTAAGAGGCCTAGAAATTTTAGAGAAGTCTTTAATAAACCTCCTATAGAAACCAGCATGACCGAGGTAACTACGAATACCTTTGATATCTTTAGGACATGGAATTTTCTCAATTGCGTCAACTTTAGCTTTATCCACCTCAATACCTCATTCAGAAATTTTATGTCCCAAGACAATACCTTCATTAACCATGAAGTGTCACTTCTCCCAATTCAAGACAAGATTAGTTTGCTCGCATCTCTGCAAAACTCGATCAAGGTTTCTTAAGCAATCATCAAAATAAGTTATGTAAACGAAAAAATCATCCATGAAAACCTCAACAATCTTTTCACAAAAATCAGAGAATATAGCAGTCAAACATCTTTGAAAGGTAGCAGGTGCATTGCATAAACCAAAAGGCATATGTCTATAAGCATAAGTTCCCAAAGGACAAGTAAAGGTGGTTTTCTCTTGATCACGTTGTGAAACAGGTACTTGAGGAAAACCAGAATATCCATCAAGGAAACAAAAATGTGTGTGTTTTGACAATCTTTCTAGCATTTGATCAATAAAAGGCAAAGGGTAATGATCTTTTCTAGTAGCTTTATTTAATTTTCTAAAATCAATTACCATTCTCAGAGCCAAGAACAATTCTTTGTGGAATAAGTTCATTCTTATCATTAGGAACAACAGTAATACCTCCCTTCTTAGTGACACAATGAACATGACTTAGCCATCTACTATCAGCTATAGGATAGATTATACCTGCTTCTAGAAGCTTTAGCATTTCAGTTCTTACCACTTCTTTCATCTTAGGATTTAAGCGTCGTTGGTGATCAACAACGGGTTTAGCATCAGGTTCCATATTAATTTTTTGCTAACAGAGAGTGGGACTAATACCCTTTAAATCATCAAGAGTATATCCAATAGCAGCTCGGTGGTGTATACTACGCAACCTTCTTCTTGTAGACGTTGTTGGGCCTCCAAGTGCAGAGGTTTGTAGGACAGTAGCAAATTTCCCTCAAGTGGATGACCTAAGGTTTATCAATCCGTAGGAGGCGTAGGATGAAGATGGTCTATCTCAAGCAACCCTGCAACCAAATAACAAAGAGTCTCTTGTGTCCCCAACACACCTAATACAATGATAAATTGTATAGGTGCACTAGTTCGGCGAAGAGATGGTGATACAAGTGCAATATGGATGGTAGATATAGGTTTTTGTAATCTGAAATATAAAAACAGCGTGGTAACAAACGATAAAAGTGAGCATAAACGGTATTGCAATGCTAGGAAACAAGGCCTAGGGTTCATACTTTCACTAGTGCAAGTTCTCTCAATAATAATAACATAATTGGATCATATAACTATCCCTCAACATGCAACAAAGAGTCACTCCAAAGTCACTAATAGTGGAGAGAAAACGAAGAGATTATGGTAGGGTACGAAACCACCTCAAAGTTATTCTTTCCAATCAATCCGTTGGGCTATTCCTATAAGTGTCACAAACAGCCCTAGAGTTCGTACTAGAATAACACCTTAAGACACAAATCAACCAAAACCCTAATGTCACCTAGATACTCCAATGCCACCTCAAGTATCCGTGGGTATGATTATACGATATGCATCACACAATCTCAGATTCATCTATTCAACCAACACATAGAACCTCAAAGAGTGCCCCAAAGTTTCTATCGGAGAATCAAGACGAAAACGTGTGCCAACCCCTATGCATAGGTTCATGGGCGGAACCCGCAAGTTGATCACCAAAACATACATCAAGTGAATCACGTGATATCCGATTGTCACCAGAGATACGCACGACAAGACATACATCAAGTGTTCTCAAATCATTAAAGACTCAATCCGATAAGATTACTTCAAAGGGAAAACTCAATCCTTTACAAGGGAGTAGAAGGGGAGAAGCAACATAAGATCCAACTATAATAGCAAAGCTCGCGGTACATCAAGATCGTGCCAAATCAAGAACACGAGAGAGAGAGAGAGATCAAACACATAGCTACTGGTACATACCCTCAGCCCCGAGGGTGAACTACTCCCTCCTCGTCAAGGAGAGCCGGATGATGAAGATGGCCACCGGTGAGGGTTCCCCCCTTGGCGAGTCTTAACAGGTCCCGATTGGTTTTTGGTGGCTACAGAGGCTTGTAGCGGTGGAACTCCAGATCTATTCTATTCCCCGATCGTTTTAGGGTATATGGATATATATATATATATATATATATATATATATATATATATATATATATATATATATATATATAGGAGGAAGAAGTACGTCAGGGGAGCCACGAGGGGTCCACGAGGGTGGAGGGCGCACCCTAGGGGGTGGGCGCGCCCCCCTACCTCGTGTCTCCCTCTTTCTTTCCTGACGTGCACTCCAAGTCTATCGGGTAGCTTTCCTTCCAAAAATAACTTCTCCAGAAGGTTTCATTCTGTTTCGACTCCGTTTGATATTCCTTTTCTTCAAACATCAAACAAGGGAAAAAAGCAGGAACTGCACTTTGGGCTCTGGGTCAATAGGTTAGTCCCAAAAATAATATAAAAGTGTTTAATAAAGCCCATAAACATCCAAAACAGATAATATACTAGCATGGAACAATCAAAAATTATAGATACATTGGAGACGTATTAGCATCCCCAAGCTTAATTCACCGTCGTCCTCGAGTAGGTAAATGATAAAAACAGAATTTTTGATGCGGAATGCTACTTGGCATAATTTCAATGTAATTCTTCTTAATTGTGGTATCAACATTCAGATCCGAAAGACTCAAGACAAAAGTTAAATATTGCCATAAAAACAATAATACTTCAAGCATACTAATAAAGCAATTGTGTCTTCTCAAAATAACATGGCCAAAGAAAGTTATTCCTACAAAATCATATAGTCTGGCTATGCTCTATCTTCACCACACAAAGTATTTAAATCATGCACAACCCCGATGACAAGCCAAGCAATTGTTTCATACTTTTGACATTCTCAAACTTTTTCAATCTTCACGCAATACATGAGCGTGAGCAATGGACATAGTACTGTATGTGGAATAGAATGGTGGTTGTGGACAAGACAAAAAGGGAGAAGATAGTCTCACATCAACTAGGCGTATCAACGGGCTATGGAGATGCCCATCAATAGATATTAATGTGAGTGAGTAGGGATTGCCATGCAACGGATGCACTAGAGCTATAAATGTATGAAAGCTCAACAAAAGAAACTAAGTGGGTGTGCATCCAACTTGCTTGCTCACGAAGACCTAGGGCATTTTGAGGAAGCCCATCATTGGAATATACAAGCCAAGTTCTATAATGTAAAATTCCCACTAGTATATGAAAGTGACAACATAGGAGACTCTCTATCATGAAGATCGTTGTCGGGGATATACCCCGCGGTGTAAACCGCCAGAAGTATGACCCGCCCGGAGCTTGGCGATTCACGGGTAATCCGCCCGGACTTGGCGGCTCATAGTAACCCGGCGGGCGGGTCAGATGGATGACAAGGCCCAAGGCCCAGAAGGCCGGCTCATGTTAATGGTGGGTTGGTTTATGAGGAAAGCACAAGGAATATTCTCTTATAAATGAAGCAAGACTAGGACTCCACTTGTAATAGGTTAATCCTAATCCTACTAGGACTAGTCATGTAACCCGCCCCTTCAACATATATAAGGAGGGGCAGGGCTCCCCAAAGGGGGAGAGAAAAAAGCAACAAGAAACAATATCTAGGGCTAGACACAAAGGGGGAGCCGGCTTATGCGGCGACTCCCTCATGAGCATAATGAGACCTAGCCTCAAACAACATGTAGGGCTATTACCGGATGATGTTTCCCGGGGCCCGAAGCTGTCTAAACCCTTGTCTTGCGTGTTGATCTGCCCTGCGTCTCTCGTCCCACTCAACCCCTCTCAAGCTACCACATAGATGCGTTGGCCTCGCGACTAAGTCCTGACACTAAGGACATCTGCCGTGACAAATCCACGACAGTTGGCGCCCACCATGGGGCCTGCGCACAGTGGTGTTGAGTTCTTGGAGGGATCTCTCCCAGGGATCGAGAAGTTCGCAATTTTCCGGATGAAGAAGAATCGGTTTGAAAGGATCTGCATCAGTTTCAAGTTCGTCGGATTAGATTTATGATCTGTGAGGTTTAAAGGTTAAGCAAAAGGTTTATGGTTGTGCCATGAGCGGCCGCCTTTACAAGTCGGATCCGAGAGGAAATCAATTTTCACACATCAAGTCAAACGGGCATCTAGCCTGAGTCGCCGGACGTTGTTCCCTGTGCAATTAAGGAATCTGAGCCAGATCGATCTTTGTGCAAGGCGCCAGGAACAAAGGCCAAAACCAAACAAAAAAAGAAAAAAAAGAAGGAAAGAAGAAAAAGCAGACAACCCATGATTCGGAAGAGGATTCCGCCATCGAACCGCCGTTGCTCCACCGGGCGTCCGTTCCTGATGTTTGCATCAGCCGCCGTTGCCGAATCACCAGGGTCAGCCTGCCTCCACCTCCACGAATCGCCTCTGAATCGGCTCTGGCCTGAGTTGCCGGACCGGCCCTCTGTTCCTCTGCTACAGCCAGACAAACCCCTTCGCTCTTGCGGCCCTCGGCCGTTCCACCGACTTACTGCGCGCGCCGCCCGTGAGCGTCCGTCTTCGGCTGTGTATTACGAGCCGCCCGGCCGCTTCGGCCTGTTTAAAATCCAGCCGCCCTCGCTGCGGACTCCCCCACTCTTTGGGCGGTCGCCCAAGCTGCCTCGATCGTTCTTTGCGCCCGTGAGGAATCCATCTCAAACTGCGGCAAGGATAATACAGAAGGGAAAAATCAGATGCAACAATTGATTAAAAAAGAAAGTCAGAAGTCGCCGACCACGTTCGGCAGTAGGTAGCGGCTGCAACCTGCAAGTACCCATGAGTGCTTTGCACTAGTAATACCTCACGAGGAATTCCTACACGGTTTTTAAGGAATTACTAATTTAAAAGACTAGTACTACTAGTTCCAGATGTGAAGGGGAAAGTGATACATCCATTAATCCATCAGCACGAGGAGATAGTACTACAACAATGCACGAGAGGAAGGTCAAACCAACAGAAGAGGATTTGATCATGAGCGCACGACGACTCCAAGCTGCTTTCAACCTTGCGTTGGTCGTACCTACCCATGCGTCGTCGCCTCACTCCATCGGCCGCCGTCGATGCGAAGGCGGCTGGGCTCGTCTAACGCTGGCCTCGCTTTGAGCCGCCCGCACTTTCACATACTCTTAAAACTGCGGCCGCCTCCACCGGCAAGTGGTCAACTCCGAGCCGCCCGCGCCCTTCCGCAGCGGTAGTACCAGCCTCAAGCCACCGCACCGGTGTCCGCTGCTCATCGCTGCGAGCCGCCGCTTCCGCGTACTCACTGCCGGGTGGCCCGCGTGTCCTTGTTTCCAAGCCGCCTTATGTCTGCTCCGAATTGCCTCTGCGGCCCCGCCGTTGTGGACGCGCTTGAGCCAACTCCTCGAGCCGCTGTCGTCGCCTCCGTCTTCTGTTGAGAGCCGCCCTTGTTGCAGAGTCGCTGTCGGCTCGTCACCCGTGGCATTGTTCTATGTGAACCAGTTATAGACAATGACACACAGGAAGAATTATGAGCTGCATATTTAATGCGCCGGGTTGATTGATGGATTCCCATGAACCTCCACGTGAAGAGCCCTCAACTACTACTCCTTTCCAGCAAAATTCCAAGGAAGTAGTATAACTACTGAACATGTATGGAGGGAATATTACCACAGTACATGCATGGACTCCTGACTTGCTGCGATCTGCGAACTGTTTCTCCGCAAGCCGCTGGCCCACATGCAGCCGTCTGGCTCGATTTTGCTCTGCCCCGCCGCCTCTGCCAGGTTGGCCCCGAGTCATTGAGTCACCGTGCGTCCTCGTCTTGGCCTTCGCCTTGAGCCAGCCGAGTAACCCGCGACGCCACCACGCGTCGACCCGGGCTGCTGCCCCTGTAGCCCCCTCAACCTCACACTCAGCTGGACTCATCGAGCCGCCATCCTAGCGAGTCGTTTTCTCGCCGGTTAGGTTTCAGGGCGCCTTGACCCTGGTCCTCTCGCACAAACCGCGCCCTGTTGCCGGGTGTTGCTTGTTGATTTTCAGTGGATACAGAGAACATACTTGCTATGCGAAAAAGGAAGTAAAGAAAAGAAAGGGAGTTTGACCCGGCATGGTACTCGTGAGCAATCATATTCACATAGAAAAGAAATGCCAATTGGCCGGCTTAAAAAATGATGACCCGGGTGGTCTATATTGAGCCACCTCGATCGGCACATATGACAATTATCTATCTCCCCGAAAAAACAGGTGATATCCATCCAGTTTAATTTTTATGAGTACTTGTTAATTTCTTGTGAAAACAAACACTCTGCCCTATAGTGTTGTTATAAAGCAGGTAAATTATTCATTACAAAAGTGTTGATATACCGCAGATATGGAGCGCCAAGGCCAAGATAATTTTGCACTGGCATTCCTTCGTGCCATGCTGCTCAACGGATACATGTGCAAGTCGTCGCCCCCGCTGTTCGGTTTACATCCGTCCGCGCCTGTGGCCGACTCGTGTGTCAGCGCCGGCTTACAAACGATGCGCCTGCGATTGACTCGCCCGCCCGCACCAGCTTACAACACCGTGATCGGTTGATCTTTCTGCTCCTACGGTTGATTCACCCGTGATTGATTTCAGTGATCATCAACTCCGCGGTTCTCGAATGCAGTACAGGGTTATTATATTATTGCGTTGTTGAAGAACTCATACCGGTTTATATCACGGTCAAATATGGAGAGTCTCAAGCCAACTCCTCGAGTAGTCTTAAGACTCGGGGGCTACAATGACATGACTCGGGAACTCCGGGTCATTGGAAGGAATGATAACCCGGTTCCGGAGGACACCGCCATATTGATGAAAATTTAAAGCCCGTCAGAAAATTGTCGGTTCAAAATAAAGGTTCCGGTTTAAAATCCGGTTCAAGAGACATCTCTCTCCTGCAAAGCTTCGAAGCTCTCAAATCCGGTTCAAATATCCGGCTCAAGGTAAATTTGTCTCTTACAAAGCTTTTAAGCTCTCAAATCCGGTTCAAAGTTCCAGTTCAAAAAGAATTAATCTCTCGTAAGATTTGAGTTCTCAGAAAAATTAAAGGTTGCCAAAGAAAACTTGATGCCATGATGTGCGGTTCAAATGTGGGTATCCTGCCTTATGGCTTATTTTATTATGGTCACTTAGGGGCTTCCTGCTCATCGAGCATAGCTGTCGGTACCCTCTTGACTGGCGCGATGCCAAAATTTATATAGTCACTTGGGGGCTTCCTGTTCAAACATAGGTCGTATTCGAACCAAAGAGAACATAGCTGTCGAAACCCTTTTGATCGGCACACTGCCAAACTCACTAGGGGGCTTCTTGATCGTATCCAAATCATAGCTTAACCTCTTTTGGGTCCGACGTGGATCGTATTTGAATCAGCATCGTTAAACAACTCTCAAGGTCATTTGGGGGCTTCCTGTTCAAACATAGGTCGTATTCGAACCAAAGAGAACATAGTTGCCGGTACCCTCTTGATCGGCAACGCCAAAGCCACTGGGGGCTATATGATCGTATTCGAATCTTAGCTCAACCCCTTTGGAACGGTTTTCTGATCGTATACGAATCAGAAGCCTAATTTTTTAAGTCTTTTTTGCGAACAATTTTGGGTTTGACTTGAGCCCTTTTTTGGATTATATCTCAAATGTATATAAGTGTTTTATGCTTAACCCAGCTTGATTTTAGACTATAAGTCGCCAGTTTATGACAATCATCATCTAGGTGGAAGCATTGGCTTCTAAGGATTGGGTTATCACCCTTACTACACAGGTCATGTGAACCGGCAGTACAAATTCAATATCACAGTGGTTATATGTGAGATATTATGACCCACCCTGGCTTTGATGCTAAGTCGCCAGAGAATATGTTGTTTAAACTCTTTGCAAGATTTGCAGAAATATGACATATAAATGATTAAGTTCCAGCTCATTACCAAAGTTGATGCTTCAAAATGATTATCCGTTCTGGATTTTTCTCAAAGGCTATAAGTCGCCGGGTTATACAAATTCCGGCTTACAACGGAGGCGTATTAAATCGCCATCGGCCAAGAGCCGCCGTGTATTTAAACTCCGGATTTAATTATCTACAGATGAGGTATTCAAAGTCGTTTTGGCGCAATGGCTATTATTTTATTATTAATGGATATGATTTATTCTACAATGGAAGGAATAGTCCAGAGTCGCTGCAGGCTTACGACCCGGCACTTGGGGGCTACATTGTTCAAATTGAGGTTACATCAAATATGCAAGTCTCATGTCGTTGCAAGCATGCACCATGACACTTGGGGGCTAATGCAAAGTCATTTTTGCTCACCTCATTGAAGACCCGACTCATCACACCGTAATGAGCCGGCCCTTGGGAGCTACCAATTGCTCCTGTCAACAGTTTAAGGTACACAAGTCTTAATCCATTATATTGAAGGATCCATTGCTCAGTTGGTAAAGCACAAATCTCTTAACCTTATGGACGCGGGTTCAAGCCCCATGGCGGAGATTACATCATATGATGTTATTATCAATGAATTATATACAAATTCCCAGCTCAGTAATATCTTACTAAGCCGCCCCGGGGGCTACTGTTCTGTTGCTCGATTTACATGATAATATTTACAAAGTCCCTGCTCATTATTGCATAATGACCCGGCCCTTAGGGGCTACATCGTTGAAATTTTATGACCATAAGGCAATTACAAGTCCCAGGTTGTCGCAAGCATGACAACCCGGCACTTGGGGGCTACAGGTGATATACATATAAGGGGGAAAAATCTTCAAATTCTCAGTTTTGAGCAGGTCAGATTGACCCGGTGATTGCAACAATCATGATCCAGTGTCACCAATAATTATGACCCAGCGTCGACAACAGTTATGGCCCGTGCTATCAATATTTACAAGCCGGCAATTTTGGCAGTTATTGCTAGCCAGCCTCTACATCTTTAAACCGGCGGATCACCAGATGAATCTTGAGTCCAATATGTTTATTAAGCCGGAGCTTTGGAAACCAACTCAAATGGATTATATCTTATAATATTTCTCAACAAGAGACCAATGTCAGCAAATTGACTCTGAAGCTGGCCTGTTGACCCGGATTTCTCAAAGGAAGTATTTGGATCTTTTCCATTGGTAAAATTGGGACATATCTGCTAAGGAGATTTGCTATGAGATCATGGATACATATCAAGGAAGAAATGTCAAGGACTTCAGGATAATCAGGTGCCGGTTTACAAGAATATTTAACCCGGAGTACAGCCTATCAAATTTGTTCTTGTGTTTATGTTGCAGATCAGTTTAACATGGATAAAATCCAAATTAAACTGGGGGCTAATGTCGGGGATATACCCCGCGGTGTAAACCGCCAGAAGTATGACCCGCCCGGAGCTTGGCGATTCACGGGTAATCCGCCCGGACTTGGCGGCTCATAGTAACCCGGCGGGCGGGTCAGATGGATGACAAGGCCCAAGGCCCAGAAGGCCGGCTCATGTTAATGGTGGGCCGGTTTATGAGGAAAGCACAAGGAATATTCTCTTATAAAGGAAGCAAGACTAGGACTCCACTTGTAATAGGTTAATCCTAATCCTACTAGGACTAGTCATGTAACCCGCCCCTTCAACATATATAAGGAGGCGGTGGCTCCCAAAGGGGAGAGAAAAAGCAACAAGAAACAATATCTAGGGCTAGACACAAAGGGGAGCCGGCTTATGCGGCGACTCCCTCATGAGCATAATGAGACCTAGCCTCAAACAAAGCATGTAGGGCTATTAGGATGATGTTTCCGGGGGCAAGTCGTCTAAACCCTTGTCTTGCGTGTTGATCCGCCCTGCGTCTCTCATCCCACTCAACCCCTCTCAAGCTACCACATAGATGCGTTGGCCTCGCGACTAAGTCCTGACACTAAGGACATCTGCCGTGACAAATCCACGACATTCGTGGTGCTACTTTGAAGCACAAGTGTGGTAAAAGGATAGTAACATTGTCCCTTCTCTCTTTTTCTCTCATTCTTTTATTTGGGCCTCGCGACTTGCGGGGGAATCGTAGTCTCCATCATCCTTTTCTCACTTGGGACAATGCTCTAAAAATGATGATCATCACACTTTTATTTTCTTACAATTCAACAATTACAACTTGATACTTAGAAAAAAATATGACTCTATATGAATGCCTCCGGCGGTGTACCGGGATGTGCAATGAATCATGAGTGACATGTATGAAAGAATTATGAATGGTGGCTTTGCCACAAATACAATGTCAACTAGATGATCATGCAAAGCAATATGACAATGATGGAGCGTGTCATAATAAATGGAACGGTGGAAAGTTGCATGGCAATATATCTCGGAATGGCTATGGAAATGCCATGATAGGTAGGTATGGTGGCTGTTTTGAGGAAGGTGTATGGTGGGTGTATGATACCGGCGAAAGGTGCGCGGTATTAGAGAGGCTAGCAATGGTGGAAGGATGAGAGTGTGTATAATCCATGGACTCAACATTAGTCATAAAGAACTCACATACTTATTGCAAAAATCTACAAGTTATCAAAGCAAAGTATTACGCGGTTGCTCCTAGGGGGATAGATTGGTAGGAAAAGAACATCGCTCGTCCCCGACCGCCACTCATAAGGAAGACAATCAATAAATAAATTATGCTCCAACTTCATCACATAACGGTTCACCATACGTGCATGCTACAGGAATCACAAACATTAACACAAGTATCTCTCAAATTCATAACCACTCAACTAGCATGACTCTAATATCACCATCTTTATATCTCAAAACAATTATCAAGCATCAAACTTTTCTTAGTATTCAATACACTCATAAGAAAGTTTTTACTAATCTTGAATACAAAGCATATTAGGATTATTTAAGAAAATTACCATGCTATTTAAGACTCTCAAAATAATCTAAGTGAAGCATGAGATAATAATAGTTCTATAAAACAAAACCACCACCGTGCTCTAAAAGATATGTGAAGTACTAGAGCAAAAACAAATTACTCCGAAAGATATAAGTGAAGATCAATGAGTAGTCGGATAATTATGCAACTATGTGAAGACTCTACCAATTAATAATTTCAGAAATTAGTATTTTATTCAAACAGCAAGCAAAGCAAAAGAAAATAAAATGACGCTCCAAGCAAAACACATATCATGTGGTGAATAAAAATATAGCTCCAAGTAAAGTTCCCGATGAATGAAGACGACAGAGGGTTGCCTTCCGGGGCATCCCCAAGCTTAGGCTCTTGGTTATCCTTACTTAACAGAAAACTCGTGAGCTCCGTTAGCGAAAGAAAAGAAAACACCACTTAAAGGTAATGTAATGAACTCATTATTTATTTATATTGGTGTTAAACCTACTGTATTCCAACTTCTCTATGGTTTATAAACTATTTTACTAGCCATAGAGTCATCAAAATAAGCAAACAACACACGAAAAACAGAATCTGTCAAAAACAGAACAGTCTGTAGTAATATGTATCAAACGTATACTTCTTGAACTCCAAAAATTCTAAAATAAATTGGTGGACCTGAGGAATTTGTCTAGTAATCATCTGCAAAAATAATCAACTAAATATCACTCTCCATTAAAAATCTGAAGCAAATCTCGTGAGCGCTAAAGTTTCTGTTATTTACAGCATGATCATAAAGACTTCACCCAAGTCTTCCCAAAGGTTCTACTTGGCACAAACACTAATTAAAACACAAAACCACATCTAAGAAGAAGCTATATGATTTATTTATTACTAAACAGAACCAAAAAGCAAGAAACTAAAATAAAATTGGGTTGCCTCCCAACAAGCGCTATCGCTTAACGCCCTTAGCTAGGCATGATGATTTCAATGATGCTCACATAAAAGATAAGAATTGAAACATAATGGGAGAATAATGAAGAATATGACTAGCACATTTAATTCTAAACCACTTCCTATGCATAGGGATTTTGTTAGCAAACAACTTAACAATAATCAACTAGCATAGGAAGGCAAAACAAGCATAACTTCAAGATTTTTAACACATAGAGAGGAAACTTGATATGCAATATGTAGAAGCATATGATCCTCTCTCATAATAATTTTCAGTAGCATCATGAATGAATTCAGCAATATAACCAGCACCTAAAGCATTCTTTTCGTGATCTACTTGCATAGAAATTTTATTACTCTCCACATAAGCAAAATTCTTTTCATTCGGAATAGTGGGAGTTTCATAAGGGACTTGAATACTATAAATTGTTTCCACATTAAAAAAGTAATGTTCAGAAAAAGGGTAATCATAATCATGACAAGTTTTATAAGTATGGTCATCACTACTTTTTACAACATAAGTTTCATCACAATAATCATCATAAGTAGCAACTTTGTTCTCATCATAATCAATTGAAACCTCTTCCGAAATAGTGGATACATCACTAAATAAAGTCATAACCTCTCCAAATCTACTTTCATAAATATAATCATCATAGGTAGAAGGCATGCTATCATTATTATAAAATTGCATATCAAAACTTGGGAGACTAAAAATGTCATCTTCATTAAACGTAGCATCCCCAAGCTTGGGACAAACATTAATTGCAGCAAATATATTCTCAAAAACATCATCTTCATCAAACATAGCATCCCCAAGCTTGGGCCGTTTCATATTATAAGCATAATCACTCTCATCATTAATAGTATGGATAGCACCAATAGTGTAGCAATTATCATATTCTTCCAAGCAAGTGCCAAAAAGATTTTCAAGATCATAAGAAGTATCATTATCTTCCCAATCATAATCATCACAACAAGCAATAGGCATAACGAGATCATCATCAAGTGCATCATCTTCCACAATTATTTTTGATTCATTTTCATGAGGCACAACAATAATAGGAGCAACTTTATTTGGGAGAGATATCTTTTACCTCTCTTCCGCTTTTTTTTTTCTTCTTCACCACATCATGTGTGGGTTCAATCCTCTTTTGGAGCTCCTTATTAATGAGATTGGTTGAATAAAAGGCTCCTCCTCGTTACCTGATTCATCATAAGAAATAATAGGAGGATATTGGGAAGTCTCTTCCCTTTCGTTAGTATTCTCTTCATCCTCTATTTTTTTTCTTTTCTTTATGTAATTGGCAATATAAGGATTTTCAATGCAATTCACCGCACAATACATATAAATTTCCTCTAGATCAAAATGAAGAACTCTATCAAGGGCAAATTGAATATCCTTAGTTATACGTTTCATTTCTTCATAACCCAAGAGCAAACTAAGTACATTATGATGTGCAAGGGAAATCAAGTCATCACAATTTTTGGACACGATACGATCATGAAACAATTTGCATTGGGTACTGAAATGATCACGTTCATTGCAAAGTTCACAAGTATGGCTAAGAAAGTTTAAATTTTCAGCACACGCATCTAGCCTTTCTTGCAACAATTTAGTTTCTAAATACTTATGCATCTTGCAATATCTATCTTCCCTATTTGGTGTGTACGTGCAAACCCAATGCACTCCACAAAAATTGACATGTTTGTAGGAGACATTTTCATCATAACTAGTGCAATCATCATTAGTACTATGGATATTCAAGGAGTTCATACTAACAACATTTCAATCATGCTCATCATTCAAAGATTTAGTGCCAAACATTTTAATACATTCTTCTTCTAACACTTTGGCACAATTTTCCTTTCCATCATACTCACGAAAGATATTAAAAAGATGAAGCGCATGAGACAAACTCAATTCCATTTTTTAGTTTTCTTTTATAAACTAAACTAGTGCTAAAACAAGAAACAAAAAGGTTCGATTGCAAGATCTAAAGATATACCTTCAACCACTCACCTCCCTGGCAACGGCGCCAGAAACTGCTTGGTGTCTACTACGCAACCTTATTCTTGTAGACGTTGTTGGGCCTCCAAGTGCAGAGGTTTGTAGGACAGTAGCAAATTTCCCTCAAGTGGATGACCTAAGGTTTATCAATCCGCATGAGGCGTAGGATGAAGATGGTCTATCTCAAGCAACCCTGCAACCAAATAACAAAGAGTCTCTTGTGTCCCCAACACACCCAATACAATGATAAATTGTATAGGTGCACTAGTTCGGCGAAGAGATGGTGATACAAGTGCAATATGGATGGTAGATATAGGTTTTTGTAATCTAAAATATAAAAACAGCGTGGTAACAAAGCGATAAAAGTGAGCATAAACGGTATTGCAATGCTAGGAAACAAGGCCTAGGGTTCATACTTTCACTAGTGCAAGTTCTCTCAATAATAATAACATAATTGGATCATATAACTATCCCTCAACATGCAACAAAGAGTCACTCCAAAGTCACTAATAGTGGAGAGGAAGCAAAGAGATTATGGTAGGGTATGAAACCACCTCAAAGTTATTCTTTCCAATCAATCCGTTGGGCTATTCCTATAAGTGTCACAAACAGCCCTAGAGTTCGTACTAGAATAACACCTTAAGACACAAATCAACCAAAACCCTAATGTCACCTAGATACTCCAATGTTACCTCAAGTATCCGTGGGTATGATTATAAGATATGCATCACACAATCTCAGATTCATCTATTCAACCAACACATAGAACCTCAAAGAGTGCCCTAAAGTTTATATCGAAGAATCAAGACAAAAACGTGTGCCAACCCCTATGCATAGGTTCATGGGCGGAACCCGCAAGTTGATCCAAAACATACATCAAGTGAATCACGTGATATCCCATTGTCACCACAGATACGCACGGCAAGACATACATCAAGTGTTCTCAAATCATTAAAGACTCAATCCGATAAGATTACTTCAAAGGGAAAACTCAATCCATTACAAGGGAGTAGAAGGGGAGAAGCAACATAAGATCCAACTATGATAGCAAAGCTCATGGTACATCAAGATCATGCCAAATGTAGAACACGAGAGAGAGAGAGAGAGAGAGAGATCAAACACATAGCTACTGTTACATACCCTCAGCCCCGAGGGTGAACTACTCCCTCCTCGTCATGGAGAGCGCCGGGATGATGAAGATGGCCACCGGTGCATGAGGGTTCCCCCCTCCGGCAGGGTGCCAGAACAAGGTCCCGATTGGTTTTTGGTGGCAACAGAGGCTTGCGGCGGCGGAACTCCCGATCTATTCTGTTCCCCGATCGTTTTAGGGTATATGGATATATATATATAGGAGGAAGAAGTATGTCAGAGGAGCCACGAGGGGCCCACGAGGGTGGAGGGCGCGCCCCCTACCTCGTGGCTCCCTTGTTTCTTTCCTGACGTGCACTCCAAGTCTATCGGGTAGCTTTCCTTCCAAAAATAACTTCTCCGTAAGGTTTCATTCATTTTCGACTCTGCTTGATATTCCTTTTCTTCAAACATCAAACAAGGGAAAAAAGCGAGGCGGCACTTTGGGCTCTGGGTCAATAGGTTAGTCCCAAAAATAATATAGAACTGTTTAATAAAGCCCATAAACATCCAAAACAGATAATATACTAGCATGGAACAATCAAAAATTATAGATACGTTGGAGACGTATCACTCGGTAAGCCCAAAGTGCATCATCTAATTTCTTAGACCAATTCTTTTGGGACATATTGATAGTTTTTTGTAAAATTAATTTTATTTCTCTATTGCTAAGTTCAACTTTACCACTAGACCGGGGATGATAGGGTGATGCAATTCTATGGTTAACATCATACTTAGCAAGCATTTTACAGAAAGCACCATGAATAAAGTGTGAACCACCATCGGTCATTAAATATCTAGGGACTCCAAACCTTGGGAAAATAACTTCCTTATGAATTTTAATAGAGGTGTTGTGATCAGCACTACTGGTTGGGATAGCTTCTACCCACTTAGTAACATCAGCAACCAAAATATGTGTATACCCATTAGAGGAAGGAAAAGGTCCCATGTAATCAAAACCCCAAACATCAAATGGTTCAACAGCAAGAGAATAATTCATAGGCATTTCATGACGCTTACCAATATTACCAATTCTTTGACATTCATCACAAGATAAAACAAACTTACATGCATCCTTGAAGATAGTAGGCCAATAAAATCCAGATTGTAATACCTTGTGAGCAGTTCTGTCTCCCGCATGATGCCATCCATAAGCTTCAAAGTGACATTTCCGTAGGATTTGTCCATGTTCATGCTTAGGTACACAATGTCTAATAATACCATATACTCCTTCTTTATAAAGATGTGGGTAATCCCAAAAGTAATGTCTTAAATCATAGAAGAATTTTTTATTTTGTTGGTATGTGAAGCTAGGTGGTATATATTTAGCAACATTGTAATTAGCATAGTCAACATACCAAGGGGGGCGGCCTGGAGGAGGGGCCGGCCCGGGGTGGAGTCCGGCTCAGACTCCTCCTCGGCGTCCGTGCCAAAGACGGCGGCGGCACGAGGAAGGCGGCGACGAGAGTAGGCTTCAGCCCGGCTCGGCTAGGCCTTTGGCCCAGTCGCACGAGAAACCTTTTTTTAAATAAATTCTGCCGAAGAAAAATCCTAATAAAATATAAAAATCTAAAAATTCCAAAAAAATCAGCGTCTAAATAAAATATTTAGAACAAAGTGAACATTTTTATGGCCTAATTTTTTTCTTTCAAAAATGCACATTTTTCTAATTCAAATAAAATAGCAAATAAAATCCAACTAAAATATTTATTTGATTTTTAAAAAAATTCCTCCAATATTCCTCTCTTTTTGAAGAAGTCATATTATCTTCTTTCTTTTATTTTTAATATTGGAAATATTTGGAAAGAAAAATATTGAAATCAAATTGATCCTCTTTTCAAATTTGAGAAAAATTCAAATATGAAAATTTATGAAATCTCCAATTCTCTCCTTGGGTCCTTGAGTTGCTTAAGATTTCTAGGATCGCAACCAAAATGCAAATAAAATATGATATGCATATGATGACCTATGTATAACACCCAAATTGAAAATTGGGATGTTACAAACCTACCCCCCTTAAGATGAATCTCGCCCTTGAGATTCGGGTTGGCTAGAAAATAGGTGTGGGTGGTCTTTCCGTAGGTCTTCCTCTCGTTCCTGTGTGGCTTCATCCTCGGTATAGTGGCTCCACTGAACTTTGCAAAACTTGATAACCTTGTTGCGTGTAACTCGGCTGGCAAACTCGAGAATCTTGATGGGTTTCTCCTCGTAGGTCAGATCACTATCGAACTGAATTGCTTCACGGGGCACTGTATCTCTCAGAGGAATATCGGCCATCTCAGCATGGCACTTCTTCAACTGGGAAATGTGAAACACATCATGAACTCCTGACAGTCCTTCACGTAACTCCAACTTGTGGGCCACTTCTCCCATACGCTCCAAAACTCGGTATGGTCCTACAAATCTCGGGGCTAACTTTCCCTTCACTCCAAATCGTTTAACTCCTTGCAGGCGTGACACACGAAGATATCCTCTATCTCCGATTTCATAGACTACCTCCTTGTGTTTGGTGTCTGCATAACTCTTCTGCCTGGACTGAGCTACTTTTAGTCTATCTCAAATCAACTTGACCTTCTCTTCAGACTCCTTAATTAGATCCGGTCCAAACAACTGACGGCCTCCAACTTCATCCCACATTAACGGTGTCCTGCACCTTCTTCCATACAAAGCTTCGAAAGGTGCCATCTTCAAACTAGCTTGATAAATGTTATTGTACGAGAACTCTGTGTAGGGAAAATTATCATCCCAACTAGATCCATAATCTAGCGCACATGCTCTTAGCATATCCTCCAGAATCTGATTGACTCTCTCGGTCTGTTCATCTGTCTACAAATGAAAGGATGTACTGGACTCTAGCCTAGTACCTAAAGTCTGGTGCAGCTGATTCCAAAACTTCGAGGTAAACTGCGTCCCTCTATCTGATACGATGGTCCTCGGAACTCCATGCAGACATACGATCCTGGTCATATATATCTTGGCCAACTTCGCGCTTGTATATGTGGTTTTCACTAGGATAGAGTGAGCCACTTTGGCCAAGCAATCAACTACTACCAAGATAGAATCATATCCTAATCGGGTCCTGGGTAATCCGGTGATGAAATCCATACCAAGCTTGTCCCACTTCCATTCGGGTATCGACATAGGCTGTAATAATCCGGCTGGCTTCTGATGTTCTGCTTTCACTCTCTGACATACATCACATACGGCTACATACTCGGCAATATCCTTCTTCATACCTGTCCACCAGAAACGCTCCTTCAAATCCGAATACATCTTGGTGTTTCTGGGGTGAATTGAGTATGGTGAGTCATGAGCCTCCTGAAGTATTAACTTCCGGATCTTGACATTATTGGGTACATATACACGGTCCTCAAACCATAAGGTTTCGTGCTCATCCTCTCGAAAACCTTTGGATTTTCCTTTGCTCATCTTCTCCTTTATCTCAGCAATCTCCTTATCATCTTCCGAGCTTCTCGAATCTTTCCCAATAATGTAGACTAAACTTCCATTGCTGCAACAAAACCTCTTGGAACTATCTCCAAACAAAGTTCCTTGATTTCGTCAACTAACTCCTGCGGTAATCCTCCGCTTACTAGGGTATGGACATAACTCTTCTGGCTCAAAGCATCTGCTACGACATTGGCCTTTCCTGGATGATAATGCAACTTCATATCATAATCCTTTATAAGCTCCAACCATCTCCTTTGCCTGAGATTCAGTTCCTTCTGAGTAAAAATGTACTTTAAAATTTTGTGATCCATTTACACATCAGAACGGTTTCCAATAAGAAAATGTCTCCAGGTCTTGAGCGCATGTACTACGGCTGCTAACTCCAAATCATGCATGGCATAATTCAACTCATGCGGTCAAAGCTGACATGAGGCGTATGAAACAACTCTTCCCTCTTGCATAAGGACTCCTCCAAGTCCTTGGCGAGAAGCGTCGCAATACACTTGGAAATTCTTGTGTATGTCCGGAAGAATCAGCACTGGGGTTGTAACCA
The DNA here is from genome assembly GCA_021605145.1 of Aegilops bicornis. Taxonomy (NCBI): domain Eukaryota; kingdom Viridiplantae; phylum Streptophyta; class Magnoliopsida; order Poales; family Poaceae; genus Aegilops; species Aegilops bicornis. The sequence continues at coordinate 291,480,648 of CM038672.1, read as the reverse complement.
AACATTTCTTCAATTCCTGAAAACTGGCCTCACGTTCCTCGGTCCACTTAAACATGGTGTCCTTCTTCAATAACTCCGTCATGGGCTTCGCAATCTTGGAAAAAATTTCAATGATTCTCTGGTAATAGCCCGCGAGTCCAAGAAAACTGCGGATCTCTCCTACTGAGGTGGGTGACAACCAATAGTGACAGACTGAACCTTGGTAGGGTCTACTGCTATACCCTCTCCTGATATAACATGTCCAAGGAATCAAACTTCCTTCAACCAAAACTCACATTAGCTGAACTTGGCATATAGCTGATGTTCCCTGAGCTTCTCGAGAACTAAACGCAAATGATCCTTGTGCTCCTCTTCATTATTCGAGTATACCAAAATATCATCAATGAACACCACAACAAACTTATGCAAGAACTCCATGAACACCTTATTCATCATACTCATGAAATAGGCGGGGGCATTAGTCAATCCAAATGACATGACCGTGTACTCATATAGCCCATACCTTGTGGTGAAAGCTGTCTTAGGTATATCATGTTCTCGGATCTTCACCTGGTGATATCCTGATCGAAGATCGATCTTGGAAAATACTTTAGCTCCTTGCAGCTGGTCAAACAAATCGTTGATAATTGATAGTGGGTACTTGTTCTTGAAAGTTACTTCATTCAATGCACGATAATCAACAACCATTCTCAAAGATCCATCCTTCTTCTCAACCAAGAGCACTGGGGCTCCCCACGGTCACAAACTTCATCGAATGTAACCTTTCTCCAATAACTCCTTAATATGCTTCTTAATTTCCTCCAGGTCATTTGCGGGCATCCGGTAGGGCCTCTTTGATATCGATCCGGTGCCTGGCAACAGCTCTATCAAAAACTAAATGTCTCGATCCGGCGGCTTGCCTGGTAGTTACTCTGGAAATACATCCGGGTGCACTATAGGCACTTCCTCCTGAACAACTCCTGAGAGGGAATTCACTTGGGTTCTCCTCGGCCCATGCCTGGACACATATTTAATCCTTTTTCCCTCAGGGGTGGTGAGAAGTATCGACTTACTAGCACAATTAATGTTTCCTCCATAATTCGATAGCCAATCCATGCCTAGTATTATATCCAATCCTTGTGACTCCAAAATTACTAGGTCTGAGGGGAAAACATGGCTACCAATGGTTAAGGGTAACCGATCACACCATCGGCAGGCCATATACTCTGCTCATGGCGAGCTTACTAACATGGGTGTCCTAAGGGCTAGGGTTGGCAATTTAAACTTGTCCGCAAATCCCCTTGATATGTATGAATGCGATGCACCAGTATCAAAAAGAACAAGAGAAGTAAACGACTTAACCAAAAACTTCCAATCACTGGGCCAAGCTGATCTTCAACCTCCTCCACGTTGATGTGGTTCACCTGACCTCTGGTGAAGGGATTGGGCTTCTTCCCAGAGCTTCCATTTCCATTGCCATTCTTCAACTCAGAACAATCGTTGGCATAGTGCCCAGTCTTCCCGCACTTGTATCAGGTGACATGACTCAGATCCTTCTTAGCGGGTGTTGCTGGGTTGGAACGGTTCTGGTTGCTACTTGCTCCATTCCCATTTCCATTCTTGGGGCCACTGTTGTTATGTGAACTTCCTCCATTGTGAGTGTGGCCTCCATGGTTATGGTGGGTGTGTCCTCCCAAGTTCGGGGTAAAGCGAGGCTTCTACTGAGCTCCAGAATTATACTTCCCTTGTCCATACTTCCTTTTGCGGCTCTCTATCTGCTGCTGCTTCCCTTCAATCATAAGAGCATTGTCTACCAACTCCTGGTAATAGTAAATGGTGCTACCATCAACTGCATACTTAGCTCATCATTCAGCCCTTCCATAAACTTCTCCTGCTCCGCGGCATCTGTGGCCACATCATCTGGTGCATAACGAGCTAACTTGCTGAACTCATCCATGTACTGCCCCACAATACGATTTCCTTGGCGTAAGTTGCGAAACTCATGCTTCTTCATGCTCATAGCTCCAGTTGAGACATGAGCAGTGCAGAACGCTTGCTGAAACTGATCCCATGTGACATTGGCTATGGGGAAAGTGGATGTATAATTCTCCCACCATTACGCTGCGGGTCCATCTAGTTGGTGTGCGGTGAAACGCACTTTCTCAGCATCTGTGCAACCTGCGGTGGTCAGCTCCCTTCCAATCCTGTGGAGCCAATCATCTGCAACTATCGGCTCGGTGCTACTGGAAAACACCGGCGGATTCAACCTCAGAAAACGGGATAAGTTGTCAACTGGAGGTGGTGGCGGTGGGTTGTTGTTGTTGTTGCCTTGGTTCTAAACCAGTAGCTGCATCAAGGCATTCCGCTGTTGGGTCAACTGAGTGAGCTCCGATGGGAAGACAAATCTGGGGTCATGTCTCGGAGGTATCTGATGGGTTTAGAGGGGAGAGATTAGAATAGAATGAGATCTAAAGAGAAAGCACTACCCATATGCACATGAGATAAACACATTCATATCACAGCACTCAATTCAAACAAGGGCATACAAACGATCTAACTATGTTACAAAATACTCGGACTAATACTATATACATGGGGGAATACTACTGATAATATGGTGGTCAACTAGAAATTTTGATCGGTGGAAGACTCCATGATATCTGCTCCCGCTTCGTCTTCGTAATCAGCATCACTACTGTCGGGGTCAGAGTCGGTGTCGTCAATGATGATGTAGTCTTCGGGATGGTTGTCATCTCCTGGCGCGGGGTCTCCCATGAATACTCCTAGCTTCTTCTTCAGGTCTTCGTTCTTCTCCAGTAACACTACAATTTCCTCCTCATATCCATCGCGTGTAGACTTGGGTTCCTCTTCAAGCTCCATGTTCATGGTCATCACCTTCTTCAGATCTATCATGTTGGCGCACATTTGTCGGGAGAGACAACACCTATGGGATCACAAGAATCCCTACTACGGTTGCCGGGGCGCAGGGTTGCAAGAAGAGGAGGATCAGTAGCCAGCACAAGGAGCGTTTACCCAGGTTCGGGCCGCGAGGATGCGTGAAATCCTAGTCCTGCTTTGGTGGGTCTATTTCAGAGAGTTCTTGAGCTCTCGAAATAGCTGTGGTGAGTGCGTGGTTCCAAAGAGCCAAATCCTTCTCCAGTATGCTATGGGCCTCCTTTTATAGTCGAAAGGGGCTGCCACAAAGGGCACACAGAGGTGGAAAGGCGCCTGATCAAGGCGCTGAGCTTATCGTCGTATTCTGAGACAAGACGCATTTAATGCGTAGCTTAGGTGTCCCCCTGCTTTATCGGGGACGAGGGCGAGGCCCGTCCCGTCCATCGCCGCTCCTCCTTGCTTCGACACGCGCCTTGGCCAGAGATGCGTGTGGTGCCATGTAGGCAGGCAGGCAGCTGAGGTGGCGCGGTGGTGGAGCCTTCACGAAGATCTGCATGCCGGCACACAGGCGCTCGGTGAGTTGGCCTGGGGGCTGCATGTTGCCATGCAGGTGCATGCCCAGCTGGTTGGGCTGGCAGCTACATGTGAATGGTGGTGGAAGCTTGGTTGGCGTGGGCCTGGCGGTGGCCCTGATGGCGTCCTTGGTGAGGGCCTTGCCGGGTGGCCCGACAAGGGTGTTGCCGTGTGGCCCGGCAAGGGTCTTGCCGTGGTGCGCTTTCGTCCCGGCAAGGGCCTTGCCGGGGGTCTGGTGGCCTTCCTCGGCAAGGATCTTGCCGAGGATCATCGTCTTCTAATCCTCATCTGATCTTGAATATGTCTTCACAAAGATCAGCATGCCACCACAGAGGTGCCTTCCCGAGCCCTGGCCCCACGCGAATGATGGCGTTGGGGACCGTGGGCTCAAGGGTGGCTCACTCTGTTGGTGTGGGGCGAGCTGCCCCAACAAGGGTCTTGGCAGCAGCTGAGGCTGCCCCGGCAAGGGTCTTGCCCGGGCTGCTGAGGCTGCCCCAAAGAAGGGTCTTGCCGGGGAGCCCGCTTGCACTCTGCTCCTTTTGGTCTCGGCCTTGGCGTTGCTCTGATTATCTTGGGCTTCGGTCTTACCTTGGCTCACTTCCCCTGTTCTGCTTGGTGTGACCGTGGGCGCGGCTCCGACTGCCTGTGCAAAGGTAAAGGGGTACAAAAGTGTGCCCCTCCTTTGTACACCGACAGGAGCCCCCGGGCGTGGGCCACACATAAGCACGACACATTGTTGGGCCAGGCCCAAAACGGTGCGCGGGCAGGCGGGGCAGTTTTTACCACGGTAAAACTCTTCGCGCGCTTCGCTTCACACGACCCGCGCGCGCGGCGTGGCGTGGAGGGGTGTGCATGACGTGGGCGGCATGTGTGGGGCGGTTTCCACACGCATGTGTCATATCGCAGTAAAGAGGCGGCTCGCGCCTTCCCCGTAAAAAGAGGGAGGCATGGAGGCACGGCTCATTTACTGAACGGGGCCGGGTCACGGTCTTCAAGGCGTCCACTCCCCACGATCACGGGGTGGGGAGAGGTCGCTTCACCCGTCCCCTCAGTTCTGCATGTCTGCCACGCGTCCTTCATGCGCCTGGGGTGGCAAGCGGTGGAGGCGGGAAACTGGTCCATCGCTGGTTGGAGCAGCGGGTCGGTCCTGATTCCATGCGCCTCCGGTGGCTGGATTGGCCAGTGGGGTGGCCGAGCCCCGACCCCGCCCCTTTATAAAGAGGGGGAAGGGGGGATGGCGTCCCGCATTCTTCTGTCATTTGTCTCCTCTTGCTTCTGCTTCTTCCTTTCACTCGCCATGGAGAAAGGGAATACGGGTCCCTCGACGATGGCGGCGAGGGTCGCCGCTCGACAGCGCGTCCCTCCTCCTCCTGAGCCCGTGGTGTTGGAACTGGCCGCGAGGGGAAGGGGGAGGGGGCGAGGCCGGTGCAGAGGTCGTAGTGCTCGGGGAAGAGGAGGACAGGGCGGCGCGTCGGCTTCGCCCCCGCCAATTGTGCCTTTCTTGATGGAAGGCTATGTTGGAGACCAGCCCCGCGAGTTCTTCATTAGGCTGCGCCGGCCTCCACGTCGCCGTCTCCGTCTTCCCACCCCGTTCGCTCGGGAGATGGAGCGTGACCGGTCCCAATCCCTCATATTGCACATGAGGGGTTGTGGGAATGGGGGCACGCGGGTCGACGTCGACTTTCCGGCTCCTCGGGTCATGTACCTCCGTCGTGGGTGGAATATGTTCGCTCGCATCCACAGCTTGACGGCGGGGCTCGTCCTCTACTTCAAATTGATGGAGGACGGCCTGCTCTCCGTCAAGGTCTTCGGAGACTTTGGGACTCGCCTGAAGTGCTGCATGGAGAGCTCCTCAGATGGAGATTCCAACGATGGAAGCTCTTCCTCGAGCGAAAGTGATGAGGATGACAGCAGGCGTATGACGGGATGAGTCTCGACTAGGCGCCCGACGCTCGCTGGGCGGGTGCGGGCAAAGCAGCATCTGCACCTGGCCGCTCCTCCGGCAGGGTTTTGCCGGGGGTGGTGCCAGCTCCTTGAACTTCTCGGGGCCGTCTCCTTGGGCGGCTAGCGTCGGGAGGCTGCGGAAGAGGGAGAGGGCGGGCGGCAAGGCCGTCAACTCGGAGTACGCGGGCACCGACACCTTCTTCACGTACTGCCGGTCCTGCCGCCTCGTCTTCCAACTCCTTTCCCGGCACCGTCATCACCAGCCTACCTGTGGGCGGCCACCGAGATGTTCTCTTGGTGCTTTCTGCTGCTCGTAGCTTGCCTAGGCGCCCCTTTCGTCCTCTCGCCTCCTTGACCCACCTCCTGAGGAGAGGGACAAGAAAGGGATCATGGGCACCTTATCTCTTTTTTAATCTGTAAGCCTTCGGGCCTTGTTAAATTTAAAGCTTGTAATCCCCTTTGTTCATGTTTTTCATTCCGCATGCATCGCACTGTGTGGGATGCTTTTAATGAAAAAGGAATGTTTGCGGGTTTTCGCTCGTAAGGCAGACCCCACGACAAGGAACGAATCCTTGTATAATTTAAGATAAACGTTTTCATCCGGTAACAGGCATTGCCGTCCCCCTACTTCGCTCGACCATTCTCGCGCCCTTGGCGGAGGCAGGGATGAAGCGGGCTTAGGCTCCTTGTTCTACTTCCTTGCCACCATGGCTACAACCAAATCCGGGCCCAGGAGATAATCCTTGGGTATAGAAAAGGGGAGCACGGTGGCCTAGAAACAGAACAAGGTTTCACATATCCCAGTTCCGTTCCGAAATGCATGATAGAGGATGAAAGACTTATCTGGATCTGCAGCCCCCGACAACCTTGTCTTGCCGCGGTTGGATCCTTGTGCTTGCAGCCCCCGACAACTCTGGTTTGCTGGGGTCGAGATGCCGGTCTGTTTCTCTTCTTCCAAGTAGCTCAGCAGAAGTGATCATGTGCCCGGCGAACCAAAAAAGGACAGAAAAGAAACAGATAGACGCGCACTCGACCTCTAGGCTAGGGGTTAGTCGCTGCTAAGCACTATCAACTCTAACCAAGGAAGAGACTCGACCTAGCATGCATGCTATAACTTAGGGCGCCAGCGCTTCATTTATTTATGCTCGTGGTCTGCTACCGGCTTTGTACAAAGGGTTACATGCCTTGTCAAGAAAGCTTAGACGAAAGGTGGCTTGCCGGGAGGTTCGACAAGTCAGCGCCTTTATGGGTAAAACTTGCGAAGATGCTCGATGTTCCGTGAGTTTCTCCTTTGGGACAGCATCTTCGGTCTCCAAGCTTGACTGATCCGGCCTCGTGACTCGTATTACCCGATAAGGGCCTTCCCACTTTGGCGCCAACTTGTTGGAATTCTTGCCCGACCGAACGCTACCAAGAACAAGGTCGCCTTCCTCAAAGCTTCGGGCATGAACCTTGCGGCTATGGTAGCGGCGCAAGGCTTGCTGGTAGCACGTCTCACAGCCGCCCGAAGACGATCTTCCTCAAGGAGCGTTGCATCATCTTGGCGCAAATGCTCTTGCTCAAGCTTATCATAAGCGAGCACTCGAGGTGACCCGTATATGATTTCCGTGGGGAGAACTGCTTCTGCCCCGTATACCAGGGAAAAAGGTGTCTGGCTGGTGGCTCAATTTGGCGTCGTCCTGATCGACCAAAGAACCGCCTACAATTCATCAATCCAGCGCCTTTCGCTCTTGTGCAGCTTGTCAAAAGTCTTTGTCCTTAGGCCTCGCAACACTTCAGCATTTGCCCTCTCCGCTATGGCTGTTCGCGGGTGTGCCACGGAAGCAAAACAGACCTTGCTGCCAAGGTCTTGAATGTATTGCATGAAGGTGTGGCTTGTGAATTGCGTGCCGTCGTCGGTGATGACTCTGTTTGGAACACCAAAACGCCAGACCGTCCCTTGAAAAACTTGACAGCTGATTGAGCAGTCACCTTTCTCACTTCTTCCACCTCCGGCCACTTTGTGAACTTGTCGATCGCAACGTACAAGTACTCAAAGCCCCCGACAGCGCGGGGGAATGGCCCAGTATATCGAGCCCCCAGACCGAGAATGGCCAGGAGAGAGGGATTGTTTGAAGGGCTTGAGCTGGTTGATAAAGCTTCTTTGAATGGAACTGACACGCTTCACACTTGGTTACTAGTGCCATCGCATCCTGGAGGGCGGTGGGCCAGAAGAAACCTTGCCGGAACGCCTTCCCGGCAAGGGCCCTCGACACTATGTGGGAGCCACATATGCCTCCATGTATCTCCGCCAACAGCTCCAGTCCTTCCTCCTGGGGGATGCACTTCAATTTCACACAGTTTGGCCTTCTCATGTATAGGACGTCATCGACGAACTGGTACAGGGCGGACCGGCGGGCTACTTTTTCCGCTTCTTCCTGCTCCTCAGGAAGCTCCCCTATTTGGAGGAATTGGACGGTATGCTGCGCCCATGCTGGAGCCTAGGGCTCGACGGCAAGGACCAAAGGCATTTCTTCCGCCATGGGAGCGGGTTGTCTCACGGCTGTGGCTTGATGCCCTCACGAGCCAGCTTGTCTTAGGCAGGCTCAGCATCTGCGGTAGCACCCTTGCCGGTAGCCCCAGGGGGCTCGGTAGGAAAGTACTTGCCGTGACCTGACTTCCTCCGCATGTTCTGCCCCGCTGATTGTTCGACGGATGGTTGAGTTAACCGGAGCAAAAAGGTACCTGGTTCCACATGTAGCTTGAATGCGGCACGCTTTGACAGGTAATCAGCGATGTCGTTCTCCGCTCCGGGGACATGCTCCGCGTGGATACCGTCAAAGCATTCCTCCAGCTTCCTCACCTCATCTACGTAAGCTTCCATCAATGGGCTCTGTTAATCCTTCTTGACCTGTCTGACAATGAGCTGCGAGTCACCCCTGACGATGAGCTTCTTAATCCCGAGGTCTGCCGCGATCCTGAGACCGGCAAGCAATCCCTCATACTCAGCAGTATTGTTGGTGGACATATCCCTAGGGAAGTGCATCTGGATCACGTACTTGAGGTGCTCTCCATTGGGTGCGACGAGCAGCACACCGGCACCCGCGCCTTGCAGCAGAAAGCCCCATCAAAGTACATGATCCAACAAGGGTTCCGCTTCCTTGTCGGGAGAGTGGTCTCCTGGATTTCTTCGTCAGGCGTCGAGGTCCATTCTGCAATGAACTCCGCCAAGACTCTGCTTTGAATTGTCTAGGTACTTTCAAACTTTAAACCCAAGCTTGACAACTCCAAGGCCCATTCCACAATCTTTCCAGTCGCATCTAGGTTATGCAGTATCCGTTGCAATGGGAGGCGGGTGACGACACCTTGCCTTGCCGGCACCAGGCCCTGCCGGGGGAATTTTGGGCTTGCCATCCGTTGGTTCTGCCGCCGTCACTGCCTCCTTGTTGACCTCCCTCTGTGCCACCAGGGCGGCGCTGACCACTTGATTCGTCGCTGCCAGATACAGCAGCAACGACTCTTGTGGTTTAGGCGCAACCAGTATTGGCGTGGAGGAAAGGTATTTCTTTAGATCCTGCAATGTTGCCTCGGCTTCTGGGGTCCACTCTATTGGGCCCGCCTTCTTCAAGATTTTGAAGAAGGAATGGCGCGCTCGGCGGACTTGGAGATGAATCGGCTCATGGCGGCAACGCAACCGGTGAGCCGACACACATCCTTGATCCGCTTGGGCGCCTCAATCTGCTCAATAGCCTTGATCTTGTCTGGGTTTGCCTCGATCCCGCGCTGCGACATAAAGAACCCGAGAAGCTTGCCGGATGGAACACCGAAGACACACTTCTCAGGGTTCAGCTTGAGGTTGATCTTGCGCAGGTTGGCAAATGTCTCTTCCAGATCTTGCACAAGAGTTGGTCCGTCCTTGGTTTTGACAACTATGTCATCCATTTATGCCTCCATATTTCTATGGAGCTGAGGTTCAAAACCAATTTGGACTGCTCTCGTGAACGTTGAGCCAGCACTCTTCAACCCGAAAGGCATCCGTAAAAAGAAATACATACCACATGGGGTGATGAATGCTGTCTTTTATTCATCCTCTCTTGTCATGAAGATCTGGTGGTAGCCCGAGTAGGCGTCGAGGAATGATAACAGATCACACCCGGCTGTGGAGTCAACAATTTGGTCGATGCGTGGCAACGGGAAGGAGTCCTTAGGACAAGCCTTATTGATATCTGTGTAATCCATACACAACCTCCACTTCCCATTCGCCTTGCGCACCACTACCGGATTGGCCAACCACGTCGGGTGGAGCACTCCTCTCACCAAACCTGCCGCTTCCAACTTCATGATCTCCTCTGTGATGAACTCCTGCCTCTCCAGAGCCTGCTTTCTGACCTTCTGCTTGACGGGCCACGCGAGGGGGCAGACAGCTAGATGGTGCTCAATCACCTCCCTGGGAACACCGGGGATGTCGGATGCTTGCCACGCAAAGACGTCGACATTCGCCCACAACAAGGTGACGAGCGCGCCTTCCTATTTGCTGTCGAGGGTGGAGCCTATGGTGAAGGCTCCTCTCATGCCATTCTCCTCGACGGACACCTTCTTGGTCTGCGGCGGCTCGGCTCTAGATCTCTTGCTCTTGTCGGTAGAGCTCTCTGGCACGTCCTCGACGGTAGCACAACACTTCGAGGAGGTGCACTTGCCGAAGTGGGTGCGAGAGGTCTTGCCGGGCTTCTTCTTCCCTCCCGGGCCTTCAGCGGCAGGAGCAGGTGCCTTGATGGCAGCTGCTGCAACTGCTTCCCGATAGAGTTGGTCAGCGCAGATCAGTGCGTCCTTCTTGTCGGAAGGGACGGAGATGATGGTCAACGGCCCGGGCATCTTTAGCATGTTGTAGGCATAGTGTGATGCCCCCTATTCAATCATACACTAATCATGCACGCAAACGTGTACGATCAAGATCAGGGACTCATGGGAAGATATCACAACACAACTCTAAAAACATAAATAAGTCATACAAGCATCATAATACAAGCCAGGGGCCTCGAGGGCTCGAATACAAGTGCTCGATCATAGATGAGTCAGCGGAAGCAACAATATCTCGAAAGTACGTACATAAGTTAAACAAGTTTGCCTTAAGAAGGATACAGATCGAAGAGGCGCAGCTCGCTGCCTGGGATCCTCCTAAACTACTCCCCGGTCGCCGCCAGCCGCCGCGCACGTAGTAGTAGGCACCTTCTTGTAGTAGGAGTAGTCGCCGACGGTGGCGTCTGGCTCCTGGCTCCAAAGATCTGGTTGCCACAACCGTATTAGGGAAAGGGGAAAAGAGGGAGAAAAGCAACCGTGAGTACTCATCCAAAGTACTGCAAGCAAGGATCTATACTACATATGTATGGGTCTCGTGTAAAGGGCCATATCGGTGGATCGAATCGCAGAATGCCGTAATAAGAGGGGATAGCTAATCCTATCGAAGACTACGCTTGTGCCACCTCCATCTTGGCAAAAGATGTAGAAGAGAGTAGATGGTAAGTTCACCAAGTATCATCGCAAAAGATAATCCTACCAGGCAATCCTCCCCTCGTTGCCCTGTTAGAGAGCGATCACCGGGTTATATCTGACACTTGGAAGGGTGTGTTTTATTAAGTATCCAGTTCTAGTTGTCATAAGGTCAAGGTACAACTCCAAGTCGTCCTCTTACCAAAGATCATGGCTACTCGAATAGATAAACTTACCTGCAGGGGTGCACCACATAACCCAACACGCTTAATCCCATTTAGTTGGACACACTTTTCTGGGTCTTGCCCGGCCTCGGGAGATCAACACGTCGCAGCCCCACCTAGGCACAACAGAGAGGTCAGCACGCCGGTCTAAATCCTATGGCGCAGGGTGCAGGCCCATCGCCTATTGCACACCAAGACGCTATGCAGGGCGGCCGGAAGCAGACCTAGCCTAGCAGGCGTTCCACCAATCCGGGCGCGGCCGCTTAGTCGCTGCCGCCACGAAGTGCTTCAAATGATACCATGACGTCGAAAGTGCCCATAATTGTTCCTGCCAGTAGTTTCTTAGTGCGTATAGGCCAAGAGCTGCACTCAGATCAAATACCAAGATCTCGTTAAGTGTGTTAAGTAATCACGAATGCCAACCAGGCGAGCCCACCTCTCTCCTAGGTTGTCTCAACCTGCCTGTCGCTCCGCCACAAAGTAACGATCGGGGGCGTCGGGAACTCAGGCCCACCACTACTGGGTGGAACCACCGCCTTCAAATTTCCCATATCCTAACAAGATCAAAGGTAATGTAACAAAGGTAAAGTATATAGTATGCCCGTGATCACCTCCGAAGGTGATCACGTCCCAAAGAGTATAGCATGGCGCATTTTGACAAGAGTGTAGGGCCACCGATGGTACACTAGCATCCTATACTAAGCAAGAGGATAAAGGTGTAAAGGCAACAAATAAAAGAGTAGCAAGGACAAGCTATGCAGCGGTATAGGATTAATCGAAAGCGAGAACATGCTACACTACTCTAATGCAAGCAGTATAGAGAAGAATAGGCGATATCTTGTGATCAAGGGGAGGGCTTGCCTGGTTGCTCTGGCAAGAGAAGAGTTCGTCATCGATGTAGTCGATCACAGGGGTACCGACATCGGTCTCAGGGTCTACCAGAGAGAAGTAACAGAGGGGGAACACAATAAATAACAGAGCAATCAAAGCATCTCAAAGCATAACATGACAAACGCAGTGCTAGATGTGCCCTAACGCGGTAGTAGGTGATATCAGCAAAGGGGGGAAACATCCGGGAAAGTATCCCCGGTGTTTCGCGTTTTCGGGTAGATGAACCGGAGGGGGAAAGTTGCGTGTTCGATATTCTAGGGGTGTGTGGCGGACGAACGAGCTGTGTATTCGGGTTCGTCTCATCGTTCTGAGCAACTTTCATGTAGAAAGTATTTTCATCTAAGCTACAGTTTATTTTATATGATTCTTTTAAAGTTTTAATGATTTTCTAGAATTACTTTAATTCAAAAATAAACTGAAAATACTATTTATACATAGCAGTAGCCAGCCCCTGTGTACGACATGTGGGGTCAGGGTCAATGTCAATCCGATCGGCGATTGTTGGTCAAACTGGTCAGTGGGACCTAGTCATTATAGAGACAAGTGTAAATTAATAGTTTAATTAATTTAAACAGATTAGGTGGGGGCCACATGTCATTGACTTAGGTATTTTTAAACAGGCCTATAAAAGAAATGGGTCCACATGTCATTGCCTTAGACTAACTTAACATGTTTAATTAGCTTAGTTAATTGATTAGGTTATTTAAACACAATTAATTAATTTAATTAATTAATATTTTTATTTGTAATTCTTTTTTATATCTTTTTAAAAAAACGTTTTGGGGTGGGTCCCCCTTGTCATAAGGCCACTGGGCCTTAGCGGTGAGTGCAATGACAACCCAACGCGAAAGGGAATGGGTGACGGGCGCCTGCTAATCTGTGAACCCGGACGGCTGCGACAAAGGCGAGGCGGCGCGGTGAGGCCACGCCCGGGCATGCGCCGTGAGGGCGCTGTAGGGCGCCGGGCGAGGCGCGACGAGAAGCGCAACAAGAATAAGCCGCAACGGGCGGTGCGGGCAGGTGCGTGGCTGCGGGCGCGGCGGATAGTGCGAGGGCGCAGCCCACGACAGGCGCGGTGCTGGACATGGTCGTCGCAGGGGACCGAAGGGGGAAGGGGAAGAACGGGGTCCTCACCCCATATTGTAGATGTACGCCGGCGAGGCTTGATGAAGACGGCTCGGGGAAGGAGACGGGGACGAGCGACGGAGACGGGGAGCGATTCGGCGATGGGGTGGCGAGGCGTCAGGGGTCAGCTCCGGTGCCGATCCAGATCAGGACAAGGGGGATCCGGCGGAGGGGCTCGGTGCGGCGACATTAGAGGAGCTGCAGGGCGAAGGCGGCGGTCCTTGGGCACGGTGCACGTTGAGAGGAGGGGGTCGAACAGGGGCGCCCCCCATCTGCACGTCTGCGTGCGTGTGTCATGTGTGTGCGGGAGGTGGCGCTGGGAGGGAGAGGAAGGAGACCAGGAGGGGCGGCGCTGGTCGCCAGAGGTGGGCGACGGGGCGGGAGGTAGGAGGAGCACGGGGCTGGGCGCTGCCCTGCGCGTGTGCGAGTGTGTGGCGGTACGTGGGGAGCGAGGGAGGAGAGGAATGGGGTTGGGGGTCTAGGGTTCGGGGGAAGGAAAGGCAGGCCATATAGGCTGTGGGCGGTGGGCGGTTGGCTGGCCAGTGGGCCTCACAGCCAGCTGGGGGACCTGGTCTTATGTTTTTTTTTCTTTTTTTTGTTGCACTTTTAACAATAATCCATTTTTGTAAAATGTGTGGCTGGTCTCAATATTTAGTATTCAACATACCACACTGTCACTAAAAGTTTGGGAGCGATTAGTAGTTGTTTTGTATTTTTATTAAATGGAAATGACCTAAATGCGGAGGTCTTGGTTGCTGTTTTCATATCCAGGGGCATCTTAAACCTTTAGAAAAATGTTGATTGATGCATGACAATCATCTAAGGATTATTTACAACCTAATGAACATTTTTAATTCACTATTTTATGAAACTTTAATTTGATTTATTATTTGAATTTGTATTTAATCTAATTTTCAAAACGAGCGGGGTTTAGCAAAACTTTAATTACGATGATCTGGCATCATTAACAGGGGTTTACTGTAGCTATATTTCGGGGTGTCACAGTTCTCCTCTACTACAAGAAATCTCGTCCCGAGATTTAGGAGGTGGAGTAAGGGGAAAGATCTGGTTACGAAATTCTAATGAATCTTCTCGGTCTTGGTTGCTCTTCTCGAGGATGTCAATCCATTATGTTGATGTCTTCGTTTCTCTGCTTCGGTCATCATGATGAAGTCGGCATCCTTTCTTCGAAACTCCATCGTTCTTACGAAAGAATAAAGGGTGGGTATTCCGGGAGAACAGACATGTGTAAGGTCGACTATCTGATCGATAACATCAAGGAAGGCGGCGGAAGTAAGTCTCGAATTGAAACTTACAAAAATATCGAGAGCAAAGTAAGGAGGTATCATGGGAAGTTTCGAGCGGGCAGGTAAACGTTCGATGCCTAAAACAGGGCGTGAAAGGGGTTCAAAGCAACGGAAATAAGTATTGTGTCTGATACCAGAATTTGATGATCTCTCGAAAGGTGGCTTGTGAATTACATATGAAGCCAAGCGTGAGGAATAACTTCGGAAACAGGGGTGTACAGGGGAGTCAGGTTTTGATCCTCTGGAACTGTGGGTTATGGGCCCACCCTGTGGATTAATAGTAGGAAGGGTGGTGACGTCTTGCACGACCATGTAAGCATGGCAAGTCAGAGGATAGTCTGTCGGTTATGTCGGCAACAACATCGGTACCAAGGTCGAGGGATGAAGAGAACCATTTTCCTGCTCATTGAACGAGGCAGACCAATAGGCAAGGTTCTCGTCCATCGGTGGCTACCAGAATGTCATCAACAATAGTAACAGGGTCTTACTGACAGAGTTGTACACCGAGGTGTCTACATAAGCAGTGAACTATTACTGCTTAGATCATATAGATCACAAGAAAGATTAAACAAAACAATGGAAAGGAGAAGGTGATCATCAGATTAGACAGAACAATGAAAAAGGAAAATGTGTGAAAACACATATTCTTGGGGTATATCCTTCCCACGGACAAGTAGGGCATGATATCCATGACAGGATTTAAAGTAGAAAACCATTTAGGAAAGAGGAGAGAAATTTCATGACATTACCCATACAACGGTGTTTGGATAATTGATAAAGAAAATTTTAGCATTGGGCTTCAAATGTTCTTGTTGAAAAACGGAGTACCACTGACATGCTTTGAGATAGCATTGACATGGTCTTCAAGCAAACGTCGGACTTGGATACTCAATGGATTCATCAGGAACAACTTATAGAATAAGTCTTTCAATTTCCTCATGGAAGAATGGTTAAAATTGCTAAAAGGAAGAACTATAACAATAGGCCCTCCAGCCAGGTGTGCTAGGCATGGCATCACCCTACCGGGTCATATAAAGACCAATGTTATAACTCTTGGAAATATGTTCCAACCATCATATCTGACCGAGATTTAGATCTGACTAGTGTCAGGATATCTCAGACTCGGGATGCCTGATAAGAAGAGGTGCAACACAATTGATGAGATGACATTATAAGATTCTTGGGAAATGAACTATGGAAGCGAGTTCCGAAACAAGAGTTCATTAGTAAACCAAGGAGAGGATGAGGGGGTGGCTGATGGACTCAGCGACAATTCCTCGAGATTTCCAAAAGATGGATTTCCACATTTATATGAGCACGGAGATAACATTTGTGAGATCAAAAGGTATAATGATGTATGCTCGAGGGAAACATACGCAATTTAAACATTGGTTGATAGGTGCACCCGAAATATGGGCATAGGTAGCCTGATCAATTGTTAGAATGGTGATCCAATAACCGATAGTCTAAGAATGAACTGTCGGTCATTAACTTCAAAGCATTAGGGTTTCTTGAATTACAGAATCCAAGCAGCATCGTTCACTTGTTGATATTCCTGGTTAGTCAATACGGGGACCAAGAAAGAATGGTGATGGTGAGAAGTATCACGATACCAAGAATTCTTAAGAGGTGGAGTAATCCTCACAACATTCTTGACATAAAAGGTGGTAATACTCCAAGGTAAAGAAGAACAAATGTTGGATAGCAAGGAACTCAAGGTATACACAGAACACGAACAAGTTTGTGTTGGAGGGAAGGAAATAAAGTGGTTGATGACAACACAAATCATCGAGGGCGAGGATGGTATTTCTCATCATGAATTCAATTGATATCCTGGAAGATCTCCGAATGCTGATGATGATCATGACAAATTTTGTCAAGAGGCTCCACGAAGAAGCAATCGAACAACGACTACATCAAGCAAAGGGATGATGAAGCGAAAGGTTAATGGAACCAAGGGTACGACACAAACTCCAAACCAAGCTTGTTGTTCAAAGTGAAATGATATGATGAGGAAAATCGATGTAAGATTAGCTCACCGTCAAAATTTGTGCTCCGGGAAGGACCAGGTAGAACAGTTAAAATCAGCACAATAATGATATAGCCAATCAGGATAGGAATGACTTGAAGGATTACTAAACTCATAAGCAACGAAAATTACTTAGGGTTATCAAACCAGAATGCGGAATCAGTTCACATATCGGTGTTCTCGGTTGACGACAACCTAGAACCTAGGAAAATTGGAATCGGTGAGAAATAACAGTTGATGAAGAAGCCATAAGAAGTTATGCAGTTCCATGATATTTTCAAGATACCAGAGTGTAATACTCGATGGTAGATCAAAGTAAAGGTTGGACAGGTGCAAAGATCTACAGAAGACAAGTACTTCAACTTGTCCGAGAAATGGTATTTAAAGGAGAACATGGCTGGAACCATGATTGCAAAGGATCAATTCATAGATACCAGATGATATCATATCAAGGAAATAATTATTATTACAAGAAGCTTCTATGATAAGTTCCACATCGGGTCCATGGGCATGAACACAATTTCAAAGTCGACTCCCACTTCTTCAATGTATAACCTTTCATTCACCTCTCGCTTTTCGAAAATGACATTAGTTGTTGAAAGTTTTACCTGGTGCAATACCAGATAAGTATTACCCATGAAATCTTTCGGGTTCACATAGATTAAGGAAGGCATAGGTTCAACCCATCGGGGCATCATAGAAACATATCTTCAGAGTAAATAATACTAGCTCGAAAGTAGAGCATGGTTGACAAGGCAAATGATACAATTTACCAAAGGCATTATGTATCCGAGGAAAGAACTTCTTGAGGTTTTTGTATACAAAGAACACTGTCAGATGATAATTCAACAAAGGATCTGACATTCCATAACAGAGCTGATGTGAGCATCGGCACACAACAGAGGGAGAAAACAATGCAAGGATATTGGATTATAGAAACAACTGACTAATTCAAAACTCAAATGCACATAAATTATCATTTCCAAATCAAGGGATCAGAAGCCAACGGTGTGATTAAGAATGGATAAGTTGAATAGACTTGGGGGTACAATCGACAACAATTTGATTGGTCGATAACTAACTCATGTTCAAAATGACATCTGAGCTGGAAAGATAATTCATAAGGATCAACCGATGATTGCGGGCACTCGCACTTATGTTGAATCAATAGGATCAAAAAGACGGCATCAACAGAGACTAATGAATATAGCCAGACATATGGGAAGCATCCATAATGCAAGCAGACAAATATTTGCAGAGCAATAAGCTGCTAAGGATTTTCGAACGATCGAATAGTATTTCGAAGACTTTTGTGAAACACCTGAACAACTTGGGATGAGCGGGTACTCGATAGGTGCAAGAATTTATCCGTAGGGGTATTTAGGCGACTTAGAACTGCAAGGCCGTAGGCACCAAGTATCCTCGGGACAATAGCGAGAATTTCGGGGTATCTTGCAATAACAAGATCAATGGGGAATGATTGTATCAATGGCAAGTGCACGTGGCTATCCATAGGGGTTTATCGATGGAAGGGAATTGCAAAAGCGATGGCACAAAGTCTCGAAAGAACATCGTAGAGTATCTTCCGAATCTTCCGGTGCAGCAAGCGATCATCTGGAGTGAGGGGCTCTCCGGGAGAAAGTATTTTCGAGAGCCTAAAGTTAGTTTTGTTTTTACCAAAATCATTTAACCCGAATAGCAGAGAGATCAGAATCCCAGAGTATAGACGAGGAGTAAAAGATCCTAATACCATCCGATGGCGACGTGGGGCCGTAAGCCGCACAGCCATGTTAGTAAAAGTTTTGTAAAGTCTAGACTCGACTTCGGCCAAGGAGTGTGGAAGGGGGATTCCTACAGGTAGTCGGCTCTGATACCAACTTGTGACGCCCCCGATTCAATCGTACACTAATCATGCACGCAAACGTGTACGACCAAGATCAGGGACTCACCGGAAGATATCACAACACCACTCTAAAAACATAAATAAGTCATACAAGCATCATAATACAAGCAAGGGGCCTCGAGGGCTCGAATACAAGTGCTCGATCATAGACGAGTCAGCGTAAGCAACAATATCTGAGTACATACATAAGTTAAACAAGTTTGCCTTAAGAAGGCTAGCACAAACTGGGATACAGATCGAAAGAGGCGCAGGCCTCCTGCCTGGGATCCTCCTAAACTACTCCTGGTCGTCGTCAACGGCCTGCACATAGTAGTAGGCACCTCCGGTGTAGTAGGAGTAGTCGTCGACGGTGGCGTCTGGCTCCTGGGCTCCAGCATCTGGTTGCGACAACAAGGTAGAAGGGAAAGGGGCAAAAGAGGGAGAAAAGCCACCGTGAGTACTCATCCAAAGTACTCGCAAGCAAGGATCTATACTACATATGCATGGGTATCTATGTAAAGGGCCATATTGGTGGACTGAACTGCAGAATGCCAGAATAAGAGGGGGATAGCTAATCCTATCGAAGACTACGCTTCAGGCCACCTCCATCTTGCAGCATGTAGAAGAGAGTAGATGGTAAGTTCACCAAGTATCATCGCATAGCATAATCCTACCCGATCCTCCCTCGCTTCCTGTTAGAGAGCGATCATCGGCTTGTATCTCGCACTTGGAAGGGTGTGTTTTATTAAGTATCCGGTTCTAGTTGTCATAAGGTCAAGGTACAACTCCAAGTCGTCCTGTTACCGAAGATCACGGCTATTCGAATAGATAAACTTCCCTGCAGGGGTGCACCACATAACCCAACACGCTTGATCCCATTTGGCCGGACACACTTTTCTGGGTCTTGCCTAGCCTCGGGAGATCAACACGTCGCAGCCCCACCTAGGCACAACAGAGAGGTCAACACGCCGGTCTAAATCCTATGGCGCAGGGGTCTGGGCGCATCTGGGTTATGCAGTATCCGTTGCAATGGGAGGCGGGTGACGACAGTGATCTCGTGGGCTTGGAAGTAATGACGCAGCTTCCTCGAGGCCACAAGGAGGCCGAAGAGCAATTTCTGCACACCGGACTACCTCGATCTAGCTCCCTGCAAGAGGGAGCTGACAAAGTAAACCGAGTGCTGCATCATCTTCTTCTTCTGCACCACCTCACTTGTCTGTGAGCCTTTGCCTCGTGACATCGGACTCTGCCGGGAGCCTCGCCTTGCCGGCACCAGGCCCTGCTGGGGGAATTTTGGGCTTGCCATCCGCTGCTTCTGCCGCCGTCATTGCCTCCTCGTTGACCTCCCTCTGTGCCACCAGGGCGGCACTGACCACTTGATTCGTCGCTGCCAGATACAGCAGCAACGGCTCTGTGGTTTAGGCACAACCAGTATTGGCGTGGAGGAAAGGTATTTCTTCAGATCCTGCAATGATGCCTCGGCTTCTGGGGTCCACTCTATTGGGCCTGCCTTCTTCAAGATTTTCAAGAAGGGAAGGGCGCGCTCGGCGGACTTGGAGATGAATCGGCTCATGGAGGCAACGCAACCGGTGAGCCGACGCACATCCTTGATCCGCTTGGGTGCCTCAATCTGCTCAATAGCCTTGATCTTGTCTGGGTTTGCCTCGATCCCGCGCTGCGACATAAAGAACCCGAGAAGCTTGCCGGATGGAACACCGAAGACACACTTCTCAGGGTTCAGCTTGAGGTTGATCTTGCGCAGGTTGGCAAATGTCTCTTCCAGATCTTGCACAAGAGTTGGTCCGTCCTTGGTTTTGACAACTATGTCATCCATTTATGCCTCCATATTTCTATGGAGCTGAGGTTCAAAACCAATTTAGACTGCTCTCGTGAACGTTGAGCCAGCACTCTTCAACCCGAAAGGCATCCGTAAAAAGAAATACATACCACATGGGGTGATGAATGCTGTCTTTTATTCATCCTCTCTTGTCATGAAGATCTGGTGGTAGCCCGAGTAGGCGTCGAGGAATGATAACAGATCACACCCGGCTGTGGAGTCAACAATCTGGTCGATGCGTGGCAACGGGAAGGAGTCCTTAGGACAAGCTTATTGATATCTGTGTAATCCATACACAACCTCCACTTCCCATTCGCCTTGCGCACCACTACCGGATTAGCCAACCACGTCGGGTGGAGCACTCCTCTCACCAAACATGCCGCTTCCAACTTCCTGATCTCCTCTGTGATGAACTCCTGCCTCTCCAGAGCCTGATTTCTGACCTTCTGCTTGACGGGCCGCGCGTGGGGGCAGATAGCTAGGTGGTGCTCAATCACCTCCCTGGGAACACCGGGGATGTCGGATGCTTGCCACGCAAAAACGTCGACATTCGCCCGCAGGAAGGTGACGAGCGCGCCTTCCTATTTGATGTCGAGGGTGGAGCCTATGGTGAAGGCCCCTCTCGTGCCATTCTCCCCGACGGGCACCTTCTTGGTGTGCGGCGGCTCGGCTCTGGATCTCTTGCACTTGTCGGTAGAGCTCTCTGGCACTTCCTCGACGGTAGCACAACACTCCGAGGAGGTGCGCTTGCCGGAGTGGGTGCGAGAGGTCTTGCCGGGCTTCTTCTTCCCTCCCGGGCCTTCAGCGGCAGGAGCAGGTGCCTTGATGGCAGCTGCTGCAACTGCTTCCCGGTAGAGTTGGTCGGCCTGGTCATCAGCGTCCTTCTTGTCGGAGGGGACGGAGATGATGGTCAACGGCCCGGGCATCTTTAGCATGTTGTAGGCGTAGTGTGATGCCGCCATGAACTTGGCTAGTGTCGGGCGCCCAAGGATCCCGTTGTAGGGTAAGGGGATCTCGGCCACGTCGAATATGATCCTCTCCGTCCTGTAGTTCAACTCTCCTCCAAACGTCACGGGGAGTGTGACCTTCCCCTTCGGCTGGCTCCTCCCCGGATTGACCCCTTGAAACGTGCCCATTTCCTCGAGGTCTCCATTAGAGATTTGCAATCTTTTGATCACGACAGGCGAGATCAGGTTCAGTCCGGCCCCGCCATCAACCAACATCGTGTTCACCCTGAGGTTGCGTATCGTTGGTGATACCAACAATGGCAAACACCCGACCGCAGTAGTGCGGTCAGGGTGGTCCTCGGCGTCAAAGATGAGGGGCGTGCTGGACCACTTCAGCGACTTCTGAGCGTCGAAAAACGGCTCCACTGTTGTAATATCACGCGCCCACTGCTTGAGCTGATGGTGAGAGGTATGCAGCGAGGCGCCGCCATCGACGCACATGGCCTCCGTAGCCTTCTGGAAGCCTTGCTCACCAGACTCGTCGTCCTCGTCGTGGTCATCGTCTTCTTGTTTCTTGTCACGACCCCGGGCGGGCCTCTCTTGCTGGTTGTCCTTGCCGGGGCGGCTTCCATGGCCGCCACGCTTCTTGCCGGATCCCTCAGCACTGTCCTGGTCCTTCTCCTTGTCCCGCCTCTCGTACTCAGCTTTTTGCTTCTCAGCAAGCAGCTCCACTTGTCGGCAGTTCTAGATGTCGTGGCGCTTGGTGCGGTGGATCTTGCAGTATTGCTTGTCGGAGCTTCATGGCTTGTCGGTAGCCTCCAAGGCCCGGCAGGCAGCGCACCCGACAATGTCCTTGCCGGGGGCGTCTGCCTTGACTTTCTTGCCGGCATCGGTGTCGTCAGATCCCTCAACGGCAAGCACGGCCTTGCCTTTGCGTTTACTATTGCGACACCGGCCCTTCTTCGTCGGGGTAGCGGTGTCTTCATCGGTAGAGTCAGTTTCCGCGCCGGCGCCTTCACTAGGGTACTTCCTTCCCTCTTCAGCCCGGGCGCACCTATCGACCAGAACGTAGAGCTCGGCCACATCCTTAACTTTGGTCATCTCCAGCTCTTCGCGCATCTTGCGGTTGTGCACGTTCTAGTGGAACGTGCTGATCACAGCGGCGGGATGAATGTCGGGGATGTTGTACTGCACCCGGCTGAATCTCTGGATGTACTTGCGTAGGGTTTCCCCTTCGTTCTGGGGAATGATCTGCAGATCACTGGCCTGGCCATGAGCTTGGTGGCCTCCTGTGAAGGCGCCAACGAACTCATGGCACAGATCCGACCAAGTAGAAATGGAATCCACCGGCAGGTGCATCAACCAAGACATCACATTGGGCTTCAGCGCCAGCGGAAAATAGTTGGGAAGCACCTTCTCGTCGCAAGCTCCAGCAGTCTGCATCGTGATGGTGTAGATGCTGAGGAACTCAGACGGATAGGTCTTGCCAGTGTACTTCTCGCCGACGTCGGGCTTGAACATGTGGTGGGACGGCCACTGGAACTGCCGTAGCTTACGGGTAAAGGCCGGACGGCCCACCTCGTAAGGTAGGCTGCCAGGGCCCCCCGATGCCGGGTGGTCCATAGCGGGTCCCGCCCGCTTGTCCGACTGGCGGTGCGTTTCGCGCCGACGCTCGACGGTGGTTCGAGTGTTTTCGTGAGCTCGTTCCCGAAGGACCTGGCGCTGGTCGCGGAGGGTCCGCGGGTCGGACGATGCTACGGAGATGTTATCACAAACGTCGTCATGACAAGCCGTCGCCCGCGACGGCTGGCGAGGAGGAGGAGAGTGCACTGTGGCTGTAGCTCCCCCAGTCCTCCCAGCGCTAGCATGTGGTGGCTCGGTGAAGCGCCGAACCGAGGGCCCCGCCGGCCGCGGATCGTCTTTGTTGGTGACGGCGACGAGGCTTCGGATGGTGGACCTCCACTCGTCGAGCTTCTCTGCAGCAGGAGGGAAGTCGAGGAGCAGCTGTGCGCGCGCCAAAGCTTCCGCTGGCGTGGGCGGCGGCGACAGCTGCGTGGATCGCGGCACTCTTCGACTTCTAACTACGTTAGAGGGAGCTCCATTACGACCCAACGGCTACGTGCCATTTTTGCTAGCGCTTCGGCGAGCGCGTTGAACCCCTTCATCTTGCGGATGACGCACAGGGCTCTTCCCACGGCGGTGCCCAGGGTCACCAACATGGCGACGCTGCTCGGCGCGCACACCATGGGAAGAGCGCGCGGTGGTCGCCGGTGTGCGCATCTTGGAGGTCGCTGCGCCGCCCGGAGGTGGCACGACGACACCCCTGGAGGGCCCCGTGCCGCCTGCGGAGGGGCCCAACTCCGTCTTTGGATCTGGCGACGTGCGGCCGGTCGTCTGGCGCGCGAACAACACCGCTCTCCAGGTTCCGACTAACTGGGCGATGCTGGTGCTCGCGGACCGCAGCCCGGGTCCTGTCCGTGAGCGGTCCACTGCTCGTCCGCACCGGCACGGGCCGTTCGACTCCCAACGAGCCGATCATCATGGCCGTCTTCTTCTTAGGAGCCTTGGCGACGAAGAACTGCTAGGCTAACTACTAGTCCAGATTCTCACAATTGTGCCCCCTACCTGGCGCGCCAAAGATGTCGGGGGAAACGACACCTATGGGATCACAAGATCCTACTACGGTTGCCGGGGCGCGGGGTTGCAAGAAGAGCAGGATCAGTAGCCAGCACAAGGAGCGTTTACCCAGGTTCGGGCCACGAGGATGCGTAAAACCCTAGTCCTGCTTTGGTGGGTGTATTTCAGAGAGTTCTTGAGCTCTCGAACTAGCTGTGGTGAGTGCATGGTTCGAAAGAGCCGAATCCTTCTCCAGTATGCCATGGGCCTCCTTTTATAGTCGAAAGGGGCTGCCACAGTGGCACACAGGAGGTGGAAAGGCGCACAGTGCCCTGAGCTTATCGCTCGTATTACAGGACAAGACGCATTTAATGTGTAGCTTAGGTGTCCCCCTGCTTTATCGGGGACGGGGGCGAGGCCCGTCCCGTCCGTCGCCGCTCCTCCTTGCTTCGACACGCGCCTTGGCTAGCGATGCGTGCGGCACCATGTAGGCAGGCAGGCAGCTGAGGTGGCGCGGTGGTGGAGCCTTCACGAAGATCTGCATGCCGCCATGCAAGAGCTCGGTGAGTTGGCCTGGGGGCTGCATATTCCCACGCAGGTGCCCGCCCAGCTGGTTGGGCTGGTAGCTGCATGTGAACGGCGGTGGAAGCTTGGTTGGTGTGGGCCTAGCGGGGCCCTGCTGGCGTCCTTGGTGAGGGCCTTGCCGGGTAGCCCGGCAAGGGTCTTGCCGTGTGGCCCGGCAAGGGTCTTGCCGTGGCGCGTTGTCGTCCCCGGCAAGGGCCTTGCCGGGGTTCTGGTGGCCTTCCTCGGCAAGGATCTTACCGAGAATCATCATCTTCTAATCCTCATCTGATCTTGAATATGTCTTCACAAAGATCTGCATGCCACCACAGAGGTGCCTTCCCGAGCCCTGGCCCCACGTGGATGATGGCGTTGGGGACCGTGAGCTCAAGGGTGGCTCGCTCTGTTGGTGTGGGGCGAGCTGCCCCGGCGAGGGTCTTGCCGGGGCTGCTGAGGCTGCCCTGGCAAGGGTCTTTCCGGGGCTGCTGAGGCTGCCCCAGCAAGGGTCTTGCCGGGGGAGCCTGCTTCGTCCCTCTGCTCCTTGTGGTCTCGGCCTTGGCGTTGCTCTCATTATCTTGGGCTTCGGTCTTACCTTGGCTCACCTCCTGCTCGCTTGGTGTGACCGTGGGCGCGGCTCCGACTGCCCGTGCACAGGTAAAGGCGTACAAAAGCGTGCCCCTCTTTTTGTACACCGACAACATTTGGTTCTCCTGGCGGCGTATGTGCTGGTTTAACTCCTGGATGAAGGTTGCAATGGAATTGTTCCTCCTGGTGCTGATCATCTCCCATTGCTCATCTCGGCGCCCACATATCTGGTAGATGGTGTCCTTAAGATCCTTGTTGTAGGCGTCGCCGATGCGTACCATGGCGATGTGGGCTGCCATGCTCTTTCCTAGACTCCAGGTTGGTGCATCAAAAGGAAATCTCTATGGGCTCGGTAACTGGCATGAATGTCCTTCCTCGAACACGAACTCGAATCATCCAACACTCCTCTTCTGGTAAAGTGACGGTGTAGGTCCCGGTGAAGCTTGGTATTCCGATGTTCAGGTACCTCGTGACTTCCTTCAAGTGTCGTCCAAATGGCGTGTCTTCATCCGGTTGAGCAAACTTGTTCCTCGTGTCCGCCATCTATAGAGTGGAAAATGGAGGAGAGTCAGAAATGAGTAGAGAAGAGTTACCTATGGTTTATCTTAGTGGTCGCGCCATACAGTTAGCGTGGGCTCTAATACCATCTTGTAGCGATCCAACCCCAAACGGTCAAATCTCTGTGCATAAGTGTCATCCCTGGACCGGTAATGCTGACACACACAGTACTTGAAGGATTTATAACAGAGTGCAATCACACACTTATTACACCGAATGTCTCAAAAGAGAACTTATTACAATAATATGGCTTAAGGCCATCTAAATAAGATAACTGCGGAAGCACCGAAGGTAAATGAGTAGATCAACTCCAACGGCATAGCTGAATGCAGGACAACGACCTAGCGCACCTTACTCTTCGTCTGAAAAGTCTGCAACACAATACGTTGCAGCCCGAAACGGGTCAGCACATGGAATATGCTGGCAAAATAACACTGTAGAGCAATGAAGAAGATAACGGCTATATCTACATGCATATATGGCTGGTGGAGGCTCTACGGTTATAGTTTTTGCGTAACGCTAATTTTTCCCTACTGCAAAGGAATATATTTTATTTAAGTACAAAGTTGGTTGATAAACATTGAGAATGGAAACCCCATCTCAATCCCAAAATTAATAATCAATAACCCAACAAATTAATTAAGAGTGATGAGATCAACAAAATAATTCAAGCACCAGATACTCAAGATGTCCATAACCGGGGACACGGCTAACCATGATTAGTTTGTACACTCTGCAGAGGTTTGCGCACTTTTCCCCACAAGACTCGATCTCCTCCGTTGGATTTCTCGCACTACAAGGTGTTTGAGAAACGGATGACCGAGACACGGTCTTTCAGAAGCATTAACTTTTTCGACGGGTAAACCGTACCACCTACATCCCCTACATTTGCTAGTTTACCATTGAAAGAGGTCACACAACATACTCAACTATGCGAGAGCCCATAATGGCTTGTGGCTGCACACGGAAGTTTCTAGCATGAATAATCTTATGATCCCTTTGAGCCTGGGTGGCAAACCATAGGATGATCACACGGATTCCTCGGGATCTCCTTGGACAACACTGGATTCCCCAGGTGCCCACAAACAATCCACCCAGATGTGTATTAAAGTAGCCACCTTAAATAAACCCTTAGTTCATAATAATCTCTCACATCTATCATGAATCACTCAAACCAAACCACGTCTACGAGCATAGCATAGCAGTGTAAGCATAACGTAGAAGTAACTCCCAAGGTTTGAAATAAAGGACAATAGGTTCTACCTCATCATCTACTTCCCAAACCCACAAGTTAAGCATATCCTACTCATGCAATGTTTGAGGGTTGAAACTAATGCATAAAAACTGGGTAATAAAGGGGTATGATCAAAGTGTTACTTGCCTTGCTGACGATCTGAAAACCCTAGTGACTCGTAGTAGCACGCTCCGCACTCCGGAAATTCTATCGCAAACAAACAATAGCATACATAAGCAATCAAGCATAGATGCAAGGGTAAAACTCAAATAAAAAGATCCAAACTAAAAGTTCAACTGAAGAGCTTCGATTTGCAAAAAGAATCAATCGAATCGGAGCTGCGGAACTGAAACTTTAATCAAAATAAGTTCGAATTCAAATCTGCTTGAAACCAAATTTTAAAATTTTTAAAACCATGTTCAAGTTGATTAACTGGAAAGAGGGTTTCGAATCGAAGATTTTGGCGTTAGTTTCACTGGACTTGGATAAACGAGCAAAACGTTGCGAGGGTTTGAAGATCACGGGCTAATATGTGATAAAATTAATCATGGATAGGTCCCTGGCCGAAAAATAAAATAAAAAGAAAAACGCTATCGAACGAACGTTCGCTAGCAGAGACAAACGAACGAAAACGTTCACGAACAGAGACGTTTGAGTGAATGTTCGCTAACTAAAGAAACCGAAAAAAACAGAACCGATCTGAAAAAATAGGGCGACGGTTTTGTCGGTTTTACCGATTCAACAAGAAAACTAGTGGCGGCGAGATCCGGTGAACCCGACGGCGGCGGCGGGCAGCGACGAGGCGTGGCGGCATCCCGGGGCGGCGGCGTCGGTGCGGAGAGCGACGCAGACGGGCGACAGCTGACGGCGGTAAGAGGGCAAAGCGGCGCGACGGCTCGGTAGGCGCCGGAGTCGGCGGCTGGCGATGTGGGGAGGAGAGGGCGTTGGGGCGGAGGTATATAAAGGCCGAGGGGGGTCGGCGGCTTGGAGGAGGGGCCGGCCCGGGGTGGAGTCCTGCTCGGACTCCTCCTCGGCGTCCGTGCCAGAGACGGCGGCGGCACGACGAGGGCGGCGGCAGGAGTGGGCTTCGGCCCGGTTCGGGTGGGCCTTTGGCCCAGTCGGGCGAGAAACCTTTTTTTTAATAAATTGCACCGAAGAAAAATCCTAATAAAATATAAAAAAAATCTAAAAATGCCAAAAACAATTTTCACCGTCTAAATAAAATATTTAGAACAAAGTGAACACTTTTCTAGCCTAAAAATGCATATTTTCTAATTCAAATAAAATAGCAAATAATATCCAACTAAAATATTTATTTGATTTAAAAAAATCCTCCAATATTCCTCTCTTTTTGAAGAAGTCATATTATCTTCTCTCTTTTATTTTTAATATTGGAAATATTTGGAAAGAAAAATATTGAAATCAAATTGATCCTCTTTTCAAATTCGAGAAAAATTCAAATATGAAAATTTAATAAAATCTCCAACTCTGTCCTTGGGTCCTTGAGTTGCTTAAGATTTCTAGGATCCCAACCAAAATGCAAATAAAATATGATATGCATATGATAACCTATTTATAACACCCAAATTGAAAATTGGGATGTTACAAACCTACTCCCCTTAAGATGAATCTCGCCCTCGAGATTCGGGTTGGCTAGAAAATAGGTGTGGGTGGTATTTCCGTAGGACTTCCTCTCGTTCGCAGGTGGCTTCATCCTTGGTATGGTGGATCCACTAAACTTCGCAAAACTTGATAACCTTGCTGCGTGTAATTCGGCTGGCAAACTCGAGAATCTTGACGGGTTTCTCCTCGTAGGTCAGATCACTATCCAACTGAATTGCTTCCAGGGGCACTGTATCTCTCAAAGGAATATCGGCCATCTCAGCATGGCACTTCTTCAACTAGGAAACGTGAAACACATCATGAACTCCTGACAGTCCTTCGGGTAACTCCAACTTGTGGGCCACTTCTCCCATACGCTCCAAAACTCGGTATGGTCCTACAAATCTCGGGGCTAACTTTCCCTTAACTCCATATCGTTTAACTCCTCGCAGAGGTGACACATGAAGATATCCTTTATCTCCGATTTCACAGACTACCTCCTTGCGTTTGGTGTCTGCATAACTCTTCTTCATGGACTGAGCTACTTTTAGTCTGTCTCTAATCAACTTGACCTTCTCTTTAGACTCCTTAATTAGATCCGGTCCAAACAACTGACGGCCTCCAACTTCATCCCACATTAACGGTTTCCTGCACCTTCTTCCATACAAAACTTCGAAAAGTGCCATCTTCAAACTAGCTTGATAACTGTTGTTGTACGAGAACTCTGCGTAGGGAAAATTATCATCCCAACTAGATCCATAATCTAGCGCACAGGCTCTTAGCATGTCCTCCAGAATCTGATTAACTCTCTCTGTCTGTCCATTTGTCTATGGATGAAAGGCTGTACTGAACTCTAGCCTAGTACCCGAAGTATGGTGCAGCTGATTCCAAAACTTCAAGGTAAATTGCGTCCCTCTATCTGATACGATGGTCCTCGGAACTCCATGCAGACATACGATCCTGGTCATATATATCTTGCCCAACTTCGCACTTGTATACGTGGTTTTCACTGTGATAAAATGAGCCACTTTAGCCTAGCGATCAACTACTACCCAGATAGAATCATATCCTCATCGGGTCCTGGGTAATCCGGTGATGAAATCCATACAAAGCTTGTCCCACTTCCATTCGGGTATCAGCATAGGCTGTAATAATGTAACGCCCCGGATCCGATGCGCCAGGTGCCTGCCAGTTATTCACCGTCATTGCCATGCCATTTGCTTGCGTGTTGCATTTTATCATGTCATCATGTGCATCTCATTTTGCATACGTGTTCGTCTCATGCATCCGAGCATTTTCCCCGTTGTCCGTTTTGCAATCCGACACTCCTATGTCCTCCGGCGTCCCCCTTTTATCTCTTGTTGTGAGCGGGTGTTAAACTTTCTCGGAATGGACCAAGGCTTGCCAAGCGGCCTTGGTACACCACCGGTTGACCGCCTGTCAAGTTTTGTGCCATTTGGAGTCTGTTTGATACTCCAACGGTTAACCGGGTATCCGCAAAGGCCTCTTTTTTGTGCATCCCAACACCCCTCCAAAGTGGCCCAATAACCCATCCTAACCCCCTCCATGCTCTCGGTCGTTCGATCACGATCGTGTGGGCGAAAACCGCACTCCATTTGGAGTCTCCTAGCTCCCTCTACCTATAAATATGTGATCCCCTCCGAATTCTTCGCAGCCCAAACCCTAGCCCCGCTCCTCTCGCGCCGCCGGACACGTCCGATCCCGCCGGACAAATCCCGCCGCCGCCCCGCGCCAATCCGGCGCTGCCACGTCGCCTCGACCACGCCCATTGCCGCAGTCTGCGAACCCATCGCGGGCCCGCTGAGCCCGTTCGCCGCCAGCCTTGCCTCCGCCGCCGTCGCCATGCCGCTTCGCCGCCCGCGCTCCGCTCGCCATCGGCGCCCGCCTCGCCGCCCGTCCTTCCTCGCCGAGTCCGCGCCGCCTACTTTGTCGCCCGGCCCGTGTCGGCCGCCGCCATGCCGGATCCGGCACCGGCCGGTCGGATTTGGTCATCGCCGCTGCCGTCAGCTCCCGTCATCGTCGCCGCCTGACGGGATCGGGAGGAGCCCCGATCCGCTTCGCCCCTCTGCCGTTGACCGCGCCCCGCGTGGGCCTCGGCCTTCCCGGCCCATCTTCCTCCGGCCTTCCCCGACCTCCTCCGGCGCCGCCCCACCCTCCGGCCGCCCTTGCCGGCCACCTCGTCGCCGGATCCGGCGGGTGGACGAGATCCTCCCGCCCGGCCATTCAAACGCGGCCCCTCCGTCCCGGATCCCTCCATCCCGCATGGCTCCGTCCCGTTTTCTGCGAGGTTGAAATTCCACCAAGTCCCCAGATTTTCCACATCATGCATGCATCTTGTGTACCTTGTATCTTTCTGTGTACTGCTCCTTTTTGCGTACAGGTTATACCAAAATGTTTATCAGGTTGTGCTCTACATTTTGTTCCATTGTGCCATGTTCATTTGAGTTCATCTTGATGCCCTAATCATCGTCGCAAGAGTGCTATATGATGTTTACTGCTGTTACTTATCAGATTATGTTGATTTGTCATTTTTGTTGCATTTGATGTGTGCATCTTATGATCATGAGCTCTACATGTGTTTTGAAATATGCCATGCCTTGTTTACAGTGGTGCTTTCCATGTATTTTTGTGATCTATGTGGTGACTAGCACAAGCATGCAAACTAGGCTTCGTGATGTTCCTGTTTTCAGGGACTTAGGATTTTGCCGAGTTCTTTTCCTGCTGTTATTTTGATGCCATGTAAACTTGATGCTACAGTGAGATCCATGCTTATTTTGAGATACTTCAGTAACCATGTTTTGAACATATAGTTATGCTATATCCATACATGCCCCTGTTTGCAATTATGGAGTGCTCTAGCATGTCTTAATCTTGCTCTATTTTTGCTATAAAATGTTCCTGGCAGATTGTTTACATGTTAATCAATTTTGCCATGGTTGTTGTTAGTGATCCAAGCATTGCTATGAACTTGCTATTGCCATGGTTAGCTTCATGCACATGTCATCTTGCTGTAGGTATGCTTATCTTGTCATGCAATGCCTTTTTGATGAGTGAATCGAGCTCGCAAAGGATGAATCTGTTTATGAAACTTGTTATGTTTACATGGGTGCCATCATATCTTCTATGCCTTTTTGGCTCATGATCAATAAGGGACTTTTGTTCTAGGAAATTACTAGATTCATGACATGCCTTTGGTTGCCTTGATCAGTTCCTGTAGCATCTTGTTTGATAGCTCTAAACATTGCAACCTGATGTTATCTCTGCCATGCCCAGTGATTTCCACTAAGTCTGTGAACTGTTATTATTTGCAATCTTGCCATGTCCTTTTGAGCATGTTCTAGTAGTTTCTGGAGATAGCTCAGTGTTCATGTTTTGTTATGCTTTACCTTTACATCATGTCCATGCCTTCTGTTTTCATGTTGAGATCCTGTAGCACGTTGTTTTGATGCTTGCAATATGCCTAGTTGCTGTTTTGGACAGCTTGTCCTTTAAACTTGTTTCATGTGTATGTGTTGAACCGTTGCTCCGTTTTGAGTGTGATCTTCATGAAAATTGCTTAGGTTTGCATGTAGTTTCATGTTACCTTGTTGCATCCATGTTTTGGTGTGTTTTCTTGATGTTTGAATGCATTTTGCATCAATGCCATGTTTAACTTGTTTTGCTCATATCTTCTAGGCCATAGCTCCAAATTAAATGAACTTTATATGTAACTTGACTAGAATTTTGTGTAGCTCATCGTGGTGCATCTTAACTTGCTGTTTAACAACTTGAACATAAGTTTTATTCAGATCTGGACCAATTTCGAAATTTGCATATGAGGACTTACCGGAATTGTCCTATGTTGTTTCCGGCCTCATTTAAACTTGCTTTGATGTGTTGCTCTTGTATGCATCCTCTCTTGCCATGAGTAGCTTCTTGTAGCCTTGTCATGCATCATACTTGGTTGAGCATCATGCCTTGTCATGTGTGGTGTGATTACCATGTTGTGTACTTCTTCTCGATAGTTCCCGTTTCGTTGCGATCGTGAGGATTCGTTCGTCTACGCTTGGTTCATCTACGTGGCTTCATCTTCTTCATGGACTCGTTCTTCTTCCTAGCGGGATTTCAGGCAAGATAACCGTCACCTTGGATCTCGCTACTATCATTGCTATGCTAGTTGCTTCGTTCTATCGCTATGCTGCGTTACCTAACACTTGCTTATCAAGCCTCCCAAATTGCCATGAACCTTTAACCTTTATCACCCTTCCTAGCAAACCGTTGTTTGGCTATGTTACCGCTTTTGCTCAGCCCTCTTATAGGCATTGCTAGTTGCAGGTGAAGATGAAGATTGCTCCATGTTGGATTATGTTTATGTTGGGATATCACAATATCTCTTATATTATTAATGCATCTATATACTTGGTAAAGGGTGGAAGGCTCGGCCTTATGCATGGTGCTTTGTTCCACTCTTGCCGCCCTAGTTTCCATCATATCGGTATTATGTTCCCGGATTTTGCGTCCCTAACGTGGTTGGGTGATTTATGGGACCCCCTTGACAGTTCGCTTTGAATAAAACTCTTCCAGCAAGGCCCAACATTGGTTTTACCATTTGCCTCACCTATGCCCTTTTTTCCCTTGGGTTTCCGGAGCCCAAGGGTCATCTTTATTTTAGCCCCCCCGGGCCAGTGCTCCTCCGAGTGTTGGTCCGAACCGAGCAGCCTGCGGGGCCACCACGGGGAAACTCGAGGCCTGGTTTTACTCGTAGCTTGACTTATCCGGTGTGCCCTGAGAACGAGGTACGTGCGACTCCTATCGGGATTTGCCGGCACTTCGCGCGGCTTTGATGGTCTTGTTTTACCATTGTCGAAATGTCTTGTAACCGGATTCCGAGGCCGATCGGGTCGTTAGGAGAAGGAATATCCTTCGTTGACCGCGAGAGCTTATCATGGGCTAAGTTTGGACACCCCTGCAGGGTGTGAACTTTCGAAAGCCGTGCCCGTGGTTATGTGGCAGATGGGAATTTGTTAATATCCGGTTGTAGAGAACTTGACACCAGATTCGATTTAAAATGCATCAACCGTGTGTGTAGCCATGACGGTCTCTTCTCGACGGAGTCCGGGAAGTGAACACTGTCTTTGGGTTATGTTTGACATAAGTAGGAGTTCAGGATCACTTCTTGATCATCACTAGTTGACGACCGTTTGCTAAGATCCTCTTATCGCTCTTGTTTCGTAAGTTAGCCACCATACATGCTTAGTCGCTGCTGCAACCTCGCCACTTTACCTCTTCCTTACCCACTAAGCTTTGCTAGTCTTGATACCCATGGTAATGGGATTGCCGAGTCCTCGCGGCTCACAGATTACTACACCAACAGTTGCAGGTTCAGGTTATGCGATGATCATGACGCGAGAGCGATGTTTACTTGTGTTGGAGTTCTTCTTCTTCTTCCTCGATCTGGGGTTAGGTTCCTGGTCGGCAGCCTGGGCTAGCAGGATGGATATTGTTCGAGTTTCTGTTTATGCTTCATCTGTAGTCGGATGTTGATCTTATGTATGATGTATTGTTGTATTCATGTGACATTGTATGTCTTGGATGTATCCCCATCTATTATGTAATGTTGATGTAATGATATCCACCTTGAAAAAGCGTCTTCAAGATGCGCTTCTATCCTTGGTGGGACCTTCGAGTTCCTTTAGGATAGGGTCGCATCTTGGGCGTGACAAATAATCCAGCTGGCTTCTGATGTGCTGCTTTCACTCTCTGACATACATCACATATGGCTATATACTCGGCAATATCCTTCTTCATACCTGTCCACCAGAAACGCTCCTTCTAATCCAAATACATATTGGTGTTTTCGGGTATGGTGAGTCATGAGCCTCTTGAAGTATGGTGAGTCATGAGCCTCTTGAAGTATTAACTTCCTGATCTCGACATTATTGGGTACATATACACAGTCCTCAAACCATAAGGTTTCGTACTCATCCTCTCGAAAACCTTTGGCTTTTCCTTTGCTCATCTTCTCCTTTATCTCAGCAATCTCCTTATCATCCTTCTGAGCTTCTCGAATCTTTCCCAATAATGTAGACTGAACTTCCATTGTTGCAACAAAACCTCTTGGAACTATCTCCAAACGAAGTTCCTTGAGTTTGTCAACTAACTCCTGCGGTAATCCTCCGCTTACGAGGGTATTGACATAAGTCTTCTAGCTCAAAGCGTCTGCTACGACATTGGCCTTTCCTGGATGATAATGCAACTTCATATCATAATCCTTTATAAGCTCCAACCATCTCCTTTGCCTGAGATTCGGCTCCTTCTGAGTAAAAATGTACTTCAAACTCTTGTGATCCGTGTACGCATCACAACGGTTTCCAATAAGAAGATGTCTCCAGGTCTTGAGCGCATGTACTACGATTGCTAACGTCAAATCATGCGTGGCATAATTCAACTCATGCGGTCAAAGCTGACGTGAGGCATATGAAACAACTCTTCCGTCTTGTATAAGTACTCCTCCAAGTCCTTGGCGAGAAGCGTTGCAATACACTTGGAAATCCTTGTGTATGTCCGGAAGAATCAGCACTGGGGCTGTAACCAAACGTTTCTTCAACTCCTGAAAACTAGCCTCACGTTCCTCGGTCCACTTAAACATGGTGTCCTTCTTCAATAACTCCGTCATGGGCTTCGCAATCTTGGAAAAAATTTCAATGAATCTCCTGTAATATCCCACGAGTCCAAGAAAACTGCGGATCTCTCCTACTGAGGTGGGTGACAACCAATCAGTGACTGACTGAACCTTGGTAGGGTCTACTGCTATACCCTCTCTTGATATAACATGTCCAAGGAATCCAACTTCCTTCAACCAAAACTCACATTTGCTGAACTTGGCATATAGCTGATGTTCCCTGAGCTTCTCGAGAACTAAACGCAAATGCTCCTTGTGCTCCTCTTCATTCTTCGAGTATACCAAAATATTATCAATGAACACCACAACAAACTTATCCAAGAACTCCATGAACACCTTATTCATCATACTCATGAAATAGGCGGGGGCATTAGTCAATCCAAATGACATGACCGTGTACTCATATAGCCCGTACCTTGTGGTGAAAGCTGTCTTAGGTATATCCTGTTCTCGGATCTTCAGCTGGTGGTATCCTGATCGCATATCGATCTTGGAAAATACTTTAGCTCCTTGCAGCTGGTCGAACAAATTGTTGATCATCGGTAGTGGGTACTTGTTTTTGATCGTTACTTCATTCAATGCACGATAATCAACAACCATTCTCAAAGATCCATGCTTCTTCTCAACCAAGAGCACTGGGGCTCCCCACGGTGACGAACTTCGTCGAATGTAACCTTTCTCCAATAACTCCTTAATCTGCTTCTTAATTTCCTCCAAGTCATTTGCGGTCATCCGGTATGGCCTCTTTGATATCGGTCCGGTGCCTGACAACAGCTCTATCAAAAACTCAATGTCTCGATCTGGTGGCATGTCTGGTAGTTCCTCTGGAAATACATCCGGGTAATCCTTCACTACACGCACTTCCTCTTGAACAACTCCCGAGAGGGAATTCACTTGGGTTCTCGTCGGCGCATGCCTGGATACATACTTAATCCTTTTTCCCTCAGGGGTGGTGAGAAGTATCAACTTACTAGCACAGTCAATGTTTCCTTCATACTTCGATAGCCAATCCATGCCTAGTATTATATCCAATCATAGTGACTCCAAAATTATTAGGTCTAAGGGGAACACATGGCTACCAATGGTTAAAGGTAACCAATCACACCATCGGCTGGCCATATACTCAGCTCCTGGCGAGCTTACTAACATGGGTGTCCTAAGGGCTAGGGTTGGCAATTTAAACTTGTCCACAAATCCCCTTGATATGTATGAATGCGATGCACCAGTATCGAAAAGAATAAGAGCAGTAAACGACTTAACCAAAAACTTACCAATCACTGGGTCAGGCTGATCTTCAACCTCCTCCACATTGATGTGGTTTACCTCACCTCTGGTGAAGGGATTAGGCTTCTTCCCAGAACTTCCATTTCCATTGCGATTCT
This sequence comes from Aegilops bicornis, assembly GCA_021605145.1. Classification (NCBI taxonomy): domain Eukaryota; kingdom Viridiplantae; phylum Streptophyta; class Magnoliopsida; order Poales; family Poaceae; genus Aegilops; species Aegilops bicornis. Next base: position 291,444,329 of record CM038672.1, on the reverse strand, counting down.
TCAACTCAGAACAATCGTTGGCGTAGTGCCCAGTCTTCCCGCACTTGTAATAGGTGACATGACCCAGATCCTTCTTAGCGGGTGTTGCTGGGTTGTAACGGTTCTGGTTGCTGCTTGCTCCATTCCCATTTCTATTCTTGGGGCCACTATGGTTATGTGAACTTCCTCTATTGTGAGTGTGGCCTCCATGGTTATGGTGGGTGTGTCCTCCCGAGTTGGGGGTAAAGCGAGGCTTCTGCTGAGCTTCAGAATTATACTTCCCTTGTCCATACTTCCTTTTGTGGCTCTCTATCTACTGTTGCTTCCCTTCAATCATAAGAGCCCTGTCGGGGATATACCCCGCGGCGTAAACCGGCCGGAAGTATAACCCGGCCGGACTTGGCGGTTTACCTGAAGAACCCGCTGACACTTGGCGGTTCACTGGCGACCCGGCGGTTTACGGTTCATTGGTAATCCGGCAGGCGGGTCGGAGGAGCAACAAGATCCGGTGGCCGATCGGCGGTTCATGAAGGCCGGTTCAACTACGGTGGGCGATTTAAGAGGAAAGACATAAGGAATATTTGTCTTACAAGGAGTTAAGACTGGACTTGTATCCGGTTTGTATTAGAGATAGACTAATCCTAATCCTAATAGGACTCCATATGTAACCCGCCCTTCAACATATATAAGGAGGGGCAGGGCTCTAAAGGGAGAGGGCTACAAGCAAACAACAATATCTAGGGCTAGACACAACTAGAGGAGAGCCGGTTTCTGGCGACTCCCTCATGATCATAATGAGACCTAGCCTCAAACAGCACATAGGGCTATTGGGATGATGTTTCCGGGGCCCGGTCTGTCTAAATCCCTGTCTTGTGTTGTGTCTCTCGATTCCGCTCAACCCCTCTCAAGCTACCACATAGATGCGTTGGCCTCGCGACTAAGTCCTGACACTAAGGACATCTGGCGTGTTAAAACCACGACAGTTGGCGCCCACCGTGGGGCCCGCGCACGATGGTTTGTGTTCTTGGAGGAATTTCTTCAGGGATCAAGAAGCTTGCGATGTGCCAGATAAAAAAAAACCTATGCAGATGTTCACATCATCGGCGAACAGTCAAAACATTGTGTTCAAGATTTAAGATTTAGAGGAAATTTGGGTTGCGTCAGTGCCATAACTCGCCGAGATCGAGAGGAGAATTTTTCCGCCAAAGCCAAACTACTACAATGGTCAACCTAAGCTGTTTTAGCGGTTTCCTCTGCAGGATCAGCTACCGGGTCAAATTACTATACATCGAGCATCTGTCCAATATGTCGTATTTGTGTTTCCTGCTATCCGTATACGTTTCAAGTCCCGAGGGCATCAACTGCTGCTGTTTTTTTTTCCGTTCGGTGCCACCCAAGAAAAGGAACGATCTGTCATTGCTATTTTTCCGCACGAGGACCGTAACGGATCGAAGCCATCAAGTAGTGCATCCATTACTACTAAGTCACGTGAAGGTCACCCAAAGTTACTATATGTGAATCGGAAAGTAATCAAGAAAAAAGGGGGACCACGAGCCCACTACCCGAGAGGTCACGGATCGAGGGCGGTTAAAGCAACCAAAACTCGGACTCGGCATCGCCGCAGCGTGCCGAGGTTTCGCCAAGCCGCCGGATTCACGGACGCCAGCCACCGCGGGGGGTCGTCTCGTCTCAAGTTGCTGCACCTCTGTTGGAGGCTCGCGGCCGGTGTGCGTTTCATTGGGCTCACGAACAGCCGCGGCCTCGCCCGACCTCAAGCCGCCGCCTCGAATCTCACCGGCGCCACACGCTGTTTCCACCGCGCCTCGAACCAAGCGGCATCGCCGCTTTTCGAGCCGCTGCGGGGCCTCCTTGTGAACCGTCGAGGTCGCCGCTCGTCTCCCAGAGCCGCGCTACCTTGCCGCGGTCCGATTTAAAGCCGCCGCACCCTTTTGTTTCTCCGTCTTTGGACCGCCTTCACCGATAAAGCCGTCGTCAAGTCGCCGCCGCCACCATTGACGCTTCGACGGTCCACCTCCACAGTCACGGCCTCGCTCCGCCTCTGCCGTGGCCGAGTCACTACTACGGCCTCTGCCTGCATGCCGCAGCCGTGCTTCGAACCGGCCGCGGACCTGCTTCGTGGTCACGGACCTCCTTGTCTCACAACCGTGCTTCAAACCGCCACCGGGCCTCAAAGTTTCAAGTCATTGCCGGTTTGAGTCGCCGACATCTGCATCCTTCCGCCATGGCCGTGCTTCATGCGGTCGGCTCCCGCCCTGCGCCGACTCATCTTTCTGCCATGGTGTCCCATCGCCGCATGTTTTCACGGTCTTTGTTGTTCCGCTTTGCACCGGGCCGTATCACCTCGCTACCTTCGCAAGCTGCCGGTGCCCGTAAACTACTGCGATGAGGAGGCAAGCGCCGCCCAACTCCGTGGCCGTAGCCAAGTCGCCGCGGGCCTCGGCCATAGCCGCGCCTGGCTACATCCGCTTTCGCGCGCATGGCTCGTACCGCCCCCGCATGACCGGCTTCTGCCGCAACCACCAAATCACCCAACATGCCGCCGGTCGAACGAGCCGCGCCGGTTCTGCTTCTAAACCGTCCGCCTTTGCCTCGCGGGGAGATTCGCCACCGCGTGAGTCGCCAAGACCACCGCGGCCCGCCTCGGCTGGCACCCGTTGACTCCGCCGGCGTCGCTGAGTTGATTCCATCGCCGCATTCATCGCGGTCCGCCCTTCTTGCCGCCAGAAGCGCCGGATGGGGTTCGTTTACTGCTGTAATGAACGGCTGCTGCGCCACACCAAGCAACTACAACCCGGAGGAAGTCACGGGTGTCGATTGGGAAGAGCAGCCACGGCCGTGACCCGGATTCGCGTTCACGAGTTGCAACAGGCACTTCCCTGAACCGCCCGCGCCTGCTGGCTTCGCGGTACCTCTACTGCTATTCTATCGAGTTATGACAACAGAGACCACCATCAACCCGCTTTGCCTCGAGCTGCCGAGCCGCTGCCTCACTTCTGCAGCACACGAGCTTGTCTCGGTCAACTTTACCGCCGCGGTCGATTCGCATTGCTATCTGCAATGGAGTTTTCTTCTTTGGATCTCTGGTTTGGTACTGCACATTGAAACAGCTGATGCAATCACCAATGTGTGTCAAGAAGCTCCATAGGATAGCCAGAGAGCCCTGGGACTGCTACGCCACAAACTGATATTGACGGAGACTCTGAAGGACCAAACACCACTGCTAAGATAAGATGATCGTGATCCGCCACCGCCGCCAGTCCATATAAAAAAAACAGTCAAGAGTCCAGCGGTACAACTTGGGCGCTGGACAAGACATCAAGTACAATATATGGGGATCTCTGAGAAAGGGACATGTATATGAGCCCACGGATGCATTAGTAGTACACAACTACTACTGGTGCAAAGGCCACACGCGTCACATCTCTTGAGGCTACCACTGCGTTCATGGACATAGGAAATACTACGGCGAATCTTGGCATCCGATTGACGGGACACATGGATCATCCGTCGTCTATGATAAATCAGGTGCTATTTGCCCAGTCTATTTTTAAAAAAAAATCTTTTGAGAACTATTCGCTACGTATTTTCCGTATGCAGGATAATGACTCATTATAAAAGTGGTGCCATCTTTGTGCCTATGAAATATGCACCGCATCCGCGCCCATTTGCGATTGAACGGGTGTGCGCAAGCCGCCGTCCGTGCAGTTGCTCTACATCGACTTGCCGGGATCGCGTTTGATCGCTGTTCAATGGATGTGCACAAAGCCGCCGCCTCTGCGGACCTGGTCTACATTGACTCGTCCGTCCGTGCCGGTTTACAACACCAGTGCCAATTTTTCCCGTCCGCACCGGCTTGCAATGCCGTGATATGTGGCCGGTTCTTCTGTCAAGCCACCTCTAATCTGTGGACATCTCTACCGTCCATTTATTGCGGCTGGTCTACATCAACATACCAGGCCGCACTGTCTCGCATGAGCAAGTCACGGCTTGGGTAGCCTGGTTTTCTTTCAAAATGGAGGCAAATTATCATATACTATCAACCGCCGTCTACACCGGATGGCTCAATGGGCGGCGCACAAGTCGCCGCCACTACGCTTGGTTAACTTCAAATCGCCAGTTGGAAGGAACCATTGGCCGAGTTGCTGACACGGCTCATACGGGATGATTTATAACCCGCCGCAGTCATCACAACCTTCTGTGGATTCACATCGTGTTATCAACACCAATTATATACCTTATGCCGGTTTACATCACGGTCAAATATGGAGAGTCTCAAGCCAACTCCTCGAGTCACCTTTGAGACTCGGGGGCTACGATGACATGGCTCGTGAATATTGCGATTTCAGCAAATTTAAAACCCCAGGACGATGGAGGGAAGGATAACCCGGTCCCAGAGGCTACTGTTATATTGATGAAAGTTAAAAGGCTGTCAGAAAATTTCCGGTTTAGAAAGTATATGACAGTTACAAAATCCCGGCTCAATGAAGAAGATCCGGGTCATCAGAAAGGATTCCGGTTTAAAATCCGGTTCAAGGGAAAGATGTTTCCCACAAAGCTTTGAAGCTCTCAATATCCGGTTCAAAATCCCAGTTCAAGAAGAATTTATCTCTTGCAAAAAAGTTAAAAATCGCCAAAGAGGACCTGCTGCCATGATGCGCGGTTCAAACATGGGTATCCTGCCTTACTGGCCTGACATATTATTGATCACATGGGGGCTTCTGCTTCATAAAGCGGGGTCTCTGTTCTTTTACATCATGTGAGGTTACACGGAGTTGCTCTAAAGCGGCCTCCGGTTTACCCCTTGAGTTCGCTTTGCTAAAAGCATCATGTTATATCACTTGGGGGCTTGGTCGTGTCCGAACCAATGCAACACCTTTTGATAGGCGAAAGCCACCAGATCACTTGGGGACATGGTCAAGTCTGAACCGATCCACGCCTCTTGATAGGCATAAGGCCATAGCATCACTTGGGGGCTCTGGTCGAACCCGAACCATCGCTACACCTCTTGAACGGAGTAATGCCAAAGCATCATTTGTGGACATGGCTGACTTGAACCATAGCTACGCCTTTTTGGGAGCTTGGTCGGGTCCGACCATGGTAATGCCTCTTGATCGGCTCAAAGCCTCATTTGCAATGGTTTTATCTTTGCCTTTGCTTGAATTCTGTTTTCTTTTTGATAAACATTTCTTTTGTTGCGTTTACAAACCGACATTATTAAACCGGTTCGATGTCAATTAAAAATTGACTAACATGCTCAAATCTTAATCCGGAGACTATCAACCCGGTCTGGCTTTGACTCAAAGTCACCAGTATTATATATGGTTAATCCGTGTTTATCACAACCCGGCATGGTTTTATCATAAACCGCACAATATGGAAGGAGTTATCGATTACTCAAGATTGGGGTTATCACCCTTACTACAAAAATTGTTGGTAAACCAATGATGTGATTCAATGTCACGGTATGATATATTTCATTGATTATTATTTAGTGCATCCTTGGTTATAAACCTGGGTTATATGTTGGGCATGATGAACCGTCCGGTGGTTAACCGCCAGGACACTTTCAACTTGTATGCAGAGACAAGTTGAATATAGAATGATGATAAAGTATCCGTGTTTATTAAACCGGCCTGGCTTTAAGACGATAAGTCGCCAGATATGATGAGAAATTATCCGTATTTGTTAACCCGGCCTGGTTTTGGACTATAAGTCGCCAAGACATATTTGGATTGCGCCATTGGAATCATGCGCTCATAAATCATTGGATTATATTATTCAAATCTTCAAATAGCCAACATGGCTGGATTTTATTATGGTTATCGATAACCAATATTATGATTAAGGTTTTCAAAGTCGCTTTAGCGCAATGGCTATTATATTATCAATGGATATGATTTATTTTATAATTGAAGGAATAGTCCCAAATCGCTGCAAGCTTACGACCCGATACTTGGGGGCTAATGCAAAGTCATTTTTTTAGTCTTATGGAAGACCCGACTCATCGCATCATAATGAGCCGGCCCTTGGGGCTACCAATTGCTCTGTCGACAATTAAAGTATATATAAAGTCCCAGCTCAATATTATCTTACTGAGCCGGCCATTGGGGGCTACACGTTACTGATACATTCTACATGATCATATTTTCAAAGTCCCTGCTCATTATTTGCATAATTACCCAGAACTAGGGGGCTACACTGGTTGAAGTTTTTATGAGCATCGTGAAATTACAAGTCCTAGGTTGCCGTAAGCATGACAATCCCAAGACTTGGGGGCTACATATATGGAGTATTCAGTTTTTACTAGTGACCTGAGATGAACAAAATGGATTTCTTCAATGTGGCGGTAATTATATGGAAACAAGTCCTAAACCATCACTTTGTTACGCTCAAGACTTGGGGGCTACGTAATATGGATATAAGGGAGAAAAAATTCTATTCTCGGTTACGAGCAAACCAGATTGACCCGTGTTCCGCAATAATTATGAGCCAGCGTTGGTAAAAATTATGACTCGGTGCCATCCATATTTACAAACCGCAAATTTGGCAATGATAAACCAAAGCAAGTTCTACATTTTCAAACCGGCTGGTATCGGTGGAATATCTAAAGACCAATATTTTTGTCAAATCGAGCATTGAAGGCCGACTCAAGTGTATTATTCTTCACAAATTTTCTCTCAGGAGAAATCAACGTCGACAAATTGAGTATGAAGTCGGGCTTGTTGACCGAATTATCTAGAAGGAGGAAATGACAAGGATTTAAGGATGATCGAGATGCGGTTTACAAGAATTCTTAACCCGAGCATAATCTATCAAGTTTGTTCTTGTGTTTATTTCACAGGATCAGTTTAACATGGATAAATCCAAATTAAACTGGGGGCTAATGTCGGGGATATACCCCGCGGCGTAAACCGGCCGGAAGTATAACCCGGTCGGACTTGGCGGTTTACCTGAAGAACCCGCTGACACTTGGCGGTTCACTGGCGACCCGGCGGTTTACGGTTCATTGGTAATCCGGCAGGCGGGTCGAGGAGCAACAAGACCGGTGGCCCGATGGCGGTTCATCAAGGCCGGTTCAACTACGGTGGGCGATTTAAGAGGAAAGACATAAGGAATATTTGTCTTAGAAGGAGTTAAGACTGGACTTGTATCCGGTTTGTATTAGAGATAGACTAATCCTAATCCTAATAGGACTCCATATGTAACCCGCCCCTTCAACATATATAAGGAGGGGCAGGGCTCCCCAAAGGGAGAGGGCTACAAGCAAACAACAATATCTAGGGCTAGACACAACTAGAGGAGAGCCGGTTTACGGCGACTCCCTCATGATCATAATGAGACCTAGCCTCAAACAAAGACGTAGGGCTATTACCGGATGATGTTTCCCGGGGCCCGAAGCTGTCTAAATCCCTGTCTTGTGTTGTGTCTCTCGATTCCGCTCAACCCCTCTCAAGCTACCACATAGATGCGTTGGCCTTGCGACTAAGTCCTGACACTAAGGACATCTGGCGTGTTAAAACCACGACAAGCCCTGTCTACCAACTCCTGGTAATTAGTAAATGGTGCTACCATCAACTGCATACTGAAGGAAATATGCCCTAGAGGCAATAATAAAGTTAGTATTTATTTCCTTATTTCATGATAAATGTTTATTATTCATGCTAGAATTGTATTAGCCGGAAACATAATACATGTGTGAATACATAGACAAACATAGTGTCACTAGTATGCCTCTACTTGACTAGCTCGTTAATAAAAAATGGTTAAGTTTCCTAACCATTGAATGAGTTGTCATTTGATTAACGTGATCACATCATTAGGAGAATTATGTGGTTGACTTGACCCATTCTGTTAGCTTAGCACTTGATCATTTAGTATGTTGCTATTGCTTTCTTCATGACTTATACATGTTCCTATGACTATGAGATTATGCAACTCCGTTTACGGAGGAACACTTTGTGTGCTACCAAATGTCACAACGTAATCGGGTGATTATAAAGGTGCTCTACAGGTGTCTCTGAAGGTACTTGTTGGGTTGGCGTATTTCGAGATTAGGATTTGTCACTCCATTGTCGGAGAGGTATCTCTGGGCCCACTTTCGGTAATGCACATCACTTAAGCCCCGCAAGCATTGTAACAAATGAGTTAGTTGCGGGATGATGTATTACGGAACGAGTAAAGAGACTTGCCGATAGTGAGATTAAACTAGGTATTGAGATACCGACGATCGAATCTCGGGCAAGTAACATACCGATGACAAAGGGAACAACGTATGTTGTTATGCGATCTGACCGATAAAGATCTTCGTAGAATATGTGGGAGCCAATATGAGCATCCAGGTTCCGCTATTGGTTATTAACCAGAGACGTGCCTTGGTCATGTCTACATAGTACTCGAACCCGTAGGGTCCGCACGCTTAAAGTTTGATGACGGTTATATTATGAGTTTATGTGTTTTGATGTACTGAAGGTAGTTCGGAGTCCCGGATGAGATCATGGACATGACGAGGAGTATCGAAATGGTCGAGACATAAAGATCGATATATTGGACGACTATATTCGGAGTTTGGAAAGGTTCCGAGTGATTCGGGTATTTATCGGAGTACCGGAGAGTTACGGGAATTTCGAGGCGAAGTATTGGGCCTTATTGGGCCATACGGGAATAGAGGAGAGAGGCCAAAGGAAGGAGGCGCGCACCCCTCTGGTCCGAATTGGACAAGGGTGCAGCCCTTTTCCTTCTCCCTCTCCCCCTCTTTCCTTCTCTCCTACTCCAACAAGGAAAGGAGGAATCCTACTCCCGGTGGGAGTAGGACTCCCCCCTTGGCGCACCCTCCTCCTTGGCCGGCCGCCTCCCCCCTTGCTCCTTTATATACGGGGGCAGGGGGCACCCCATGGATAGAACAATTGATCGTTTGATCTTTTAGCTGTGTGCGGTGCCCCCCTCCACCATAGTCCACCTCGATAATACTGTAGCGGTGCTTAGGCGAAGCCTGCGTCGGTAGAACATCATCATCGTCACCACGCCGTTGTGCTGACGAAACTCTCCCTCAACACTCGGCTGGACCGGAGTTCGATGGACGTCATCGGGCTGAACGTGTGCTGAACTCGGAGGTGTCGTGCGTTCGGTACTTGATCGGTCGGATCGTGAAGACGTATGACTACATCAACTGCGTTGTGCTAACGCTTCCGCTTACGGTCTATGAGGGTACGTAGACAACACTCTCCCCTCTCGTTGCTATGCATCACCATGATCTTGCGTGTGCGTAGGAAATTTTTGAAATTACTACGTTGATGTTCACCATTGAAACTACTCCATCTCACGTGATGATCGGATATGGTTTACTTGATTTGGATCACGTGATCACTTAAAGGATTAGAAGGATGTCTATCTAAGTGGGAGTTCTTAAGTAATTTGATTAACTGAACTTAAATTTATCATGAACTTAGTCCTGGTAGTATTTTGCAAATTATGTTGTAGATCAATAGCTCGCGTTGTTGCTTTCATATGTTTATTTTTGATATGTTCCTAGAGAAAACTGTGTTGAAAGATGTTAATAGCAATAATGCGGATTGGATCCGTGATCCGAGGATTGTCCTCATTGCTGCATTGAAGAATTATGTCCTTGATGCACCGCTAGGTGACGGACCTATTGCAGGAAGCGGTATGCGTACGTTATGAACGTTTGGCTAGCTTAATATGATGACTACTTGATAGTTTAGTGCACCATGCTTAACGGCTTAGAATCGGGACTTCAAAGGCGTTTTGAACGTCATGGACCATATGACATGTTCCAGAGTTGAAGTTAATATTTCAAGCAAATACCCGAGTTGAGAGATATGAAGTCTCCAACAAGTTCTACAGCTAAAAGATGGGGAGAATAGCTCAAGCGGTGAGCATGTGCTCGATTGTCCGGTACTACAATCTCTTGAATCAAGTGGGAGTTAATCTTCCGGATAAGATAGTGATTGATGAGAATTCTCTAGTCACCATCACCAAGTTAGTAGAACTTCGTGATGAACTATAATATGCAAGGGATAATGTAAACAATTCCCAAGCTCTTCATGATGCTGAAATCGTGAAGGTAGAAATCAAGAAAAACATCAGGTGTTGATGGTTGACGAGACCACTAGTTTCAAGAAAAGGGCAAAGGGAAGAAGGGGAACTTCAAGAAGAACGGCAAGCAAGTTGTTGCTCAAGTGAAGAAGCCCAATTCTGGTCCTAATTCTGAGACTAAGTGCTTCTACTGCAAAGGGACTGATCACTGGAAGCGGAACTACCCCAAGTATTTGGCGGATAAGAAGGATGGCAAAGTGAACAAAGGTATATTGGATATACATGTTATTGATGTGTACTTTACTAGTGTTTATAGCAACCCCTCGGCATTTGATACTGGTTCAATTGCTAAGAGTAGTAACTCGAAACGGGAGTTGCAGAATAAACAGAAACTAGTAAAAGGCGAGGTGACGATGTGTGTTGGAAGTGGTTCCAAGATTGATATGATCATCATCGTAGACTCCCTATACTTTCTGGATTAGTATTGAACCTAAATAAGTGTTATTTGGTGTTTGCGTTGAGCATGAATATGATTTGATCATGTTTATTACAATACGGTTATTCATTTAAGTTAGAGAACAATTGTTGTTACATTTACATGAATAAAAAGCTTCTATGGTCATACACACCAACGAAAATGGTTTGTTGGATCTCGATCGTAGTGATACACATATTCATAATATTGAAGCCAAAAGATGCAAAGTTAATAGTGATAGTGCAACTTATTTGTGGCACTGCCGTTTAGGTCATATTGGTGTAAAGCGCATGAACAAACCCCATGCTGATGGGATTTTGGAATCACTTGATTATGAATCACTTGATGCTTGCGAACCATGCCTTATGGGCAAGATGACTAAAACTCCGTTCTCCGGAACAATGGAGCAAGCAACTGGCTTATTGGAAATAATACATACTGATGTATGCGATCCGATGAGTGTTGAGGCTCGCGGCGTGTATCCTTATTTTCTGACCTTCACAGATGATTTGAGCATATGTGGGTATATCTACTTAATGAAACATAAGTCTGAAACATTTGAAAAGTTCAAAGAATTTCAGAGTGAAGTTGAAAATTATCGTAACAAGTAAATCAAGTTTCTACGATCTGATCGTGGAGGAGAATATTTGAGTTACGAGTTTGGTCTTCATTTGAAACAATGCGGAATAGTTTCACAACTCACGTCACCTGGAACACCACAACATAATGGAGTGTCCGAACGTCATAACCGTACTTTATTGGATATAGTGCAATCTATGATGTCTCTTACCGATTTACCACTATCGTTCTGGGGTTATGCATTAGAGACAGTTGCATTCACATTAAATAGGGCACTGTCTAATTCGTTGAGACGACACCGTATGAACTATGGTTTGGCAAGAAACCTAAGTTGTCGTTTCTTAAAGTTTGGGGTTGCGATGCTTATGTGAAAAAGTTTCATCTTGATAAGCTCAAACCCAAATCGGAAAAGTGCGTCTTCATAGGATACCCAAAAGTTACTATTGGGTACACCTTCTATCACAGATCCGAAGGCAAGATATTCGTTGCTAAGAATGGATCCTTTCTAGAGAAGGAGTTTCTCTCGAAAGAAGTGAGTGGGAGGAAAGTAGAACTTGATGAGGTAACCATACCTGCTCCCTTATTGGAAAGTAGTTCATCACAGAAACCGGTTCCTGTGACGTCTATACCAATTAGTGAGGAAGTTAATGATGATGATCATGGAACTTCAGATCAAGTTGTTACTGAACCTCGGAGGTCAACCAGAGTAAGATCCACACCAGAGTGGTACGGTAATCCTGTTATGGAGGTTATGTTACTAGACCATGACGAACCTACGAACTATGAAGAAGCGATGATGAGCCCAGATTCCACAAAATGGCTTGAGGCCATGAAATCTGAGATGGGATCCATGTATGAGAACAAAGTATGGACTTTGATTGACTTGCCCGATGATTGGTGAGCCATTGAGATTAAATGGATCTTCAAGAGGAAGACGGACGCTGATAATAGTGTTACTATCTACAAAGCTAGAATTGTCGCAAAAAGGTTTTCGACAAGTTCAAGGTGTTGACTACGATGAGAGGTTCTCACTCGTATCTATGCTTAAGTCTGTCCGAATCATGTTAGCAATTGCCGCATTTTATGAAATCTGGCAAATGGATAAACAAAACTGCATTCCTTAATGGATTTATTAAAGAAGAGTTGTATATGATGCAACAAGAAGGTTTTGTCAATCCTAAAAGTGTTAACAAAATATGCAAGCTCCAGCGATCCATCTATGGACTGGTGCAAGCATCTCGGAGTTGGAATATACGCTTTGATAAATTGATCAAAGCATATAGTTTTATCTGAGACTTGCGGTGAAGCCTGTATTTAAAAGAAAGTGAGTGGGAGCACTACAGCATTTCTGATAAGTATATGTGAATGACATATTGTTGATCAGAAATAATGTAGAATTTTCTGTAAAGCATAAAGGAGTATTTGAAAGGAGTTTTTTTTTGAATAAAGACCTCGGTGAAGCTGCTTACACATTGAGAATCAAGATCTATAGAGATAGATCAAGACGCTTGATAAGATTTTTCAAAGAGTGCATACCTTGATAAGATTTTGAAGTAGTTCAAAATGGAACAGTCAAAGAAGGAGTTCTTGCCTGTGTTGCAAGGTGTGAAGTTGAGTAAGACTCAAAACCCGACCATGGAAGAAAATAGAAAGATAATGAAAAGTCATTCCCTATGCCTCAGTCTTAGGTTCTATAAAGTATGCTATGTTGTGTACCAGACCTATTGTATACCTTGTTCTGAGTTTGGCAAGGGAATACAATTTTGATCTAGGAGTAGATCACTGGACAGCGGTCAAGAATATCCTTAGTGAGGACTAAGGAAATATTTCTCGATTATGGAAGTGATAAAAGAGCCCGTCGTAAAGAGTTACATCAGTGCAAGCTTTTACACCGATCCAGATGACTCTAAGTCTCAATCTGGATACATATTGAAAGTGAGAGCAATTAGCTAGAGTAGCTCCATGCAGAGCATTGTAGACATAGAATATATTTGCAAAATACATATGGATTTGAATATGGCAGACCCGTTGACTAAACTTCTCTCACAATCAAAACATGATCACACCTTAGTACTCTTTGGGTGTTAATCACATAGCGATGTGAACTAGATTATTGACTCTAGTAAACCCTTTGGGTGTTGGTTACATGACGATGTGAACTATGGGTGTTAATCACATGGTGATGTGAACTATTGATGTTAAATCACATGGCGATGTGATCGAGATTATTGACTCTAATGCAAGTGGGAGACTGAAGGAAATATGCCCTAGAGGCAATAATAAAGTTATTATTTATTTCCTTATTTCATGATAAATGTTTATTATTCATGCTATAATTGTATTAACTGAAACATAATACATGTGTGAATACATAGACAAACATAGTGTCACTAGTATGCCTCTACTTGACTAGCTCGTTAATCAAAGATGGTTAAGTTTCCTAATCATAGACATGAGTTGTCATTTGATTAATGGGATCACATCATTAGGAGAATTATGTGATTGACTTGACCCATTCCGTTAGCTTAGCACTTGATCGTTTAGTATGTTGCTATTGCTTTCTTCATGACTTATACATGTTCCTATGACTATGAGATTATGCAATTCCTGTTTACCTGAGGAACACTTTGTGTGCTACCAAACGTCACAACGTAACTGGGTGATTATAAAGGTGCTCTACAGGTGTCTCTGAAGGTACTTGTTGGGTTGGCGTATTTTGAGATTAGGATTTGTCATTCCGATTGTCAGAGAGGTATCTCTGGGCCCACTCGGTAATGCACATCACTTAAGCCTTGCAAGCATTGTAACTAATGAGTTAGTTGCGGGATGATGTATTAGGGAACGAGTAAAGAGACTTGCCGGTAACGAGATTGAACTAGGTATTGAGATACCAACGATCGAATCTCGGGCAAGTAACATACCGATGACAAAGGGAACAATGTATGTTGTTATGCGGTCTGACCGATAAAGATCTTCGTAGAATATATATGTGGGAGCCAATATGAGCATCCAGGTTCCGCTATTGGTTATTGACCGGAGACGTGCCTCGGTCATGTCTACATAGTTCTCGACCCCGTAGGGTCCGCACGCTTAAAGTTCGATGACGGTTATATTATGAGTTTATGTGTTTTGATGTACCTAAGGTAGTTCGGAGTCCCGGATGAGATCGGGGACATGACGAGGAGTCTCAAAATGGTTGAGACGTAAAGATCGATATATTGGACGACTATATTCGGACTTCGGAAAGGTTCCGAGTGATTCGGGTATTTATCGGAGTACCGGAGAGTTATGGGAATTTGCCGGGGAGAAGTATTGGGCCTTATTGGGCCATACGGGAATAGAGGACAGAGACCAAAAGGAAGGAGGCGTGCACCCCCCCCCCCTCTGGTCCGAATTGGACAAGGGGTGCAGCCCCCTTTTCCTTCTCCCTCTCCCCCTCTTTCCTTCTCTCCTACTCCAACAAGGAAAGGAGGAATCCTACTCCCGGTGGGAGTAGGACTCCCCCCTTGGCGCACCCTCCTCCTTGGTCGGCCGCCTCCCCCCTTGCTCCTTTATATATGGGGGCAGGGGGCACCCCATGGACAGAACAAATGATCATTTGATCTTTTAGCCGTGTGCGGTGCCCCCCTCCACCATAGTCAACCTCGATAATACTATAGCGGTGCTTAGGCGAAGCCCTGCATCGGTAGAACATCATCATCGTCACCACGCCGTTGTGCTGACGAAACTCTCCCTCAACTCTCGGCTGGATCGGAGTTCGAGGGACGTCATCGGGCTGAACGTGTGCTGCACTTGGAGGTGCCGTGCGTTCGGTACTTGATTGGTCGGATCGTGAAGACGTATGACTACATCAACCGCGTTGTGCTAACGCTTCCGCTTACGGTCTACGAGGGTACGTAGACAACACTCTCCCCTCTCGTTGCTATGTATCACCATGATCTTGCGTGTGCGTAGGAAATTTTTGAAATTACTACGTTCCCCAACACATACTCAGCTCATCATTCAGCCCTTCCATAAACTTCTGCTTCGCGGCATCTGTGGCCACATCATCCGGTGCATAACAAGCTAACTTGCTGAACTCATCCACGTACTACCCCACAGTACGATTTCCTTGGCGTAAGTTGCGAAACTCACGCTTCTTCATGCTTATAGCTCCAATTGAGACATGAGCAGTCCGGAACACTTGCTGAAACTGATCCCATGTGACATTGTCTATGGGAAAAGTGGTTGTATAATTCTCCCACCATGAGGCTGCGGGTCCATCTAGTTGGTGTGCGGCGAAACGCACTTTCTCAGCATCTGTGCAACCTGCGGTGGTCAGCTCCCTTCCAATCCTGCAGAGCCAATCATCTGCAACTATCGGCTCGGTGCTACTGGAAAACACCAGCGGATTCAACCTCAGAAAACGGGCTAAGTTTTCAACTGGAGGTGGTGGCGGCGGGTTATTGTTGTTGTTGTTGCCTTGGTTCTGAACCAGTAGCTGCATCAAGTCATTTTGTTATTGGATCAACTGAGTGAGCTCTGGTGGGAAGACAAATCCGGGGTCACGTCTCGGAGGCATCTAATGGGTTTAGAGGGGAGAGATTAGAATAGAATGAGGTCTAAATAGAAAGAAATACCCATATGCACATGAGACAAACACATTCATATCACACCACTCAATTCAAACAAGGGCATACAAACGATCTAACTACGTTACAAAATACTCGGACTAATACTATATACATGGGGGAATACTACTGATAATATGGTGGTCAACTAGAAATTTTGATCGCGGGAAGACTCCATGATATCTGCTCCAGCTTTATCTTCGTAATCATCATCACTACTGTCGGGGTCGGAGTCGGTGTCTTCGACGATGATGTAGTCTTCGGGACGATTGTCATCTCCTGGCGCGGGGTCTCCCATGAATACTCCTAGCTTCTTCTTCAGGTCTTCATTCTTCTCCAGTAACACTACAATTTCCTCCTCATATCCATCGCGTGTAGACTTGAGTTCCTCTTCAAGCTCCATGTTCATGGTCATCACCTTCTTCAGATCTATCATGTTGGCGCACATTTGGTTCTCCTGGCGGCGTATGTGCTGGTTTAACTCCTGGATGAAGGCTGTGATGGACTTGTCCCTCCTGGTGCTGATCATCTCCCATTGCTCATCTCGGCGCCCACATATCTGGTAGATGGTGTCCTTAAGATCCTTGTTGTAGGCGTCGCCGATGCGTCCCATGGCGATGTGGGCTGCCATGCTCTTTCCTAGACTCCAGGTTGGTGCATCAAAGGAAAACTCTATGGGCTCGGTAACTGGCGTGAATGTCCTTCCTGGAACATGAACCCGAATCATCCAACGCTCCTCTTTTGGTAAAGTGACGGTGTAGGTCCCGGTGAAGCTTGGTATTCGGATGATCAGGTACCTAGTGACTTCCTTCAAGTGTTGTCCAAATGGTGTGTCTTCATCCGGTTGAGCAAACTTGTTCCTCGGGTCCGCCATCTATAGATTGGAATATGGAGGAGAGTCAGAAATGAGTAGAGAAGATTGACCTATGGCTTATCTTAGTGGTCGCGTCCTATAGTCAGCGTGGGCTCTGATACCATCTTGTAGCGATCCAACCTCAAACGGTCAAATCTCTGTGCATAAGTGTCATCCCTGGATCGGTAATGCTGCACACAGTACTTGAAGGATTTATAACAGAGTGAAATCACACACTTATTACATTGAATGTCTCAAAAGAGAACTTATTACAATAATAAGGCTTAAGGCCATCTAAATAAGATAACTAAGGAAGCATCTAAGTTAAATGAGTCCATCAACTCCAACGGCATAGCTAAGAGTAGGACAACGACCTAGCGCACCTTACTCTTTGCATGAAAAGTCTGCAACATAATTCGTTGCAGCCCGAAACGGGTCAGCACATGGAATATGCTGGCAAAATAACACTGTGGAGCAATGAACAAGATAACAGCTATATCTACATGCATATATGGCTGCTGGAGGCTCTATGGTTATAGTTTTTGCATATAGCCAATTTTTCCCTACTGCAAAGGAATATATTTTATTTAACTACAAAGTTGGTTGATAAACATTGAGAATGGAAACCCCATCTCAATACCAAAATTAATAATCAATAACCCAATAAATTAATTAAGAGTGATGAGATCAACATAATAATTCAAGCACCAGATAATCAAGATGTTCATAACCGGGGACACGGCTAACCATGATTAGTTTGTACACTCTGCAGAGGTTTGCGCACTTTTCCCCACAAGACTCGATCTCCTCCATTGGAATTCTCGCACTACAAGGTGTTTGAGAAACGGATGATCGAGACACAGTCTTTCAGAAGCATTAACTCTTTCGATGGGTAAACCGTACCACCAACATCCCCTAAATTTGCTAGTTTACCCCTGAAAGAGGTCACACAACATACTCAACTATGCCAAAGCCCATAATGGCTTGTGGCTGCACACGGAAGTTTCTACCATGAATAATCTTATGATCCCTTTGAGCCTGGGTGGCGAACCATAGGATGATCACACGGATTCCTCGGGATCTCCTTGGACAACACTGGATTCCCCAGGTGCCCACAAACAATCCACCCAGATGTGTATTAAAGTAGGAACCTTAAATAAACCCTTAGTTCATAATAATCTCTCACATCTCTCATGAATCACTCAAACCAAACCACGTCTACGAGCATAGCATAGCAGTGTAAGCATAACGTAGAAGTAACTCCCAAGGTTTGAAATAAAGGACAATAGGTTCTACCTCATCATCTACTTCCCAAACCCACAAGTTAAGTAGATCCTACTCATGTAATGTTTGAGGGTTGAAACTAATGCATAAAAACTGGGTAATAAAGGGGTATGATCAAAGTGTTGCTTGCCTTGCTGACGATCTGAAAACCCTAGTGACTCGTAGTAGCACGCTTCGCACTCCAGAAATTCTATCGCAAACAAACAATAGCATACATAAGAAATCAAGCATAGATGCAAGGGTAAAACTCAAATAAAAAGATCCAAACTAAAAGTTCAACTGAAGAGCTTCGATTTGCAAAAAGAATCAATCGAATCGGAGCTACGGAACTGAAACTACGATCAAAAGAAGTTCGAATTCAAATCTGCTTGAAACCAAATTTTAAATTTGTAAAAACAATGTTCAAGTTAATTAACTAGAAAGAGGGTTTCGATACGAAGATTTTGGTGTTGGTTTCACTGGATTTGGATAAACGAGCAAAAAATTGCGAGGGTTTGAAGATCAGAGGCTAATCTGCGATAAAAATAATCGCGGATAGGTCCCTGGCCGAAAAATAAAATAAAAAGAAAAACGCTATCGAACGAACGTTCGCTAGCAGAGACAAACGTACGAAAACATTCGCGAACAGAGACGTTCGAGTGAACGTTCGCTAACTAGCGAAACCGAGAAAAAACCATACCGAACCGATCTAAAAAAACCGGGGCAACGGTTTCGGTTGGTTTTACCGGTTCAACAAAAAAACCGGCGGCGGCGAGATCCGCCGAGTCCGACGGCGGCGGCGGGCAACGGCGAGGCGGCATCGCGGGCGACGCATTGGCGGCAATGGCGGCATGGGAAGAGGCGGTAGCGGCGGCTCGGGAGGCGGCGGCGCTTGGTCGGGCGATCTGGTATATAAAAGCCGATGGGGGGGCGGCTTGGAGGAGGGGCCGGCCCGGGGTGGAGTCCGGCTCGAACTCCTCGGCGTCCGTGCCAGAGAAGGCGGCGGCGCGAGAAAGGCGGCGGTGGGAGTGGGCTTCGGCCCGGCTCGGCTGGGCCTTTGGCCAAGTTGGGCGAGAAACCTTTTTTTAATAAATTCCGCTGAAGAAAAATCCTAATAAAATATTAAAAAAGTTTGAAAAACGCCAAAAACAATTTTCACCTTCTAAATAGAATATTTAGAACAAAGTGAACATTTTTATGGCCTAAAAATGCAATTTTCAAAAATGCATATTTTTTTAATTCAAATAAAATAGCAAATAAAATCCAACTAAAATATTTATTTGATTTCTAAAAAATTTCCTCCAATATTCCTATCTTTTTGAAGAAGTCATATTATCTTCTCTCTTTTATTTTTAATATTGGAAATATTTGGAAAGAAAAATATTGAAATCAAATTGATCCTCTTTTCAAATTTGAGAAAAATTCAAATATGAAAAATTATGAAATCTCCAACTCTCTCCTTGGGTCCTTGAGTTTCTTAAGATTTCTAGGATCCCAACCAAAATGCAAATAAAATATGATATGCATATGATGACCAATATATAACATCCAAATTGAAAATTGGGATGTTACAATGGTTAAGTTTCCTAACCATAGACATGTGTTGTCATTTGATGACGGGGATCACATCATTAGAGAATGATGTGATGGACAAGACCCATCCGTTAGCTTAGCATTATGATAGTTTAGTTTTATTGCTATTGCTTTCTTCATGACTTATACATATTCCTCAGACTACGAGATTATGCAACTCCCGAATACCGTAGGAACACTGTGTTGCTATCAAACGTCACAACGTAACTGGGTGATTATAAAGATGCTCTACAGGTGTCTCCGAAGGTGTTTGTTGAGTTGGCATAGATCGAGATTAGGATTTGTCACTCCGTGTATCGGAGAGGTATCTCCGGGCCCTCTCGGTAATAAACATCACTATAAGCCTTGCAAGAAATGTGACTAATGAGTTAGTTGCGGGATGATGCATTACAGAACACTACAAAAAAATACACTTCCGTGATGATACGTGTTTGTCACAGTAGGTCGCGTTTTCTGTCATGCATGTACATCCATGACGATTTTATGACAGAATCAAGATAGTCATACTTGTGTTGTCGTAGAAGTGTTCCATGACATTACCAAAATTATCATCACGGAAGTGTCCACTTCCATGACGATAAATCGTGCGTCACAGAAGTGCTTTCATCAAGGGTGACCGATACGTGGCATCAACCGTAACGGAACGTTGTTAAGCTATCGGGTCGGGTTTTGGATCCGATAACCCGTTAACAATACGACCAATGGGGATTTTCCACGTGTAAAATTATCATTGGTCGGAGGAAACACGGTTCCGCTCATCGTTGGGGACGGATGTCATCCACTCATTGGACGTAAGGAGCCTATGATACGTCGACACGTGGCACGTACCTCAACAGGCCCATTCTGTGAAAAGGCTGGCCTGTTTGACTTGGTCAAAGGTGGCGGGCGGCCCATGGAAAGCCTGTTAGCGGCATGTTCGCATATAGCCCATTTACGACCCGCCAACCCAAGGCCCGTTCGCCCTATCTGAAATAGGCCCAGTAGCGTCATCTGGGCCATCCAATATGATTCCAGCCCGTTTTCACTTCTGGCGCATGTATGGCCCATGACGTCTTTCGGCCCATATGAGGCCCTATGTAACTCTTGGCCTATTAACAGCCTGTGGTGAAACTAGCCCATAATGAACAGTGTATCACTTTACACCCATTAACGGCCCGTGGTGAAACTGGCCCGTAAGGAACAGTGTATCACTTTATACCCATTAACGGCCCGTTATTCCGTTGAGCCGTTTCCAGCCCATGTTATCTTTCGGTCTTCTCAGAGCCCATTTATTCTTGGGCTCATTTCCAGCATTCGTTTACTTACGACCCGTTACTGTCATTTTCTGCTTGTGGGCCAAATTCAGCCCGTGGTTACAGTCGGCCCGTTTGTGGTCCGTTAATATGTTGGGCCGTTTTCATAGCGTCATCAACTACGGCCTATTAACGATGGCACGTTATGGTCGGCCCATGAACGGACGATTCCAACTCTAGCCCGTTTACGGCCATAATGCGGTCTGTTTGGCCCATGTTTGGCCAATCGATCATACAGCTTGTATAAGGCCCATTGATGATACGGCCCATAGAAAGCCCATTGTTTCTACGGCCCGTAGAAGGCCCATTGTTTCTACGGCCCGTAGAAGGCCCATTGTTTCTACGGCCCGTAGAAGGCCCAATGTTTCTCTGACGATGGGAGGCCCGATGTCACTCTGACAAATATTAGCGCATGGTTATTGTGGCCTAGTTTTAAAAAATAGGTTATTGCAGCCACTAGCAAACCGCGGAAAAAGAACTGCAATGACTACGAGCAAACAAATAAACAAGACAACAAGGAAATAAATAAACAAGCAACTAACGCTAGGCTATCACGGCTGTTACACATATTACATCCACTGGGCATCAAAGTTCGCCACCAGTGCAAATATAGGGAACAAAGCAGCATATCATATACACTGGTTGTCAAAGTTGGCGACCAGTATGCAAATAAACGCCTTGACAAAATAAATCCGTAACTGAAACCACTTCGTAAGATCTCAAGAAACAATATCACTGGGACCCATAATGTGGCAAGATGCTTAGCAAGCTTATTAACTTTCTCTTGTTTGGCGCTTAAATCCTCCGGTAACTTGCTATTGCACCGGAAAATATGCATCCGAATTAAGGGGACTTCCTCGGTCCTTGACTTCTGTCATGACACATCTGATCGATGTCTTTCAACTTGAAGTTGAGACTCAAGAAGACGAACTAATTCAGGCAGCTAGTTCGAAGAGCTTGTGCCAGCAATAGTGGCCAGTAAATCGAACACTACATCAAGACAGGACTTTTGGGTTCCCTCACTATCGTCAAGATAGTTTTATCGACTTTCTTGGAGACCAACGGGATGTCTCACTATCTGAACCTTATCTCATTACTTCCTTTACCATTGGATAACGCAATCTTTTCTCCAATATTTTGTCCGCATTCTAAAAGAGAAACAAGCGGACACATCACATGTTTACCATGTTGTATATGAAACTCATTTTGGTAAATGAGTTCAAGAGTAAAGTGGACAGGATAACAACATGAAACAAACATATATCTATGTACCATGGTCACTTTATGGTCTATATCATTCTAGTTTTTGTTGCCAAATCAAGATAGAGACACAGTTCAAATAATATTTGTTCAAGACAAAGAAGAATAGACAGAATATAAGTGTGGGTAACTATAGAGCAATAACAACACTTGTAATGTGCATGACATGAGAACATAATCGCTTATTCAATTGAAACTAAAATCAACATAGAGAAGGTTACAACAAGAAACCCGATTAAAGTAACAGTTTAAAACATACTGTTATGCCATTGGAGTTTCAATTCCATCCTTCAAATTTGAAAATAGTTGGTATGAGTAAATACAGAATGCAACAGAAAGGAGTATGAACCATAGCTACAGAACTCGACACGAGAACAAATCTTCTTCTCCTTTAAAGCGTTGAGTTGGGATTCAGAGTGGTGGTCCTCATGCTTTGGGCAATGCAGTTCCCTTACTAACTGCTCGTGTTTGGGTGCTCTGTGGTGGAGACGGTCTTTGTGTCAACTGGGAACTGGGTTACTATCTGCCGGGGTTGGGGTTAGAAGGGGTGTAGCTGGTTCTCTGTCCAATTGGGTAGGGGTACAATCTGCGAGAGTCTGCGTTATGTGTGGTGGATCTGGTCCTTGGGCAAGTACAACCGTGGATCTATCTTCATCAACTGGTAGCACTATCTTTTCTGAACACCGTGTTGTTACTCCCTTAGATACTGCCATCACGCTCTCCAATTCAAATGGCTGATAAACAAGAAAAGTAATTGAAAGTATAGACATTGTATGATGAAGCAGTGCAATGGATAGTGGCGAATAAAAGAGGGCATGAAATAATTCATATTTATGTTGTCTAACCAAACAGGATAGCATGACACAATTTCACATATATGATGGCTAACTAAACAGGATAGCATGACACAATTTCACATTATGATGGCTAACTAAAAAAGATGGAAAGACATAGTTCAAAATATGAGACTATGTAAGCGAGGATGACATGCCATAACTATATAATGTGTTTATTAAATAGGTTGGCATGCCATAATTCACATACATTCACGGATAGAATGCCATGATTCAAAATATGATGACTGTAAACACTAAACAGGATGAGATGATATAACTATATGATGTCTTTATTAAATGGGTTGCCATGCCATAATTCGGATAGCTGATGTGTATGTACTATGTAAACATGATGGCATGATATAATTCAAATAATGATTTATATTTTAAGCAAGTAAGCAGATGGAAATCCATATATGATGTAAAAACTAAGCAATGCAAGACAACATGCATGACATGGGTAATATAACCCTGCCAAGTTTGAGAATAGACCTCAGGGGGGAAATAGGACTGTTCATCGGTCTACAATCCTCCTGTGAGGAGCTCTCTGTAACCAGCAAGATGCACCTTCAATGGTAGCATTATCTGCTCTGAATACCTTGTTTTCACTCCAGATACTTCCATCACCGCTTTAAATGGCTGATGCACAGGAAGAGTAGTTGAATATACAAACGTTGTCGACAAATGGGACACGTAATACAAAAAAATGATAGCATGATATAATTCACCTACATGATGATTGGCCAAACAGCATGGCATTGCATAATTCACATATATAATGCCTTTGCAACAAGATAGCATTGTATAATCCACATATATAATGTCTTGCAACAAGATGGCAATGCATAATTCACATATATGGTAATTAGACACTGAACAGGTGGCATTCACACAAAGCATGTCTAAACTAATCAAATGACATAGCAATGCGAGACACCATACGCCCGATTTGAGCAACATAACCCTGCCAAGTTAGAGCATACACCTCGGGGGGGAATAGGACTGTTCATCTGTCTCTGAATCCTCCTCTGAGGAGCTATCCGTAACCAGCGAGATATGCGCTTCGTCAGATAGCATAGTCCGCTCTGAAGACCTTGTTTTCACTCCAGAATTTGCCATCACCGTGTCAAATGGCTGATGCACACGAAGAGCAGTTGAATATACTAACATTGTTGACAAATGTAATATGTAACGCAAAAAAAGGATGGCCTGATATAATTTACATATAAGATGACTGGCTAAGCAGGATGGCATTGAAAAATTCACATATATATGATGCCTGGCTAAACAAGATGGCGTTGCATAATTCACATAAACGATGAATAAACTAAACAGATGGCATTCACACAAAGGATGTCTAAACTAAGAAGATGACATATTTGATGTATAAAGTAAGCAATGCAAGACACCATATGCATGATATAACCAACATAAGGATGCCAAGTTAGAGCGAACACCTCAGGGGGTAAGTAGGAGTTGTCTTCTCCTTCTGAATCCCCCTCAGAACATATATCTTCCTCTCGATTATAATCCGAAATGCGTAGACGGGGGCTGCCTTTGCGCCTACCATGGAGCGACGTCTGCATGAAATTTTATTGCCACGCAAGGCTCGTCTCTTTTGCTCTACATGTTCAGTTCCATTGTTTACAATAATTGTCATGCATAGGAATAAAACATAGTGAGATTATGTAAGGAGTGCATGCAGAAATCCAGAGTGATGGTAGCAACTCGTGGATAGACCCAAAACCAATAATAGCAGTAGATAATGGCTTGAGTTAAAAATACAGATAATGGCTTCTTTACTGTTTGTTTCCCACCCAACATGAAACTCATAGTAGACACCGGAGAGCCAGATAGTAGATAGATACCATTGATAGCGGCCCCAATATGTACCGCACAACCATTTAAAAACTCAAGTATGACCATTAGTTTGGAGCTGACTCAGAGTCTAATCGGTGAACAGGACGATAAAGTAGCATGTAATATTAAGCGATGCATAACGTAAGTAGACACGAAAGAGTGCGACCTCTCTTGCGGACCCGTGTAGTCCTCGAGGTCATCTGCTCGGTTGATGATGGTAATGCAGTTTTCATGGCTGCCAGCGGCGGGGAAGAAGGTCTGAGGCGGCGAAAGATAGTCAGGCGGATCCTGCCATCTTTGGACCCTTCTGTCGTTGGAGCAGCTGAGCTGGGGTGGACGGCGGCGCAGCAGGAGCGGGATAAACCATGCAAGGTTTTCTTTTACAACTATCTGTAAGAGAATTAATTCTGTAAGTGCTCGTTTGAATTGGAGGTTTCCAACAATGCAGGGATAGGAAATAGACAGGAAGAGGATAGGAATGCACGTGCAAAATAGAGAATTTAAAAACACGGGATTTCTGCCAATCTGGGTGTTTGATTCACAACAATTGGAAGATCACAGGATGCAAAGAAGCATGGTGAGATTAAGTCAAACCACAAGAAAAATGTACGGTTATAATGCTATTATGCTACTATCTCTTAGTCTTCTGCTTCATGAATAGGAATTTGAAAAGGAGGACACGTGAAAATTAAAATTCCTATGTTTTTTCTTTCAAGGAGACACTAAAGGAACAAATCCGTGTGCTCAGTGGACAATATATATAACATGTAGAGTAAAAAAGAGATGCAACAAGTGTACAACCTCTTTGGCGAAGCCATGTCGATCTCAGCGTGATTGGGTTGGCGGTGAGGATACTCCGCTGACTTTTTTGTCGGAGGAGGAAGAAGATCTTAGGCGTGCGGAGATGGAGCAGAGGTACTGCTCGGCTGTGATGGAGGGTTTCATCGTTGGAGCAACTCCGGTGAGTTGTATGCGATGCCGAGGTGAAGCAGGACAAGAGAGACAACGAACAACGTTAACTGAGTGGAATTCTAATAGCATCTCCAATACATGACGTAAAATACATAACCACAAAGTGCTAGATGTAAAATACATCAGCCGCTCATCTCTGAACTTAAGCGTCAAACTGAACTTAAGCTGTCGAAACTGAACTTAATCGTCGAAACTGAATTTTCTTTGTCAAAACTGAATTTTCTTTGTCGAAACTAAACGCACTAGCAAGGTGAGGCTACACGTTGGTCGATCGACTTTTCATCTCTGGTCACCGATTTTGCAGCCGTTGGATACGAAATCAAGGGCCTGCGGTTCATCTTCAACCTCCACCCCTCGAGCCGCCACCACCACCACCAAACAACAGCCCCCGCCGCCATGGCCGTGATCTGCCGCCCCATCCGAAAATACTCCCCACTGCCGATCTGCCGCCACCCCGGCCATCCCTCTAGGCCCCCACGTGCCGAGCTTTTTCTCCGGCGATCCCCACGCCACCGCCGGCGACCACCGCCCCCATCCTGAACCATAAGACAGATAGTGGGGTACCTCTCCGTGAAGCCCACCTCCCCTTCTGTTGGTTCTTCCTTCACCCGGTGAGCCCCCGCCCCACCCCCTGAAAATCGACTGAACCAAAAGTCAATTCAGTCAACTGAAGTGTAGCCAAATCGGAGCAGCATCCCAAGCAAGAGCAAGAGCAAGAGCGAGAGCAAAGAAATGAGCAAGAGCAATAGCAAGAGCAGACCAGGCAGGGGACCGAGAGCAAGAGCAGAGCAGTAGCGCGAGCGAGAGCTAAAGCAGCAGCAGCTCCTACTGATGTGGACGTCGCCATTGAGGGAGCGACGCCATGGAGGAAGTGGTCGGCGACGCCGCCGTGGATGGAGCCGCGCCATGTCGGCTCGGGACCGAGCGCCAGCAGCACCGTGAGATCGAATCAAGAAGAAAATGCGGCGATTAGTGTACAACCTCTTTGGTGGCGCCGATTAGGCCGCAGCTTCATTCGAGGAAACGGTGATGATGATGCTCTTCCGGTGGTGCGGTGAAGACGGCGGTGTGGGAATGGAGGTGGCGCGAAGACGAGGGGAACGTCGGGGCAGCTCCTTGGAGGTGGAGGACGGGTGGCTGAACCGGCGGGACGATGAGATCGACGAAGGATCCTCATCCGATGCGGTGGATGAGGGACGTCGAGGTGTTCTTTGTGGACGACGTCGTCGGGGAAGAGGCTCCGGTGGGTGGCGGACGGAGCAGGTGTGGGGTTTTGTCGCGGGTTTTCGCGGCCTCGATGTCTGAATGGGTGGGCGGATGGGACGGCGGTGGGGAACCATGGCTTAGAGACGCAGCTTGTCCGAAATGTGGGGTAAGATTCTGAAAGTACCCCCACCGATTTGAGGTGGTTCTTTCGTTTCGAGGGTACTACGGGCATTTCGCGTGTCGGGATTTCCACAGAGGTGGGAGTTTTGTAGCGTTGTAATTTTGGAATAGCAAGGCACGGGTTGAGATGGAGGGAGTTGTCGGAGCACAACGAGACAAAGATATATCTTAAATATTTCGGGCTAATAAAGGCGGGTTGAAATTTCCGACAAGCCTAACGTGTCTTGTACCAAATCAATGCGCACTACAAATGTCATTCAAAACTTTGAAGTCATGTTATGTTCAATTAAAATATTCCGCTACGTGTATAATGCATGCAACCTACTACTCAAATGAACGTTTTAGTGCATTCCAAACGTATATACTACCGCTTCAATATGAACTAAATTTGAATTCGTTTCTCTATTTGAATAAGATGTACAGTAATGATTTTTGTGAAGTCAAAGCATTTGAATTTGTTTCTCTGTTTTAATAAGATCTACAATCATCATTATTGTCAAGTTAAACCATTGTTTGTGTATTATGTTCACAGCACACCACATGATTAGTCTCGAGTTACATATGAACTATGTGTACTATTGATGTCTACTACGCAACCTTCTTCTTGTAGACGTTGTTGGGCCTGCAAGTGCACAGGTTTGTAGGACAGTAGCAACTTTCCCTCAAGTGGATGACCTAAGGTTTATCAATCCGCGAGAGGCGTAGGATGAAGATGGTCTCTCTCAAGCAACCCTGCAACCAAATAACAAAGAGTCTCTTGTGTCCCCAACACACCCAATACAATGATAAATTGTATAGGTGCACTAGTTCGGCGAAGAGATGGTGATACAAGTGCAATATG
Source organism: Aegilops bicornis (assembly GCA_021605145.1). NCBI lineage: Eukaryota > Viridiplantae > Streptophyta > Magnoliopsida > Poales > Poaceae > Aegilops > Aegilops bicornis. The sequence continues at coordinate 291,416,456 of CM038672.1, read as the reverse complement.
GATGGTAGATATAGGTTCTTGTAATCTGAAACAATAAAAACAGCAAGGTAACGAACGGTAAAAGTGAGCGTAAATGGTATTGCAATGATAGGAAACAAGGCCTAGGGTTCATACTTTCACTAGTGCAAGTTCTCTCAACAATAATAACATAGATAGATCATATAACAATCCCTCAACATGCAACAAAGAGTCACTCCAAAGACACTAATAGCGGAGAACAAGCGTAGAGATTATGGTCGGTGCGAAACCACCACAAAGCTATTCTTTCGGATCGATCTATAAAAGAGTTCATACTAGAATAACACCTTAAGACACAAATCAACCAAAACCCTAATGTCACCTAGATACTCCATTGTCACCTCAAGTATCCGTGGGCATGATTATACGATATGCATCACACAATCTCAGATTTATCCAACCAACATAAAAGTACTTCAAGGAGTGCCCCAAAGTCTCTACTGGAGAGTCAAGAACGTGTGCCAACCCCTATGCATAGGTTCCCAATTGTCCACGAAACCCGCAAGTTGATCACCAAAACATACATCAAGTGGCACATGATATCCCATTGTCACCACAGATAATCACGGCAAGACATACATCAAGTGTTCATAAAAGACTCAATCCGATAAGATAACTTCAAAGGGGAAACTCAATTCATCACAAGAGAGTAGAGGGGGAGAAACATCATAAGATCCAACTACAATAGCAAAGCTCGGGATACATCAAGATCGTGCCATAGAAGAACACGAGAGAGAACACGAGAGAGAGAGAGAGAGAGAGATCAAACACATAGCTACTGGTACATACCCTCAGCCCCGAGGGTGAACTACTCCCTCCTCGTCATGGAGAGAGCCGGGATGATGAAGATGGCCACGGAGATGGATCCCCCTCCGTGAGAATGCGGAAAGGGGTCCCGATTGGTTTTTGGTGGTTACGGAGGCTTGCGGCGGCGGAACTCCCGATCTATCTTCTCTGTTACGGAAGTTTTAGGGCACGTAGGTATATATGGGTGAAAGGAGTATGCGTTGGTGGAACTACGGGGCCCCACGAGGCGGGCGCGCCGAAGGATGGGCGCTCCCCCCACCCTCGTGAGCTCCTCCCGTATCTTCTGACGTGGGGTCCAAGTCCATCAGATGTGTTTCCTTCCAAAAATAACTTCTCCAGTTGATTTTGTTCCGTTTTGACTCCGTCTGATATTCCTTTTCCTCGAAACACTGAAATAGGCATAAAAAAACAAATCTGGGCTGGGCCTCCGGTTAATAGGTTAGTCCCAAAAATAATATAGAAGTGGATAATAAAGCCCAATATTGCCTAAAACAGTAGATAAAGTAGCATGGAGCAATCAAAAATTATAGATACGTTGGAGACATTTCAACTATATGAACTCGAACTAGATTTTTTGAATCCACTTTATTTTGATTTCAAATCACATTACATTTCTAGCTCTAGCTAGATCTTCATGATCTAAACCATGTCTCATATGTATAATGTGTTTATCACATTATGTATGGTGCCCTGCCCCCTACACCTACATGTATTTAGATGTGAGTTGCAAACACCACACATTACCACAAATTCAAATAAAATGTGAGAATGTTCGATATATAGTATTGTTTAGATTGTTCGATATTTAGTTGTAAGCTGCAAACGCCACACATTATCACAAATTCAAATAAAATGTGAGGTTGTTTGATGTATAGTATGGTTTAGATTGTTTGTCATTCAGTTGTGAGTTGCAAACGCCATGCATTATCACATTATGGTATAACATGTGCACAACACGTGTATCACCGCTATATTCATGCATGCAATGTTTAAAACACTATGATCTCCTGTTCAAATATATGAATCCGCTTTCATATCAAATTATGATCTTTGTTAGTCTCTTACACCCACACAATCTCTAACCTTTGTAGCTACCACTAACTTTCTCTCGTGCACGCACACGCCCTCCTCGCCCTCCCCCTCCCTCGGCATTCTATCCACCGGGCACATTCATTTTTTTCTTTAGGTCATTCTCCCAGAGTCTCCACAACACCTTTCCGACACACACTGATCGATAAACCTCTCCTGCGATGCCTGCCTACAACATACACACACACCTTCAATCTCCTCCTTTATGTGTCCTTGCCTCGTGTCTCTCATACGGTCAGACACACGTGTAAACTCTCGCCCCTCTTTTCATCGATCTCACAACAGCACACTCCTCCCCCTATCTAGCTAGTAGTTGGGCCTCTCGCACCACCTCCTAGCTCATTCTCTCTGTCTATCCGTCTCGCTGGGCCTTATTTGCCTCTAACAAATGGACGTACACCAACCGGTCTCTCGCTATACATATAGCTAGCTAGGTCCTTATAACTCGTTTTTACCCACACGTCGATCGATCTACCTCATTAGTTGTGTCTCTCCCTTCCTCCGACAAACAACAATTGATCTATCGATCTAGTTAGGTTTGCTTACCAAACACATGGTTCCCCTTCATCATCCATGGATGTGTCCCGACAGATCTATCACGCACAGGCACACACAGAAACACATCTCCACTCTTATTGATAACATTGCAGTTCCACCCTCAGTTTGTCTACTAGGCCTCTCCCACCATCTCCGAGAAGCAACTCCATCACCCATCCAACACTCTACCCCTCTCCCTCCCTCTCCCTCTCCTCTCTCTCTGTCCCATCATATTTCCCGTCCTTCAGTTATGTATGGATGTCGACTGATCTCCCTCAAGACATAGCTGGGTCTCTCCTTCTCAACACATATACGAGTCGTTCTACCTCTATAGTTAGGCCTCTCCCTACCCCTCCCCCCACCCCCTCCCCCCCACACACACACAAACTGATACATCGAGCGCTCTAGTCATGTCTCCCTGCCCAGGGGGGCGCGCCCAGTGAGCTCCTCCCGTATCTTCTGACGTGGGGTCCAAGACCATCAGGTGTGTTTCCTTACAAAAATAACTTCTCCAGTTGATTTCGTTCCGTTTTGACTCCGTCTGATATTCCTTTTCCTCGAAACACTGAAATAGGCATAAAACAGCAAATCTGGGTTGGGCCTCTGTTTAATAGGTTAGTCCCAAAAATAATATAAAAGTGGATAATAAAGCCCAATATTGCCTAAAACAGTAGATAAAGTAGCATGGAGCAATCAAAAATTATAGATACGTTGGAGACGTATCAAGCATCCCCAAGCTTAATTCCTGCTCGTCCTCGAGTAGGTAAATGATAAAAAAGAATTTTTGATACGGAGTGATACTTTGGCATAATTTCAATGTAATTCTTCTTACTTGTGATATGAATATTCAGATCCGAAAGATTCAAGACCAAAGTTCATATTGACATAAAAATAATAATACTTCAAGCATACTAATCAAAGTAATCATGTCTTCTCAAAATAGCATGGCAAAAGAAAGTTCATCCCTACAAAATCATATAGTTAGGCTATGCTTCATTTTCGTCACACAAAGATGTTCCCAACTTCTATACCCCGATGACAAGCCAAGCAATTGTTTCATACTTAAATAATCTCAAACTTTTTCAACCTTCATGCAATATATGAGCGTGAGCCATGGATATAGCACTATGGGTCGAATAGAATATGATGATGGGGATTGTGTGGAGAAGACAAAAAAAGGAGAAAGTCTCACATTGACGAGGATAATCAATGGGCTATGGAGATGCCCATTAATTGATGTCAACATGAGGAGTAGGGATTGCCATGCAACGGATGCACTAGAGCTATGAATGCTCAACAAAAGAAAACTAGTGGGTGCGCATCCAACTTGCTTGCTCATGAAGACCTAGGGCATTTGAGGAAGCCCGTCGTAGGAATATACAAGCCAAGTTCTATAATGAAAAATTCCCACTAGTATAAAAAGAAAACTTATGAGACTCACTATATGAAATACATGGTGCTACTTTGAAGCAAAATATATGAGACTCACTACATGAAGGACAAGGTGCTACTTTGAAGCACAAGTGTGGAAAAAGGATAGTAACATTGCCCTTTTTATTTATTTTCTTTTTTTTTTGGGCCTTTCTTTTTTTTGTCCTTTCTCTTTTTTTTGGGCCTTTTTTTGGCCTTTCTCTTATTTTTTGGGCAATGCTCTAATAATGATGATCATCACACTTCTATTGATTACAACATAAGGATTACAACTCGAAACTAGAACAAGATATGACTCTATATGAATGCCTCCGGCGGTGGGATGGTGCAATGAATCAAGAGTGACATGTATGAAAAATAATGCATGGTGGCTTTGCCACAAATACGATGTCAACTACATGATCATGCAATGGCAATATGACAAAAGTAAAGTATGTCATGATGATGATGAACGGAATAGTGGAAAGTTGCATGGCAATATATCTCGGAATGGCTATGGAAATGCCATAATAGGTAGGTATGGTGGCTGTTTTGAGGAAGATATAAGGAGGTTTATGTGTGATAGAGCGTATCATATCACGGGGTTTGGATGCACCGTGAAGTTTGCACCAACTCTCAAGGTGAGAAAGGGCAATGCACGCATCAAGAGGCTAGCAAAGGTGCAAAGGTAAAAGTGCGTATAATCCATGGACTCAACATTAGTCAAAAGAACTCATATACTTATTGCAAAAATTTAGAAGTCATAAAAAATCAAGTACTATGCGCATGCTCCTAGGGGATAGATTGGTAGGAAAAGACCATCGCTCGTCCCCGACCGCCATTCATAAGGATGCACAAGCCAGGTACACTTCATGTTTCAAATTTGTTACACAACTTTAACCATACGTGCATGCTACGGGACTTGCAAACTTCAACACAAGTATTTCTCAAATTCATAATCACCCAACTAGCACGACTTTGATATTATCACCTCCATATCTCAAAACAATTATCAAGCATCAAACTTATCTTAGTATTCAACACACTCATAAGAATCCTTACAAGTCTTGTATGCTTAGCATATCAGAATTAAGCACATTACCATGCTATTTAAGACTCTCAAAATAATATAAGTGAAGCATGAGAGTTCATATATTTCTTCAAAATAAAACTACCACCGTGCTCTAAAAGATATAAGTGAAGTACTGGAGCAATAACAAAAACTACTCCGAAAGATATGAGTGAAGATCAATGAGTAGTCAAATAATTATGTAACTATGTGAAGACTATCCCATTTAATAATTTCAGATATTGATACTCTATTCAAACAGCAATCAAAGCTAAATAGACTACATTGCAAGGATAGCACAGCTCATGTGAAGAAGCAAAAACTTAGGCTCAACCGATACTAACCGATAGTTGTTGAAGAAGAAAGGTGGGATGCCAACCAGGGCATCCCCAAGCTTAGATGCTTGATACTTCTTGAAATATTATCTTGGTGTGACTTGGGCATCTCCAATCTTGAACTTTTTTGTCTCCTTAATTCCTCTCATATCATGGTTTCTCTTTTTTTCAAAAGCTTCATTCACAACAAACTCAACAAGAACTCGTGAGATAGGTTAGTATAAACCAATGCAAAACCTTATCATTTTCTACTGTAACAAATCACTAACATTATTACTCAACATTGCATACTAAATGCCTCTGCATATTTAATACTCCTATCCTTAAATAGAATCATTAAACAAGCAAACATATGCAAACAATGCAAACATAACAGCAATCTGCCAAAACAGTATAGTCTGTAAAGAATGCAAGAGTATCAATACTTCCCTGACTCCAAAAATTATGAAATAAAATTCCCACTGTAATAAATTTATCATAGCTCAATATGCAAAAAGATTCAACATTATACCACTCTCTGAATTGTTTAGAGAATTTTTGCAACAGCGGTAAACTTTCTGTTTTCAAACAGCAACATGTATACAAGCAAAATAAGCATGGCAAAGGCTATCCTTGACTTTTTTATTGAAACTAAAGGTGCAAAACACTATTCTAACTAACATCAAGCAAAGAAAAAGAAAATAAAATGACGCTCCAAGCAAAACACATATCATGTGGTGAATAAAAATATAGCTCCAAGTAAAGTTACCGATGAACGAAGACGAAAGAGGGGATGCCTTCCGGGGCATCCCCAAGCTTAGGCTCTTGGTTATCCATGAATATTACCTTGGGGTGCCTTGGGCATCCCCAAGCTTAGGCTCTTTCCACTCCTTATTCCATAGTCCATCGAATCTTTACCCAAAACTTGAAAACTTCAACCACACAAAACTTAATAGAAAACTCGTAAGCTCCGTTAGCGAAAGAAACAAAACACCACTTCAAGGTAGTGTAATGAACTCATTATTTATTTATATTGGTGTTAAACTTACTGTATTCCAACTTCTCTATGGTTTATAACCTATTTTACTAGCCATAGATTAATCAAAATAAGCAAACAACACACGAAAAACAGAATCTGTCAAAAACAGAACAGTCTGTAGTAATCAGAACTAACGCAAACTTTTGGAACTCCAAAAATTCTAAAATAAATTGGTGGACCTGAGGAATTTGTCTAGTAATAATCTTCAAAAATAATCAACTAAATATCACTCTCCAGTAAAAATTTGAAGCTAATATCGTGAGCGCTAAAGTTTCTGTTTTTACAGCATGATCATAAAGACTTCACCCAAGTCTTCCCAAAGGTTCTACTTGGCACAAACACTAATTAAAACACAAAACCACATATAAACAGAGGCTAGATGGATTATTTATTCCTAAACAGAACCAAAAAGCAAGAAAATAAAATAAAAATTGGGTTGCCTCCCAACAAGCGCTATCGTTTAACGCCCCTAGCTAGGCATGATGATTTCAATGATGCTCACATAAAAGATAATAATTGAAACATAAAGAGAGCATTATGAAGAATATGACTAGCACATTTAAGCCTAACCCACTTCATATGCTTAGGGATTTTGTGAGCAAACAACTTATGAGAACAATAATCAACTTGCATAGGAAGGTAAAACAAGCATAAGTTCAAGATTTTAAGCACATAGAGAGGAAACTTGACATTATTGCAATTCCTACAAGCATATATTCCTCCCTCATAATATTTTTAGGTAGCATCATGAATGAATTCAACAATATAACCAGCAGCTAAAGCATTCTTTTCATGATCTACAAGCATAGAAAATTTACTACTCTCCACATAAGCAAAATTCTTCTCATCAACAATAGTGGGAGCAAACTCAACAAAATAACTATCATGTGATTGAACATTAAGATCAAGATGACAAGTTTCATGGTTATCATTATTCTTTAAAGCATATGTGTCATCAAAATAATCATCATAGATAGGAGGCATGCTTTCATCATAGTAAATTTGCTCATCAAAGCTTGGGGGACAAAAAATATCATCTTCATCAAACATAGCTTCCCCAAGCTTATGGCTTTGCATATCATTAGCATCATGCATATTCAAGGAATTCATACTAACAACAATGCAATCATGCTCATCATCCACATATTTCATGCCAAGCATTCTATGTAATTCTTCTTCTAGCACTTTGGCACAATTTTCCTTTCCATCATTCTTACGAAAGATTTTAAAAAGGTGAAGCGTATGAGACAAACTCAATTCCATATTTTTTGTAATTTTATTTTATAGACTAACTAGTGCTAAAACAAGAAACAAAAAGATTCGATTGCAAGATCTAAAGATATACCTCCACTTACCTAGCCTCCCCGGCAACGGCGCCAGAAAAGAGCTTGATGTCTACTATGCAACCTTCTTCTTGTAGACGTTGTTGGGCCTGCAAGTGCACAAGTTTGTAGGACAGTAGCAAATTTCCCTCAAGTGGATGACCTAAGGTTTATCAATCCATGAGGCGTGGGATGAAGATGGTCTCTCTCAAGCAACCCTGCAACCAAATAACAAAGAGTCTCTTGTGTCCCCAACACACCCAATACAATGGTAAATTGTATAGGTGCACTAGTTCGGCGAAGAGATGGTGATACAAGTGCAATATGGATGGTAGATATAGGTTTTTGTAGTATGAAATAATAAAAACAGCAAGGTAACGAACGGTAAAAGTGAGCGTAAACGGTATTGCAATGATAGGAAACAAGGCCTAGGGTTCATACTTTCGCTAGTGCAAGTTCTCTCAACAATAATAACATAGATAGATCATATAACAATCCCTCAACATGCAACAAAGAGTCACTCCAAAGACACTAATAGCGGAGAACAAACATAGAAATTATGGTCGGGTACGAAACCACCACAAAGCTATTCTTTCGGATCGATCTATAAAAGAGTCCGTACTAGAATAACACCTTAAGACACAAATCAACCAAAACCCTAATGTCACCTAGATACTCCATTGTCACCTCAAGTATCCGTGGGCATGATTATACGATATGCATCACACAATCTCAGATTCATCCAACCAACATAGAAGTACTTCAAAGAGTGCCCCAAAGTCTCTACCGGAGAGTCAAGAACGTGTGCCAACCCCTATGCATAGGTTCCCAATTGTCACGAAACCCGCAAGTTGATCACCAAAACATACATCAAGTGGCACATGATATCCCATTGTCACCGCAAATAATCACGACAAGACATACATCAGGTGTTCATAAAAGACTCAATCCGATAAGATAACTTCAAAGGGGAAACTCAATTCATCACAAGAGAGTAGAGGGGGAGAAACATCATAAGATCCAACTACAATAGCAAAGCTCGATACATCAAGATCGTGCCATAGAAGAACACGAGAGAGAACACGAGAGAGAGAGATCAAACACATAGCTCTTGGTACATACCCTCAGCCCCGAGGGTGAACCATCGCACGCCTTATCAAAGCGGAGATCGTGCCCCCTTATTCCGGATTCCCATCAATACGGACGTGGGTAACCCATCCGCGCCATTGATTACGGCGCTTGGGAGATAAGCGAGTTTTACCAGTGGCGGGGACGATAGCTTCGTCCGTCCATATAAGGGATAAGGATCCACCTTTTCACCCACGCCTTCTTCCTCCTTTGCTCATCAATTTCACAAGACTGAAGCTCCAGCCGCCTAAGTCCGCACACCCCACCTCAACCTTCTCCAACTATTTCCGGGCGGGAGGCGGGTGGATGGCCACCTCCGTCACGGAGGGGCACATCAAAAGATGCGGGAGGCCGGATACTTGTCCAAAGAACATCGCAAGACCGGCTACCCGACGAGGGGCAGCTCATTCCAGCCCCTGTGCCCCATGAGAGGGTGGTGTTTCTCACCCACTTCCTCCGCGGACTAGGTTTTCCACTTCACCCATTTGTCCGGGGGCTCATGTTCTACTACGGCCTGGACTTCCACGATCTGGCCTCAAATTTCATCCTCAACATCTCGGCATTCATCGTTGTGTGCGAGGCCTTCCTCTGCATCCAGCCCCACTTCGGCTTATGGCTGAAGATCTTGAATGTCAAGCCGAAGGTAGTGGGCGGCCGCCAAGCGGAGTGCGGAGGTGCCATGGTTGGCAAGATGGCCAAAGTCCTATGGCTCGAGGGCTCCTTTGTGGAGACCATAAAAGGGTGGCAATCAGGGTGGTTCTACATCACCGAGCCGCGCGACTCTCAATGGGCGGCGGCCCCCGAATTCCGATCTGGCCTCCCCACACGGCTCACATCATGGAAAGAGACGAGCCTGACATGGGGGGATTCGGACGAGCTGTCCGGACTCCAAACCTGCGTCCAAAACCTGGTGGACAAGAATCTCAGGCTTGTCAACGTAATCCAGGTGATGCTCATCCGCCGGATTCTCCCATGCCAACAACGGGCCTTCAAATTGTGGGAGTTCGATCCGCCACAGCACCCAACTCTGAAAAGGCTCTTCGACACTACGTACGAAGATGCCTGGAAGGTGCTGTTCAAGGGCGCCGAGGCTCCCACATCCGCTACCGAAGATCGCGGATTCAGCTTGCAGCGTCAAGCCAGCGAGGTAAGTTATTTTACCCTTTATGGGACTCTTGTTTTTCATAGATTGACTCTATGTGGGATCTAAAACTCCCTAACCTTTGACAGGACTGGCTGAAGATGTCCGGACAGATTAACTGTCGGGCCCCTTTGCCAGAAGACCCAGCGGACGCCCGATTGACGGGGATGCTGGCTCCTGAACCTCACGTGGTGCCGGAGAAGAAGGCCAAGAAGAAGGCCATGGGAACTCGAAGGAGCTCCCGGCGCCAGGTGCTGTCAGACTCATCGCCCAACAACCCTGAGGCGGAATCCTCCTCTGAGGAAGAGGAGGAGGAAAAGGAAGCCTCTCCCGGCGGGGAGAGAAGGAAAGGAAGGCCGCCCCGACTGGGGAGGCCGGAGGGTCCAAGAAAGGAAGGACCCTTCCTCCGGACTTCTCCACCAACGCCGACAATGACGAGGAGGAGTGGCCACCAAGGGCCAAGCCCCTGGCGAGATCGTAAGTGTCCGGACTCCGGAATAGCTCATGACTTTTTATTTGTCGCATAGTGTCTTCTAACGCCGAATATGACCATGTAGCCCGCCCAAGGACGATCTTGCCGCTTCGTCGAGCGGCTCCCTGGGCTCGTCGGATGTGAATAGTACTTCACTTCCGACCGCCTCCTCTCCTTGTGTCGCCGACGACACTGCGGTGGAGTCCCGGAAGGGGCCCAGCCAGGGGGAGGTGGTCCTGGAGGCGCCGCAAGGCAACCTCCCGGACTTCGGGCGCAAAGGGGGCGAGACCCCAGAGGGCTCTATGTCTGGCCCTGTGCGGACTCGCATCGAACCTTCAAAGGGTTCGAAGTCCGGCAAATGGACCCTTCGTGAAGAAGGGTAAGACTACGACGCCGGTGACCTCCGCCCATCCGGAGGCACCGGATAGCTTGGCCGGAGGCGCTTAAAGGCGCCTCCATCGACGAGGAGCACCGCACTGTTATGAGTGTGGTGATCCGAGAAAGTTCACCGCCAAGAGCGGGCTTATCAAGCTGTACCAGCCTTCTAACAGGCTTTGAGGTAAGTTTTAGAATATGTAAAAATATTACCGCATAGACAGTAGCCCCTGATGCTTAGTTCGGTGTTCGGAAAGAAAAGCCGGACTAAGGATCTAAAAAGATATACGCAGGAGTCTAACATAAGTATGTCAATATGGGAATGCAGGTTGCGCTGCTGACCTCTGCCGCTCTGACCGTGGAGGTCAATGCATTGAAGCAGAGCCTCGAGCGGTCCGTGAACGAGCTCGGCCTTGCCAAGAAGCAGCTCGAGGACAAGGAAGGTAAGTAATACCTTATTAAAGAAATACCTTATAGAAAGGATTCGGTTGCAAAAGATAATAACATGGGTACTGCAGGGGCCACGAGCGAGGTGGCGACCCTGAAGGAGGCGGTGTTCGTGGCCGAAAACAAAGCGGCCGCGGAGCGCCACCGAGCAAGAGAAGCAGGAGGGGCGGGTGGCGGAGGTGCGGCAAGAGCTCCAGGCTCTCGTGGAAAAACACGAGAGTTTGGAGCGTGACTCGAAGACTCGAGAGTCCGAGCTCGCCACGGCTCTTGAGAGTGCCAAAGCCGCTAAGGCCGAAGCCCAAAAAGCCCTCCAAGAAATTGAATCATTAAAGAAGATAGCGGCGGGTAAGGCATTCTTTATGCAAAGCAAGCATGTGAAAGTGAATTATCTATTACTTACCCGGATTCGGAGCTCTCCAGGAGCATTCGCAGATCTGCCCGTGGTGTGTACTGATGCTGCCGCGTTCTACCGCGCCAAGGAGGGGAGCTTCGACGGAAAGGTGTTCTGGTCTCGATGTCGAGGCCGGACATCCGGTGCCCCTAAGCGACCAGCTGAAGCAGCTGGTCGAGCTCCACAAGATCGCCGAACAGGCCATGAAGGGCCTCATAGTTCGGTGTGGCCATTGGAAGCCATGCTCAGGAGCTACTTTGGGCTAGTGTGGGCTGGTGGACGCCTTTGTCCATGGATTGAAGTCATCAAGCGCTCTGTCTGTATTGAAGGTGCCCGTCGGGCCCTTGCCGTGCTAAAGTGCACTTTGGGGCAAGCTGGATCTTGGAGAAGCTTGTGACGGACGGGCCACCGAAGGGCAAGGAGCATCGCAAGCCCAAAATGTACTATGAGGGCGTCCTGAAGGGTGCCCGCCGTATAGCGGATGAGTGCTCCAAAGATGTAATATTTGAGTAGACTCGCATTTGTTATCCTCAGACTGAAAACTTGTTCATATGCGCTTAAGCAACGCTTGTGAATTTAAAATATTACCTTCTGTAACGGCCGTTTATCAAATTTGAGAGATGGCAAGTCATTGGCTTCAAACCCCCATGCCACGAGTCTTTGGGGTGTTCGGGATAAACTTGAGCGCTCTTGTTGCCATTCTTGGGTCCATCGAGGAGGCGCTCAACGCAACGTAACAAGGCAACCGGACTTATAGTGCTTGAACACTCTCACTTAGCCATAGAATTCTATAATTTTAAATTTCGCGAAGCCCCTAGTATTCGAAAAGACCGAGTTCGTATGCGCTATCCACGCCTTGGCGGACAATGCCGACTCCTCGCTCTAAGCGGCATAAGTCTTTAGGGACCCGAAAAACCTCTCGAACAGCGATCGCTCTCGCCCTATCATGACAGTCAGTTTTAGCTTTCTCCACCGAGGTGCTCAACCCAGCTCAACCGGGGCACAATCGCAGTGGTTCTCCCCAGCGCTACCTTAGCCGATATAACGGAACGTAAGGTACCAAAACATGGGAGCAGGCAAACCCAACTATTGACCCAAGACATGATTCGAGCCGATGCATATAATGCTATAAGTTCGGGTGCCGCACTTGTGAAAGTGTTCGGACTTATCACACCATACTTTTGGGGTACTTAAGCCCACCTGGTGTATTGTCCGTACCAAAGTGTCTGGGTGCAACATGTCATGAAATGAACATATATATAGATAAAGAAAGGAGTGCAATAATAGGCAAAAGCTATGTATTGTTTATTCAAAAAGTACTGCAATGAAAGCGAGCGATACAAATAGTGCGATAAGCAAGGGATGGGACTATTTAACATGTCCCCTCCAGGTAAGCTGCGGGATGGTATGTAAAAGCGGTATAATGATCGTAGTAGAGACCACCGGACACTCGGCGTAACTACGCTTCCCTGGTTGTTGCATCGTGAGTTTGGCAATTCTAGTGCGGACGGGGCTTCGGAAAACGGAGTCCTGAAAGTAAGAAAAATAAGAAAGAAAAAGAATGACACAATCGGAGCCCCTAGTGCGGTTGAGCCGCATTCGGGGTGCGCGGTCGTCCCTCCCTTATGCCCATGGTATCTCCAGAGCGTAGTTATGTACGCAGCGTAATCGGCTTATTTGTTTCGCAAGGGCTGGGGTTGGGGCCGGAGTGCTACGCGTGCTCGGATCGTGCCAGGCGGTCTTGTTGTAGGTTACTCCGGGCGCGCTTGACGGTGGTCGGACGTTTAATAGCCGGACTCGAGAATTGCTGTGAGAGGCTGCTTTGCACCTCCGCCGCGAGGGCCGCCGTGTGCTCCTCCGTTCGGAGAGAGCGTTCGGTGTTTCTATTGACCGTTATTATTCCTCGAGGGCCTGGCATCTTGAGCTTGAGGTATGCGTAGTGCGACACCGCATTGAATTTTGCAAATGCGGTTCGTCCAAGCAGTGCATGATAGCCGCTGCGGAATGGGACTATGTCGAAGATTAACTCTTCGCTTCGGAAGTTATCCGGGGATCCGAAGACCACTTCGAGTGTAACTGAGCCTGTACAATTGGCCTGTACACCCGGTATGACGCCTTTAAAGGTCGTCTTTGTGGGTTTAATCCTTGAGGGGTCTATGCCCATTTTGCGCACTGTATCCTGGTAAAGCAGGTTCAGGCTACTACCGCCGTCCATCAGGACTCTAGTGAGGTGAAATCCGTGGATAATTGGGTCAAGAACCAATGCGGCGAAACCGCCGTGACGGATGCTAGTGGGGTGGTCCCTTCGATCGAAGGTGATCGGGCAGGAAGACCATGGGTTGAACTTGAGGCGTGGCTCCATCGCGTATACGTCCCTTAGTGCACGCTTCCGCTCCCTTTTGGGTATGTGGGTTGCTTATATCATGTTCACCGTCCGCACTTGTGGGGGGAAGCCCTTTTGTCCTCTATTGTTCGGCGGCCGGGGCTCTTCCTCGTCATCGCTATGCAGCCCCTTGTCATTGAGTTCGGCACTTAGCTTGCCTGCTTGCTTGAACACCCAACAATCCCTGTTGGTGTGGTTGGCTGGCTTTTCGGGGGTGCCATGTATCTGGCACAAGCGATCGAGTATTCGGTCCAAGTTGGGCCAGGCCCTGGTATTTCGTTTGAATGGCTTCTTCCACGACGGGTTTAGAGCCTCTGAATCCGGCATTTCTTGTCAGATCTTCAAAGATTATCATTGTTAATGCGGCATTTATGCTTGTTTTGACGCGACCTGCCATTGCTGTCCTTGGTATCCGAACTATCAGGGTGTTTGGCCAAGTTGTTGCTTCGAGCTAGCCAGTTGTCCTCTCACGTGCAAAAGCGGGTCATGAGTGTGGTGAGGGCTGCCATGGATTTCGGCTTTTCCTGTCCTAGGTGCCGGGCAAGCCACTCGTCGCGGATGTTATGTTTAAAGGCTGCAAGGGCCTCTGCATCCGGACAGTCAACTATTTGTTTTTTCTTGGTTAGGAACCGTGTCCGTAATTGTCCGCCGATTCTTCCGCTGCTGAATTATGTGGTTGAGGTCATCGGCGTTCGGTGGTCGCATCGTATGTGCCATGGAAGTTATCAAGGAATGCGGCTTCCGTGTCCTCCCAACAACCAATTGATTCTGCTGGCAAGCTGTTGAGCCAATGCCGAGCTGGTCCTTTAAGCTTGAGTGGGAGGTATTTGATGGCGTGTAGATCATCGCCGCGGGCCATGTGGATATGGAGGAGGTAGTCCTCGATCCAAACCACAGGATCTGTTGTGCCATCGTATGATTCTATGTTTACGGGTTTGAAACCCTGGGGGATTTGGTGATCCATTACTTCATCTGTGAAGCATAGTGGGTGTGTGGCGCCTCTGTATTGAGCTATATCACGACGCAGCTCAAATGAGCTTTGTCTATTGTGTTCGGCCCGGCCGGAATTGATGTATCCGGCGTGACGGTTATCATTACGTGTCATGGGGCGCCCACGCCTTGTCCTCCAATATGTCTCGCAGGTCTGGCGCGTTTCCCCGTGCCTTGGTACTTTTCGAGCGACGCCGGAGTGCGACTTGAATGGAGGCTCTAGAGGCCTCTCTGTCGCGACCACGGGGTGGCCGGTCGGCCGCATCATGCGCTGGTGATGTAGGTTTGGGTGCTGCTTCCTCTAATTGGGGTAGCAGCCTGCGCTTGGGGTATCTCTTGGAGGGGCGTTCGAGTTCATACTCTTCGGCTGTAAGGACTTCAGTCCATCTCTCAGCTAGCAAGTCTTGGTCAGCTCTAAGCTGTTGCTGCTTTTTCTTGAGGCTGCTTGCCGTGGCCATAAGCCTGTGTTTGAAACGCCTCTGTTGGCGGGATCCTCGTGCACGACAAATTAAATTCATCAAGGCTTGCCTCATCTTCGGAGGGAGGTATATAATTATCGTCCTCTACCTCTCTTTCTGCCGCACTGTCGTGCGGACTTGCTTCTCCCTCCTCCTGCGCTGAGTCCTGCTGGAGGGGGTCGCCTTCAACCGTCCGGTATTATTGTCTCCCGTGCGGAATCGCCATCTTCTTGTGGCGGGATTTAGAGCGGCGCCACGACGTCGGCGCTTGGGCTGTTTCTTGGAGGGTCATCCTCCGTTGTT
The DNA here is from genome assembly GCA_021605145.1 of Aegilops bicornis. Classification (NCBI taxonomy): domain Eukaryota; kingdom Viridiplantae; phylum Streptophyta; class Magnoliopsida; order Poales; family Poaceae; genus Aegilops; species Aegilops bicornis. The sequence continues at coordinate 291,400,763 of CM038672.1, read as the reverse complement.
CCATCGTCGTTCCCATCTTTTGGGATGTCCACCATGTATATGTCGTATGACGAGGTGGCCTTCCGATTGCCACATGGCGCTGGTTCTTGGTCGCCTCCGGCATCGCCGTCCATACCGTCGATGTCTTGAGTCGGTCGAGCATGTCGGTTAAATCATCGGCCAATGCGGCTACAAAGTGGGTGGTGGGTGGGCGTTGAATTTCTTCGTCGTCCGCATCCCAACCTTCTGGCCGTAGTCCGGCAGGCTATCCTGATAAAGAGAGACTTTAGTGAATTCATGATGTCGCCAAAGGGCGAGTCCGAAGATGTCCGCGGCGTTGAACTCCATGACCGGCGCGCCCAATCGGATTCGATTGGCGGTAGCGGAAGGTTGAGTCCGGAGAGGAGTCCGGCACCTTGGAGTCACGGTCTTCGCCAAAGGCGAGGATGGAGTTCGGCTCAATCGCCCGTTGGGATCGTAGCCCCGAGGCGGTGTCCAACCACTCGTCCTCGATTGGGGAGTCGGCTCGAGCTAAGGGTCGGAGCGGACGCCGGTCGCGACCTCGAGGCACCGCTCGGCGGCAGAGCTAGATCGTGCCCATCGAGACAAAGGTGGCACGCTTGGTCGTGGCTCGAATCCGTCGAAGATCAAGTCTCCGCGGATGTCGGCCGTGTAGTTCAAACTCCCAAATCTGACTGATGGTCGGGCGTAGCTTTCGATCTGCTTCCAGATGGCCAAGTGAATTGGCCCGCAGTGAAGCCGCCGAATCTGAAGATCTGTCCGGGAGAAAATTCTCACCTGGACTGCGTCGTTCTTGATGATTGAAGGATCCATCGGGCCTATAGGTGACGACATACGAGGAACTCTCAATGAAAGCACCAATGTCGGTGCCAAAACCGTGGATCTCGGGTAGGGGGTCCCGAATCTGTGCGTCTAGGCGGATGGTAACAGGAGACAAGGGACACGATGTTTTTACCTGTGTTCGGGCCCTCTCGATGGAGGTAATACCCTACTCCTGCTTGATTAATATTGATGATATGGGTAGTACAAGAGTAGATCTACCACGAGATCGTAGAGACTAAACCCTAGAAGCTAGCCTATGGTATGATTGTTGTTCGTCCTAGGACTAAAACCCTTCGGTTTATATAGACACCGAATAGGGTTAGGGTTACACAGAGTCGATTAAAAAGGTAGGAGATCTACATATACGTATAGCCAAGCTTTCCATCCACGCCAAGGAAAGTCCCATCCGGACAAGGGACAAAGTCTTCAATCTTGTATCTTCATAGTCTTGGAGTCCGGCCAAAGATGATAGTTCGGCTATCCGGACACCCCCTAGTCCAGGACTCCCTCACCGTCCTTCAGTTATGTATGGATGTTGACTGATCTCCCTCAAGACATAGCTGGGTCTCTCCTTCTCAACACATATACGAGTCGTTCTACCTCTATAGTTAGGCCTCTCCCTACCCCTCCCCCCACCCCTCCCCCCCACACACACACACACCGATACATCGAGCGCTCTAGTCATGTCTCCCTGCCAGACACAAACTTGACATGTGCCCTCTAACATTCCGGTAGGCCAGTCGCCCTATATCTTTGACTTGCACACACACAGACAATTTCAATGGCTCTCTTCATCGATCTTGCACCCACCCACTTGATCCTCTCTTCAACTCTATCGATAGCTATGACCCCTCCCTCTCTTCTCGTGGATTGCCCGACCGTCTATGTATGATATGGATAGGCCTCCATTTCACACACATTGCATGCAAAATTTTGTTTGAGATGTCATCGACACATATTCCCACAAATAATTCATGAAATCAACCCCCACCCCAAAACAAAAAACACTCACGAACGCGGTTTGTATCTCTCACACACACCCACATAGGTGGGGGACGTGCAGGAAGAGAAGAGGTGCATGCACGGCGCACGTACTCCCGTCTCTTTCCCAACCACGCTCGTGTGGGTACATGGTGGAGCTCAATTCTGTACGAAAAAGGCAGCCCACGTGGTAATTTGGCACGTGTATTGGTTGTCCACTTGGTGGAGGGAGGATCGTCTACCACGGATGAACAAACAAATTGCGACTTGACGTGTTATATTAAAAAAAGAGGCAAACCATGTGGGGCCTACCTTAGAGGCAAGACTTTTGATGTGTCCCGTCAACTCGCAGAACGAGGAGAAGCTTGCTTAGTACATCGTCTCCCCCACCCACGGGCGCGGTGGCTCGCAGGATGAGGTGAAGCTTGCTCCGCCTTACTCCCGCTCCCTCACCCATGCGTGCGGTGGCTCGCAGGACAAGGAGAAAAATTTACTACTCCCTCCGTTTACTCCTCGTCCCTACTACCTTGGTTATAGAGATTATATCATATTGTTTGGAATATATATGTCCTTTAGTAGATTTCAATATGAACTACTAGTACATACTCCAAACACTGATGTATATAGACGTATTTTAGAGTGTAGATTCACTCATTTTGATCCGTGTGTAGCACTCTCCCTCGCCCCTCGACCCTCGCCCACGTGGTGGACGTGCAGCAATTCACTCGGTCTCATATAGCCAGAAAGATATATACTACACTACGATTATTGCTCGACTTCCTGAAGAGGCGAAGAGCCAATCGCAAGGTTAATATTTTGGAGATGCCAAGCGCAAGGTTATAGGAGAACGAGTAGTAGGTGTCGCGTCATTTATAAATAAAGTTTTTTTCTTCAAGGCACGTACGCAATATGATAGGTTCATATGGAGAGAAAAGTAAACCGCTCCACTATATACATAGTCAGGACGGGCCAGCCTACACGGTTGCTTGTCGGGGTTGCTCTCTTCACACTCTCTCGCAAAAAACGACTGTGGACACATCTCTAACATCCTAGCGGATCACGTCCGCTTGGGGAAGGGGTGGATGCTTAGTGTAGATGCGGTGGCGTCGCCTACGGTGAAAACCCACTGTCGACACGTCCCGATCAGGGGTCCCCGCCGTTCTCTCTCACAAAGCCGGTGAGGTTGCCTTCATCCCTTGATCATTGCCGCGACATGGGCAGTTGCCGCCTCCCGCCGCCCTCCTCAAGGTTGAGCTACGTCCCTCACGTACAACTCCCTTTACAGCCGGCTTGCACCACTGCTCTAGCTGCCCGCATCACTCCCTGTGGATATTTCTCTACTTCTTTGCCCCGCACATACCTCTACTGGCTTCTACGTACTGTATTTGTGATGAGTTTATGTCTCATCAACTAGTCCCAGTAATCTTATTATAATCACGCTTCTTCAATTTCTTTGCCACAGGGATGCTCATCTTGATTTTGGTGAAACTGCACAAATGATCTGATGGTCAAAAGGTTGCAAACTTCATTTATTAGGAAGCTCGAACATTGCCAGCAAATTGAAGGCTGGTCAGGGTTCACGGTTCAAGGGCTAGGGACTGCATGGATCATTTTTTCTTTAGCTGACTCTGTTCCAAAATAAGTGTCAACTTTAGTAGTAGTTGTCGGATTTCGGGTTCCGGCAGACCCTTGAGGTTCGAACTCTGGGGTGCGCACGGAGATCTTTCCCTACCAGCTCACGCGTTAATGGTTTGCAAGGGATCTAAACTAGGAACGATGAACAGCACAAGAGACACAAGATCTATACTGGTTCGGGCCACCGTTGTGGTGTAATACCCTACTCCAAAGTGTGTGGTGTGGTGGATTGCCTCCAAGGTGATGAAGAACAAGATAAAGGAAGAACAGCCTCGCGAGGGGCTGTTCTTGAGTCAAAGCGATGGACTGCTTGGGTGAGTCCAGTCGCTTCTCTCTCTCTCTCTCTGGTAGGTTTGATCCGTTCTTCTCTCTCTGTGGTGGCTAGTCCTATTTATAGAGGGAGGCCCTGGGCCTGTTCCCAAATAATGAGCGGGAAGGGCACCAACAATTGGCCATTTGAAGGGGAACATCTAGTACACTTATCCTGACTAAAATTGGTCTTCGGCTGCCAAAGGCTCTGACGCTGACGCCGTCCTGGGCTCCACAATGACCTCCGTCCGGCCGCTCTGCTGGTCTTGGTCTTGTTGCACCGAAGCGGTAACCTTTGCCTGATGCCTTGGCCTGTGCTTGCCTCCTTTGCACCAAAGGGGAAACGAGGACACTGCGCAGGATGGCGCCCGCCTGATCTCGATCGTCATGGCTTGCGTCATGGGGCACCCTGAGGAGGTACCCTGCCTTGATCTCTCCGCCTCCTCGTGAGCCTGCCTGACGAGGCTGCTCCTGAGGAAGGTTCCTGTCGTCCGCCCCGCGAGGCTTGGCCCCTCGCAAGGGTCTTGAGCTTGAGCTGATGAAGCTGGGCCGCGCTGGGCCCCCACTTGAGCCACGCCGCAGGCCGCAGGCAAGTCTGGGACCCCCGTTCCCGAGCAGCCGACAGTAGCCCCGGGGCCCAAGGCGCGCCCGGACTTGGCTTAGAAGAGAAGCGAAGGGGCAAGTGCGAAGCGCCGTGGGCCCCAACAGCCTGCGGCCTTGGGCGCCGCATGGCGATTGATCGGTCGTGGGCGTCTCCGCTTCCCGACGATCCCTCGGCAAACGCAAGACTTGACAAGTCCCTGCACGCAGAAATGGGTCATGATTACCTGTGATCGTGGAGGCCGACGATTGGCCTCCTCCTGCTACAAGTATGGAACGGCGCAAGCCCTTCTAGTCCATCCCTTCTTGCTACTCCTTCCTCTCCATCCTCGCCCTTGCTCCGCATTGTGACAATGGCTCCGATCCGCCGGTTTTCTGCAGAAGAGAAGGGAAAGGCCCCCCGAAAGGGTCCCGACCCGCTTCCGCCGAGGAAACGGCTAGTCCTCTGCCGCTGAGATGAGGGTGCACGGTAGGAGGCGTCAGGCCCTGGTACGAGCGGCCGCCGCCAGGGTTCCCGCTGCCCTTGTACGCCCGCATCGAGGGCCCTGGAGGAGTAGATGCCGAGCGACACGGACAACGCCGCCGTCGGCGCCGGCGGGTCACGGCTGTGCACGTCGTTCCTCCTGGAGTCCATGCCGAGGGCTCCTCCCGAGAGCTCGTGCGCCACGCTGCCATGCCTCCTCAATCTTGGATTCGCCTTCCTCCCTCCTTCGCCTTCGAGATCCCGCTGAGGGGCTCTCTTGAGCTCTGGTTGCAGCACGATGGCTGCAGCACCCCAGCGACCGGAGTGGAGGTTGCGGTCGTCGCTCCGGGCAAGGTCTACATGACCCGAGGATGGGGCGAGATCGCCCGGGTCTGCCGGACAAGGGGCGCCCTCGTGATCCATCTAGAATACGATGGCGCCTCCTTGATGTTCTTCAAGGTCTTCGACGCGGAAGGACGCCGGCTGGAATGCTGCCCCGAGAAGGGCGGTCGGGGCATTGCCGTGGCGAGGACTAGGCTTGCCGGTCGCCCCCTCGGCAGCTCCTCGGGCAGCAACGAAGGGGCCGGAGGGTCCATCACCTCCGCCGAGCTTCTGGCGACTCCGGAGACGAGCGACGACAGCTACGAGCCCCCGAGCTCGCGTCGTGCTCGGAGCCGGGCGGGCGCTTCAGGCTACCAGCGCCAGTGATCTGGATGGGGTTGGCGCCGGTGCCTGGTGGCCCGCTGTTGATGATGGCGTCTTCTGGGGAGGCATGCGTAGTCGGCGTTCCTTAGGATTAGCTACTTTTATTTCCTGTCAAGAATCGAAGTAGCACCCCGCGGGGGTATGTAAGGCGCTGGCCATGTTTTTGTGAATATTATATCCTTATGATGAATCGGTGCGAGATGCTTGTTCTGTCCCGGCTCAGCTACCCCTTTCTTTCCTCACGAGGGCTTGGTGCTCTGCGCGGACAGGTCCCAGTCCCCAGGTAGGCTTCAGCCGTCGCTAGTATGCTAGGTCGCGATGCCGTGGTCAAGGCCAGGAGGTGAGCAGCCCGAGGTCCAGTAAGAGCCCCTGAGTCGCGATGCTGAGGAGGTCCCCTTTAGCGCTCAAGCAGCCTGCGCTGGGCAAGAAAGGTAGGCAGCTTTGTCGTGACAGAGCAGCAGTAGGCGAGGGTTTAGCACTGAGTCGGATCAGTTTTTGCGTGACTTATCTTGCGGGTTTGGAGCGGCGTTCGATGAGGTGCCGTGCCTGCGCGACGGCAACTGAGGTGTCGCTGGGTTGGGTCCTCGCGAGCTTCTTCCCTCTCCGCCGCGCTTTCCTTAATGCTCTACGTCCTCAGGTCCCGACCCTCGAGCGAGCTTAGCCGCCGCTGGTATGACAGGTCGCGATGCCGTGGGTCAAGGACAGGGGGTGAGGGCTGGAGAGCCAGTAAGATCCCATGAGTCGCGATGCTCAGGCGCCCCCCTTTCAACGTGCAAGCGGATCGCGTCGGAGAGGAGGAGAGAAGGCTCGTGATGCCGCCAGCATTACTCCTGGAGCAGGTCATGTGTACCAATCACGAGGGGAAACAAGGTTCGTAGTTACGGTTGCCAGCCAACTGTTGGTCGCTCCGATGGAGTGATCGGGGGCACTGAGGGCTTGGTGAGGTGGCGCCTTGCGGGGCTGCCGCGGCCAGAGCTCAGCCACTCAGATTTATCGGTGTTGCAGGGACGGACCTGTGCGCAAGTGTCGTGCCTGAGCGAGCGGCTCCAAAGGTAGGTGTCAATCGAGCAGGCGATTAGGTCAAGCATGTTATGTATGAATAAGCAAATCCATCTAGATAGGTGCGGAGAGAGCACACGCCACTGGGTCTGGCCCGAGCAGCTTGGGGATAATGCAGCCCGAGGGGCGCCCCCAACAAGGTAAGTAAAGAACATAAGCAAAATGGATACATGCCGCAGGGACGGCCCACGCGGCTTGGGAATGATGCACCCCGAGGGGCGCTCCCAGCTGAAAACGGAACTTGGTAATGTGTCACCTGATATGGTCGGAGATGGCGGGATGTTGAGGTAGCGGATGACGCGTGATGAGGAATTCGGCCCTCACGAGTCCTCCGGAACTGGAGCCTCGGGAGGCTCCGGGGGCACGGGGGGTTCCTCGAGAGCCATCTCCATCTCTGCCAGGACCGCGCGCTACTTGACTTCCTGAGCCTCCAGAGCGCACCTCAGTAGGCGCTGATGGGCGGCAACCACATTCGGCAGGCCGAAAGGCATGCGAACGTAGCTGTGAGGTGGACCCTCGCAACGCCCCAGGCGTGAGGGCCAGAGGCGCTCCTGAGACGCAGCCCGGTTGACCCCTGGTATGTCGATGCAGACTTGCAGCCCAGCATCCTCGCCTGGATGTGGGGCCACGGCGGGCAAGCGGCGACAGCCGCGCATGACTCTTGACTCCTGTAGCTCCTGGGTGTTCCTCGTAATGAACTCCTGACGGTTTGGCCCTCCTTGCCTCATACCTTCCTGAGGGAAACGTGCCTTGAAGCACGCCTCCATGTGGTGCCCGAGCGCCTCCCTCGTGATCCCGGCTAGGTCGGTGGCTCGCCATGAAAGAGCCCCCGAGCCCCTCCTGAGGAGGGCATCGGGCGTGCCTTCCTATGCGACAGAGGATGGCGCCCCTTGAACGGGCACGGGTCCTGTTGCCACGCCTCCGGAGGTGCCTACCCCATGAGGGCTTGGACCAGGCGAAGCCTTCTTCTTCTTAGGGATCGCCTCGGGAAGTCTCCCGCTCCTGTGATCTGGGTCTTCGATTGCTGCGGCTTGGAAGGCACGCTCAAGAGAGCACACTGCATCCCTTTCCTCACAAGGTACTGTGATGACTCCTCCGCTTCCTGGCATCTTGAGGACATTGTAGCCATGGTGAGTCACCGCCATGAACTTGGCCAAAGCTGGGTACCCGAGGATGGCATTGTATGGCAGGCGAATGTGGGCGACGTCAAAGTCGATGAGCTCGGTGACGTAGTTGTTGTGCTGTCCGAAGGTGACGGGAAGGCAAACTTTCCCTATCGGGACGGTGGAGCCATCGTTAACTCCTGAGAAAGGCTTGGTCGGCTGAAGTTGATCGTATGGCACTTGGAGATCGTTGAATGTCTCGACAGATAGGACGTTGAGTCTTGCTCCGCCATCGATGAGGGTCCTGGTGACTTGCACGTTGCTGATGACTGGTGAGCAAAGCATGGGGAGGACTCCGACCGTTGCCACGCACTTGAGCTGATCCGCTGAGCTGAACGTGATAATGCACGACTACCACCTGAGAGGGCTTGTGGCCTCGTGCTTGGGAGGATCTGCATTCACCTCATGAGCAAACCGCTTGAAGATGCGCCGAGAGGTCAGCCTGAGCGCCACCCAGGATGCAAGCGATCGCGAGCGGCTCCTGGAAGCCCCCAGCCCCCTCGTCTTGATGATGGTCTTTGCACCTCCTTGGTGGCTGCGGCAGAGGTGGGAGCCCTGCGTTGCCTTGAGGGCGGTCCTCACGAGGCTGGTCCCTCCAACCTCCCTCGTGAGGCTGGTCCTGCCAGCGGTCCTCGCGAGGTCTGTCACGCCATCCTTGGCGAGGACTGAGGGAGTCCTGGATTAGGGGGTATCCGGACAGCCGGACTGTGTACTACGTCCGGACTATTGAAGCGTGAAGATACAAGACTCAAGACTTCGGCCCGTGTCTGGATGGGACTTTCATTGGCATGGAAGGCAAGCTTGGCGATCCGGATATTATATTTCCTTCCTTATAACCGACTCCATGTAAACCCTAGCCCTCTCCGGTGCCTATATAAACCGGAGAGGTTGGTCCTTAGAAGGTCGATCACAATTACAATCATACCATCATAGGCTATCTCTTAGGGTTTAGCCTCTACGATCTCGTGGTAGATCTACTCTTGTACTACCCATATCATCAATATTAATCAAGCAGGAAGTAGGATTTTACCTCCATCGAGAGGGCTCGAACCTGGGTAAACATCTGTGTCCCTTGCTTCCTGTTACCATCAGCCTTGACGCACAGATCGGGACCCCCTACCCGAGATCCGCCGGTTTTGACACTGACATTGGTGCTTTCATTGAAAGTTCCTCTGTGTCGTCGTCGTCCGGCTCGATGGCTCGTCTCATTGTCCAGGACGACATTACTTCGGAGGGGGCTCTGGATGTAGGCCAGACGCTCCGGCTCTGCAGCTTTATCATGGCCGCCCCATTGGCGGTGGCGCCGACGATGACTTCTCGGATCATCAATCATAACTCGCACGCCGATTCGAACTTGCCGAGCAGATGGATCCAATGGAGCTCTCCTCCCTTAACGAGCTCTTGGATCGCATCGCCGCTCTGGGGGTCGCTACAGACTACGACCGGATCGGGCTTAAACCCGACCAAAGGGACATCAGGTCCCCGCCGGCCACCCACGAGATAGCGATTGTGGAGGAACCACACGCGGATTGCCCCTCAACTTTGAGGACAAGCTGTGTTCGGATCACCGAACTCCTTGAGCCAAAGACCTGCACAAAGGAAAACCTGACCCAGGTCCCGGACTTAGAATCGGGCATCAGGCCAAAGAAATTGGGCACCCTGGATCCTGACCTGTTTAGCTCGGGAGCGCCCGCGCCCTCGGGTGTTAGATCGGATCAAAATCCGGACTTTAAACTAGAACTAAACTGTCTCTCCCGCATCAGGCAAGAGCCCTGTGAAATCGTACATCGCCATCGGGCGATTCCTCCTTGCGCTTAACAAGGTCGTGGACTGCCGCCAAGAGGACATGGTCTCACTTTTCTGCAAAAACTGCACGGACGAAGGACTCCTCAATGCTACAAGCCGCCGCGACATAGTACGCTTCGCGGACTTGGCAACCATAGTATGGAAATACTGTGCGATGGAGAGCGCTTGGAAGACCCAAACAGAATTTTGGGATAGTACCGCTCTCGCCAAAACCTTTGTCCGAACTAAACGGATGAACTCCCGTAAGTCGTCCGACCCAACCCCCAAGAAATCAAAGCCCACGCCAGGGCGGAGATCCGTATTGGAAGAATGGCTCGACGGGCCATGTAAGCTCCATAGTACTCCGGATACAACACCTACTCATAGCCTTGAGGCATGTTGGATACTCCGGCAGGTGGCAAAAAGTGGCGAGGATCTTCTTGCGGGACATAAAACGGAACAACATCCCGCCAGCAAACACAATACGGTACTAACAGTCTTCGAGAGTTTCGCCTCAAACAATAGGCGCAAGCGAGCTCGCCGAAGCTCTGCTGAAATTTACCGTGTGGCGAAAATAAACCCTTGGAACGACACTGCTATAACTTTTAATGCCAGTGATGAACCTCGATCCTGGGCTGTCCGGGCACCAGCCGCTCTGGTCCTTAGTCCAATCGTACATGGCTTTCGGCTCACCAAAGTACTCATGGACGGCGGAAGCGGATTAAATCTGATTTAAGAAGAAACGCTCAACAAGATGGAGCTGGATAAAAGCCGCATTGAACAAAGCAGCACGACCTTCAGGGGAATTATCCCTACCTGTGAAGCGCCAAGCGTGGAAAAATCACACTCGATGTGGTATTCGGTACCCCGGAGAATTATAGGTCCGAGGAAATCACATTCCAGGTCGCTCCTTTTAACAGCGGATACCATGCCCTTCTAGGGCGGGACGCGTTTACAAGCTTTCAAGTTGTACCCCATTATGGGTACATGAAGCTTAAAATGCCCGGACCCAATGGAATCATCACTCTAGCCAAGATCCGGATGTTAGCTTACCGAAAATAAAACCGCAGCTCTAGCCTTGGAAGCATTATCTGAAGCCCTAGCAGCCGAAGAGTTAACAACACTGCGGGCCACTATGGACAAGGACGACGTGATACTAGACAAACGACCCAAGTCCACCTCATTCAAACCTGTAGACGAGATAGTCAAATTCCAGGTCCACCCAACGGACCCCAAAAGACAGCTTCCATCGGGACACAGTTGAGCCCCGCGGTCGACGCTGCACTACGAGATTTCTTACGCGAGAATTGGGACATTTTCTCCTGGCACCCATCGGACATGCCGGGCATCCCACGCAGACTGGCCGAACACAGCCTCAACATTCTAAAAGGATATAAACCAGTCAAGCAAACCTTAAGGCGATTCTCAGAGCCCAAACGACAGGCAATGGCGGAAGAGTTAGCCAAGCTACTCGAGGCCGGATTTATCAGAGATATCAAACATCCGGATTGGCTGGCAAATTTGGTGATGGTGCCAAAGAAGGATAAATCCAGCGACTATGCGTCGATTTCAAAGACCTCAACAAGGCTTGCCCCAAGGATCCCTTTCCTCCCTCGCATGGATCAAATCATCGATGCCACAGCTGGACACGACTTCATGTTTCCTCGACGCATACTCTGGATACCATCAAATAAAGATGGCAGAGTCTGACCAAGCTGCAACAGTTTCATAACGCCATATGGCCCTTTTTGCTTCAACACTATGCCTTTCGTGCTTAAGAACGCCGGTGCAACCTACCAACGCATGATTCAAACATGCCTGGAAAAACAAATCAGCAAAACAGTGGAGGCATACATGGACGACGTGGTCATAAAAACAAGACACGTCGAAACCCTTATAGATGACTTGAGGCTTACATTCGACAATCTCCGGACATACGACATCAAGCTGAATCCGGAAAAATGTGTTTTTGGCGTCCCCTCGGGGAAGCTACTCGGCTTCATCGTTTCCAACAGAGGAATTGAGGCAAATCCGGCAAAAATCCGAGCTCTGACACAGTTGGCTATACCAACAGACCTCAAGCACATCCAAAAGCTAGCCGGATGCGTGGCTGCTCTCAGCCGCTTTATCTCCAGGTTAGGAGAAAAGGCACTACCGCTTTATCGCCTTCTTCGGTGCACCGAACACTTCGTATGGATTTGAGGCAGCCGCAGCGGTGGATGAAATAAAGACCTTATTGGCCAGTAATCCATATTAATAGCGCCGAATATCGACGAACCCATCTTTGTTGTACATAGCTGCAACGCACCAAGTCATAAGCGCAGGTTTCGCCGTCGAACGAGCGGCCGACGGATACAAATCCCCGCTCCAGACCCTGGTCTCCTCCGTGTCCACGCTCCGCACCCCATGCAAATCCCGATACCCACACTATCAGAAAATAGCATACGCGGTGTTCATGGCATCCCGGAAGCTACGACACTACTTTCAAGAGTTTTCGATTACGGTGGCCTCCGAAGTACCACTCAATGACATAATAAATAACCGTGATGCTACGGGCCGGATTGCCAAGTGGGCTATTGAGCTCCTTCCATTTGACATAACGTACAAACCACGGCGGGCCATCAAGTCGCAAGTGTTGGCTGACTTCGTCGCCCGAATGGGATGTAGGAACTCCCTAAAGAGTACGGCGCATACTCAAACTGGATCATGCACTTCGACGGCTCTAAAATGCTGGCCGAATTGGGAGCAGGGGTAGTCCTGACATCTCCCACCGGCGACATGGTCCAGTACGTCCTCCAAATACTATACATAGAATCCAACAATGCAGCCGAATATGAGGCTCTGTTGCACGGTCTTCAGATGGCAGTCTCTATGGGCATTCAACGCCTAGAAGTGCGCGGGGACTCGAACCTCGCAATATCACAGATAAGCGAAGATTTTGATGCCAAGGACCCGAAAATGGTGGCCTACCGTAATGCCGTCCTCAAAATGTCAGCTCGGTTCGAGGGGCTCGAATTCCACCATGTGGCTCGAGAAAACAATCAAGCGGCAGATGTCCTCGCTCGCATCGGCGCTTAACGCGACCCAATCCCACCTAACATATTCTTGGAACGGCTGTTCAAGCCGTCCGTAGTATGGGAAGGAGAGTCCAGCAATACTAGCACGGACCTGAATACATCCTCGGAGTCCAAACCATCAGACATAGTCGGAGGTTCTACCCCCGAATAATATCCTCGGCCCACGAAATCATGGTTGTAATCGCCCCGTGGATCGAGCCCTTCTTGGCCTACCTAAATAGGCAGGAGCTCCCCGAAGACCAAAATGAAGCACGCTGCATTGTCCGGCGCTCTAAAGCGTACAAAGTCTACGAAGGGGAACTCTACAAGAAAAGAGCTACCGGAGTGCTACAAAGATGCATCTCCGAAGAGGAAGGGTGGCAGCTCTTGGCTGAAATCCATGCCGGCCTGGGCGGGCACCACGCCGCGGCTCGAGCATTAGTCAGCAAGGCCTTTCGTACAGGCTTCTATTGGCCGACAAATGAAGCGGACGACAAGACCTTGTCCAACATTGCGTCGGTAGCCAGCTCTTTGCCAATCAGAGTCACATGCCCCCTACCGCTCTCCAAACAATCCCCATAACGTGGCCCTTTGCGGTCTGGGGGCTGGATATGGTCGGACCTCTTAAAGGGGGAAGCCATAAGAAGAAATACTTATTGGTCATGGTGGACAAATTCACCAAATGGATAGAAGCTAAACCAGTTAAAACGGCTGAATCCGAACCAGTTATAGACTTCATATCCGGGGTCGTACACCGATAGAATGTCCCCCATAGCATCATCACTGATAATGGCTCAAATTCACAGCCGACAAAGTGAAAACTTGGTGCACAAAAATGGGCATCAAGCTCGGTTGCTTCCGTCTACCATTCCCAAACCAACGGCCAGGTAGAGCGGGCAAATGGTCTCATTATGAGCGGTATCAAACCCAGGCTAGTGCGATCCTTGACAGAGTCGGATACGCACTGGGTGGAGGAGCTCGACTCCATACTCTGGGGGCTACGGACCATGCCAAATCGCACCACCGGATACACACCATTTTTATGGGTTACGGCGGAAGCGAGCGATACCTTGCGACATAATACATGATTCGCCACGCGTCGCATGTACGAATAGAAGGAAGCCGAAGTTAGATCGGCAGGATAATTTGGATGCCACGGAGGAGGAGCGTGATGTCGCAAAAGCCCGTTCCGCATTCTATCGCCAGCAGTTCGGACGATACCAAAGCAGAGAAGTGCGCGCCAAAACTTACAATATAGGCGAGCTCGTTCTACGACTACTGGAGAAGAAGAAGGACAAACTCAAACCCAAGTGGGAAGGTCCCTTCGTCATTGACAAAGTTCTCACTGGAGGAGCGTACCGCTTACGTAATGCATCCGATAACAGACTCGAGCCGAACCCATGGAACGCGGCAAGACTACGGAGACTCTACGCCTAGCGCCAAACACAGTGTTCGTCTCCTAACCCCTCCCTTTTAATTATTCCCCGTCCCCTTTTTCCTTTCTCGGCCTTTTTCTATCTTCACACAAAGTATTCAATACAGTGCGGATTTCCGGATGAGTCCGGCCGCACTAAGTGTGTAAGCAATACCTGGGGGCTTCCTATACGGAAGCTTAAAATGATTACTCACATGGCTTTCTGCCCGTCGCATATGAATTCTTTTTCCATATGTTCCTTTTCTTCACCATTATATGCATCGATATGACTTAAGATGTTGCCAAGCTGGGTTGCCTGGCTCTTGTGTTTATGCCCCACGTTCCGTTAATTCGGCTAGGGCATAAGGGGAGCACCTCTCTGCGATTATTCGCCGGTTCAAATTCGGATGTGTACCTCAGATTGGGTGAAGCCGAAAGCTAGCTTCCTTAAGAGAATATTCGGTCGGTGAACAAAAGATGTATTCATTTATCATAACATAAATCCCTAGAAGTCTTGTATCCTACGCCATCGTTCGCAGTCCGACATGTGCATCGTCGCATGCGTACCCAGGGAAAGGAACCCCTAAAGGAACTATTCTCTCTGGAAGATGTTTCTTACTATCCATGTAATATAACATAACTAGTTGGGTACTTGTCTGTTCAAGCACTTAAGACCCCTACGCCTTGTTTCCATGCATACCCCGGTTTTGTATAGCTGAGCGGGTATTCGGACACACCCCGGACTATAGGGCCCGGGTCAAGCCGAAAAGGTCCGCCTACGACAAATGATTTTAATCCGGCTAGGGGCTAATCATGCCCATTAATTTACATAGTCATTTGGACTGATTACATTCCTCTTCTATACCGTCCAACAGGCTATCTAGCTTACAATCCTGTTGAGAATACTTAGCGGCTAACACTACCTGGTCATACACCAGACTAACGGGAATTTCTTGCCCATCAGGCCCCGCCGGTCCCACTTCAGCCATATGGTTTGGGTCCAGCTTGGTGTAGCGTGTCTTCACCATTGCCCAGGCTTCTCTTGCTCCTTGCCGGCATGCTGATATCTTCCATAGATGGAAGCGCCGCCGGGCTCCTTGAAGAAGGTCCACAAGTTCCCCCATGCCATTCGGTAGTAGGCTTGATGGCCACAAAGCCTGAGCAACACCCTGCATCACTTGCCGAGCTCGCTCGTGCAGTCGTGAAAGGTCTTGCAATAAATCATTTGTAGAAGAGGGCATCTCCTCCTCGGGGCGACCCGTTAACATTCCTGCAAATAAAATCCTTTCAATATACTTCCTCGCCGAACTGTACAACAGTTCGTCTAGGAACTTACTGTAAATGTCGCATCGAAGCCTCTTGTTCTCCTTCATGGAGTCCGCCAGCTGAGCGCGGAGATCTTTTAACTCCACGTCCATCTGGACTTTGGCATCTTGAAGATCGTTCTTATCCCGCCTAACTCCCGTAAGAATGCGCTCGCCAGCCTCTAGCTGCTTTTTGAGATGCGATGCGTCCTCTCCTACGCCCTCTGGATTCACCCCGGGATTGTCTGCAGAATTTTCTGACAGACTTGTCATATTATTCATTTACTAACTGGTGCATTTTCGCACAATTGAGATAATTGTTACCAGATGAGGGCCTTTGGGGTTCCTCTAACTTGGCAACTGTGGCCCTCAGTTCGGCCTTGCAGTCCTCCAGCTCCCGAAACAATTGCTCGTTCTTCTCTACAAGGACACAGACATGAATTGATCCTTAAAACTGTTGTTTGAACCGTTTCAAGTCTCAGGGGCTACTGCTATACATACTTATCACAATTTCTCACCCGTATGTCTTTGGTATACTGGTTTGTCGCTTGGGCAAGCCCGCCCCGAGCAGCTTGGACGTATGCGTCCGCCGAATTGAAGGCATTAAACGCCTCTTCGGAAAAGATGTTGTTCCGAAGTACGGCCCGTCGGCGCCTGTGATTCATGGCGCTCTCTACTTCGGAATTCGTGGCTGAGAGCATGTCCGCACTCTCTGTTGGAGAGCCATGCGGTGCTGGCCCCGTGTCCGCATCCGCCCCTGAAGCCGGTTCTGCAACCCGGCTGGTGGAGGCGTGATTGGTAGGGTCTCCGGATATAGTCCGGTTATTCTTATTCCTGCCAGACACAAAGGGCGTTGTCATATTTTAAATTCTATAATTACAGGACAGGTTATTGTTTTACCTCTGTAGCGGTGTGTCAACTCTCACCGCCTTCCTCTTGAGCCTGCCCGATCTGGACGCCCGTGGTTGACGAGTCCCTAGGGACTCGGCCCCTCGCTCCGGTCGTCATTTCTGCAAATAGAACGACGCCTCAAAGGTAAATTATAACACCTGGGAGGAGTCCTCTTCGAAGGATAGGGCTTTCTAGTTCGGCTTACACACGAGGCGGGGAGAAGTCCAGGGTAGTCGGCCGTAATGGCCACTAGGGCGACATCCCAGCTCGCCTCTTAAAATACCCCGTTGACGAGCTCCACAGTGATATCCGGATCCACTTGAAGTCCCGGATCTAGGGCCGTTCCAGGGTCCTCTGGTTGCGGGGAGGGGCTGAAGATTCCTTCTACGGCCCTCCTCAATTCCTGCCCAGAAGCATTGATGCAAGTAATCTTAGCAGAAGAACGCTGGAGCAAAGCGGGGAAAAAGAATGGCAACTTACCCACGCTGGGGGGTTGTACATGGAGAATCCTTCCCGCGTTTTTATGCGAAGGAATTCCTCCTCTTCCCCTTTGTACAGATCGGACAATATCCTTGCCAGAGTGGCAGCGGAGTCCGGACCTTTACGGCCGCAGCGGGTGGTGTCGTCTTCCCCGTTGAAATGCCACATGGGCTTCCCCCGATATTGGAGCGGTTGTACTCCCCGTCTTATACATATCGCCATAACCTCAACTATCGTCAGTCCGGATTTGGCCAGTAACTTTATCCTGTCCATCAGCAGGAATATTTCCCTCGTGTCCTCTTCTTGAGGGCCCCGGGGGCGCTAGCTTAGGCGTGCCCTTGGCGGGGCGTTGCTGAACTTGCGGAGACCTGTCCGGACTGGATCCGGAAGGGGGACGTCATTCATATAGAACCACTCTGAAGGCCAGTTTTCTGGTGCCTTCTTAGGAGTGCCAGACAGGTACCCGGTCTCAGCAATGCGCCATACTTCGGCCCCGCCCACTTGACATAGGGACTCCCCCTGGGTGCGGGGGACGAGGCAGAATAGCTTCCACCATAATCTGAAGTGTGGTTCGCAGCCTAAAACAGCTTCGCCAGGCAAGATACCTGCTATGTGCGTAATAGAGGCAGGTAAGATCGTAATCGAGGCCGTATAACTCCGAGCCCAGCTGGAGAAACGGGTGGATAGGGAACCCGACGCCTCGGCAGATGAGGGATCGACATATACGCTCCTCCGGAGATGGGTTCGGAGATCCCTCGGCTTGGTCTCCTCCGTCATAAGTGGCTATTCCAGCTCGGACGGAGACCATGAACGCCGGTGGGAGAAACCCTTGGGTTTGTAACTTTGTCAAACGGCTATGAGGAACTGAACACTCTCCCCAATCCCCTGACTTGGAACAAGAAGGGTAAGCAGAAGAGCTGCGACAGCCGGCCATGTTGGAATGGCTTTTCGCAGAGCGCTCTGTTGGATGTTGGCTCTGTGAGGGAGAGTGACGTAGTTGTTGCGCTGTCCGAAGGTGACGGGAAGGCAAACTTTCCCTATCGGGACGGTGGAGCCATCGTTAACTCCTGAGAAAGGCTTGGTCGGCTGAAGTTGATCGTATGGCACTTGGAGATCGTTGAATGTCTCAACAGATAGGACGTTGAGTCCTGCTCCGCCATTGATGAGGGTCCTGGTGACTTGCACGTTGTTGATGACTGGTGAGCAAAGCATGGGGAGGACTCCGGCCGTTGCCACGCACTTGAGCTGATCCGCTGAGCTGAACGTGATAGCGCATTTACCACCACCGAGAGGGCGTGTGGCCTCGAGCTTGGGAGGACTGCATTCACCTCGCGAGCAAACTGCTTGAAGATGCGCTGAGAGGCTGGGGCCTGAGCGCCACCCAGGATGCAAGCGATCGCGAGCGGCTCCTGGAAGCCCCCAGCCCCCTCGTCTTGATGATGGTCTTTGCACCTCCTTGGTGGCTGCGGCAGAGGTGGGAGCCCTGCGTTGCCTTGAGGGCGGTCCTCACGAGGCTGGTCCCTCCAACCTCCCTCGTGAGGCCGGTCCTGCCAGCGGTCCTCGCGAGGTCTGTCACGCCATCCTTGGCGAGGACTGAGGGAGTCCTGGATTAGGGGGTATCCGGACAGCCGGACTGTGTACTACGTCCGGACTATTGAAGCGTGAAGATAGAAGACTCAAGACTTCGGCCCGTGTCCGGATGGGACTTTCCTTGGCGTGGAAGGCAAGCTTGGCGATCCGGATATTATATTTCCTTCCTTGTAACCGACTCCATGTAAACCCTAGCCCTCTCCGGTGCCTATATAAACCGGAGAGGTTGGTCCTAGAAGGCCGATCACAATTACAATCATACCATCATAGGCTAGCTCTTAGGGTTTAGCCTCTACGATCTCGTGGTAGATCTACTCTTGTACTACCCACATCATCAATATTAATCAAGCAGGAAGTAGGGTTTTACCTCCATCGAGAGGGCCCGAACCTGGGTAAACATCTGTGTACCTTGCTTCCTGTTACCATCAGCCTTGACGCACAGATCGGGACCCCCTACTCGAGATCCGCCGGTTTTGACACCGACAAGGGCCACAGTCTTCCCAGCGTCCTGCACCTCTTCCTCCTCCTCGGTCGTAGCCCCTATCATTGCGCTCGGGGCGTCGGCCGATACGCCCTTCTCGCACGGCCTTGAGCTCCTGGCATTCGTTGGTGTTGTGGGTGTGGAGGTCGTGGTATATGCAGTACCGGCTGCCTTTGGATGACTCGGGTTGATCCCTGCCTCGCTTGGTGTCTGGTTCTGCCGCGAGCACGGCAACCCCCTTACGCTTCAAGTCCTTGACCTTGGGCTTCTTCTCTTCTGGATCAGCAGCCGGAAGCTCGAGGAGGGAGAGGCGCCCTTCCTCAGCCCTGGCGCATTTGGTCACCAAGTCGAACAGCTCGAGGATGTGCATGTGTCTTCATGCATTGCTAGCTCCTCTTTCATCTTGACGTCCACGCACGCCATCGGAGAAGGCTGAGATGATGGCTTCCTCGACCACCCCGGGATCTTGAGGCGGGCGTTGTTGAAGCGCCGGATGTACTTCGCAGGTCTCTCTGGCTGCTGCTTGATGCGGCGCATGTCGCTCACGGTCGGAGGCCGATCGCGAGTGCCTTGGAAGTTGGCGATGAAGCGGGTGCGCATCTAGTCCCAGGAGGAGATCGTGCCGGGAGCCAGGTTCAGGAGCCAGGTGCGGGCTCCGTCCTTGAGCGCCATGGGGAACCAATTCGCCATGACCTTTTCGTCCCCGTTGGCAGCTTCGATGCCCAACTCGTAGAGCTGAAGGAACTCCGTGGGGTCGGCAGTGCCGTCGTAGCGAGGAGGCAGGTCTGGCTTGAACTTGCCAGGCCATGCAACGCTAGCTCGACGGTGAAGGTGTGGCAGCCTGCAGTGGCCACCGGGGCTCTCTGCTGATGCGGAGCTTGCTCTTGTGGATTCCCACGCACCGCTGCCTGGAGCAGCGCGGGATCTTGACGCGGTGGCGCTGGAGAGCGATCACGACGCTCCGGAGCTGGGAGCACGCGAGCACCTTCTTGGGGACGAAGGATCTCCTGGCAGCTCCTTTCTTGTTGCGCAGGCGCCGGACGCGGAGGGTCTCGGCCCGGGGCCACGCGCCTTGGAGCCAAGGCGCCTTCTTGGGGAGGAGGTGGCGGGGGCACCTCCGGCTCCCTACCTCCCGCGCGGGGTGAAGGGCGAGGCGAGAGGGGCGGCGCAGGGAGCCCCCTGCGGGCGTGGAGAGCTCGGCGACGCGGTCGAGCCACTCCTCGTGAGGCGTCGTCGATAGGGCGGTAGCGCAGGAGCTCGTTTGCCGCGATGGCGGCTCGAGCCTTCATGGGAGCCTTGGTCTTGGGACGAAAAGAACCAGCGAGGCGGCGAAGGAGTAGCAGTGCGGCCTTCTCGCCTCACCGATGGATGCGAGGGCGAGCCTGCTGCTCGTTCCCGCCCGGGCCGGTGGGGGCGTTAGCGGCGGCGACGGAACGACGGGGTGTCGCCGGCAGGGAGCCGTCTGGGCGACTTCAGCGGCGCTTGAGCAACCAGCGCTTCAGCGCGGCTCGGCGTCGACCATGGACACGACGGAAGATCACACGCGACCAGCGGAAGAAAGATTCCGGCGCACCCCTACCTGGCGCGCCAAATGTCAGATTTCGGGTTCCAGCAGACCCTTGAGGTTCGAACTCTGGGGTGTGCACGGAGATCTTTCCCCTACCATCTCACGCGTTAATGATTTGCAAGGGATCTAAACTAGGAATGATGAACAGCACAAGAGACACAAGATCTATACTGGTTCGGGCCACCGTTGTGGTGTAATACCCTACTCCAGTGTGTGGTGTGGTGGATTGCCTCCGGGGCTGATGAAGAACAGTAGAAAGGAAGAACAGCCTCGCGAGGGGCTGTTTTTGAGCTGGTGCGATGGAGTGTTTGGGTGAGTCCAGTCGCTTCTCTCTCTCTCTCTCTCTCTCTCTCTCTCTCTCTCTCTCTCTCTGGTAGTTTTGATCCGTTCTTCTCTCTCTGTGGTGGCTAGTCCTATTTATAGAGGGAGGCCCTGGGCCTCTTCCCAAATAATGAGCGGGAAGGGTGCCAACAATTGGCCATTTTGAAGGGGAACATCTAGTACACTTATCTTGACTAAAGTTGGTCTTCGGCTACCAAAGGCTCTGACGGTGACGCCGTCACAGGCTCCACGATGACCTCCATCCGCCGCTCTGTTGGTCTTGGTGTTGTTGCACAGGCGGTAACCTTTGCTCGATGCCTTGGCCTATGCTTGCCTCCTTTGCACCAAAGGGGAACGAGGACACTGCGCAGTCGGCGCCTCACTGCTCCCGCCTGATCTCGATCTTCATGGCTTGCGTCACGGGGCACCCTCGTGAGGTACCCTGCCTTGATCTCTCCGCCTCCTCGTGAGCCTGCCTGACGAGGCTGCTCCTGAGGAAGGTTCCTGTCGTCGGCCTCGCGAGGCTTGGCTCCTCGTGAGGCACTTGAGGTTGAGCTGATGAAGCTGGGTCGCGCTGGGCCCCCACTTGAGCCACGCCCGCAGCCGCAGCGTGCAAAACTGGGGACCCCTGCTCCCGTAAGCATGTGATAGTACAACTTTGTACTAAAGTTTGCACAAAGTTGAGACACTTATTTTGGAACGGAGGGAGTACATATTTGCTATGATATGTCAATCATTGAGATGCAACAAAGATGCATGTTAGTCTCCTTTGTATTTGATGAAATGTTGCAACGGGAAACCTTGGACGAAGATACATGTAGCAGTCGGAAGCTTCATAGCATTGTACAAATTTATCTTGCTGATAAATTACAGTACGTACTATACTAGTACTTCCTCCGTTCCTAAATATAAGTATTTGTAGAGATTTCACCATGAACTACATGCGGATGTATATAGATGCATTTTAAGTGTAGATTCATTCATTTTGTTCCGTATGTAGTTCACCTAGTGGAATCTCTACAAAGACTTGTCTACTAGTAATAGCTAGCCCCCACTACTAGGAATTCTCTATCCTCTCCTTGAACCACATCATCAAAATTGATGTAGCCATTAGATGAAGTAAATCAGTCCATAATAGCCGTCTGATCTAGACGTTGAGAGGCTCCGCACTAAGCCACATGCAAGCATGCAGAAATACCATGGCACATGCATGTGAGTGGGTTTTTGAATCACATCAACATGTCTGCATGCAAGCATGCACCGATAGCATGCATGTAAGTGAGCTTTTAAGTCCCATTAACATGTCAAAAAGAAAAATAGAATCCCATTATGCAGTAGGAGTTGGCTGATCTTTTTTCCTTACGTGGGATGATCTAAATGATGATGGGAGTTTATTTAGTTTGGCTACCACATTTGTCATGCGGTTATAGATTTTTTTAGTTCTATGAAATCGATAATTTTGTGCAGAGAGATATATCATTGTTCCAAGAACGCTGGGACTCATCTAGTAATATTTAGGAACGGAGGGAGTTCTATGTAAAGAGTTAGGTGTCGCACGGTGATAGTGTGAGGTGGGCCATGTAATCACCGAGCTGCGTGTTTTCACCGCTTCTTGCACTCCTCCATTGTAAGAATGGAGAAAATTGTAATCTAGTACGCCAAAGCGTGGGACATCCAAAGCAGTCCTACCACCTCAAGAATAAAGACCAATGAACCATCAAATCACATAGACCCAAAGAAGAAGTTGACTGGACGAAGCAACCATCACTCTTGCGCCGGTGAGAGGCCCCTTCCGCTCTGCCCGGCATGAATGCGGCACCGATTCTTTGGAGCGGCGCCGACTGCTTCAGCGGGAAGCCTTGTGGCGATGGAGGGGCTTTGGGTGGGCCAGGCTGGTCAGGAGCGGGTGTGGCAGCTGTCCGCATGTCCCTACCGGACACGCTCCGAAACGAGAGGATGCACCAACTCTCGCGGCTAAAATCATACACTACACACCATCTCTGTGTAGGAGTAGGCCGATCTGTTGCACTCTCTAACACACACATGTTGTTAAACACACACGCACACACTCGCACGCACCTTGGTCCCGTTGCACCTTCTAACGTGACTTATTACACCTAGACGGAGGGAGTAGTAAGTATACGAGATACAGTGGCACACTGACTTAAGTCGAATACAAGTGCCCAAAATTTGTGTGCACGTTATAATAAGGATTCACTTAAAATAGTACGTGAGCGAACAGAGGGATCAATTGGACAAGTGTTCCCAGCAAAGACGAGATGTGTGAGGTAAGATACATCACCGGGCGCTTTTAATTTTTCTTATTAATTTGTTTGTTTCACCTCTAACTGGTGGGACCCAACGTACTACGTGGAGAGAGGTAAGGTGATTAAGGCTGCATTATTTACGCACTAATCGTGGATAGTCTTACCACCAAAGCCACATGACACGATTATGATTGAAATCCCAATGACTCCCACACACACACAAAAAAACACGGCATGCTTGTCACATGAATGCAGGAATGTATAAAAGCTTATTTTCCTCTCATTGAACATAACGGGAGGGTTGTGTAGCTGGTTAGCCTGTTCGCTCATCAAACTTGAGGTCTCGGGTTCGATAACTACACTTGAGCATAATTTTTGCGAGGAGGATTCTTTGACTGGTTAAAATGTTTTCTAGGGTTTGCATGCTTCACATTCTCTCTCCAGTATATATATATATATATATATATATATATATATATATATATATATATATATATATATATATATATATATACACGCTTAGAGCCTCGGCGCTTGTAGTTGCTCTCTTCACACTCTCTCGCCCTCTCCCGCTGGAGCCTCAGCGCTTGTAGTTGCTCTCTTCACACTCTCTCGCCCTCTCCAGATCTAAACAAGACTTCGTTGGCCTCTCTCTCTCCCCTCACTACTGCTCAAAGAGCCGGCAGGATCCGTCCGCCGGGAAGGGAAGGAGGCTTAACGATGTCGCCGTCAGCGAGGGAGACACTACCGGGCAGCTGTTCACTTTCCACCCAGCGGCGGCGCGGGAGGGCCTCCGACCCCTTCTTCACCGCCGCCGTCCCGTCGCCCACCGAACCACGCCCTAAGAACCTTAAGGTATAATTTACTTACTCCACATGCATTGCTCTAGCTGCATGTATACCATGAATCTAGGACGTGGTTCAAAAAGGAAAGGAGTGGGGGAAAGTAGTGGGAAAAGTTGTACTCCCTCCGTTCCTAAATATAAGTCTTTGTAGAGATTTTACTAGGACTACATACGGAGCAAAATGAATGAATCTACACTCTAAAATGCATCTATACACATACGTATGTGGTTCATAGTGGAATCTTTACAAAGACTTATATTTAGGAATGGAGGAAGTATATAGCATGAATCTAGGACATGGTTCAAAGAGGAAATGAAGGGGGAAAGTTGTATAGCATGAATCTAGGACGTGGTTCAAAGAGGAAAGGAATGTGGGAAAGTAGTGGGGAAAGTTGTATCGCATAAATCTAGGACGTGGTTCAAAGAGGAAAGGAAGGGCGAAAGTACTAGTTCAAAAGAAAAGGAAGGGACAAGGTCAGAGAGTTTGAGCAGACTAGATTTGTTGCGCTCACATAGGGAAAGGTGTCTAAAGATAACAAAATTGGGACAAACACAAATATGCTCCTTGGTTGTTTGTTCTTTGTTGCAACAGATCTGCATGACCACAAGACATCGGTAGATGCACATGGTGCTGGTCGCCCACCGTCTGCAACTCATTAGCTGTTGTTAATCTAAGGCCCTGTTTGGTTAAAACTCCCTAGTCCCTACCGCTTGGTTCCGTGGACTAAACATGGACTAGAGGTTATTAAATGACATGCTAAAAGACCATGTTACCCCTAGTAATGAACTAATAGAAACAAGGTGTGATGCGTGGCGGGGCAACTGTTGGAAAAAGGTCCCAAAAAGACTCCCTCGGGTCTTCTTTCTTTAGTCCCAAATGCCCACATTTAGTCCCTAAAAGTCCCTCATGTTTGGTTTAGATGGGACCCATTAACGAAGTTTTTAGTCCCTACACCAAAATGTCCTCGTAAACAAACACCCTCTAATAATGCCATTTGGAAAATTGATGCAATGCCACGCTTAAAAGCAAATTACATGTTTAATGAATTTTATTGTTAATATAATCTCTATGTTAATATTAATCAATGCCCCATTTGAGAAATGCTATTGTCTTGCTTTCTTTCCCATTTAGATAAGGTAGATGCTTCTTTTGTTGGCTTCTGTGTCATCCACCGTTATTGACCACTAATTGTTTCCTTTGCACCTCTGTGTAAACAGGGTTATCTACTTCACCTCGTTGCCATTGTGACCTTTTGTTGCACTTCACAAAACACTTTTGTTTTAAGAGTGTTTTGTGCAGTTCAACCAAAATGTCACAATCGACAATGTTGCTTGATTGCTTGATCTTAGTGGAACTGCACAAGAGGAGATCTTACTTCCTATCCGTTAAGGCGAATTTGGTTCAGATCTTCTTCTTGTGAGTTGTTTGAATTCCGCATCATGAGAGGTCAAGATTAGCCTTCTTTCACATGATTCTCGCAGTGTGCTTTCATATGTTGTGATACTTGTACGATCATGTTGCTTGATTTTAGTGAACTGCACAAATGGAGACAAGACTTCCAATCTGTATGTGCAACCGTAATATCCCATTGAGGTAGATAAGGATATTTCACAACTGCTGCCCTGTATTTTGCCACTTTCATCAGAAAATTAAGTTCAAGATTATACTTGTGCTCCCTAATTGACATGCCAAATCTTACATTGAAGGCGTAAGCTTGTATGTTATTGAACCAAGTGATGAAGGGGAAGAACACCCGAAAGAAAAACAAACATCAACTCCCGGTGTTGTAATGAAGCACCGGAACTGTGATGACACAAGTAATGATATAGTTTTGCATCTTAATTTATTGCTATGGCTGGAACGAGCAATTGTTTTGCCACTGATTTGATGCCATACGTAATTATCTCTACTTGTGTAAACAGGGATTTTCTTTGAAGATACCATATATTTTAGTGGAACTGCACATGAAGATGGGAAACATTTAACTAATCGAGGAGTATATAGTAAGCGTGGCCACCCCCGTAGATAGCAACAGATGGTTCCGGAGAAGTGCTTCATCTGTATGCTCTACACAATTAGCCTCCTGACAAAGGTTGGTACTCGCCCACTGATTTCATCCATACGATTGAGCTTTGTCATCTCTTTTGGTGTTGTGCTACTGTTTAGATACTGTCATGAAAAAGTGGTATTGTCCTTGAGAAGTGCTTCATCTGTGCTGTTTTAAATATTTGCTTTCCTTTTTTTCGAGCAAACATGGATGCTAGCATTTAGTAGTCCTCTTGTCTTTGCACGATAGGATCATCTTCCTCTGAAGAAGAATATGGAGTACGTGAAGTGACTAGTTCCGATTATGCCAGGATGAAGAAGCCATGTCTATCTTCTCATCAGAAGGAGCAGTTGAAGGATGGTTACATTACTCCCCACAAGACCAAACTAACTTCAAATTTCGGAAGGACTGACAAATCTCCATTTTTTTGCTGTGATGCGCGAGTACAATGTTGTTCTAGGATTATTTCTGGTGAGCTCCATTTTTCTAAAAGTGTGCTCTACATGGACCATGTATGTGCCTGTTGAAACTGTCAAATCATAGTACAGTTTGCTTTATACTAACCACTTTTTTGTATTTGTGCAAACAGGGGTGCTCAGCTTGATTTCAATGGGAACTGCACAAAATGTTCATGAATACATCGAATCATTCATTTCCACCACAAGAAAGGAGGTGCCGATAAGTTCAAGGCGTTGCAACATATAAGGGCGAAATCATACAAGCTACGCGCGAATTTGGTTGATTTTGGTGGAACTGCACAAAAAAACAGCTCGTTTATTTAGCACGAGGTGCCATGTCAATGTCCGAATCGATGGCAAACCCCGCCCATTCCACAATCGTAGGCATTTGATATTTTGGAATGGGACAACCTTGTCAAATTTTGCTCATTGATTTTAGCAAGACATGCGCTTGATATTTTTTGAATGGGACGCCTTTGTCGCCGCCAGTCGATCAATTTTTTCTTTATTCTTTAGTTGTGAAGTAAATATTGCCTCTGACATGTGAGTCGCTGAGATGCATAATCATCGATTGTTTTGAATGTTTTCTATGAATTGCCAGGCCTGTATGTTTGATTGCAAAGCTGCTCAAACTCTTTGTACTCCTTCTGTTCCTTTTTACTTCGCACATTGTGAAAGTGCATACTTTTTTTGTATAAGATTGGTCAAAGTAGAGATACTTTGACTGCAGACAAAACTTGTATGCAGACTAGAAAGGACCGGAGGGAGTACATGTGAAACTGCTGCAAATGAGGTGATCACCCTGGGAATAATGCTAGTACATATTGTTTTGCATGTTCATCCAATGCCAATGATACAGGAATTCAAACTAATCGAAATAAATTCATTAATACATGGTCGGATTTCATATAAACATGTCGGATTTCATTACATTTCATACATTCTTCAACTAAAAAGGGTGCTACTGGAGGTATAATTAATTAACCGGTTACCCACCGTGTCCCGGCCGAGCGAGCAGAAAGCTTTAGTGACTTAACTGCAGTGCAGTTCATGAATCGACATGTGGCCTGTTGGGCCCACGTGTCGATCCACCAACCGCATCTGCAGCTAAGTAGAAGTAGCATTCTTCTCCAACAGAAGCTCTCCGACTCCACGTCGCCGCCAAGAAGCTAACCGGACGTCAATGGTCAACCCGCCTAGCTTGGCTTCAATCGGAGGGTAGCAAAGAAGTGGCCTTACTTGGACCCAGCGGCGGCGACTCCATCGTGGTTCTACTCTTCCTCGTTTTCTATGTGGCGCGGCCTCGTTGGCAGCGGGGAGGGGCCTCGACGGAGCCGGCGATGTCCTCTGTCTCGTTGCCGGCGGGCGGCGCCTCAGCGGAGCGGTGGAAATCCTCCCCCACGTTGCCGGCAGGGTGGGGCCTCGGCTGAGCCGGTGATGTCCTCTGCCTCGTCGACGCCAGTGGAGTGGGGACTCGTCGGAGCCGGCATCGTCCTCTGCCTCATCCTCGGTCTCGCCAAACAGCGCCTCGCCCGCTTCATCACCCTCTTTGCTAGACTCTTTTTAGGCGCCCGCATGCGGTACCTCCAGCGCTCGAGGTGGCCCTTGCAGGCGGAGCGGTATGAGTCGAGCAGCGCCTCCTGCTCCGCGGCGATCTGCTCCTCCGCTTGCAGGTGCTCCTGGAGGAGATGGTGGTTGTAGGCGGCGTCGGCTCGCGCCTCCGGAATCGCTCCTCACGCATCCGCCTCACCCTGTCCATATATTGGGCATGGGCCTCGCCGATGGTCATGGTGCAATGCACCGCGAGGATGGCACGGAGGAGGAGTTGGCGCTGGATCATCGACTACCATGTTCTCCATTGGGGACGTTGCGTCCTCCGGCCGCCTGCTGCCGGCCGGCGGTCGGCAGCAATGGCTGCCATCTCCTTGTGGTCTGTCGTCCGCCCATCCCAAGAGCGCTTAGTGCGCGAGGAAGCCATGGTGGGCGAGTGGTGTGGACAGGAGAAAGGGAACGGATGCGGATGATCGCGCTATGGCCGGCGCAGCAGTTTATATAGCAATGGTGGGCGGGCGGAGGGACGGACGTGTGGCGCCGGAGTAGCCGCCTCGGCAACCGCGTATCATTAATGTGGGCGGCAGATGGACGGATGGACGGCACTTGTGTCGTTTGAAGGCGGAGCAATCGCCTGCACCGGGAAGCGGGGCGGGCGGCGCTGACTATTTCGGGCGGAAAGCGCGCGTGGGCGAGGAGATGACTTTACTTGGAGAGGATGACAATGGGGACCCACCAGGTCCATAGCCTCACGTACACAAGTGCCTCCTTATTATATATATATAACTATAATTTATTTTGCTTCCTCCTGGTTTCCTGACATCACGGTCCCACACCATTGTCAACCTCCTGGAGTAGTCAATAAACAAGAGAATTGCACAAGAAGCGGCCGACAGCTGGGACCAAGCAGCTCGAGTGGTATTTGTGCAGAGTTTTTTGATGTTTAGCCCAGATATTAATTTTTCTCCTCTGAACAACAACGAAAACATCGCTGCAGGTATTAACTTGGCGGGTTGTGGCCCGTCTAGCCCGAACCGATATCCAGCCCGGATATTAATTTTTTTCAAGTTGAAAATGGCTAGCCCAGCTATACTTTTTTAGGAATACCTGTGCAAGGTCAAGTTGTTATTTTCCGCTCACTGGGCTGCAAATCTTTCCTAGGAGGGATGCATTAGGCTTAACAAGAAAATGGGCTTTAAGAAATAATAAACGGGATGTAATTGTAAAAACTGGGCAGTAACTATAAAAAAATGCACCAAACACGTGATTACTTTATAAATTGTTATTTTTGGATATTAAAAATTTTAATTTCATTAATTGTTGCGAGCACAATGTTTCATTGGATTTTTACGTAATATAAATTTATATTGAAATTGTATTTAATCTGACTACAAATTTCGGGATAAATATTTCGGATCCCATCAAAATGTGGGAAATTTTATTGAATTCTGTTTTGAACGGTTGGTTGAAATGAGATGTACTTTTAACCAACTGTAAATGGGTTGTAGTAAATTCCATTAGAATTCAAAAATGGGGTACACATTCTTACAAATCTCAAATGGGCTATAAGTTCTCTGCCACACACTTTTGGCCTTACTAAGTTGACGCGTCCCCTAAAAAAACAGAGTTGACGCGTATGCAAGGCTTTGTCAACTTATAGTCAACACACGGTTCTAGTAGCAGTGGCCGTTGGATGTCCATCCAACGGATGCCGTGCTTCTTCTTCAATCTCGGATATTCTAGCTTCACTCGCCGAAAAAATGATTCCTCCCCCTGACATCTGGGGCGCACCGTTTTGGAAGCTGACCTGTGAGCCTACTAAGTTGACGTACCAAGGGATTTGTCAACTTAGTCAATATAAACGATTCTAACTGCAGTGACCGTACGATGTCCATCCAACGGCCGCCGTGCTTCTTCAACCTCTGGTCTTCTTGCTCCAGCCGCCCAAAAGCGCCCGGTCGTGCCGCTGCTCCCGCCTCCAATGGCGGTTTGTGCTACGCTGAGGCCTCACCGCCCCTACTACTCCCACTGGCCGCCGTGCCATCCCTCCACTCACCCACACCCCTCGTTATTCTCAAGGGCGACGACAAATAAGCAGCCAACCAATGAACCTCAGATTCTTCCTCCGCGTATGCATCCACTTCGCGTCTTCCCGGCTCTGTGGTCGCCCCTTCCTAGGCCTCGCCGTCGTCCACCGCCGTGGTGCTCTCGGGCGCGCGTGGTCAATATGGTCAAGGAACGACTTCCATCGGACGTGGATCAGATGTGGAGAGGGTCGATACCGGTCCACGGCAGCCGCAAGGAAGTGCCTCCTTATTACGCCGCAAAATAATTATTCCTCCACTCGACGGCGGGACCCATCGGACGGGCCACCGATTTCGCTAAAAAATGATTCGCCCCACCTTTGGGACCCACGAAGCTACATCTTCGCACGCAAGGAAGTGCGTCCGAAAAAACGACCGCCGACCGCCTGGGACCCACTACTACATCTTCGCACGCAAGTAAGTGCGTCCGAAAAAACGATTCGCCCCCCCCATTGTGGACCCACTGCTACACCTTGGCACGCAAGGAAGTGCGTCCGGGAAAAAAAACGATTCGCCCCCTGACGGCTGGGACCCAGTAGCTACACCTTCGCACGCATGGATGTGCGTCCGAGAAAAAAAAAACGATTCGCCTCGATCACTGGGACCCACCACCACATCTTCGCATGCAAGGAAGTGCGTCTCGAAAAAAATGATTCGCCGACCGCCGGGACCCACTGCTACATCTTCGCATCGAAAGGAAGTGCGTCCCAGCAAAAACGATTCGCCGACTGCTGGGACCCACCAGCTACATCTTCGCACGCAAGGAAGTGCCTGACAGTCGGGACCCACCTGGTCGAAGCGTACATAGCGTTGTCATTCTGGTCGCGAACGTGTACGTACATACTGGTCGATGTATGTACACGTACGTACAGCGGCCATGGTGCAAGAAAGAAAATACGGCCACGTATGTGTACATACGGCCAGGGCTCATGTACATGGCTGGGTCGGAACGGAGAAACAGCGTCGTCGTCGTGTTCATGGAGAGGCAACGGAATGCGTCGTGTTCATCGGGAGACAACGGAACGCGTGGGAGCCAACCGGCTGGGTCGGAACGGAATGCGTGGTCGTGTTCATCGGGAGGGCTTGGACGGAACAGCGATGGAAATGAGGCTGGCGTATCGCGACAATGGAGGAAACGGACCTCCCACGCTCGGAATGGGGTCCCGTTGATCGGGAGGGTGTGGCGATCGCAGAACGGAGGAAACGGACCTCCTAACGGGGGTCCCGTTGATCGGGAGGTGTGGCGTGCCGCAAGCAGGATTTAAACGGACCTCCCTACGGTCGAAACGGGGTCCTGTTGATCGGGAGGTGTGGCATACCGCAAAAGCAGACGAACGGACTTGTGTTGGAGCGCCACGGTCAAAACGGGGTCCTGTTCATCGGAGGGGTGTGGCGTCGCAAAAGCAGGACTCCAAGCGATAATGTTCATCTCCACCGTCGACCTCCTCCAGCCTCCACGGGCTACCGTCGACCTCCTCCAGCCTCCACGGGCTCCTGTTCATCCAGCCTCCACCGCCGCTTACTCCACCGGCCATCGCTCAACCACCCTCCACCTTCTACTGCTCATCCAGCCCTCCACACCACGGGTCCTGTTCAACCACCTCTCCACGGGCACCCTCCACCGCCTACTATTCATCCAGCCCTCCACACCACGGGTCCTGTTCAACCACCCTCCACGGGTACCCCTCCACCGCTTCATCGCTCATCCAAGCCCTCCACCACCCCACGGGGTCCTGTTCGTCCAGAGGCAACGCCACCGCTCACTATTCATCCAAATCCCCCCCCCCCCCCGAAACGCTCGTTGTTCATCCCAGAGGTAGCATTGATCGGCTTCATTAGCGGCAGATAGCGGCGAATCGCCGATCGGGTTCGATTAACAACCATCGATCGATCGCTCGGGTTCGATAACATCGTAGCTCGCAGGCAATCGCCGGGTTCGCTTAGAGCCCAACGCCTCGCCGGGTTCGATTAGAGCTAACGCCGCACACACACGCTGCAGTACGCACGAGAGAACGTGCATCGCTTCGCCCCGACCTCCCACCGTAACCGGGAACTCCTCGAAATTTTCCTCCCCCTCGCTTCTACCATGGTATTTTCCGTCATGGACGGCCCAAAGAATGTCATGTAGCTGTGTCTCCGGCCCGCCCAGGACGAAAAGCCCATTTTCTATCATGATTTTTTTTCATAGAAGTAGGAGCCCACCACATCTATGATGATACCGGGTTTTGTCACAATTATCGTCACAGAAGTGTCATATGTATGACAGAAAAAAAATCGTTCGGCCCAAAATGTCATGGATGTGTCTTTTTTTTGTAGTCGAGTAAAGAGACTTGCCAGTAACGAGATTGAACTAGGTATGATGATACCGACGATCGAATCTCGGGCAAGTAACATACCGAGGATAAAGGGAATAACGTATGTTGTTATGCGGTTTGACCGATAAAGATCTTCATAGAATATGTAGGAGCCAATATGAGCATCCAGGTTCCGCTATTGGTTATTGACCAGTTGTGTCTCGGTCATGTCTACATAGTTCTCGAACCCGTAGGGTCCGCAGGCTTAACGTTCGATGACGATTTGTATTATGAGTTATGTGTTTTGGTGATCGAAGTTAGTTCGGAGTCCAGGATGAGATCACAGACATGACGAGGAGTCTCGAAATGGTCGAGAGGTAAAGATTGATATATTGGAAGGTTATATACGGACACCGGAATGGTTCCGATAAGGTTCGGGGATTTCTCGGAGTACCGGGAGGCTACCAAACCCCTGTGGAAAGTTAATGGGCCTAATGGGCCATAGTGGAGGACAGGAGGCAGGCCACAGGAGGTGGCACGCGCCCCCTTGCCCCAATACGAATTGGACAAGGGGAGGGGCGTGGCCCCCCTCTTTCCTTCTCCCTCAACCTCCTTTCCCCTTTCCCCCTCTCCGTTGGAAGGAAAGGAGGGGCGAATCCTACTAGGAACGGAGTCCTAGTAGGACACCCCCCTCTTGGTGCCCCCCCTTGGGCCGGCCTCCTCCTCCCCCTCCTTTATATATGTGGGCAGGGGCACCCCAAAGGCACAACAGTTGTTTCTTAGCCGTGTGCGGTGCCCCCCTCCACAGTTTACCACCTCGGTCATATTGTCGTAGTGCTTAGGCGAAGCCCTGCGCAGATCACATCACCAACACCGTCGCCACGTCATCGTGCTGACGAAACTCTCCCTCGACCCTCTACTGGATCAAGAGCTCGAGGGACGTCATCGAGCTGAACGTCTGCTGAACACGGAGGTGTTGTACGTTCGGTACTTGGATCGGTTGGATCGTGAAGACGTTCGACTTCATCAACCGCGTTAACTAAACGCTTCCGCTTACGGTCTACGAGGGTACATGGACATACTCTCCCGCCTCTTTGCTATGCATCTCCTAGATAGATCTTGTGTGATTGTAGGAATTTTTTTTGAATTACTACATTCCCCAACAGTGGCATCCGAGCCAGGTCTATGCGTAGATTGATATGCATGAGTAGAACACAATGAGTTGTGGGCGATTATAGTCATACTGCTTACCACCAACGTCTTATTTTGATTCGGCGGTATTGTTGGATGAAGCGTCCCAGACCAACATTACATGACCGCGTTCATGAGACTGGTTCTACCGACGTGCTTCGCATACGTGTGGTCGGGCGGGTGTATGTTTCTCCAACTTTAGTTGAATCGAGTTTGACTACGGTCGGTCCTTGTTGAAGGTTAAAATAGCACACTTAACGAAAAATCGTTGTGGTTTTGATGCGTAGGTAAGAACGGTTCTTGCTAGAAGCCCGTAGCAGCCACGTAAGACTTGCAACAACAAAATAGAGGACGTCTAACTTGTTTTTGCAGGGCATGTTCTGATGTGATATGGTCAAGACGTGATGAGATATAAATTGTTGTATGAGATGATCATGTTTTGTAAAAGTTATCAGGAACTGGCAGGAGCCTTATGGTTGTCGTTTTATTGTATGAAATGCAATCACCATGTAATTGCTTTACTTTATCGCTAAGCGTTAGCGATAGTCGTAGAAGCAATAGTTGGCGAGACGACAACGATGCTACGATGGAGATCAAGGTGTCAAGCCGGTGATGATGGAGATCATGACGGTGCTTTGGAGATGGAGATCAAAGGCACAAGATGATGATGGCCATATCATGTCACATATTTTGATTGCATGTGATGTTTATCCTTTATGCATCTTATTTTGCTTAGTACGGCGGTAGCATTATAAGATGACCCCTCACTAAATTTCAAGGTATAAGTTTTCTCCCTAAGTATGCACCGTTGCTACAGTTCATTGTGCCAAGACACCACGTGATGATCGGGTGTGATAAGCTCTACGTTCACATACAACGGGTGCAAGCCAGTTTTACACGTGCAGAATACTCGGGTTAAACTTGACGAGCCTAGCATATGCAGATATGGCCTCGAACACCGAGACCGAAAGGTTGAATGTGAATCATATAGTAGATATGATCAACATAGTGATGTTCACCATTGAAAACTACTCCATCTCACGTGATGATCGGACATGGTTTAGTTGATATGGATCATGTGATCATTTAGATGACTAGAGGGATGTCTAAGTGGGAGTTCTTAAGTAATATGACTAATTTAACTTTAATTTATCATGAACTTAGTACCTGATAGTTTTTGCATGTCTATGTTGTTGTAGATCAATGGCCCGTGCTACCGTTCCCATGAATTTTAATGCATTCCTAGAGAAAGCTAAGTTGAAAGATGATTGTAGCAACTACACGGACTGGGTCCGTAACTTGAGGATTATCCTCATTGCTCCACAGAAAAATTATGTCCTGGAAGCACCGCTAGGTGCAAGACCTTCGCAGAGCAACTCCGGACGTTATGAACGTCTGCGAGCAAAGTTGATGACTACTCGATAGTTCAGTGTGCCATGCTTTACGGCTTAGAATCGGGACTTCAAAGACGTTTTGAACGGCATGGAGCATATGAGATGTTCCAGGAGTTGAAGTTAATATTTCAAGAAAATGCCCAAATTGATAGATATGAAGTCTCCAATAAGTTCTATAGCTGCAAGATGGAGGAGAATAGTTCTGTCAAGTGAACGAAGAAGAAGATGCTCACATCTATTGTGACAACGATTCGTCCCACTCTCGTGGTCTCCAAGGTCTTGACGCTTCAACACCAACAAGACGAAGACCAACGGTGTCACTTGTTCCACACCAAGGCCGGCATCAATGGGCGCTCCGTAAAAGTCATCATCGACGAAGGGAGTTGCCATAACTAGGCAAGTGAAGAGCTATGTTGCAAGCTGCAATTGGTCAAGAAGAAGCACCCTCACCCCTACAAAGTTCAATGGCTAAGCAACACCGGCACAATTCAAGTGGAGCACACCGTGCACGTTCCATTCAAGATCGACGCCTACGAGGACACCATTGAGTGTGACATCCTTCCCATGACCGTGTGCCATATCCTATTGGGAAGACCTTGGCAATTCGATCGCGGTGTCATCCACAATGGGAGGACAAACCATTATAGCTTCAAGATGAAGGGAATGGAGTACGTGTTGTGACCTATGTCTCCAAGCCAAGTGATCGCCGACAAGCAAGCAACCACACATGGAGGAGAGACTAGTGAGAGAGTGAACCACCAAAAAGAGAGTGAGCGCCACAAGCCAAAAATGAGCGACTCTTCGCCGCGAGAGAAAAACTCAATCCTCCTAGCCACAAAAAGAGAGATGAGAGAAGTGTGTGAGAACCCATCGAGTGTCATCCACTATGTCCTATTATGCCAAGAAGAGGTGACAAAGACTAACACTTCTAATCCTCTACCTTTAGTGTTGTCTAATTTGTTGCAGGAATTCGTGGATGTCTTTCCCGATGAGCTACCTCCCGCTCTTCCTCCTCTACGTGGCATCGAACATCGGATCGACCTCATCCCCGGCGCACCCCTTCCTAACAAGGCACCATATCGCGTCAACCCCGAAGAAACCAAAGAAATACAAAGGCAAGTACAACATCTCATAGATCATGGACATGTGCGTGAAAGTTTGAGTCCTTGTGCCGTACCGGTCATTCTTGTGCCCAAAAGAGACGGTAGCTTTTGCATGTGTTCCGATTGTAGACCTATATTGCTATCACCGTTCGCTATAGTCATCCCATTCCACGCCTCGATGATATGTTAGATGAGCTTAGCGGTGCCACTATTTTCTCCAAAAATGATCTTAAAAGTGGTTACTATCAAATTCGCATACAAGAGGGTGATGAATGGAAAACCGCTTTCAAAACAATGTTTGGTGTGTATGAGTGGTTAGTCATGCCTATGGGTTTATCGGAAGCACCCGGTACTTTCATGTGTCTTATGCATTATGTGCTTCGTCCTTACATTGGTGTATTTGTTGTGGTCTACTTTGACGACATTCTTGTGTTTAGGAAATCCCTCAAAGAGCATGTGAATCATATTAGGGCCATTTTGCAAACGCTTAGAAAAGAACGTCTATATGCTAATATGGAGAAATGCACTTTTGGTGTTGACAAGATAATTTTCTTAGGCTTTGTTGTCTCTTCCAAGGGAGTTCATGTAGATGAGTCTAAAATTGAAGCAATTAAAAATTGGCCCCAACCCACTAATTTGCAACAAGTGCGTAATTTTCTTGGTCTAGCGGGTTTCTATCGTCGCTTCGTGAAAGACTTTAGCATATCGCCGCACCGTTGCATGCTTTGAGTAAGAAAAATGCACCTTTTGTTTGGGGACCATCTCAATCTACCGCATTTGATGAGCTCAAATCTTTGCTTACACATGCCCCAATTCTTGCATTACCCGATTTCACCAAAACTTTCTAGGTTCATTGTGATGCTAGTGGCCATGGAATTGGTGGAGTTTCGATGCAAGAAAAGCGAGTTGTTGCATATTTTAGCGAAAAACTCTCCGGTTCTCAACTTAACTATCCTATATATGACAAAGAATTATATGCTTTAGTGCGAGTATTGCATGTTTGGGAGCATTATCTTCGCCCCCTGAATTTGTCATACATACCGATCATGAGACACTTAAGTACTTAAAAGGTCAAACTAAGTTGAATAAACGGCATGCTAAATGGAATGAATTTATTGAGTCTTTTCCTTATGTGATCAAGTACATTAAGGGCAAAGAAAATGTTGTGGCGGATGCTCTTTCCCGCATATGCATGCTTGTTACTCAACTAGAATTAAATGTGATTGGCTTTAAGCATATTAAAGATCTTTATGCAAATGATCCTTCTTTTGCACTTCCTTATGCCAGATGTCTTACTCATACTTGTTGGGAGAACTTTTATCTCAAAGATGGCTACCTTATGCGTGCTAACAAACTTTGTATACCCGAGTCTTCTCTTTGTTTGTTGCTTTTGCAAGAGGCTCATGGAGGTGGACTCATGGGACACTTCAGACGCGACAAGACTTTCGCCACACTCTCCTTCAAGTACTTTTGGCCAAAGATGTTCCGCGACGTGGCACGCTTCACCAACAAATGCTCTACATGTCGCAAAGCTAAGTCCAAAGCCCTATCTCATGGTTTACATATACCACTTCCAATTCCATATCAACCATGTGAAGATATTAGTATGGATTTCGTGCTTGGTTTGCCTAGAACTAGAAATGGAAAGGATTTCGTCTTTGTTGTTGTGGACCGATTCTCAAAAATGGCACATTTCATACCATGTAACAAGATAGACGATGCTTCTCATGTTGCTAATCTTTTTTGTGGGGAAATCTTGAGGTTACATGGAGTACCAAGGACCATTGTGTCGGATCGTGACGTCAAGTTCTTAGCTACTTTTGTAAGACCTTATGCGCCAAGCTCGGCATCAAGCTTCTATTCTCCACGGCCTATCACCCCCAAACCGATGGCCAAACGGAAGTCACCAACCGGACACTATCTACTCTCCTACGCGTGTTGATCAAGAAGAACATCAAGGAGTGGGAGGAGGGCTTACCCATCGCTGAGTACGCCTACAATCGAGCTCGACACACTACTACAGACAAGTCCCCCTTCGAGGTTGTCTACGGCTTCAACCCATTGTCCCAATTGGACATTCTTCCTCTTCCGCTCCAAGAACGCGCAAACATGGATGCAAGTGCAAGGGCAACTTTCCTCAGGAAGATGCATAAAGATAAAAGGGCAACAATCGAGCGTCAAGTACATCGCATCGCCACCAGGCTCAACATCAACAAGACACCCATGGTGTTCCAACCTGGCGATCTTGTATGGCTTCACCTTCGCAAGGACCGCTTCACCAACGAGCGCAAATCAAAGCTTCTACCATGAGCCGATGTACCTTTCAAGGTGCCAGCATGCTACAACGACAACGCTTGCAAGATTGACATCCCATGCGACAAGTACAATGTAAGCGACATCTTCAACGTCAAAGGTTTGGCCAAGTACCATGGTGATGAAGATCACGATCCATGGACGGACTCTCCCAGGGGGAAATGATGCGGAGCATCCTTCCATCATCCCCATGGACTCTACACCAACACATCAAGCCCAACGTGGACCTATGACAAGAGCTAGATCACGTGTATTGGAAACCGAGGTGAACTCCTTCCTACTTGACTTGCATATGGATACAAATGGAACTTGGTTGCTACCTCAACAAAATATGATATGCCTCATTAGGTACAAAGAGGAACACCACCAAGAAGCTCAGGAGCATCACCACGGAGAAGGAGGACCACCCCAAGGCCACGCGGATCAAGACAGAGCACTAAAGCAGTTGGACAGGAAGTCCCAGGCGACCCCGTGCACACGGGCCCCCGAGACCCCGTGCCCACGGACTATCCAGGGAGTTGGCGTTGAGGCATCCCGTGCGCACGGGCGTGTACCGTGCCCACAGGACCCCCATGCGCACGGGCCCCACTAACCCCGTGCGCACGGGCTCTCCAGGATGGACGGTTGTGATCACCTGTTCGAGCCCCTCTCCAACCACTTCGACCCCAAGCTTATATATTCCGTACCTAGGGTTATGTTTAGGGATATCAAAGTATTAGATGAGATATTTGTGAGCTTGGCTCCTTCTACCTTCCCTCTTGTGGATCAAGACCCCTTAGGGAAGAACCCTTGTGGATTTCAAGATCTCCACAATGAGAAGACTATCTTCAAGACCTCATCTCCTAGGAGTGGGAAGAACTTTACCATTGTATCTTTCCTTTGATTGTGTTTGTGACTTGTGGATCTTGTGTTGCTATTCTAGTGGATGTGTAATTGGGTATTGTCGGAGTGATTTCCTCTTTGTGATTTCTTGGTGTTCCTCCTTTTCCCCCTCCAATTGTGAAAAGATCCATCTTAGGATTTCAGCCTACAATAGGGTGCGATGGGGAACGGGAGGGAATCAGATGAGCACGAGCTAGGTTTTTTGAGGGACTAAATAAGGGAGGGGGCATGGTGGATGGGCGCTCGACGTTGCCCTGTGTCGTGGCGGCCATCGCCGGTGTCCACGACCGCGTGAACAGGGGGGTAGGCGCACGTGGGCTGGACTGGCCAGCAAGCTGGGCCAAGGCCCAGTGAGGGGGGAGGGGACTTTGTTTTATTTTGTTGTTTGGTTTTTCTTTTTCTCTTTTCTTTTTTTTACAGTTCCAGGTTTCTTTTATTTTTAAATAGCAAATAGTTTTATAAAAATGTAGGAACAACACCTAAATTGGTGTTACTAATTATACCACTGCCACAATAATTTTGGTACTCAAATAACTTAGTTTGTTATTTTATAAATTATAAAAGGCTTTTAATTAATTATTTAAGCCACTACTTTTAATTAGTAATTTAAACACTTTGCAAAAATGTTGGTTCACCACCATAATTACTTATGAATTATTTGTTAGAGTTTGTACTTTTTAGTTTTGACATTCGAAAACTATTATTGTTTGACTTTATTTTAAATTTGAATTTTAACTGGATTTTAATCAATGTGAGATTAGCAATAGTAACAGTGATGACTAGGCAATATTATCAAAGGATTACTGTAGCTTAATTATCCGGGCGTCACATCTACCACACGTACATGTGCACTGTTTGGGTCTAACCTAATGACACCTCGCATGCGAGTGTGGTCCATGCCCGGGGGCTCTTATCGGTGCACTAAGATATGGGTGCCTTAGTACCCTGACCTGTGCACAGGCAGTTGTAGCTTCCCCGACGGCAAGGCTTGCCGGAGGACTACTGCAAACAAGACTCAAGACATTGGTATATAAGACCGTGAAGAAGACCTCCAGGCAGGTGATCAAGAAATACTAAGTCAGTACCAAAGGTCAAGACTCCAGTTGGCGGCAAGCTTCGCACCGGCAAGCCAAACCCTCGCAAGCTCCTTTTTGGGAAATCTCTCCTTCTCGCTTTTCAGCCACTCCACCTCATCGACCAGCTGATGACTTATCAAGATTAGGTGTCGAGCGGGCAGGCGACTTAGGGAGGATCATCAGGACACGTGTCAGCACATTGCATAAAGGTTTTGACACCCCTCTAGTGGATGTGTCGAGACGATAGGACGCGGCCGGACTGACGACACGAAAGGAGCTCGCCCTCCACGAGCCGGGGCTGGAGCACGCCTGCGCTGGTGCCGAAGCTCGCCCACCGCGTCGCGTTGGAGGCAGAGCTCCCATCGCGAGCCGGGTCCGGGGCCACGACTTGCCTGCGCCGCGCTGAAGGCGGAGCTCCCGCCGCGAGCCGGGGCCGCCGTGCAGCAGTCGGGCGCGCGGGGCGCTCATGCTGCCGCAGCAGGCGTCACGAGCTGCCATCGCGTGCTGGTCGGGCGTGCGTGGTGGCAACCACCGGGCGTGCGGGCTGGGCATTGCTGCCGCATCAGCCACCACGATGTGCTGGCATCATGCTAGTCGCGTACGTAGTGTAGTAGCACAAATACATGCACGCGCGCGGTGCTAGCTAGCTTGCTCTGGCATGGGTGGACGTGCACGAAGCCGTCGGTGCGCGTGTTGCCGAGCTCCCGTGTGAGTCTGTGTTGGCCTCCGGCTCACCTGCAATCATCCTACACGTACAGCAACGCGCTGCCGGTGTGCGTGCACACAACTTGTTTGATGAAATGTTGCATGTAGAGAGAGAAAATAAGTGTTGAAAATGAGGGGTGCGGTTGTTTTAGAGAGAGAACATAAGGACGAAAGCGGGTGTGCACGTGCACGCACACTGACCGGGCGCGTCCGCGGACGTTTGGGGGACTGAATTAGGTACATGCAGATGTAGATGCTTTTAGGGAGTGAACTCTTATCCAAAAGCCTAATTATATGTGTATTTCTAGGCAAATACAACTTTTATGGAGAAAGAGAAATAGATATAAGATAGAAAAAAGGTACTAATGTAATGTAAGAGCAAACTTTATAATTCACACTATTGCAGGGGTGGAGCTAGGAATTGAACATGGGGTGGGGGGGGGGGGTGACGAGTCATCAAAAACTAAAATATCCAAATCCCACGGCTTGTTGTCAAGTATTTTTTTTTTGCGGTGTCTCTTTACAAGTATTTATAAGTACAAAATCTAATTTGTAGCTTGTAAAATATTGCTACTAAGATAGATTGAACATACAACTAAGAAATTTAATTAGAACATAGAGGGGTAGTAAATAGAAAATATCTTATTGGTAAATCAAACTATTGTCTACTTGCTAGATTAATTAGGCTGCTAGGTTCCCCGCAATAAAAATTTGCTAGGTCGTAATCCATTGGAAAATGTACTAGCAACAGGGGTTGTGTGTATTGGTGTACCTTTGAAATTAAGCCTTCGATCACAAGTTCACAATAGAAA
This sequence comes from Aegilops bicornis, assembly GCA_021605145.1. Classification (NCBI taxonomy): domain Eukaryota; kingdom Viridiplantae; phylum Streptophyta; class Magnoliopsida; order Poales; family Poaceae; genus Aegilops; species Aegilops bicornis. Next base: position 291,359,115 of record CM038672.1, on the reverse strand, counting down.
TACTTGGCTGATCAATGAGATGGCTTTATAGCAAAATCATCTGAGCGGCTAATACTGTGTAAGTTATCTGCGTCAGCGTCATGATATGAGTAGGCCCCTAGCACCGGGTGGCTGGCAACCGGAGCAACGTTGTTGTTTGGCAAACTGGAGCACCGCCGACTATTGACAAACTGGAGCACCGCCGACTATTGACAAACTGGAGCACCGCCGGCTGATAGAAAGCAGCAAGTCTGATAAGCAGCGCAAGCCCTAACAAACTGAAAGATTGATCGTGGGTGGATCAGATTAACGCACGGATTCAGGAACTACCAAACTTGTAGGCTTCCTGTGGCTGTGTCCCACTACCAATTCTCGAATGTGGGCAGATGGGCTACTGTTTGGTCTTCGGGTACTACAAAACTAGGCTTAATTACTGCTTAATTAGATAGTATCTCCGGCAATTAGTGCATATATTACTAGTATATAGTATTACTAGTAGTATTAAGGGGGGCAAATTATTGGAGTTGTGCCCCCGCTCTCACTCCTTGTCTCCGTCGCTGATTGTATGAGTGAACTAGATCATTGATGGCGTGCATTGCTGCGCCCGCCCATTTTACCGGTAAATGATAACAAAAGTTAACTAATGATGGCATGAAACATAAAAGTTAAATGCAAGACGAGTTGATTGGAATTTAAGAATGACAACAAACTAAATTTCCTGGATAGCAAAACAAAACATAGCACCAATAATTATTCTTAGGAGAATAGTATAGTTGAAAGAGATATTTGTAAATATGTCTACTTCACAAAGCAGATTCTAATCAGCTAGCATTCCTAGGTTGGTTCTGATGGTAGATGGCACATGTTTTCTATGTCCCATCACAAGATGCACATTTTATTTATTTTACCGCATCCACATCTAATTCGAAGCTTAATAGTTGATGGTATTTTAAACCTCGATCTTCCCTGATAAACTGATAATTGTCTTGTTTCATAACTGTAGAATGATTAGAAAAGAGATAATAATAAATTCATAAGAGCCAAATAGTTACAATTACAATATATTGATCAATAAACGATTACATGTATCAATTAACAAACCATTGCTATCGGAGGAAGAGGTTTAGGGATAGAATTTTGTGAGATATCAAACTTGAATTATAAACTTCGCTATAACATTATACCACTATTTCTAGACTCTCCAACCGTCCCAATCAAACTGGTATAAATATGTACCACACTTAGTAACATTTAAGTTGAGCAGTTAATTCGATCACAAGTTTATAACTAGTAAATAAATATGATAAGTTCATCAATGTGACACACAAGCATGCTTAATAATCAGAGCCGCATAATGTCATGCAGAATATATATCAACATCTTTGAAAAAACTTACAACCATTGCCACCACTTACTTGCTGAAGTACAAGGAGACCCAGCGCCCCAACCTCCCCATCCTCCCTCACCGCTGTCCCCGCCCCGCCATCGGTGACTCCAGCTTCAACTCCTTCCCCACGACGCCAAGAGCGCCTCGCCTTATCGAGATGGGTGAAGACCGTGAAGGGAAGCAGAGGAGATACCATGGTGCTTATCCAGATAGCCGGGAAGGTGGTGGTACGCCGTTGCTTATCCAAATCGTCGAGAACATGGTGATTCGCCATCGTCGCTGGTGTGGTTAGGTTAGGCATGGAGCGCGAATGGATGAGGGTTGGTGAACGGAGAGATGTGGAGTCTCGCTGTTCCTGGATGAGGTGGGCTTCGAGCCGGGAGGCCTAATCAACCACATGGCTCGGTTTTTGCTCCCGGAGTAGCGTCCACTTAGGACAGCCCGTGAACGTGGCATGAGTGAAGATCTAACGGCTAGAAATTACCCAGACGTGAAATCGAACTGTTAAAAAGTCTGATAGCATGAAAGGGCTCGCTTTAGGCTCGGTTATACTGTCCTCAATATAAATAAGTCCACCTTGATATAATATTATAAGGGGGATTTGGGTTACCGTTCCTTGATATAAGGTGTATAGATTTTTGAGAAAAAATCCGAAATATAAGATGTATTACATTGCACCACTCATTTAGATAATTTTTTTAGAAATTTGATTACATTTTCTTATACTAGGCAAGCTCCTCTATTTTCTCATGTCAATTAGTCAGGTATAGTCTTGCCCAAAACTTGTGAAATTTTTCTCCATGTATGTTCTTTAATTTTCGTGCCAAAAACTATACATCCTATATTTAGGAATAGAGGTAATATTATATTTGACGTGGTAGTTTATGTAGCTATGCCCTTAGGGCATCTCCGGCCTTGAGAAGGCCTCCTCAGCGAATTTTTTTCGCTACCACAAAAACGCCCAACAGCCCTCGAGGCCGATTTTCGCCCGGCTTGGGCCAAAAATAGCGCCATGACCCAAACCCTAGGCGCCGGCGAACTGTTTTGGCGCGAAAAAGACGCGGGCCAGCCGCGTCAGTGACTCGGCGCCTCGTCTTCCCCCAACAGCCTCGGTTCCTGCGGCGAATCAATGGCAAGGCTGCCACGGTCACCTTGCCATTGATTCTCACGGGCGGCGCTTCACGGACGGCCACGACGCTTCCCTCCTCGCGCAGCGACACGGGCGCTGCCCAAATAAAGCCGGCGGCCTCCACTGCTTTGTGCCCACACCAGCCCCACCTCGCCGCCCGCCCTCCTCTACCTCTCCCGAGCTCCGCCCCTCGCCATGATGTAACGCTTCCCGAGATTTAGGCGGCGGCTAACCGGCCGTCCCGTCAGAGCCACTGCCTCTGTTCAGCGAACATCCCGGCCGCCGCGGACATGCGCCACCAGCAGTGGAGACTTCGGCCGGGAGTGCCCATTCCCCGTTGCCGACGCCGCGGGCCGGTTGGCATTTCGCCGAGGAGGTCGAGATCGCACGCGTCCTCACCGACACCCAACTCTCCTTCCCAAAGACGTCGCCGACAACCACGCTGCCCGGCGGCGATTTCGAAAGCGCCGCCAGAAGCAGCGATTGGCGTCCACAACCGCGCCACGGTGGTCGGCGGCCGGTATCAGCCGGCGGCGCCACCTCGCGGGCGTCCCCCGCCGCACACTCGAGGGCGTGCTCACGCACTCGAGGGCGGTAACGACTCCGCCGTTGGCGTACTTCGGCGCAGCAGACCGACGCTGTCGGGCCATGGGCGCCAAGGAGGTTCGGGTCCTCCTCCTCTTCCTCCTCCAGATCCTCATCGCACTCCTTCGCACTCGCCCCGCCGCCGGCGTCAAGGCCGAGCTCACGGCGGAGTCGCCGCTAAGGCCGGCCAGACTCGCAGCGCCGACATCGCCATCAACGAGGCGGCGGCGCGCCTCCTCCTCGTCGGCTCCTCCGCCCGTCAAGCCAAAGATGGAGCCGGTTTGGCGCCGGTGAAGGCGGAGTTCGACGACGACGACGCGGCCCTAGAATGGGCGCGCCAGACTCCATTGCGATGGAGAAGGCGCGCCGGAGAAGTGAAGGGCGAGCGCCGCCTGCGCTACTTCGAGGAGCGCCGACGCTGCGATGAAGACGGTCGTCCCTATGCGACAAATAACGACGACGACGACGCCGCCATTCGCCATGGCGACGCCGGGTCCAAAGAGGGCGCCGCGTCAAGGAGGAGAAGGCCGACGACGATGGCGGCGACGACTTCAAATTTCTTTCTTTTTAGATTAGGTTAATGTAATGAAAATGCTTAATTTCACCGAAATTTACCATGTTTAATGAAATTTAACTACTTTTTATAATAACTTCACCGAACGTTCTTTTTTAATACGCGTGCACGTACCACGTGACCAACTCGCCTGCGGTAATTTTTTTTACGCCGGCTCATCCCCTGGCGACGCTTTTAGACGCCTCCTAGGGGGCCAACGGCTGGAGATGCGCTGCAGTCGTGGCGCAAATGGAGAAGTACCGGGTGCGATGACTAACTAGGACCGCTAACCCAAACCCCCCTCGAGCCCAAGTCAGCGAAAACCCCCAACCCTAACACCGACTCGAACCGATCCCCATCTCCGATCCGATCCGATGCTTCCCATGGTCGACGACCCCTCCGCCGCCGGCGCCGCTGCGTCCTCCTCCTTCCCTGACGCCGACGCCTATGGCAACGGGGACTCTGAAGACATCGACTTCCCAGTCGATCCAATTCCCAACCCTCCCTTCTCCTCTGCTCCCGTCGCCGCCCCCGCCTCCGCCACGGCCACGGTCGGGGAGCGGCGGCCCCTGTTCCAGCGGCTATGGACGGAGGAGGATGAGATCGTGATCCTACGCGCGTTCGCCGAGTTTACGGCGCAGCGGGGTACGGCGTTCGCGTCCCACCAGTACGACACGGAACCCTTCTACGAGGAGATGCGCCGCCGCCTCCAGCTCGATTTCTCCAAGAGCCAGCTCGCCGAGAAGCTTCGCCGCCTTAAGCGCAAGTACCGCAACTGCGTCGAGCGCCTCCGTTGCTCCGGCAACACGTTCTCCTTCCGCTCCCCTCACGAGCAGGCCGTCTTCGAGATCGCTCGCAACATCTGGCGCCCCTCCTCCGACAAGCACGGCCGCGACCCCAACGCCGCTGACTCTGAAGACGACGCCACAATCACCGCCACGAATGCCGCAGCCAACGGAGACGCCAAGTCCCCGTCCTCCTCAAAGGCGCATCGCCGCGGCCGCCGCAGGCGCACGGCTGACTTGGCTGCCGATGCATCCGAGGCGCCCCAGCCGTACACGTCGGGGCCCATGCCTGTCAAGACGGAGGACTCGCTGCCGGCATTCTTTCCTCATGTCTCCATGGACGGTGCTGAGCCTGTTGTGGCGCCAGTGGTGAACACGGAGAGCAGCGTCCTGACGCCTCTGTTCAAGGAAATGGTCCGTGCCATGCTAGGCATCGGCGGCTGCCCGTCACCGCTGGGCCTGGGAGCGAAGGTGCCGGAGCAACCGTCTGCAATTCTCGGGATACCCGTGGATGGGGAGAAGTGGAGGCAGCAGAGGATTCTGGAGCTGGAGGTGTACCTGCGGCGGATCGACCTGCTGCAGGCCGAGGTGAAGTCGGCACTGGAGGAGCTAAAATCCACGCCGCCAACCTGATGATTGTGGCCGCTATTCAGCTTCGCCATTCCTTGGTTCAATTGTCATTAGTCCCAGGTACCGTCCATAAAAAAAATGTTTTAAACCTGTTTGAAACGCAGGAATTTCGTAGGAATTGCCCTTGTCCAGGAGATAAATATATATATCAAATTGGCAGCGTTCGCGACGCTGCCTTTGCTAGCAGTTGTGTTAGGCTCGAGCATTGGAGTTAATTTACGTGGTTCAGGTTGTCAATTTATGTGGTTCTGACTGTCGGTCAGCTGTTTTTCTCGTGTTACTGTTATATATATATATATATATATATATATATATATATATATATATATATAATATGATCATGAATAAGCATGGAGTTTTCCAAATCACAAGTTTAGACGTCCCAGCATGAAACCACCGTGTGTGCTACTGCTGATGCAAAGTTGCAAATCGGCAGCCATATCCTCATAAGCTGAGGAGCATTGTCTGCTTGGTGTGCTGTGCGAATCAGCGCAATAATGAAAAGCACTAAGCAGAACTCCCAGGAAGGCAAAATATATACTCCAATCTGAGGTGTATTATTATATTTTGTATAATGATAAGCTGAGGAGTACATACCGAGACAAAAGTTGTGTCACGTAGCATAGAAGGAGAGGGTAAAAAAGACTAGATTCATCCAAGTTTGCTAACAAATATCACCACCTTGGTCTGAATTATAAGATGTTTTGAATATTTTAATATAGACTACATACAAACTGCATTAAATTGCTAACAAATGTCACATCCGATTCAAATTAGAAGACGTTTTAGATATTTTAATATGGACTACATATACTACCTCTGTCCGGGTTTATTAGGCCCCCTTTCATTTTAGGTCCAACTTTGACCATGTATTTAACTAAAAATGTATAAAGTTTATGCTACAAAAAGTATATGGTTGAATTTGTATTTGAAAGAGGTTTCATATGGTATACTTTTTGTGACATGTACTTTATATTTTATTAGTTAAAATTCATGGTCAAACTTTGGCTCAAAATGAAAAGGGGCCTAATAACCTGGACGTAGGGAGTACATCTTATAATTTGGGTATTAGCACAACCAAGTGGGGCAAAAGCTCCAAAGCGAATTCAGAGCTAGCTCTAGGCCAGTTCTTTTTGCTGGCTTCTGGAATAAGATGTCCCCTACCCAGCTTATTCTGAATGCTCAATCAAAAATTATTTTCTTAAAAGCCTACTTATTAAGTCTTAATTAGTAGGTTTCTAGAAAGATAAATTTGGTTGGGCTTATAGAATAAGCTAGGTAGGGGTGGCTTAATCTTGAAGCCCAAAAGAGTCACAAAAAAACTGGTCCTAAGAGCATCTCCAATGGGTGCCCTATAATAGGGTCTAAAATGGAGGTCGAAGCAAAATTTTGCAACAACTCAAACTGGTTTTTACAACACCAAAGACCTTCAAGTCCAATTGATACCCTAAAAACATTTTTTAAAGCATATTGCATAGATAATTCATATAAACATTCAAACATCGCATAGATTAAACATAAAGAACACTACTACTCTACTCATTCGTCATATAGTTGGTGTCGATAGACTTCCAATATGCTAGGTCCTCTTCATCGAAGCTCAGCTCCTCTTAATCGAGGTTGATCACCATCATGGGCCAGCCTCGTCCCTTTCACCTTCTCGTCGTCTCGCTTCTAGAAAAACTCCGCCTCGTACTAGACATACTATGGGTTCTCCCTCGCGAACCACGCCATTGCCTCCTCATCGTTCTCACCGGGAAGAATGCAGGTATCCTTCTTCTCCTTCTCCTCGTTGTCCGACACTGTTGGTGCAATATCTTGCCCCTTGTGTTTTGTAGATAGTTGTCAGAAATAACATGGGAATAATCTGTTTACTAGTTGGTGAGGACATCAATACCATTGTTACACTCACAGCCCCTATTGCTACATATACTGGACCAATTACTAGAGCTCACGCACGTCAATTAAATTATCAGGTACTTTCGTTTCTTGGTAACGATTCTAATGTTCAAGAGAATATGTTGTTCCCTAAATTGGATACATTTGTTTTGCTTACAAATGAAGGGCCTGGCATGGATAAGAGGGATGAACACTGGAGCAAGACCAAGCATGGAGATGATGGCATGCGCAAGGGAACAAGAACGGAGTTACAAGTGATGATTTCAGACTTTGAAGCCACCATAAGGAGTGCATGAAGCCTTCGACGAAATATACAAAGATGCCACTTCATAAATTTCGTCCAGAGGCTATTCTAGGTGCTGCGTCACCTTATTATTGGGCCAGGCCCATGTAATTTCGAAATACTTAAGTATAGGCTGTTTTTTAGAGTCCGTATGTGTGGGAAAACAAGTGTTAGGGTTGGTTTCGAACCCCTCCCTCAAGGGCCATGAAATTCCGCCCTCTTCCTCCATATATACAACCCTTAGGGTGTCGTTTAGACTTGGGGTTTTGTTTAGATTAAAAGTTTGCCATAGCTGCAACTTCGCGTATTTCGTTTGTGTTCAACGACCAGACAAAGGCGTCACAGAACCCCACCATCATTAGTAAAGCTTTTCTCTTATATTCGCAATATCCAGATTGCAATCTCAGTTTCTTGCTTGTTCTTCGTTTGCTTGCAGGAAACATACCCTTGTGGTCAGGTTGATCGTGCTCCGGCGTGGTCAATAACCCCTCGGAAGTTGGTTTAGCGATTGCTAAGGCGTGACATCTCGCACGTTCGTAGACGGATCATCAAAGTCGACTCCCATAGAAAACGACGATAGCCACCATCTCATCGAAGCATCGGGACACCTTCGCCTCTATCACTAGTGCACACAGAGATAAATAGTTTCAGGCGTGCCGAGAAGAATATTGTATTCTACCATGAGGTTTGAAGAACTTCACTGATGCGGAGCATCCCTCGTCCATCCACATGGACACTCCATCACCAGCTCAAGCATCGAGAGGACCAATGACAAGAGCTCGTGCATGCGCCATCGAGAACGAGGTTAACTCCTTCCTCTTCGAGCTCCGTTCGAATTCACACGAGAGTTGGGTCCTACCTCAAACGGAAGTGTTGTGCACGCTCAGGTATCAAGAAGAAGTCCGTGAAGAGGCAAGGACGGATGTACAAGCAGCTATGGAGGAGGAGAAGGACGAAGAAAGGGAGGTCCTGGACACTCCGGGTGCCCGACCACTTTGGCCCCGGGTGCCCGGCTTCAACCTGGGCACGACCCCTGCCCGCCCCGGTTGCCCGGCCATGTGGGACCCGGGTGCCCGTCCCCTCCGTGGGAGCTGCCTCAGCCGCCCCCGGGTGCCCGACCCTCCCGCCTGGAGCCGCCAGCCACGCCCTGGGTGTCCGGGCCTTGGACCCCCGGGTGCCCAGCCTCCTAGTGCCACCCCGGGTGCCCGACCCACCTATAGCCGGCCCCTGACCGGTCCGGGTGCCAGGCCCCGGGTGCCCGGCCACCAACAGCTGCACCACCTCCGGATGCCCGGGCCACTTTACCCCGGGTGCCCGGACTGCTCCGTATGCCTGCATGCATTTTGTGGTCTTTGACCCTTGTACCCCTCTCTCCCTCATATTTTGACCCTAGGCTATATAAACTCTTTCCCTAGCTCATTGGAGAGGTTAGCTAAGTATTACATAGACAAAGAGAGAGCTTTGCCCATCTTCCTCCTCTAGGAGATCTAGACCTCCTCTTGGAGAAGCTCCTCTTGGAGATCAAGCCCTCCTCTTGGAGAAGATCCTCTTGGATATCAAGACCTCACCTAGTGGGAAGAACTTTTACCCTAGTGCTATTTTTTTGAATTGTTCATGTATTCTTGTGGATCTCTTGTATGCTACTTTAGTGGATGTGTTATTTGGGTTTGTTAGAGTGATTTCCTCCTTGTGTTCTTGTGTGTTCTTGCTCTCCCCCCCTCCAAGTGTGAAAAGATCCCCTCTAGGGTTTCACCCTACAACATCTTGGTATCATGAGCAAGGTTGATTCACATCTTGGAGTCCCATCCCCCCATTTGCTAGCTTGATTTTTTTGTTTATCGTCCTAATTCGAAAATCCCCACAAAATAGCCCCAAAATATTTTTCTTGCAATTTGTTGGATCTTGTGAGATTTGGTTGTTTTGGTCCATGGGTTTGTTGTTTGGAAAGTGGATCTAGCCCCTACCCATCAAACCCCACCCTTCCCACCACGAAATCCACGGAATTTCGCCTTCTCCCAAAAAATTTCGCCAAAATCCGACACCCCCGGGTGCCCGCACCTCGAACCCCCGGGCTGTTTGCCCTGGACCACCCCGGGCACCCGCACCTCCTACCCCCGGGTGCCCGCACCCCCTCCCCTGAATCAGCCCAACTCCACCTCCGTTTTGGCCATAACTTCCAACTCCCAAGTCCGTTTTCGTGTTCTTTAGCTCGTTTGGAAGCTCTTGACATCCCCCATCCACATATATCATTACCACCACCATTAGCCTCCATAAAAAAATTCATCATAAAAGCACCCGCCTTCCGCATTTGATCATTTTTGAGTTGCGGTTTCCGTTTCCTAAGGTGTTCCGGCTACTTAGGAACGTGTGACATCGACATCACCACCATTCATCATCGCTTCAGAGTCATCTTCGCCAACGATCTTCCCCGTTGACACCACTAACCGTAAGAAAGGACGGTAACCTCAACGACACGTAGTTCATTTCCTTGCTTTTGCATTGATAACCCGAGCCATTTTGCGTCACTTACCCATCGAGACGAGCGAGTTGAGAATTGTCGGGCCATGCTATCGTGCACCGTAGTGATCTTGTTATCATCATTGTGCCCTAAGTCTCTCCCGTGCATATCTTACATACTTGTTTCATATCATATTTGGCTCGGGCATCAAGCATAGTGAAAAAAAGGGAAAGAAAGAAAAGCTTTTAAGCAAAAGAGGAGAAACAAAGAGCTTGTAAGCAATAGCATTGAGCCATTTTGCATCGACATATCATCTTGGTCACCTCATACATAGCATAGCGGATTGAAGACGACACGTTTCTCTCATAGGTTGGTGCACAAGCGTATCTTGCCCATTTGAGCAATCGAGCTAGCGTCTCTCTAGCATCCGTACAACAAGAGCATTTTCCGTGGTCACACGTTTTGAGCTCACTCCTTGGTTGTGTGGATCCCATCTATCGTCCGTGTGTGTGTTCCTAGTGATATTCTTGGGTTTGATCTATTTGCTTTACTTGCAATTTTGTGAGCCTTCTCAACCTTATCGATATCTTGACTAGCATTTGCTTGAAATTTTTGCCACCATCCTAACCGAGCTACTCCATAAACTTTACTTGTCTAGGTGTGAGAAACAAACCCGGTACAAATTCTCCTATTGTGGCATTACATTAAGCGACACTTGATACATCCACAATCCTCGGAAAAGGTAACTTTGGTGTTATTCTCTCATTTTCCTACTCACCCCACTTGGTTATGATGGATAGGCCAAGTTCTTCGGTGAACCCAATTTTCGAGGAGCAAGGTGATGATCGTGACTAGTCACCAAGAGCCACTTTTTCGTCGTGCAACGAGCTCTCCATCAAAGAAGTGAAGCCTTGGGTGAACGCCTTGAGCAACTCGCCACCGACCTTCTTCAATCGGAAGCAAGGAACCGCGACTACATCGACGCCAAGTTCACCACACAAATGAAGAATTCTGCAACATGATCGTGCGACGCCCATCTTCCTCAACCTCTTCGTCAAGACGGCGCCACTCAAGCCGCCGCTCAAGTCGGCAATCTTTGGACTACTCCTCTTACGATGCAAGTCCTCCACGAGCTTGTTTTCCTCGATGTGATGACCCCCAGGATCGCCAAGCTCAAGAAAATCCATTCCAAGGCAATGGCTTACAAGACCGAGTCGGAGCACGTGAAAGGGCGTGACAACAAGCCCAAGAAGCAATGGAGCAAGAGGAAATACCTCCACAAGTGCAACGTCAACCACCTCAAGACGGTGATGCAATTCGACAAGCACAAGAGCGCCACGAAGCACAAGCCCTCGAACGTGAAGCTCAAGCACTCGAAGCTCAATGGACACTCAACGAGGCCACTAGAGCCATCGAAGAGCGCAACCGCCAAGTCCGTGAACAAGAAGAAGCACTTCGTTAAGCATGCCAAGAAGAAGCCGCTCGACTTGAAGAGCAACAAGAAAGAAGAAACCAAGCACACATGCCTCGTCCTCCTCCACGACAAGAGCGACATCACGAGGAACGAGCATTTGAGGATCTTCCTCCTCGTCAAGAGCAACATCAAAACCGCCACTACAATGAAGAACTCTGCTATGACAAGCTCAAGTTCACCATGCCCAGGTTCTCCGGAAGCTATGATCCCGAAGAATATCTCTCATGGGCATTGAAGGTGGACAAGATATTCTGTCTTCACAACTACGACGAGGAAAAGAAGATCGCCATGGCCTCCCTCGAGTTTCAAGACTACGTCCTCATTTGGATGGAACAAGTGATCAAGCGACGACAAGCAAGAGGCAAGCCACCAATCACAACTTGGACGCAAATGAAGGATGTCATGAGAGCTCGCTTCGTGCCTACACACTACACCCGTGATCTTTTTAAGAAGTTGCAACTCCTCAAGCAAGGCACAAAGACGGTGGAAGAATACTACCAAGAAATGGAGGTTGCCATGATAATATCCAATGTCAAGGAAGATGATGAGCAAACTGTGGCACGCTTCTTGAACGTCCTCAACCACCCAATCAAGCGAATTGTCGACTTCCAACCATACTCCAACTTTCTTGAGCTAGTTCATCAAGCGACCAAGGCCGAGCGACAAGTGCAAGATGACTTCAAATACGCCAAGTACTCGTCCAAGACCTACGGTGATGCGGAGAATCCTATGGTCATCCCCATGGACCTACTATCGTCTCACCAAGTGCCAAGAGGGCCTATGACACGAACACGAGCTAGAGCTCTCGAGACCAAGGTGACTTCCTTCCTTAGTGATATCACATATGATCCACTCGAGACATGGCTACTACCTAAGTCCAAAATGTTGTGCATGGTTAGGTACCAAGAGGACCCTTCAGAAGATGCACGTGAAGACGGACAAGTCCCCAAGCTCATGGACAAAGAGAACCAATGGAAGGAGTCAAGAATAACTTCCAGGACCCGGATATCCGGCCATGACCCCGGACATCCGGCCCCTGGGACATCACCCACAGGAGCCACCCTGCTGCCAAGTACCTACAGGCCCCAGACATCCGGCCCGAAGCCTGGAAATTCGGCACCCTCTATCCAGAGAGCACCGAGGCCGACCACGCCAGCCCGAACATCCGGCTCCTCCTGAAGGCCGGGACATCCGGCCCGACGCCCGGACATCCGGCCCCGTCTGTCTGCGCACAGTAAAGGGCCGACGCCCATGTACCCCTTCGCCCACCTAGACTATATATACTCCTCCTTCTCCCTCTTTCTAGGGTTAGCATTGTGATAGCTCATATGTGAGATAGAGCCTCGCTCATCCATCCGGATCTACTCCATCGCGAGGGACTGACACCTCTTCGGAGAAGATCCACCTTGGATTCAAGACCCCTAACGGGAAGACCTCAAGACCTCCTCACGGAGAAGAATCGATTACCCTTTGTATCGTCCCTTGTTGGATTTGGACCGTGTGATCTCTATGTGTACTCGGATCTAGCATATGTGTGACCTAATCTTGTTGGTTTGAGTGATTCTCTTGTGTTTCCCCTCATGATTTCTCCTCGTGTTCTTCGTGTTCATCGTAGGACCCGCTCCTTTCGTGAAAGATCGTCCGTATAGGGTTCCACCCTACATCACCTTGGATCAGAGCCACGTTGATCACGATTTCGGAGCCCCCCTCTTTGTTTTCTAGCCTTGTTTTGTTGATTTTGTCCCAAATTCGAAAAATCCCCACAAAAATAGCCCCCCAATTTTTTTGTGATTTGTTGGTGTGATGAAGTTTTGTTGGATTTGATCCGCGGATTTCATGTGTTGCACGTAGATCTAGCTTTTCCCCATCTTTTCCCCAATTTCCATCCACAAAATCCACTAAATTTTGCCCCGAATTTGCCTCTTCCACGCGGAGTTCATCGAGTTCGTCCACGGATCCAGAGCCCGGACATCCGGCCCGACTCCCAGACATCCGGCCACCACGGACATCCGGCCCGCAAGCCCGGACATCCGGCCCCTGATAGCATCACTTCCTTCCACCGCTTCGTTTTCCGCCTAACTTTCAACAAATTTTGATCCGGTGCCCACTTACACTCCCGCATACCACCATCCCTTCCGCATAGCACCACCGTTTTCCACAAATACCACCATTGCTTACCCGCCAATAACCTCGACAATTTTGACACATTTTGCTTTGAGAATTTGAGTTGCGGTTTCCATTTCCTAACGTGTTTCGGCTACTTAGGGACGGTTCGACATCAACATCACCGCCGCCATCTTCGCCATGGACTCATCATCAACAATGACCACTCCACCATTTTGACACCATACCGTAAGCACGAACGGTAACCTCATCTTGGTATCGTGATATCCCATCATTTTACATTCTTGCCATTGCATTGATAACCACATTGATAACCACCATAGGCCAAATTTGCGTATCTTACCCATCGAGACTAGCCTTTGAGTATTGTCGGCAACATCACTTGTGCACATTAGTGGTCATACAATCATCTTGGTACATATCTTGGTATCATCTTTTGTGTCACAAAGTTGCCATCGCATACACAATTGCTATCTTGGTTCGTGAAGTTTTGCATGAGAAAAGTTCTCAAAAGACAAAGATCCAAACAAGCTTTTAAGCAAACGGGAAAGATAAGCAAAGAGCTTATAAGCAAGAACCATAGCATCATACTACATTAAGATTGTCATACTCGATCATCTTGGATCATATCATCGGAATACCATACATATAGCATACTTGGGATAGAAGTCGTTGCATTTTTGCTTAGTAGGTTGTGCACAAGTTTCGTATCTGCCTATTGTGCAATCGTGCTAGCCGAAGGAAATATGCCCTAGAGGCAATAATAAAGTTGTTATTTATATTTCCTTATATCATGATAAATGTTTATTATTCATGCTAGAATTGTATTAAGCGGAAACTTAGTACATGTGTGAATACATAGACAAAACAGAGTGTCCCTAGTATGCCTCTACTTGACTAGCTCGTTAATCAAAGATGGTTATGTTTCCTGACCATAGACATGTGTTGTCATTTGATGAACGGGATCCCATCATTAGAGAATGATGTGATGGACAAGACCCATCCGTTAGCTTAGCATAATGATCGTTTAGCTTTATTGCTATTGCTTTCATCATGACTTATACATGTTCCTCTGGCTATGAGATTATGCAACTCCCGAATACCGGAGGAACACCTTGTGTGATATCAAACGTCACAACGTAACTGGGTGATTATAAAGATGCTCTACAGATGTCTCCGAAGGTGTTTGTTGGGTTGGCATAGATCAAGATTAGGATTTGTCACTCTGTGTATCGGAGAGGTATCTCTGGGCCCTCTCGGTAATGCACATCACCATAAGCCTTGCAAGCAATGTGACTAATGAGTTAGCCATGGGATGATGCATTACGGAACGAGTAAAGAGACTTTCCGATAACGAGATTGCACTAGGTATGATGATACCGACGATCGAACCTCGGGCAAGTAACATACCGATGACAAAGGGAACAACATATGTTGTTATGCCGTTTGGCCGATAAAGATCTTCGTAGAATATGTAGGAGCTAATATGAGCATCCAGGTTCCGATATTGGTTATTGACCGGAGATGTGTCTCGGTCATGTCTACATAGTTCTCGAACCCATAGGGTCCGCACGCTTAACGCTCGATGACAATTTGTATTATGAGTTATGTGATTTGATGACCGAAGTTTGTTCGGAGTCCCGGATGAGAACACGGACATTACGAGGAGTCTCGAAATGGTCGAGAGGTAAAGATTCATATATAGGACGATGTTATTTGGACACCAGAAGTGTTCCGGGTGATACCGGGTCACCGAAAGGGGTTCCGGGCAACCTCCGGCAAAGATATGGGCTTAATGGGCCAAGTAAGGGAACACACCATCCCACAAGGGGCTGGTGCGCCCCCTATAGGGCCAGCCACGTGGGGAGAAAGAGAAAGGAGAGGAGGACAAGGGAAGTATGAAGTAGGACTTCTACTTCCTTCCCCTCCCCCCTTCTTCCTTTCCCCTTGTCCAAATATGGTAAGGGGGTGGGCGAATTGGACTAGGGACCCAAGTAGGATTCCTCCTACTTGGGCGCGCCCTAGGCGGCATCCTTCCCTCTCCCTCCTTTATATACGTGGGGAGGGCACCCCTAGAACACACATCAAATGTTCCTAGCCGCAGCGGCGCCTCCATAGTTAACACCTCGGTCATATTGTCGTAGTGCTTAGGCGAAGCCTCGCCGGTAACTTCATCATCACGTCGCCACGCCATGCCGTCATCTTGTGGAACTCTCCCTCGCCCTCAACTGGATCAAGAGCTCGAGGGGCGTCATCGTCTTGAGCGTGTCTTTGAACAGAGGTGTTGTACGTCCGGTACTTGGATCGGTTGGGTCGTGAAAACGTTCGGCTACATCAACCGTGTTACTAAACGCTTCCGCTTTCGGTCTACGAGGGTACATGGACACACTCTCCCGTATTGGTGCTATGCATCTCCTAGATAGATCTTGCGTGATCGTAGGAATTTTTTTGAATACTGCGTTCCCCAACAGTGGCATCCGAGCCAGGTCTATGCATAGATGTTATATGCACGAGTAGAACACAAAGAGTTGTGGGCGATAATAGTCATACTGCTTAACAACAACATCTTACTTTGATTCGGCGGTATTGTTGGATGAAGCGGCCTGGACCTACATTACATGACCACGTTCATGAGACTGGTTCTACCGACGTGCTTTGCACACAGGTGGTTGGCTGGTGTCTGTTGCTCCAACTTTAGTTCAATCGAGTTTGACTACGCCGGTCCTTGTTGAAGGTTAAAACAACACACTTGACGAAAAATCGTTGTGGTTTTTATGCGTAGGTAAGAACGGTTCTTGCTAGAAGCCCGTAGCAGCCACGTAAAACTTGCAACAACAAAGTAGAGGACGTCTAAGTAGTTTTTGCAGGGCATGTTGTGATGTGATATGGTCAAGACGTGATGAGATATAAATTGTTGTATGAGATGATCATGTTTTTTTAAAGTTATCGACAACTGGCAGGAGCCTTTTGGTTTTCCCTTTATTACATAAGATGCAAGCGCCATATAATTGCTTTACTTTATTGCTATGCGATAGAAATAGTTGCAAAAGCAATAGTTGGCGAGACAACCATGTGACGACACATTGATAAGGATCAAGATGATGGAGATCATGGTGTCATGTCGGTGACGATGGAGATCATGACGGTACTTTGAAGATGGAGATCAAAGGCACAAAATGATGATGGCCATATCATGTCACATATTTTGATTGCATGTGATGTTTATCTTTTATGCATCTTATTTTGCTTAGTACGACGGTAGCATTATGAGATGACCCCTTACTAAAATTTCAAGGTATAAGTGGTCTCCCTGAGTATGCACCGTTGCGATAGTTCTTCGTTGTAACATCCCAAATTTTCATTTTGGAATGTTATAAATAGGTCAGTCATACATATCATATTTTATCGCATTTCTTTTCGCGTTCCTCGAAATTCTAAGCAACTCAAGGACCCACGGAGAGAGTTGGGAATTTCGTTATTTTCATATTTGAGTTTTTCTCAATTTTTGAAAACAGGATCATTTGGTTTTAATTATTTTTCCTCTCCGAAAATATTTCATATTAAAATAAATGAGGGAGATAATATGACTTCTCCAAAAAAATGAAATGTTGGAAGAAGAATACTAAAAATCAAATACATAATTTTATTTGGATTTTATTGCTATTTTATTTGAATTAGGAAAAATATGCGTTTCTCAAAATTGCATTAGGGGCCCAAATAAATGTTCACTTCGTCCGCAATATTATTAGAGGACCGTGAAAAATTATTTCAGGATTTTTGTACTCCGTTTAGTATTTCTTTTATTAGTTTTTTCGCGTCAGGATTATTTAAAAAAAAAGTCAACCGACCTATGGGGCCGTGCCCGAGTCGGACTCGTCCGAGCTCAGGCTTTATAAGCCCAAGCCCGAGGCGCTCCGAGGCCCAGCCGCCGCCGCCCCCAAACCCTAACCCTAGAGCACCACGCCACGCTTTGCCTCCCAAGCCGCCATTGCCCGCTTCGCCGCCGCCATCGCCATCGCCGTCCGCCGTCGCCACCGTGGATCCCGCCGGAGTTCACGCCGCAGGTTTTCGTCGCTGGTTTCCGTCGGTTTTGTTTTCGGTAAAAAAACCTAGATCGGTTTTTTTATTTAGATCGGGTTTTGTTCGGTTTTCTTCTGTTTAGTTGAATAGCGGACGTTCTTCCGTACGTTCATTTTAACGAACGCTGTTCGTCAGTTAGCCGCAGACAGCGAACATTCATTCGTTAGCATGTTCGTCTCGTTTTATTTTTTTCCAGGGTTTTTCCGCGATTATTTTCGATCGCGATTTCTACCTTGATTTTTGTTTTAGTTTATCTTTTCGCTCATTTGTCCAAATCAGGTGAAACAAGCGCCTAGATCTTCGTCTCAAAGCCCTCTTTCTGTTTAACCAACTTCAACAAGATTTTGGTACTGTAAAATTTGACTTTTGTCCAGATTAGTAAACGGATCTTGTTTCTTTCGTAGTTTGAGTTTCGTTGCTCTGTTTGATTTGATTGTTTTTGCAAACCGGAGTTCTTCAGTTGAACTTTCTGGTTAGATCTTCTTATTTGAGTTTTACCCATGCATCTTTGCTTGAGTGCTTATGTATGCTATTGTTTGTTTGCGATAGAATTCCCGAGTGCGGCGTGCTACTCTGAGTCACTAGGTTTTGCGGATCGTTAGCAAGGCAAGTAACACATTGATCATACTCTTTTCATACCCAGTTTTTATGCATTAGTTACAATCCTCAAACACTGCATGATTAGGATGTGATTAACTTGTGGGTATTGGGAAGTAGATGTTTGAGGTAGAACCTATTACCTGTTTTATTATCAAACCCATGGGAGTTACTTCTACGTTATGCTTATATTGCTATGCTATGCTCAGAGACGTGGATTGGGTTTGAGAGTATCCATGACAGATGTGAGATTGTTTATTTAATGGTTTAACTTAAGGTGGCAACTTTAATACACATCTGGGTGGATTGTTGGTTTTGGGCACCTGGGGTTATACTAGTGTTGTCCTAGGAGATCCCGGGGTTATACTGTGTGATCCTCCTATGGTCCGCCACCCAGGCTCAAAGGGATCATAAGATTATTCATGCTAGAAACTTCCGTGTGCAGCCACAAGCTATTATGGGCTCTAGCATAGTTGAGTATGTTGCATGACCTCTTCCAAAGGGTAGGCTAGCAGATGTAGGGGATGTAGGTTGGTACTGCTTCACCCGGGTTAGAGTTAATGCTTCAAAGATCGTGTCTCGGCCATCCGCTTCTCAAAGACCATGAAAAGTAGAAATCCAACGAAGGAGATCGAGTTTTGTGGGGAAAAGTGCGCAAACCTCTACAGAGTGTACAAACTAATCATGGTTAGCCGTGTCCCCGGTTATGGACAACTTGAGTATCTGGTACTTGAATTATTGATTTGATCTCATCACTCTAAATTAATTTGTTGGGTTGATAATTGTTGGGGAATGTAGCAGAAATTCAAAATTTTCTACGCAACACCAAGATCAATCTATGGAGATTCTAGCAACAAGAGAGGGAGAGGATGAGCATCTTCATACCTTTGAAGATCGCTAAGCGGAAGCGTTGCAAGAACGCGGATGAAGGAGTCGCATCAGAGCGATTCATATCGCGGTTGATTCGATCTAAGCGCCGAACCACGGCGCCTCGCGTTCAACACACGTGCAGCCCGATGACGCCTCCTCCTTCTTGATCCAGCAAGGGAGAGGAGAAGTTGAGGAGAACTCCGACAAAGACGACGGCATGGTGGTGATGGAGCTCGTGGTTCTCCCAAGCAGGCTTCGCCAAGCACTACGGAGGAGGAGGAGGTGTTGGAGGAGGAGAGGGCTACGCCAGGAAGGGTGCGGCTGCCCTCTCTCCCTCACTATATATAGGGGAAGGGAGGAGGGAGGCGCCTGGGGTTCCCTAGGGGAGGGGCGGTGGCCACAGGGGAAACCCTAGATGGGTTTGGGCGCCCCCACACCCTAGGAAACTTGCCCCCCAAGCCGGGAGGGGCGGCTGCCCTAGGGGTGGCGCCCCCACCTCTCCTGGTTACGTGAGATGGGATGGGAGGGGCGCTCAGACCCTTAGTGGGCTGATGTGCCCTCTCCCCTTGCCCCATAAGGCCCCCCCAATGCTTGCCGGGGCCTCCGAAACCCCTTTCGTATTATCGCCGGTCATCACCGTACCCCGGAACAATTCAGGACTCCAATACCCTTCGTCCAATATACCGATCTTCACCTCCGGACCATTCCGGAGCTCCTCGTCATGTCCGGATCTCATCCGGACTCAACAACCTTCGGTAACCACATACTATTTCCCATAACAACTCTAGCATCACCGAACCTTAAGTGTGTAGACCCTACGGGTTCGGGAGACACGTAGACATGACCGAGACAACTCTCCGGCCAATAACCAACAGCGGGATCTAGATACCCATGTTGTCTCCCACATGTTCCACGATGATCTCATCGGATGAACCAGGATGTCAAGGATTCAATCAATCCCGTATTCAGTTCCCTTTGTCTACCGGTATAGTACTTGCCCGAGATTCGATCGTCGGTATCTCCATACCTTGTTCAATCTTGTTACCGGCAAGTCTCTTTACTCGTTCCGTAACACATCATCCCATGATCAACTCCTTGGTCACATTGTGCACATCATGATGATGTCCTACCGAGTGGGCCCAGAGATACCTCTCCATCACACGGAGTGACAAATCCCAATCTCGATTCGTGCCAACCCAACAGACACTTTCGGAGATACCCGTAGTGTACCTTTATAGCCACCCAGTTATGTTGTGGCGTTTGGTACACCCAAAGCATTCCTACGGTATCCGGGAGTTGCACAATCTCATGGTCTAAGGAAATGATACTTGACATTAGAAAAGCTTTAGCATACGAACTACACGATCTTTGTGCTAGGCTTAGGATTGGGTCTTGTCCATCACATCATTCTCCTAATGATGTGATCCTGTTATCAACGACATCCAATGTCCATGGTCGTGAAACCGTAACCATCTATTGATCAATGAGCTAGTCAACTAGAGGCTTACTAGGGACATGGTGTTGTCTATGTACCCACACATGTATCCGAGTTTCCTATCAATACAATTATAGCATGGATAATAAACGATTATCATGAACAAGGAAATATAATAATAATAACTAATTTATTATTGCCTCTAGAGCA
Organism: Aegilops bicornis; assembly: GCA_021605145.1. Lineage (NCBI taxonomy): Eukaryota > Viridiplantae > Streptophyta > Magnoliopsida > Poales > Poaceae > Aegilops > Aegilops bicornis. Next base: position 291,338,637 of record CM038672.1, on the reverse strand, counting down.
TATTTCCAACAGTCTCCCACTTGCACTAGAGTCAATAATCTAGTTCACATCGCCATGTGATTAACACTCACAGGTCACATCGCCATGTGACCAACATCCAACTAGTTCACATCATCATGTGATTAAGACTCAATGACTTCTGGGGTTTGATCATGTTTTGCTTGTGAGAGAGGTTTTAGTCAACGGGTCTGAAACATTCAGATCCGTATGTACTTCGCAAATCTCTAGGTCATATTGTAAATGCTGCTTCCATGCTCCACTTGGAGCTATTCCAAATGGTTGCTCCACTATACGTATCCGGTTTGCTAATCAGAGTCATTCGGATAGGTGTTAAAGCTTGCATCGATGTAACCCTTTACGCCGAACTCTTTATCACCTCCATAATCGAGAAACATGTCCTTATTACTCCAAGGACAATTTTGACCGCTGTCCAATGATCCATTCCTGGATCACTCTTGTACCCCCTTGCCAGACATGTGGCAAGGCACATATCAGGTGCGGTACAAAGCATGACATACTGTATAGAGCCTATGGCTAAGGCATAGGGGATGACATTCGTCCTTTCTCTTTCTTATGTCGTGGTCGAGCTTTAAGTCTTAACTTCATACCTTACAACTTAGGCAAGAACTCCTTCTTTGACTGATCCATCTTGAACACCTTCAAGATCATGTCAAGGTATGTGCTCATTTGAAAGTACCATTAAGCGTTTTTTATCTATCCTTATAGATCTTGATGCTCAATGTTCAAGCAGGTTAATCAAGGTTTTCTATTGAAAACACTTTTCAAATAACCCTATATGCTTTCCAGAAACTCTACATCATTTCTGATCAACAATAGTCAACAACATATACTCATCAAAAATTCTATAGTGCTCCCACTCACTTCTTTGGAAATACAAGTTTCTCATACACTTTGTACAAACCCAAAATCTTTGATCATCTCATCAAGCGTATATTCCAACTCCGAGATGCTTACTCCAGTCCTTAGAAGGATTGTTGGAGCTTTGCATACTTGTTAGCATCTTTTAGGTTTGACAAAAACCTTCTGGTTGTATCACATGCAACCTTTCCTCAAGAAAATTTTCGAGGAAACAATGTTTTGACATCCTATCTGCAATATTTCATAAATAATGCAAGAATCGCTAATAAGATTCCAACAGACTCTTAGCATCACTACGGTGAGAAAGTCTCATCGTAGTCAACTCCTTGAACTTGCTCGGAAACATCTTAGCGACAAGTCGAGCTTTCTTAATGGTGACACATACCATCATTGTCTGCCTTCCCTCTTAGAATCCATCTGCACTCCAACAGCCTTACGACCATCAAGTAGTTCTTCCAAAGTCTACACTTTATTTTCATACATGGATCCTCTCGGATTTTATGGCCTCGAGCCATTTGACGGAATCCGGCCCACCATCGCTTCTCCATAGCTCGTAGGTTCATTGTTGTCTAGCAACATGACCTCCAAGATGTGAGTACGTACCACTCAAGCAAGACGCATCCTTGTCGACCTACGAGGTTTGGTAGTGACTTGATCCAAAGTTTCATGATCACTATCATAAGCTTCCACTTCAATTGGTGTAGGTGCCACAGGAACAACTCCCTGTGCCTTGCTACACACTAGTTGAAGTGACGGTTCAATAACCTCATCAACTCTCCACCATCCTCCCACTCAATTCTTTTGAGAGAAACTTTTCCTCGAGAAAGGACCCGTTACTAGAAACAATCCCTTTTGCTTCCGGATCTGAGATAGGAGGCATACCCAACTGTTTTTGGGTGTCCTATGAAGATGCATTTTTCCGCTTTGGGTTCGAGCTTATCAGCTTGAAACTTTTTCACATAAGCGTCGCAGCCCCAAACTTTTAAGAAACGACAACTCAGGTTTCTCCAAACCATAGTTCATACGGTGTCGTCTCAAAGGAATTACGTGGTGCCCTATTTAAAGTGAGTGCGGTTATCTCTAATGCCTAACCCAAAACGATAGTGGTAATTCGATAAGAGACATCATGGTATGCACCATATCCAATAGGGTGCAGTTATGATGTTCGGACACACCATCACACTATGGTGTTCCAGGCGGTATTGGTTGTGAAACAATTTCCACAGTGTCTTAATTGTGTGCCAAACTCGCAACTCAGTTTTTCATCTCTATGATCATATCATAGACATCTTATCCTCTTGTCACGATGATCTCCAACTTCACTCTGAAATTACTTGAACCTTTCAATAATTCAGACTTGTGTTTCATCGAGTAAATATACTCAGTATGTACTCAAATCATCTGTGAAGTAAGAACGTAACGATATCCATCACAGGCCTCAAAGACTCATTGGACTGCACACATCAAAATGTATTACTTCCAACAAGTTGCTTTCTTGTTCCATTTTACTGAAAAACGAGGCTTTCAGTCATCTTGCCCATGTGGTATGACTTGCATGTCTTAAGTGATTCAAAATCAAGTGAGTCCAAACGATCCATCTGCATGGAGCTTCTTCATGCGTTCATACCAATAGACATGGTTCGCATGTCTCAAACTTTTCAAAACGAAAGTGAGTCCAAAGATCCATCAAAGATGGAGCTTCTTCATGCTTTTATACCAATATGACTCAAATGGCGATTGCCACAAGTATGTGGTATTATCTTATATCTTTTGGCATGAACATGTGTATTACTACGATCGAGATTCAATAAACCATTCATTTTAGGTGCAACACCATTGAAGGTATTATTCAAATAAACAGAGTAACCATTATTCTCCTTAAATGAATAATCAGATTATGATAGACATAATCCAGTCATGTCTATGCTCAACGCAAACACCAAATAACAATTATTTAGGTTTAACACCAATCTCGATGGTAGAGGGAGCGTGCGATGCTTGATCACATCAAGCTTGGAAACACTTCCAACACATATCGTCAGCTCACCTTTAGCTAGTCTCCGTTTATTCCGTAGCTTTTATTTCGAGTTACTAACACTTAGCAACCAAACCGGTATCTAATACCCTGGTGCTACTAGGAGTACTAGTAAATTACACATTAATATAATGTATATCCAATATACTTCTGTCGACCTTGCCTGCCTTCTTATCCACCAAGTATCTAGGGTGGTTCTCGCTTCGTCCGCTCCTCTCATCACGTAAGCACTTAGTCTCGGGTTTGGGTTCATCCTTGGGTTTCTTCACTAGAGCAGAATCGATTTGTCGTTTCATGAAGTACCCCTTCTTGCCCTTGCCCTTCTTGAAACTAGTGGTTTCACTAACCATCAACAATTGATGCTCCTTCTTGATTTCTACTTTTTGCGGTGTCAAACATCGCGAATATTTCAAGGATCATCATATCTATCCCTGATATGTTATAGTTCATCATGAAGCTCTAGCAGCTTGGTGGCAATGACTTTGGAGAAACATCACTATCTCATCTGGAAGGTTAACTCCCACTCGATTCAAGTGATTGTTGTACTCAGACAATCTGAGCACAAGCTCAACGATTGAGCTTTTCTCCCTTAGTTTGTAGGCTAAGAAACTCGTCGGAGGTCTTATACCTCTTGATGTGGGCACGAGCCTGAAATCCCAATTTCAGCCCTCGAAACATCTCATATGTTCCGCGACATTTCAAAAAAGTCTTCGGTCCTCAATTCTAAACCATTTAACATTACCGAACTATCATGTAGTCATCAAAACGTGTATGTCAGATGTTCGCAACATCCACGTAACGCTGCTCGAGGTCCAAAGACACCGAGCGGTGCATTAAGGACATAAGTTTTCATCGTCCGCATAATTGCTACTGTCAACTTTCAACTATATTTTCTCTAGGAACATATCTAAAACAGTAGAACTTAAGCGCGAGCTATGATATAATTTGCAAAGGGCTTTTGACTATGTTCGTGATAATTAAGTTCATCTAATGAACTCCCACTCGAGATAGACATCCCTCTAGTCATCTAAGTGATTACATGATCCGAGTCAACTAGGCCGTGTCCGATCATCACGTGAGACGGACTAGTCATCATCGGTGAACATCTTCATGTTGATCGTATCTACCATACGACTCATGCTCGACCTTTCGGTCTCTTGTGTTCCGAGGCCATGTCTGCACATGCAAGGCTCTCAAGTCAACCTAAGTTTTTCGCGTGTGTAAATCTGTCGTACACCCGTTGTATGTGAACGTTAGAATCTATCACACCCGATCATCACGTGGTGCTTCGAAACAACGAACTTTCGCAACGGTACGCTTAGGGGAACAATTTCTTGAAATTTTAATGAGGATCATCTTATTTACTACCGTCGTTCTAAGCAAATAAGATTCATAAACATGATAAACATCACATGCAATCAAAAGTGACATGATATGGCCAATATCATTTTGCTCCTTTTGATCTCCATCTTCGGGCTCCATGATCATCATTGTCACCGCATGACACCATGATCTCCATCATCGTGTCTCCATGAAGTTGTCTCGCCAACTATTACTTCTACTACTATGGCTAACGGTTTAGCAATAAAGTAAAGTAATTACATGGCATTGTTCATTGACACGCAGGTCATACAATAAATTAAGACAATTCCTATGGCTCCTGCCGGTTGTCATACTCATCGACATGCAAGTTGTGATTCCTATTACAAGAACATGATCAATCTCATACATCACATATCATTCATCACATTCTTTTGGCCATACACATAGCATACCCTGCAAAAACAAGTTAGACGTCCTCTAATTGTTGTTTGCATGTTTTACGTGGCTGCTATGGGTTTCTAGCAAGAACGTTTCTTACCTACGCAAAAACCACAACGTGATATGTCAATTGCTATTTACCCTTCATAAGGACCCTTTTCATCGATAGCCATCTTACGCAACAAGTGCATGTCAGTCGGTGGAACCTGTCTCACGTAAGAGTACGTGTAAGGTTGGTCCGGGCCGCTTCATCCCACGATGCCGCCGAATCAAGATAAGAATAGTAACGGCAAGTAAATTGACAAAATCGACGCCCACAACAACTTGTGTTCTACTCGTGCATAGAATCTACGCAATAGACCTAGCTCATGATGCCATTGTTGGGGAACGTAGCGGAAATTCAAAATTTTCTACGCAACACCAAGATCAATCTATAGAGATTCTAGCAACAAGAGGGAGAGGATGAGCATCTTCATACCTTTGAAGATCGCTAAGCGGAAGCGTTGCAAGAACGCGGATGAAGGAGTCGTACTCGTAGCGATTCAGATCGCGGTTGATTCCGATCTAAGCGCCGAACCATGGCGCCTCCGCGTTCAACACACATGCAGCCCGGTGACGCCTCCTCCTTCTTGATCCAGCAAGGGAGAGGAGAAGTTGAGGAGAACTCCGAAAGACGACGGCATGGTGGTGATGGAGCTCGTGGTTCTCCCAAGCAGGCTTCGCCAAGCACTACGGAGGAGGAGGAGGTGTTGGAGGAGGGAGAGGGCTACGCCAGGAAGGGTGCGGCTGCCCTCTCTCTCCCTCACTATATATAGGGGAAGGGAGGAGGGGAGGCGCCTAGGGTTCCCTAGGGAGGGCGGTGGCCAGGGGAAACCCTAGATGGGTTTGGGCGCCCCACACCCTAGGAAACTTGCCCCCCTGCCGGGAGGGGCGGCTGCCCTAGGGGTGGCGCCCCACCTCTCCCGGTTACGTGAGATGGGGTGGAGGGCGCCAGCCCCTTAGTGGGCTGATGTGCCCTCTCCCTTGGCCCATAAGGCCCCCCAACGCTTGCCGGGCCTCCAAACCCCTTTCGCATATCACTGGTCATCACCTGGTACCCCCGGAACAATTCCGGACTCCAATACCCTTCGTCCAATATACCGATCTTCACCTACGGACCATTCCAGAGCTCCTCGTCATGTCCGGGATCTCATCTGGGACTCCGAACAACCTTCGGTAACCACATACTATTTCCCATAACAGCTCTAGCGTCACCGAACCTTAAGTGTGTAGACCCTACGGGTTCGGGAGACACGTAGACATGACCGAGACAACTCTCTGGCCAATAACCAACAGCTGGATCTGGATACCCATGTTGGCTCCCACATGTTCCACGATGATCTCATCGGATGAACCAGGATGTCAAGGATTCAATCAATCCCGTATTCAGTTCCCTTTGTCTACCGGTATAGTACTTGCCCGAGATTCGATCGTCGGTATCTCCATACCTTGTTCAATCTCATTACCGGCAAGTCTCTTTACTCGTTCCGTAACACATCATCCCATGATCAACTCCTTGGTCACATTGTGCACATCATGATGATGTCCTACCGAGTGGGCCCAGAGATACCTCTCCATCACACGGAGTGACAAATCCCAGTCTCGATTCGTACAACCCAATGCAGACACTTTCGGAGATACCCGTAGTGTACCTTTATAGCCACCCAGCTTATGTTGTGGCGTTTGGTACACCCAAAGCATTCCTACGGTATCCGGAGTTGCACAATCTCATGGTCTAAGGAAATGATACTTGACATTAGAAAAGCTTTAGCATACGAACTACACGATCTTTGTGCTAGGCTTAGGATTGGGTCTTGTCCATCACATCATTCTCCTAATGATGTGATCCTGTTATCAACGACATCCAATGTCCATGGTCGTGAAACCGTAACCATCTATTGATCAATGAGCTAGTCAACTAGAGGCTTACTAGGGACATGGTGTTGTCTATGTACCCACACATGTATCCGAAGTTTCCTATCAATACAATTATAGCATGGATAATAAACGATTATCATGAACAAGGAAATATAATAATAATAACTAATTTATTATTGCCTCTAGAGCATATTTCCAAGAATAATTAATTTTAATTGGGATTGAGATGGGGGTACCATTCTCGATGTTTCAACCACCATGATAGTTGAATAAAACATATTCCTTTGTTGTAGGAAAAAAATGGCTTTTCGCAAAAACAATATAACCATAGAGCCTCCACCAGCCATATTTGCATGTAGTGATAGCATTTATCTGTTCATTGCTCTACTATGTTATATTGCCAGCATATTCCATGTGCTGTCTCGTTTTCGGGCCGCAACATACCATGTTGCATACTTTTCAGACGACGAGTAAGGTGCTATAGGTCGTTGTCGTTCACTCAGCTATGCCGTTGGAGTTGATGGACTCACTTTTTATTCCAAGTCTTCTGCCGTTATCTTATTTAGATGACCTTAAGCCATATTTATTGTAATAAGTTCTCTTTTGAGACATTCAATGTAATAAGTGTGATTGCTACTCTGTTATAAATCCTTCGAGTACTGTGTGTGTTAGCATTACCGATCCAGGGATGACACTGAACACAGAGATTTGACCGTCTGAGGTCGGATCGCGAGACACCACGTGATGATCGGGTGTGATAAGCTCTACGTTCACATACAACGGGTGCAAGCCAGTTTTGCACGTGCAGAATACTCGGGTTAAACTTAACGAGCCTAGCATATGCAGATATGGCCTTGGAACACTGAGATCGAAAGGTCGAACGTGAATCATATAGTAGATATGATCAACATAGTGATGTTCACCATTGAAAGCTACTCCATCTCACGTGATGACCAGACATGGTTTAGTTGATATGGATCACGCGATCATTTAGATGACTAGAGGGATTTCTATCTAAGTGGGAGTTCTTAAGTAATATGATTAATTGAACTTTAATTTATCATGATCTTAGTCCTGATAGTATTTGCATATCTATGTTGTAGATCAATAGCTCGCTTATAGCTCCCCTGTTTTATTTTTGATATGTTCCTAGTGAAAAATAAGTTGAAAAATGTTAGTAGCAATGATGCAGACTATCTTCGTGATCTGAGGATTATCCTCATTGATGCACATAAGTATTATGTCCTTGATGCACCGATAGGTGACGGACCTATTGCAGGAGCAAATTTAGACGTTATGAACGTTTGACAAGCTCGGTATGATGACTACTTGATAGTTTAGTGCACCATGCTTTACGGCTTAGAACCGGGACTTCAATTTTTTTTTGAAACGCCATGGAGCATATGAGATGTTCCAAGAGTTGAAATTGGTATTTCAGACTCATGCCCGAGTTGAGAGGTATGAGACCTCTGACAAGTATTTTTGCCTACAAGATGGAGGAGAATAGCTCAACTAGTGAGCATGTGCTCAGAATGTCTGAGTACTACAATCGCTTGAATCAAGTGGGAGTTAAACTTCTAGATAAGATAGTGACTGACAAAGTTCTCTAGTCACTATCACCAAGTTGCTGGAACTTCGTGATGAACTATAATATGCAAGGGATGACGAAAACGATTCCCCGAGCTCTCCGCGATGCTAAAATCGGCGAAGGTAGAAATCAAGAAAAGCACCAAGTGTTGATGGTTGACAAGACCACTAGTTTCAAGTAAAAGGGCAAGGGAAAGAAAGGGAACTTTAAGAAGGATGACAAGCAAGTTGCCACTCCCATGAAGAAGCCCAAAGCTAGACCCAAGCCTGAAACTGAGTGCTTCTACTGCAAAGGAAATGGTCACTGGAAGCGGAACTGCCCCAAATACTTGGCGGATAAGAAGGATGGCAAAGTGAACAAAAGTATATATAATATACATGTTATTGATGTGTACTTTACTAGTATTCATGGTAGCCCCTAGGTATTTGATACTGGTTCAGTTTCTATGATTAGTAACTTGAAACAGGAGTTATAAAAATGAACAGAGACTAGTTGAGGGCATGGTGACGATGTGTGTTGGAAGTGATTCCAAGGTTGATAAGATCACCATCGCACACTCCCTTTACCTTCGGGATTAGTGTTGAACCTAAAATAAATGTTATTTGGTGTTTGCATTGAGCATAATATGATTGGATCATGTTTATTGCAATACGCTTATTCATTTAAGTGAAAGAATAATTCTTATTCTGTTTACATGAATAAAACCTTCTGTGGTCATACACCCAAGGTGAATGGTTTATTGAATCTCGATTGTAGTGATACACATATTCATAATATTGAAACCAAAAGATGCAAGGTCAATAATGATAGTGCAACTTATTTGTGACACTCCTGTTTAGGTCATATTGGTGTAAAGTGCATGAAGAAACTCCATGCTGGTGGGCTTTTGGAATCACTTGATTATGAATCACTTGATGCTTGTGAACCATGCCTCATGGGCAAGATGACTAAGACTCCGTTCTCCAGAACAATGGAGCGAGCCACTGACTTATTGGAAATAATACATACCGATGTATGCAGTCCGATGAGTGTTGAGGCTCATGGTGTATCAAGTTATTTTCTGACCTTCACAGATGATTTGAGAAGATATGGGTATATTTACTTAATGAAACACAAGTCTGAAACATTTGAAAAGTTCAAAGAATTTCAGAGTGAAGTTGAGAATCATCGTAACAAGAAAATAAAGTTTCTACGATCTGATCACGGAGGCGAATATTTGAGTTTCGAGTTTGGCCTTCATTTGAAACAATGTGGAATAGTTTCGCAACTCATGCCACCTGGAACACCACAGCGTAATGGTGTGTCCAAACGTCGTAACCGTACTTTATTAAATATGGTACGATCTATGATGTCTCTTACCGATTTACCACTATCTTTTTGGGGTTATGCATTAGAGATAGCTGTATTCACGTTAAATAGGGCACCGTCTAAAAATCCGTTGAGACGACACCATATGAACTGTGGTTTAGCAAGAAACCTAAGCTCTCGTTTCTGAAAGTTTGGGGTTGCGATGCTTATGTGAAAGAGTTTCAGCCTGATAAGCTCAAACCCAAATGGGAGAAGTGCATCTTCATAGGATACCCAAAAGAAACTGTTGGGTACACCTTATATCACAGATCTGAAGGCAAGATCTTTGTTGCTAAGAGTGGATCCTTTCTAGAGAAGGAGTTTCTCTCGAAAGAAGTGAGTGGGAGGAAAGTAGAACTTGATGAGGTAATTGTACCTTCTCTCGAATTGGAAAGTAGCTCATCACTGAAATCAGTTCCAGTAATGCCTACACCAATTAGTGAGGAAGTTAATGATGATGATCATGAAACTTCAGATCAAGTTACTACCGAACCTCGTAGGTCAACCAGAGTATGATCCGCACCAGAGTGGTACGGTGATCCTGTTCTGGAAGTCATGTTGCTAGACCATGATGAACCTATGAACTATGAGGAAGTGATGATGAGCCCAGATTCCGATAGATGGCTTGAGGCCATGAAATCTTAGATAGAATCCATGTATGAGAACAAAGTGTGGACTTTGGTGGACTTGTCGTTGATCGGCAAGCCATTGAGAATAAATGGATCTTCAAGAGGAAGATGTATAATCGATAGTAGTGTTACTATCTACAAAGCTCGACTTGTCGAAAAGGGTTTTTGACAAATTCAAGATGTTGACTACGATGAGATTTTCTCACTCATATCGGTGCTTAAAGTCTATCCGAATCATGTTAGAAATTGCCACATTTTATGAAATCTGACAAATGGATATCAAAACTGCATTCCTTAATGGATTTATTAAAGAAGAGTTGTATATGATACAACCGTAAGGTTTTTCAATCCTAAAGGTGCTAAAAAACGTGCAAGCTCCAAATGATCCATCTATGGACTGGTGCAAGCATCTCGGAGTTGGAATATATGCTTTGATAAGTTGATCAAAGCATATAATTTTATACTGAACTTGCGGTGAAGCCCATATTTACAAGAAAGTGAGTGGGAGCATTACAGCCTTTCTGATAAGTATATGTGAGTGACATATTGTTGATCGTAAATGATGTAGAATTTTCTGGAAAGCATAAAGGAATGTTTGAAAGGAGTTTTTCAAAGAAAGACCTCAGTGAAGCTGCTTACATATTGGGCATCAAGATCTATAGAGATAGATCAAGACGCTTGATATGATTTTTCAATGAGTACATACCTTGACAAGATTTTTGAAGTAGTTAAAAATGGAACAATCGTAAAAGGAGTTCTTGCCTCAGACATGTAAGGTGTAAAGTTGAGTAAGACTCAAAACACGACCATGACAGAAAATAGAAAGAGAATGAAAGTCATTCCATATGCCTCAGCCATAGGTTCTATAAAGTATGCTATGTTGTGTACCAAACCTATTGTGTACCTTGCCATGAGTTTGGCAAGGGGGACCAAAATTGATCCAGGAGTGGATCACTTGACAATGATCAAAATTATCCTTAGAAGACTAAGGATATATTTCTCGGTTATGGAGGTGATAAAGAGTTCGTCGTAAAGAGTTACGCCGATGCAAGCTTTTACACCGATCCGGATGACTCTGAGTCCCAATCTGGATACATGTTGAAAGTGGGAGCAATTAGCTAAAGAAGCTTCATGCATAGCATTGTAGACATAGAAAATTTTCAAAATTCATATGGCTCTGAATGTGACAGACCCATCGACTAAGCTTCTCTCACAAGCAAAACATGATCACACCTTAGTACTCTTTGCGTGTTAATCACATAGCGATGTGAACTAGATTATTGACTCTAGTAAAACCCTGTGGGTATTAGTCACATGGCGATGTGAACTAATCACATGGTGATTTGAACTATTGGTGTTAAATCACATGGCGATGTGAACTAGATTATTGACTCTAGTGCAACTGGGAGACTAAAGGAAATATGCCCTAGAGGCAATAATAAAGTTGTTATTTATATTTCCTTATATGATGATAAATGTCTATTATTCATGCTAGAACTATATTAACCGGAAACTTAGTACATGTGTGAATACATAGACAAAACAGAGTGTCCCTAGTATGCCTCTACTTGGCTAGCTCGTTAATCAAAGATGGTTATGTTTCCTGACCATAGACATGTGTTGTCATTTGATGAACGGGCTCACATCATAGAGAATGATGTGATGGACAAGACCCATCTGTTAGCTTAGCATAATGATCGTTTAGTTTTATTGCTATTGCTTTCATCATGACTTATACATGTTCCTCTGTCTATGAGATTATGCAACTCCCGAATACCGGAGGAACACCTTGTGTGCTATCAAACGTCACAACGTAACTGGGTGATTATAAAGATGCTCTATAGATGTCTCCGAAGGTGTTTGTTGGGTTGGCATAGATCGAGATTAGGATTTGTCACTCCGTGTATCAGAGAGGTATCTCTGGGCCCTCTCGGTAATGCACATCAGTATAAGCCTTGCAAGCAATGTGAATAATGAGTTACTCACGGGATGATGCATTACGGAATGATTAAAGAGACTTATCGGTAATGCAATTGAACTAGGTATGATGATACTGACAATCAAATCTCGGGCAAGTAACATACCGATGACAAAGGGAACAACGTATGTTGTTATGTGGTTCGACCAATAAAGATCTTCATAGAATATGTAGGAGCTAATATGAGCATCCAGGTTTCACTATTGGTTATTGACCGGAGATGTGTCTCGATGATGTCTACATAGTTCTCGAACCCGTAGGGTCCGCACGCTTAACATTCGATGATGATTTGTATTATGAGTTATGTGATTTGATGACCGAAGTTTATTCGGAGTCCCGGATGAGATCACGGACATGACGAGGAGTCTCGAAATGGTCGAGAGGTAAAGCTTCATATATAGTACGATGGTATTTGTACACCGGAAGTGTTCCGGGTCACCGGAAGGGGTTTCGGGCAACCCCCCGGCAAAGATATGGGCTCAATGGGCCAAGTAAGGGAACACACCAGCCCACAAGGGGCTGGTGCGCCCCCTATAGGGCCAGCCACGTGGGGAGAAAGGGAAAGGAGAGGAGAAAAAGGAAAGTATGAAGTAGGACGCCTACTTCCTCCCCCTCCCCCTTCTTCCTTTCCCCTTGTCCAAATATGGTAGGGCGGGGGGGAATTGGACTAGGGGCCCAAGTAGGATTCCTCCTACTTGGACGCGCCCTAGGCTGCCTCCCTCCATCTCCCTCCTTTATATACGTCGGGAGGGCACCCCTAGAACACACATCAATTGTTCCTAGCCGTGTGCGGCACCCCCTCCATAGTTAACACCTCGGTCATATCGTCGTAGTGCTTAGGCGAAGCCCTGCACCGGTAACTTCATCATCACCGTCGCCACAACGTCATGCTGACAGAACTCTCCCTCGTCCTCCACTGGATCAAGAGCTCGAGGGACGTCATCGTGCTGAACGTGTTCTGAACAAGGAGGTGCCGTACGTTCGGTACTTCGATCGGTTGGATCGTGAAGACGTTCGACTACATCAACCGCGTTACTAAACGCTTCCGCTTTCGGTCTATGAGGGTACGTGGACACACTCTCCCGTCACGTTGCTATGCATCTCCTAGATAGATCTTGCGTTATCATAAGAAATTTTTTGAATACCGCGTTCCCCAACACTAGCGTCTCTCTAGTGTTGTGCAACAAGAGCATTTTCGTGGATTCCACATTTTGGCTCATTCCTTGGTTGCACGACCCCATTTATCTTTTTGCGTGTGTGTTTTCGTGTACCATATCTTGATATTGGTCTACTTGTTGCATTTGCAAATTTCTGAATCTTTTGCAACATTATTGAGGCTCACTAACAATTGCATCAAATTTGGTGCCACCATCCTAACCGAGCTACACCATAAGCTTTTCCTTGTTACACATTTGAGTGATCATTGATCCATCTTCAACATCGGTCAAGGTACATTTGGTATAAGTTCTTCTCTTTCACCCACTCACATATTTGCTTGGAATGATGGATAGGCCACGTTCTTCTACCAACCCACTATTCCTTGAGCAAGGCGACAACCCGAACAACTACGTCACCAAGCTCCACGTATTCGGTACACAACGAGCTTTGCATCAAGAACAACAAGCTTTGGGAGACCTCATCGATGACCTCGCCATTGACTAACGACAATCCGAGCAATGTACAAGAGACTACTTAGACACATCCATGGCATCTCTAAAAGAGGATATTCGAACCATGATGGTCAACCGCTCGTCTACCTCGTCGTATTACTCAAGACGGAGCCGCTCAAGTCGACACTCCGAGGACACCATCTCTGGCTCAAGTACTCTGACATCAAACACTCATCATCGTGCCGTGCGTCAAGATCGTCAAGCAAACCGCAATCCTCTACACGACAATGAATCTCAAGAGCAAGCTCGCGCGCAAGAACATTGACACCGTCAAAACCAACTACTTTCGCGCAAGCACAAGAACGACAACGTCAACGCCAACAACAAGAGGAAGAGCGTGCACGACAACACCAAGATGCACAAGATGCCGAGGCACAACGCCAAGAACAACAATTATGTGAACTGGGGACCCGATCTTTCGATGAGAGATGATAACTACGATTTTTGTGGGACTTGACCCTCATAATCCGGCTACCAACTGTACAGGGAGAACCGTACATGACTGATATCCACGGCAATCGCTGAACCAACTCCACGATGTTATCGACCGAGCCAACGCCGCGATCGACCTATCCACGAAGGATTTTTCTTGCAAGCAAATCGAAGAACATGCAAGAAAATAATAGCCAAGGAATCTGAAATTGCGGATATGCTAGATGGAATAATCTCACAAGATGGGGTTCCGATAGGATGTCTTGACGGTCGCACTAGCCGCTACGAGCGAAGACAAATAAAAGTAGCAATAGCTAAACTTCTCTAAACAAAAACCCCGTCTAAACCCTAAATTTAATTGCTATTTATAACGGAGCCGGGGGTGTGGTCAAATCGTGGCTGAGACGATCTCTGTCTATGTATGCGAATAAAAGTTTCTAGGCTTTGTCTTCGTATAGGCCTCGTGGCTGGTCTCTTGCATCTTGCATGGGTTGGGGCCCATGTGGTCATTGTGCATCTGGCTGATGAACCTTGCCACGCTAGCACGACCGCGCGTGCATGCATGCACGGGGTTCTTTCATAGAAATTGGTGTTGGACCCACCTCTTGCATGCACACTTTGTAGCATTTGGATGGACATCAAAGTGTACGCAGTGTAGGCATACACAACACATGCATACGTACATGTATATGCACACATATGTCTAGGTTTGTGGAAATATCCTGCAGTAACATATAAAATAAAAATAGGTGAAGTATTTTTGTTCTGGAAAACAAAATAAATCATTGAATAATTTTTAATAGAAATCACCTGAAAAATAATATTTTTCGTCGTATCTGTAGGGGCCATGTCCACATCATCCTACCTTTCTTGAAAACAAAGCCGTCCTCGGCTTCCATTTATCTGGAACACATCATAGAGCAAAGCAAAAATAGATGCAATACATATAGGCCGTTCCAAATGTGTTAGCTCATGAGGGTGTGATATATTTGTAATAGCATCATAATGAATATCATGATAAATTTTCTCATGTCGAAGCATAAAATTATGAATATCATGATAACTTTTATCCCATAGAGAGTCTATATATGAATTATAGGAATGCAAAGTAACTATATGGCTACACGGTACGTTCAAATCAGAAGTTGGAACACTCGATGGAAAAATTTCAGAATTGATAGCAAGCATATTATGCGTAGTATGATCCGTTGATTTAGCTTTCCCTTCAATTATTATTTCATCGGGAGTCATGTGAAGCAAGTTAATGGTTTTTCCTTCAAACACGAGAGTATATGAATTTGTTCTTCCATGGTGGGTGACACTATTATCATATTGCCAAGGTCGACCTAACAATAATGAACAAGCTTGCATAGGTATGACATCACAGTCAATGTAATCATGATATGAGCCAAGTGTAAAATGTACTCTCACGCGACGTGTCACCTTCAACTTACCAAAGTTGTTGACCCATTGGATGTAATATGGATGTGTGTGTCTTGTAGTGGTGAGGCAAAGCTTCTCAACCATCTCTATACTCGCCAAATTATTGCAGCTTCCACCATCAATGATCACACGAATGGAATGTCCTTTGAGAACAAACTTAGTTTGAAAAAGATTATGGTGTTGATGCAACTCACCATGCCCCACCTGGGCACTAAGTACTCGCATGGTTACAAGACTTGGGTATTGATCTGCCATTGCAGCATTAACATGCATCGCCTCCGTGTCATTCTCCTCGGTGTCACCTTCATTTTAGTGGCAAGCATAGCACATGTATCTTCATCCAAATCACTAGCAGATGAGTACTCATCATCTTCCCGCACAATGAATGTTCGTTTATTTGGACAGTCCTTCATCAAGTGCCCGGCACCTTTGCATATATGACACTTCATGTCCCTTGTGCATCCAGATGAAGTGGTGGGTGAAGCCTCGGATGATTGTGGAGCTGATTTTGAACTTGATGGGTGTGCACCATTGTTCAAGATAGGTGGTGTAGACTCAGTAGTGGATGGAACAGTAGGAGAAGGTATCCATGATGAGCGGCGACCTACAGAAAAGTACCTCGTCCCTTGTTGTGTCATCCCTGTACTTCCCTTTCAGCTTTACAAGCAAAATGAAACAAACGAGTAATATAATTGTACTCCTCATAGTCCAAGATATCCTGAATATCACGATTCAAACCACCTAAAAATCTCGCCATCCTAGCATCTTCGGTTTCAACTAATCCACATTGCACTAAGCCAATTTGCACTTCTTGATAATAATCCTCTACAAAACTGCTACCTTGTTTTAAATGTTGCAATTCATTTAGTTTATCACGAGCATAATATGAAGGAACATAACGTTGTTGCATAGCTCGTTTTAAAACATCCCAAGTAGCAGGTATATTGTTCGCATTAATACGACAATATTCACTCCACCACATGGAAGCAAAGTTTGTAAATTCACTAGTGGCCGCCCTAACTCTTTGGTTCTCAGGAATATCATGACATGCAAATTTTTGTTCAACTGAAAGTTCCAAATCAAGATAAACTTCTGGATTATATTTACCATTGAAAGCAGGCATAGTAAATTTAATTTTAGCACTAGAGTGGTCATAATCTCGAACGTCATACCTGGGTGGACCTCGTGCCATACCTTGATGGTTGAAACACATTTGTTGATGATCACGGTCATTGTAGTGGTCGACCGCTTGGTCATCCTCGGTGTCACTGGAATAATCCGCGTAGTTATCCCCATATTCGTCATTGACACGGGGAGGAATGCTTTGGTGCTGGTTTATGGTGGTGGCATCAGTGGCAGTAGCTGGGTGTTGTGGATGACCCATGGGCACACGCCGAGCTCGCGAAATAGCGATGCCACCCGTGGAGTTGCGAGGATCAACATTGTTGTTGACGGGGGGTGCAATCCGCAACTCGTGCAAACGTGACAAGATGTACTTTAGCTGTGTGTTCGCAACACCTTGTGCATCCTCTATGGCCTTGAGCCGCTCTTCGGCCGCAATCTGAGCACCCTCAAGTTGGGCAAGACGCTCGCTGGTGACTTTCACATCCGCGGTGAGGCCCTCAAGTGTGGGTTGATCCTATGCCATTGTTAGCGAAAGAGACAAAAAACACAATGTATAATCCCTATCAACTAACAGGATGTGGTGGACAAAATTTGCTCACACTCAAACTTAGTATCAAATTCTTACTTGTTCTTACCAATGCAAAAGGTGGTGATCGGCACGTTGGTGTTGGCTTCAAACTACCGATGAAGATTGGATGGAGCGATAACTAGGAATCAGTAGAGCCGGAACCTGTACTTATTGGTAGAAAAAGTGTAGTTTGGCAAAGGCTTCTCAACTCACAATATCAGTGGCAAAATTTAGCAAAAAGCAATGCATGCACGCGCGGCCGTGCTAGCGTGGCAAGGTTCATCAGCCAGATGCACAATGACCACATGGGCCCTAGCCCATGCAAGATGTAAGAGACCAGCCACGAGGCCTATACGAAGACGAAGCCCAAAAACTTTTATTCGCATACACAGGCAGAGATCGTCTCAGCCACGATTTGACCACGCCGCCGGCTCCGTTATAAATAGCAATTAAATTTAGGGTTTAGACGGGGGTTTTTGTTTAGAGAAGTTTAGCTATTGCCAATTTTATTTATCTTCGCTCGTAGCGACTAGTGCGACCGTCAAGACTTCCTATTGGAACCCCGTCTTGTGAGATTATTCCATCTAGCATATCCGCAATTTAAGATTGCTTGGCTATTATTTTCTTGCATGTTCTTTGATTTGCTTGCAGGAAAAATCCTTCATGGATAGGTCGATCGCACCGTTGGCTCGGTCGATAACGTTGTGGAGTTGGTTTAGCAATTGCCGTGGATATCAGTCGTGTACGGTTCTCCCTGTATGGTTGGTAGCCGTATCGTGAGGGTCAAGTCCCACAAAAATTGTAGTTATCCTCTCTCATCGAAAGATTGTGTCCCCAGTTCACATCAAACAACTACGTGAACCTCAAGCACTTGAGGCGCAACGTGCCCTCCGAGATTCAAGTCGAGCCGTAGCCACGCGCAAGCGGCAAGCTCGTGAGCAATAAGAGGCGCTTCGCGATGAAGTTCAAGAATGAATATATCCATCTCGCGTGCATCGTTAAGCTCGACAAGCTCCTCCACAAGCTCGACAAGGACATCAAGTTCACCAAGTGCAAGAAGACAATGGAAATCCTCCAAGACAAGAGCAAGTTGAGGGAGACAATCCTCCTTGTCAAGGACGTCATCACCCTCGACCTCAACACAATGAAGAGAAATGCTACGGCAAGCTAAAGTTCACCATGCCCAAGTTTTCAGGAAGCAATGATCCCGAAGAGTACCTTTCATGGGCATTGAAGGTTGACAAAATCTTCCGCTTGCACAACTATGAGGAAGATAAGAATATCGCGATGGCATGCCTTGAGTTTCAAGACTACGTCCTCATTTGGTGGGAACAAGTCATCAAGCGCTGAGCGGCAAGAGGTGAACCACCCATCACTACTTGGGCGCAAATGAAGGATGTCATGAGAGCACGTTTTGTGCCAACCTACTACAACCGCGACCTCTTCAAGAAACTCCAACTCCTCAAGAAAGGAACCAAGAGTGTTGAAGAGTACTACAAGGAAATGGAGATTGCCATGATACGAGCCAATGTCATGGAAGATGATGAGCAAACTATGGCACATTTCTTGAATGGGCTCAATCATCTTATCAAGAAGATCGCCGACTTCCAACCATACTCGAACCTCATCGAGCTAGTGCATCAAGCTACCAAAGATGAACGCCAAGTGCAAGATGACTTCCATCACGCCAAGTTCTCATCAAAGTCCTATAGTTTCTCGAACTCCCAAGATCCAACGCCTCCAACACCTTCTACCTGAACCAAGACATCTACAAGCAACGGCGACAAGTCAAGTTACGAGAAAACTTCGACCACCTCAAGTCGTACTCATACTACAAGCAACTTCAAGCCGAGAGCTTCATCATCATCTACTCCGACCGATGAGACAATCAAGACAAGTTCCTTCAAATGCTTCACATGCGGCGGCCGAGGCCACAAGTCTTTTGAATGTACCAACATGCGCACCATGATCCTCAACGACGACGGAACCTATGACTCCATGAGTGAAGAGGAAATGGAAGCCCTTGAGCAAGTGGCCATGCACCGACAAGTGAACGAAGATGAAGATAATAAAGTATTTTGTGACGAAGATTCGAGCCCCACTCTCGTTGTCTAAGGTCTTGACTCTTCAACATCAACAAGACGAAGACCAAAGATGCCATATCTTCCACACCAAGGCCAGCATCAATGGAAGGTCTATGAAGGTCATCATCGATGGAGGGAGTTGTCATAACATAGCAAGTGAAGAACTATGCTCCAAAATCCAATTGGTCAAGATGAAGCACTCACACCCCTACAAGGTTCAATGGCTAAGCGACTCCGGCACTATCCAAGTTGAGCATATGGTACAAGTTTCCTTCAAGATCGGAGCATACGAAGACACTTTGGAGTGTGATGTCGTTCTGATGTCCGTTTGCCACCTCCTTCTTGGACGGCCATGGCAATTTGACCAAGGCATCATCCACAACGGGCATATAAATCACTATAGCTTCAAGATGAAAGGAAAAGAGTACGTGTTATGACCTATGTGTCCAAGTCAAGTGATCGCCGACAAGCAAGCCACCCATCATGGAGAGAATAGTGAGAGAGCAAACCACCCAAAAGAGAGCGAGCGCCACAAGCCCAAATTGAGTGCCTCCACGATGAGCGACAAGAAGAACTTAGTCCTATTTGCCACCAAACGTGAGATGAGAGAAGTGTGTGAGAACCCATCAAGTGTTATGCACTATGTCCTTTTGTGCAAGGACGAGGTACCAAAAGCTAACACCTCTCACAATCTACCTTTAGTGTTATCTTCTCTATTGCAGGAATTTCAAGACGTTTTCCCCGATGAGCTACCTCCGAGACTACCCCCACTATGAGGCACTGAACACCGAATCGACCTCATCTCCGGAGCACCCCTTCCTAACAAGGCTCCCTACCGCATCAACCCAAGGAAACTAAGGATATCCAACGGCAAGTACAACAACTCATCGACAACGGCCATGTTCGAGAAAGTTTGAGCCCTTGTGTCGTACCGGTAATCCTTGTTCCCAAGAAAGATGGTACATATCACATGTGTTCCGATTGTCGTACTATCAATGCTATTACCGTGCGTTATCGTTACCCCATTCCACGCCTAGATGATATGCTTGATGAGCTTAGCGGAGCCTCCATTTTCTCTAAAACTGAGCTTAAAAGTGACTACTATCAAATACGCATCCAAGAAGGTGATGAATGGAAGACCGCATTTAAGACCAAGTTTGGCTTATATGAATGGCTTGTTATGCCAATGGGTTTATCCGAAGCACCCGGTACATTCATTCGACTCATGCATCTTGTTCTTCGACCCTATATTGGTGTATTTGTTATGGTCTATTTTGACGATATCCTTGTTTTTAGCAAATCTCTTAAAAATCATGTCATCCATCCTAGAACCATGTTGGAAACCCTTAGGAAAGAGCACCTTTATGCTAATATGGACAAATGCCTTTTCAGTGTTGATAAGCTTGTTTTCTTGGGTTTTATTGTGTCTTCTAAGGGTGTTCATGTTGATGAATCTAAGATCAATGCTATTAAAACTTGGCCCCAACCAACCAACTTGCAACAAGTGTGTAGCTTCCTTGGTTTAGCCGGTTTCTACCGTAGATTTGTGAAGGACTTTAGCACCATTGCTTCTCCTTTACATGCTTTGAGTAAGAAGAATGCACCCTTTGTTTGGATACCATCTCAAGATAGCGTATTTAATGAGCTTAAGAATTTGCTTACTCATGCTCCCGTGCTTGCATTACCAAACTTTGACAAACCCTTTGAAATTCATTGAGATTCTAGTGGTAATGGCATAGGAGGTGTGTTAACACAAGAGAAGCACCCAGTTGCTTACTTTAGCTAAAAACTTTCTGGAGCGCAACTCAATTATCCCATCCATGACAAAGAGCTATATGCTTTAGTGCGAGTTTTGCATGAATGGGAACATTACCTTCGCCCTCATGAATTTGTCGTCCATACTGATCATGAAACGCTTAAATATCTTAAGGGTCAAACTAAGTTGAACAAGCGTCATGCTAAATGGAGTGAGTTCATTGATTCATTTCCTTATGTCATCAAATACATTAAAGGTAAGGAAAATGTTGTGGCGGATGCTCTTTCCCGCATATGCATGCTTGTCACCAAACTTGAATTGAATGTCATTGGTTTTGAGCATAAAAAAGACTTGTATGCACATGATCCTACTTTTGCTATTCCTTATGCCAGATGTTTGACGCATACATCTTGGGAACGCTATTACATCAAAGATGATTATCTTATGAGAGCTAACAAACTTTGCATCCCCGAGTCTTCTCTTCGTTTGTTGCTTTTGCAAGAATATCATGGAGGAGGACTAATGGGACACTTTGGACGCGACAACACATTTGCTACGCTCTCCAAGAACTATTTTTGGCCCAAGATGTTTCACGACGTCTCACGTTTCACCACTCGATGCTCAACATGTCGCAAAGCTAAGTCTAAAGCTCAATCTCATGGCCTTTATATGCCCCTTCCAATTCCATATCACCCATGGGAGGATATTAGCATGGATTTTGTCCTTGGTTTTCCTAGACAAATGGAAAGGATTCCGTATTTGTTGTTGTGGACCGATTCTCTAAAATGGCACATTTCATACCATGCAACAAGATAGACGATGCTTCACATGTTGCAAATCTTTTTTGTAGGGAAATCTTGCGCCTACATGGAGTGCCAAAGACGATTGTCTCGGACCGCGACATCAAGTTCTTGAGTTACTTTTGGAAGACCTTATGTGCCAAGCTCGGAATCAAGCTCTTGTTCTCTTCGGCATACCATCCTCAAACCGATGGCCAAACGGAGGTGATGAACCGTACGCTCTCCACTCTACTACGCGTGTTGATAAAGAAGAACATAAAGGAGTGGGAGGAGTGCCTACCTATCACCGAGTACGCCTACAACCGTGCAAGACATTCGACTACCGGCAAGTCCCCCTTCGAGGTCGGCTAAAACTTAAACCCGTTGTTCCCATTGGACATTCTTCCTCTACCACTACAAGAGCGCACCAACATGGACGCGAGTGCCCGAGTGAACTACCTCAAGAAGATGCATGAAGATACAAGGCACACCATCGACCGCCAAGTACAACAACTCGCGACCAAGCTCAATGTCAACAAGCAACCCATGATGTTCAACATTGGAGATCTTGTGTGGCTACACCTTTGCAAGGACCGGTTTCCCAACGAACGCAAGTACAAACTTCTACCATGAGCCGATGGACCCTTCAAGGTGCTTGCACGCTACAACAACAACGCCTACAAGATCGACATCCCATGCGACAAGTACTCCGTGAGCGACATCTTCAATGTCAACGATCTATCTCCCAACCATGGTGATGAAAATTTCAATCTGAGGTCGGATCTTTCCCAAGGGAGGGGAGATGATGCGGAGCATCCTATGGTCATCCCCATGGACCTACCATCGTCTCACCAAGTGCCAAGAGGACCTATGACACGAGCATGAGCTAGAGCTCTCGAGACCGAGGTGACTTCCTTCCTTAGTGATATCACATATGATCCACTCGAGACATGGCTACTACCTAAGTCCGAAATTTTGTGCATGGTTAGGTACCAAGAGGACCCTCTCGAAGATGCACGTGAAGACGGACATGTCCCCAAGCTCATGGACAAAGAGAACCAACGGAAGGAGTCAAGAACAACTTCCAGGACCCGGACATCCGGCCCCTGGAACATCACCCACATCAGCTGCCCTGCCGCCAAGTACCAATAGGCCCCGGACGTCCGGCCATAGCCCGGACATCCGACCCGAGGCCCGGAAATCCGACACCCTCTATCTAGAGAGCACCGAGGCCGACCACGCCAACCCGGACATCCAGCCCCCAGCCCGGACATCCGGCTCCTCCTGAAGGCCCGGACACCCAGCCCGATGCCCGGACATCTGGCCCCATCTGTTTGCGCACAGTAAAGGGCCGAGGCCCATGTACCCCTTCGCCCACCTAGACTATATATACTCCTCCTTCTCCCTCTTTATAGGGTTAGCGTTGTGATAGCTCATATGTGAGATAGAGCCTCGCTCATCCATCCGGATCTACTCCATCGCGAGGGACCGACACCTCTTCAGAGAAGATCCACCTTGGATTCAAGACCCCTAACTGGAAGACCTCAAGACGTCCTCACGGAGAAGAACCGGTTACCCTTTGTATTGTCCCTTGTTGGATTTGGACCGTGTGATCTCTATGTGTACTCGGATCTAGCATATGTGTGACCTAATCTTGTTGGTTTGAGTGATTCTCTCGTGTTTCCCCTCGTGATTTCTCCTCGTGTTCTTCGTGTTCATCGCGGGATCCGCTCCTTTCGTGAAAGATCAGCCGTATAGGGTTCCACCCTACATCATACGGCTCCTACTCTCAAGCTCCCGCGACTTTGGCACCTCCTACCTCAACTAGAGCATCACCAAGTACCGGCGACAAGTCAAGTTCCAAGCAAGTTACGCCTTCCTCGACTCGTCCTCTGGCAATCACCTACAAATCCAAGACTCCCTCATCTTCGGCGCCACCGAATGACCCCGTCAAGACAAGTTCTATCAAGTGCTTCACATGTGGTGGCCGAGGACACAAGTCCTTCAAATGCACAAACAAGCAAACCATGATCTTCAACGATGATGGCACATACGACTCCATGAGTGAATAAGAAATGGAAGGCCTTGAGCACGTGGCCATGCACTGGCGCGTGAACGAAGAAGATGATGATCAAGTCTTTTGTGACAATGATTCAAGTCCCTCTCTCATGGTCTCCAAGGTCTTGACGCTCCAACACCACCAAGAAGAAGACCAACGGTGCCACATCTTCCACACCAAGGCCGGCATCAACGGGCGTTCCGTGAAAGTCATCATCGACATAGGAAGTTGCCACAACTTGGCAAGTGAAGAGCTATGTTCCAAGCTGCAATTAGCCAAGAAGAAGCATCCTCGTCCGTACAAGGTGCAATGGTTGAGCGACTCCGGCACTATTCAAGTGGAGCATACGGTGCAAGTTTCCTTCAAGATCGACGCCTACGAGGACAACTTGGAGTGATATGTGGTTCCGATGTACGTGTGCCATCTTCTCTTGGGAAGACATTGGTGTTGTAGGGTGGAACCCTAGATGGAGATCTTTCATGAATTGGAGGGGAAATCCCCAAGAACAAGAAGAACACAAAGGGGGAACACAAGAGGAACACTCAAATTGACTTGATCCAATCACACATGTGCTAGATCCAATCACACAAAGAGAGATACAATGGTCCAAATCCAACACAAGAAGATACAAGAGGTAACTAGTTCATCCCAATCCTATGAGGAAAGAGGTCTTGATGATCCTATGATGGGGATCCTTCTCTAAGAGGAGACCTTGATATCCACAAGAGGATCTTATCCCTTAGGAGGTCATGATCTCCAAGAGGAGGAAGATGAGCAAAGCTCTCTCATATCTCACATACACTTTGCTATCCTCTCTAATGAGCTAGGGGAAGAGTTTATATAGGCTAGGGACAAAATAAGAGGAAAACGGGGGTACAAGGGTCATTTGACCCTAAGTGCACACAGGCACAACCGGAGGGGTCCGGGCACCCGGGGTAAAGAGACCGGACACCCGGGGTCGTCGGGGAGTAGAAGCCGGGCACCCGGGGTGGCACCTGGGAGGGGGGCGGACACTCGATGGTCTGGTGCGGGCACCCAGGGGTGTGGGTACCCGTTGGTTGGGGTGCGGGCACCTGGGGTGGACATAGGGGCCGCGCCCTTTGGCGCCGTGGTCCGGGCACCCGGGGCATAGGAGGCCGGGCACCCGGGATGGTCCGAGGCCTCTGGTGTTTCGTGTCTTGGGGTCCCTCTTCCTCCTCCGTCTCCCTTCTTCGATGGTGTAGATGTTCTCTTGCACTTGAACTCCTCCTCATCGTCAATGAAGCTCCGGCAATACCTTTATGTATGTGAAGTAGATGTCGCACGTGTTACTTGCCGAACGGACTCTTGACATGGTGATGTCCGTAGGATGCTCCACATCACTTGGCCATTCAACCGCGGCGTCATCCACAATGGAAGAAAAAACCACTATAACTTCAAGATGAAGGGCAAGGAGTACGTGCTACGACCAATGTCACCAAGCCAAGTGATCGCCAACAAGCAAGCATCCACACCTCATGGAGATACTAGTGAGAGAGTGTACCACCACAAAGAAAGTGAGCGCCACAAGCCCAAACTGAGTGACTCTTCGCCAAGAGATAAAAACCTAATCCTCCTAGCCACAAAAAGAGAGACGAAGAAGTTTGCGAGAACCCTTTGAGTGTCATCCACTATGTCCTACTATGCAAAGATGAGGTGGTAGAAACTAACACTCCTAATCCTCTCCCTCTAGTGTTCTCTAACTTGTTGCAGGAATTCGCGGATGTCTTTCCCGATGAGCTACCTCCCGGTCTTCCTCCCCTACATGGCATTGAACATTGGATCGACCTCATCCCCGGCGCACCTCTTCCTAACAAAGCTCCATACTGCGTCAACCCCGACGAAACTAAGGAGATCCAACGGCAAGTACAACAACTCATCGACAAAGGTCATTCCTCTCCTCGTTTGTTACTTTTGCAAGAGGCTCATGGAGGTGGACTCATGGGACACTTTGTACGCGACAAGACTTTTGCCACGCTCTCCAAGAACTACTTTTGGCCCAAGATGTTCTGCGATGTCTCACGCTTCACCAACCGGTGCTCTACATGCCGCGTAGCTAAGTCACAATATGTATCCCATGGTCTACATATGCCACTTCCTATTCCACATCAACCATGGGAAGATATTAGCATGGATTTTGTGCTTGGATTACCTAGGACTCAAAATGGCAAGGATTCCGTATTTGTCGTTGTGGACCAATTCTCTAAAATGGCTCATTTTATCCCATGCAATAAGATAGACGATGCTTCACATGTTGCAAATCTTTTTTGTAGGGAAATCTTGAGGTTACACGGAGTGCCAAAGACAATTGTGTCGGACCGAGACGTCAAGTTCTTAAGCTACTTTTGGAAGACATTATGCGCCAAGCTCGGAATCAAGCTACTCTTCTCCACAGCATATCACCCTCAAACCGATGGCCAAACGGAAGTCACCAACTGGACACTCGCCACTCTCCTACGCGTGTTGATCAAGAAGAACATCAAGGAGTGGGAGGAGTGCTTACCCATCGCCGAGTACACCTACAACCACGCAAGACACTCTACTACCGGCAAGTCCCCCTTCGAGGTTGTCTATGTCTTCAAACCTTTGTCACCATTGGACATCCTCCCTCTACTGCTACAAGAATGAGCGAACATGGACACTAGCGCAAGAGCCACCTACCTCAAGAAGATGCATGAAGAAACGAGGTCCACGATCGAGCGTCAAGTACACAGCCTCGCCTCCAAGCTCAACATCAACAAGTCACCGATGGTGTTCCAACCGGGCGATCTTTTATGGTTACATCTCCGCAAGGACTACTTCCCCAAGGAGCACAAGTCCAAGCTACTTCCGAGAGCTGATGGACCATTCAAGGTGTTCGCACGCTACAATGACAACACCTACAAGATCGACATTCCACGTGACAAGTACAACGTAAGCGACATCTTAAATGTCAAAGACTTGGCCAAGTACCATGGTGATGATGATCACGATCTATGGATGGATCTCTCCCAAGGGGGGGGGGGAGATGATTCGGAGCATCCCTCGCCCATCCACATGGACACACTATAAAAAAAGACACATATGTGACACTTTGAGCCGAACGAATTTTTTCTGTCATGCTTCACTAGTGCGCGTCGGTCCTAAACAAACGGTTTTTACCCCTTACTGCGACGGCATTTGGAACCGTCGCCAAGTGAGTGTGTGCGATAGGGTGTCTTTCCCACATGACACATAAATCGTCGGGGATAGGCCCTCCCGGGACCCAGGCTGGGGCCGTGTGCGATCGGGCGAGGCATCGAAACCCAATCATTTCCATAGGTATGTACATCCCACACGGTGAATCCCAGAAATCATTTCCGTAGGTATGTACATCCCACACGGTGAATCCTAGAAACCATTTCCGTAGGTATGTACATCCCACACGGTAATTCGAGAAAATCATTTCCGTAGGTATGTACATCCCACACGGTGAATCCTAGAAAAACATTTCCGTTCGTATGTATATCACACACAGTCAATCCAAGAAATACGTTTCCGTTCTTATGTACATCCCACACAGTCAATCCAGGGAAAACATTTCCGTTAGGACGTAAATCCCACACAGTTTTATGTGTAGGCTCGTGTGTGAAAGGTGTAACTATCACACAACGTCTTCCTTGGTTAACTGTTTGCTTTTATCAACTATATCACACACGATTGGATGACGAAAACTATGCGGCATTGGGCTATCCATTGCAACTGCTTTTACTGCTAGAACCGTTTGCAAAGGTCCATGACACATTTAGCAGGTTTATTAGTTTACAATTAATAATTCTAGTATTATGCAAATTCACATTTCATATCGAACAGCTGTTTGCCAATTTCATATCAGGCACATAAATATATTATAACATCACGATGCGGTAGCTACATGAAAACAACACAGTACAACATATAGCTAGTTCAACTTCATAAGAACAATATATTCATTTCCCTAATTGAGATCATCCAGGCTCGTCTTATGCACCTCTGCTTTCAGTTCAGTAAGAACCCGTTTTGCACGGGCCAACTGGGAAAGTGCCTCCTCCTTCGCCAACACCATCTTAGCAAAGTCTTTTTAAAAAAACTCTGAGCTCATTCTCTACCTTCAACTTTTTATCCCGCATTCTTAAATATGCTTCAGCGTTGACAAGACTTTCTCTAAGCCTAGCTGTGTTCACTTCCTCATACATGCTCCACAGTTTCGTTAGGCACGTCTTCAAAGACTATGGCCACTCTTGATCAACCCACTCCAAGTAAGAACACTTCCGTTCATCCTATAATATTTAAAACTAGATCAGTAACAATTGTAGGGGAAATGGGTTTATAGCAACATAGAAAATTACCAATGCTTATTTTGAAAAACTGAAGAAATATATTAATTATGACATATCTTCTCAAAAAGATCAATGTGCAAATGAGATAATTGGTACTGAGACAACAACCAAATTCTGGAACATCAGAAGCTATAATTAACTACAACGACGGTACAAGTTCTTACTCATGTACAATAAATAACAAATTGAACATTTTATGAGGAAGGTAAATATAACTGCAATAAAGATAGCGACAGTGTTTGGATGACAACAAATTGATACTAACAGGTGTGTACATGCACAAATTTAGTAACATAGAACTAATAGCACTAAGACTGTCCACTATGTATGCCAAAACTGGTGTAAAGACAACTGTTGTTACATCTCGCACCGGTGCCCTGAACTGGCGAGCCGATGCAGCGAAAAAAATCAGGGACCCGAACTCAAGAGCACGTAGTTGCTCCGATGCCCAGTTCCTTCGTGCCATAAAGATTTAGTATTTTACTGCTTGGCTGCTCGGATGTGTGGACCAAAGTTGGCTGCACAAACTGCTGAAGCGGTGCCAAATAATTTTCTAATGGCACCGTTGATGAGATGGCAACAATTTAAGATACTAGGTACAAAGCGTGACCTTTGTCTTAGGATGCGTTTGGTTGAAGGTGTGGTATGAATGGGTTGGGACCGTGTCAGTGTCTGAATCACGTCTAACAAATTATTCGTAACAATGGAAGAGGGTCTAACCTTCTCTGCACATGCCAGAAACTTCCTCCTAGCATCCACAGAATCAAACGCAACTAGCTTCACGCATGGAGATTGATGGTGACAATGAGCAGATAGATCTTCAGCCACCCCGCTCCATTCGTTGCCACTGATGGTCTTAGGGAGCTACAAGAGGAAGAAACGACTCAAATCGACCTCCGGGTAAAAATCGTTCATTCCAAGTCATAGCCCAAGAGAGAGAAGAGAGGCATACCCGGTTGGTGAAGGAGTAGTCGCCGGAGGAGGAACCGCTGGAGGTGTCTTTGAAGAAGACCATGGCGACCCCGGCGGTAGGATGCGAGACAACGAGAGCGAGGAAGTGGCTATAGCTTAGCAAGGAAGGAAGGAGGAAACAAGGGAAATGTGACTTGTGATCGGGGAGAAAGGGGTGGGGAAGGAGGGCGGGGGTAGATATTTTGGCGGTAGGCCAAAATTTTGGAAATGTGGAGGGAAACTTTGCGCACGGTGCCGCCGGACCATTCACTTTGAATGATTTTGTGCATCGCAAACGGTTCTTCTGCTTTACGCGCATGGGATGAATTTGATAATTCAAATTTTGGTCTCAAGGCATGGGCACATTCACTTTGAACGCGCGCGGTGCCGTCGGACCATTCACTTTGAACTATTGTGTGCATCGCAAACGATTCTTCTGCTTTACGCGTATGGGATGAGTTTGATAATTCAAATTTTGGTGGAAATTTCCTCGGGTACGTCATTGCATAATTTAACATCGCTTGCTAATTTGGGCACACAAAAGAGCATACAGGAAACCACACTTACTGAATCGAGCAATTTTAGTAATTACACAGAGCCAGTTGACCTAAACATTGCTCTAACAAAAGACCAGCATTAAAAACAAAGCCTAAGTACGCATAATTAAAAATCCACCGCCGCGCCGGCATATGCATCGCCGGTGTGAGATGAGACATTGATGACTTGTCCTGGCGACATGCCTCCGTTAGTGGACTTCGCATTCCCATGCTGAAGTCGACCGCATCCTCGTCCTCGTCCTCGGCGCCGCCCTCAAGGTTGTTGTAAGTGCATCTAGTGCCCCTTAGTGATTTTGGTGTATTGAAGACTTATAGGTTAAGGGACTAATGTGTTTGTGAGTGTACACAGGTCTATAAGTCTATGAGGAGTTTGATATTTACAGAGAAAGTCGACCCCTAAAAATGAAGTTCTTCGACTGAAAACTTTGGACTTCTGAAGACTTTCTGAAGACTTTGAAAGTGAAGAAATTGGTGTGACCTTGAAGACTTGGCATTCATTCGAGGAACATGAAGCGTGAAGACTTTTGTTTTCGTAGTTCTCATTTTCTCTTTATTGAGTCATAGGAAACACCGTACTATTAAAGGGGGTCGAGGAAATACTAAGAAAAATTTCCAAGTGATGCTCAACTCAAAATCCTACACCTACCAATCCCTTCGAGTGAAGCCATTTGAAATCTCATGCAGTTCAGTTATATTCTTCAGTGACAGAGATGAAGTTCTTCTGGTCTCTGAGGAATTTGTTCTGGCTGAGGAGTTAGGAATTCACCAGCGCGGATTGCCTACACAGTGAGGAACATGATAGCCCTGAGCAATTTGATAATCAAAATTATGACCTAACGGTGATATCATTGAAGGGCATTTATGTCTTATCATGTAGGGCTGCTCCCTAGGCTATAAATAGCCGCCCCCTACAACCTAGCTGGTTGGCTGTACCGAGAAAACTGACACTTGTCATTTGAGAGCATCCCATCCTCCGAGGACTTTGAGCGAAATCATCTAGTGAGGAAACCCAAACCCAAATACCTACAAACCCAAAGTGATTGAACATCACTGAAGAGATTGATCCTGCGTGGATCCGACGCTTGTTACCTTTTAAGACTGTGCATCTTCCAGACGGTTAGGCGTCATGGTCTAGAGCATCCAAGAGGAAATTGTGGATCGCCGAGTGACCGAGTTTGTGAAGGTCTGGAAGTCACCTGAAGACTTACCATGAGTGATTGGGCGAGGTCTGTGTGACCTTAGCTCAAGGAGAATACGATGAGGACTGTGTGTCCTCAGGTTTAAATACCTAGCCGCTCCAACGAGACGTACAACTGTCACAGCAGTTGGAACTGGTCTACCAAATCATTGTCTTCACCAAGCCTACTGGTTCTATTTCCTCAACTCTTTCATTTCCTCATTACAGTTGTTGTGTGCTTGTTCATATCTGTTTGAAAACTTTGACTGAAGACTTTCTCAATATCCTCAGTTCAGTTTCTTCAGTCTGTTTGTCTTCATCCTGTGTTTACGCTTTCTGTACTCTGTGCTTGTCTTCATTTCATCATGATGACCATGCTTGTGTTCTGTTATGATTACATCTGAGTACTTACTCCGCTGCAAGTAGTTCTTCACATAGGAATTTCCTCACCCTGAAATTCCTCAGTGAAGAATCCATAAAAATTGCCTATTCACCCCCCTCTAGTCGATATAACGCACTTTCAATTGGTATTGGAGCAAGGCACTCCCTTGTTCTGTGTGATTTTGGTTTAACCGCCTGGAGTTTTAGTTATGTCGACCACAAGAATGAAGACTGTGTCATGCCCCATCTTTGACGGTCACGAGTATCCCAAGTGAAAGGCCATGATGAAGAAGTGCATCATGGCGATGAACAGCGAGCTGTGGGCCATCACTTAGATTGGTCTTACCGATCTGTGCAAGATGGCGGAAGCTGATGACATTCGCAAGTACACTCTTCTCAACCTCACAGTGAAGGACGTCATCTGTTCCTGTCTGTCTCAAAATCAGTTCAGGAACATCATGCATCTCGATCATGCAAACTTATCTGGGACCGTCTCTCTGAGGTCTATGAAGGTCATCGAACCCATCATGATCCTTGGAGGAATTCAAGGAATCTCTCAAAGCGAGGACATTTGAACCAGAATCATTATCTTCTACACCATGCCTTATGGCAAAAGGTGCAAAGGTAACTGAATGCTATCTATCCGAATCCAGTGATGATGAATCTGGTGATAAATTTGGACCCAACTATGTCAAACTTGCTTCCCTTGCCACTAAACAACAAATGGCTTTAGAAAAAGTTCAATACATGCTCAATAAGAGCGATGATATGTTGGGTGAAGAAATGGATCAGTCGAAAGCTTTGGCAGAAAGTCTTCAGAGACTTCAGTCTAAGTTTGACACCCTTCAAGGTCATAATAACACTCTCTTATCTGATCATGAGAAGCTTTCTTATGAATTTCTTCAAAGAAAGCAAGATCTTGAAAAGCTAAGAGTGAGTTATGAAGATCTTCAGAAGGAGCACGATTCATTACTTGCTCAACAAATCAGCACTACACAGGAAGAATTTGTTCCTCCATGTTTGAAGTGCATTGAACGTAATCTGCTAATTCTTCACCTGAATGTTCAAATGCTTCTAATGCTACAAATTCTTCACCTGTCTCTGCTATCACTAATTCCTCACCTGAGGACATTGCTAGTATCACTAATGATGCAGGGCTGAAGGAATTGTACATGACAGGCATGTACAAAAGCCTCAAAGGGCATCAGACTCTTTGTGATGTGCTTAAAAAGAAGATCCTCAACAGGAACCCTAGGAAAGAGGGTATTGCCTTTGAGAGGAAAATCAATGCTGATGGAACATATTGGAAGCCTGAGCAGTACCCCAAAACCTCATGGGTTGCTGCAAAGGGACCTCCAGTAGATCCATCTACTTTACCTGGCTTTACATGTGAATCTCCTCATTCTTCTGATGAGCCATTTGACTCCAACTATAAACTGTTCAAAAATCAGAATGGTGAAGTATTTGCTAGATATGTTGGCACTAACTGCAGGAACGGTTCCCCCGTGAAGAAAATATGGGTTCCTAAAAGGTGCCTTGAAAATCTTCAGGTGATTGTCATCATGACACCACCTGTGAATAATAGGAACCCCATATCAAATTCTTCATATGGACCAAATTCTTCATGTGGATCCAAGTCCTCAGATGAACATCATCGTGCTAACACCTCTGTTTCGCAGGGAAGAGCTAAGGGATATGAATATGTGCATTATTCTTCAAACCATTATGCTCATAAGTCCTTGAAGAATTTCTCTGCTTATTCATATGGTTATCCTAACTCCTCTTGTGTGAAACAAAGTGGACAGGCTTCTATGCCACCCTTCTCATATGGAGCTCGTAGAGTGATGAACTCTTTGCCGCCCCTTCAGATGTGGTTGGTGAAGAAAAAGAACTAATTTCTTCTGCAGGGTCAGGTCTCCAGACGTGCCTAAACGTCGGAAGAATTTGCTGGAGACCTGAAATTTCCTGAAAGGACGCAGGCTAATCATGAAGAAATGAACTTTCATTTCTCACGTCCTAATACTGCTTTATCTGTTCTATTGCTTGATGAAATTGATGTCATATTCTTCACTTATGAAGTATATGAGTTCGTAAGCTGCACTAATTCATTTGCAGGATGATCAACCCAAAGCCAATGAGTGGGTCCTCGATAGTGGATGTACAAATCACATGACTGGTGACAAGAATCTATTGATGGATGTTCCCTTATCTCCATCGCATCTGAAGCATATCATCTTCACTGACAAAGGCAAAAGTCAGGTATTGGGTCTAGGTAAGGTTGCGATCTCAAAGGATCGACACATGGACAAAGTCATGCTTGTCGAGTCCTTAGGATACAACCTCATGTCATCTCAATGCTTTGTGATCTCGATATGGTTGTTGTCTTTGGCAAGTATCGTTGTGTTGTGATCATGGAAGCTGACAATTCCAAAGTCTTCGAAGGCTTTAGGAGAGGAGACTTGTATATTGTTGATTTCTCTAAAGGACCACAACCAGCCGTATGACTACTTGCAAAAACTTTAGAAGGCTGGCTATGGCATCGACGACTTGGTCATGCTGGCATGAGGAATCTGCACACGCTCGCGAAGAAGAAGCATGTCATTGGCATTGAGAATGTCAAATTCCTCAAGGATCACTTATGCGGAGCCTGCGAAGCTGGGAAAATGACAAAGGCCAAACATCCAGCGAAGACTATCATGACTACCACTCAACCATTTGAATTGCTTCATATGGATCTCTTTGGTCCTATTCATTATTCTGCAGTTACGAATGATGCATCTCAATATGGCTTTGTTATTGTTGATGATTACTCCCGCTACACATGGGTGCATATTGTCACTTACAAACATGAAGTGCAGGAAGTCTTCAAACAAATTTCCTCGAGGGCTTCAACCAACTTTGGTGTGAAGATCAAACACATCAGAAGTGACAATGGAACTGAGTTCAAGAATTCTGGTCTTGATGACTATCTTGATGAACTTGGTATTACTCATGAGTTATCTGCTCCTTATACTCCTCAGCAAAATGGCGTCATGGAGCGCAAGAACAGGACTCTTGTTGAGATGGCTTGCACTATGCTTGATGAGTACAAGACGCCTTGTCGTTTCTGGATTGAGGCAATTGATACTGCATGCCACATCATCAACAGAGTATATCTTCACAAATTCTTCAAGAAGACTGCATATGAACTCCTCACTGACAACAAACCCAATGTGAGTTATTTCAAAGTCTTCGATGCTAAATGTTGGATTAGAGATCCTCATCACAATTCTAAATTTGCACCGAAAGCACATGAGGGTTTTATGCTTGGTTACGGAAAGGACTCGCGCACCTACAGAGTCTTCAACAACATTCTTCACAAAGTTGTTGAAACTATAGATGTGCGGTTCGATGAAACTAATGGCTTGCAAAGAGAGCACCTACCTTCTGTGTTAGATGAACAGTCACCCGAGGAAACTATCAAGTTCAAGGCTACTGAGGATGTCATTCCTACCGAAGAATCTGTTGAAGAAATCATTCCAGATCATGAAGAACATCATGCTGATGCACCTGAAGAAAATGATGCTGAAGAAAATGTTGATCAAATTCCTCAATGACAACCCGCTCATCCTCACATTGCAAACGGAGTGCAAATTGAGAAAATCATCAGCGACATCAACATTCCAGGTCCTTTCACACGCTCAAGAGCTTCACATTTATCTAACTTTTGTGGGCACTTTGCTTTCGTCTCTATCACAGAGCCCACTAAGGTAGATGAAGCATTTCTGGAGCCTGAGTGGATTCAAGCTATGCAAGAAGAATACATCAGTTCAAGCTCAACAACATCTGGGAACTGGTTAATCGTCCAGATCCTCGCAAGCACAATATCATTGGCACAAAGTGGATCTACCGCAACAAGCAAGATGAAAATGGCCTTGTGGTGAGCAATAAGGCACGGCTTGTAGCTCAAGGCTACACACAGGTTGAAGGAATTGATTTCGATGAAACTTCACCTGTTGCTAGACTTGAGGCTATTCGCATATTACTTGCTTATGCTAACCATCATGATATCACTTTATATCAAATGGATGTGAAAAGTGCATTCCTCAATGGTAAGCTTGAGGAAGAAGTATATGTTGCTCAACCCCCAGGTTTTGAAGATCCAAAGCATCCTGACAAAGTCTTCAGACTCAATAAGGCCCTATATGGCCTCAAGCAGGCCCCTTGGGCGTGAATTGAAATTCTTCTTAGGTCTTCAAATTCGTCAACAGCGCAATGGCATATTCATATCTCAGGAGAAATACCTCAAGGATGTACTGAGGAAATTCGGCATGCAAGATTGCAAAGGGGTCAAAATTCCAATGCCCACAAATGGCCATCTATGCACTGATGAAAATGGTATTGACTTCGATCAAAAGGTATACCACTCCTTGATTGGCTCTTTATTGTATTTATGTGCATCTAGGCCAGATATTATGCTTAGTGTTTACATGTGTTCCCGATTTCAAGCTACACCGAAGGAATCACACCATAAGCTGTGAAGCATATTCTTCGATATCTAGCTCACACACCAACACTTGGATTATGGTACCCCAAGGGCTTGGCTTTTGATCTCATTGGATATTCAGACTCTGACTATGCTGGTGATCGTGTGGACCGCAAGTCAACATCAGGCACATGCCATTTCCTCGGACGATCTTTGGTCTGTTGGTCCTCGAAGAAATAGAACTGCATATCATTGTCTACTGCTGAAGCTGAGTACATTCCTGCTGGTTCTTGCTGTGCTCAATTGCTGTGGATGAAGCAAACTCTCAAGGACTACGGTGTCAACATGAAGAATGTGCCTCTCTACTGTGACAATGAGAGTGCAATCAAGATTGCTCACAACCCGATTCATCACTTTCGAAGACAAAGCACATTCAAATTCGTCATCATTTTCTTCGTGATCATGTGTGGAAGGGCGACATCTCTATTGAGCATGTATGAACTGAAGAACAGCTAGCCGATATCTTCACAAAGCCCTTGGATGAGAAGAGATTTAGCAAATTGAGGTGTGAGCTAAATATCCTAGAATATTCAAATGTTCTTTGAAAAGGACACTCATCCTAACACTTATGCAAAATTGATGACTTAGATGTGCAACACGCAAAGAAACGTTTTTCTTCAATCAATGAAGACTAACACTCTAAGTGTGAAGAATTTGATTCTCAGAACTGTACGACAGTTGTACGCGGTGTCTGAAATCACCATTCTTATAGGTGGGTCATGCCACCACCAAAAGTTGAAAATCTTCAATTTGAGTTTATGCTCAGTTTTTGAAATTCCTCAGTTGTTCAATTTCTTCAACTTTGCATTGTCTTCACTGTTTCTGTCGTTTTTCTTCATTGGCTATATATATATGAGTTTATGTCCTCTACAGCATTCACTTATTGCTAATTCTTCAAGTTGTTTTTTCTGCTAAGTGAATGTGATCGGACCCTTCCCCCTCTATTCTATACTCAACCAAAATTATTCACAAATTCTTCATGTGCGTTCTATTTGAAACTCGTTCAAAATTTTCACTGTGTCCTTGTCAGCTGAAGAATTTGCGAACGGAACTTTAAACCTATCTTATCTAAATTTTCGGCTTTGCCACTCAAACCGTTCCACATTCCATGATAATACTTATCTATTCACCCACGATCTCAGACGATCTCCACCTCTCAATACGTGGGTGACACATGTCAAGCGAATGAGAAGGGTTAGGGGCACGTTCGTCCAATTTCTTCGGGCGAACAGTTTTTCACTTCGGCTATAAATACCCCTCCCCTTCCTCACTTCACTTTTACTCTGCTCGACCTCTCTCCCGCTCGAGCTTCTTAAACCCTAGCGCCGCCGCTACTTCATCGTTGCCGGTGAGGAAGAGCTTCACTGCCTCGACCTCATCACCGTCGTACTCGCACCAGCTGCGAATTTCTTCACTCCACCGCCGTCGTAGCTGTCTTCCTCTGCCGAGTTAGGGCGTGGAAGATCTGAACTGACGAGCTTCACATCTACACTTCCCAGTTCGTCATGTTCTTCATCCGGGGTAATTAAAAGTTACTTTTACTGCCCTCTTTGATTTAAATGTTTTCTACAAAATCTTCAAAGGTGTTTATTCCTCAAATTCTTCACACACTAAACACCTCACATGTCATCTGTTCTTGATCCGTTTCTCTAAGCAACATTTTTCTTCAAGATTCCTCAATGTGTGGATTTTCGATCTGTACAACTTTGGAACCTAAGACAAAGAACGCTTAGTGAAATTCTTCAAGACTCATCTGGTTAAATTCCTCAAACTTGTTCTTTTTGAAAAACCTCTGAGAACGCATATGACCTCTCCAAATTCCTCGCAACTATACTATGTTCACAGGTACACATGCCCGCTGCTGAATCACTAGGTTCTCATCAACTTAACTCATTTGCAGCGTTCCTCGAAGAAAAGTTGCACACATCTTCATAAAATTCAGTTGTTCATATTCCTCAGCTGAAGGAAATGGCTGACGGTAAGAAGCCACAGAAAGGAGGAAAGAGGCCTGAAATCAACACAACTTTTGAGATCCCTGAGGACATCTATGCTGGATACTGCACACCCCCTGGGGAGGATAAAAAATCAGCGCAAGGTGCGCATTCAAAAGATTGAGAGGAGATGGGCACGGGAATGGAGGAAGTACAGATATATTACTCCCAAGTATATGAAGAAATTTGCTCTAAATCCTCC
Organism: Aegilops bicornis; assembly: GCA_021605145.1. NCBI lineage: Eukaryota > Viridiplantae > Streptophyta > Magnoliopsida > Poales > Poaceae > Aegilops > Aegilops bicornis. The sequence continues at coordinate 291,300,448 of CM038672.1, read as the reverse complement.
ATGCCCAAGACCTCCATTGGCACCTGGCCAAGTAGCTGATCCTACCAGCCTCAAGCGTGGCGAGGATTATCCTGATGAATGGGCCAAGCGCCAGGCCAAGCTAGCCAAGATGGCTAAGGAAGCAGTGAGGAAATTCGATGAAGACTCTGCTACTGCTGCTACCACTGCTGAGGCCTCTGCAAGCAAGCCAAAGAAGGCCATGGCTAAGAAGCCTGCTCATAAGCCAAGTGCTTCACCCTCAATGCCCTTACAGCCAGATTCTTCAAAGCCCTCACGGCCAACTCCTTAAGCTGCTCCAGCTCCTCCAAAGTCCTCGGCTCCTCCACCAAAGTCCTTAGCTGCTCCGACCAAATCCTCGGCACCTGTGCATCTCGTCATGTGCCAAAGGACAATAGGCATCTCTATTGCCTCAGGAGCTTCTGCTAGTTCCTCAGCTGCACCAAATTCTTCAACTGGCCCCTCTCTACTGAAGAAAAAGGCCACCTTTCAAGTGCCGTCTGATGAAGACGAAGCTGATGATGAAGAACTTGCCGAAATCATCAGAGACAGGCAGCTCAAGGCCACTAGAGCCAAAGGCACAAATGTGCCTCTACTTTTGGATCCAAAGTTGATCCTTAATTACATTGATCTCTGGCACAAGGACACCAACACTCCTATGTCTGATTTCAAGCTGACTCCTAGCCAAAGTCATATGCTGACTACCTTTATTCAGGAAGAAAAATGGAAATTTGAAAAGGCCAGGCTGATCAAGAAAGCGTAGTACAAGAAGGAGCGTTTCCTAAAGAAAAACGTTGTCTCTATGGCAACTGAAGAACTTGTCACTATTCAATATGAGATCAAGAAGCTCAGTGATGAATTTGACGTATACCGAGCTAACTAGCTTGGAGCCAAAGTCAAATTTGTGAATTTGACTGAGAAGTTCACTTCCAATGTTGCAGCCCAACGCAACAAGAAAATCCTCAGGCTGAGGCTTCTGCTCAGTCGACTGAAGAAAATGCCAGCACCGCTAATGACAATCAGGCCGCTGAAGAAACTCAGAGTACTAGGGCTGATGACTGTATTCCAGCCGGTGAAGAAATTGCTAGGGAAACCACTAGTGTTGCGCTTGAAGAAACTGAAGAAGTCAGGGCAACTGCATCAGTTGTGCCTGAAGTAACTGAACCAAATTCCTCTGCTCCTCCTGCACCTACACCTACTCCGATCCTTCCATCTGCATTAGATGTGAAGAAGACCAAGGCTGCATAGCATGCAGCGGTGAAGAAAAGGAAAGCATCAACTTCATCAGATTCTTCAGCTCCGAAGAAGATGAAGCCATTGACCAGCTCTTTTGCAAATCCAATTGATGCTGTTCCAGTCTCATCCATGCCATCAAAGGACCTTGTTCCTTTTGATGAAGAATATGCGATTCCAAGTGAATCAGATGAAGAGAATCCTTCTGCTGCTTTGTCCGAGTAGTTGGATGAAGAAATTGAAGCGGATGCAATCCTTCAACCCCAATAGTCTCATCGCCCATGCCTCAGTTCACTGCTGAAGAGGTCGGTGTTGAAGAAAAGAGTGAAGATGAAGATGTGGACATTGGATGTACAACACCAGTGCTGAATGATGACTTTTGGGAAAGTCAGCACCCCAACTCTCCTCTGTTCACACCACTACAACAAATTCCTCAGTCCCGTGTCAATACTGAAGTACAAATGGGATCTGAAGAACCTCGTGCAACCACAATGCATCCATGAAGAAATTCCAGCCACTAGTCTTTGATGAAAATGTTAATGAAGAATTGAAGACCCAGGCTGTCACTGAAGAAGAACCTGAAATTCCTCAGCCTGTGGATCCTGAGATTGCGATTCCTAAGGTGGTGATGCAATTGACCGATACTCCTCAACCCAAGCCAAAGGATCCCTTTGATACGTCTCCGTCGTATCTACTTCTCCAAACACTTTTGCCCTTATTTTGGACTCTAACTTGCATGATTTGAATGGAACTAACCCGGACTGACGCTGTTTTCAGTAGACTTTCCATGGTGTTATTTATGTGCAGAAACAAAAGTTCTCGGAATGGCCTGAAACTCCACGGAATGTATTTTTGGAAAATATTAAAAATACTGGAAGAAGAATCCACGTCAGGGGGCCCACACCTTGTCCACGAGGGTGGGGGCGCGCCTGCCCCCCTAGGCGCGGCCCCTGCCTCGTGGGCCCCCTGACGCTCCACCGACCTCAATTCCAACACCATATATTCACTTTCGGGGAGAAAAAAAATCCGAGAGAAGGATTCATCGCGTTTTACGATACGGAGCCACCGCCAAGCCCTAAAACCTCTCGGGAGGGCTGATCTGGAGTCCGTTCGGGGCTCCGGAGAGGGAATCCGTCGCCATCGTCATCATAAACCATCCTCCATCACCAATTTCATGATGCTCACCGCCGTGCGTGAGTAATTCCATCGTAGGCTTGCTGCACGGTGATGGGTTGGATGAGATCTATCATGTAATCGAGTTAGTTTTGTTAGGGTTTGATCCCTAGTATCCACTATGTTACGAGATTGATGTTGCTATGACTTTGCTATGCTTAATGCTTGTCACTAGGGCCCGAGTTCCATGATTTCAGATCTGAACCTATTATGTTTTCATGAATATATGTGATTTCTTGATCCTATCTTGCAAGTCTATAGTCACCTACTATGTGTTATGATCCGGCAACCCCAAAGTGACAATAATCGGGACCACTCCCGGTGATGACCATAGTTTGAGGAGTTCATGTATTCACTATGTGTTAATGCTTTGGTCCGGTACTCTATTAAAAGGAGGCCTTAATATCCCTTAGTTTCCGTTAGGACCCCGCTGCCACGGGAGGGTAGGACAAAAGATGTCATGCAAGTTCTTTTCCATAAGCACGTATGACTATATTGAATACATGCCTACATTACATTGAGGAATTGGAGCTAGTTACATGCCACCCTATGTTATGATTGTTACATGATGAACCACATCCGCATAATTCTCCATCACCGATCCAATGCCTACGAGCTTTTCACATATTGTTCTTGGCGTATTTACTTTTTCCGTTACTCTTGTTACAATCACTACAAAACCCAAAAATATTACTTTTGCTACCGTTACCGTTACTTCTATATTACTTTGCTACTAAATACTTTGCTGCAGATACTAAGTTATCCAGGTGTGGCTGAATTGACAACTCAGTTGCTAATACTTGAGAATATTCTTTGGCTCCCCTTGTGTCGAATCAATAAATTTGGGTTGAATACTCTACCCTCGAAAACTGTTGCGATCCCCTATACTTGTGGGTTATCACCCTTCCCAAAGAAGCAAAAATTCAAGGCTGATGACTTCTTCGGCGACCATGTGTTCTTCACTGACTACACCCATATGACTCTGCTCGTCTTAGAAGGAAACGCTTCTGGACTGCCAGCCAAACAAATTTTTATTCTTCACTGCTCTTCAACAAGGACAAATTCTTCGATCATGAGCATATTCCTCATGTGGACATGGAATCACTACCTTGCTTTACCCTAGTCCTCAATGCGCTTCATGATGTAGGACTGCTCAACTTTTGCACGGATATTTGTGATTTGAATGAAGAACTCATTCTTCAATTCTATGCCACCTTGCACATCACAGGCGATGCTGATGATATCAACTCTTGGGTGTTGGACCGGATGACCGAAAACACTCATTATAAGGCACCGGCCTCTGAATTACTTCACGCCCTGCCTATCAGTCCACCCCTTGAAGGAGCTCGCTGCCTGTACCAAAAGCCTGAACTCACTGCTCATTACATGCAAGTACTCATGAAGCCTCTGAAGCCTGGTCAAGCACCAAGGACCAAATTCCTCGTGAAGGAATTGCTATATGTGCCCAGAACAATCTTTCGCATTTTGACGAAGACAATGAGTCCTATCAAAGGCCACGACTCGTCTGATGAAGAAGTCATTGGCATCATGAAGAATCTGCTATTCAACATAATGCATGGCATTCCTGTTAATCATCATGATTTCTTCATGAGGACTCTGGCCAATGTTGCACTCTCTCCGTTTGAGTTGAAGCCTTATGCTCCTTGGATTATGAGATTCCTCAGAACAAGGTCTTCACTCAACTACAAGGCTGATTTTCACAATCACCTCAGCTACTTGCCCCCAATTGAAGTCCTCAAGCGGACATATTCCTCAGCTGATGAAAAGGGCAAGGCACCTGCTGTTATTGATGAAGGCATTCGTCCATTGGATGGTCAGTTTCGCAAAGCTGCATCTTATTCCGCTAATGATGACTCTGCCACTCATGATTCTGCCGCTCATGCATCAAAGCCAAATCCTCAAGCCACAACTCCAAGGGTGATGACTGACCGTGAGCTTCTTCTTAGTCTTCACCAGAAGGTGGATCGAAACCACAAATGGGTTAAGCGTCAGTTTGGTTCTATTCTTCACAACATGACTGCTACACATAATGCAGTGAAGAAAAACCATTTCTACCTCCATGAAGTCTTCGGTCGCACCTGGGCTATTCTGTCACATCTATATGGTGAAGAAGATCTGAAGCAAATGGGTCTCCAAGAGGATTTTGACTGGTCTGCTCCTCCACCGAAGAAATTCAAGAAGGTCAAGGTTCCTTCTTTAGTGGCCAGCTCATATTCTTCATCACGCAAAACCGACGAGCATGAAGACTTGGACGACAATGCGGCAAGCCCTATAACAACAAACGACCCCAACAACGCTGGCGCTCCTTCATCATCATGATATTCTTCAGGGGCGTTAGTCCTCATTTTTCGATCCTTTTGGTCATTCGATGACAAAGGGGGAGAAATTTGAGTTAGTCTTCAAGCAGGTCTATCTATATGGGCGTTTTTTTCTAAGTTACAACACTCGTTCTTCTGAGACTTTATTTGATCGAGTTCTAAACTTAAACTCTATGGTGGTCTGATACTTTTGCTGAGATTTTCTGCATGCTTCTTCTTCGTTAATGTTAATGCACGCATGCTATATTACATCAGTCACCATATTTCATCATGCATTCCAAATTCTTCATATTATATGTCAAATGCGTGTATGGATTAAAAGATATAGGGGGAGATCTCCATGATTCTACTCTTCAAGTGTGCATTGCTTCAAAAGCAAATTCCTCACTATGCACATCTTTAGGGGGAGTTCTTGTATATCTTGCAATCAAATTCCTCAATATCAGTAATTACACTTCATATGTTTATTCCTGTTGAAAACTTAACCTATATTGTCATCAATCACCAAAAAGGGGGAGATTGTAAGTGCATCTAGTGCCCCTTAGTGATTTTGGTGTATTGAAGACTTATAGGTTAAGGGACTAATGTGTTTATGAGTGTACACATGACTATAATTCTATGAGGAGTTTGATATTTATAGAGAAAGTCGACCCCTAAAAATGAAGTTCTTCGACTGGAGACCTTGGATTTCTGAAGACTTTCTGAAGACTTTGAAAGTGAAGAAATTGGTGTGACCTTGAAGACTTGGCATTCATTCGAGGAACATGAAGCGTGAAGACTTTTGTTTTCGTAGTTTCATTTTCTCTTTCTTGAGTCATAGGAAACACCGTACTGTTAAAGGGGGTCAAGGAAATACTAAGAAAAATTTCCAAGTGATGCTCAACTCAAAATCCTACACCTACCAATCCCTTCGAGTGAAGCCATTGGAAATCTCATGCAGTTCAGTCATATTCTTGATGTGAGAGGCGAAGTTCTTACGGTCTCTGAGGAATTTGTTCCGACGGAGGAGTTAGGATTTCGCCAAGACGGATTGCCTACACAAAGGAGGAACATGATAGCCCCGAGGAATTTGATACTCAAAATTCGACCGTTCTTTGTGCTATCGCCACCGTCCCAAAATATCTACCCACCTAACAGTCATATCATTGAAGGGCATTTATGTCTTATCATGTCGGGCTGCTCCCTAGGCTATAAATAGCCGCCCCCTACAACCACTAGCTGGTTGGCTGCTCCGAGAGAAATTGACACTTGTCATTTGAGAGCATCCCATCTTCCGAGGACTTTGAGCGAAAATCATCAAGTGAGGGAACCCAAACCGAAACACCTACAAACCCAAGGTGATTGAGCATCACTGAAGAGATTGATCCTGCGTGGATCCGACGCTTGTTACCTTTGAAGACGGTGCATCTTCCAGACGGTTAGGCGTCATGGTCTAGAGCATCCAAGAGGAAATTGTGGATCACCGAGTGACCGAGTTTGTGAAGGTTTGGAAGTCACCTGAAGACTTACCACGAGTGATTGGGCGAGGTCTGTGTGACCTTAGCTCAAGGAGAATACGGTGAGGACTGTGTGTCCTCAGGTTTAAATACCTAGCCGCTCCAACCAGACGTACAACTGCCACAACAGTTGGAACTGGCAACCAAATCTGTGTCTTCACCAAGCCTACTGGTTCTATTTCCTCAACTCTTTCATTTCCTCATTACAGTTGTTGTGTGCTTGTTCATATCTGTTTGAAGACTTTGACTGGAGACTTTCTCAATTTCCTCAGTTCAATTTCTTCAGTCTGTTTGTCTTCATCCTGTGTTATCCTGTGTTTACGCTTTCTGTACTCTGTGCTTGTCTTCATTTCATCATGATGACCATGCTTGTGTTCTGTTATGATTACATCTGAGTACCTATTCTGCTCCAAGTAGTTCTTCGCTTAGGAATTTCCTCACCCTGAAATTCCTCAGTGAAGAATTCATAAAAATCTCCTATTCACCCCCCCTCTAGTCGATATAACGCACTTTCAGTTGTAGTACTCATAGTAATGGCGGCGCCAGAGCTCGCGTTGGTACTCCACCATCGATTCCTTGACTGACAGACTCTTCTCTACCTCGACCTCGGCCACGCGCAACTCCTCCTCCCGGCGCTCCTCGATCTCCGCCGCCTTACGCATCTCCGGCTCACCTTTCGGCGACCTCATGAGGAAGCAGGTGCTCCATGGCCACCGCCGCTTTTCAGATGTGGGTTGCATGCTGGAGTCTGAGGTGTCCTGGAATATCTTGGTGTGTGCATCCCCGATCTTGGCGTGGATGGCCTCGACCCGGGCTAGGGCGACATCAGTAGCATGGATGGCAGCTCGAGCACTCTCGGCGTTTGCAGCCGCCATCGCAGCAGCAGCTGCAGTCGTCTCGGCTGCTGCAGCTGCCCTGTCGGTTGCCGCAGACACCCTCTCGGCGGAAGCGACCGCGCTCAATGTGGATGTGGCGGCACTCTCGGCGTAGGCGGCCGCGCTCTCGGTGCAGGCGGCGGCCCTCAAGGGGACGCGTCCATCGTACGGGCCTTCACAAAGTGTTTCCACGGTGTCATCTTTGCAAGAAGGGGGTGCGGGAATGGGGATCGGGATTCGTGGATTCGGGGATTGTCGACACTAGAGCAGACGAGCTGGCGAAGCTTAAGGAGGAGACTTAAATAGACCCAGATATTTTCACCGCAAACGGTTCCTAGAAAACAACTGTGTGTGATGTTGTAGATATTTTTTATTAGCTGTGAAAGACGAATTTGGAATAAAGTGCCAACGGATGGTGTTTTAAATGAACGAGAAATTTTGTAGTACTAATAAAACTGTCATGTCAAATTTTGGAAAATTTCAGGGGTCATTTGACCTTCTAAGACATTTAAGTGATTTTCTAGCCATTTAATGACCGTAATTAAAATTTGAACTACATGTACATGCAACAGCTAACCATAACGGTTTGAAAACTCATATTTCATGTACTTGTGTGCGATTTAATTCCATGTGCAGTAAATTGGAAGGAATTTTAAAACATATTGGTCTAACTGCTATGACACAATTAAGCATGGAGTGACATGGCATTTTAATTCCAAAAAATAAAAAAAATCAGAAACACATGAAACCTTAGTTGATATAATGTCATGCCACCAAGATGATGTGGTAAAAAAATTGGCATGTTTGACCAAAGTTTGGACACACACCCCTCACAAACCGGAGCAACTCACTAGAAAGCTCGTGGTTCCGAGAGGGAACAATGCATGTTTGATGACGAACGGGAGATAGCTTCCTCTTACGGCCTTCAATTTTTTTCTACGTCTAACATGCACTACTACAACTGTACTGTGAAATTTTTGAAAATTCTAGGGGTCATTTGACCTTTAAAGACATTTAAGTGATTTTCTAGCCATTTAATGACCGTAATTCAAATTTGAACTACATCTACATGCAACGCAGCAAACTAAGCAGTTTGAAAAATCATATTTACGTACTTGTGTGCGAGTTAATTCCATGTGCTATAAACTAGAAGGAATTTTCAAACATATTTGTATCACGACATGGACACATATGCATGAATACGTATGCATGGAGTGGCATGTCATTTTAATTCCAAAAAAAACAGAAACACATGAAACCTTGGTTGATGTAATGTCATGCCACCAAGATGATGTGGTAAAGAAATTGGCATGTTTGACAAAAGTTTGGACACACACCCCTCACAAACCAGATCAACTCGCTAGAAGGTTCCTGGTTCTAAGAGGGAACAATGCATGTTTGATGACGAACGGGAGATAGCTTCCTCTTACATCCTTCAAATTTTTTCTACATCTAACATGCACTACTACAACTGTAATGTGAAATTTTGGATTTTTTTTCTAGGGGTCATTTGACCTTTTAAAGACATTTAAGTGATTTTCTAACCTTTTAATGACCGTAATTCAAATTTGAACTACATCTACATGCAACGCCTAACCAAAACGTTTTGAAAAATCATATATGTGTACTTGTGTGCGAGTTAATTCCATGTGCAGTAAATTAGAATGAATTTTCAAACATATTGGTCTCACGACATGGACACATGCATACGTATGCATGGAGTGACATGGCATTTTAATTCAAAAAATAGAAAAATGATGAGAAACACATGAAACCTTGGTTGATGTAATGTCATGCCTCCAAGATGATGTGATAAGAAATTGGCATGTTTGACGAACGTTTGGACACGCACCCCTCACAAACCGGAGCAACTCGCTAGAAGGTTCGTGGTTCCGAGAGGGAACAATGCATGTTTTATGACGAACGGGAGATAGCTTCCTCTTACGGCCTTCAATTTTTTTTCCTACATTTAACGTGCACTAATACAACTGTCATGTGAAAATTTGGTAAATTTCAGGGGCCATTTGACCTTTTAAAGACAGTTAAGTGATTTTCTAACCATTTAATGACTGTAATTCTAATTTGAACTACATCTACATGCAACGCCTAACCATAACGGTTTGAAAAATCATATTTTTGTGTACTTGTGTGCGAGTTATTTCCATGTGCAGTAAATTCAAAGGAATTTTCAAACATATTGGTGTCAAGGCATGGGCACATGCATGGAGTGCATGCCATGGCATTTTAATTCCAAAAAATTAAAAAATGATCGGAAAAACATGAAACCTTGCTTGATTTAATGTCATGCCACCAAGATGATGTGGTAAAAATTGGCACAGTATGACGAAAGTTTGGACACACACCCTCACAAACCGGAGCAACTCAACTGGTTCATGGTTAGAGAGGAACAATGCATGTGTGCTGACAGACGGGAGATAGCTTCCTCTTACGGCCTTCAAATTTTTTCCTACGTTTAACGTGCACTAATACAACTGTCATGTGAAAATTTGGAAATTTTCAGGGGTCATTTGACATTTTAAAGATATTTAAGTGCTTTTTTGACCATTTAATGATCGTAATTCAAATTTGAACTACATCTACATGCAACACCTAACCAAAACGGTTTGAAAAATCATATTTTTGTGTACTTGTGTGCGAGTTAAAAAATCATCAGACGATGTAAATATCTGGTGTTCAAAAAAGAAAATGTAAAGATCTGGCAAGACAACCGGCCCCCACACGATTGGCACTCTATCTCGTGGCTCGAGGTTTGGTAGGTGATTGGCGGGGATCATTAATCAGACATGATTCTGTATTGGAAACCGTCAGCTATTATGTTCACACACGGATTTGCTGCGGGAATTGTGTGTAATTCAAACTACAAGATTTCGTAAATTCAGGCGACCGGCGTGTGTACTGTCCCCGTCGATCTAGATTCCAGCCGCCAATAAATACTACCTTGCTCACGTCGTCCGGCCTGCATTCTCATCTACATCCTCCCCCGCTCGCCCTCTCTCTCTCTCTCTCTCTCTCTCTCTCAAATCTCTACCATGGCGCCGCCGATCTGCCCACGCGCCGACGAGGAGTCGCCGCCCCCCGAGGACGCTCACCCGATTAGCAGCGAAGAGGACCCCTACGCGCCGCCTGACGAGGTTGCGCTGGACCCCCTACTTTGGATTGGTTTTGGTGCCAGTACAATCTTTGTTTGTGGAAGTCGCTGCCGCCGGCTGAGAAAGCCAGGCAAGTGGCGTTCAAGAAGGAGATGGCGGAGGAGGAAGCCAGGTATCAGGCGGCCTGTGAAGCCCGTGATGCCGCTTGGAAAAATGAGGCGGCGGAGCTTTGGGGGCGGGCGCGTTGTCGTGCCGAGGAGGTATACGAAGACGGGTACTTCGCGAGGAAGGTCATAGGCGCTGGGCACCTCGTCGCTGCGTAGAGGTGGGCCGATAAGCTCCAGCGTGCCACCGACGAGGAGCTCCGGTGGGCGCTCTACGAAATGCAAGATCGGCCGCGCGCGTCCACCAGCAAGAGGCAAATAGGTACGTCAAGCGCTGCGAGGCGGAGGAGTCGGAGTACTCCGCCTTTGGGAAGACGCGCGCACCGTGGAGCTCTTGGCGAGGGCGTCCGAATCTTGGCCCCAGGAGGGATTATTAGTTTTAGTATTGTTCGTTTTCAATTTTATGCATTATACCTAGTAGTTAAGTATCATCACATATATGTGATGATATTATATATATATATATATATATATATATATATATTGAATTCCATTTTCTATCTGTTTTTGTATACTAATTTGAATCTAGCTGTTATCATCCACATATACAAAATGGAAGCGTATATACACACATTGAAACGAAACATATAAGAATGGAAAACAGAGTACACACATTGAAACAGTGCAATACTATCATTGTTGTGAATACAAAGCTATCCACGTCGAAACAACTTTTCAAAATAAAACGCGTCCATGAGACCATGACCACCAGCCCTTGCCTAGGGTAGCTCTTGGCTCTGCCTGAACTCGTGCAGGCGTTCATCCAAGCGGTCAACACGCTCGCGGTACATCTGGAGCGCGATCTCGAGCTCCAAGTTGGCTATTTCATCGGAGATCACCAGCTCGAGGATGCGACGGCCATGTTCCTCTACTGCGCCCAGGTGGACACCTGGGACAAGGAGACGGTCGAGCCTACGAACCAGCGCGTTGGCATCCAGCGGGCCGCGGACAAGGAGAATGACGGCACCCATGCGAACGGCACGGCGGGCGTCCGGTGCAAGTACGACGTGGCCGACATCTGGTGCAAGTACGGTGCTGAGGGCCTCTGCCCACTCCTGGCAAGGAATGGGGGTATTGACGAGACGTGTACCCAGGTGCCATGCCGTGTTGACAGCAGGCAAGCGCCAATGGATCCGCTCTTGCTATGCGGCGTGCCACGCCTCTCTCTCTTTGGCGCTCCAACGGTCTCGCCCTGTGGTGAGCCGCAGCCTATCGGCGCGGACGCGCCTAGCTTGCTCTGCGGCGTGCCATCGATCATGTTGTGTGGCGCGCTGCAGCCTGTCAGCGCTGACATGCCTATCTTGATCCGCGGCGCTCAAGCGCCATGTGCCAAAGGTCTGCTCAACCCTGGCGATGACGCGCATCACAGCGTCGTCCATCGCGTTGCCGGGGAGCGCCTCGGCCTCAACGGGCCGTGGTGCCGGCTCGTTTTCCTCGGCGACGAGGTTGATGGCAGAGGCAGCGCTTTGGTGGGTTGGCATGCTTTGAAAAGGTGGATGTGTTACAGGCTACGCTTGTCGCCTCCGTGCATTGCACGCCCCCTATGCACAATATAGCAGGGTGGCGGGAAACATGTGAGGAAATGGTGGGAAACGGTGGCGTGTTCATAAAACGCCATCAATTAATGGAAACTTAGCGTCGAGCTAGCACAAGAAGTAGATGATGATTAGATGAACACAGACCACACTAGGGATCCCGTCGGTGATGAATTCATCAATCCCAAACAGTTGAATACTAGCAAGCGTTTGGCCACAACACACACGGCCTATTCCATCACAAATAGGTCGGATGGATCAACTGTATGCCACGTATCGCATATTGTCAAAAAGTAATGCGGTAGACCTTCTTTAACATGTGTTAAAAAATAAAAATAAAAATAAAAAACAAGGACCTAGAGGTTAAATTAGCTGAGGGAATGGGGCATTTTGGTCATTTGACCGAAATGACCCATCCCATCACCTAATTTAACATCGACACAACTTCCCATCCAGTCACCCATCCGATGGTTGCTCCAGCCTGAGCACACTTAACTTGATAGCTTTCTTACATGAGCTACTGGTGGAACAACTAGTCCTTGCTGATAGGAATGCCTCTTCGCATCCTTATGGCGTATCCGGATGACCGCCCGTCCCACAATGCCCAATAGATGTTGTGTAGAAAGAGCATATCACAAACGTCTTATTAGAAGCAATCGTCTGTGTTATTATCGGTCTTCGCACACATTTCTGATTACAAACCTGTTTGCCACATATCACACACATCTTGTTATATTGAACCGTTTCTGTTCTCTTGCCTAATCACAAACAGTTCATCCGAGTGAACCGTATGATGTATATCGCACACACCTTTGATCTGGCTGACCTTTTCTTTTGTGTTGCCTAATCACAAACAATTCATCGGAGTGAACCGTATGCTGTGTATCACACACGCCTCCATCTGGCTGCCTGTTTCTTTTGTTCCTCCTCATCGCAGACAGTTCATTGAACTGAACCGTATTGTCACAGCCCTAGAATCTGATTGCAAATAGTTGCACAAGCATCCATGCATCATGTCTAATTTATTTGAAAGTTGAAATGGGGATTGTTGAAACCCTAGCACCAGATGAATTCAACTAGGTTCAAATAAAAAAATTCAACAAACCCGAAATGCCCTTTAGAAAAGTTCATGATTTTTGATAAAGGTGCACATATTTCTAGGCTATTCTGGATTTTTGAATTAAATGTTATTGTATTTGAATTGGGGCATTTAAATACTATAAATATTTTTAAATGCTCCAATAATTTTGGAATTAGTTGAGGGCCTCTGGAATAATTCATTTAGTGCCCATAACTATTTTCAGAATTTTTAAAAGTGATTTGGTTCGAAAACCAAATTAAAACAACTTTACATAAATAGAAAACAGAACAAAATTAGAAAAGACAGAAGAGAGAGCAGGCTTACCTGGCTTACCTGTAGCAGCCCACCTGGCGGCCCAGCTGGTGGCCCAGCCCACTGGGCCGAAGCGGTCATCTTCAACCTCTTCCAGTAGGCAGAGGTGTGTTGAAGCGCACGCGCCCAAGGCCTCCACCTCCTGCTTCATCCTCCCCGCCCTGTTCGAGCGCCTGGAGACGCCACGACACCCCCCGGACATCTCTCACTCTCCCCCGTGTTCTTCCCCTCCTCTGGCTCTGTCCCTCACATCACCCAAGAGCTGCCGATGCCGCCACTCACTGTTGCCGCGCCCAGAGCCACCCCTCGCCCCTCTGACATGGCCATGGGCTCCGCCTCCGTCGTCTACGCCTCCTCGACGACTCACGCGACGCCGGACTCGCTGTAACGACGCCCCGCCGCCGACTTCCTCATTCGGCCGCCGAAGATCCCCTCGCCGCCCTGCTTCGGTCCAGATCCTCCCCGAGCCCGCTGTCTGTGTTTCCGTGACCGCTCTGAGCTCCGCCGTCGTTTGCCCTCCTCCCCATGCCTCTCGATCATCGTAGCCACCGTTTCGACCGAAGCCGAAGCTCACCGCCGCCCAGCCATGTTGCCGCCGTGGACACCGTTACCTAGATCCGCAACAGAGCGCGCCACCGTGCTCAACACGTTCCGTGGAGTCGACCGCGACCACCCGCGGCTCCTGTCGTTTCCTACAACATCGATTCGCTCGACGCCCGAACGCCGGCCGCCGCACTTGCCATCGCCCCCGTTGTTTTAGGCCACCTCCGGCGAAGCTGAGGGCACCACCCGACGCGCGCGAGCTCCAGCTACTCGTGGATGGGCTCCGCCGTTGGTTTGGTCGCTGGAGAAGCAATCCCGAGCACCACCGCCGCGTATGACCTCGCCGACTACCAGTCGCCGGTGGGTTTGACCCACTGACCAGGGGTTTGACCTTCCCTGGGTTGCTGACATGTGGGCCCAGGCCCCTGTTTAGTTAGTATTAACTTAATTAGTGTTAATTAATTTAGTTAGTTAGACGAGCCACTGACATGTGGGCCCCGCCCTGCTAACATCCTAGTTAGGGTTAGATTAGCACTAACTAACTCGATTAGTTAACTCGATCAGCGACGATGGGCCCCCAGTCAGGTTTATTCAGACGGCCTGTTGACCTGCTGAGGTCAGCATGACTTAATGCCGATGTAGTAATGCATTTTCTGGATTTATTCTTATTCGGGAAATTCCAGAAAATAGTGCTAACTTCTAAAATTCATAGAAATTCATTCATAACTCAGAATGAAATAAGTTATATATGAAAAATGATAAGAAAAATCCAATCTATCCATATGTACTGGTTTCATGCATGTTAGAGCAGCTTAACCTTGCTGTTTACGTCAAACATGTTAATGCACTTATATGAACCCATAACTTGAGTTTGTATTTGAATCTTTGGTTCAAATAAGCTCAAACCCATCTGGTTGTAGTTGCATTAAACCAACACACTCATATTGCCATGTCATGATCATGCATCATATTGTGCATTGCATTGATTGTGTTTCCTCCCTGTTGCCGGTATTCCCCCTCAATAGACGTTGATCCGGCGATGAGTTCGATGACGCCGATGAAGAGCTGTACTATCTTCAGAAGTGCCAGGCAAGAAACCCACTAGCATAAGTAGGAGTTGTTTGAGCCCTGATGTGCCTACTCATTCATGTTTGTTTGTCATGCCTGCTACTGCTTAGAGTTGAGTCAGGTCTGATTCATCGGGGATGAATTGGAATGGTGTTGAACATGTCCTACTGTGTGTGAGCTAAGTGTGTGAACACGATTTGGTAAAGGTAGCGATGAGAGGCCATGTAGGAGTACATGGTGGGTTGTCTCATTGAAGCCGTCCTTAGGAACTGAGTTCTGTGTTTGTGATCCATGAACAACTACTGCCACTCATTGGGATCCATAATTGACCCTCTCGACTTATTAATGTAACATCCCAAAATTCTAAATTTTGGAATGTTATAATAAATAAATAGTTTTGATTGATTGATTGTTTGTTGTGTGATTGATTGAGTGAAATTGAGTGGAATTTGAAACTTTTTGAAAGTTGAATGAGAGGGAATGAAATGACTTTCCTGACTTTCACTTTGCCTTTTTGTATCCATGAATTCAAATTCAATTCAAACACAAAACCCTAGAGAGAAGATGATATGACTTCTTCCATTTGAATAAATGAAAAGGGTTTTGAAAAGATTTGAATTCTGTTTGAAAATATTCCAAATTTTAGAAACTTTATGCAACTTAATGATTTTCATGAGAGAAGATAAAATGACTTCTTCAATTATATGAAATATGAGTTGGAAGTTAAAAAGAATCAAATTGAAAGTCATTTGAAGGTATTTTGAAACTCCCTTCAAATTTGGAATTATTTGGATTTTATTCAAATTATTTTTCTCCTAAAATAAATAAATGGAAATATGGGTAAAATGATTCCCTTCAATGGAAAATTAGGAGAAAATAATTTTGAAATCATTTTGGTATTTTTAAAATGATTTTTATTGGATTTTATTATAGCAGAAACACTCTCTGTTTTATTTGAATTTTTGTGTATTTTATTTGAAGCTGGAATAAAGTTCACCGTGTAGGAAATATTTTTCTGAAAATTTTGATATATATATATGTCCTATATAAAAATATATATATTATATATATATTCCCCCTCTCCTAATTCAAAAAAAAAAAAACCCCAGTGCTTGACCCAGAATGACCCGGCCAGTAGAGGCGTGACCCACCAGTGCGACCCTGCCTTGAAACCCGGCCTGCCCCGGCAAGCCGTGAATTCCCTTCCCTCGGTGTGCTCGCTCACCCCCTCTCTCTCCCGGTGATCTTGGCCCCACCCTCTCTTTCCCTAGCCCGCCTGCGCCCTTGGAAACCACCGGCGCCCGCCGCATGGAGACCCGGGATCCTCCCGATTCGCCCCCTCCTCCAAGCCGACCCCTATAAATACCCCTCCCTTGCCCGTTCGCCCCCTCGCGCCCTAAACCCTCTCCCCTCGCCGCGATTCCTCGCCGGAATCCGACGCCTCCGCCGCGCCATTGCCGCCCTTGAGCTCCACAGACTCCTCAGGCTCCACCAACTCCACCCCGAACCCCCTCGCCACGCCCTTTTCGCGGACCTCCCGGCGTCCCAGACCACCGGAGAACCCGGAGCCGCCCGTCGCCGTCGCCGCCTCGGATGAAAGTCGCGGAGCTCCGTCGCCGTTCGATCTAGATCGTGGGGTTAGGATAGATCTCCCAGAAGAATACGTTTTATTTAGGTTTAGTTTAAGTGAACCGGTTTATTCCGGTTTAGATCGGTTTTATTAGGGTTTAGTTGGACCGGCCGACGGTTTGTTTTCTGTTAAACCGTGTGCGTAGTTTAGTTATTTAACGCCGAAGCGTTAGATAGGCCCATTAGCCAGTTTTTCGTTTTAGTTTTATTTTTAGTTTTCTGTTTTAACAGAATAGTTTCAGTTTTGTAAAATTCATATCTTTTAATCTACTTAATATTTTTAAGGGATTATTTTTTTGTTGGTTTGCAAATTTATTGTAGTTTCTGTAGAAAATATAATTAGTCATGTTAAAATTATTTAAAATTGCTTTATTTTAGATTTAGACAGAATAGTAATTCTGCTATAAAATGAGTTAGGAATATTATTTTTTAGTGATTCTTTTTGTCACAACTTTGTTTTGACATTACCTAACCGTAGGTATTTATTTGGGCATTTTAGAATTAATAAAAAAATATTTTTAATCAGAATCATGATATTCCTATTTATTTAACTAGCTACTGTTTTCCTATTGTTTTAATTAGCAAATAAATTTATTTTTCCTATGTGATAGTTTATTCTAGGTTAGTTTCTGTAACTTTAGAACATTAACTTTTATTTGTAATAAATAAAACTTTTATTTTATTTTTTCTTGCTAGAATTGTTATAGGCATAATAGGAGTTCTATAATAGCTTTTGATGTGATTCTTTTTGCTCCTAGTTTGCATGATGTTTTCCCTTCTGTTAGTTAGCAAAACCCATGCTTAGGTTCGGTTAAGAAAAGTTTTAGTTGTGTAAAACTATTTCTTAGTTGATGTGATGTGGTGAAAACCTTGATTTGTTTTCTCCGAGTTTTCTTTGGTAGTTTTGTTGTGTAGTTTTCCTTTGTTTTTATTTGGTGTCCCTTGATTTGCATTTTTAATTGTTGGTTTTATTATGAGTGTTAGAATTGTTTGCTAGGATGTTTGCTTATATGAATGCTATGACTATATAGATTTTCAGCGGAGTGTGAATAGTTCTACCAAGTCATTATTCGAGAGTGTTGTTATCTTCATCAACTTACCGAGCAAGTTCACCTTGACCATGCTTTCATACCTATGTTTTTATTGCATTTAGTGGCATCTTTGCAACAACCCTACAAGAGTGATATTGAATTCTTGTAGTTGAGTAGTATGCATGAGGTAGGAACCCATCACCTGTTACCAAGCCCGGGGCGATATTTTATTTTAATGCTACGCTATAGTAGGCGGGGTTTGGTATGAGTGCACGAGAGTGGTGTGAGAATGGAGGATCTACGTCAATGACGACAACTCCATGATGGAATCTGCAAGGACTGCATCTTCAAGGCCTCAAGACTTCAAGACTCGAGACAAGAATTCAATACACACTCTTGGGTGAAGGATGGTTGACGGGCACCTGGAAAAACCGATTGGTTGGCGGGATGCATGGAGAAGCGCCATGACATCTTGCGGAAAGCTTCACCCAGGACTCAAAGAGACGGAAGAATACTTCATGCGGAAGCTTACATGCAACCGCAAGTCAATATGGGCTCTGGCTTGGTTGACCTTAGTTGTGACTCTGGCTGGGACGGTGCTAGCAGATGTAGAACTACGGTAGGATTGGATGAGCACCGGACAGTGGTCAGAGGAACTCTTGGAAAAACCATGTTTCGGTCATCTTGTTCTCAAACACCCTGAAGTGCGAGAATGTAAAAAGAGGGATCAAATCTTGCGGGTAAAGTGTACAAACCTCTGCAGAGGGTTAAAAACCTAATCAATTAGCCGTGTCCCCGGTTACGGACAACTTGAGCATCTGGACTTGGATCTATCTCGGAACTCTCAACACCGGACTGATAACTTAATTGTGGGCAACTTATGATGATTTGGGCTATGAGACATTGGTTGGCGGAACCATGTCATGATAGAAAACTCCATAGTATAGACTTCATTTATTCCTTTGATGTAGGGAAAATAAAACCAGCTTTTATGCAAACAAAACTCGAATCTGAGCCACAAAGCCATCTGCATATAGTATAGTTTATCATCTGTTTTCTCTTATTGTGATCTTGCCGGTACATTCAATGTCTTGACCTACACGGCTGCAACGTATCATGTTGCGTATATTTCCTCGACGAGTAAGAGTTACGATAGAGGGTTACGGTCTACACTCAACTCTGCCGATGGCGTTGATGGGACTCCACACCCGACTATTTGTTTCATTGTGGTGATGAGGTATATATCAGTTTCGTTAATTATACATGTGATTGCACTTTGATATATACATTGATGTCTTGTGTGTGCCGACATCTTGATCTAGGGATGGCACAAGAACACGTAGGCTTGACGAGGTCGGGTCGCTCTGAATATGGTATCGAGCACATGTTGACCAGGGACGTGACCCTAGGAAATGACTTAGTAATATGAAGACCCCAAGACTGCAGACATCAGCTTCGGCACCATAAATGGTGACTGTGATATGGGCATCAACACTGCCGTCCATGATGCTATTGCACGCTTATGCTATCGTCATCGTGCTGCACTAAACCCACACTTCTTTGGAAGGATTGGATGGCAGAAGTTTGATGGAGCAACTATTGCCTTGACGGAAGTGCAAAGATGAAGTTCTCCCCTTTGTTAGTATACAATCGGGATCTAGAACAATACATCAAGAATCTTGGATGGACCTCCTGGAAGCCCTATTTGACAATGAAGCACTACGAGAAGAAGTTGAGACTCGAGATGAAGGTAAACAACCTGGAGGAGGAGAACCTCAAGATCCCGAGAATGCGTCGAGAACTGAAAAACAGCAGGACCACTGTCTCATGCCAAGGACGTTGAGATCCGAGCTCAAGGAACAACTTCAGGACATACTGAGGTCATCACAAGAAACTCCGCATCGACAGGGAAAATCTAGCGAAAAAATTGGAGGAGATTAAGTCCACACGGAAGAAGCCCCAATGGGGACAATGATCAAGTTCGGTAAATTAGCTTAGTAGTAGCCACCATGAGAGAAATAAAGATGAGCGCTTTCTCGATTTAAGTATCCGACATACCAACTTATGTGGGTGGCGATACTAAAGAATTGATTGAATAAATGAATGCTTGGTTGCTATTATTTTACGTGTTTATTGAATGGTTGGATAGATGCGATATTCGTAGGCTTGTTATGTCAACTTTGAGAGGCGTAAGTTACGGAAGAATGGTAAAGGCCTTCATATGGGAAATTGGAAACTCCGAGCATTGAAGACTGAAGAAATGAGGACTTAGAAACGAAACCATAGTAGAACGCCCATTACAAAGCGGTACTTGTGAGCTAGGATTCTTTTGTTGATGGGTGGGTATTTGCTTTCTCTTTCTATCTCAACGGACCCGAAATCTTGAACCCATGGACAAGCTGAACACCAAACTTTTACGGAGACAATTGCAATTTCCCCATGGAGATACATTCTTTGTTACGAGTACCCTCTTATCCTACACATGCAGATGACAACCCTTTATGAGTCTTTCCTTAAGGGCCTGAAACGATCATGACCACGACAAGTGATCATGATTACCGAAGATCTGAAGGACATGATGAAGCATATTCACCTTGAAGGAGATGCAGTCTACAAAGGCTACCCCTTCATGCAAAAGCGAGTGGAACTTTGGTATGTGGAGGT
The DNA here is from genome assembly GCA_021605145.1 of Aegilops bicornis. Taxonomy (NCBI): domain Eukaryota; kingdom Viridiplantae; phylum Streptophyta; class Magnoliopsida; order Poales; family Poaceae; genus Aegilops; species Aegilops bicornis. Next base: position 291,280,198 of record CM038672.1, on the reverse strand, counting down.
ACACCTCCACCGTTTGAAAGGAGTTTGCCCAAAGATGATGGGGCAGTACTTTTTCATCTCACGTGTACCACAAGCAACTTTCTTCGACGTTGTTCGTGAAGCAGACATGGAAGCCATACGCGGATCGGAGAAATACTTGAAGCAAGACTCCGTTATACTCGGGAATACCTCGAGAGAAGTGCATGCGAGAGATGGTGGAGGTGAAGCTCAAGGCCACCACGATGAAACGAGAGGATTGAAGATTTCAAAGGCGCTTGTCGCACAATTCCAGTTGGATCAAGAATCCTCAAGGAGGAAAAATGAATAAAGTTGGAAGTAATGTCGACAATACCGAACCATGTGGGTGGCAGCATTTGTAATAAACTTTTGGAATTTGGATTTCTGAAAAATGGTTAAGGATGTAATAAAAGATTTAATATGAAAAATAATATGATTTATGGATAAACTAGTGCATTTCATTTTAAGTGTGGTAGTACTCCGTAAAGCCACAAGATCAGTGAAGAAAGAAATGTGTTATTCATGACGGTCCATAGAAGGGAGCTGGACCAAATAAGTTGGAGTTTTGTATGATCGTCACCACAAGAGTAGGAAGAAGCAGTATTACCGGATTTAAAGGAGGTGTAATATGGAACAAGAGAGTTACTCCAAGGATGAGTTAAAGCTGCATTAGTGTTGAAGTGGGCCATAACCCACAGGGCCCGAGATTTTGAAAAGTATCGGATGTAACCTTGATGAAGGAAGAAAAAATTGGAAGAATCGGTGATTCAATCAAGATACGTTCTTAGGAGGTTACGAAAACCCAAGAGTTGTGAAGAGCGATAGATGTTTTGTTTGGCTTGCGAACCAAAGGATTTACTCGAACCCAGCTCGAGAACAAGAGAAATTCTGCAATGCTTGTGAGTGTGCCCAAGTGTTAGAATACGTGATTCACTGTTTACATATGTAGTAATGGTTCAAATGCAGGATGGATTGGCCCCATACCGGAGACTTCTATCATGAACTATCATATGTTGATGGAAAATCGAGAGCCTTGAAAACCTTAGAAGAGTGTCGACACGTCAAGCCATAGAATGGTAGGGCGATGGAACCCTTCTGATCGGCCGATGCCAATCGTAGAATATCTGGTGAGATTCAACCCCGACCATTTTCCTCCGGGAGAAATCATGAATTATCGACCACCATGAGATTTCCGATAGTTTCTTAGTATTGACGATGACATGTCGATATGAAGACCCGCCTTCGGAAGAACCTCACCAGGATGAAAGGACACGTGTTGAGAAAAGGTTATACCCTACCGAAAGAGCCTCGGTGAAACCCGGAGCGACACTGTCAACCCAAAGGGACGGAGTACCTGAGTTCCGTCGGAACCATAACCCTGCTTTTAAGTGTGGTAGCACTCTAGACCATTCCGATCGATGGAATTGCTGGAAGACCCCAAACTCTAACCCTTTCTTGCTAGCCTCTTCGAATCTCGAGGACGAGATTCATTTTAAGTGTGGTAGATTTGTAACATCCCAAAATTCTAAATTTTGGAATGTTATAATAAATAAATAGTTTTGATTGATTGGTTGTTTGTTGTGTGATTGATTGAGTGAAATTGAGTGGAATTTGAAACTTTTTGAAAGTTGAATGAGAGGGAATGAAATGACTTTCCCTGACTTTCACTTTGCCTTTTTATATCCATGAATTCAATTTCAATTCAAACACAAAACCCTAGAGAGAAGATATATGACTTCTTCCATTTGAATAAATGAAAAGGGTTTTGAAAAGATTTGAATTCTGTTTGAAAATATTCCAAATTTTAGAAACTTTATGCAACTTAATGATTTTCATGAGAGAAGATAAAATGACTTCTTCAATTATATGAAATATGAGTTGGAAGTTAAAAAGAATCAAATTGAAAGTCATTTGAAGGTATTTTGAAACTCCCCTTCAAATTTGGAATTATTTGGATTTTATTCAAATTATTTTCTCCTAAAAATAAATAAATGGAAATATGGGTAAAATGATTCCCTTCAATGGAAAATTAGGAGAAAATAATTTTGAAATCATTTTGGTATTTTTAAAATGATTTTTATTGGATTTTATTAGAGCAGAAACACTCTCTGTTTTATTTGAATTTTTGTGTATTTCATTTGAAGCTGGAATAAAGTTCATCGTGTAGGAAATATTTTTCTGAAAATTTTGATATATATATGTCCTATATAAAAATATATTATATATATATATATATTCCCCCTCTCCTAATTCAAAAAAGAAAAGAAAACCCAGGCGCCGACCAGTGCCGGCCAGCCGAGGCAGCCCAGGCGCAGCCCATGCCCGAGCCGGCCTGCCCCGAACCGACGCCAATTCCCTTCCCCTCGGTTGCCCGCTCGCTCACCCCTCTCTCTCCGCTGGCCCCACCCTCTCTTTCCCTCGCCCTGCCTACCACGCGGAAACCACCCGCCCGCCCGCGGAGACCCGGGATCCTCCCCGATTCGCCCCTCCTCCAAGCCGACCCCCTTATAAATACCCCTCCTCGCCCCGTTCCGCCCCTCGCGCCCTAAACCCTCTCCCTACGCGATTCCTCGCTGAATCCGGCGCCTCACTTGGCCATTGCCGCCCTTGAGCTCCACAGACCCCGAGCTCCACCGACTGCACCCCCGAACCCCCTCGCCACGCCCTTTTCGCGGACCTCCCGCCGACGTCCCAGACCACCGGAGCCGCCGGAGCCGCCGTCGCCGTCGCCGCCTCGGTAAGTCACCGGAGCTCCCGTCGCCGTATGATTTCAAAATGCTTGGTATGTGTGGGATCCGACAACCTAGTTGTCTATCCTTGGTAGCCTCTCTTATGGGGAAATGTAGTCTAGTGCTTCCACTGAGCCATGGTAGTCTGCTACAGCCCGGTTTACCGGAGTCCTGTTAGCCCAGTTGCTACTGCTCTGGAACACTTAGACTGTCCGGCATGTGTCCTTCTTCGATCCCGTGTCTGTCCCTTCGGGGAAATCTCACACGGTGTCTTTCGGAGTCCTGTTAGCCTGCTACAGCCCGGAATCCCGGAGTCCTGCTAGCCCAGTTGCTACAGCCCGATTTAACTTCGGCGATGACCAAACCACGTTCGTTCTTTGGGTCATGTATGCATGTCCACAGTAAGTTAGTGCCACTTTGGGTTCTGACTAGTCATGTCGGCCCGGGTTCTTTGTCATATGGATGCTAGCGACACTATCATATACGTGAGCCAAAAGGCACAAACGGTCCCGGGCCAGGTAAGGTGGCACCCGTGGGAATACCGTGCAGGAGGCCACAAAGTGATATGATGTGTTACATGCTAGATCGGTGTGACTTAGGATTGGGGTCCTGACAACTTTGGTATCAGAGCCTGACTGCCTGTAGGATTACCAAGCCAAACTGGTCGAAGTTGAGTCTAGAAATTCTTTAGTTATGTAAGGGAATCTATTGTGGAAGGGAACGTATGGCTCTTTTTACTTCTTGACCTTATGCCCTTCTGATCTGAGTCAACCTCTTCTTTTCTACGGGGATTAAGAACTAGGCCTTCTCATCTATCTATCAGGATGACGTGTTACTAATCCATAGACTTATAGGATTGATGGATTCAAGTCTCAGTTCAGTTTCTACTACTTCCGTATGTTCATAGCTGGCCTCAGAACCTTGATATTGTGATGCTGAGTGGTCATGCCACTATTTTGCAGGATGTCTCAAATCTTTTTGAGCATTTACAGCCGTTATGCTGTCCGAGTCATCCCAGTTTTCTAGACAGTATGATGCACTTGCAATCATTCCTCCATGTTCCTGATGTCCATTTGGGCAAGATTAATCGGACTAATCGGTGAGTTGAGTTACTTTGTTGCCTCGACATATATGTTAGCTATCATTATGACCCTAAGTGTTTTAGGGAGTCATCTAGTAATCTAGCCATGTTTTGTGTTCCCAGTGTGATGATTCTGGCCACCATTCTCGAAAGCATCCCGTGATGCTACTTAGTAGTAGGTATTCTACTCCTGGGTTTTTGAGCCCAAAATTCACCCTACCTAGTTCATGTTGATAGTGTTTGCTAGTTCTTTTAGGATATTAGTAACCTTTGCGATAGTCCTCAAGGTCCGTGGTAAATCCTTCTTCAAATATCATGAACTACTTATTGCAGAAGTTCCTCGCGGAAACGAAAGATCACAACCAGAGTGCTCTTGACAAGTTCTCGATTCTATGTCGTGACTCTGTTAGTACTACCTTCTCTGCATGGGTTATCCGGAAGAAACCTATTGAACTTGGTTCGACATACTAATCTATGCGTCCACAACTCAGAAAGTTATATGTTCCTTTGAGTTGTCCCTCTTTAGCTGTATTCTGACCCTCGTCTATCAATTGATAGTCAAGAGTATGTGTGCATTCATTCATCGATACCTATTACTCTTGTGGTCCGTCAAGCCATTCTATTCCAGAATGACTAAGAGAAACAAACTCCAGTACCTCATCCATATCCAGGATTGGGTCAAAGCAGCTGTGTTCCGCATATCAAATATTAATCCAGCTTTTGTTTAGTTCTACCTTGGAGTATTACCATCTTTATATTAAGATTATCATGGGAATTGCACACCATCCTATGAACTCTTGATACAGTGATACTTCTCGCCATCATTATTCGTTCCTCGGTTCCGTGTTATTGTAACCGAAACACCGACAAGTGAATCGTGACGTGTGAAATCTATACTCCTAGCAACTCCATTGCTTGGTAGTTAAATGGACAATAACCTCATTCTTAGCGTGTTGATTATTGAATCATCATCCTAAGATTTATCGTGCGACCTAGTCCATTTTCCCTGGTGGACTCCTCGATCAATGAGATAGGATTGTGTCAATCCATCACTCCCTTGATCACATCGTCTTGCCCTGAAAAGCAAGATTGTTCTAGAGCTTAGTAACATATCGGTGGTTCGTGATTCTCCGAATGTCTTCTCGGAAGTGTTACCAGGTTGTCACCTGACCGCTATGTTGAGCTCGTGATCAAGTTGTTTTCTTGTAAACCACCCCTTTTCCAAGAATCCGCGTTGGATACCCCTGAGCTAGTTGGTTAAGCCAAACAACAACTTGGAGAGTTGGAAGATAAAAGCTTGCCTAGCTTAGTTCATTTCAAGGGGTATATTTATGTGTGTTGAAGAAAGATGATATTTTCATTGATTGGTCCCTGTGATCAGTTGTTGGACCTATTGTCTTATCAAAACTTTGATTTGAGTATGGGCTATCACCGAATCAAATCAGTACCAACGATGTTCGTAATGTTGTCTTACTAGTGGTTGATTCCTCGAGCACACACCATTACATCTTTTGGTCTGACCAATACTATCACAGTGTTCACATAATGGTGGGAGTCCAGTGATATGGAAATTCCGATGAGTTGCTGTTGAGCCCATCAGCAGCATTTTGTCTCCTCCATGATTCGTGTTGAACATCCAGCTAGTGTTGGAAACTTGTGTAAGCATTTTCTTCATGCTAGTTCATGAAGTATATGTTGGATGAAATAAGTGACTTCCTCTAATTCATGTGCATTCGAAGCAAGTTGCCGCCATGAATTCGAGAAAGTTCGTTTTGATTCCTCTGGAATCGTCCCAAGTTAGTCACGCATGTGTGAAGTACTCTATGGTTTGATAGGTTGGCCGCCTCCATGCTATATGTGTTCCTAGCACAGCAAGCCACTGACTGATTTGTTTAAGGAAGATAAGTCTATGCTTGGGATCTAATCCATGGACTTGCGTAAAGATTTCGAAATCCTTGATGATGGATCCTAACCAGAACTCGGTAGTGTTTCATTATAAGACTGCTATGTGGTCATGCTTGTCTTGGACATCGTGTTCACATGTATGTAGCAGAACCAGCTCATGCTTTGGAGCTTGCTATCGTAGTTCATTTCCTGAGAATCTCGCAACGTCATCTCGTCAGTTTGTGTTGCGACTCTTCTTTGCAGACATGTTGAGTCTGAAGTATCCTGTTACTAACTAGATCTGAATCTCAGGTAGATATGATGGTTGGAACATTCCCAACATTTGCATTTTGTCCTCAGCTTGCGCCGCCATTGTGCCAATTTCCCATGGGCTGCCTTCTCAGCAGTTATTGTCCAAGATCATCTTCAAAAGTGGACTTACCATGGGTTCCATCCATCTCCACTGATAAGCAAAAATCACCCATCGCGTTGTCTTCGACAAGGTAGTTACATCATCCATTCTATTATGAGTATGTCATTCTTCAAGCTCCTTCACACGATCGTTTGTGATTGCCTTAGGCTGGTATAAAGAGTTTCAATGATCTTTGTATCAAAAGTAATTCTTTTGCCACTTAAGGGAATAATTCTACGAGTCACCTTCGCTAAGGTGCCCCGTTATGGAATCATGGCAATTATTTCATCGTTGTCTTGAAACCATGCACCATCCTACCTAAGCGTGGAAATGTTGCCTACCAATCTGAACCTTCGTCATCTGCTTCTTCCCATCGCTCCTCATGTGTGTTCTATCTCTCAGCTCAAGAAATGTTTCTACGTCTCATTCCATGAGTTGATCTTGTGATCATTAAGATGATCCATCCTTATAGAGTTGTCTCGCCCTTTTGTCCTCGTGTTGGTGAAGATCTCGAAAGCAAAGACGTCAAGATCAATTTGATGCAACGAATCAACATCTTCAAGAATGCAATGGATCATGAAGATTTGTTTTAGCTTGTGTCCCCTCTGTCCTCTTACCTCACGTCTTGAATCTCGGGACGAGATTCTTGTTTAGTGGGGGTGAGTTGTCACAATCCTAGAATCTGATTGCAAATAGTTGCACAAGCATCCATGCATCATGTCTAAATTTATTTGAAAGTTGAATGGAGATTGTTGAAACCCTAGCACCAGATGAATCCAACTAGGTTCAAATAAAAAAAATATTCAACGAACCCAAAATGCCCTTTAGAAAAGTTCATGATTTTTGATAAATGTGAAAACCTCTGCCAAAAATGATGCACATATTTCTGGGCCATTCCTGATTTTTGAATTAAATCTTATTGTATTTGAATTGGGGCATTTAAATACTATAAATATTTTTAAATGCTCCAATAATTTTGGAATTAGGTGAGAGCCTCTGGAGTAATTCATTTAGTGCCCATAACTATCTTTCAGAATTTTTAAAAGTGATTTGGTTTGAAAACCAAATTAAAACAAGTTTACATAAATAGAAAACAGAACAAATTTAGAAAAGACAGAAGAGAGAGCAGGCTTACCTGTAGCAGCCCACCTGGCGGCCCAGCTCACTGGCCGAAGTGGTCGTCTTCAGCCTCTGCCAGTAGGCAGAGGCGTGTCGACGCGTGCGCGCCCGAGGCCTCCACCTCCTTCTTCCTCCTCCCCGCCCTCGTTCGAGCGCCTGGAGACGCCATGACACCCCCTCGGACCTCTCTTACTCTCCCCCGTGTTCTCCTCCTCCTCTGGCTCTCTCCCTCGCATCACCAGAGAGCCGCCGACGCTGCCACTCACCGTTGCCGCGCCGAGAGCCACCCCCTCGCCCCCTGACATGGCCATGGACTCCGCCTCCGTCGTCTACGCCTCCTCGACAACTCACGCGACGCCGGACGCGCTGCAATGACGCCCCACCGCCGACTTCCTCGTTCGGCCGCCAGAGATCCCCTCGCCACCCTGCTTCGCTCCAGATCCTCCCCGAGCCCGCCATCTGCGTTTCCGTGACCGCTATGAGCTCCGCCGTCGTTTGCCCTCCTCCCCATGCCTCTCGATCATCGTAGCCGCCGTTTCGACCGAAGCCGAAGCTCACCGCCGCCCAGCCATGTTGCCATCGTGGCCATCGTCACCTAGAGCCGCAATAGAGCGCGCCACTATGCTCAACACGTTCCGAGGAGTCAACCGCGACCACCCGCGGCTCCTGCCGTTCCCTGCAACGTCGATTCGCTCGACACTTGAACGCCGGCCGCCGCACTTGCCATTGCCGCCATCATTTTAGGCCACCTCCGATGAAGCTGAGGGCACCACCCGACGCGTGCGAGATCCAGCTACTCGTGGATGGGCTCCGCCATTGGTTTGGTCTCCGGAGAAGCAATCCCGAGCACCACCGCCGCGTATGACCTCGCCGGCGACCAGTCACCGGTGGGTTTGACCCGCTGACCAGGGGTTTGACCTTCCCTGGGTCGCTGACATGTGGGCCCAGGCCCCTGTTTAGTTAGTATTAACTTAATTCGTGTTAATTAATTTAGTTAGTTAGATGAGCCACTGACATGTGGGCCCCGCCCTGCTAACATCCTAGTTAGGGTTAGATTAGCACTAACTAACTCAGTTAATTATTTGAGTCACTAAGCAGTGGGCCCCACTGGTCAGGTTTGACCTGGACGGCCTGTTGACCTGCTGAGGTCAGCATGACTTAATGCTGATGCAGTAATGCATTTTCTGGATTTATTCTTATTCATGTAATTCCAGAAAAATAGTGCTAACTTCTAAAATTCATAGAAATTCAACCATAACTCAGAATGAAATAAGTTATGTATGAAAAATGATCAGAAAAATCCAATCATCCATATCTGCTGGTTTCATGCATGTTAGAGCAACTTAACCTTGCTATTTAGGTCAAACATGTTAATGCACTTATATGAACCCATAACTTGAGTTTGTATTTGAATCTTTGGTTCAAATAAGCTCAAACCCATCTGGTTGTAGTTGCATTAGCCCAACACACTCATATTGCCATGTCATGATCATGCATCATATTGTGCATTGCATTGATTGTGTTTCCTCTCTGTTGCCGGTATTTGTTCCCCCTTAGTAGACGTTGATCCGGCGATGAGTTCTCTGACACCGATGAAGAGCTATACTATCTTCAGAAGTGCCAGGCAAGAAAGACCCCCTTGTTCATTCTGAAACAATCCCACTCTCTCACCTCTACTGTCTTTTACTGCATTAGGACAACAACGATTCAATTGTTACATGCTGCGGTAGTCGAAACCCTTATCCTCTGTATGACCTGTCATTGCCACAGTAAACAGATGAAACCCACTAGCATGAGTAGGAGTTGTTTGAGCTATGATGTGCCTACTCATTCATGTTTGTTTGGCATGCCTGCTACTGCTTAGAGTTGAGTCATGTCTGATTCATCGGGGATGAATTGGAATGGTGTTGAACATGTCCTACTGTGTGTGAGCTAAGTGTGTGAACACGATTTGGTAAAGGTAGCGGTGAGAGGCCATGTAGGAGTACATGGTGGGTTGTCTCATTGAAGCCGTCCTCAGGAACTAATTTCTGTGTTTGTGATCCATGAACAACTACTACCACTCATTGGGATCCTTAATTGAGCCTCTCGACTTATTAACCGCCCCTGTCCTCTGTCCGGGAGTTGCACGTAGTTTCTGGTGTTTGTAGTTGCTGGAGGCCATGCGCAGTGCTGACCCGAGGGGTGGGTTGTGCGCGTTAGGCACGTGGCCGGGTATGCCGGGCGCCCGTTTGATGTCGCGGAACCCTGTACACATCGTTCGGGGCCGTATGTGGAAACCTCGGCCGGACTCCCTGGGGATGGAACCTGAATAGGCGATAAACCTGGACTAGGGACTTGTGTGGTTAGTCACGTGGCTGACACCCTCGCCAGGCTTCCGCTTGAAGGTTGCCGAGATACATGACGTGTACATGGCGGTAAGTGGCGAGAGCATGTGTGAAGAAGTACACCCCTACAGGGTTAACATCATCTATTCGAATAGCCATGTCCGCGGTAAAGGACTTCTGGGTTGCCTATACAGTTCTTAGACAAGTGAAAGTGGATACTCTAAAATGCGCAAGATAAGCGTGAGTGCTATGGATGGCGTTCTCGTAGGGAGTCAGGAGCGGATCCATATAGTGGGTATTGATATGGTGAATATGTGGACTCGTGTGCGCCACCTCAAAACAGTTACTTGCAGTCGTATTTTAGGATAGCCACCGAGTCAAAGCTGGCTTGCTGCAGTTAAACTCCACCACCCCCTTTGTTTATACTGATGCATATGTAGCTAGTTATGATGTAAGTCTTGCTGGGTACATTTTTACTCACGTTTGCTTAATTTATGTTTTTGCAGAGAGACTTCAGTCTCACTAGTAGTTCTGCGTGGACTTCGACGTTTAGCTTGTTACCTCAACTACGATCTTGTGCCCTCAGCAGGATCTTGTAGATAGTCAGGCTTCTCAGCCCTTTTCATTTGTAGTTGTCTGTACTCAGACAAGTTAAGCTTCCGCATGTGCTTGTTGCTTGTATGCTCCGTATGTTGGGTCATCAGACCCATGTTCGTAATATCTGGCTCTTCGGAGTCTAATGAATAAATACTTTGAGTTGTAGAGTTTTGTTGTGATGCCAAGTTGTATTTGCACATATCGAGCATATTGTGTGTACGATTTGAAATGCTTGGTATGTGTGGGATCCGACAACCTAGTTGTCTATCCTTGGTGGCCTCTCTTATGGGGAAATGTAGTCTAGTGCTTCCCTTTGAGCCATGGTAGCCTGCTACAGCCGGTTTACGGAATCCTGTTAGCCAGTTACTCTTTGCTCGAAACACTTAGGCTGGCCGGCATGTGTCCTTCTTCGGTCCTGTATGCATCCCTTAGGGAAATGTCACGCGGTGCCTTTCGAGTCCTATTAGCACCTTTCTGTAGCGGAATCCAGATTCTGCTAGCCCGATTACTACAACCTAAATTAACTTCGCTAATGACCGACACGTTCGTTGTTGGGTCATGTATACTGTCACGTAAGTTAGTGCCACTTTGGGTTTACGACTAGTCATGTCGGCCCGGGTTCTCTGTCATATGGATGCTAGCGACACTATCATATACGTGAGCCAAAAGGCGCAAACGGTCCCAGGCCAGGTAAGGTATCACCCGTGGGAATACCGTGCGTGAGACCGCAAAGTGATATGTTGTGTTACATGCTAGATAGGTGTGACTTAGGATCGGGGTCCTGACACGTATGCCCTTCATCGCACATGCAACTAAAACCTGAACCGTGTTTGATGCATCCGTCATCGCAAACGTTTTACACATTTCTGACGGTTTTCATACAACACCATTTTCGATTATGGCATCACACACAGTTTCTCGAAGGGTCTCTGATCGTAGTGTCGTGTTAGCAGCATCCTGCAGTAGTGCTTATGACACTTCTAGGACGATAATTGTGACCAAACCCGGTATCATCATAGATGTGGTGGGCGCCTACTTCTATGACAAAAATCAAGACAGAAAATGGGCTTTTCGTCCTGGGTGGGCCAGAGACACAGCTGCATTACATTCTTTGGGCCGTCCATGACGAAGAAAATCGTGGTACAAGCAAGGGCGAGGAAAACATCGGGGGGGTGTTCCCGATTACGGTGGGTGGTCGGGGGCCGAGCGATGCGCGTTTCTCTCATACGTACGTGCGTGTGTGCGAGGCGTTGGGCTCTAACTGAACCCGAGCGAGGCATTGGTCTCTAATCGAACCGGCGATTGCTGCGAACTCTGGCGTTCTTGAACCCGGCGATCGATCGATCCCTTGTCGTTAATCGAACCCGATCGGCGATTCGCCGCTCTGCTGCTAAGCGAAGCCGATCGATGTTGACTCTGGATGAGCGATGGCGTCGTTGGGGGTTTGGATAAGCGGTTCGGTGGGGTTGGATGAACAGGACCCCGTGGTAGTAGAGGCCGTTGCTGCTGGATAAACAGTACCCCGATCGATCGAGCCGGTGGATGAACAGGACCCCGTGGAGGGGTGGTTGAATAGTAGCCGGTGGAGGGCTGGATGAACAGTAGCCCGTGGAGGGGTGGTTGAATAGGACCCCGTGGAGAGCGATGGTTGAACAGTAGCCGGTGGAGGAGCGTGTGGTGGAGGCTAGATGAACAGGAGCCCGTGGATGAACAGTCGTGGGTGGAGGCTGGAGGAGGTCGATGGTGAACAGTAGCCCGTGGAGGCTGGAGGAGGTCGATGGTGGAGATGAACAGTATCCCGTGGAGTCCTGTTTTGTGGTACGCAACACCCCTCCCGATGAACAGGACCTCCGTTTCGACCGTAGCGCTCCAACACAAGTCCATTTCCTCCGTTTTGCGGTACGCCACACCCCTCCCGATCAACAGGACCCCATTTCGACTGTAGGAGGTCCGTTTCCTCTGTTTTGCGGTACGCTAGACCCCTCCCGATGAACAGGATCCTGTTTCCACCGTGGCTGGTCGAACACAAGGCCGTTTCCTCCGTTCTGCGGTACGCCAGGCCTTGTTTCCATCGGCTATTCCGTCCAAGCCGGTTGGCTCCTGATGAACAGCACGCGTTCCGTTGCCTCCCCATGAATACGACGCATTCTGTTGCCTCCCCATGAACACGACGACGACGCAGTTTCTCCATTCCGACCCAGCCACAACCATGTACACGAGCCCTGGCCGTACATATGCGCGAGTAGGTGTTTGAGACCCCGCCCGTATGTACGTATGTGGCCGTATTTACTTTCTTGGACCCTAGAAGCTGTACATACGTGTACATGCTATGTGCGCGCCTCTACTACCACACATGCGTGCCTCTACTACCACACATGCCCTTCCTTACACGGCCACGATTCATCGCTGCATCCTGCAGACAGACCGATCGACCAGCATGTACGTACACATTTGCGACCAAAATGACAACGCTATGTGCACTTCGACCGGGTGGGTCCCGACTTTCAGGCACTTCCTTGCGTGTGAAGATGTAGCTTGCGGGTCCCAGCAGTCAGGGGGGCGAATCATTTTATTTTTCCCGTAATATGGATGCACTTCCTTGCATGCAAAGATGTAGCTGGTGGGTCCCAGCAGTCAGGGGGGAAACATTTTTTTTCGTGAAATACGGTGGCCCATCCGCTGGGTCCCTACTGTCACGTGGAGGAATCATTATTTTCCGTGTAATAAGGAGGCACTTCCTTGCTGCGGCCGTGGACCCAGCTGTCAGCCTCTCCATGTACAGCACTCTTCCGATGGAAGTTGTTTGTTGACCACATTGACCACGCCGCGCCAAGAGCACCAGGGCGGTGGACGACGGCGAGGCCTAGGAAGGGGACGGCATGGAGCCGGGGAAGACGCGACAGTGGATGCCCATGCGGAGAGGAGTATGAGGGTTCTTTGGTTCGGCTTCGGTGTGAGGCTGCCGTCGCTGCAGAATAACAGGGGGTGTGGGTTAGTGTAGGGATTGCATGGCCAGCGGTGGGAGTAGTAGGGTGCGGTGAGGCCTCCGCGGCAGCACAACCAACCATGAGAGGCAGGAGCAGGCGGCACGACCGGCGCTGCTTTGGGCGACTGGAGCGAGAAGACCAGAGGTTGAAGAAGCACTACGACCGTTGGACGGACATCGTACGGTCACTCGAGCTAGAATCGTTCATATTGACTAAGTTGACAAAGCCCTCCGTCCCCGTCAACTTAGTAGGCCCAAGTCAGCCTCCCACTATGCTGGGTCCCAGCTAGCAGGGGGAGTATTCATTTTTTGTGCATAATACGGAGGCACTTCCTTGCGTGCGAAGATATAGCTGGTGGGTCCGACCTATCAGCGGGGGGAATGTTTTTTTTTGCGAAGTACAGAGGCCCTTCCAGTGGGTCCTAGATGTCACGTGGAGGAATCATTATTTTGCGCATAATAAGGAGGCATTTCCTTATGTGCGGCCGTGGACCCAGCTGTAAGCCTCTCCACGTACAGACCACGTCCGATGGATGTCATTCGTTAACCACGTTGACCACGCCGCGCCGAGAGCACCAGTGCGGTGGACGACGGTGAGTCCTAGGAAGGGCGAGGCGGGCCGGGAGACTCGACGATGGTTGCCCGCCGTGGGGAGTACGAGGTTTACTAGTCCATTGCCGTCGCCGAGAAAATAATAGGTGGTGTGGGTGAGTAGAGGAATGGCACGGCCAGCAATGGAGTAGGGTGGGGCGGTGCGGCACATGCGGTAGCACACCCGCCACGGAGGCGGGAAGCGAGCAGTCCCACCGGCGCTGGTTTGTGCGGCTCGAGCAAGAAGATCAGATATTGAAGAAGCAGCACGGCCGTTGGATTAACATCCAACGGTCACTGCTGCTAGAATCATTTGTGGACTAAGTTGACAATGCCTATCGTACACGTCAACCTAGTAGACCCACAAGTCAGCCTCCAAATCTGTCCCAAACAGCATACAACCCGAAATTTCTAGCCAGATTCAAATTAAATTAAAACTAAACATACCTTAATTTAAATCCAATGAAATTTTATCCGCATAAAAACAATGAAATTTAAAATATCAAAATCCGAAAGAAAAAAGTATTTTGGAACTAATTGCCTGTTTGCTTTATTTTTTCATTTTACAGCCCATTTATTATTACTTATAGCCCATTACTTATTACTCATAGCCCATTTTCTGGGCAAAATGCATCCCTCCTCGTCTTGAAAGATTTTCGTCCCAGCATGGCGTAGAAAAGCAAGTGGGCCTACGTTGGTTATTCTGCAAAAAACAAAATAGCTGGGCTAGCCATTTTTAGAAAGGAAAAAAACAAACTGGGCTGGTCATGTGCTAAACATATGAAACAAAAGCCTGGGCTAGACGGGCTACAGCTCCTGCACAACCCAGTTCCCTTCTTCGTCCCAAAAAAAAACAAAATTACTGCGCGTGCTGCTGGGTCCCTACTGTCATCCTCACCATGCACATTCATCTCCTTATTCGTCTCGCTTGTTGACCATGTTGACAACACCGGAGGGCAGCGACGCGGAGAGCGAACTAAGGCGGAGGACGATGGTGAGGCCTCGGACGGGAACGAATAGGAGCCGGGGAAGATGCATAGAGTTTTAGGGTGCGATCTGGCCACGATGCATGCGCGGCAGCACAACCAGCCGTGGGAGGCGAGAGCAGGCGTCCCGCCGGTGCTGGTTTGGCTTTGGCGGCTGGAGGAAGAAGATATTGAAGAAACATGGCAGACATTGAATGTCAATCCAACGGTCAAGGTTGGCCCACTCATTTGCTGACTAAGCCAACACCAAGTAGCATACTTTTTTATATATAGGAAGAAAAGAAAAACCAGGCTCGTTCGCCTGGTAACATTCCCGAAACTGCGACCGTTCGATCTTGCGTCACAACTAAAACTGCGAGGAAAATGCGTTTGTCTGCCGTCCTCCTTCTAGGGAACGTTCGCCACATAAGTGACTAGCACCCTTGGTATTCATCCGAGAGGCCTTGGGTTCGAGTCCCAGGAACTCTCAATTTTGTCCTCCTTCCTTCCTCGCAAAAAAAGAAAGAAAATCAATGACTTGAGAAGGCGTACAGAACAAGCTAGTGTACCCGTAAAGAGACGTTGCTGAGTTTTAGAGAAAAGAGAGACGTGCTCCTATAGCTGGTTCGAATCCAAACCTAGACTATGACTATATATGGTGCTATGCTACTCTGCAAGTAATGAAACTGACATATCCAACGTTCTCTTCTCCTCTTCTCTACTTACTCTACCTAGCATCAAAAGCTCTGGCCGCAGCAACCATGTCCATTGGCTGCTCGTCCACCTGCTCTTCAGCAGGCAACAACCAGATAAGCGCCAAGTCTCCACCTGTACCATCGCCTGTGGGTCTCATCACACCCCCTCCGGCACACGCACCGCAGCCAGTTGCTCATCGCAACCCGCTGCCGTTGGTGTGGTGCCACTGCTGCAAATCATGCAGAGTCATCCGCCGCGTCTCAACCACAATCCTCAACCCTGACCGAGTCTTCTACAAATGCCCGAATCATGGGGTAACAATATGTTTAAGTGTTGTTTTGGTGCTTTCAGTTGCTGATTTTTTTAATTGTTTGGTTGATGATCTTCCAATTTGATTCGTGCAGAAAAGGGAAGATTCGTGTGATTTGTATTTCTGGGAAGTTGCTGATGTGGGGGAATGCAACTACGCTGATTATTTGGTTAGCCGAGGAATCCCAATACCATCAGGTTGGGGTGTTGGACAAGTAACTGAAGGAACGACAAAACAGGAAGATGCAGCGCAGAAGATTAAAGATGCAGTTCCTCTGATCATGGACAAGCAACAGCTGTTGAACGGCCTTGAGGGCAATAACGAGATGATAGAGCTTGTGAAGATAACGGGAAAAATCGATGTGCTCTGTAGGATGGTTGTCTCTTTTTTTTGCAGTGTATGTAGCACTCGTGATGTATTTAGTGGCTATGACATTAGTACTTTGCTGAAACTAGTAATGAATGAAACATGTGTAATAGGCTGGGCGTATTGTTGTGAACATCTAATGATTTCTATTAACGGAAATAGGGGGGTATCCCCTTTTGCTCATAAATAAATAAATAACTGAGGCCCTTTTGGTAATAAATAAATAAATTAGCAGAGGCCCTGTCGGGTCAGCTTTGTTCCCATTCGAAGACGTCGAGCAAATTGCAGTCCAACAGCAAACTATGTCATCAAATTCAATTTTCACAGCCAAATATGAGTACAACTAAACAACAATCTCATCATGTTTTACTCGTCATACAATCACCAAACACAAATCAACATACATAACAAGTGATGTTCTCATAACAAAATACTAAACAATACGTTCATCAGGTTTTAGTTGTCATAGCAAACACAATTTCACATAGTAGATAAAAAAAGGTCTTCTGACGGGCAAATACGACAAAAGCAATCTAATCATCATCCGCAGTAGCTGCGTCAACATCTTCGCCATGTGTATCAGTATGAATCGTAATTCCCAGAGTGTCATCTTCTTCTTCATCTTCAATGTCCTTGAACGTTGGCTTCTTCTTGATCAACTCTTGTATGTCCACAACACGACAGACAATCTTTTCGCCAGCGTCATTGACATGATGGTTCTCAAAGATATTAGGAACATTTATGGAATCTTGTACATCAGGAGCCGTGTAAGCATCATCTTGTTGTGCAACTTCATTAAACGAATTCATTTGCTCAAACCTTTGCAATACTATCCATTCATCGCTACGCGCAAATGTGTCTTCCAAGAAAAATATCTGTGTTGCTTGATTTGCCAAAATAAAAGGCTCGTTGGTCTGGTACGCCGCCTTGACATTGATGGATTTGAAATAATCATCAGCTCTGGGTTTTGTGATCCTGGAAAACAGGTTATACCAACGACAGCACAACAGAACCACACATCGATGAGCCTCGAAACAGGAGATATACTGCAAGTGAACAATGTCTGTTATGTTAGCATACATTTAAGTTGTCACTCTGCCGTACTTATCCGTGCTCATGATGGCACTGTTTTGTGTCTTCCTGCCTTCGTGCGTGCAAGGGTGTTGTAGCGCACATCTCCAACAATGCAAGATTCATAATGTCTTACCCGACTATCAGGACCCATTGCTAGTGCGTAAAGGGCATCATCAACTGCCTGCCCATCCTCCCGCATCTTCTTAACCTATGTTTAGAAAATAGACAAGGTGATCATCTTATGTACTCAATATATTAAAAAAACTGACAGTGCAATTCAAAAGCTTACATGGCTCTTGAACCATTTTGCAAATCGTGTCATAACCAGTTTGTCAATGTTTCTTGGATTTTGTGGCAGCAACTCGTTTTTGTAGATGCTGCACAACATAGTGATCACGTCAAACATCTAAATATATAAGAATGTGCTGCAAGTTTGGTAGATTACGATGTATTTGCTGCAGTACTTAGTACTTACTTTATATAAGGTAGTATCTCAGGACAGTTATTCAACACATACCAGACCATTTTGTCCAAATCTTTACGTTTGTCCTCTTGTCGACTCTTCCCTGTAACTCGAACAGAATAATCGAAAACATTGAGCTGGGGATTGTCTTCACCCACCTCTTTGCTAAGCCGATCAGCTGTTTCAATGTATTTTGAGCATAATGTCAATGCTTCTATAGAAATGTAGGCCTCTACAATGGAACCCTCAGGTCTAGATCTGTTCCTGACATAGCCCTTGAAAGTGCCTGGCCGCCTTTCAATAGGGTACATCCAGCCATACTGTACTGGACCTCTAAGTAGTGCCTCATCAGGTAGATGAACAACCAAATGCACCATCACATCAAAGAAGGCTGGAGGATATATCTTCTCAAGGTCGCATAGGATAGTTGGTATCTTGTCTCTAAGATGCTCCAAAGCATCTATCCGACATTTCTCTTGCAGAGTTCCCTGAAGAATTGTCCCAACTCTGCAATCGCTCAGTATAAGTCGTATGACCCAATCCTCTAAGGTAACAAGTAAAACCCTTTGAAGTAGGACGTGGCAGTCATGAGTTTTCAACCCTTGTACCTTGTTTCCATCTGCACTGACTCTGCTTTCAATGTTGGAAGCAAATCCATGTGGGAATCTCACACGTGACAGGACCTCATAGAATTCTTTTCTTTTTACCTTGTCCAAGACGTACACAGCTGGTGCAATATCCCGTGGTTTACCTTCATCTTGCACCTGCAAATCCTTTCTGATACCCAAATGTGTCAAATCAATCCTAGATTTTAAGGTATCTTTCGTCTTGCCTTCAATATTAAGAAGTGTGCCAATAATGTTGTCACATATATTTGTATCGATGTGCATCACATCAAGATTATGCTGCAGATCCAAATCTTTCCAATACTCCAAGTCCCACAAAGTGGACCTGCGGGTAAACAATAATCACTCTTCTGCCCTGGCACGCTTCCTTTTCCCGCTACCATTACCAGGATGGTTTCCTTGTGTAATATGCCTGACCTTCTCTAATTCCACTTGCAACTCATCGGTGGTGAGCCTCTTTGGCGCATCACGGTTTTCATGCTTTGCATTAAACACATGTCTTCGGTATTTTGTTGGACACGGCTTGTCCTTGGCAAGGAAACGGCGGTGTCCAATGTAACACATCTTGCTAAGTATTGCGTATGACAGCGGATTCCTGTCACAGCGAACACATGCATTGTAACCATGTGTCGTTCCCCCTGACATAGTGCCCAAAGCCGGATAATCATGGATGCACCAAATTATAACAACATGCAGAAAGAAATCAGCTCGTGGGCTGCTATATAGGTGTCGAGTGAGAACACCCTTCCATACTGTTGAAGTTCCTCCACAAGAGGCTCCATGAATAAATCAAAATCCTTTCCAGGACTTTTTGGACCTGGGATGAGCAAGGCCATCATGTAGTTTGATTCTTTGGCGCAGACATTTGGAGGCATGTTGTAAGGGATAACAAGCACTGGCCACATGCTATATGTGGCGCTCTGGTGGCCAAATGGGTTAAATCCATCTGAAGCTAAGCTAAATCTAATGTTTCTCGGGTCAGCAACAAACTTTTTGTGTTTTTGATTGAAGCACTACCATGAGATGGATGGCTCATTACATTCTGATCTCTAGACTCCTAGTTCCTAGAATGCCACAGTACATCCTCTCTTGTTTCAGCATCGTGAAACAACCTCTACAATCTTGGTGTAATTGGAAAATGTCCAGAACATTATGATGAACCCTCTTGACAGCATCTCCATCTTTCCATCTTGCTGATTTGCATTTCAGGCATTCACTTAAGTCGGCCAAATCCTTCCAGAACAGAACACAATTATTCTTACAAACATGGATCATATCATATCCAATTCCAATGGCACGAAGGAAATTCTTCATTTTACTATAGGTGTGTGGCAGCTCAGACGCATCTGGGAAATATTTGCGGAAAGCAGCCAACATCGCATTGAATGGTTTGTTGGTCATCCGCTCAGATGTCTTCACCTGAAGAAAGGTGATCATAGCTGATAATACTGACAGCTTATTTCCTGGGGTGACAACCACGCTGCATTGTTCCAACATGCGGGCCCACCGTTTTTCTTCTGCACGTGAAAGTTCAGGAAATGCACGAGCATTTCATAGCATTGTTTCAATGTTGGTCAAACACACTGGCTCCACCACCACCACCTCCTCCTCTTCCACCTGAGCATCAGGCAGATCAAGATGGTGATCTGTTGCTTCCACATAGTCAGTAACATTGACGTTCACAGCTTCACCATGATGAACCCACCTAGTATATGTGGCCGACATCCCATACAAGTGTAGATGAATTTGCACAGTTGATTAGGGTCTTATAACTGAATTCAGAAACTGCTAGACTGGCAGAGCACATCTGATTTCGGACCACCGTACTCAGCTCTGATAAAGTTCATGAAGTTTTCAACCCCTCGACATGTGCAGCGGAGAATCTTCAAGCAGAAGTTATCCAAGTCATGTCCATCTGTTAAACGTACAAATTAATTCTTCTACTATATATTACAGGAAAAACATATATGCTTTTTTATGAAGTCTAGGAAAAAATACCTAGGTCGATGTCTAAATTAGCTATGGCAAGACATTTGGACGAGCAGATCTAAGTAATGAGACATATGTAAAGCTAATTCAGCAAACATATTTGAGTGCTAAATTATGGCAGACTGTTTCAGCAGTCAATGAATCCGAGCACACAACCATCAAACTATCGAAGGCCATCGCAGCAACAAAGATCGAGTATAAAACGGTGTACAGCTATTTCACCTAACAGATTGGGTACTAGACCATGGCAATCTACGTCACAATAAATATATGGCAGGATATTTTAGCAACTAATCGGGCTTGGCATGCCATCTCAGCTAAGAAGATTGAGTGCAGAATACGGCAAGGAAGCTTCTTAAGCAGAGCATATTGACTGTAAACTAGTTCGGCAAACAGTGAGATTAACAGCGTCTACCAGCTAACATTCAGCGCTACACTGACATGCACGGGGCCTCACTCTAGAATGCGCGTACCGTAGGCGAAGCTGACCGCCGTGCGTCTCCACATGAACATCGCAAGTGGTGGCGGTGCTGACCGCCGTGCGCCTCCACAAGAACGTCGCCACCGGTTGCGGCGCGGCTAGAGGACGGCAGTCTACGAGAGCGTGTCGTGGAAGCGAGAGGACCGCCGTCCCCTCGACGAACCGCGGCGCCGATGTATCAGCGCGGCGGGGAGGGTAGCTTTGGCGGAGCGAATGGAGTGGAGGGGGACGGAGGGGGGGGGAGGGGGTTTGGGGAATATTATTGGCTAGTTGGCCGAAGGGCGGTTGAATTTGGGATTTGGTGGGAATTTTTTTGGGGGGGGGGGGGCAGGGGGATTTTCGCGTGGTGGGCGGGGGGAGTTTGGCGCATGGTCGGTTTCTCCAAGTGCAGTCCCACGTGTCAGTGAAGAGGCAAGACGAAGCGCGTTCCGTTTGCGTGAGTCGTCTGCAGGACCGAACGTGTGTGGGGTGCAATACGACCGCAACAGGGGTGCTGTGAGTGTACTGCCTTTTTCCTTTTAAACTAGGTGCTTCGCCCCCTAAAGAAAAAGAACTTGGTGCTTCACGCGATCCATTGATACTATTACTAGTAATCCGGTAATCCCGACTAAAACGGCGCGGCCGGGTCTTTTCCCGCACGATATGCTGGGACGTTGGCTTAGTTGGGTTTTTTAGGATGAGTAATGCTACACCTACGTAATCCCAGTTACGTAATTAACGTAATGTGAAATGTGTGAGCTGTTGATTGTAGATTGGGGGGAGGGAGGGGGCCACCACCATGAAAATCAGGGAGGAGAGAGAGAGGCAATTTACGTTAACCCTCTTGTAGGTTCCCGTAGATGTAGAAAGATGTGAAATGTGTGAATGTGTAGTGGACATACTATTGGAGTGCCTAAGAAAATTATGTATGTAGATGCATTTATTTACTTCGCATGTTAGCTTTGTCTCGGTTCAATAAAAATCAGAGTTGGTGATGATGGTGTGCCTGCCATCCTGCTACATAGGCCGTCCGATCTATATCTAACGGATAGGAAGGAAACTATGACAATTTACCCGCACTCCTATGCACATTTGCAGATAAGGCCTTCCCTCATTCATCCTTTTCTCCCACAAGATTTTGATGTTCCGTGCAACGCACGGGCATCTTGCTAGTACTCCTACAATATAGTATATTATTGTGAAAGTTCATATACACCAGCCAAGATTAATGCAAACACGGCATATTTTCATTACTTTTTGAACTTTTATAGGCTGGAAAAATGAAAAAAAACCCGACCCTAAACCTATTCTATGGTGGCGACCGACGTCCTCCATCTGCGATCTCCATGTATGGGGGCGGGGTTCAAGACCCGTGAAGTGAAGCTGCGGTCTCCGGCGAGGAAGAGTAGAACACAGGAGACGGACCGGCCAGTTGGCACACCATGCCCTGCCGCCTCCCATGCCCTACTCATCCTCGGAGGAGTCCCCGACCTCGGCGGCGCCGGACGTTGGACGGCGGCAAGTAGGACGCGTGGCTGACGATGCTCCCATCGTCGGCCGCCAGCGTGGCCATTGCTTGTGTGGTCACGTCCGTGCCCGGCTACGCCGCTATTGTCTCGCGAGCGGCGACTTGAGCGAGGGCGGCGACCTCGAGCTTCATCCCTGAAGACAAGCTCTCCCGCAGAGCGTTCACGCTCGCGGTCATGGCGGATGTGGTGCCAGGTAGCAGGACGATGCGCTATGGTGTGGAGGTTAGCTGGGCGTTGCCACTTTAAGTAGCGCATTCCGGTGAGGCCAAGCGTCCGTGTGCGTCATTAAATCGCCGGAGTTGGTTCCTCGGGCACCAAGCCTCTTAACGATGGTATACGGACAGACGACATGAATGCGGGCAGCTGGCGCCGGCGGGGAACTTACCGCGCGATGGCGCGAAGGACGAGGGTTTTTGGTGTGCCAGGGTAGTCAGCTGCGGTCATGGCAACGTTGGAGATGCCCTTTGCTCACATGCGAACTCACATGTCATTGAAAAAGCAAGACGACTCGGCATGGTCTCAGGTCCTGGGCATGCAGATGGCCACGCTACACCACTCCGCGGACGCGTCGCGGCGCGCGCGCATTTCGGCGCCCCGTGCATCCTCGACGAGCTGGGTGTTGATTTGCTGGTCGTGCCACAACGCTAACGCCATCCTCGGCACACTGAAACCGACCATGTAAAGCGATGATGAGCTTGTCGCTCCTGCATGCCTCATTTGAACATTCCACCAAGAATCATTCACATGTGGGCCTAGACCATGCTTGTATTTCCAATGTTGTAATTTGTCCGACATGCATACAAACAAACGGTTCGTTTAAAGTTTCACTTTGCCTCCACTACGTGTCGCTTCCCGTCTTAGTTTTGACATCCCATTCGGTTCATGCCCTGACACATCTTGACGAGATCGATTGATGTTGAGAGATCAATTGCGTGTCATGCAAGGAGATAAAGGTTTGGTCTGTTTCTATGATAGAAATGACCGGCGGGGAGGGGCGGGGGTCTGTGGGGATCAGAGGGAGTATATTGTACATTCATAAGCGAAACGAATGTATTGTACCCACCCTAGTCCTCTTTCAATCGATCTTCGGACCCCGAGATGAAATCGAGAGAGAACGAGTGGGTGCATGTGTGATACCTAAGGCGGATTCAAAATTTTGAACCGGTGATCATAGCATCCACAAATCATATATAAAGGGTATTGAATGTTCGTTTCGCTCTTCAACGTACAATATACTCCCTCCGATCCTTTCTAGTAGTTTACATATAAGTTTTATGTGTAGTCAAAGTATCTCTACTTTGATCAAACTTACAGAAAAAAGTATCAACATTCAACAACACCCAATCAATATTTTTAGATTTGTACGTACTCCTAGATTTGTATTCAAACAGACATGGTCTCGAATTTGTTTTAAACACGTGAATGTGCTTGTTCTCGTGCATGCTCTTCCTACTAGGATTTCACCATGTAGCCAGTCCAATAGTAACTTTTTTAAGCTCCCTGTCCAATAGTACTAGTGGAGTACTGACAACATCTGTAGTAGAGTATGCAGTGCTCATAGTACTCCCTCCTTCCATTTATATAGGGCCTATGTGGAGGAGAGAGATGTGAAAAAGTAAAAGGAGTGAGCTCTCATGCAAGAGCCTAGCTATATATGCATTCCTAGTTAAATACAATAAATATGAAGAAAGACATAGAGAGGAGATGGAAAAAGGTACTAATACAATAGCCAACCTTATATTTTTTTTGCGGGAAATAGCCCACACTACTGTAGGAGTGCATATAGATGATGGCTATAGATGACATGGCAGTTCCTTATAGCCATCGGCTGGCTATATTACTAACCATGCTCTAATGCGTTTTTCAAAACCGCCTTTGACTATTGACAAGATTAATAGTACATGAGATGTATAATGTGAAAATTATATCATTGGAAGCTCTTTTCACATACGAATTTGACCGTATGCTTTGTGTAAGTTGCATGTCATATATTATTACTCTAACATTTGGTCAAAGTTAGCCTCGAAAAATGCATTAGGCCCTGTAGATGGAAGGAGGGAGTAGTAGTGGAAGTGGATCCTCTGACGTAGGTATCCCTGCCTTACCCTCCCTTTCGTTCACTTACTGGCGGACCCCATGCTTGCTAGGCCCCGCATGTCAGTTACTCAATGGGTTCGGCCACGTCAGGGGATCCTCATCCGTAGTATACTCCCTCTGTTTTTATTTACTCCGCATAAAACGGAGGGAGTGGTTGTATAAATGACGAGGGCGGCGGAGGGGGAGGGACGTCGGTTTGCTCTCAACTATGGTCCCACAAGCGAGCGAAAATGCAAGACGAAGCGCGTTCCATTCGGTGAGCTATGTGCAGGGTCCAGCGTGCTGGGGTGTAACGCGAATGCGACAAGAGCGATGTATAGTCAAAACCGATTGACCGGTCATCACTGGAACCACTATTCACACCAGAACCTTCGCTGCTCGGCCTACGCCAGCCACTGCCCCAAAACCACACCTCCTCTCCAGCCCATCCCCCCACCTTTCGATCCCCTAGCCCGCATCAAGCGTCCCCTAGTTCGCCGGAAAGCCATGGTGCGCCGCAAGATCACGTACTACAAGATGCTGACGCTGGAGCGCCGCGCAGAAATTGCGGTGGTGGTCGGTGCCACAGACCTCTGTTCCCAAGCTTGCTTTGCGGCGGGCCAATCCCCGAGTTCTCTGGAGCCAAGCTACAAGGAGGAGGAAGCCAATCCAATGTTCATGGCGGAGGTCGCGGCGCAGAAGGCCCCCGATGGGTATGAGACGATGGACGTCGACTCGTGCTGGCGTCTGGGTCCCCCATGGTGCAGGCGGACCAACGGTTCAACCTGGCGATACTAAAGGAGGACTGGGAGGCAGATGCTCAACTCGACACAGAGCATGCGCATGCCGCTGCCATCGAGGCTCTCCTGTAGGCGGAACCGGATTTCGTGGATGAGTCTCAACTTGAGGAGGAGCGTGCGAATGCCGCTGCCATCGAGGCGCTCCTGCAGGCGGAACCGGACGTCCTCGACTTGAACCAGGTGGCGGAGGCTCAACTCGACGTGGAGCGCGCGGATGCCGCTGCCATTGATGCCCTCCTACAGGCGGAACCGGACATCCTCGACTTGAACCGGGCGGCGGAGGCTCAACTCGACGCGGAGTGCACGGATGCTGCTGCCATCGAGGCCCTCCTGCAGGCGGAACCGGATGGGACTTGAACCGGGCGGTGCTCTCGTCTGTGCAGAGCGCCCGCACGCTCCGCGTGAATGAGTTGCTGGAGGCCGAGGACAACCACGGTGCGGAGACACACGTCGGCAGCTATGGCTGGTTCGCGCTGGCAGCCAAAGCCGACGATGCTGTCACGTTCCGCGAGCAGTGATAGTTTTTCTTTATGTTCTTGTTTTTAGGGATCTTTTGCTGTGTAAAAACATATATTGTTATGCAAGTCGCCTGACTTTCATCATTTGGGTCAGTCTACCATTTCAGGTTGTTGGATGAATATCCTACGTCTCCTAACCCTTCTTTCTCACCTATTCTTCTTCCCCAACAGACCATCGCACGGGCCGTACGGATCCTCCCCAACATGTGGTTGGATAAACATACTGTATGAACGAAAATTATGTGTCAGTGGTAGGATGGCTGCGTTTGGTTTGTTCACATGCAGTAGCACTTGTCAGTGAGGGTGCATTCCCTTGGTTGGGTTTGCGGCGTGCAGGAGCGACTGTGTGAGGGTGCGGAGCGACCGTGTCAGGGAGACCACCAGACGCAAGTGCATTTGGCGGAGAACACCATTGAGGGAGACCACCGGACGCAAGTGCCGCCTTCAAGCCAAGACAACTGCCTTATTTGCATCTAGGAAGTCCGTTGAACCAAAGGACGTGTAAATGTACTAGTACTACTAGTACACAATAGCGTCGTCCGTCCAACTTAGTGCGGTGAGGTGGTTTCTCGAAGAAGACGATGGAGAAGAAGAGTCAGTGAAGAGTGGAATGATGGTTGTTTCGTCCGTGCTTTGTGATTTGACGACTCAATGCTTTGTGATTTGTGATAGAACAGACAGGGGAGTAGACTCTATGCTCTATACTATACATGCGTCCAAGCACGGGAGCAAGAGCAGAGACGTTGCATTTTTCTATTCCTTCAATCAATCAATCAGGGAGCTTCGGTTCCATCTTTTTGGCTTTGGCAGCACCGTCCACAATGGTTCCCATCGATGCCAAAAGCTATTTTCACATTTGGCTACACATTGTGGATACCCTTAACCGTACCACTTGGTTTTATCTCCCGTGTGCTATCTATACAAATCTCAATTATATTGATCTAAAAAATTATAGAATCAAGAATAGTAAAAAGGAGATGATTTTGCCGCGCAGATGGCGGGGAGGTTTCTTATTTTTAGAGAATGTTGGCCTGGCGGTTTGCTAACATTCAGTCCCACGTGTTAGTGCTTTACCAATCCGATCCGCGTCCCACATGAGGCAGAACAACAGCAGAAGCAACACGTGGTTAACTTGAAGAAGGCCTTATAAAAAAACTTGAAGAAGATGAGGGAGAAGCGGATTCAGCAACAAGTGAAATGATGGTTGCTTCGTCCCTCCAACTTGTTTTTTTAGCATTATTACTTCGTCCCTCCAACTTAACTGCAGGAAAGGTGCAGCTTTGTGATTTGACGCCTCATTGCTCATTACTACGCCGGCGCCATGACTGGGCTGCTTCACCCATGCTGCTCTGCAGTGTATTTCGGTATGGCACGTGGACCCGGTAGCATGATATCCCACATGTCGGCTAACGGGACTAGAACATTTATGAAAGTGAGCGCTCCACTCTTACGACGGAGGAGTACACAACATGGCGGCCCCGTGAACTGTCACTTAAACTGTATAGTACTATAGTTTTGTTGTTTCGCACGATCCATCGATACAAACCCGATTAAACAGGAAAGGGCGGGATTTTTCCCGCGCGGTAGATGATACTGGCCATACATTTCAAAGGCAATTTTAATGTATGCAAACTGAATAATTAAGTAACAATATGATATCTAGTAAAACTAAACACACATATGATTTATTGTGTTAGACTGTAGTAGTAGTGTTGTATTGCATAGTTCTTAGATGTAACATGCGAGAACGTGTAGAGATGTTGTTTTGGAGGGGAGAGAAAAGCGTAATACGGTCACCGAACTTCAGAATACGCTCATTACGGTCACTATATACGTTTTGCGGTGATTATACGATCACTTTCTCACCGTTCAGCATCGGATTGCACTATGTTGACCGACCAAATAGTCTGCGTGGCACCATGTTGACTAGTTAAATTGACCATGTTCCTTGTGGGTCCCACATGTCAGTTCACATAGGAAAAAGGTCTGATAAACAGAAATTTACCCAGGCGCAACAAGACTCCAACCCGTGCGCATGAATCACCTGGTTGTGTTTGTGTCTGTCAGGGCCTGATGTGTGCGCATGCACGTGTAGGTTGAGCACTTGAGCGTGAGAGTGTGTGTTGATCGTGTGGTGTCTGCATGCATGCGTGCGTGTGTGGCTGCGTGTGTACATGTGAGTGTTGCCTGTGTGCGTGGCTGCATGTGCTCGTGTGGGTGTTGCGTGCATGCAGTTTGTGTGCATGCGTGCGTGTGTGTATAATCACCACACCAGCTCCTGTGTGTTAAAACAGACGGCTCAGCATACCAATACAAGGCCGCCATGTCCGCTGTGCATGCGGTCATGACTTTGAACCACCGTCCAATATTTTTTGTCGTTTATTTTCGTTCTTACAAGCAAGATGCCCATGCGTTGCACGTAACATCAAGATGCATTTGTATGACTAGTCTATCTTGTGAGAGAAAAGGATGAATGAGGGAAGGCCTTATTTGCAAATGTGGAGAGGTGTGTGGGTACCTTTTTGCGAAATTGACATAGTTTCCTTCTTATCCGTCAGATATAGATCGGACGGCCTATATTGCAGGATGGTAGGCACACCATCATCACCAACTCTGTTTTTTATAAGAGTAGAGATAACTATAAGTAATACTAGCAAGAGGCCCATGCGTTGCATGGAACATCAAGATGCATTTATACGAGCTGTTTATCTCGTGGGAGACGAAGATGAACGAGGGAAGCCCTTAATTATCTACAAATGTGGAGAGGAGTGTGGGTATCTTTTTGCAAAATTGTCATAGTTTGCTTTCTATCCGTCAGATATAGATTAGATGGTCCATATTGCAGGATGGCAGGCACACCATCATCACCAACTCGGTTTTTTATAAGAGTATAGAGAGATGCCCAGGCTTTGCACGGAACATCAAGATGCATTTATATGAGTAGTTTATCTTGTGGGAGATAAGGATGAATGAGGGAAGGCCTTATCTGCAAATGTGATGAGGGGTGCGGGTATCTTTCTGCAAAATTGCCATAGTTTCCTTCCTATCCGTCAGATATAGATCTGATGGCCTATATTGCAGGATGGCAGGCACACCATCATCACCAACTCTATTTTTTATAAGAGTAGAGATAAGAGTGTAGAAGAGTAGATACAAGCAGACAGGTGGGCTCAATGGTAGTGAGATAATGTGATGCAACACTAGAGGTGCCACGTGGAGCGTTTAACTGGTCAACTAGTCGTGTCTTGAGCAAATACTGAGGCTGTCTGGTGAGCTGTGGATCAGTATAATAACCAAAAAACATAAATGGTGACCGTAATGAGTGGATTCTGAAGTCCAATGTACGTATCGTGCTTTCGCTCCAAATACAATGATCATCACTGTATATATCGCGAGAGAAAGATGAAACATGCGTGAATGTGCTGGGGGCTTACTTTTAGAGGACCTGGAGATAGTTTGTGTGCGTACGTGAAAGGGGCGTAGAGGGGGTGTATGCGATGGGGAAAGAGATGCTCTTCGTTTCTCTTTATTATGACTAACTTTATATATAGTATAAAAATATAAAAATTCACAGTGCGTAATTCAAATCATTGTGGGCACCATGCAATGCAAATTAACGTTCATACTCCTCCATATAACTTCGTAATGTTGTATATATGTAGAAATTCTAAAATAATTTTTTGGCCACACTTTATTCAAAAGGAATGTTGTATGCGAAATAAACGTGAAGAGAGGGCTTTTTAGATCAATGGGGTACGTGATGTAACATGTGTGAATGTGTAGTTGATGTATTTGGTAGGGCCTAGAGAGGTATGTGTGTGTATTATGTATTCGAGAGAGGCATGGATAGAGGGGCCGGCGGAGGGAGGGGGCGTGGGAGAGATAGCACGAGAAATGAGAGAGGTCTAGAGATAGAGAGACTAATATGATGTCACGGCAAGAGATTCCCTTGAGTGTGTATATGCAAGGGGGGAGGGGACAGAGGCACGAGGAGATTTTTTTGTGTGGTGTCTGTGTTGGTATGTGTGGGTGAGAGAAGATAACGAGACCTGGGGGCAGAGGAGAGGCCCTTGGTTCGGTTCCATCCTGCGCCACATTGGTCGGCCCATGACGCATTTAGGGAGACCCATGGATGACTTGTTGTACAAGACAATGATAGCAGAATTGTGAAGGACTCTGTGTCCACTGACAAAGCCGGCAAGGATTTGTAACCCTGGGTTATCGGACAAAGGTAACCCCTTATCTCTGATATTACTATTCATCCAACATAACTTTAAGGGGCATCCTAAAGAATGCTCTGCTAGAATCATACTCGTCGATTAGGAAGAGAGGTGTGAGACAATGCGTGAGAGACATGCCTAAAGATAATGTGCATACAGGAGACACGTAGGCAGGTCTATGTATATAGAATGGGTCGATGGGGATTGTGCGTGTGTATGCTTGTGAGAGGAAGAGTGCTTGTGATAAAGGTTAGTGTTGGTGTCAAAACCGGCGGATCTCGGGTAGGGGGTCCCGAACTGTGCGTCTAAGTGGATGGTAACAGGAGACAAGGGACACGATGTTTTTACCCAGGTTCGGGCCCTCTCGATGGAGGTAAAACCCTACTCCTGCTTGATTAATATTGATGATATGGGTAGTACAAGAGTAGATCTACCACGAGATCGTAGAGGCTAAACCCTAGAAGCTAGCCTATGGTATGATTGTTGTTAGCCCTACGGACTAAAACCCTCCGGTTTATATAGACACCGAATAGGGTTAGGGTTACACAGAGTCGGTTACAATGGTAGGAGATCTACATATCCGTATCGCCAAGCTTGCCTTCCACGCCAAGGAAAGTCCCATCCGGACACGGGTCGAAGTCTTCAATCTTGTATCTTCATGGTCCAGGAGTCCGACCAAAGGTCATAGTCCGGCTATCCGGACACCCCCTAATCCGGGACTCCCTCAGTAGCCCCCGAACTAGGCTTCAATGACAACGAGTCCGGTGCGTAGATTGTCTTCGGCATTGCAAGGCGGGTTCTTCTCCAAATCCTGTGTACCTATTTGAATAGTGTCCAGCTTCTTGTAAATATCGTGCTCCTTGGTTTCCACGCCCAATAATGGCCATCTTCCATGTGTTGAATGAATGCGAAAAGCCAGGGTATTTTTACATTTACCCCCTAGCTGCGCAAATGAGCTGCCTATATAAGAGACGAGGATCTAGATCCAAATCACACCAACTTCCCTTCGCGAGATTTCATCGGAGCGCATCTGACAGAAACCCATTCCATCATGGACAGTCGACGCGGCTCCTCCTCTCACCCTCCTAGTCCTCAACCTGGAGATTGGGAGAGATGCTCCGTCCCGCATAGCGAGTTAGTGACGCTCCAAACCAAGGGGTTTCTTCCCCCAGCCTTCATGGTTCCGGTTTGAGCCGGACTCGCCACCTATAAGGGCGGAAAACAAGCGGAGAGCGTCCCCAGTCCCTCCCAAGAAGAGCGGGTATGCCTTGTCCCTTATTTGATAAGAGAGCTCGGATTTCCAATTCATCCGTTTCTCCGGGGCTCACGAGTTCTATGGCCTCGATTGCACAACCTTACACCTGCCTCCATTACGCATATTGCGGGCTTCGTGGCCCTTTGCGAGCTGTTTTTGGGTATCGAGGCTCATTTCGCTGTGGAAGAGGTTGTTACGCCTCGTACCCGTTCTTAGGAGGGTCGATATATCAAGTGGGCAGAGCCGAACTATGGCGCATCGCTGGGGACGGATATCTATCCGGAACCCGAAGAAAGCGTCCGAAGACTGGCCTTGGAATGGTTTTATATAGAAGGCGTCCCCTAGGACCTGTTGGATCGGCCTCCGGAGTTGATAATGCTCCTTTGAAGAAAGCGCCTAAGCTGGCGTCCACGGAGCCCCCAGAGGGAGAATGACAGGGATGTCCTTTACCTGAAGAGCCGAATAAGGTTGTTGGCTCATTCCGGACTGACCATGATCGGAGTCATGGCCATATGCATCATGCGGGGGGTGCAGCCGCTCCAGTATAGGGGCCACCCCATGTGGGATTTCAACGGTGAGGATGATGCCACCTGCCATGGCCGTAAAGGGCCGGGATCGGTCGCCGATCTGGTGAAGATCTTGTCCGCATTGTACAAGGGAGAAGAGAAAGAATTTCTTCGCGTCAATTCACAGGGTGGATTTTCTATGTACGATCCTCCAAGCTGGGTAAGCGGACACTTCTTTATGCCCATCCGTTCCATATTCCCATAGTTAAGTACCTTATCTTGTGATTTTGGCCTTGAGTTGTGCGGGCCGTAAAGGATATAAACAGCCCACCTCCACAACACGAGGATCCGGAGCGGTCCCTCGATCCGGCCTCCCAAGAGGATGCGAACATATC
This sequence comes from Aegilops bicornis, assembly GCA_021605145.1. Taxonomy (NCBI): domain Eukaryota; kingdom Viridiplantae; phylum Streptophyta; class Magnoliopsida; order Poales; family Poaceae; genus Aegilops; species Aegilops bicornis. The sequence continues at coordinate 291,248,227 of CM038672.1, read as the reverse complement.
TGTGCAGGTGATCGATGGGGTATTTTACCAAGCGAGCATCGACAATGCCTTGGTTGCAATTGACGATTACCGGAATATTTCCAGCCTCACAGGTAATTGAGACCGAAGTCCCAATACTTTAGAAATGATCCCTCTGTGCTTATCTTTGACCACCTATATCAATGGTGTTTTGCAGGGGGAGCCCTTGAGGCAGAAGGCCAAACCTGCAGTGGCTAGCCAACAAGGGGCAGCAAGGCCCAACAGGCTGAAAAGGAGTGTGGTCCAGATTGAGACGCCGGCGCCACGGTATGGCATGCCGCCTTATTCCCAGGTTTTATTCCCGGAAGGTATGCTAACGTTCATGCTCTATTCAGGAAAAAGATCGCTCGCCGGACTATATCCGGAGAGGCTGCCAATCGAGCTTCCACCAGCCAGGCTCCAAAGCCAGGTCCAGAAGCGGAGGCGAACACGAAGCGTCGTCGGACGCTCCTCCCGACGAGAGGATGCCGGCCAGGCTATCTGCCACCAATTCCGAGGTGGTGAGTGCCATGAATCACAGGCGTCGCCGGACTGTTCTTCGTGATGCATGTTTCTCCCAAGAGGCATTGGATGCCTTCAATTCGGGAGATGCGCACCTCCGTGCTGCTCAAAATGGTCTAGCCAGAGCCACAGAGCATTATGTGAAAGACATAAGGGTGAGAAAATTTGATGGATAGCCCCCGAGACTTGAAATAGTTAGAATAACTGATTTAAGGATCATTTATTGTGCAGGATCTTACAGAAAAGAATACCCAACTGTCCCAGGAGCTTGAAGAGTGCGAAACCCAACTTGAGGCCGCACAAGCATGACGGGGAAGTCAAAGAGACCCCTCTAGTAACATACGCTTTTAAAAGATAAGTATGTTATGAAGTCTGCGGCGATGTATAGATCGACAATAACATTGCGGATGGCGCCGGGTAGATCCGGACAAAGCAACAGCTTTTGCTTGGCTAAAGGCGGCGAGCGATGCTTACGAGGGTGAGGCAGGAGAGAAATAATCTCCAAGATGCCAACACCCAGCTGGGTGAGGAGCTAAAAGATGTTCGTGCCCAGCTGTCTGACTCCGTTAAGGAGAATCGGTGGCTTCGATGCAGCATTTTTAATAAGTGCTTAAACGAACTTTGAAAAAAAAGTTCGGCGAGGAAGTCGACTAACATAGTTATGTCTGTAGGTATGCTCACATGCCGTCCTGCAGAGGAAATGCCCGGTTCTGTGGGTGACCTTCTTCCCGAGGTCTTGCAACTGCACGAACGAGTTCGGCAGGTGATGAAAGGCGTCGCCCAGGCCTGGTGGCCATCTGTCTCCCTGCCCGAAGGCCTTGGGGAGCTTGCAGAAAGGCTCCAGGGAGCGCGGCGGCGCTTATGATTATGGAAGATATCGGCCTGCCGTCAAGGCGCCAGGGAGGCCTGGTCCATGGTGAAGACGCGGTACACGAAGGCTGACCCAAACCACATGGCGAGGTCGGACCTGTGGGGCGGATGGGAAGGAGATCCTGTGAGCTTAGTGTACGGCCGGGTAGAATTGGCGCAAAGTATTCCCAGCGGATCAGTAAACTAGACAGCCTGTTAAATGGCATTGAAGAGGAATACAATCAGTCTAATTGACTATGTAATTTAAGGTGACATGTAAAATGCCTTCTAGCCGGATTGTAGATCGTTTGTCTTAGCGGACCTTTTCGCTTCAACCTCGGGACCCAATAGTCCGGAGTGTGTCCGAATACCCTCGCGGTTATATAAAAACCGGGGCATGCGTGGAGACCAGGCGTAGGGGTCATTAGTGCTTTATCAGACAAGTGCCCAACTAGTTATGTTATATTACATGGTTAGTAAGAAACATTTTCCAGGGAGAATAGTTCCGTTAGGGGTTCCTTTCCCTCGGAGGCATGCCCTAAAATGGATGTCCGGACTGTGAAAAAAGCAGAAAATCATCTGGGGGCAGATAAATAAATATGTAAGAAATCTTCTTTTAGTTCACCGACCGAATATTCTCTTAAGAACGCTAGCTTTCGGCTTCACCCAGTCTGATGTACACATCCGGTGACCAGCGGTAACAATCGCAGCGGTGCTCCCTTTACCACCTAGCCGAACAATCGGGAACGTAGGGGTAAGCACAGGAGCCAGGCAACCGAGCTTGGCCAAAACTTAAGTCATATCGATGCATATAATGGTGCATAAAAGGTACATGCGAAAGTGTGACACATGTATTGGGCATGAAGCCCTTATAATTAAGCTTCTGTAAAAGAAGCCCCCAGGTATAATGAGCGCGGATGGCACATCAAGTGTGTGCGAACAATGCGCTAACGAGCCTTCAAAGGCTGGAAAGAAAAAGGAGGGAGAAGGAGAAAAATAGAAGACAACTAAAATATAATATATGGACAGAAGAAGGAGACGAACTCAGAATCCGGCGCTAGGCGTAGAATCTTCGGAGACGGGCTGCGTTCCATGGGTTCGGCTCGAGTCGGTTATCCGATGCATCTCGGCCAGTGATACGCTTCCACCGGTTAGGACTTGGTCGATGATGAAGGGACCTTCCCATTTGGGCTTTAGTTTGTCCTTTTTCTTGTCCGGCAGGCGTAGAACTAGCTCGCCAACATTGTAAGTTTTGGCCCGTACTTCTCTGCCTTGATACCTTCGAGCCTGTTGTTGATAGAATGCGGAACGGGCTTTTGCTACGTCACGCTCCTCCTCCAAGGCGTCCAAACTGTCCTGCCGATCGAGCTCGGCTTCTCTTTCCTCGTACATGCGCACGCGAGGTGAGTCATGAATTATGTCGCAGGACAGAACTGCCTCTGCGCCGTATACCATAAAGAAAGGTATAAATCCGGTCATGCGATTCGGAGTGGTCCACAGCCCCCAAAGTACGGAGTCGAGCTCCTCTACCTAGTGCGTTTTAGATTCCTTGAGGGACCGCACTAATCTGGGTTTGATGCCGCTCATAATTAGACCATTTGCTCGCTCAACTTGACCGTTAGTTTGAGGGTGATAGAATGAAGCGTAGTCGAGCTTAATGCCCATGTTTTTGCACCAGAGTTTGACCTCGTCGGCCATAAAGTTCATGCCGTTATCAGTGATGATGCTGTGGGGGACACCGTAATGGTGTATGACCCCTGATATGAAGTCTATCACCGGTCCGGATTAGGCCGTCTTGACAGGCTTGGCCTGTATCCATTTGGTGAATTTATCCACCATGACCAGTAGGTATTTTTGCTTGTGGGTTCCCCCTTTAAGGGGTCCTACCATGTCAAGCCCCCAGACCGCGAAGGGCAAGGTGATAGGTATAGTTTTGAGGGCGGTGGGTGGCATGTGGCTCTGATTAGCAAAGAGCTGGCATTCAACGCATCGTTGGACTAAGTCCTGAGCATCTGCCCGGGCCGTCGGCCAATAAAATCCTGTACGGAAGGCCTTGCCTACAAGGGCCCAGGCTGCGGCGTGGTGCCCGCCGAGTCCAGCATGTATTTCAGCCAGGAGATTCCGCCCTTCCTCTTCGGAGATACACCTTTGAAGGACTCTGGTTGTGATTTTCTTATAAAGCTCTCCCTCATGGACTTTGTAGGCTTTAGATCGCCGCACTATGCAGCGGGCCTCGTTTTGGTCCTCGGGGAGTTCCTGCCTGGTTAGGTAGGCTAGGAATGGTTCTGTCCACGGGGCAATGACTGCCATTATTACATGGGCTGTGGGTGTTATTTCGTTGGTAGAACCACCAACTGTGTCAGAATGTTCGGTGTGGGGCAGTGCAGTTAGGTCCGGGTTGTTATTTTCGGACTCTCCCTCCCATAATACGGATGGCTTGAACAACCATTCTAGGAAGATGTTGGGGGGGGGGGGGGGGAGGGACAGCATCGCGCTTTGCGCCGATGCATGCCAACACGTCTACTGCCTGGTTGTTATCCCGGGCTATATGGTGAAATTCGAGCCCCTCAAACTGAGCTGACATTTTTAGGACGACATTGCGATAGGCTGCCATTTTCGGATCCTTGGCATCAAAGTCTCCATTTATTTGTGATATCGCGAGGTTCGAATCCCCGCGCACCTCTAGGCGTTGAATGCCCATGGAGACTGCCATCCGGAGACCATGAAGAAGGGCCTCGTATTCGGCTGCGTTGTTGGAGTCCGTTTACATTATCTGGAGTACGTATTGAACGGTATCTCCGGTTGGGGACGTCAGAACGACGCCAGCTCCCAGGCCAGCCAACATTTTGGAGCAGTCGAAGTGCATTATCCGATTGGAATATCGCCGTACTCTTTAGGGAGTTCGCCTCGGTCCATTCGGCGACGAAGTCGGCCAAAACCTGCGACTTAATGGCTCTGCGTGGCTTATAGGTTATGTCGAACGGGAGGAGCTCAATGGCCCATTTTGCAATCCGGCCCGTCGCGTCGCGGTTGTTTATAATGTCGTTAAGAGGTACTTCGGAGGCTACTGTTATTGAACACTCTTGAAAGTAGTGTCGCAGCTTCCGGGATGCCATAAACACCGCGTACGCTATCTTTTGATAATGTGGGTACCGTGACTTGCATGGAGTTAGGACAGTGGACACATAGTAAACTGGTTTTTGAAGAGGGAACTTGTGTCCGTCCGTTTCTCATTCGACAATGTGCACCGCGCTTACAACTTGGTGAGTTGCTGCGATGTATAATAGCATTGGTTCGCCCATGTTGGGCGCGGCCAGGACCGGGTTTGTTGCCAATAAGGCTTTTATTTCTTCGAGTCCGGCCGTGGTGGCATCCGTCCACTCGAAGTGTTGGTCTTGCGGAGGAGGCGATAAAGGGTAATGCCTTTTCTCCCAAGCAGGAGATGAAGCAACTTAGAGCCGCCACGCATCCAGTCAATTTTGTATTTGTTTGAGGTCTTTTGGGATATCCAATTGTGTGAGCTTCGGATCTTGGCTGGATTTGCTTCAATTTCTCTACCGGATACAATGAAGCCCAAGAGCTTTCTAGCTGGTACACCGAAAACGCATTTTTCCGGGTTGAGCTTAATGTCATATGTTCGGAGATTATCGAATGTGAGCCTCAAGTCGTCTACTAGAGTTTCGACGTGCTTGCTTTTGACGACCACATCGTCTACGTATGCCTCCACTGTTTTTCTGATCTGGTTTGCCAGACATGTCTGAATCATGCGCTGATATGTTGCTCCGGCGTTTTTGAGCCCGAAGGGCAATGTGTTGAAGCAGAATGGGCCGTATGGGGGTGATGAATGCCATTGCGGCTTGGTCTGGCTCTGCCATCTTAATTTGATGGTAGCCGGAGTATGCGTCGAGGAAACACAATGAATCTTGTCCTGTGGTAGCGTCGATAATTTGATCGATGCGGGGGAGGGGGAAGGGATCCTTTGGGCAAGCCTTGTTGAGGTCCTTTAAATCGACGCCTTACAGCGCCGAGATTTGTCCTTCTTTGGTACCATCACCAGGTTTGCTAGCCAGTCCGGATGTTTTATATCTCTGATGAATCCGGCCTCCAATGGTTTGGCTAGCTCCTCTCCCATGGCGTGTCTCTTGGGTTCGGAGAAACGCCGAAGAGCCTGTTCGACTGGCTTGAATCCTTGTAGGATGTTTAGGCTGTGGTCGGCCAGCCGGCATGGGATTCCTGGCATGTCTGAAGGGTGCCAGGCAAAAATGTCCCAATTTTCGCGTAGGAATTCTCTTAGTGCGGCGTCTACATCAGGATTTAATTGTGCCCCGATGGAGGCCGTTTTTGTAGGGTCCGTTGGATGGACCGGAATTTGACTATTTAAATCGGTGGTTTGAAGGAAGTGGATTTGGATCTCTTATCGAGTATCACATCGTCCCTATTCACCGTGGAGCGTAGCGCAGTGAGTTCCTCGGCCGCTAGGGCTTCGGATAGTGCCTCAAGGGCTAGTGCGGCTGTCTTATTTTCGGTGCGGAGTGCTATGTCCGGGTCACTCGCAAGAGTGATGATTCCGTTGGGCCCGGGCATTTTGAGCTTCATGTACCCATAATGGGGTATAGCTTGGAAAATTGTGAATGCCTCTCGCCCTAATAGAGCGTGGTATCCGCTGCTGAACGGGGCCACTTGGAACGTGACCTCCTCAGACCTGTAATTATCCGGCGTGCCAAACACCACATCCAGTGTGATTTTCCTGTACAGCGTGCTTCCCGACTGGGGATTATTCCTCTAAAGATTGTGCTGCTTCGCTCAATGCGGCTCCAGTCTATCTCCATTTTTCGGAGGGTTTCCTCATAAATGAGGTTCAATCCGCTGCCACCGTCCATGAGTACCTTGGTAAGGCGAAAGCCGTCCATTATTGGACTGAGGACCAATGCGGCCGGTGCTCGGGCTGTTCGGAATTTAGGTTCGTCAATGGCATTAAAGGTAATAGCCGTGTCACTCCATGGGTTTGTTCTTGCTACTTGGTAGACTTCGTCAAGGCTATGGAGTGTTCGTTTCCGCATATTATTTGATGCGAAATTCTTGAAGACTGTTAATACCGTACTGGTATCCTTGGGTTGGTGCTCTAGAGCTAGAAGCTCTTCGCCACTTTTGGCCACCTGCCGTAGTATCCAACATGCTCTAAGGCTATGAGTTGGAGTGGCGCCCTCTGTGTTATGAATTTTCTGAGGTCCATTGAGCTATCCCTCCAAAGACGGTTCCATGCCCTATAGAGGGCTTTTGCTTTTGGTATTTAACCCAGGTGCCTGGCGATGATGCACCCTTTTATTTCGGACTGGGGTTGTATTCAAGGCCGGATTGTCCCAAAATCTTGATTTGGTTTTCCAGGCGCTTTCGATCGCATAGTACTTTCGTACTATGGAAGCCAAGTCGGCAAAACGTGTAATGTCACGACGACTTATAGCGTTTAGGATCCCGTTGTCCATGCAATTGTTGCAGAATAATGAGATTGCGTCCTCCTCGCGGCAGTCCTTTATCCTGTCCATAACGAGGAGGAATCTGGTCCAGTAATGGTGTACTGTTTCTGCGGGCTCTTGCCGAATATGAGATAGGTCGTTTATGTTTGGGTGGGCGGGTGGAATTAAATCCGGAATCACGCCCAGTCTGAGACTTAAGGGCCAAGGAGCTTCCGAACTTGGAAACTTGGATTCTTTGATGTTGTCCAATGAATCTGGCCCATTTGCTGACTTTAGGTTCAGGGCTTGAGTGGCGTCCTCTCCTCCGGGAATCCGGCATGGAGGATTGGGAATCCGGGACGTAGCTAGTCCTTAAGATAGAAGAAGGGTCGCCCGTAATGTTCCTCCACCACAACGTGGTGGGTAACTGGGAGAGTTGAGACCTCTCGAGATCGGGTTTAGGCCCAATCGATCATAGTCTGTGGCGACTCGAGGCGGTGATGATGCGATCCAAGAGCTCGCTTAAGGAAGAGAGCTCCATCGGATCTAACTGCTCGGCGAGCTCCGAGTTAACGTGAAGGTTGCTTTCGACGACCCGAGAAGTCATCGTCGGCGCGGCGGCCAAACAGGCGGTCATAAGAAAACCGCCTAGCCGGAGAGTTTGGCCGACATCCAAAGCTTCTTTAGCAACAGTTCTGTCTTTAAAGACGGGATGATGCATCCTTCCTGACGGCGACGACACAGAGGAACTCTCAATGAAAGCACCAATGTCGGTGTCAAAACCGGCGGATCTTGGGTAGGGGTCCCAACTGTGCGTCTAGGCGGATGGTAACAGGAGACAAGGGACACGATGTTTTTACCCAGGTTCGGGACCTCTCGATGGAGGTAAAACCCTACTCCTGCTTGATTAATATTGATGATATGGGTAGTACAAGAGTAGATCTACCACGAGATCAGAGAGGCTAAACCCTAGAAGCTAGCCTATGGTATGATTGTTGTTCGTCCTACGTACTAAAACCCTCCGTTTATATAGACACCGAATAGGGTTAGGGTTACACAGAGTCGGTTACAATGGTAGGATATCTACATATCCGTATCGACAAGCTTGCCTTCCACGCCAAGGAAAGTCCCATCCGGACACGGGACGAAGTCTTCAATCTTGTATCTTCATGGTCCAGGAGTCCGGCCAAAGGTCATAGTCCGGCTATCCGGTCACCCCCTAATCCAGGACTCCCTCAGTTAGTGAAAACAGTCGTAAATGGTTACGAGAGGGAGGGAGGGTTATATCGAGAGCATGTCAGCGAGAAAGACACCTCGGGAGAGAGTATGTGAGCATGTGTGAGAGACCACCGATGGAGAGTGAAACTACACGTAAAAGACTGATGTACACATTGATTAAAGATATAAATTGTATCCAAATATTAGGATGGGATCATGATATTTGCAATTCACATAAGGAACGGTCATTGATCCATCAGACATCTAGATTCTATCGAATTTGAGCATGTTTATGTTATTATTCGACATAATTGATCCACATAGTTAGTATTTTGAACTCCAGACAATGCATCACTTTAGCAATCGAATATAAACGCGAGTATAGTTCATGTTGTGTGTGTAAAGCACATTGTACATACGAAAGTTACACAATCAACATTATAAATAGCTAGCTATGAACTAGCATACATTTGAATTCAACTTAAGGTGGTTTAAAATCGAATTCAACATGAAGTCCATTCAATTATTTGAATTCGATATCATGGCATTTGTAAATCATACCTAAGTTATGGGGCACCAATCTTTGCTCTGATTTTGTACATAATAGCATGTACAGTCGTGTACAAAATAGATTCAAATTTAGCTCCTCCATTCCAAAATAATCATAGTTATAGGATTTTCAAGTGTCAAAATTTCAAAAAGAAGCTGATAATTTAATGAGGTTTTCAAACATGCAAGGTCAAATTTAACGTTGTCTATTTAGGTCAGTCCTCAAAGTTCAACAATACTCTAAACGTGAATCCTTCTGTTTCAAAATTTTGAACGAAGCGCCAAAAGAGCCTCTACTACTTGAAAACCGCGTGAGACCAATGTTTGGTAGTAGAAGGAAATTACTTTTCTAACTCCGACCCGTGAAACCTGCCGGCCCTACGTCCAAAGGTCTAAACTAGGGTGGGTTTGTAGCTTCATCTAGACGCCATGCAACCGCCTCCGAAAAACATTCATACACAATGGCCGCCTAAGAACACATGCGCGCGGCCGAAATCGCTCCCGCCCACTATTTGGGACACCTGGGATTACCATCCTACCCCGACCCATGATGGGTCCGAAATTTAAGAGGGGGTAAAGTTTGTACTTTCCCCAAATTTCAAACAAGCGCGTCCCATCTGTTCAAAAAAGCCAAAGACAAGCGCATCCCCAGCCGAAACATGGTTCTCCCTTAACTCCCCCCCGCCCCTGTTTGATTCCCCATTCGTACTCCATCGGCGCCAAAACTACCTCTCCACCAGCCACGAAACCCCGGCGTCCTCTGTCCTCTGTCCGCCACCCCATCCCACCCATCAACCGCCACCCTCCTCCATCACGCCGGAGTCGATACCCCGACATCGTCATCCACTGCAACCTCAACTGCAATGCCCTCCACGGCTAGTAGTTGAAGCCGAGGCCGAGCCGTCCGTACCCGAGACAGTTCAACCACGCCGTCCTGCGCCTCACCGCTGCCACTCCAACTTCGCCACCGTCCACCGCATCAGAGATGTTCCTGCTACGCCGTCCTTCGCTGCCTCGGATCTTCTTCCCCTCTGCCGACATACGGCCATGGCAACACAGTCAACAATTTGGCCATGGTTTTGTCCAAGCCTGCACCCTCCTCCAAAACATCGGTTTCCCCGGCAAATAGAAGAAGCTCGGTGCGACATGTGGAGGCAACCACACCGGCAACCAAAAATGGTACTCCTCTTCCCTTATTCGTGCCAATCTTACGTGTCTACTTGCACGGTATTCATCCCACAGAAGACACTAGTTGACCGCTTCTTCTTGATACTAGATGTTCCTAGTTACTCGCGATGCACATGGTTTCTCCTCATATACTATTTCACCTTAGCTAGAGGTCCGTCGCCCCCTAGATTTCAATTCCTGGTCAGTTGATTCCCAATTAACGGAAGCATTCCCTGGAGTAACAGGCGCTAGTCCGCCTATTACGCCGGGGAAGCAGCGCCTCAGTGTTTATCTTAGGGGCCTGTGGGGCCTAGAGCTACTGGCGCCCGATCTGGAGGTCGGCCGGGATTAAAGGGATGGCTAGGGGGCGCTGCCAAGCACGACGGTGGTGTGAGGTCGAGGGGAGGGCGGGGCGGCGGAGGCAGGGGTTTGGGCCGGTGGTCGCTGGTGATTCGAGAAAGCTCGATAACAGTGACTGGCGGGAGGCAGACGAAGGCCATCTGCCCGTTCCTTATAGATTGGACGATTCATAAAAAAATCGACTGACCTATTTATTTTCAGTGCACTGTTATCTTGATAGGACCACATGTGGTGGTGTCTTTGGAGGAGTACTGCATTTCTGTGCTCATACATTTCAAAATCATACGGAGTAGAATCTAATTTTGTTTGCCATGCAATGTTGTAGAGCTATCATATGTCTCCTGTCATTTATTTTTCAGCCACCTGCTATCTGCTACTTTTACAGTGCATTAGTTCTCCACACACTTCACCCATACTCTCACTATTGTGTTTTTATGCAAGGGTATTTCAGACCCTGCCTTGATAGAGGCAGAAAAGAGAAGAGAGAAGTCGCTCCAGCATGGTACGCGGCTAGGCTGCATATCGCTTTCAAGACTTTAAAGGGTGTAGTGTCGTGAGATGGAGACAGGGAACGTAGCTCTGGAGCTGATGATCTCGCTCGCCGTGAACCACCATCCCAGGTGCTTGCTTTAACTTCACGGTGTCATATGTGGTTGCATGTTGCATAGGGTGTCTAGCTTGTATTAGAAAGGCCGAAGTTGGTCTTTATCAAGATAAGGAAAGATATTTTTTACATGAACCACCATCCCGGGAGCACCAGAAGACAAATAGCTAGTCAGGGCACTGGCCGAGCCAGTGACAAGCCCAGCACAGACATGCATCACCTGGAAGCCAACTAAAAAGCCACGATGGTGGCGAAGCAGCCCGCCTCCCACCAGGCTCTCAGGTCCTAGATGATCATGCTCACCACTCCAGCTGGATGTCTAGCTTGTATTGCTTCCAATTTGGTTAAATTGCATCTGCTTAGCTTACAGACTATAACTTTGAATATGACACGCCTTCCTATTTTTGGTACATACTAGTACATCTGTCTATTAACCATGTTCTTACATCAAACTAATGTTCTTGTGTATCCCTCATCAATCACTTATGATGAGGCAGTCAGGCCAATGGACTACTGTGATAAAAGATCCTCATTTAAAGAAGGCAGCGTCAGCCTCCCCACATGATTTTCAAGAAATAGCAAGGCTAGATGAAGATAGTGAATGTAGCTCTATAGTTGATTACCACATTTCCCCCACACTAGCATCGCAGGTGCTTGCTCTAACTTGGCAGCGTGATATGTGGTTGCATGTTGCATATGGTGTCTAGATTGTAATTATTCTAATGTGGTTAAATTGCATGTGCTATTCTGCTTAGTTTATACATTATACCTGTTAGTGTGACATGCCTTCCTGTTTTTAGTACATAGTACATATGTCTATCAAGCATGTCCTTACATAAAACTATTGTTTTTTTGTATCCCGCATAAATAAATATGACGAGACACCTTCAGTATATGCAGTGTGATATTAGTTGCATCTTTCATATGATTTATAGCATGCACTGCATCTAATTTATTGAAATGCCATTTATGATGGGACGCTTTTAACTTGGCAGAGTCATATTGGTTTCATCTTTCATGTGGTGTCTAGCTTGCATTGCTTCTTATTTGTTGAAATTGTTTCTACTTAGTTTACACAAACAGTTGTGAATATGCCATGCCGTCCTGTTTTTCGTATTATTCCATCCTGGAATCATGTGTTTGCCTTACATCAAAGTAGTGATTGTCAGTATCATGCACGAATGAGTTCTGAAGAGTGAATTTTATTGCTTTTTTTCGTTTTACTTGACAATTCAAAATCAATAATGCGGAAGGAAGTTAGCAAGGCAGCGGATGAAGGTGCTCCTTCCGAACGGAGGGCCTCTACAGATTCTACTCCTCCATCCCCCCCAAGATGATTTCCAAGACAACAAATGCATAGACACTCAACGTAGCTGTGTTGGTGATGGGCACGTCTCCCCTATTGCACCACCTAACTTGGCACTGTTATATGTGGTTGCATGTTATGCATGATGTCTAGCTTGTATTGCTTCTAATTTTGTTGAATTTCATCTGCTTACTTTACACATTATACTTGTGACTAACACACATGTTCCTGTTTCTAGAACATACAATATATGTCTATCACATCATGTTCTTACATCAAAGTACTACTGTTGTGTAACCTGCAACACTCACTTATCATAAGACAGGTTTGACATGGGAGTGTGATATAGGTTACATCTCGCATTCTTTTCTAGCTTGCACTACTTCTAATTTGTTGAAATGGCACTTATGATGAGACAATTTTAACTTGGTAGAGTGATATTAGTTGCATCTTTCATATGGTGTCTAACTTTCATTGCATCTAATTTGTTGAAATGCCTTCTGCTTAGTTTACACATCATAGCTGTGAATATGCAATGCTGTCCTTTTTTCCTTACACATTCAATCATCCTATCATGCGGTCGCCTTACATTAAAGTAGTGCTCGTCAGCGTCCTGCATCAATGATTCTGAAAAATGAATTTTTATTCATTTTTCTTGTGGGTTTTACTAGACAAGGCAATACAATTAAGAAAGAGGAAGGAAAAAAATAAGGCAGGGACTGATGGCGGTCTTCCGGCAAAACCGGCATCCGAGGTGCTTTCTCTAGCTTGGCAGTGTGATATTGTTAACTTGGCGGAGCGATATTTGTAGCATCTTTCATATGGTGTCTACCTTCCATTGCATTGCTTCTAATTTAGTGAAATGTCTTCTGCTTAGTTTACATATCATAGTTCTGGTTATCTCATGTTGTCTTGTTTTTCGTACATATTACATCCTCCTATCATGTGGTTGTCTAACATCAAAGTTCAGTTCGTCTGTATCACACATCAATTTGTTCTGAAGAACTAAATTGTTATTTGTTTTTCTTGTCGGCTTGACTTAACATGGCACAGAGAAAGAGGAAACAACACAGAATGACAGGGAAATAGGTGGAAGAATCCTGCAGATTCTACTGGTACTGATGGTGCAATAGAAGGTCAAAATCCAGCGGAAAATTGTACCGATAGGGTATCCCGTGCTACACGAGCTGCAAAACAAGCCAAACAGAAACAAATAGCTGCCACCAAACAAGCAGAGATAGCCCTAGTTGTTGCAACACCTTCCACAGTACCACCAGCTGCACGATTTACTCATTTGGTCAACTCAAATAGCACATTCCCAAGCTCCCTTGCCACCGACACTACTTCAAGCACTCTTGACACAAGATGAGTTGGCAAGATCAGATGAACTTTGTGAGTTTCAACAGCAAGAAGGTAGTTCTTTGGAGTCAAATTCTGATTGCATGCTTCTTTATATGTAGTCTCACAGTTTGACGTACACTAACAATTCCTATTTTTGTTGTTGGACTAGCACCTAGGCGCAAGAGGAAACAAACATCAGGGATAATGCTCGATAGGTTAAATAAATCTAGAGGAGGAAGAATGGAGATCCATTTTGAGGCAGGTTTAAAAAGGCCACGTGATGCTACAGAGTCAGCCAAGTTAGTATTAGAGGCAGCGGTTGCCGTTACGTGTCATGTACGTATCCTCCCAACATGGATTCAGTACATGAATGACAAAGACGAAACCAGTTCAACACCTTCCTCGACCATTTATGGTTATGTATGGAAACTAGTTATATCGTCTTGCTCATCCAATACTTTCTAGGTTGCTGACAATGAGACTCCCATAATTTTCAATAGATGAGGTTCAAGTTGGATAGCCAAGATGATGCAACTAGACAAGCTTGCACCCATGTTTTCAAGTCTGCTCTGCGACAGTATCGGTATAACTTGAGGAAAACTCACTTTGAAGGCAAGGCTAACAGTGAACTTGCCCAAACATCTCAAGTGGACAATATATCAAATGAAGAATGGAGAGGCCTCGTTAAACACTGGTCTGATCCTAAGTATCAGGTACATTATATAGATGTGATCAGATCACATGAAGTCCTATTTGCGCATGTGCCACAAAAATCTATCTTCTTGTAGGTGAACTGTTCAAAGAACAAGGCCAACCGTATGAAAGTGAAAATCCAACAGACGACAGGATCTCGTAGCTATATTGCAGACTGCGAGGCTCTTGTAATTAGCTGCTGCTCCACTCTTTTCGCTGTACCATATTATCAGATCTATATTGACTTGTTCCAAATGCAGAGGAAATCCCGCAAGTACCAAAAAGTACCTGAACCAAGTGTTGTGGAAATCTTCAAGGACTGTCACACCAGCAAGACGAAGGGCATAACTACACATGTCAAAGCCGCTGTTGTAAGTCCTTAATCCTCATGCCTTCTAACTACTACTTACTCTGACTTGTGCCTTGAACTGCATGGTTTGCAGCCAATGTCTATTACTCTTTTCAATTTTATACACAATTGTCTTAGCATATCATTGCACCTTACAAGGTTTAAAAGAGAGGAGTGATGTTCCTTTGATCTTGACCTGTAATCTAGTTCCGTGCTGGACTTGCCCACACAACATTACAATTGCATGTTTGTATGTTCTCAGTTGTTTTGTGATATGAATGATGTCATACTATGCTTACCGTATTATAAACTTTGTCTCTTTATCCTTAGCTGCCAATACAATGTGAAGAAATAGACAATACATTAGCCATGGTACATGGTCATATGTTTGGAACCTGGTTTTATTATGTACTTTGCAAAAAATACAACTAATATTTTACATGGGTTCACCGTAATAAGTTCCGTATATAGACCAAAGCTACTTTGTTTGGTTTTGCTGCCTCCTTAATATCTTACATTACGGTACTACTAATGTAAAAACTCAACTTTTCAAGAAGCTATGGAAAAAATGGCGGAACCGCCACCTTATGAAGGTGGCAAGGCAACTATAACCGCAATGTCAGCTCTTGCTGCAGTGGGTCAAGATGCAATCCACTAAAGGCTAAAAGCACGCTCCTGCGTAATACTGGGTTGGTTGTTAAGGCAATCTCGTCCAAGCTGCCTCATGATCAAGATATGCAAGCTCAAAACAATGTTATATCTGCGCTCCAGACACAAGTATGTTCCCTAAAAGACCCTTTGTGAAACAGGGACAAACATTGTTCGATGTCATCAAGATATGGATGGTTTTGAAACCATACTATCATACATTTTCTATGTTCTTCAGGAGCCTGGGAGAAATGAAGGCAAAGGTTATGGTGCTCCATCGGACAATACAGCATGAAAACGTAACAGTCAGGTCAAATGAACTGAGCTTCTGAACTTCTGGTGGTGTATTTATCTGCCAGACTGTTAACTTTTATGCCAACCTTCCTTTTATTTTATAGTTGTAAATTGTTTTGTTGCGAGATAAAATTTGTTCTTAACGTCCAGCCACCGGCTGAAGAAAACAGCAAGCCATTTTTGTATAGTGTAGGGTGTTCCCTATATTTGCACTGGTGGTGATCTTTGATTCCCAGTGGAAGTAATCTGTGCAATCACCTTAATAGCCTAGCGTTAATTTCGGGCTTATTTATTGCCTAGTCTTCTTTTTCCCTGGTTTGCTAGTGGCTGCAACAACCACGGGCCATATACGGACCGTGGTAACCTTGACCCTGCTACGGGCCGTAGGATCCATGGGCCTCCTATGGGCCGTCTTTAAATGGGCCTCCAACACGGCCGTAGAATCGATGGGCCTCGGGCCATCGGATAAATGGGTCTACATGGGCCGTAAACGGGCGTAATTGGTATCGGCTCAGCACGATAACGGGCCGTTAACAGGCCGGAGGACAGCAAAGGCTTAATTCTGTCACAGGCATAACGGGTCGTTAATGGGCAAGAATATAGGACGGGCTGGAAACGGTGCAACGGGTTAACAGGCCCGAAACGGGCTGACTCTTGCCACAGGCCGAATTTGGCCCATTAGGGGAACATGCCAGTAACGGGCCGAAAGTACTCGAGGGCCGGAAAGGAGTCCAAGAATGTATGGGCCGTCAGTAGGCCGAAAGCTAACACGGGCTGGAAACAGCCCATGTGAATCATGGGCCGTTAACGGGTACAAAGAAATTTACTGTTCATTATGGGCTAGGGTCACCGTGGGCCTCTAAAGGGCCTAAAGATACGAAGGCCTCATATGGGCCGAAATACATCGTGGGCCATACATGGGCCAAAAGTGAAACGGGCTGGTGTTGTATTTGATGACCCACATGATGTTGTTGGGACGATTTCGTGCAGGCCCTGATGGGCCGTGAGTTACCGGGCCGTAAAATGGGCTATTTGCGAAGAGACCGTTAACACGCTTTTCATGGGCTAGCCCGCTATCTTTTGACCAAGTCAAACGGGCCGGTCTTTGTAAGCTAAATGGGCCAGTGGTGGGCCGTCACACGTGTCGACATATCATAGGTGCCTATCTAACCCACTGATAAGCTGACTCATGTTTCCTCCGGCTAATCAGAATTTTACACGTGGAAATTCCCATTGGCCCGGGCTGTTAACGGGTTATCGGATCCAAAAACGGACCCGATAGCTTAACGTCATCCCGTTACGGTGGATGCCACATGTCGGTCACCTTTGACGAATGCACTTCTATGACGCGCGATTTATCGTCATGGAAGTGGACACTTCCGTGATGATAATTTTGGTAATGTCATGGAACACCTCTACGACAACACAAGTATGACTATCTTGATTCTGTCATAAAATTGTCATTGATGTACATGCATGACAGAAAACGTGACCTAGTATGACAAACACGTATCATCACGGAAGTGTATTTTTTTGTAGTGACACTCCATTACCACCTCAAGACCGAGAGGACCAATGATAAGAGCTCATGCATGCGCCATCGAGAACGAGGTTAACTCCTTCCTCTTCGAGCTCCGTTCGAATACACACGAGAGTTGGGTCCTACCTCAAACGGAAGTGTTGTACATGCTCAGGTATCAAGAAGAAGTCCGTCAAGAAGCAAGGACGAAGGTACAAGCAGCTATGGAGGAGGAGAAGGAAGAAAGGAGCGAGAAGGACGAGGAAGGGGAGGTCCTGGGCACTCTAGGTGCCCGGTCACTTTGGCCCCGGGTGCCCGGCCTCAACCTGGGCGCGGCCCCTGCCCGCCCTGGGTGCCTGGCCCCTCCCTGGGAGCTGCCCCAGCCGACCCCGGGTGCCCGGCCCTTCCGCCTATAGCCGCCAGCCATGCCCCGGGTGCCCGGCCTCCCGCCTCCAGACTCCTGGCGCCACCCCAGGTTCCCGGGCTTGGAACCTCGGGGTGCCCGGCCCACCTACAGCCGGCCCCTGACCGGTCCGGGTGCCCGGCCCGTCAGCCCCGAGTGCCCGGCCACCTACAGCTGGACCACCTCCGGGTACCCGGGCCACTTTACCCTGGGTGCCCAGACTGCTCCGCATGCCTGCGTGCATTTTGTGGTCTTTGACCCTTGTACCCCTCTCTCCCTCATATTTTGCCCCTAGGCTATATAAACTCTTTCCCTAGCTCATTGGAGAGGTTAGCAATGTATTACATAGACAAAGAGAGAGCTTTGCTCATCTTCCTCCTCTAGGAGATCTAGACCTCCTCTTGGAGAGCAAGCCCTCCTCTTGGAGAAGGTCCTCTTGGATATCAAGACCTCACCTAGTGGGAAGAACTTTTACCCTAGTGCTATTTTCCTTGAATTGTTCATGTATTCTTGTGGATCTCTTGTATGCTACTCTAGTGGATGTGTTATTTGGGTTTGTTAGAGTGATTTCCTCCTCGTATTCTTGTGTGTTCTTGCTCTCCCCCCTCCAGGTGTGAAAAGATCCCCTCGAGGGTTTCACCCTACAACATTCACCAAGGAACATCTGCGTTACAGAGAAGAAAGAGATACATTTCCAGAAGAAAGTGTACCGAGAAGATTGTGTGAAGGAGATGACCCCTTAATATTATTGCTGACGTAAAGCAATTTTTATTTGGCGTGTCCGAAGAAAATTGACTGCAGTTGATGTCGTGGTACTAAGATTGACAGTAGAATAGGGGGTAAGTATTGAGAGGCAAGATCCTAGCTATGGCGAAGTTGTACACACAAGTTTTACGAGTTTATGCCCTTCTCGGAAGAAGTAAAAGCCCTATGTCTCGGAGCACGGAGGCAGTTGACTGGATTATGTATATGTGTGTTTACAGGGGTGCGAACCCTTGTCCCAGAGGAGGGGGGTGGCTTATATAGAGTGCGCCAGGACCCCAGCTCCCCTCTGTTACACAGGGTTCAATGTTCATAAAGAAGGAGCGTTACAGGTAACGTCCGTAGTAAAGTGCTATAAATGACTATTAAGTCTAAGAGTAAATGCCCGACCGTTGCTGAGTAGAGTGACTTTAGGTCTTCTGTGTGTCGAGTGGTTTCTGTTTCGGTCGAGTGGCATTGATCCTTCCGAGTGGAAAGTCTCTGGTCGAGTGGATCATGGTATCCTTTGAACGTTTCTGACTGCAGGGTGATGTCCTTGGGGAGGGTATCTAGGTCAGGCCTATGACCCTCCCCTAGGTAGATAGCTTCATCATTAGCCCCTGAATGGATCAGGGTTTGAGTGGAGAAGGAGTTGAAAATACTTCCGACTCACTTTTCGCGCTTCGGGTGTGTCTTGTTTGGATCGACGAACCAGTGTGATGACACAAACTTCTTTTTCAGTCGCCATGGTCCATTCCTGGTTTTGTCGAGTGAACTTTTGCTGCAAGAGCTTCGAGTGCTAATATGGAGAAGATCTTCCGTCTGATAGGTTGTTCTGCTGCCCGCGAATCTCGCGGGATTTGAATTTTAGGAAGCGCGCGGGGCAGAGGAGGCCGCAGTAACCGAGCTGGAAAAGGCAGGGCTGCCTTGATTTCCGTGCCACCTTTTTTGCCACGTATCGCGCGCGCTACTATTGCTGGATTTGATAAGATCGCCCGGGCCCACAGGTCAGTTACTCGGAAGCAACCCCATATAAGGCGTCGGGCCCACAGGTCTCGGGTTTTTTGAACAGTGCGCCCTCATTCTTCTTCCTTCCTCTCAGTTTTCCCCACTACATCCGCTCCTGCCCCAGCGCCGCTGCTCCGTTCGAGCTCTGTCCGCTGCGATGGGGAAAGAGAAGACGGAGGCCCTGGAGCACGCGAAGATGGCGACAACGAAGGCGAAGGGGAAGAAGTCCAGCCAGGGTGGATCCTCGTCGAGGTCCGGTCTGCCGCGTGGCTGGATCCAGGATGACTGGATCCGGTCGACGAACCGCCAGGACGACATCGACGATCTGGCACAGGAGGGACTGATTCCCCGCAGATTCTCGCGGCTCCCGGAGAATGAGATTGAGCCTCGACAACAGGCGGGTGAGTGCGTCCTCCACGCCACCCACATCGACCGCAGGTTTTCTTTGCCTCCACACCCTTTTTTCCGAGCTTTCTTGAACTTCTTTGGGGCACAACTTCACCACATTTCCCCCAACACCATCGTGTATCTTGCTGTTTTCGTGTCTCCGTGCGAAAATTTGTTGGGTTATCGACCACACTGGGGCCTCTTCAAGCACATTTTCACATGTCGCTCCTAGTCGGTCAAAAAGGCCAATCCGAGTGACGAGAAGACAAAAGTGATTTAGATGTGTGGGGGTCTTGGAATTCAAATGAGGAGTAAGAGCTCTTTCCCAGCCATAATCCTTCCCGAGTCAGTCTGAGGGTGGCAGTCGACCTGGTTTTACTGCAAAGACCAGCCGACTCCAGGACAGTCGACTGGACTTCCTCCCTTTTCCATGGCTCGCGTGGAGAAGCCCTCCGCCTTGAAAGTGACCCCGGGTGTCGGTGTCAAAACCGGCAGATCTCGGGTAGGGCGTCCCGAACTGTGCGTCTAAGGCGGATGGTAACAGGAGGCGGGGGACACGATGTTTACCCAGGTTCGGGCCCTCTCGATGGAGGTAATACCCTACTTCCTGCTTGACCGATCTTGATGATATGAGTATTACAAGAGTTGATCTACCACGAGATCGTAGAGGCTAAACCCTAGAAGCTAGCCTATGGTATGATTGTTGTTGTCCTACGGACTAAACCCTCCGGTTTATATAGACACCGGAGAGGGATAGGGTTACACAGAGTCGGTTACAAGGGAGGGGATCTACATATCCGTATTGCCAAGCTTGCCTTCCACGCCAAAGGAGAGTCCCATCCGGACACGGGACCAAGTCTTCAATCTTGTATCTTCATAGTCCAACAGTCCGGCCAAAGTATATAGTCCGGCTATCCGAAGACCCCCTAATCCAGGACTCCCTCAGTAGCCCCTGAACCAGGCTTCAATGACGATGAGTCCGGCGCGCAGATTGTCTTCGACATTGCAAGGCGGGTTCTTCTCCAAATTCTGAGTACCTGTTGAGTAGTGTCCGGCTTCCCATAAATGTTGCACTCCTTGGCTTCCGCGCCTAATAATGGCTATCTTCCACGTGTCGAGCGAATGCGAGAAGCCAGGGCATTTTTACATTTGCCACCCTAGCCATGTGAGTAAACCGTCTATTAAAGAGACGGGGATTCTTAGATCCAGATCACATCATCCTCCCACAGCGAGTATCCATTAGAGCGCGTCTGAAAAAATCCATTCCAGCATGGCCGGCCATCGCAGCTCCTCCTCTCGCTCCCGTAGCCCTAAGCCCGGCGATTGGAAGAAGTGTTTCGTCCCTCACAGCCAATTAGTAGAGTTACAGACCCAGGGATTTCTCCAGCGTATATGGTCCCCGTTCGAGTCGGGCTCGCTACCTTCAATGGCGGGGAGCAAGCGGAGAGCTTCCCTAACCCATCCAGGTGGGAGCGGGTATGCCTTGTCCCTTACTTATTAAGGGGACTTGGATTTCCAATCCATCTGTTCCTCCACGGGCTCCTAGAGTTTTACGGCCTCCAGTTGCATACCTTTACCCCCGCTTCCATATTACACATCACTGGCTACGTCGCCCTTTGCGAGCTGTTTCTGGGTTGCAAAGCTCATTTCGAGCTATGGCAGAGGCTATTCTGCCTCGTGCCCCTGCATACGTAAGGGGTCAATATATCAAGTGGGCGGAGCCGAAATATGGCGCATCGCCGGGACCGGATACCTGTCCGGTACCCCGAAGAAGACGTCCGAAGACTGGCCTTCAGAGTGGTTTTATATGGAGGACGTTCCCCTTCCAGATCCTATTCGGATGGGCCTTCCTGAGTTCGACAACGCCCCTTTGAAGAAACGCCGCAGCTGGCGCCCTCGGAGCCCTAGGAGGAAGATAACGGAGAAGTCCTTTACCTGATGGGCCGGATAGAGATGCTGGCCAAATCAGGATTGACAATAACCGAGGTTATGTCCATATGTATAATGCGGGGGGTGCAGCCACTTCAATATCGGGGACAACCCATGTGGCACTTCAATGGAGAAGACGATGCCACCCGCTGCGGTCGTAAAGGTCCGGACTCCGTCGCTGCCCTAGCGAAGATACTTTCCGATTTGTATAAAGGAGAAGAAGATGAGTTCATCCGTATTAAGCCACAGGATGGATTCTCCATGTACAACCCCCTAAGATGGGTGAGCTGCTACTTTCCAGTCCAATCCTTTCCGCATTCTTTGTCATAAGTATTTACCTTGCTATTTCATAGCAGGAACCGCGAAAAGCTGTCAGGGAGGTCCACAGCCCGTCTCCACAACTAGAGGACCCTGAGCGGGCCCTCGACCCCAGACTCGAAGAATATCCGGACACATTTGTGGAGCTCATCGACAGAATGTTCTATCATATGAGCTGTGACGGTACTGTCAGGACCTCGATTACAAGTCACATCGATCTAGCCGGTAACACCTCATATCACTTTACGGCCTCACGCAAGGTATTCCCACGGGTGTCGCCTTACCATGGCCCGGGACCGTTTGCGCCTTTTGGCTCACGTATATGATAGTGTCGCTAGCATCGATATGACAGAGAACCCGGGCCGACATGACTAGTCGTGAACCCAAAGTGGCACTAACTTACGGGGACATGCATACATGAATCAACATCGAGCATGTCGGTCAGCAGCGTGCGAATCTGGGCTGTAGCACTGGGCTAACAGGACTCCGGTGAACCGGGCTGTAGCAGGCTAGGCAGGACTCCGGATGTCACCGCGTGACATTTCCCCGAAGGGACAGACACAGGAACGAAGTGAATCACATGCCAGCCAGTCAAGTGTTCCGGAGCAGTAGTGCTGGGCTAGCAGGACTCCGGTGAACCGGCCAGAAGGACTACTATGGCTCATGGAAGCACAAGACTACATTTCCCCATAAGAGAGGCTACCAAGGATAAACAACTAGATTGTCGGATCCCACACATACCAAGCATTTCAATCATACACACAATATGCTCGATATGTGCAAATACAGCATGGCATCACAACATGACTCTGCAACTCAAGTATTTATTCATTAGGCTCCGAAGAGCCAGATATTACAAACATGGGTCTGATGACCCAACATTCAGAGCATACAAGTCAAAGCACATGCGGAAGCTTAACATGTCTGAGTACAGACATCTACAAATGAAAAAGGCTGAGAAGCCTGACTATCTACCAGACCCTCCCAAGGGTGCAAGATCGTAGTTGAGGTAACAAGCTAAACGTCGAATCCCACGCGAAACTACTAGCAAGACTGACGTCTCTCTGCAAAACATAAAATAGGCAAAAGTGAGTACAAATGTACCCAGCAAGACTTACATCAGAACTAGCTACATATGCATCAGTATCAACAAAGGGGGTGGTGGAGTTTGACTGCAGCAAGCCAGCTTTGACTCAGTGGCTATCCTAAACTATGGCTGCAAGTAACTCTTTTCAGATGGCGCACACGAGTTCACATATTCACCATATCGATACACCACTATGGATCCGCTCTTGTCTCCCTACAAGAAGGCCATCCATAGCACTCACGCTTATCTTGCGAGTTTTAGAGTATCCACTTTCACCTGTCGATGAACTAATATAGGCAACCCAGAAGTCCTTTACCACGCACACGGCTATTTGAATAGATGATGTTAACCCTGCAGGGGTGTACTTCTTCACACACGCTCTCACCACTTACCGCCGCTTACACGACATGTACTCGGCAACCTTCAAGCGGAAGCCCAACGAGGGTGTCGGCCACGGCCTACCTAAACACTCAAGTCTCTAGTCCAGGTTTATCACCTATTTAGGTTCCATCCGCAGGAAGTCCGGCCGAGGTTTCCACATACGGCCCCGAACGATGTGTACAGGGTTCCGCGACACCAAACGGGCGCCTGACATACCCAGCCACGTGCCTACCGTGATCACAGCCCACCCCTCGGGTCAGCGCCACAAGACGACCTCCAAAGATACTACAAACACCGTAAACTACTTGCAACTCCTGGACAGAGGACAAGGGTGGTTAAGAAGCCGAGAGGGTCCATTGGTTTCGGGCCCAATGCATGGTAGTAGTTGTTCATGGATCACAAACACAGAACTCAGTTCCTAAGGACGGCTTTAATGAAACAACCCACCATGTACTCCTACATGGCCTCTCATCGATACCTTTACCAAATCGTGTTCACACACTTAGCTCTCAAGAGTAGGACATGTTCACACACCTCCGATTCATCCCCGATTAATCAGACCTGACACAACTCTAAGCAATAGCAGGCACGAAAAACAAGCATGAATGAGTAGGCACATCAGGGCTCAAACAACTCCTACTCATGCTAGTGGGTTTCATCTATTTACTGTGGCAATAACAGGTCATGCAGAGGATAAGGGGTTCAACTACCGCAGCAAGTAACAGATGAATCGTTGTTGTCCTAATGCAATAAAAGAGAGCAGGAGCAAGAGAGTGGGATTGTATCGGAATGAACAAGGGGGTTTTGCTTGCCTGGCACTTCTGAAGATAGTAATAGCTCTTCATCGGTGTCATCGATCTTATCTTCGGGACAACGTCTACTGAGAGGGGACAAACACCGGCAACAGAAAGGAAACAGAATCAATGCAATGTGCAATATGATGCATGATCATGACATGGCAATATGCTATGATTTGGACTAATGCAACTAGTAACAATTTGATGAAGCTGATTTGAACACAAGATTCAAATCCAAACTCCATGTAAGGCATTTCAAATGCCATTTATTCAAATTGTCATAAACAGTGGCTGTAAGTTGTTCAAACTGCATGAGAATGCCATAAACATATTCTTCATATTTTTCTTATAATTTTTCATATATAACTTATTTCATTCTGAGCTACGGTTGAATTTCTATGATTTTTAGAAGTTTAGGTCATTTTTTGAAATAAATAAATCATTTCTGATTTATTTAAAATGTATTTACAGCGTCAGCGTGACATCATCATGACATCAGCAGGTCAACTGGGCTAGTCAAGGTCAAACCTGACGCGTGGGGTCCACACGTCAATGACACAGGGCTGGTTTGTGTAGCTGACATGTGGGCCCGGTCAACGGCCACATCAGCAGGGTTAAACCCCGCCGGTCAAAATGGTTAACCCGCCGGCGTTTAGCCGCCGGCGATGACAATCGCGGCGGAGGGGCTCGGAAACGCGCTGTAATCAACGGAATTGAGCGCCGTTTGGACCTACAGCTAGCTAGGGGCAGCGCGCATCCATTGGTGGTGGTGGTAGCTGCTGGGGTGGCCGGGAATGGCGCCGGCGTCGAGCAAGGCGACGGCCGGAGCACGGCTCTGTTCGGGCACAGAGCTGCGGTGCACAGAAGGAGCTGCGGGCGGCGGAGTTGGTCTTGGGAGGCTGCCGAGCGTGATGACATGCGCGGGCACGAGCTGCGGTGGCCCTAGCCACAGCGGCGACATGGCCGGCGGCGGGACGCTCGCGGGCGCAACGGCTAGCGGGGCTACGGCATGGCAGAGACCACGAGGGGTAAGGGGAACACCGAAGGAGCTCACTGCGGTGTCGTGGGGGTGCCCTGCGGCTCGGTTGAGGCGTCGAAGAAGACGGGCGATCGCCGGCGATCTCGGGCGGCCGAGGTTGAAGATGACAATGGCGACGGTGATGCAGGGCGTCCGCAGTCTCGTGGCTTGATGGAGAGGACGAGGGAGACGCTTTGATGCTCTTGGATGCGTCGGAGAGGCAAGGCTGTGGTGGTGGGCACAGCACCAGCGAGCGGCGGCGACGACATCGCTTGGGTGTGCGTGACTGAGAGAGCCAGAGAAGAGGGAGAGTGAGCGAGGGGTTTCGGGGGGGGGGGTAGCGTGGCGCCTCCAGAGCGTCTAGACCGTCGAGGGGAGAAGCAGGCAGGGTGCAGGTGGCGCTGCACGCGTCGGGCACACGCCCTCCTGCGTACTGGTAGGAGGTTGAAGACGGTGCGGCGGCTGGTGGGCTGGGCCGTCTACTTGGGCAGCCAGGTAAGTGGGCTCCTAGGTTAGCTCATGTTCCCTTTTTTTCGTTTCTGTTGTTTCTATTTTCTGTAAAAAAAAATCGATTTAGTTTTCAAACTAAATCAAATTTACTGCTTGTGATAAATATTGTGTGGGCTAGTAGAGCTAGTCCAGAGCCCCACATAAATTTACAGAATTATTGGACTTATATTAAGTATATAGCAAATATAAATCCAATGCAAATAGTTATTGCATTAACTCCAAATGCCCAAAATAAATATTTATGAGCTCCTAAAATTTTTTGTTTGAATTTTACCCCTGGCAAATATTTTCAGAGAGAAACATGAACATTTTCTTGGACCTATTTGAAGCAGTTTTTATCTTGGTCATTTCCAGAAATGATTCCTGAGGCTTTCACATGTCCCCATTTCAAATTCATTGAAAATTTAAACATGATGCACACATGACTAGCTAGTCTAGGTCATACCAAAACTAGGGATGTGACAACTCACCCCCACTAAACAAGAATCTCGTCCCGAGATTCAAGACGTGAGGTAAGAAGACAGAGGGGACACTAAATCTCACAAACTTCATGATCCAAGTTGCACCTCATAAGAACGTTGATTCGATCATCATCTTTGTCTTGACGTCTTGCTCTGAGAACTCCAGCCAACATGAAAACGAGAGGAAAAGAAAACTCTGGAAGGATCGATCTTCTTGAAGATCAAACAACTCAGGATCAGCTCACGGTATGAGACATAGCAACATCTCTCGAGCTGAGACACGAAGCACGCATCTAGAGGGACGGAGTGGAATAGATAACGAGGATTCACTAGGTAGACAACAATTCCACACCTAAGAGGGTGGTGAACGGTTGTCAGTGTAGCGAGGATTTGAGTTGCCATGATACCATAACAAGACACCCTAGAGAAGGATGACTCATAGAATTATCCCTTCAGTGGCAAAAAGAATTACTTTTGATTCAGAGATCAATAAAATTCTCTATACTAGCCTAGGGCAAATCTCGAGCAATCATTTGAAGGAGTTCGAAGGAATGACATACCCTGACTAGAATGGATGATGTGGACTACCTTGTTGAAGACAACGTAATGGATGATTTTGCTTATCATCGGAAATGGATGGAATCTGTGGTAGGACCACTTTGAAGACGATCCTAGTCATTAATTACTGAGAAAGGTAGTCCATAGGGGATGGCACAATGGCGGTGCAAGCTGGGAACAAAATATAAATGATGGGAATGATTCTAGTAACGGGGGAGAAACTCAACATACGAGAGTGATTCCACTGTTTGAATGGTTATGGTATAATCGAGGAAACTGAGAGCACAAGGATCCCTAGGGAGCAACTTCTAGAATAAGTCGCACGGAATCCTCATGGAGAAGATCGTAAAATAGTTCAATCAAGATACTACAATGATAGATCTTCCGGCTAGGTGTGTCGGCCAGACATCAACCTTGTCGGGACCTACATCATAGATCTTGGAAAAGTTCCAACCATCATATCTGCCCGAGATTCAGATCTGCTTGGTAACAGAATATTTCAGACAACCTATCTGGAAAAGAAAGTTTGCAACACAAATCGACGAGATGATGATGCGAGATTCTTGGGAAATGAACTACGATAGAAAGCTCCAAAACATGAGCTGGTTCTGAGACATACATGTGAGCATGTTGTCCAAGACAAGAATGGCCACATAGTAGTCTTATAATAAAACACTATCGAGTTCAGGTGGGGATCCATCATGGAGGATATCAAAATCCTTGCATAAGGCGTGCTCTTAAGAAGGAACTTCTTCTCCTTGAACAAGTCATTCAGTGGCTTGGTGTGCTAGGAAACACATATAGAATGGAGGCGGCCAACCAATCAAACCATAGAGCACTTTGCATGTGCATGACTAACTTGGGATGATTCCAGAGGAAGCAAAAACAATCTTTCTCGTATTCACGGCGGCAACTTGCATAGAATGCGCATGAATTCGAGGAAGTCACTTCTTCCATCCAAGCATAAGCTTCATGAACGGAACACGAAAGCATTTCTTACAAAGTTTCCAACACTAACCTAGATGTTCAACATGAATCATGGACAAGATGAAATCGTTGTCAATGGGCTCAACAACAAACCATCAAGGCTTCCATATAGATGGAATTCCATAATTAAGTAAACACGGTGATAGCATTGGTCAGACCAAAGGATGTAATGGTGTATGCCCGAGGGATAAACCACGAGTAAGACAATATTACGAATATCGTTGGTTCTAACTTGATTTGATGATAGCCCACACTCAAATCAAGGTTTGGACAAGTCGATAGATTCAACAACCAGTCACGAGGAACCATCAATGAAAATATCATCTCCCTTCAACACACACTCACACACACACACACACACACACACACACACACACACAAGGATATCCCATAGAACGAACTAGTTAAGTTATGCAAGGGTTTATCTTCCAACTCTCCAAGTTGTTGTTTAGCTTAACCAACTAGCTCAGGGGTATCCAACACAGGTCTTGGAGAATGGCTGGTTTAGAGAAAAACCAACATGATCACGAACTTAACATAGCGGTCAGGGAACAACCTGGTAATACTTCCGAGAAGATATTCGGAAAATCACGAACCACCGATATGTTATTAAGCTCGAGAACAATCTTGCTTTTCAGGGCAAGACGATATGATCAAAAGAGTGAGGGTTTGACACAATCCTAACTCATTGATCCAAGAGTGCACCAGAAATAAAGACAAGGTAGCGCGATCAATCCTAGACTAGTGATTCGATAACCAACACGCTAAGAATGATATTAATGTCCATTAACTACCAAGCAACACGGTTGCTAGGAGTATTGATTTCACACATCATGGTTCACTTGTCGGCATCCCAGTTGCGATAACACGGGACCGAGGAATGAAAAGTGATGGCAAGAAGTATCACTGCGTCAAGAATTCATAAGAGATGGTGCAATTCTCATGACAATCCTGACAATAAGGGGCTAATACTCCGAGGTAGAACAGAACAAAAGCTGGATTGGCATTTCGATCTGCGGAATACAACTACTTTAACCAGTCCAAGAAATGGATGAGGTGCTGGAGTTTGTTTCTCCTAGTCATTCCGGAATAGAATGGCTTGACGGACCATAAAAATAATAGGCATCGATAACACGAATGCACAACTAGTCCTCACTATCGATTGATAGACAGGGGTCAAAATACAAATAAAGGGAGACAACTCAAAGGAACATATGGTTTTCTCAGTTGCGGATGCATAGGTTTAGTATGCCAAACAAGTTAAACATATTTCTTCCAGATAATCCATGCAGAAAGGTAGGACTGGCAGAGTCACAATGTAGAACGGAGAACTCATCGAGAGCACTCTTATTGTGATTCTTTTGTTCAGAGAACGTCTGCCTTGGCTAGTTCATGGTATTGGAAGAATGAGATACCATGGACCTCGAGGACTATCGCAAAGGTTACTAACATCCTAAAGGAACTAGCAAGCATTATCAACATGAATTAGGTAGGGTGAATCTCGAGTCAAGAACCCATGAGTAGAATACCTACTACTAAATGGCATCATGGGATGCTTTCGAGAATGGTGGCCAGAATCATCACACCGGGAACACAAAACATGGCTAGATTACTAGGTAACTCCCTAAAACACATAGGGTCATAATAATAGCTCCAACATTATGTCGAGGCAATAGAGTACCTCAACTCACTGATTAGTGTGGTTAAACTGGCCCAGCGGAACTTTGGTAACGGGAAGAAGGAATTTGCAAATGCATCAGACTAGTTAGAAACCTGGGATGACTCGGATAGCATAACGGCTGTAAATGCTCAGAAAAAGATTTGAGACATTCACAAGGATTTGCATAGTCACTTAAAAACATCATATCAAGGTTCTGGTTCAACTGACAACATACTAAAAGTAGTAGAAACTGAATTGAGGCCTGGAACCAACAATCCTATAAGTCTCTATCATAGTAACTTGTCATCTTAATAGATAGATGAGAAGGTCTAGTTCTTAATCCCCGTAGAAAAGAAGAGGATGACTCAGATCAGAAGGGCATAAGGTAAAGGAGTAAAAAGAGCCATACGTTCCCTTCCACAATCAATTCCCTTATATAACTAAAGCATTTCTAGACTCAACTTCGACCGGTTTGGCTTGGTAATCCTACAGCAACAAAGCTCTCGATACCAAAGATGTCAGACCTCGATTCCAACTCACATCGACCTAGCCGGTAACACCTCATATCACTTTATGCGGCCTCACGCAAGGTATTCCCACCTGTCGCCTTACCATGGCCCAGACCGCTTATGCCTTTTGGCTCACGTATATGATAGTGTCGCTAGCATCCATATGATGTAGAACCCGGCCGAAATGACTAGTCGTGAACCCAAAGTGGCACTAACTTATGGGGACAGGCATACATGAATCAACATCGAGCATGTCACCAGCTGACGTGCGAATCCGGGCTGTAGCACTGGGCTAACAGGACTTCGGTGAACCGGGCTGTAGCAGGCTAGGCAGGACTCCGGATGTCACCGCGTGACATTTCCCCGAAGGGACAGACATAGGAACGAAGTGAATCACATGCCGGTCAGTCAAGTGTTCCGGAGCAGTAGTGGTGGGCTAGCAGGACTTCGGTGAACCGGGCTGTAGCGGACTACTATGGCTTATTGAAGCACAAGACTACATTTCCCCATAAGAGAGGCTACCAAGGATAAACAACTAGGTTGTCGGATCCCACACATACCAAGCATTTCAATCATACACACAATATGCTCGATATGTTCAAATACAACATGGCATCACAACATGACTCTACAGCTCAAGTATTTATTCATTAGGCTCCGAAGAGCCAGATATTACAAACATGGGTCTGATGACCCAACATCCAGAGCATACAAGTCGAAGCACATGCGGAAGCTTAACATGTCTGAGTACAGACATCTACAAATGAAAAAGGCTGAGAAGCCTGACTATCTACCAGACCCTCCCAAGGGTGCAAGATCGTAGTTGAGGTAAGAAGCTAAACGTGGAAGTCCACGCCGGAACTACTAGCGAGACTGACACCTCTCTGCAAAACATAAAATAGGCAAACGTGAGCACAAATGTACCCAACAAGACTTATATCAAAACTAGCTACATATGCATCAGTATCAACAAAGGGGGTGGTGGAGTTTGACTGCAGCAAGCCAGCTTGGACTCAGTGGCTATCCTAATCTATGACTCCAAGTAACTCTTTTGAGGTGGCGCACACGAGTCCACGTATTCACCATATCAATACACCACTATGGATCCGCTCCCGTCTCCCTACGAGAAGGCCATCCATAGCACTCACGCTTATCTTGCGAGTTTTAGAGTATCCACTTTCACTTGTCTATGAACTGTTATAGGCAACCCAGAAGTCCTTTACCGCGGACATGGCTATTCCAATAGATGATGTTAACCCTGCAGGGGTGTACTTCTTCACACATGCTCTCACCACTTACCGCCGCTTACACGACATGTACTCGGCAACCTTCAAGCGGAAGCCCAACGAGGGTGTCGGCCACGGCCTACCTAAACACTCAAGTCTCTAGTCCAGGTTTATCGCCTATTCAGGTTCTATCCACAGGGAGTCCGGCCGAGGTTTCCACATACGGCCCCGAACGATGTGTACAGGGTTCCGCGACACCAAATGGGCGTCCGGCATACCCGGCCACGTGCCTACCGCATCACAGCCCACCCCTCGGGTCAGGCGCTGTGAGCCTCCAAAGATACTACAAACACCGAAACTACTTGCAACTCTGGACAGAGGACAAGGGTGGTTAAGAAGCCGAGAGGGTCCATTGGTTTGGGCCCAATGCATGGTAGTAGCTGTTCATGGATCACAAACACAGAACTCAGTTCCTAAGGACGGCTTCAATGAAACAACCCACCATGTACTCCTACATGGCCTCTCATCGATACCTTTACCAAATCGTGTTCACACACTTAGCTCTCAACAGTAGGACATGTTCACACACCTCCAATTCATCCCCGATGAATCAAACCTGACACAACTCTAAGCAATAGCAGGCACGACAAACAAGCATGAATGAGTAGGCACATCAGGGCTCAAACAACTCCTACTCATGCTAGTGGGTTTCATCTATTTACTGTGGCAATGACAGGTCATGCAGAGGATAAGGGGTTCAACTACCGCAGCAAGTAATAGATGAATCATTGTTGTCCTAATGCAGTAAAAGAGAGCATAATCGAGAGAGTGGGATTGTATCAGAATGAACAAGGGGGTTTTGCTTTCCTGGCACTTCTAAAGATAGTAATAGCTCTTCATCGGTGTCATTGATCTCATCTTCGGGACAATGTCTACTGAGAGGGGACAAACACCAGCAACAGAAAGGAAACACAATCAATGCAATGTGCAATATGATGCTTGATCATGACATGGCAATATGCTATGATTTGGACTAATGCAACTAGTAATAATTTGATGAAGCTAATTTGAACACAAGATTCTAATCCAGACTCCATGTAAGGCATTTCAAATGCCATTTATTAAAATTGTCATAAACAGTGGCTGTATGTTGTTCAAACATGCATTAGAATGCCATAAACTCTTCATATTTTTCTGATAATTTTTTATATTTAACTTATTTCATTCTGAGCTACGGTTGAATTTCTATGATTTTCAGAAGTTTAGGTCATTTTCTGAAATAAATAAATCATTTCTGATTTATTTAAAATGTATTTACAGCGTCATCGTGACATCATCATGACGTCAGTAGGTCAACGGGGCTAGTCAAGGTCAAACCTGACGCGTGGGGTCCACACGTCAATGACACATGGCTGGTTTGTGTAGCTGACATGTGGGCCGGTCAACGGCCACGTCAGCAGGGTCAAACCCCGCCGGTCAAAATGGTCAACCCGCCGGCGTTTAGCCGCCGGCGATGACAACCGCGGTGGAGGGGCTCGGAAACACGCTGTAGGCTAGCTAGGGGCAGCGCGCATCCATCGGTGGTGGTGGTTGTTGCTGGGGTGGCCGGGAATGGCGCCAGCGTCGAGCAAGGCGGCAGCCGGAGTACGGCTCTGTTCAAGCACAGGGCTGCGGTGCACAGCAGGAGCTGCGGGCGGCGGAGTTGGTCTTATGGGAGGCTGTCGAGCGCGGTGACATCTTGTGAGCGCGAGCTGCAGTGGCCTGCCACAATGGCGACATGGCCCGGCAACAAAGACGCTTCATGGCGCGACGGCGAGCAGGGCTACGGCACGGCAGAGACCACGAGGGGGAAGGGGAACAGCGAAGGAGCTCACAACGGTGTCGTGGGGGTGCCCTGCAGCTCGGGGGAGGCGTCGGAGAAGACGGGCGATCACCGGCGATCTCGGGCGGCCGAGGTTGAAGACGGCAATGGCGACGGCGATGCAGGGCGTCCGCAGTCTCGTGGCTTGACGGAGAGGACGAGGGAGACGCTTCGATGCTCTTGGACGCATCGGAGAGGCGAGGCTGTGGCGGTGGGCGCAGCAACAGCGAGCGGCGGCGACGGCATCGCTCGGGTGTGCGTGAGTGAGAGAGCCAGAGAAGAGGGAGAGTGAGCAAGGGGGTTCAGGTGGGGGGTAGCGTGGTGCCTCCAGAGCGCCTAGACCGTCGAGGGGAGAAGCAGGCATGGTGGAGGTGGCACTGCGCACGTCGGGCACACGCCCTCCTGCCTACTGGCAGGAGGTTGGAGACGGTGCGGCGGCTGGTGGGCTTGGCCGTCTACTTGGGCTGCCAGGTAAGTGGGCTCCTAGGTTAGCTCCTGTTCCCTTTTTTTTCATTTCTGTTGTTTCTATTTTCTGTAATTTGTTTTCGATTTTGTTTCCAAACTAAATCAAATTTACTGCTTGTGATAAATATTGTGTGGGCTAGTAGAGCTAGTCCAGAGCCCCACATAAATTTACAGAATTATTGGACTTATATTAAGTATATCACAAATATAAATCCAATGCAAATAGTTATTGCATTAACTCCAAATGCCCAAAATAAATATTTATGAGCTCCTAAAGATATTGGTTTGAATTTTACCTCTGGCCAATATTTTCAGAGAGAAACATGAAGATTTTCTTGGACCTATTTGAAGTAGTTTTTATCTTGGTCATTTCCATAAATGATTTCTGAGGCTTTCACATGTCCCCATTTCAAATTCATTGAAAATTTAAACATGATGCACACATGACTAGCTAGTCTAGGTCATACCAAACTAGGGATGCGATAGGTACCTTGGTGGCCATCATAGCTGATTATCCTGGAATGCTCCCCGCATCACATGTAAGTATAACCGGAGCCCTAACTTCCAAGAAGGATCCCTTTTTCTGCACTTCACCTACCGCACACATATGGTGTCTTACAGGGAAGGCCCTCGAGACGCCATGCCGAACCTGCAGTGACTCCCCAACAAGGTGCACCGAAGCCGGGTAGGCATGAAAGGAAGGCGGTCAGGACTGAGATGCCGTCATAGAGGTATGAAAGAGAACCCCGCATAATAACGCCCATGTTTCCTAGTAGGAAAAACGCTCGCCGGACTATATCCGGAGAGGTTGCCGGTCACGCCTCCACCAGTCGGGCTCCAGAGCCGGACATAGAGGCGGACGCTAACATGGCGCAAACGCCGGATGTTCCTCCTACAGAGGGTGCGGATAGGCTATCTGCCACAAATTCCGAAGTGTAGAGCGCCATGAATCACAGGCGTCGCCGAGCCGTACTCAGTGACGCTTGTTTCTCCCAAGAGGCGTTCGATGCCTTCAACTCAGGAGACGCGTACATCCGAGCTGCTCAAAATGGTCTTGTCGGAGCCACGGAACAGTATGTCAAAGATATACGGGTAAGGAAATGTAATAATTATGTATATCAGTAGTCCCTGAGACTTGAAACAGTTGGCACAACTGATTTAAGGATCATTGTTTGCATAGGTTCTCACAGAGAAGAATACCAAGTTGTCACTAGAGCTGGAGGAGTGCAAAGCCCAGCTTCAGGCCGCAGTTACCCTGGTGAAGGAGTCCGAGAAGGCCCCATCTGCTAATACTTGTTTTCATTGCAAAGAATGTCATGTACCAGGTAGTATGCGGCACGCGTGCAAATCTAATAATAGATTATGCAGATGGTCCCGGAGTGAATCCGGATGCGCAACATGCTCAACGACAGCTAAAGGCTGGCGAGCGCCTGCTTACGCAAGTTAGGCGGGAGAAAAACAATCTCCAAGACGCCAATACCTGGCTGAGCGTTGAACTGAAAGATGTTCGGGCCCAGCTTGCTGACTTCGTAAAGGAGAATAAGAGGCTTAGATGCGGCATTTTCAGTAAGTGCTTGAACGAACTTTTATAGAGTTCGGCGAAGAAATCGGCTGACAGAGTTATATCTGTAGGTATGCTGACGGGTCATCCCGCGGAGGAGATGCCCGGGTCTACGGGCGATCTTCTGCCAGAGCTCTCACAACTACATGAACAAGTCCGGCAGGTGATGCAGGGCATTGCCCAAGCCTTGTGGCCGTCCGCCTCCCTGCCAGGAGGCGTGAGAGAGCTTGTAGAAAAGCTCAAGGGAGAGCGGCGACGCTTCCGACTATGGAAGATATCAGCCTGCCGACAAGGTGCAAGGGAGGCCTGGGCCGTGGTGAAGACCCGATATACCAAGGCTGACCCGAACCACATGGCCGGGGTCAGACCTGTGGGGCCTGAAGGGAAAGAGATCCCCGTCAGTTTGGTTTATGACCAGGTAGAATTAGCTGCAAAGTATTCTCAACAGGACTGTAGGCTAGACAACCTGTTGGATGGTATAGAAGAAGAATTTAGTCAGTCTAAGTGACTGTGTACTTCAAGTGACATATATTTTCCCAAGCCGGATTGTAAATCATTTGTCATGGCGGACCCTTTCGCTTCAACCTCCGGACCCAACAGTCCGGAGTGTATCCGAATACCCGCTCAGTTATATAAAAACCGGGATATGCGTGGAAACCAGGCGTAGGGGTCATAAGTGCGTGAATAGACAAGTACCCAACTAGCCATGTTATATTACATGGATAGTAAGAAACATCTTCCAGGGATAATAGTTCCGTTAAGGGTTCCTTTCCCTGGGTATGCATGCATTAATGTACATGTCCGGACTGCGAAAAGAGACGCAGGATATAAACTTCTCGGGGCATGTAGTACAATAAATAGAAATCTTCTTTTGTTCACCAACCGAATATTTCCTTAAGAACGCTAGCTTTCGGCTTCACCCAGTCTGAGGTACACATCCGGCTGACCCGGCAGTAACAATCACAGAGGTGCTCCCCTTATGCCCTAGCCGAATTAACGGGAACATATGGCATAAACACAAGAGCCAGGCAACCCAGCTTGGCCAAAGCTTAAGTCATATCGATGCATATTATGGCGAAAAAAGGTATGTGTGAAAAGTAACACATGTTTGGGGCCTAGAGCCCGGAATGTAGCAATATTAAGCTTCTGTATAAGAAGCCCCTAGGTATCATGAGCGCAGCCAGCGAGTAAAGATTGTGTAGTCAAGACACATTTTAGCCTTTTAAGGTCTTGAAGAAAAAAGGGGAAGAAAGAAAGAAAGAAAAGACAGGTAACACATATATAAAAAATTGACAGAGGTAAGGAGACGAACACCGAGTCCGGCACTAGGCGTAGAACCTTCGGAGTCTGGCTGCGTTCCATGGGTTTGGCTCGAGTCGATTGTCCGATGCATCCCGCAGACGGTACGCTCCACCGGTCAGAACTTGGTCGATAATGAAGGGACCTTCCCATTTGGGCTTGAGCTTGTTCTTTTTCTTCTCCGGTAGGCGTAGAACGAGTTCGCCAACGTTATAGGTTTTGGCCTGTACTTCTCTGCTTTGATACCTTTGAGCCTGTTGCTGATAGAATGCGAAACGGGCTTTTGCCACGTCACGCTCCTCCTCCAGGGCGTCCAAACTGTCCTGCCGATCAAGCTCGGCTTCTTTCTCTTCATACATGCGCACTCGAGGTGAGTCATGAATTATGTCACAGGGCAGTACCACCTCTGCGCCGTACACCATAAAAAATGGTGTGTATCCGGTAGTGCGATTCGGCGTGGTCCGCAGCCCCCATAGTACTGAGTAGAGCTCCTCTACCCAGTACGTATCGGATTCCTTCAAGGATCGTACTAATCTGGGTTTAATGCCGCTCATGATAAGACCGTTTGCTCATTCGACTTGACCATTAGTTTGCGGGTGATAGACATAAGCATAATCGAGCTTGATGCCCATGTTCCTGCACCAAAGTTTTACCTCGTCGGCTGTAAAGTTCGAGCCGTTATCAGTGATGATGCTGTGGGGGACGCCATAACGGTGTACAACCCTGCATATGAAGTCTATCACTGGTCCGGATTCAGCCATTTTAACTGGTTTGACTTCTATCCATTTGGTGAATTTATCCACCATGACCAATAAGTATTTTTCTTATGGCTTCCCCCTTTGAGGGGTCCGACCATATCAAGCCCCCATACTGCAAAGGGCCAAGTAATGGGGATTGTTTGGAGAGCAGTAGGCGGCATATGGCTTTAGTTTGCAAAAAGCTGGAAACCGGCGCAACGTTGAACGAGGTCCCGTGCGTCTGCTCGGGCCGTCGGCCAGTAGAAACCTGTACGGAAGGCCTTGCTTACAACGGCCCGAGCTGCGGCGTGGTGGCCGCCAAGTCCAAAGATGAATTTCTGCCAAAAGTTGCCGCCCTTCCTCTTCGGAGATGCACCTTTGAAGGACTCCGGTAGCGCTTTTCTTATAAAGCTCTCCCTCATGGACCTTGTAGGCTTTAGACCGCCGCACAATGCAGTGCGCCTCGTTTGGGTCCTCGGGTAGTTCCTTCCTAGTTAGGTAGGCCAGGAATGGTTCTGTCCATGGGGCGATGACATCCATTATTATGTGGGCGGAAGGTGTTATTTCGGTGGCAGAGCCTCCGATTTATGTCAGATGTTCAGTATCTGTTGTTGTGGCCAGGTCCGGACTATTATTACCGGTCTCCCCTTCCCATACCACGGATGGCTTAAACAACCTTTCCAAGAAGATATTAGGTGGGACAGGGTCGCGCTTAGCACCGATGCGGGCGAGGATATCCGCCGCCTAATTGTTTTCACGGGCCACATGGTGGAATTCAAGCCCCTCGAACTGAGCTGAAATTTTGAGGACGACGTTGCGATAAGCCGCCATTTTTGGATCCTTGGCGTCAAAGTCTCCAATTATTTGAGATATTGCGAGGTTCGAGCCCCCACGCACCTCCAGGCATTGAATGCCCATCGAGACTGCCATATGGAGACCATGTAACAGGGCCTCATATTCTGCCGCGTTGTTGGAGTCTGTGTATAGTATTTGGAGTACGTATTGGACTGTATCTCCGGTGGGGACGTCAGGACGATGCCAGCCCCCAGACCAGCCAGCTGTCAAAGTGCATAATCCAATTGCAGTACGCGCCGTACTCTTTAGGGAGTTCGACTTCTGTCCATTCGGCGACGAAATCAGCCAGTACTTCTGACTTTATGGCTCGCCGTTGTTTGTATATTATGTCGAACGGGAGGAGCTCCATAGCCCATTTAGCAATCCAGCCCGTGGCCTCGCGGTTCTTTATTATGTCATTGAGTGGCACTTCAGAGGCCACCGTAATTGAACACTCTTGAAAGTAGTGTCGTAGTTTCCGGGATGCCATGAAGACCGCATATGCTATCTTTTGATAATGTGGGTACCGTGATTTGCATGGAGTGAGGACAGTGGATACATAGTATACCGGCTTTTGAAGCGGGAACTTATGTCCGTCCATCTCTCGTTCGACGACGAGCACTGCGCTTACAACTTGGTGTGTTGCCGCTATATATAGCAGCATTGGTTCGCCGACGTTAGGTGCGGCCAAGATTGGGTTTGTGGCCAAAACGGCTTTTATTTCTTCTAATCCGGCCATGGCAGCATCCGTCCACTCGAAGTGTTCCATGCGCCGCAGAAGGCGATAAAGAGGCAGTGCCTTTTCTCCTAATCGGGAGATGAAGCGGCTTAAGGTAGCCACGCATCCAGTTAGTTTCTGGATTTGCTTGAGGTCTGTTGAGATGGCTAACTGTGACAGAGCTCGGATTTTAGCCGGATTTGCTTCGATTCCTCTGTTGGAGACAATGAAGCCTAAGAGCTTTCCGGCGGGCACGCCGAAGACGCATTTTTCCGGGTTGAGCTTAATGTCGTATGTTCGGAGATTGTCGAATGTGAGCCTCAAGTCGTCTATTAAGGATTCGACGTGTCTGGTTTTAATGACCACATCGTCTACGTATGCCTCCACTGTTTTGCCAATCGGTGTCTCCAAGCATGTCTGAATCATGCGTTGATAGGTTGCACCGGCGTTTTTGAGCCCGAAAGGCATGGTGTTAAAACAGAAGGGGCCGTATGGAGTGATGAATGCTGTTGCGGCTTGATCGAACTCCGCCATCTTAATTTGATGGCATCCGGAGTCGTGTCCTGCGGTAGCGTCGATAATTTGATCGATGCGAGGGAGGGGGAAGGGATCCTTTAGGCAAGCCTTATTAAGGTCCTTGAAGTCGACGCATAGGCGCCAGGATTTGTCCTTCTTTGGTGCCATCACCAGGTTTGCTAACCAGTCCGGATGTTTTATTTCTCGAATGAATCCGGCCTCCAGTAACTTGGCTAGCTCCTCTCCCATGGCTTGTCGCTTAGGCTCAGAGAAGCGTCGAAGAGTTTGCTTGACCGGCTTGAATGCATTTAGGATGTTAAGGCTATGCTCGGACAACCTGCGTGGGATTCCTGGCATGTCTGAAGGAGGCCAGGCGAAGATGTCCCAATTCTCGCACAAGAACTCCCGTAGTGCGGCGTCTACTGTGGGGTTTAACTGTGCCCTGATGGATGCTGTTTATGTAGGGTCCGTTGGATGGACTTGGAATTTGACTATGTCATCCGCTGGTTTAAAAGAGGTGGACTTGGATCTTTTGTCGAGTATCACGTCATCCCTGTCCACTGTGGAGCGCAGGGCAGTTAATTCCTCGGCCGCGAGGGCTTCGGTTAACGCCTCGAGGGCCAGTGAGACTGTTTTTATTTCGGCGGAGAGTGTTATGTTCGGATCACTAGCTAGAGTGATGATTCCATTAGGCCCGGGCATTTTGAGCTTCATGTACCCGTAATGGGGTATAGCTTGGAACATCGTGAATGCCTCCCGGCCTAGAAGGGCGTGGTATCCGCTATTGAACGGGGCCACTTGGAATGTGATTTCTTTGGACCTATAATTCTCCGGCATGCCGAATACCACATCTAGTATGATTTTCCCAGCACATCGTGCCTCCCGACTAGGGATGATTCCTCTGAAGGTCGTACTGCTTTGCTCAATGCAACTTCTATCTATTTCCATTTTTCGAAGAGTCTCCTCATAGATGAGGTTTAATCCGCTGCCGCCGTCCATGAGCACTTTGGTAAGCCGGAAGCCGTCCACAATTGGACTAAGGACCAAGGCGGCTGGTGCTCGGGCTGTTCGTAATTTAGGTTCATCACTGGCATTGAAGGTGATAGCCGTATCGCTCCATGGATTTATTGCTGCAACATGGCAGACTTCGGCGAGGCTGCGGAGTGCTCGCTTACGCCTATTATTGGAGGCGAAGGTCTCGAAGACTGTTAATACTATCTATTTTTTTCCACAGGATGGTGCTCTGCGGTATTGTTGATGAGGATATCCTCGCCGCTCTTGGCCACCTGCCAGAGTACCCAACATGATCTAAGGCTTTGTGTTGGTATGGTATCCGCTGTACTGTGAATTTTGGATGGCCCGTTGAGCCATCCCTCCAGTACAGTACCGCGCCCTGTAGTGGGCTTTTGTTTCTTTGTAATTGGATCAGGTGACTTATGTGAGTACACCCTTTTAGTTCGGATGGGGGGGGGGTTTAGTGAGAGCCGGAGGATCCCAGAATTTTGTTTGGGTTTTCTAGGCGCTTTCCATCACACAGTACTTCTGTACTATGGCTACCAAGTCAGCGAAGTGTGCTATGTCACGGTGACTTATGGCGTTGAGGATTCCCTTGTCCGTGCAATTTTTGCAAAAGAATGAAATTGCGTTTTCCTCGCGACAGTCCTTGACCTTCCTCATTACAAGGAGGAATCTGGCCCAATAGTGATGTACTGTTTCTTGGGGCTCTTGTCTAATGTGGGAAAGATCACTTATATCTAGGTGG
Source organism: Aegilops bicornis (assembly GCA_021605145.1). Lineage (NCBI taxonomy): Eukaryota > Viridiplantae > Streptophyta > Magnoliopsida > Poales > Poaceae > Aegilops > Aegilops bicornis. The sequence goes on along the minus strand of CM038672.1, from coordinate 291,207,625 downwards.
GTGGGTAGATTTAGGTCCGAACCCTGACACGATCTGAGACCCAGGAGCAGCGGAGTTTCCGATCTCGAAAGTTCAGGCTTTGGTTTGTTGCCCAATAGGTCTGGCCTGCTGTCTGATTCTAGGTTTAGAGCTTGGGCTATGTCCACCCGTAGATGGGTATCCGGCTTAGAGAGCTCGGGAATCCGGACATAGCTTGTCCTCAAGATAGAGGAAGAATCGCTACGTTGCTCCTCCACCACCGCTATCTGATGGGTGACCGGCGGAGAGTTAATCTCCCTTTGGTCGGGTTTAAGCCCGATCTGATCATACTCCGTAGCGACTCCCAAGGCGGCGATGCGATCCAAGAGCTCGTTCAAAGAAGAGAGCTCCGTTGATCCATCTGCCGGGCGTAATTCCGAGCCGATGTGGAGACTGTTTTTTGATGACCCGAGAAGTCATTGTCGGCGCAGTGGCCGAACGGGCGGTCATGACGAAGCCGCCTAGTCGGAGAGTTTGGCCTACAGCCAGGGCTCCCCCAGAGGTGATGTTGTCCTTGACAATGAGACGAGCCATCCAGCCTTATGATGACGACACAGTGGAACTCTCAATGAAAGCACCAATGTCTGTGTCAAAACCGGTGGATCTCGGATAGGGGGTCCCGAACTATGCATCTAAGGCGGATGGTAACAGGAGGCGGGGGACACGATGTTTACCCAGGTTCGGGCCCTCTCGATGGAGGTAATACCCTACTTCCTGCTTGATTGATCTTGATGATATGAGTATTACAAGAGTTGATCTACCACGAGATCGTAGAGGCTAAACCCTAGAAGCTAGCCTATGGTATGATTGTTGTTGTCCTACGGACTAAACCCTCCGGTTTATATAGACACCGGAGGGGGCTAGGGTTACACAGAGTCGGTTACAAGGGAGGGGATCTACATATCTGTATTGCCAAGCTTGCCTTCCACGCCAAGGAGAGTCCCATCCAGACACGGGACAAAGTCTTCAATCTTGTATCTTCATAGTGGAACAGACAAGTATATAGTCTGGCTGTCCGAGGACTCCCTAATCCAGGACTCCCTCACCGGGGGAGAAAGCGGAGGTGAAGGTGCTGGTTGAGCGAGTGGTCTACCTCATCCGTGAGGGCGTGACCGGTATGGATCTGCTGGAAGTCCTCCTCAGACGACGTATTCAGCCACTTCAGGCCCGTGACCATCCGATGTGGATGTATTCGGGCATTGAAGATTCCGCTCAGGTGCATCCAGAAGAAGTCGACGAGGATACGGTGGCGAAGTGGTTGAAGGGTATCACTGGCAACAAAGATAACCCCAGGGGGGCCAGGAGAATCCCTCCACTCGACCAATCCTATGAACCAGACAAGGTCCAACTCTGAATTACCGAGTGTTATCTTGATTTATCATGCAACTGTTTATGGTCCACCACTGACTTTGTCTTGCTTGGTTTCTTCTAGGCCCTTACTGAGATGTATTCGATGCCCAACGGAGAGCAGGACCAGGACCCGGAAGGGGAGGCAAGCGGAGGTGAAAGTGGCGAGTGGCATTCTGACGGTGAAGGGGACGAGGAGAGCGACGACCCGACTAATGAAGAAGAGGCCGACTCACCTCCCGGCAGGGAAAGGCGGTCCAAACTCACCCACGATCCGGCAAGCACCCACGACAAGGCGACTGTTAAGACCGGGCAGTCGTCAAAGCGTCCTCGGACGTCGTCTCCGGCGCCGACTAAAAAGGCCCCAAAGCAGTCAAAGGTTGTAGTGCAGAAGACCCGGAAAGCGCTGCCCAGAATCAAAATTCACATCCCTGTTGCCTCTGCTGAGTGTCTTGTCTTCATTTTAGCCGAAGTTTTGTGCATTCCATTTTTCCTTGGTTTGACCGAATGAATCTTGAAACTAGCAGTGCCGCTACCTCTGGGACCTCTGCTTACAAAAACGAGGATGAGGACATGGAAGATGCGGTCACCTCCAACCCAGGTATAATCTTTGTGATCTTGTCTTTGCTTTGTCGATTGAACTGCGATATAACCAATCGAGGATGAACTTTTGGCGACTGATCTTTTTACAGCTCCTCAAAACGTCATTGACCTCCCCGATGACGACGAGGACGAGCCACATAGGCCCTTGGGGAGAAGAAACAGGAAAACGTCCGCTGGCAAGACGCCTCAGTCGACGTCGGTGGCGGAACCGTTAATTCAGGACGCCGGTGATGACAATCGGACTTCCATCTCCTTTGCCATACCGCTGTCAACTGCTCTGCCTTCCGCGTCAGCCGCACAGACTCCCGCCGATCCACCTTCACTTTTTGCTGCACATCACGTCCCAGAGGACCAAGTGGGTGCTGCCAAAGAGGCTATACGCCAGGCGGGCATTATGATGGAGAAGATGGAGATGGTGCGGGAAGCCAGCCAAGCTGCTTATGATGCCAGCTCCACTCTCCAGAGCAACGTCCAGGTTAGCAGATTGCCGACTTACTCTTTTGGCTTATTCTGTTAGGATATGGTACCTGAAAACTTTCTTTCAAAGAATCTTTTCATCTGTCTGCGCTTCACATCTGTACACCCACTGGGTGTTTTGTTTTGCCACTGAGCAAGTTCGTACTTTGAGCTGACTATGTTGTTGTCGATTGAATCTTTGAACCAGTGGGGGCACGCTGAGTGCACCCACTGGGTGTTGTTCCCGAGACCATAGTTGACTGCGGGCAGTCGACTGTGGTCTGAGAATCGGAATTTCCTCACTCGACCGGGACGGACCATGACGAGTGGAACCTGAACCAGTGGGAGCACGCTAAGTGCACCCAGTGGGTGTAATCCCCAAGAACGTGCTCGACTGCAGGCTGGCGACTATGGTCTAAGAGTAACTTTTTTTTTCTTTTTTTTACACTCAACCTGGACAGACCACGTCGAGTAGAATCTGGACCAGTGGGGGCACGCTAAGTGCACCCACTAGGTGTAGTCCCCGAGACCGTGGTTGACTACGGGCAGTCGACTACGGTCTGAAAACAACTTGAATTTATCGAACTATTGTTCTGAAGTAACTGATCTTTCCATCTGTCGATTGACTGTTCCTTGATTACAGAAATCTTATGAACTCGGAGTTTGTTTTGCTGAATTGGAGAAAAAACAGATTCAACTCAACCTCGATCTGGAACTGGCCAAGACAAATCTGCAGAAGGCCAAGGATGAAGCTGCTGGTAAGAGAAAACTTGTCGACTGATTTGTCTCTGTACCAGATTCTATTTTACTTTTTCTGAACCGAGCGATGTTTCCTTCAGAGAAAATGAATCAAGCTTTGGTGAAAAAGGACCAAGATCTTGCGGCCGCCCAGAAAGCAGCTGACGAGAAAACTACACTCACTGAACAGAAGCTAGCTTCAATTGGCAAACTAGAGGAAGAAAACGCCAAGCTAAAAACTGCCCTTGATGAAGCCAATAAGGAAGCGACCCATCTGAAGAAGGACAAGAACAATCTGAACGATAAAATGGAAGGCAGTGCTCACAAGAGGGACGATCTGGAGAATTATCTGGGAGGTCTTGCCAAGAAGCTGTTCGTCATGCTTGAAGGTATTTTCTTTGAACCGACTGACTTGTCATTGTCCACTCGATATACAACCGCTGACTCATCTTTGAATTGTACGTGTAGAATTTTGCCGGAACTTCGAGGAAGAAACTGGGTGAGTTGAGACAAGCTTGGACCCCATCCATTCTCCGGTGAAGGACGAGGCTGCCATGAATGTACTCCGATTGGAATCTCGTGTTGCTGGTGTTGTTGATTATCTTGCTCGACTGAAGGTCGCAATGTCGCGGATCGACACAGCACTCTGGCCAGGGGCAACGCTCCAGAATGACCTCGAGTCTTTGATCACTCGACTTAATGAAATTCCCGGTCGAGTGCAAGAATGGAAGAAGTCTTCTGCCCGGTGCGGCACTGATGTGGCTCTGTCTTTGGTTCGTGTCCACTGCAAGGAAGCGCGAGAAGAGAAGCTGGGAGCAATCAAGGTTGCCAACACCAAGAAGCATGAATTCCAATCCTTCATGGAGACCTTTATTGCTGCAGCCACTCGGATTGCCAATGGAATTGACCTGGACGAATTCGTCGAGCCTGCCAGCCCTCCTCCTCGGAGTGAACAAACTTTTATGCTCCACCTTAAATTTCCCTCGGGATGCCAAGTGATTTTTGTAATTGTTAAACTCCTTCGGGCTAGAAGCCCGAGTACTTTAATCCGCGGTCGGAACCTTAGGATTTATCTGGTTTGGTTTTATCTCCGAATATGCTTGTGCTTGCCTTCAAGTGGAATTTATTCTTCGCTCAGAACATTTTTGTACTTGAGATGCAGCTCTGGAGAGGAGGTTCTAGTCGACCTGCACTTCGTCGTCCTTGCGGATCGGGACGGAGCACACGTTGTACTTGTGGTGCAGCTCCGAAGGAGAAGGTTGCAGTCGACCTACACCTTGTAGTCCTTGCGGATCGGGATGGAGCGCATGTTGTACTTGTGGCGCAGCTCCAAAGGAGAAGTTTGCAGTCGACCTGCACCTCGTCGTCCTTGCGGATAGGGATGGAGCGCACATTGTACTTGTGGCGCAACACCGAAGGAAAAGGTTGCAGTCGACCTGCACCTCCTCATCCTTGCGGATCGGGATGGAGCGCACATTGTACTTGTGGCGCAGCTCCGAAGGAGAAGGTTGCAGTCGACCTGCACCTCGTCGTTCTTGCGGATAGGGATGGAGCGCACGTTGTACTTGTGGCGCAGCCCCGAAGGAGAAGGTTGCAGTCGACCTGCACCTCGTCATCCTTGCGGATAGGGATGCGTTTCGAACTTAGGCGAGTACTGGACTGCAGCTAATCCCCCGAGTGAGAGGTTTGCTCACCACTCGGTAGGATTTTACAAACTTAGGCGAGTACTGGACTTCAGCTAAGCCCCCGAGTGGGAGGGTTGTTCACCACTCGGTAGGATTTTTCAAACTTAGTCGAGTACTGGACTGCAGCTAAGCCCCCGAGTGAGAGGCTTGCTCACCACTCGGTAGGATTTTATAAACTTAGGCGAGTACTGGACTACAGCTTAGCCCCCGAGTGGGAGGGTTGCTCATCACTCGGTAGGATTTTACAAACTTAGGCGAGTACTGGACTGCAGCTAAGCCCCCGAGTGGGAGGGTTGCTCTCCACTCGGTAGGATTTTACAAACTTAGGCGAGTACTGGACTGCAGCTAAGCGCCGAATGGGAGGGTTGCTCACCACTCGGTAGGATTTTGCAAACTTAGGCGAGTACTGGACTGCAGCTAAGCCCCCGAGTGGGAGGGTTGCTCACCACTCGGTAGGATTTTACAAACTTAGGCGAGTACTGGACTGCAGCTAAGCCCCCGAGTTGGAGGGTTGCTCACCACTCGTTAGGATTTTACAAACTTACGCGAGTACTGGACTGCAGCTAAGCCCCCGAGTGGGAGGGTTGCTCTCCACTCGGTAGGATTTTACAAACTTAGGCGAGTACTGGACTGCAGCTAAGCCCCCGAGTGGGAGGGTTGCTCACCACTCGGTAGGATTTTACAAACTTAGGCGAGTACTGGACTGCAGCTAAGCCCCCGAGTGGGAGGGTTGCTCACCACTCGGTAGGATTTTGCAAACTTAGGCGAGTACTGGACTGCAGCTAAGCATCCGAGTGGGAGGGTTTCTCACTACTCGGTAGGATTTTTCAAACTTAGGCGAGTACTAGACTGCAGCTAAGCCCCCGAGTGGGAGGATTGCTCTCCACTCGGTATGATTTTACAAACTTAGGCGTAGTTCTCAGATCAAGAAGCTAAGCCCCCGAGTGGGAGGGTTGCTCACCACTCGGTAGGATTTTTCAAACTTAGGCGAGTACTGGACTGCAGCTAAGCCCCCGAGTGAGAGGCTTGCTCACCACTTAGTAGGATTTTATAAACTTAGGCGAGTACTGGACTGCAGCTAAGCCCCCGAGCGAGAGGCTTTCTCACCACTCGGTAGGATTTTTCAAACTTAGGCGAAATGGATTCCCAGCTAAGGCCTCGAGTGAGAGGCTTGCTCACCACTCGGTAGGATTTTTCAAACTTAGGCGAAACGGATTCGCAGCTAAGCCCCCGAGTGAGAGGCTTGCTCACCACTCGGTAGGATTTTATAAACTTAGGCGAAACGGATTCGCGGCTAAGTCACCCACTGGGGGATTTCAGACACAAGTATAAGCAGCGACAATCATTTTTAGAAGACTGTAAAACTCTTGTCTCTAATAAACAAACTACAAAGGTATTTCTTATTACAACTCAACAGAATGAGCGCTTAAGTATAAAAGGGGCGGAGCAGTTCCGCATTCCAAGCCCGTGGCTCGTCTTTCTTATGTTCGACATTGTAAAGATGATACGCCCCATTGTGGAGCACTCTGGTGACGATGAAGGGACCTTCCAAAGCAGGGGCGAGCTTGTGTGGTTTCTGCTGATCCACTTGAAGAACCAAGTCTCCCTCTTGAAACGCTTGACCTCTCACGTTTCTAGCGTGGAATCAACGCAAGTCTTGCTGCTAAATGCCATCTCTCTTTCCTCTTCTAGGAGATCAACTGCGTCTTGCCAGGCCTGTTCTACTTAATCTTCAGAGAAAAGCTCGACTCGGGGTACATTGTGAAGCAAGTCACTCGGTAGAACAGCTTCAGCTCCATAGACCAAGAAGAATGGAGTTCAGCGAGTCGACCGATTGGGAGTTGTCCTCAATCCCCAAAGAACTGATGGAAGTTCATTGAACCAGGCGCCTGCTGCGTGCTTGAGATCACGCATCAATCGGGGTTTCAGTCCTTTGAGAATCAAGCCATTTGCTCTTTCCGCTTGTCCATTCGGACCGGGGTGGGCAATCAAGCATAGTCGACTCGAAAGTGCCTTTGGGAAGCACGTATAGGCTCAACTCATCGTAATCAAGTTCGACCCGTTGTCAGTGATGATGCTGTGCGGAACCCCATATATGAATGTCAACTCTCTGATGAAGTTGACGGCAGTACTGGCTTCAAGATTCTTGATAGGCTTGGCTTCAATCCATTTGGTAAACTTGTCGACTGCTACAAGCACATGAGTGAAGCTGCTCCTACCAGTCGTCAGGGGCCCAACCATATCTAACCCCAAAACAGCAAAGGGCCAGACGAGTGGAATGGTCTTCAGGGCTGACGCAGGCTTGTGGGACATGTTGGAGTAAAACTGGCAGCCTTCACATTTGTCGACTATATCGTTCACCATTTCATTTGCTCGTGGCCAATAAAATCCAGCTCTGTATGCTTTGGCCACAATGGTCCGACAGGACGCATGGTGGCCACAGGTCCCCGAGTGGACGTTGTTGAGGATCACTCGACCTTCTTCTGGTGTTATGCATTTCTGGCTAACTCCAGTTACACTTTCTCTGAACAACTGTCCTCTTATAACAGTAAAGGCTTTGGATCGACGGACGATCTGTCGAGCCTCCTCTTCATCCTCTGGGAGTTCCCTCCTAAGGATATACTCAATGTATGGCACCGCCCGGGAGTGATGACCAAAACCTCCATGATCAAGTCGACCACGGCTGGGACTTCGACTTCAGTCGGATCTGTGGCACTCTTAGGCTGCGGGGGCTCTTCAATGAAAGGATGTTCTTGAACTGAAGGTGTATGAATGTGTTCCAAAAAACACATCGCTGGGAATGGCTTCCCTCTTGGAACCTATCTTAGCCAAATCATCGGCTGCTTGATTTTTCAGTTGGGGTATATGATGGAGCTCTAACCCGTCAAACTTATTTTCCAACTTCTTAACTGCATTACAGTAACCAGTCATAGCTGGGCTTCTGACGTCCCACTCCTTCATCACTTGATTGACTACCAAATCTGAGTCGATGTAGACCATGAGGCGACGGACGCCGAGTGAAATGGCCATACGTAACCCATATAAGAGTGCTTCATATTCAGCTTCGTTATTGGAGGAATCAAAGTGAATCTGGAGAACATATCCGAGCTTGTCTCCTCAGGAGGATACCAGTACCACCCCAAAGACCGTAACCATTCAAAGATCTTAGAGCCATCAAAGAACATGGTCCAAAGGTTCGAGTGGACTTGAGTCGGCAGCTGTCGCTTGATCCACTCGGCGAGGAAATCTGCTATTGCTTGGGACTTGATAGCTTTCTTTGCCTCAAACTTGATATCCAAGGGAAGGAGTTCAATCGCCCACTTTGCCACTCGACCAGTTGCATCTCTGTTGTTCAGAATCTCCGATAATGGAGCGTCGCTGACGACTGTAATGGAGTGGTCAGAGAAATAGTGTGCAACCTTCTTCGTGGTCATATAAATCCCATAAACAAGCTTCTGATAATGTGGATATCTTTGGTTGGATGGAGTCAAAACTTCATAAACATAATATACTGGGCGCTGAACTTTATAGGCTTTTCCTTCTTCTTCCCGCTCGACCGTAAGTACTGTACTAATAACTTGTCCAGTGGCTGCAATGTAAAGCAGTAAAGGCTCTTTGCTGATTGGGGCAGCAAGCACTGGCTGGGTGGAAAGCAAGGCTTTGAGCTCTACAAACGCTGCATCAGCTTCAGGAGTCCACTCGAACTTATCAGACTTCTTCATCACCGGTAAGAGGCAATGCATTTTCACCGAGGCGAAATGAATCGACTTAAGGCGGCCAAACAACCAAGAAGCTTCGCACATCGTGCACACACACGTATGCTTTCATCCGGAGTATGGCACCAAATTTCTTTGGGTTAGCGTCGATCCCTCGTTCGAAAATGAGGAAACCGAGTAATTTTCCGCCGATGGATTAAGCTTGATATCATACCTTCTGAGGTTGGCAAAAGTTTCAGCAAGGTCAGCCAGCAGGTCGGAACCCTTACGTGACTTGACCACAATGTCATCCATGTATGCTTCCACATTCCGACTGATTTGAGTGAGCAAACACTTCTGAATCATCCTCATGAATGTGGCTCCGGCGTTCTTCAGGCCGAATGGCATGGTGACATAACAGAAGCACCCGAATGGGGTGATCAAAGATGTTTTTATCTCATCGGGTCCATATAGTCGGATCTGATGATACTCAGAATAGGCGTCCAGAAAAGACAATCGCTCACACCCCACAGTCGAGTCGACGATTTGGTCAATGCGGGGGAGAGGAAAATGATCTTTCAGGAAGGCCCGATTGATATGCTTGAGTTCAATGCACATGCGAAGTGAATCGTCCTTCTTGGGGACCATGACAACATTGGCGAGCCACTCGGAGTGGTAGATTTCTCGGATGAACTCAGCTGCCAGGAGACGAGCTACTTCCTCACCAATTGCTTTCCTCTTCTGTACGGCGGATGTCGGTGTCAAAACCGGCGGATTTCAGGTAGGGGGTCCCGAACTGTGCGTCTAAGGCGGATGGTAACAGGAGGCGGGGGACACGATGTTTACCCAGGTTCGGGCCCTCTCGATGGAGGTAATACCCTACTTCCTGCTTGATTGATCTTGATGATATGAGTATTACAAGAGTTGATCTACCATGAGATCGTAAAGGCTAAACCCTAGAAGCTAGCCTATGGTATGATTGTTGTTGTCCTACGGACTAAGCCCTCCGGTTTATATAGACACAGGAGGGGGCTAGGGTTACACAGAGTCGGTTACAAGGGAGGAGATCTACATATCCGTATTGCCAAGCTTGCCTTCCACGCCAAGGAGAGTCCCATCCGGACACGGGACGAAGTCTTCAATCTTGTATATTCATAGTCCAACAGTCCGGCTAAAGTATATAGTCCGGCTATCCAAGGACCCCCTAATCCAGGAGTCCCTCACTAGCCCCTGAAGCAGGCACAATGACGATGAGTCCGGCGCGCAGTTGTCTTCGGTATTGCAAGGCGGGTTCCTCCTCCGAATACTCCATGAAAGATTTTGAACACAATGATAGTGTCCGGCTCTGCAAAACAAATTCCACATACCATCGTAGAGAGAATAATACTTCCACAAATCTAATCTGCTGACACATTCTACAACATGACATCACACTACGGCCTGGTCATTATTCGAACCATTTTTCTCAACCATCTACTGCACGTATTGCGAGGCGGTTTTCTTGGCACGTCTTGTCGAAGCAGAGATCGTGTCCCCTTATCACGGGATTCTCATCAATACGGGTGTGGGTAACCCAACCGCGCGATCAATTACGGTGCTTGGGGAATAAGCGAATTAACCAGGCATGTGGGGAGGCGTATAGTTTCTTCCGCTCTTATAAAGGGACAAGGATTCCTCTTTTTCACCCACGGCCTCTTCCTCCTTGCTCATCCATTCTTGCGCACTCGAGCCCCAGCACCCAAGTTTGCATCTTCTCCTCAAACCACCCCAAGCATGTCCGGAGCGGGAGGAAAGTGGATGGTCTCCTCCGTTACGGAGGAGGACATCACAAAGTTACGGAGAGCCGGATATCTGGCCGCGGATATCGCACACCGGTTGCCAGATGCGGGGCAGATCGTCCCTACTCCAGAACCCCATGAGAGGTTGGTTTTTCTTACCCACTTCGTCCGCGGACAGGGATTTCCCCTCCACCCGTTTGTCCACGAGCTCATGTTCTACTACGGGCTGGACTTCCACGATCTGGCCCCCAATTTCATCCTCAACATCTCGGCATTTATCGTCGTGTGCGAGGCCTTCCTCCGCATCAAGCCCCACTTCGGGCGAAAGTGGTCAAGACCTTCAACGTTAAACCGAAGGTGGTGATCGGCCGCAAGCGGAGTGCGGAGGCGCCATGGTGGGCAAAATGCCCAATGTCATCTCGCTCAAGGCTCCTATGTGGAGACCATAAAGGTGGCAATCGAGGTGGTTCTACATCATCGAGCAGCCGCGACACCAACCGGGTGGTGGCCCCGACTCGATCTGGAATCCCCATGCGGCTGACCTCCTGGAAAGAGAAGGGCCTATCATGGGGTTCCTCGGTAGAGCTGACCGGACTCCAGACCTGCATCAAAAACATGATGAGCAAGAAAATCAAGCTCGTAAACGTGGTCCAAGTCATGCTCTTCCGCCGGATCCTCCCGTGTCAAAGACGGACATTCAATTTGTGCGAGTTCGACCCGGCCGACCACCAGACGCTGCGAGAGCTCTTAAACACGATGCACAAGGACGTCTGGAAGGTGCTGTTCAAGGGCGCCGAGGTACCTCGTCCCCTTATCGAGGATCGCGGACTCAGCGCAAAGCGCCCTGCAAATCCGATAAGTCTTTTATATCTCATAAGATGTTCATTTTCCCCAGTTTAACCATGCGCGAGATCTAAGCCTCCACGCCCTTTAACAGGACTGGGTAGCGACAGCGGAGCAGATCGACTGTCCAGCCCTCCTGCCCGAAGATCCAGCAGATGCTCTCCTAATGGAGATGCTGGTTTCGGCGCCTTATGAGGTGCCGGCTAAGAAGGCCAAGAAGAAGGCCACGGGGACCAGGAAGGGTCTCCGGCGCAAGGTTATATCGGACTCATCGTCCGAAAACACCAAGGCGCACTCCTCCCATGAAAACGAGGAGGAAGAAGAGGAAAGTTCTCCCAGCCGAGGGGGAGAAAGGAAGGCCGCCCCATCCGGGAGGCCAAGGGTCCAAGAAGGGAAGGACTCTCCTTCCCGATCGCTTCCACGGCGGCCGCTTAGCGATGATGAGTGGCTGCCCAGGGACAAGCCCCTGGCGAAGTCGTAAGTATTCGAACTCCATAATAATTCTTGGTACGTCTTATTGTATTGTTTCTTATCACGCCGCGCATGATTATGCAGCCCATCCCGAGCCCACATCGACATATCATCGTCGGATGATTCTTTGGGCCCGTCGGATATGAATAGCAATTCACTCCCAACCGCCTCCTCCCCCCTCCCTACGGACGACGCCGAGGTGTTGTCTCAAAGAGGACTGAGCCAAGGGGAGACAGTTCCGGAGGCGCCTCAAGGCGACACTCCAGGCACTGGGCGCACGAGGGGCAAGACTCCTCTGGGCCCTAACGCCGGGGGCAGCAAGTCTAGCCCCAAGCCGAATACGGCGCGGGAACCTCTAGTGGTTCCGGATTCTCGCCAGCAACCTCGCTAAGGGGGCAAGCCGTTCGTGCCGATGGCCTCTGTTCATCCAGAGGCATCGGACAACTTGCTGGAAGTGCTTCGCGGCGCTTCCGTTGACGAAGAGCACCGCACCATTATGAATGCGGTGGTCAAGAAGGTTCAGTCCGCCAAGAGCGGACTAACTGAAGCATGTGCCAGCCTCCTAACAGGATTTGAGGTAAGTAACCAGATTATAAGAGAATGTTACCGCATAGACAGTAGCCCATGATGCTTTGTTTGGCGTTCACGAAGAAAGGCCGAATAGAGGATCAAATAATAACCACATGAGTCTAATCGGAATATGTCTATGTGCGTATGCACGCTTCATCAAGTCACGCCAAGACGTCATCGCGAAGGTCGCCAAGATTAAAGCGGGACCTTGAGCGGTCCAAGGAAGAGCTCGGCCGTACCAAGAGGCAGCTCGAGGAGAACAAAGGTAAGTGATACCCCGTCTGTATATTTTTTAAAAAAGGTTTGGTTTTAGAATAATAGGATCATCATGAATTGTGCTAGGGGCCACGACCGAAGTGGCGTCCCTACATAAGGCGCTATCCGAGGCCGAAGACAGAGCGGCCAAGGAGCGCGTCGAGCGAGAAAAGCAAGAAGCCCGATTAGGCGAGGTGCAGCAAGAGTTCCAGGCTCTCGCCAAAAAACACGAGTCCTTGGAGCTTGACTCCAAGACGCAAGGGTCCGAGCTTGCGATGGCCCTTGAAAGCGCACAACATGCCAAGGCCGAAGCCCAAAAGGCCCTCCAGGAAATTGAGGCAGTTAAGAAGATAGCGGCGGGTAAGGCATTCATTATGCAAAGTAAGCATGTGAAGGAAACTTTCTTTTTACTTACCCAAGTTCGGAGCTCTCTAGGAGCGTTCGCAGATCTGCCCTGCATTGTGTCGGATGCCGCGGAGTTCTACCGGGCTGAAGAGGGGAGCTCGACAGAGAAGTTGTTTTGGTCTCAGTATACTGGAACCGAACACCCAGTGCCCTTGAGCGACCAGCCGAAGCAACTGGTCGAGCTCGACAAGGCTGCCGAACAGGCCATGAAGGGTCTTATAGTCCGGATGTGGCCTGGCGAGCCCCTGCCTGATAGCTACTTCGGTTTGGTGAGGGGGCTTGTGAATGCCTGCCCACGGCTTGAAGTCATAAAGCGGTCTGTCTGCATCGAGGGTGTGCGCAGGGCTTTTGCCCGGGCGAAGGTGCACTGGGCGAAGCTGGACGACGTAAATCTGGTGAAGGAGGGGCCGCCGGAAGGCAAGGAGCATCGCCACCCCGAAAAGTATTATGACAGTGTCCTGAAGGGTGCTCGCCTTGTGGCGGAGGAATGTGCTAAGGATGTAATATTTGAATGAATGTACTCATGTGATCCTGTAATGTGAAACGAGTTCATTTGCGCTTATGCAACGCTTTGTTGATTTAAAATATTACCTTTTGTGCGGCCGCTTATGAAATCGAGGGTTGGCCGCTTGTCGGCTTCTCGCCCCATGTAACTAGTAATCGAGGTGTTCGGATAAACCTGAGCACTCTTTATCCCAATTTTGGGTCCTTTCAAGGAGGTGTTCAGCACAGCGTACCAGGCAATCGGACTATAAAGCTTTATCACTCTCACTTAGCCATAGAAGTCTATAATTTTAAATTTTGGCGAAGCCCCTAGTATTCGGAAGGGCGAATTTGGGGCGCTATATACGCCTAAGTCGGACAAGGCTGACTCCTCGCCCGAAGCGGTAAAAGTCTTTAAGGACTTGAGACTTCTCAAACAGCGACCAGCTCTCGCATTATCATGATAGTCAGTTTTCGGCTTTCTCTACTGAGGTGCTCGTACGGAAGAACCGGGAGACAATCGCAGTAGTTCTCCCAATGCTACCTTAGCCGATATTGCGGAACGTAAGGTACCAAAACATGGGAGCCGGGCAAACCCAACTATTGACCCAAGACATGATTCGGAGCTGATGCATATAATGCTAAGTTCGGGGTGCCGCACTGTCGAAAGTGTTCGGACTTCTCACGCCGTGTTATGGGGTATACCGAAGCCCCTGGCGCACTGGTCGTACCAGAATGTACGGGGTCAATTTGTCGTAAATAGGCAGACAAAGAAAAGAAAAGAAAAGTAAGGGAAATGGAATAATAGGCTAACGCTATGCATTGTTATTAAATAATACATCAAAGCGTACGGATACAAGTAGTGCAATAAGCAAAAAATAGGACCATTTGACATGTCCTTTCCAAGGGAAAGTTGCGTACGGGTATGTAAAACAGGTATTTTGATCGTTATCAGAGACCACCTGGGGATTCCTTGTACGTCAGACCGTCTTGCTTCCTTGGTATTTCCTTACCGCGATGAGTCCAACAGTTAGACTGCCGGAAAGGGCTTCCAGAGCGTAAGGTCTTGAAAGAGAGAAAATGATAAAGGTATACAACCCCTGGGGTGGTTTAGCCGCATTGTGGGACGTGCCGTAGTGGTGCCTCCGCCTATGCCCATGGTATCTTGAGTGCGTAGTTATGTACGCGTGGCACAGATTTCGCCACTTGACTGGGACTATGATGGAGGCCAAATTGCTAGTCGAGCTCCAAACGTGCCTGCCGATCCGCCTGCGGGGTAATCCGGACTTGCTTGAAGGTGTCCGGGGTCTTTTTTCGCCAAATTGGCGGTTTGCCTAATAAGGCTGCTTTGCGCTTCTGCTGTGAGGGCTGCAGTGTGCTCCTCCGTGCGGAGCGAGCGCTCTGTATTTCCATTAACTGTTATAACCCCGCGTGGTCCTGGCATTTTGAGTTTGAGGTATGCATAATGTGGTACTGCATTGAATCTGGCAAATGCAGTTCATCCAAGCAGTGCGTGATAGCCGCTGCGAAAGGGGACGATATCGAAGATTAACTCCTCGCTTCAAAAGTTGTCCGGAGACCGAAACCACTTCCAAAGTGTGATTGAGCCCGTGCAATGTGCCTCTACACTGGATTACACCTTTAAAGGTGGTTTTGGTGGGTTTGATTCTCGAGGGGTCTATGCCCATTTTGCGCACTGTATCCTGATAGAGCAGGTTCATGCTGCTGCCGCCGTCCATAAGGACTCGAGTGAGGTGAAATCCGTCAATGATGGGGTCAAGGACCAATGCGGCAGATCCGCCATGATGGATACTTGCTGGGTGGTCCCTGCGATCGAAGGTGATCATACAAGAGGACCATGGGTTGAACTTTGGGGCGACTGGCTCCATCGCATAGACGTCCCTTAATGCACGCTTCCGTTCCCTCTTGGGAATGTGGGTTGCGTATATCAAGTTCACTGTTTTCACTTGTGGAGGGAACCACTTCTGTCCTCCTGTGTTAGGTGGCCGAGGCTCCTCCTCGTCGTCGCTATGCAGCCCCTTATCCTTGTTTTCGGCATTCAACTTGCCGGCCTGCTTGAACACCCAGCATTCTCTGTTGGTGTGATTGGCTGGCTTATCGAGGGTGCCGTGAATTTGACACGAGCGATCGAGTATACGGTCCAAACTGGACGGGCCCGGATTGCTTCTTGTGAACGGCTTTTTCTGCTGACCGGATTTAGGGCCACTGAATCCGGCATTGACTGCCGTGTCTTCGGCGTTATCGCCGTTGTTGCGGCACTTGTGTCTATTACGACGTGGTCTGCCGTTAGTATCTTTGGCATCTGAAGTGCCAGGATTCCTTGATGTGTTGTTGCTGTGAGCCAGCCAGTTATCCTCGCCCACGCAAAAGCGGGTCATGAGTGTCGTGAGGGCTGCCATGGACTTCGGCTTCTCTTGGCCGAGGTGTCGGGCGAGCCACTCATCCCGGATGTTATGCTTAAATGCCACTAAGGCCTCGGCATCCGGACAGTCGATGATTTGGTTCTTTTTATTTAGGAACCGAGTCCAGAACTTCCTGGCCGATTCACCAGGCTGTTGGGTTATGTGGCTCAAGTCATCAGCGTCTGGTTGTCGCACATAAGTGCCCTCGAAGTTGTCAAGGAATGCATCTTGCAAATTCTCCCAACTGCCAATGGAGTTTGCTGGCAGACTATTCAGCCAATGCCGAGCTGGTCCTTTGAGTTTTAGTGGGAGGTACTTGATGGCATGTAGATCATCACCGCGGGCCATGTGGATGTGGAGGAGGAAATCCTCGATCCATACCGCGGGGTCTGTTGTGCCATCGTATGACTCAATGTTCACGGATTTCAATCCTTCTGGGAATTCATGGTCCATTACTTTATCGGTGAAGCATAGGGGGTGTGCGGCGCCTATGTGCCGGGCTATGTCACGACGTAGTTCATACGAGTCTTGTCTGCTGTATTCGGCCCGGCCGGATTTGCTTTTAGTGTATCCGGCGTGACGATCATCGTCACGCGTTGGGGCGCGACCCCGTGATCCGTAGATCGATCTTGTATGCCCTGCTTTGTTTTCCAATACGTCTCGCAGGTCCCGCGTGTTGCCCCGGGCCTTGGTGTTTTTGGTTGTCTGGCGACGGGGTGCGGACTGGACTACGGGCTGATATTCCCCTCTGTCTTGGCCACTAGGTGGCTGATCCGCCGCATCATATGCTGGTGATGTAGGTTTTAATTCTTCCTCCTCGAGTTGGGGTAGCAACCTGCGCTTTGGGTAACTCTTGGTTGGGCGTTTGAGTTCGTATTCCCCGGCCGCAAAGACTTCAGTCCATCTATCCGCTAGCAGATCTTGATCAGCTCGAAGCTGTTCTTGCTTTTTCTTCAGGCTGTTTGTTGTGGCTATAAGCCGGCTCTTGAAGCGCCTCACTTGACGGGATCCTCGTGCACGATAAATTCTTCGTCACGAGGCTCACCTCGTCTTCGGAGAGAGGCATGTAATTTTCATCCTCTAATTCTCCGTCTGCTTTGCCCGTTAGGAGGGCTAGCTTGTTCATTATTCCGCTCGAGGTCTGGCTGGAGAGGATTGTCGTTGTCTTCGGCACTATCTGGAGCGTTATTGTCTCTTGTGCTAGTATCGCGGCTTTTGCTATGGCGGGACTTAGAGCGGCGCCGCTGACGTTGGTGCTTGGATTGCTTCTTGGAGGGATTATCCTCCACTGTATTATCGCCATCGCCTTCTTTGGGGGTGTCATATGATGAGGTGGCAGTCCAGCGCCCTGTGGGTGGTGGTTCTTGTTCGTCTCCTACATCGTCGTCCATACCGTCGATGTATTCGGAGCCGAAGTCGAGCATGTCGGTTAAATCGTCGACAGTGGCTACTAAGCGGGTGGTGGGTGGGGAGCGAATTTCTTCGTCGTCCGCATCCCATTCTAACCGGACATAGTTCGGCCAAGGGTCTCCTGACAGAGAGAGACCTCAACGAGTTTAGCATGTCGCCAAAGGGCGAGTGTTGAAAGATATTCGCGGAGGTAAACTCCATGATCGGTGCCCAATAGGATTCGATAGGCACAGACGCAGGCGGCTCGGAGCCCATGGCCGGGGACGAATCCAATGGTTCAGCAACACGGGTCTCGTAGGAGGTGAAGTCAGTATTCGGCTCTATCGCCACTGAGTGTGCAGCCTCCTTGGCGGGGTCCATCCACCTGTCCTCAGATGGCACAATTTGTTCCGGATTGAGGGCCAGAGTGGTTGCAGGTGTGATCTCCCGAACAACATCCGGCCAAGCGAGTTAAGTCATGCTCGTCGTGATTGTGCAGCGCACCTGACATGGGCTCGAATCCGTCGAAGATCAAGTCTCCGCGGATGTCAGCAGTATAGTTCAAGTTTCGAAACCTGACCTCATGGCCAGTGGTGTAGCTCTCGATCTGCTCCAGATGGCCAAGCGAGTTGGCCCGCAGTATGAAGCTGCCGAATAAAAAGATCTGTCTGGGGAGGAAAACCTCACCCTGGATTGCATCCTTGCCGATGATCGAAGGAGCCATCAAGCCTTACGGTGAAGGCACAGTTCTGGCAAACCCTTAAGGTTCAAACACTGGGGTGCGCGCGAAGTCTTCCCTCCAAGCGATCGACGCTCTAGCTCGCTAAGATCTTGCGGACGAACTCGACGAACTCACAACACAGAAAGAGACACGGGGTTTATACTGGTTCGGGCCATCGTTGTGGTGTAATACCCTACTCCAGTGTGGTGGTGGTGGATTGCCTCTTGGGCTAATGATGAACAGTACAAGAGAAGAACAGCCTCCTGAGGTTGAGGTGTTCTTGTGCGTGCGTTGGCTTCTCGATCTGTTCGAGTCGTACCTCGGTTCAACCTCTCGCCTACTGTGGTGTCTAGCTCTACTTATATAGGCCCTGTTCCTCTTCCCAAATGTTGAGCGGGAAGGGAGCCAACAACGGCGGGCAAATTTGAAGGGGGACAACTAGTACAAGCTATCCTGACAAAAGCGGTCTTCGCCTGCGAAAAGCCCTGGGATGACGCTGTCTTGGGCTCCACGATGACCTTCGCGTTGCCGTCCCCCTGGTCTTGGTCTTGTTGCACCAATATGGCAACCTTTGCCTGATGCCTCGGTATTCTTAAATGCGCTTGCCTCCTTAGCACCAAAGAGGAAATGTGGGCGCTGCAAGGCGTCGGGCGCCCGCTTTGGCACCATTCGTCATGGCTTACGCCACGAGTCCCTCGTGAGGTTTGCCCCGCCTTGATATCTCCGCTCCTCGTGAGGCCGCTGGCTAGGGCTACTCGCAGGAAGCCTTACGTCGTCCGCCTCGTGAGGCTTGGACCCTCGCGAGGGTCTTGGATGCCTTGTTGATGAAGATGGGCCGTACGGCCCGCTGCTTAGCCACGCAGTGGGCCGCAGGCAGGTAAGTCTGGGGACCACCATTCCAAGAACGCCGACAGTAGCCCCTGGGCCCAAGGTGCGCTCGGGCTTGGCTTCGTGGCGAAGCCAAGGGTCAAGTTCGGAGCGCCGCGGGCCCCAAAAGCCTGTGGCCTTGGTCGACGGGTGGCGTTTGATTGGGCGTGGGCGTCTCCGCTTCCCCACGCTGCCTCGGCAACTGCATGATTTGACGAGTCCCTGCTACATGCAAGGAAAACCATCATTACCTGCGATCGTGGGAGACGCCAGTTGGCCTTCTCGGGAGGGGGCGGAGCCCCCGTTGCCCATCTCTTCCTTGATCGCTGGCTTCATCCTGCTTGCTCCCTTGGTGACAGCAATGGCGCCCATTAGAAGGTTTTCGGCCGAAGAGAAAGGGAAAGCTCCTAGTGACGATCCGGAGCCTCTTCCGCCGAAGAAACGATCGATCCACCGCGTGACGAGGCGCGATGCAAGTGGTGACAAGGCCTTGGTGCGAGCGGCCCCCGCCGGGGTACCCACTACCCTTGTCCGCTCGAGCCGAGGGCTTGGGAGGACGGAGAGACGAGCAGTGCCGCCCATGCCACGCCGTCGCGCGCTGTCACCCCTAGGGTCCACGCTGCCGACTCCTCGCGCAAGTTGGTGATGTGGGCGCCGATGCCACCAAGATCCTGGATCCGCTTCCCGCGGTTCTTCTCCGACGTGATGCCGCCGAGGGGGCCACTCGAGCTCACTGCAAGATGTAGATCGCAGCGGTCTCGGCGACCGGAGCAGTCCCTACTGGCAAGATTTTCATGACCCGCGGCTAGGGCGAGATCGCGCGGGTTTGCCGTGCGAGGGGGCCCCTCGTGATCCACTTCGAGTACGACGGTGCCTCCACGCTCTTCTTCAAGGTCTTCAACGCCGAGGGCCGCCGCTTGGAGTGCTGCCACAGAGGAAGGCGCCAGGCCGTCGCAAGACTCCGATCGCGAGCACTCCAAAGAAGAAGAGTCCCTTGGGAGTCCAGCAGCTCTCCCGAGCTTTACGAGACTCCAGAGATGAGCGATGATAGTTACGTCCCTCCGAGCTCTCGCCGCACTCGGAGCAGGGACGCAGTGTCTGGTGGCCACCGCCGCTGATCTGGATGGGGTTGGCGCCGGCCTCCCGTGGACCACTGTTGATGATGGCGTCCGCTTCGGGAGGGTGTAGATAGGATTCCTCTTAGTAGCAGCTTTTGTTCCCTGCGAAGGATCACGAATCACCCCGTGGGGTTATGTAAGGGTCTGTAATGTCTCTCGTGTTCATCTTCCTTGTTATAAGAGCTCGGTAAACGCATGTCCCGTTAAGGCTCGGTCCCCCCTTTCTTCCCTCGCGATAGCTTGTTGCTCTACGCTGATAGGTCCCGACCCCAAGGCGGCTACAGCCGTCACTGGTATGCCAGGTCGCTTGCCGTGGTCAAGGCCAGGAGGTGCACGGCTTGAGGTCCAGTAAGAGCCCCTGAGGCGCGATGCTCAAGTGGTCCCCCTTAGCGCCCAAGCAGCCATGGTAAGGAGAGAAAGAGAGTTGACGTGGCCGCAACGGGGTTACGGCAGGGCGCGATCGGCCATGAAGCCCAAATATTTAGCTGATCCGAGTGCAAGACTTATCTTGTCGATTTTGCAGCGACTCATGACGTTGCGCTAGGGTTGCGTGCCAATCTCGTGCGGCATAGACATGCTGGCCCATACGAGTTTCCCTTACCCGTGCTCTCCTTAGTGCTCTACGTCCTCAGGTCCCGGCCCTCGAGCGAGCTCAGCCACCGCTGGTATGCCAGGTCGTGATGCCGTGGTCAAGGCCAGGGGGTGAGGGCTGGAGAGCCAGTAAGAGCTCCTGAGTCGCGATGCTCAGGAGCCCCCTTTTAACGCGCAAGCGGATCGCGCGAGGAAAAGGAGACTCGTGGTGTCGTCTGCTATCCTTCCCTCGGGACTCCTGCGAACAAGCACAAGAAGGAACATGGTTGGTATTCGTTACAGTAGCTAGCCCCGCCGGTTGCTCTGGGTGAGGCAAAGGCACCGAGGGCCTGGTGAGGTGACGTGTGCGGCGCATGCCGCGAGCCAGAGCTCGACCACTCAGATTTGTCGGATGTGGCAGGGACGGACCCATGCACCAGCCCCGTGCCTGTGTGAAGGCCCTCGGGGGAGGCGCTGATCATGCAGGTGATAGCCGTTGGTTGGTTAAGCATAAAGGGTAGATTGACTTGGATAAATGCAGGAAGATACATGCCACTGGGTCTGGCCCGAGCGGCTTGGGGATGATGCAGCCTGAGGGGCGCCCCCAGCAGGGTAAGCTAAAGACTTAAGGAAAGGGATGCATGCCACAGGGACAGACCCGTGCGGCCTGGGAATAATGCAGCCCGATGGGCGCTCCCAGCTTAAACGAACTTGGAAGATGTCACCGGTCTTTGTAGGCAGTAGAGTTGATGTAGCTGAAGCCACGCATTGAAGGGATGACTCCTCATGAGCCACCGAGACCCTGAGCCTCGGGAGGCTCTGGGGCTCGGGAGGTTCCCTGAAGAGCATCTCCATCTCCTCCTGAACGGCGTGGATCCTGGCTTCCTGAGACGCCAAGACCTACCGCAGGTTGCGCTGATGGGCTGACGCCACGCTCGGCAAGCCGAAGTGCATGCAAACGTAGCTGTGTGGTGGGCCCTCATAGTGGCCCGCACGTGATGGCCAGAAGCGCTCCTGAGATGCGGCCCTGTTGAGCCTTGGGACATCGACGCAGAGACGCAGCCCGGCATCCTCGCCCGGATGGGGTGATGCGCCCTATGTGCGGCTATGTCCGTGCATGGCTCTTGCCTCTTGCAATTCTTGGGTGGTCTTGGTGATGAACTCCTGGGTGGTGGGCACGCCTTGCCCTGTGTTCTCCTGAGGGAAACGTGCCACGAAGCACGCCTCCAAGTGGTGCCCAAGCGCCTCCCTCGTGAGGTTGGCAAGGTCTGAGGCCCTCCAGAAGAGAGCCCCCGAGCCCTGCCGAGGAGGGCGCCGCCGCTTTCCTATGCGATGGAGGGAGGCGCCCCTGGAACGGGCGCTGATCCTGACGAGGCTCCTGACGTGACACCATCTCCTCGGGGTCCTGCGCGGCGCGACAACTTCTTCTTGGGGGTGATCTCCGGAGGGCCGCCGCTTCTGCTGTCAGGGTCGTCGATTGCTGCAGCTTGAAAGGCACGCTCAAGAGAGCACACCGCATCCCTTTCTTCACACGGGACCGTGATGATTCCTCCGCTTCCTGGCATCTTGAGAACATTGTAGCCGTGATGAATGACTGCCATGAACTTGGCCAGGGATGGATACCCAAGGATGGCGTTGTACGGCAGGCGGATGTGCGCGACGTCGAAGTCGATGAGCTCGGTGCTGTAGTTGTCGCGCTTGCCGAAGGTGATGGGCAGGTGGACTTGCTCTATCGGTGTGGTGGAACCCTCAGTCACTCCTGAGAAAGGCTTGGTTGGCTGGAGCTGCTCATAGGGCACTTGAAGGTTGTCGAACGTGTGGACAGATAGGACGCATGCGCCGCCATCGATGAGAGTCTTGGTAACAGGCACATTGCTGATGACTGGGGAGCACAGCATGGGGAGTGTGCCTGCGGTGGCCACACACTTGAGCTGGTCTGCCGAGTTGAAGGTAATGGCACATTGGGACCACATGAGCGGGCGCGTGGCCTCGAGCTTGGGGAGTGCCGCATTCACCTCGTGAGTGAACTGTTTGAAGATGCGCTGAGAGGCTGGGGCTTGTGCACCGCCCACGATGCAAGCGATCGTGCGCGGCTCCTGGAAGCCCCGAGCCCCCTCGTCCTGGTGGTGGTCGTCGTTCTTTCTTGGTGGTGGCAGCGGGGGAAGACCGGTGTTACCCTAAGGGCGATCCTCGCGAGGTGGGTCTCTCCAAGCGCCCCCGCGAGGTTGGTCCTGCCAGCGATCCTCGCGACGCCGGTCACGCCACTCCAGGTGCGGCCCACGATCATCCCAGTGTCCACCTCCACGTCCTCCTCCGCGACCGTAGCCCCGGTCATTGCGCTCGAGGCGTCGACCGTAGCATCCTTCTCGTATGGCCCTGAGCTCTTGGCAGTCGCTGGTGTTGTGGGTGTTTAGGTTGTGTAAGGCGTAGAACGGTCGGCCGTTCTTGGACGACTCAGGCTGATCTCTGCCTCGCTTGGTGTCGGGCTCCGCTGCGAGCACAACTGCCACCTTGCGCTTCACGTCCTTGGCCTTGGTCTTCTTTTCTTCCGCTCCTATAGCTGGCAGCTCGAGGAGAGAGAGACTCCCCTCCTCAGCTCTCGCGCACTTGGTCGCCAAGTTGAACATCTCCTGAGAGGTGCAGAGCTCCTCGTGGATAGCTAGCTCTTCCTTCATCTTGACATCACGGACACCGTCGGAGAACGCGGAGATGATGGCCTCATCCGTGACCTTGGGGATCTTGAGGCGAGTGTTGTTGAAGCGCTAGATGTACTTCTGGAGGCTTTCTCCTGGCTATTGCTTGATGCGGCGCAGGTCACCCGCAGCCGGTAGGCGGTCGCGAGTGCCCTGGAAGCTGGCGATGAAGCGATTAAGCATCTCGCCCCTGTGAGGAGATCGAGCCGTCTTGCAGTTCGAGAGCCAAGAGCGGGCCCCATCCTTGAGAGCCATGGGAAACCAGTTCGCCATGACTTTTTCGTCGCCGTTGGCCGCTTCAATGCTCAACTCGTAGAGCTGCAGGAACTCCGCGGGGTCCGCGGAGCTGTCATAGCGAGGAGGCAGGTCTGGCTTGAACTTGCCTAGCTAGGCGATGCTACGCAGCTCGGGGTGAAGGCGCGGCAGCCAGCTGTGGTTGCCAGGGCTCGCTTCGGGGGTGGAACTTGGTCTTGACGGGGTTCGTGCTACGCCGTAGCAGGCGGTGCGCGGTCTTGACGAGGTGGCGCGGGAAGCGCGGATGCAGCTTCTCACGGCCGAGGGATTTCTTGGCAGCTTCTTTCTTCGCGCGCGTGCGCCGGGCGCGATGGATCACGCCGCGGAGGTGCGCGCCTTGGTGCCAAGGCACCGTCTTGGGGGTGAGGTTGTGGAGGCACGCCATGAGCCCCGTCGCCTATGGTTGGTTGAGGGGGAGGCAGAGAGTTGGACGGCGCTGGAGAGCCCCCCGCGGCACGGACGAGCTCGGCGACGCGGTCGAGCCACTCCTTGTAGACGTCGTTGATAGGGCGGTAGCGGAGGAGCTCGTTCGCCATGATGAGCGCGGCTCGTGCCTCCATGGGAGCGCGGTGTGCACGGGACGAAGAACCAACAGGAGTGAGTGACAGAGTAGCGGTGCGACCGTCCTGCCGCACCGAGGGGTGCTGCGAGGACGCCTGCTGCTCGTTCCCCGCCGGGCCGGTGGCATCGTTAACGATGGGAGACGGAGAACGCATTTAGGTGGCCCGCCCTACGGAGCCGCCCGAAGCGACGCGGGAGGAGAGGGCAGCCCGACGCTCGGCTCGAAACACGGCGGCGTCCGCCATGGAAACGACGGAGCGATGGAGCGACGAACCGATGGAAGGGAAACCACGGCGCACCCCTACCTGGCGCGCCAAATGTCGGATGTGGGGTTCCGGCAAACCGTTATGGTTCGAACACTGGGGTGCGCGCGAAGTCTTCCCTCCAATTGATCTACACTCTAGCTCGCTAAGATCTTGCGGACGAACTCACAACACAGAAAGAGACACGGGGTTTATACTGGTTCGGGCCACCATTGTGGTGTAATACCCTACTCCAGTGTGGTGGTGGTGGATTGCCTCTTGGGCTAATGATGAACAGTACAAGAGAAGAATAGCCTCCTGAGGTTGAGGTGTTCTTGTGCGTGCGTTGGCTTCTCGATCTGTTCAAGTCGTACCTCGGTTCAGCCCGTCGCCTACTGTGGTGGCTAACTCTACTTATATAGGCCCTAGTCCTCTTCCCAAATGTTGAGTGGGAAGGGATCCAACAACGGCAGCCAAATTTGAAGGGGGACAGCTAGTACAATCTATCCTGACAAAAGCGGTCTTCGCATGCGAAAAGCCCTGGGATGACGTCGTCTTGGGCTCCACGATGACCTCTGCCTTGCCGTCCGCCTGGTCTTGGTCTTGTTGCACCAATATGGCAACCTCTGCCTGATGCCTCGGTACTCTTCGTCTGCGCTTGCCTCCTTAGCACCAAAGAGGAAATGTTGACGCTGCGCGTACTGGCGCCCGCCTGGCACCGTTCGTCATGGCTTACGTCACGAGTCCCTCGTGAGGTTTGACCAGCCTTGATATCTCCGCTCCTCGTGAGGCCGCCTGGCTAGGCCACTCCAGAGGAAGCCTTGCGTCGTCCGCCTCGTGAGGCTTGGATTCTCGCGAGGGTCTTGGATGCCTTGTTGATGAAGATGGGCCATACGGCCCGCTGCTTAGCACGCTGTGGGCCGCAGGCAGGCAAGTCTGGGGACCCCTGTTCCCAGAACGCCGACAGCAGTGGAACTCTCAATGAAATCACCAATGTCGGTGTCAAAACTGGCAGATCTTGGGTAGGGGGTCCTGAACTGTGCGTCTATGGCGGATGGTAACAGGAGGCGGGGGACACGATGTTTACCCAGGTTCGGGCCCTCTCGATGGAGGTAATACCCTACTTCCTGCTTGATTGAACTTAATGATATGAGTATTACAAGAGTTGATCTACCACGAGATCATAGAGGCTAAACCCTAGAAGCTAGCCTATAGTATGATTGTTGTTGTCCTACGGACTAAGCCCTCCGGTTTATATAGACACCGGAGGAGGCTAGGGTTACACAGAGTTGGTTACAAGGGAGGAGATCTACATATCCATATTGCTAAACTTGCCTTCCACGCCAAGGAGAGTCCCATCCGGACAGGGGACGAAGTCTTCAATCTTGTATCTTCATAGTCCAACAGTCCGGCTAAAGTATATAGTCCGGCTGTCCGAGGACCCCCTAATCCAGGACTCCCTCAGCGGACCGTCGAAGATGTTCCTTGACTGGTTTTACCTTCGGGTCGACTCGCAAATGATGCTCAGCCAGTCCCCTGGGTACACCCGGCATGTCAGAAGGTTTCCATGCAAAGATGTCCCAGTTCTCACGGAGGAACTGGATGAGCGCTTCTTCCTATTTGCTATCGAGCGTTGTTGAGATGTGAGTCGGAGCAGCGTTGGGATCGGTCGGGTGGATGTGAATCAGCTTCGTTTCACCGGACGACTGAAATGCAGAGTCTGTGGCAGGCTTCTTGGCTCGTAGCAAATCACTCGGATCTGCATTTTTGTGATACTCTTGCAATTCTATTACTGTCGTTTGTGCATCGGCGATCTTTGAGCCCTTCTGGAAGCACTCTTCTGCCTTCTGCCGATTGACAGTGATAGTGATCACTCCTCTGGGACCAGGCATCTTCAATTTGAGGTACACGTAACATGGTCGAGCCATAAAACGTGCATAAGCAGGTCTACCCAGAATAGCATGATAAGCACTCTGGAAATCCACGATTTCAAACGTCAACTTTTCCTTGCGGTAATTCTTGGAATCACCGAAAACCACATCAAGGGCGACCTGGCCGAGTGATTCAGCCATCTTGTCAGGTATAACCCCATGGAAACTCATATTGCTTTCACTGAGTTTGGACATCGGAACGCCCATCCCTTTCAAGGTTTCAGCATAAAGTATATTCAGGCCACTGCAACCATCCATCAGTACCTTAGTCAGCCGAGTGCCTTCAACAACTGGTTCGACCACCAGCTTTGCCTCCCAGGGGTGGCTATGCGTGTTGGGTGATCGACTGGTCGAATGTAATGGCAGTCCGAGACCACTTCAAATAACTGGGTGTCGCCGGAGCGACCATATTCACCTCTCTGTTTATAACTTTCAATCGACTTTTGCTTTCAACATCAGCAAAAATCATCAGAGTGGAATTGACGTTGGGAAAACCATCATCTTCATCTTCTTCTTTATCCTCACCCTTGTCCGACTCCTTTTCCTTCTCCTTGGGCTGTTTCTCTTGGAACTGTTGAATCAGGAGCCGACATTGTCGAGTGGTGTATTTAGGGTAAATTAGGTTACCCTCCTCATCTTTCTTGGTATGAATGTGACAGGGTAAATCCAACACATCATTTCCGTCTTGATCTTTAACCTTCTTGGGGTTCCATGGCCCTTTGGGCTTCCCCTTGAACTTTCATTGAGTCACGGCTAAGGCTTCACCAGGAGCAGCTGGCTCGGCTTTGCGCTCCTGCTTCTGACTGGAATTCCCTCCTCCGGTTTCTTGGGCAACTGTTTTGTGCTTGCCACTCCGGAGTTGATCCTCCTCTTAACCATTAGCATACTTGGTGGCAATCTCCATCATCTGAGTCAGAGACATATCTCCGGTCTGACCGAACTTCAGGTTCAATTCTCGATACTTGACACCTCCTTGAAGGCACAAACTGCTTGGTGATCTGACACATTCTCCACTGTGTGGTGCAACGTGATCCATCTTTGGATGTAATCTCTTAAGGTTTCATTCGGTTTCTGCACATAGGACTACAACTCTGTTAACCCTGCTGGTCATTTGCATGTACCTTCAAAGGTCCTAACAAACACTCGGGCGAGTTCCTCCCAACTATATATGCTGCCAGGTGCTAACTGATTCAACCACGCTCTGGCCGAGCCCTCCAACATCAGAGGATGGTGCTTCATGGCCACTTCATCATTGTCGCCACCAATCTGAACATCCACTCGGTAGTCCTCAAGCCAAGTGTTAGGCTTGGACTCACCATTGAACTTGCTGACTCCAGTCGCCAACCTGAAGTTGGGAGGAATCACTGCAGTCCTGATGGCTCTGTTGAAACACTCGGGACCTGAAACATGCACTCTGCTGCCAGTCGGGTAATCTCTGTCATGGCCTTTTCTGTGCGCTCTGTTCCTGTCAACCAGACCTTGAACGAGAATAGATCCCGCATCAAAGCCTGGCTCCAGGGAGTCGACTGGAATCCTTCGCCAACCACTGTCAGGGCGTCTGTCATCGTGTTGCCGAGGCGCGTATGACCCACTCCTTGGGGGAGGCGTGGGCACTCGACGACGATCATCGTGGTCGAGTAGGTGATCATACTGCTCACGGTTTCTGTACTGATCCCGCTGATCTTCATGTCCCTCACGCCTTGGAGGTGATCTTGGGCTGTGAGCCGGCTGAACTGTGTCTGCAATCACAGATCTGCTATGAATCTGTTGGGGAACGTAGTAATTTCAAAAATTTTCCTACGATCACGCAAGACCATGGTGATGCATAGCAACGAGATGAGAGTGTTGTCTACGTACCCTCGTGAACCAAAGAACGGAAGCGTTGGCATAGCGTAGAGGAAGTAGTCGTACTTCTTCACGATCCAACCGATCCAAGTAATCGAACGCACGGCACCTCCGGAGTTACGCACCACGTTCAGCTCGATGACGTCCCTCGAACTCCGATCCGGCCGAGTGTTGAGGGAGAGTTTCATCAACGACGGCGTGGTGGCGATGATGATGTTCCACCGCGCAGGCTTCGCCTAAGCTCCGCTTCTGATATTCTCGAGGTGTAATATGGTGGAAGGGGCACCGCACGGCTAAGGAAAGATCTCAAGGATCAACTTGTGTGTCATGGGGTGCCCTACCTTTGTATATAAAGGAGGGAAGGGAGGGGCTGGTGGCCAAGGTTTGGTGCGCCAGGGTGTCCTACTCCCTCTTGGGGTAGGATTCCCCCAATCCTAGTCCAACTAGGTTTCCCCAAGTGGGAAGGGAGAGAGAGGCGCCTTCTCCTAGTCCTAATAGGACTAGGGAAGGGGGAAGGTCTTGACCAGCACTTGGGCCCCCTTCTCTCCTTTCCACTAAGGCCCATGTTGGCCCATTAGCATTCGGGGTTCGGTAACCTCCCTTGCATTTCTGGTAAAATTCCCAATTTCACCGGAACACTTCCGATGTCCAAACATAGACTTCCAATATATGAATCTTTATGTCTCGACCATTTCGAGACTCCTCGTCACGTCCGTGATCTCATCCGGGACTCGAACAACCTTCGTACAGAAACATCATAACAACTCATAGTAGCTATCGCCGAAGCGTTAAGCGTGCGGACCCTACGGGTTCGAGAACTATGTAGACATGACCGAGACACCTCTCGGTCAATAACCAATAGCGGGACCTGGATGCCCATATTGGCTCCTACATATTCTCTGAAGATCTTTATCGGTCGGACCGCATAACAACATACGTTGTTCCTTTTGTCATCGGTATGTTACTTGCCGAGATTCGATCGTCGGTATCCAATACCTAGTTCAATCTAGATTACGGCAAGTCTCTTTACTCGTTCGTAATACATCATCTCACAACTAACTCATTAGTTGCAATGCTTGCAAGGCTTATGTGATGTGCATTACCGAGAGGGCCCGAGAGATACCTCTCCCACAATCGGAGTGACAAATCCTAATCTCGAAATATGCCAACCCAACATGTACCTTCGGAGACACTTGTAATGTACCTTTATAATCACCCGATTCGTTGTGACGTTTGGTAGCACCAAAGTGTTCCTCGTGCAAACGGGAGTTGCATAATCTCATAGTCATAGGAACATGTATAAGTCATGAAGAAAAGCACTAGCAACAAACTATACGATCGGGTGCTATGCTAATGGAATGGGTCATGTCAATCGAGATCATTCAACCAATGATGTGATCCCGTTTCAAATAACAACTCCTTGTTCATGGTTAGGAAACACAACCATCTTTGATTAACGAGCTAGTCAAGTAGAGGCATACTAGTGACACTCAGCAGGTTTATGTATTCACACATGTATTATGTTTCCTGTTAATACAATTCTAGCATGAATAATAAACATTTATCATGATATAAGGAAATAAATAATAACTTTATTATTGCCTCTAGGGCATATTTCCTTGATCTCCCACTTGCACTAGAGTCAATAATCTAGTTTACACAGTAATGATTCTAACACCCATGGAGTCTTGGTGCTGATCATGTTTTGCTCGTGGAAGAGGCTTAGTCAGCGGGTGCGCAACATTCAGATCCGTATGTATCTTGCATATCTCTATGTCTCCCACGGACCAAATCCGGATGGAGTTGAAGCGTCTTTTGATGTGCTTGGTTCTCTTGTGAAATCTGGATTCCTTTGCTAAAGCAATTGCACCGATATTGTCACAAAAGATTTTCATTGGACCCGATACACTAGGTACAACACCTAGATCGGTTATGAACTCCTTCATCCAGACTCCTTCATTAGCTGCTTCCGAAGCGACTATGTACTCAACTTCACATGTAGATCCCGCCACGGCGCTTTGTTTGGAACTGCACCAACCGACAGCTCCTCCGTTTAATGTAAATACGTATCCGGTTTGCGATTTAGAATCGTCCGGATCGATGTCAAAAGCTATGCGTCGGCGTAACCCGTTCTGACGAGTTCTTTGTCACCGCCATAAATGAGAAACATATCCTTAGTCCTTCTCAAGTACTTAAGGATGTTCTTGACCGCTGTCCGATGATCCACTCTGGATTACTTTGGTACCTGCACCGCCAAACTTACAGACAAGGCACACATCAGTGCGGTACCTGACATTGCATACATGATAGAGCCTATGGCTGAAGCATAGGAACATCTTTCATTTTCTCTCTATCTTCTGCGGTGGTCGGGCATTGAGTCTTACTCAACTTCACACCTTGTAACACCGGCAAGAACCCTTTCTTTGCACGATCCATTTTGAACTTTTTCAAAACTTTATCAAGGTATGTGCTTTGTGAAAGTCCTATTAAGCCGTCTTGATCTATCTCTATAGATCTTAATGCCCAATATGTAAGCAGCTTCACCGAGGTCTTTCATCGAAAAACTCTTATCAAGTATCCCTTTATGCTATCCGGAAATTCTATATCATTTCCGATCGGTAATATGTCATCCACATATAATATCGAAATGCTCTGAGCTCCCACTCACTTTCTTGTAAATACGGGCTTCTCCAAAAGTGCATATAAAACCAAATGCTTTGATCACACTATCAAAGCGTTTATTCCAACTCCGAGAGGCTTGCACCGATCCATAAATGGATCATTGGAGCTTGCACACTTTGTTAGCTCCCTTTGGATCGACAAAACCTTCTGGTTGCATCATATACAACTCTTCTTCCGTAAATCCATTCAGAATGCAGTTTTAACATCCATTTGCCAAATTTCATAATCATAAAATGCGGCAATTGCTAACATGATTCGGACGGACTTAAGCATCGCTTCTGGTGAGAAGGTCTCATCGTAGTCAATCCCTTGAACTTGTCGAAAACCTTTTGCAACAAGTCGAGCTTTATAGACGATAACATTACCATCAGCGTCAGTCTTCTTCTTGAAGATCCATTTATTCTCAATTGCTTGCCGATCATCGGGCAAGTCAACCAAAGTCCACACTTTGTTCTCATACATGGATCCCATCTCAGATTTCATGGCCTCAAGCCATTTTGTGGAATCTGGGCTCACCATCGCTTCTTCATAGTTCGTAGGTTCATCATGTTCTAGTAACATGACTTCCGTAATAGGATTACCGTACCACTGCAGTGCGGATCTTGCTCTGGTTGATCTCTGAAGTTCAGAGAAACTTGATCTGAAGTTTCATGATCATCATCATTAGCTTCCTCCCTATTTGGTGTAGGTGTCACGGAAACCGATTTACGTGATGTACTACTTCTCAATAAGGGAGTAGATACAATTATCTCATCAAGTTCTACTTTCCTCCCACTCACTTCTTTCGAGAGAAACTCTTTCTCCAAAAAGTTTCGAATTTAGCAACAAAAATCTTGCCTTCGGATCTGTGATAGAAGGTGTACCCATGATCTCCTTTGGGTATCCTATGAAGACACATTTCTCCGATTTGGGTTCGAGCTTATCAGTTGAAGCTTTTTCACATAAGCATCGCAGCCCCAAACTTTCGTAAGCGACAACTTTGGTTTCTTGCCAAACCCACAGTTCATAAAGGCGTCGTCTCAGCAGATTTAGATGGTGCCCTATTTAAAGTGAATGTAGCCGTCTCTAAAGCATAACCCCAAAAGCGATAGCGGTAAATCAAGAAGAGACATCATAGATCGCACCATATCTAATAAAGTACGATTACGACGTTCGGACACACCATTACGTTGTGGTGTTCGGTGGCGTAAGTTGCTAAACTATTCCGCATTGTTTCAAATGTAGGCCAAACTCGTAACTCAAATATTCTCCTCCACGATCGGATCGTAGAAACTTTATTTTCTTGTTACGATGATTTTCCACCTCACTCTGAAATTCTTTGAACTTTTCAAATGTTTCAGACTTGTGTTTCATTAAGTAGATATACCCATATCTGCTCAAATCATCTGTGAAGGTGAGAAAATAACGATATCCGCCATTTAGCCTCAACCTTCATTGGACCACATACATCGGTATGTATGATTTCCAATAAATCATTGCTCTCTCCATAGTTAGGAGAACGGTGTTTTAGTCATCTTGCCCATAAGGCACGGTTACTTAAGTGCCAAGTGATTCATAATCAAGTGACTCCAAAAGTCCATCAAGATGGAGTTTCTTCATGCGCTTTACAATCGATATGACCTAAGCGGCGATTGCCACAAATAAGTTGCACTATCATTATCAACTCTACATCTTTTGGCTTCAACATTATGAATATGTGTATCACTACTATCGAGATTAAGTAAAAACAAACCATTCTTCAATGGTGCATGACCATAAAAGATATTATTCATATAAATAGAACAACCATTATTCTCTGATTTAAATGAATAACCGTCTCGCATCAAACAAGATCCGGATATAATGTTCATGCTCAATGGCGGTACTAAATAACAATTATTTAGGTCTAATACTAATCCCGAAGGTAGATGTAGAGGTAGCGTGCCGATTGCGATCACATCGACTTTGGAACCATTTCCCACGCGATCGTCACCTCGTCCTTAGCCAATCTTCGCAATCCGTAGCCCACATTTGAGTTGCAAATATTAGCAACATGTAATCCAAAGATTAAATACCCAAAAGTGCTAATGTAGTATTAGTAAGGTACACATCAATAACATGTATATCACATATACCTTTGTTAACCTTGCCATCCTTCTTATCCGCCAAATACTTGGGGCGGTTCCGCTTCGATGACCAGCACTGCTTGCAATAGAAGCACTCGGTTTCGTGCTTAGGACCAGACTTGGGTTTCTTCTCTTGATCGACAACTTGCTTGCCGTTCTTTTTGAAGTTTCCCTTTTTCTTTCCTTTGCCCTTTTCTTGAAACTAGTGGTTTTGTTAACCATCAACACTTGATGCTCCTTTTGATTTCTACCTCCATGACTTTCGGCATCGCCAAGAGCTCGGGCATTGTTTTGGTCATCCCTTGCATATTATAGTTCATCACGAAGCTCTTGTATCTTGGTGGCGTTGATTGGAGAATTCATCGATAGCGCAATCATCCGGAAGATTAACTCCCGGTTGAATCAAGTGATTGTTATATCCGGACATTACGAGTATATGCTCAGCAGCAGAACCGTTCTCCTCCATCTTACAGCTATAGAACTTATTGGAGACTTCATATCTCTCAATCCGGGCATTCGCTTGGAATATTAACTTCAACTCCTGGAACATCTCATATGCTCCATGGTGTTCAAAAGCAGCGTTGAAGTCCGGTTCTAAGCCGTAAAGCATGGCACACTGAACTATAGAGTAGTCATCGACTTTGCTTTGCGGGACGTTCACAACTTCGGGCGCAGCCCCTTGCACCGGGCACTGGCACCTAACGGTGCTTCCAGGGCGTAATTCTTACGTGCAGCAATAAGGATAATCCTCAAATTCTGGACCCGGTCCGTGTAATTGCTGCCATCATCTTTCAACTTTGCTTTCTCAAGGAACGCATTAAAATTCAACGGAACAACAAGACGAGCCATCTATCTACACATCATAGACAAGCAAGATACTATCAGTACTAAGTTCATGATAAATTTAAGTTCAATTAATCATATTACTTAAGAACTCCCACTTAGAAAAATATCCTCCAATTCTCTAAGTGATTGCGTGATCCATATCAACTACACCATGACCGATCATCACGTGTGATGGAGTAGTTTCAATGGTGAACATCAATATGTTGATCATATCTACTATATGATTCACGCTCGACCTTTCGGTCTCGTGTTCCGAGGTCATATCTTATATGCATAGCTCGTCCAAGTATAACTTTGAGTATTCTGCGTGTGCAACTGTTTTGCACCCGTTGTATTTGAACGTGAGAGCCTATCACACCCGATCATCACGTGGTGTCTCAAAGACGAAGAACTTTCATAGCGGTGCATACTCAGGGAAAACACTTCTTGATAATTTAGTAAGGGATCATCTTATAATGCTACCGTCAATCAAAGCAAGATAAGATGCATAAAGGATTAACATCACATGCAATCAATATAAGTGATATGATATGGCCATCATCATCTTGTGCTTGTGATCTCCATCTCGAAGCACCGTCATGATCACCATCGTCACCGGTAGCGACACCTTGATCTCCATCGTAGCATCGTTGTCGTCTCGCCAAACTTATGCTTCTCGACTATCGCTACCGCTTAGTGATAAAGTAAAGCATTACGTAGCGATGCATTGCATACAATAAAGCGACAACCATATGGCTCCTGCCGATTGCCGATAACTCGGTTACAAAACATGATCATCTCATACAATAAAATATAGCATCACGTCTTGACCATATCACATCACAACATGCCCTGCAAAAACAAGTTAGACGTCCTCTACTTTGTTGTTGCAAGTTTTACGTGGCTGCTACGGGCTGAGCAAGAACCGTTCTTACCTACGCATCAAAACCACAACGATACTTCGTCAAATAGACTCCGTTTAACCTTCTCAAGGACCGGGCGTAGCCACACTTTCAGTTCAACTAAAGTTGGAGAGACAGTCTTCCACAAGCCATCTATGTGCAAAGCACGTCGAGAACCGGTCTCGCGTAAGAATGCAGCGTAAGGTTGGTCTGGATCGTCTGTCCAACAATACCGCTGAACCAAAGTATGACATGCTTTGGTAGGCGGTATGACTTGTATCGTCCACAACTCACTTGTGTTCTACTCGTGCATATCATCAAACCATAAAAACCTAGGCTCGGATGCCACTTTGTTGGGGAACGTAGTAATTTCAAAAATTTTCCTCACGATCACGCCAAGACCATGGTGATGCATAGCAAAGAGATGAGAGTGTTGTCTACGTGCCCTCGTAGACCGACAGCGGAAGCGTTGACATAGCGTAGAGGAAGTAGTCGTACTTCTTCACGATCCAACCGATCCAAGTACCGAGCGTCGGCACCTCCGAGTTCTGCACACGTTCAGCTCGATGGCGTCCCTCGAACTCCGATCCAGCGAGTGTTGAGGGAGAGTTTAAATCGACGCGGCGGCGTGGTGGCGATGATGATGTTCCACCGCGCGGGGCTTCGCCTAAGCTCACTTCTGATATTCTCGAGGTGTAATATGGTGGAAGGGGCACCGCACACGGCTAAGGAAAGATCTCAAGGATCAACTTGTGTGTCATGGGGTGCCCTCTGCCTCATATATAAAGGAGGGAAGGGAGGGGCTGGCCGGCCAAGGTTTGGTGCGCCAGGTGTCCTACTCCCTTGGGAGTAGGATTCCCCAATCCTAGTCCAACTAGGTTTCCCCAAGTGGGAAGGGAGAGAGGGGCGCCCCTTCTCTCCTAGTCCTAATAGGACTAGGGAAGGGGGAAGGTGCGGCCAGCACTTGGGCCCCTTCTCTCCTTTCCACTAAGGCCCATGTTGGCCCATTAGCATTAGGGGGTTCGGTAACCTCCGGTACTTGGTAAAATTCCCAATTTCACCGGAACACTTCCGATGTCCAAACATAGACTTCCAATATATGAATCTTTATGTCTCGACCATTTCGAGACTCCTCGTCACGTCCGTGATCTCATCCGGACTCGAACAACCTTCGATACAGAAACATCATAACAACTCATAGTAACTGCCATCGAAGCGTTAAGCGTGCGGACCCTACGGGTTCGAGAACTATGTAGCCATGACCGAGACACCTCTCCGATTCAATAACCAATAAGCGGGACACGGATGCCCATATTGGCTCCTACATATTCTACGAAGATCTTTATCGGTCGAGACCGCATAACAACATACGTTGTTCCTTTTGTCATCGGTATGTTACTTGCCGAGATTCGATCGTCGGTATCGAATACCTAGTTCAATCTCTCGTTACGGCAAGTCTCTTTACTCGTTCCGTAATACATCATCTCACAACTAACTCATTAGTTGCAATGCTTGCAAGGCTTATGTGATGTGCATTACCGAGAGGGCCCGGAGATACCTCTCCAGAGCAATCGGAGTGACAAATCTAATCTCGAAATATGCCAACCCAACATGTACCTTCGGAGACACTTGTAATGTACCTTTATAATCACCCGATTCGTTGTGACGTTTGGTAGCACCAAAGTGTTCCTCGTGCAAACGGGAGTTGCATAATCTCATAGTCATAGGAACATGTATAAGTCATGAAGAAAAGCACTAGCAACAAACTATACGATCAAAAGTGCTATGCTAATGGAATGGGTCATGTCAATCAGATCATTCAACCAATGATGTGATCCCGTTAATCAAATAACAACTCCTTGTTCATGGTTAGGAAACACAACCATCTTTGATTAACGAGCTAGTCAAATAGAGGCATACTAGTGACACTCTGTAGGTTTATGTATTCACACATGTATTATGTTTCCTGTTAATACAATTCTAGCATGAATAATAAACATTTATCATGATATAAGGAAATAAATAATAACTTTATTATTGCCTCTAGGGCATATTTCCTTAATCCCATTCATGGCCCGAGACATCTTTGTATTACGCTCTCCCGCTGCCCGAGTAAAGCTCGAGATCTGCATCAAACCTCTGCCCGACTTATTTGGGAAGGTTGAATCGACTACTGCTATTCGGCTGCAGTATGAGATTCTGAATCGGAGTTCGATATACGAGTTGGAGGCGGAAAAAGCTGTCATCGACCGACTCGAGAATCATTGTCGAGCACGCTCGTCGAGTGCGTGCTGGAGGTTCTCCAGTCGAGTGCGCTCAGCCAAGTTGGCCAGGCGCACCTCCTCCAAGGGCCGAGCCTCGGGGGTTTCTCCAACGATAGGAGTGTGAAGTGCATCCATGTTGTGGCGGCGAAGCTCTTCCCTCTGCTGCGAAGAGAGCGGCTCGGGGCGGTACTCCTCGTGGACGCGCGACGGATCGCCTTCGCCATCGCCACCATCGTCGCGGGGGAAGCCATGAGGACTACGCTGTCTGTTGGCCGTCAGGACTTCTGTCGCGGGGTCACTGTTGTCGCACTCGGATGCCGTCTCGACGGAGCCAGTCGAACAGGCCGTAGAGAGTTTCGTCGGGCTCGATTGCCGCAGCTTGTGGGGTGGCCGACTGGCGAGCCACCGCATGCCTCACCCACCGCTGGAGCCGCGACAGACAGGAACACTTGCACCGGCGAGTAGCAGGGAGTGAGAATGCCACAGGAGCCGACTGATACTGAGTTGACGGCTGCCGCAGAAGGACGCCGCGGACGCATGCGCGAAAGTGCATTTCCCCGCGGACGAGGAGCGCCTCGTTGTCGAGTGGAGCCTATTGGAGCCAAGCGGAGTCGTCGGCGATGAACACAAGCGCGCCGAGACGGATCTCGCAGCCCTCGGTCAATCCTCCGCCAGAAATCATGATGATGGGGATCGGAAAAATTGCAACTTCTCCAACAAGTCGCTAATACACCTGCCCCACTGTGGGCGCCAACTGTCGTGGTACTAAGACTGACAGTAGAATAGGGGGGTAAGTATGGAGAGGCAGGATCCTAGCTATGGCGAAGTTATACACATGAGTTTTACGAGTTCAGGCCCTTCTCGGAAGAAGTAACAGCCCTACGTCTCGGAGTCCAGAGGCGGTCGACTGGATTATGTATATGTGTGTTTACAGGGGTGCGATCCTTGTCCCAGAGGAGGGGGGTGGCTTATATAGAGTGCGCCAGGACCCCAGCTCCCCTTTGTTACACAGGGTTCAATGTTCATAAAGAAGGAGCATTACAGGGAACGTCCGTAGTAAAGTGTTATAAATGACTATTAAGTCTAAGAGTAAATGCCCGACCGTTGCTGAGTAGAGTGACATTAGGTCTTCTGTGCGTCGAGTGGTTTCTGTCGCGGTCGAGTGGCGTTGATCCTTCCGAGTGGAAAGTCTCTGGTCGAGTGGATCATGGTATCCTTTGAACGCTTCTGACTTTAGGGTGATGTCCTTGGGGAGGGTATCTAGGTCAGTCCTATGACCCTACCCTAGGTACATAGCTTCATCAGTCGAGAAGGTTGAAGATGAAGTGAAGATGTAGTATTCGTTTTTTGTTCTTCTCCTTCTCTTATTTTAGTCATATGGCCTCCGTACTATTAAGATGGGTATAAGTTCTCGGTGCTTAGGTTTGTTCTGATGGTTAGCTGAAACCTATGAGAGTGGAGCGAAATCTCTTTGTGTTCCGAATAATAGTTGTTAGCAAGAGACGTAGTTCTTCTTCGCTGCGAGATATTTGATTTTGACTGAGGATTTAACATTAATTGTTCCTCAAGTAATGTTACCGTTGTGCTCAAAATCCAACTGTTGGAAACGTTTCGGTTGGGCATTGGCTATCTGTCGTGGTTTTGTCACGGCAGATGTCCTCAAGAAAGGACTTAGTCGTGGAGCCATCGCTATGGGTTAGCTTAAAGGGGTTAAAGCGGACACAAGGACGCAAGAGTGTTTATACTAGTTCGGCCCCTTCGATGAAGGTAAAAGCCTGCGTCTAATTGTGATGGAATTGAAGGGGGTTTCGATGACTAGGGAGCAAACAAGCTTCGCCTAAGTCTCGAGTTGTTGTCTCTTGTCCTGAATCGCCGCCGGGTCATCCCCTTATATACATGGGTGACACCCGTCGGTTTGTAGAGTCCCGAGACCGGCTCATAGACGTGTCCGGTTTGGTCTCTAGTATTTCTAACTTACAATACAAGTTACATACTAAGGCCGGTTTACGGCTACAACCCTTAAACCGGTCCTGGGCCTTGGGCCCTTATTGAATATCCTCACGGACCTCAAGCATACTTGACTACTGATGAAGTTAACCCGGCCTCTCCTGCCCGGTTTACGCCTAGTAGTAATATCCCCAACATTAGGCCCCAGATTGATTTGAACAGGTTCATGTCAATCCTTAGTAAAAAAACTTTGTCTTCAATCATCTTCCTAGTAGAACCGCCGTGACATCATCTTCTCAGATTGTGGTGAACCGGCTTGACGTCATCTGTCATAAAGGATTATATCTAACATCTTTGTTTAATAGACCTGCGACAATCGAGGCGACAGCTCCGTTTCCAAACTCGCAGCTCCTTGATTCTACTTTTGACACATGTCCTTTGCCTTTATAAGTAGACCGAAGGTCATTTCCTTTTTCCTTCGTGCCCTCTCGCTTCGTATTCCTCTCGCTGCCCAGCTTTGGAGCTCCGCCGCCGCTGTCAACCTCTGCACCAACGTTGGCCGCTGCATCACCCTGAATGCACCAGAACATCGCGGCGACCTTCCGCTTCTTCCTCCGCTCCGGTAAATCTTCTATCCTTTCACCATAGATCTGTTCTTAGGGTTTCCAAGTTCTTCGGTGTTCTTCGTTTATTTCTTGCTTATATGATAACTGTCAGTTAAATCTGTGAATCCTCTTTCTGCATAGCGGTAGTTTTTTTAGCATCCGATGTTACCTGCGTATCTCAAGATCTTAGATCTCCCTGCGTCTTTGCTCGTTGATTCAGCACTGCTCCATTTTATACCTTGAATATTTATTTCTTTTCTGAATATGCTCCAGATCCAAAGCTGTAACAAGTTTTCATGAAACCTGTTTCGCACCTCCACACTTGATTCATCCATGTTTGGTCGAGGCGGTTTAACATTGTAGAAAAACTGACAACTCGGCATATACCATTAGTCCCCTTGTTGAACCGCCAAGGTGTTTCCGGTTTATATATTGTCACTTTGCAGAACACCGGTTTAACAATGAACGTACCAATTTATAGCCTTCCAATATGTTCTTGAACCAGTATTAATGCCTTGCAGATTGCATTACGGCCAAGCAAGTGTATGAGTGTAAGTGGGTCCCTTCTCGAGTGACTGAAACCCAACTGGAGAACTTAGTTCGCACCGGCACTTTACGCCAGAAAGATGTCATTCACTGGAGGGTCCCTGGTCCAGAGAGTTCTCCAGAACCTAAGGATGGAGAAGTTGTCATTTTCTTGACCACCTAGCAGGGGTTTCAGTCCGCCCGGTTCAAAATTTTATCGAGATGTCTTGGCCAATTTCCAAGCTGCGTCCACAAGATATTGGCCCCAACTCCATAACCAATATCTGTCATTTTCAAGTGCTCTACGAGGTGTTCTTTCAGAGGAGCCCTCGGTTGAACTGTTCGAAGATTGCTTCCATCTAAACCGCCCAGACTGAATTTTCTGACGGTCCCAACACCAAATTGGGTGGTGTGGCGATTCAAAAGCGGAAAGAGGTCACTTACCCTCACGCCAAACTGCATAGCCATCCCAAAGAGTGGAACTCAACATGGTTTTACTGCAAAGATACCTCTCCTGAAGGAGAAAATCCTTTACCGAGTTATTGTCCGGAACTGCTGAGCAATACACACCCTCTCCCTCACAGACTGACTGCTAAGGAAAGAAGCAAATATGCACCCCAACTATCCAAGCTCCGGGCCTTCATGGCCAACGGGTTAACAGGAGTTGATCTTGCTCGATCTTTGGATATCTTGGAATATCTTGCCCGAGCCTGCGCTCGGTTTGATGTGCAAATACACGAGAAGATGTGAAAAGACCCTCTCCGGCATATCGAGATCCAAGCGACGCACGATGAAGTCATGAAGGCATTAAGAGGATGTTGAATGAACCGGAAGCTGCTTGCGCACAAACCGGCCTGGCTCCCTTTTCTGCCATTAACAAACCAGCCAGCTGTAAGATTCATATCTTATTCATTTATAAAATCCGATTATGTTCAACTACTCTTTACTGATGTTTAACATCTTTCCAACAGGGTGATGATCCATTTTGGAGCAGGAAGACTCCACAAGAGAAACCAGTGGCAATAACCTTGACCCAAGACCAAAGTTGTGAAGAAACCAGCTTATAGAAAGAAAACCACTTTGCCTCCTCCGATCCACCAGGTGGCGATGATGTGGGTAATCCGGACCTTGTGGTAGAACTTGACTCACTTGGTCTATTTTTACACACCTTATTGATAATGATTATTGCCGGGGATGATCTTTGAAGCTAGTCATGCTGATGTTGTAGAGGTAATCGCTCTTTCTTCCGATTCAAACCCTTTACCTTCAGTACAAATCCGTCGGGCAAACCGGAAAGTAAAATTTTCTCATCCTCTTGCTTACTTGGATCGAAACTTTCTTATGAAGACACAACAGCATGAAGCCAGTCGCGCAACCCGGCACAGTGGCCAGGTAGTCACATCCACCGGTTTAACGAACAGTCCGGTTCGGAAACGCCGTTCAGAGGTCTCTAACCGTTTCGTCAATGCTTATCCTAAAGCGGCTGCTTTTGTCAACCTGTTAATCCATCTGACTCCGATTATCAGGTGACCTCTCATTCTTCTTCTGGCGAGTCAACAGGCACCCAACTCCCACCGCTTAAGACAGTGGTTGGGCAAGCCATATTCCTAATAATGCTGTTGGATATTGCACTTTCAATATTCATTGGACTGACCCATCTTTTTCCTTTCAGAGCCAAGCCTAGGCCAAGCAAGAAAGCTCGCCTGGATAAAGCGGCAGAAGATGAAGCTCCTGAACCGGCCGAAACACCAAACCCGGAGGAACATATCCAGGAAGATATACTGACCGATCCACCATTGCAAGGTCACGATGTTACTGCTGAAGAGACGTATGTTGATACCACCGGTCCCCCAAGTCAGCCCACAAGTCCTGCCCAAGCTGACAAGGCAGCGAGTCCACCAAAGCAGAAGGATAAACCGGTGACCCCAGTGCAAACCGGCGAAGCTAAGGATGACGATGTTGTGATTACTGGCTTTGGCCATTCCGAGCCAGGTAATCCAGTCGCCTTGTCTAAGCATACT
Organism: Aegilops bicornis; assembly: GCA_021605145.1. Classification (NCBI taxonomy): domain Eukaryota; kingdom Viridiplantae; phylum Streptophyta; class Magnoliopsida; order Poales; family Poaceae; genus Aegilops; species Aegilops bicornis. The sequence goes on along the minus strand of CM038672.1, from coordinate 291,165,748 downwards.
GCCAAGGAGGAATTTACTGCCTTTGGTAAAGGCAAGTAGAATGCCGATTTGGCAACTTACGCCGCTTTGAATCCACAAGAGCTTCATTAGGCTACTTGAACCGGTTATATACCGGTACGTGACTATGAAGCCGATTTGGTAAACATGATGAAGGATAAATATGAGGTAAACTCCATAACTCTCTCGCTTGTATATTGCAAGCATCAACTCTGATAGCCCCCAAGGGCCGGTTCAACTTAATGTAGTTAAACTGGGACCTTGAATAACATAAGAATTCTAGCAGCATTTAATGATAGAGCCAATATGCATTAGCCCCAAGTGCCAAGTTGAATACTTGTATTGAGCTTCGGACTTTATATATAAATTGTAGGATGAAAAACAAATATGCATTAGCCCCCAAGTACCAAGGGCATAACTTGTTGTGGGGTTGGTACTTCAACTCTGCATCTCAATCCTTAAATGATTTTTTACGTATGTAGGCCGATGTGAACAAGAAGAAGGCAGTCAATTGCTGATCTTCAAGAAAACACGAAATCCCGACAAGCTGAAACCTCCAAAGCAAAAGGCAATTAACCGGTAGCTTTAAGCGTCATGGAAAAGCTTAAGGAGGGCTTCAACAAGGAGCGGGCGGATTGGGCTATTGAAAAAACGCTTTAACTTCGGTGAGGCGAGAACATCTTTGAAGCTGCCCTTAAACCGGTGGTAGATGAACTGACCAGCGTAAAACGGCAAGTACATGCCATGACCGCTGCTGTCTTTGGTAAGTCCTTTTTTGATTTCTGCTGTAATAAAGCCGTATCATAAAATTTCCGGTTTAATAATCCTTTGAATGATACAGGGACACGTATTGGCCACTTGGGATCAGATGTGCGGAAAAAGTTGAAAGCTTCTTATACATTGATAGAGCAACTCTATCTGAGCACAACGGATTATCGCACCGCTTCTCACAACAACCCGGCCCGACCTTGATCCGGGACACTCTTAAAAGGTTGTCGATGCTTCCAGCCGGTTTGAAGAATTAAAGAAATCTGCTTTGCTAGAACGGTAGCGATAAATGCTTTAATCCGGGCCAAAGCATGGGTGCGATTTTGATCCTGCTGAAGCGGCCCAAGGCTTCCCAAGTTTGAAAGAAGGCGGGGACGGAATTCAACGAAGAAGATCTTGAGCCATAAACCGGGAGGTGGGCCCTTTGGCTGTCGGTAGTTGAAGAAGCAAATCTGTCTCACTATCGGGCCCGATATGATGGAAAACAAATGAGTGTCGCCCGATTCTGAAGCGGAGAACCTTATACCGCCAATCCGTAAGCATATTTACACTCGACATCTTGAACCGTCATTGCCGATCAATGATGAAGTCAGATTCAAGCATTAATGGGAATCGATGGACAACTGTTGATTTCCGGCCCATTTGAGTAGAGAATTAGAAGTTGAAGCGGTAGCGGGACGACCCGCAACCATCGTGCCAAGCTGGTGATCAAGCATAAACCGAGTCCGGTTTACATTCTTTACTTCATCTTTGTTTAAAACAATTATTATTCTGGGCACTGTGTTGCCTTCTAATAGACTAGCTGCCACACTTTGTGTTGATATGCCTTCGCGCATATTTATTGCAACTTATGCTTTTGTTGAATTATCAACTTCAAACTGTTATCTGCAGCCAAAAAATCTTAAACCGCCATAGTGGTTGTACCACCAGACGGGTCATCATACCCATGTATATGAAACTAAAGATAGTACTTTAGATCAAACATATAATAAAATATGGGAATATATGATACACCGCCATCATAGGGCATGAAGTTTGGCCGTGCCAATCTTGAAGCGGAATCATAAAAAACCCGCTCTGCTGAAGGAGAAGACAGCTCCTGCATATATAAGGTCGGTTTACTAGGTAAAGCTGTTCGGGTTAAGATGAACACGGTGTTACTCCATAATAGGATGTTTATTAAAAATCAAACCGAGCAAAATTGTCTCCGGATGAAAAACAAACCGTATCTCGTCAACTGACAGTCGAAACGGTTTAACATTTTGTCGGTTTAAGAACACAACAAAATAAATATGCAAAAAGACAAATAAATTGCAAGCAAAAGGCAAAGACAAATTTTTTTGCAAACAGAGGCTGCTTGAGCCGATCAAGTGGCATTACCATGGTCGAACATGACCAAGCCCCCAATATGCGTAGCTATGGTTCATGTTAGCCAGGTCCTCAAATGATGCTGTGGCATTACACCGATCAAGAGGTGTAGCGATGGTTCGGGTTCGACCAAGCCCCCAAGTGATTCTGTGGCCTTAGGCCGACCAAAAGGCGTGGATCGGTTGAGGCGTGACCAAGTCCCCAAGTGATCTTGTGGCTTTCGCCTGTCAAAAGGTGTTGCATTGGTTCGGACACGACCAAGCCCCCAAGTGACATAATATAAAGCTTTGTTAAAAAGCTAATTCAAGGGGTAAACTGGAGACCGCTTTAAGACAAAACTCCGTGTAACCACTCATGATGTAAAAAATAACAGAGACCCCGCTTTAGCTAAGGCTCCGATTTATTGTATTGATCATAATATATACATTGTCATAATATGTACATAAGTATACCCTATGGCTTAAGTATAGTAGGGCGAAGATGAGCTATGTTCCACGGCTGTTGGTCTCCTCCTCGACGTCACGTGAGTCTTTATGCTCTCGAATATCAATCGAGATAGTACGACCCGTTGTGCAGATTCTTCTGACCACGAAAGGTCCTTCCCAAGGTGGGGATAGCTTGTGCATATCAGTTTGGTCTTGAATGAGCCTGAGCACCAAATCTCCTTCTTGAAAGGTTCTGGTTCTAACTCGGCGACTGTGATAGTGACGGAGATCCTGCTGGTAAATCGCCGAACGGGCAGCTGCAATGTCATGCTCCTCATCCAACAGGTCCAAAGCGTCTTGCCGAGCTACCTCGTTGTCCGTTTCAACATAAGCTGCTACACGAGGGGAGTCATGACGGATATCGCTGGGGAGGACCGCCTCGGCTCCGTTGACCATGAAAAATGGCGTGTATCCTGTCGATCTGTTGGGTGTAGTGTTGATGCTCCATAACACAGATGGTAACTCCTCAACCCAACAACCCGGCGTCCGTTGCAAAGGAACCATAAGCCGGGGTTTGATGCCTCGTAAGATCTCCTGGTTAGCTCGCTCTGCTTGGCCGTTGGACTGTGGGTGAGCTACAGATGAAACGTCAAGCCGGATGTGCTCACGTTCACAGAACTCCTTCATAGCACCCTTAGACAGATTGGTACCATTATCAGTAATGATACTTTGTGGAAAGCCGAACTGGAAAATCACCTTTTTAATGAATTGAACCGTCGTGGCTGCATCACACTTGCTAACGGGCTCTGCTTCTACCCACTTTGTAAATTTATCAACTGCCACCAAAAGGTGGGTCTTCTTGTCCTTGGATCTTTTGAAAGGTCCGACCATATCTAGCCCCCAAGTGGCAAACGGCCAAGTAATTGGAATCATCCTCAATTCTTGAGCCGGCACATGAGCGCGTCTTGAGAACTTCTGACAACCATCACATCGCCTAACCAGGTCCTTCGCATCAGCATGAGCAGTCAACCAATAAAAACCGTGACAAAACGCCTTAGCCACCAGAGATTTTGAACCGGCGTGGTGACCACAATCTCCTTCATGGATTTCGCGCAAGATCTCACAACCTTCCTCTGGTGATACACAACGTTGAAATGCTCCTGATACACTGCAATGATGCAACTCGCCATTGACAATAGTCATGGACTTGGATCGCCGGATTATCTGTCTGTGACATCTCATCCTCTCGTAACTCGCCGGTTCATGTATGCAAGGTAAGGAATCGTCCAATCCGAATGACATGCAAGGTCGCCACCAACCGAGCCTCCGGATCGAGAATAGCCAAATCCTCTTCGCCAGGGAGCTTGGCCGACCGGGTTATGCAAGACATCTAAGAAGACATTAGGCGGGACGGTTTATCTTTGAGAGCCTAGCGGCTTAAAGCGTCCGCCGCTTCGTTCTTCCGTCATTCACATGATCCACCTGATATCCCTTGAAGTGGCACATTAACATCCACCTCACGGCGATAAGCTGCCATGAGCGGGTCCTTAGAATCCCAAGTACCGGACACTTGGGGCCACCGGTCCGAGTCATAGAAGAATTTGACTCGGTGAGATTCATCTCCTTAGCCATCCGGAGACCATTGAGTAAATCTTAGTACTCAATTTGCATTGTTAGTACAAGGGAACATTAAGCGGAGAACGTGAGAACTTATCACCTTGTGGGGAAGTTAATACGACTCCGACCCCGAGCCCTCAATTGCCTAGACCCATCGAAATGAATAGTCCGATGGGGTGTGATCCAGCTTTTCTTGGTAGCTTGCGATTCCGTCCAATCATTGATGAAATCCACAAGTGCTTGAGACTTGATCGCCGTCCGAGGCACGTATTTCAAACCGTGCGGCCCAAGCTCTATAGCCCACTTGGCAATCCGGCCAGTTGCCTCCTTGTTTTGAATTATATCTCCCAAAGGAGCGGAATCGACCCTTTGTGATGGGATGTCCTCGAAGTATTGCTTGAGCTTCGGCTTGCCATGAAAACTCCATACACCGGCTTACGCCAATGCGGGTATCTTTGCTTGGACTCAATAAGCACCTCGCCGATATAGTAAACCGGACGCTGAACCGGATATTCCTTGCCCGCCTCCTTGTGCTCTACCACAATAGCTACACTTGTTGCCTTACGAGCATTAGCCGCCACATATAGTAGCAATGGTTCTTTGTCAATCGGAGCAGCAAGAACAGGTGGGTTGGCTAACTGCCGCTTTAGGTCCTCCAAAGCTTTATCAGCAGCCGTACTCCAAACAAAGGGATTCGCTTTTTTCAGCATCTGATACAAAGGTATCGCCTTCTCACCTAGGCAACTGATAAACCGGCTCAACGCAGCGAGGAATCCGGCACCTTAAGCTGGACATCATTGATACACTTCGGTTTAGCCGGAGAGGTGATAGCTGTGATCTTCTCCGGATTAGCCTCAATTCCCTGTTGGACACCGTAAAACCCAATAACACTGTTTGGTACACCAAAAACACACTTAGCCGGATTGCGCATCATCTTGTATGTCCGTAGGTTATCAAAGGTTTCCCTCAAGTCATCAACCAGAGTTTCCTTCTCTCTTGACTTAACCACAATATCATCCACATAAGCATGCACATTACGGCCGATCTGTTTATGAAGGCAGTTCTGTACACACCGTTGATAAGTTGCCTGGGCACTCTTGAGCCCAAAGGGCATAGAGACATAGCAGAAGGCCCCAAAAGGAGTTATGAACGTCGTCTTCTCCTGGTCCTTAATTGCCATCTTGATCTGATGATAACCAAAATATGCATCCAGAAAACTCAAACGCTCACAACCCGCCGTAGCATCAATAATCTGCTCAATGCGGGGGAGGGCAAAAGGATCTGCTAGACAAGCCTTATTAAGATCTGTGTAATCCACGCACATGCGCTAGGTGACGTTCTTCTTAAGGACCAGCACCGGATTAGCCAACCATTCAGGATGGAACACTTCAACAATAAAACCAGCCGCTAAGAGCCTGTCTACTTCCTCTCCAATAGCTTTGCGCCTTTCTTCATTGAACTGGCGGAGAAACTGCTTCACCGGTTTATACTTAGGATCAACATTAAGAGTGTGCTCAGCGAGTTCCCTCGGTACACAGCATGTCAAGGCTTCCATGCAAAAATGTCCGGTTCTCGGGATGAACTTCGATGAGCACGCTTTCCTATTTCGGATCCAAGTTGGCGCGATACTAAAGCTGCTTGGGACGAATCGCCAGTCTGAAGTCAACAAGCTTGGTCTCGGTGCCGATTTGAACTTTAGAGCGGATCATGTTACGTGGTTTGCTTTTTCAACGGAGTCATGTCAGCCGGATCAACATTATCCTTGTAATACTTCAACTCCTCCGTGGCACAAACCGACTCTGCATAGGCCGCATCACCTTCTTCACAATCCAAGGCAATATTGCGACTTCCATGAACGGTTATGGTCCCCTTGTGACCCGGCATCTTGAGCTGCAGATAGATATAACAGGCCGTGCCATAAACTTGGCATAAGCGGCCGCCCAAACAAAGCGTGAATGCGGGCTCCGGATCTTAACCACCTCAAAACCAATGTTTCGACACCGGAATCATAATCATCTCCAAAGGCTACCTCGAGCTATCTTGCCAACAGGATATGCCGACTTGCCGGTACCACAACATGGAACACAGTATTAGACGGTTTAAGATTCTTGTCTGTTAGCCCCATACGACGGAAGGTCTCATAATACAAGATATTAATGCTGCTTCCTCCATCCATGAGCACCTTGGTGAACTTATAACCTCCCACCTGAGGTGCCACGACCAACGCTAGCTGACCCGGATTGTCAACCCGGGGCGGATGATCCTCTCTGCTCCATATGATTGGCTGTTCGGACCAGCGTAAATAACGAGGCACGGCGGTTCAATTGAATTCACTTTGCCGCTTGTGAAGCTTACGGTCCCGCTTATCCAAGCTAGTGGTGAATACATGATATTGCCCACTATTCAAGCTGCTTTGATGGCTCGATAACCCGACTGCTTCTTTGCTGGTTGTAACCACCACGGCTATTCGATTATTTTGATTGTTATGTCCACCCTGATCTCCATTGAAGCCTGAACCGGCGTTTCCTCCACCGTGACCCGGCCCATGGAATCCGGATCCTGAGCCACCACCTGATCCATGATCATACCGGAAAGCATTAGAGTTTTTAAACTCCTGCATTATAACAATCCTTCCAAAGGTGGGTGGTTGGCGCTTCCTTCGTCCCATTCTTCGGACAGGGCTGGTTTAATAGATAAGTCAGGCGGTCCAGATTGGGACTTGGAGCTCCACCATGATTTGGCGGTTTACCCTTCCGTCACTGACCCCTGTCCTGTGCGTTGGTATTAGCCACAAAGTCCATGCTACCATCCGCTTTATGCTTGCCTCCGTTACCATGACCTGCCATCTTTGTCTTGCTGCCCTTGGAGTTGTCGTTCTTCTTTCCCTTCCCCTGTCTTGTCATCATCGGACTCGGGATCCTTGGTACCATCAGAATCAGCATACTTCACAAATGCAGTCATGAGGGTTCCCATATCGTTGCAATGGCGCTTCATCCTTCCCAATTTCAACTTCAGAGGTTTAAACCGGCAGTTGCTTTCCAAAGTTATAACCGCGGAGTTGGCGTTAATGCGGTCTGAGGAGTGCAAAATTTCCGACACTCGGCGTACTCAGCGGGTTGTTGACTCTCCTTCCTCCTGGACACAGGCCGCTAAGTCCACTATCGACATGGGCTGCTTACATGTATCCTTGAAATTCTGGATAAACCGGGCTCGCAACTGGGCCCATGAACTGATAGAATTGGCTGGTAAGCTTTTTAACCAAATATGGGCTGTCCCTTCCAAAGATCATGGTAAAATACTTTGCACATGCCGCTTCATCTACATCAAGCATCTCCATGGCCATCTCATAGCTCTCTACCCATGCTTAGGAGACAAATCGGTAGTGTAATTTGGTACCTTCTTGCGCGGACCCTTGAAATCCTTGGCGGCGCATTATTGCGTAAAGCGGGGACAAGACAAAGGTACTCCCAAAGAACTAGAAGTAACCCCTGGCTCGGTTGTGATGGTAGGGCCGAACCGGCGTGGTCGACGAGCCTCATGCTGCGCTGCTAACTCGGGCGTCCCTCTGGCGCTCGGGCCCGGTCCACCACTTCTGGGCATCACTTGTCAAGATTCTGACCACGGGTGCTTCATGGTTTCGTGTATTACTGGATACGGCCGGTTCATCCATCCGCCTGCTATAACTCCGGCTTGGGCGGGGGGTGGAATGAATCCGGTCACGGCTATATGAATATGCTTCCTGCTGAACCTAAGTTGTTCGAAGAAGTTCCTTAACCCGGCGTGTCTCCACCGCTATGGAGAATCTCCTTCAATTGGGATGGCCTCCGGCCGTGAAGCGGCAGCAATAAGATTGTCCATCGGATTGGAATAATGACACAGAGGTGTCTGGACCGGCTGAGGCATGGTGTTATTCTGTCGAGGTGGCTCCATCAGGCGAGGTTGAACCGGCGCACCCGTCCCCGGTGCCTCCGCCCGGTTTAACCACGGCGGGTTACTAGTCCCTGCTCCTCGGGTGTTAAAGAGGTTTCTGCCATCAAAGACCGTCGGCAGGCGAGACCGATGCTTCCTTTTCAGGACTTCATGCGATGCGGTCTGGTATAGCATAAGCCTATAGGCATGTGCATCCAAAGCGGCCTGCTCCGCGGCCATCCTGTTGTTCTCGGCTGCCAAATCGGCCTTGGCCTGAGTGATCTTTTCCCTCACCTTTGCAATCTCCGCATTGTGGGCATGCTGATCCGCCGGGTTAGCTTGCGCCATAAGCACAACCAACGCATCAAACAAATCAGATAAAAATTGAGCCGGCGGGCGCACAGAGCCTCCTGCCCCGGCCGCCGCCGCCGCTGCTGATCCTGAGAACATTGCTGCTGCGGTTGAAGAGTGGACCGCCGCTTGTGTACCGGCCATGAATATCCCAACCCGATTGGGCAGATCAGAGGGGTCCGGAATACTGTCGCCATCGGAACTGCCCCCAATCCGGCCGTCCTGCAGCTGATACAATGATTCGGTTTCTCCGGTCGAGGACTTGCCGCAAGAATAAAGAAAGGTCTCGCTACCAGATGCCGATCCACCTTCATACTCTCCTCCGTGAACGACTCCCACGAAGGCACGCTTCATAGCCGGTTTAACCTGGGCAGATCTCGCACGCTGAGCCGTTTCGACGAGGTCGGTGCAGATGTCCGCTCGAGGCCCGATTCACCGATTTTGCCAATGAAGACGTGTATGCCACCAAAGGGGACCCGTACCGTACTCAATCGAGCCGGCCTCGGGGCCCCAGCCTGAATCGTCGATTTAGAGCTTGCCGCGACGACTCTTGGTCATCCGGCCCACAGCGTAACCCTTGAGTCCTTCGAACTTGAAACCATCGTGCGATAGCCCCACGGTGGGCGCCAACTGTCATGTCCAATTTGGTCTTTTCACCTCGGGAAGACCGCAGATATAAATAGCCACCCCCTTCCAATGTGCACCGTTCGTTGCTTCGCTTGAGATTATGAGAAGATTGATTGAGTTTAAGATACACTCAAAGGGGTCAAGTCCGAAGAACTTTACTTATGATAACATGGTCGTACGACAGTATCGTTGATAGAATTGCAACTCTGATTGCTGGTTACGAACTGCCGTTTGATTTCATTCCAACAGCTGTCATGCTTTATTCAATTTTGTGTATTCGCCTTGCGACAACATCTAAAACCAGCATCGTACTGACTGCTTGCAATATGAAAAGCGCTGAGGTAGAACACATGGCCCCCCAAACATGCAGGCCCACCGGCATGTGGCCCAAAGTCCAGAACCGTGGGCATGTCTGAGTATTTCTCAGATGAACCCCCATAATGCCCGTGCGTTGCACGTAACATCAAGATGCATTTGTATGAGTATTTTATCTTGTGAGACAAAAGGATGAACGAGGGAAGGCCTTATTTGCAAATGTGGAGAGGTGTGTGGGTACCTTTTTGCAAAATTGCCATAGTTTCCTTCCTATCCGTCAGATCTAAATCGGCCGGCCTATATTGCAGGATGGCAGGCACACCATCATCACCATCTACACCGTGTTAAAAAAACTCTATTTTTTATAATTATATATGTTATATATATATATATTCCCCTTGATTTTTCTTATGTATAAAGTTGTGATATAAAAGATCTTTAGATTTCTTTATAGAGGGAGTATCTCTCTGTCAAAAATATATTTATGTGTAACTAGTTACTCATGTCTTTCTACTTCCTTTCGCTGATATGTGGGGCATCCGGCAATGGGGTCCACGTGCCATATGCACCAAATTAGAGTGCACAACTACACGATGGAGCACACCCGGGCGTGGCGCCCGATATGCCCAATGAGCCGTCAAATCACAAAGCCCCCACCTTTCCGGCTTTAGCGATGGTGGGGACGGATGAAGCGGCAATATTTCATTGGGCTGAATCCCTTCCCCCTCGTCTGCTTGTTCAGAGCAAACCCCCACACGGCGATTGCATGGGGTTTTCTCATGGAGAACCTGATGCAATTCTTCATCCATCCCGATAAATCCAAGTCCCTTGGTCGCGAATGCGCCTAGGATGGCAGCCGCCGGCCGATGCATTTTCTTCCTACTGAATCTAGTGTGTTTCGTTTGCAGTGCCCAAAGTGCGAGGAGGTTTCTGCGCCCTCGGCGAGACGCCACACTTGTTCCTTCTCATCCTAACACAGGGTTTCAAAACGCGCATAGTATGTTCCTAGAATCCTCTTTTCTATCCAGGATGGTGGGGTTTTTTGAAATGCTGTCGACTAATTTGGAAATTTGGATTGCTATATTTGGATAAAAGGTACTAGTACCATGGTCACCACTGATAGGAAGGAGGAAAATAATTGTAGATTTCGGTATAGGGAATACATTGTGTTCTCATATTATTTTTCCTGCAGTGCATTTCTTGCTCTGCCAGAACACATGTACTCAAGATGATCGGCCTTGCCATAACTGAATACAACAGTTTAATGGTCACAGTGAAGACAAGCCATGGATATAAGTTTTGAGTTGGGTTCATGAACCAAGAAGATCGCTGCTTTTTTATGGCGAACTTGGATAAACTTTCGCAAGTGTTACGGACGTAAAGTTGGCGCATACGAATGTTGATGGAAATAGCAGAACCTGGTGTCATCTTCACTGCGATCTTCCACCCCGACGTTGTTCCAATTGTTCATCCATGTTAGTTTTGTATCTGGTTCTTGCTTCTTGCCTCGATTACTTCTTAATCCACCTATTCTATCTAACCAATCACAATTTAACTTCTAACTAATATTTTCTTATAATTGGTGGCACGTGTAGGTTTTTTCAGAGTTAAGCAGGCTACTCGTTTGTTATTTTATAAGAACTCGTCTGTTACTCATGGCACTGAAGTTGACTTGGACGACATCCACAAGTTCATACACTTTATTGATCGCCTTGAGGTCCTTGTGGGGCGTTTCAATGGTGGAAGGCCACGTGGGATATGTGTGCCACTTCTGCACTCGTTGAATAGGTCCAACTGTGTTGAGAAACTTATGGTACGAGTTGTTTTCTGTTATATATGTTGTTCATAAAATCTTGCTTATGCATAGTTTTACAATTGTGATCTTCTTGAAACAGGAACCGCCCAGTTCTATTGTTCCTATACAGATGCCTGACCATGGTCATGTCAGACTTGCACTTGGTCACAACATGATGTTTATGTCGACCTACTCCATTCCCCTTGGAGGTGAAAATATACTTATTCATGGGTGGTCTCAAATAATGAAGGCCCGTCCATCTTGGAGAATAGGACAGAAGATTATGTTCCTGCTTTTCCATGGCTCTAAAGTTAATATCCTGTTTATTGACCACATTGCGAGATGAAGCCACTTTTAGAAGGTTCTGGATGCACGGGGTGGTGCTTGAGCCTTGTCCTGGGGCTTGGCGGCCTCACCCTTTGGTTAACTGTAGGCAAAGTAGCACTGTTAGAGGCGTGCTTTGTACGGTTGGACCTGTATAAGTACTCATATTGATTTCAGCTATGGTTGTTAAGTGCCCTATTTGGTTTCGATTAAGGTTGTTAAGTACTCCTGCTTTGCTTTTACAACTGTCGTGTTTCTTCGATCTGTCTTCCTCCGGCCGCCAAAACCAAACCAGCGTCGGCGGGGCTGCTGCTTCCGCCTCCCACGGTGGTCATACCTCAGACGCATTATCAGCCCGCCTCCTAAATCGTTAATGCCAACCTCCGAGGCGTCGCCGTCGTCCTCCGCGCGCTTTGCTGCGCTCGCCGTGGTGCCGCCCTCTCGCGTTGTCAACATGGTCAACAAATAAGAGGAATCGGCAGAGGACTACACGTGGAGAGGATGACAGTAGGGGCCCACCATGTCCATGGTCGGACACAAGGAAGTTCCTCATTTTTTGTTATATATACATACTCCATTGTCGCCTTGAGGTCCTTGTGGGGCGTTTCAATGGTGGAAGGCCACATGGGATATGTGTGCCACTGCTACACTCGTTGAACAGGTCCAACTGTGTTGAGAAACTTATGGTACGAGCTGTTTTCTGTTATATATGCTGTTCATAAACTCTTGCTTATGCACAGTTTTACAACTGTGATCTTCTTGAAACAGGAACTGCCCAGTTCTATTGTTCCTATATAGATGCCTGACCATGGTCATGTCACACTTGCGCTTGGTCACAACATGATGTTTATGTCGACCTACTCCATTCCCCTTGGAGGTGAAAACATACTTATTCATTGGTGGTCTCAAATAATGAAGGCCCGTCCATCTTGGAGAATAGGACAGAAGATTATGTTCCGGCTTTTCCATGGCTCTAAAGCGAATATCTTGTTTATTGACCACATTGCGAGATGAAGCCACTTTTAGAAGGTTGTGGATGCGCGGGGTGGTGCTTGGGCCTTGTCCTGGGGCTTGGCGGCCTCACCCTTTGGTTAACTGTAGGCAAAGTAGCACTGTTCGAGGCGTGTTTTGTACGGTTGAACCTGTATAAGTACTCATATTGCTTTCAGCTATGGTTGTTAAGTGCCCCTGCTGGTTTCAATTAAGGTTGTTAATTACTCCTGCTGCTTTTACAGTCTGTCGTGTTTCTTGATCTGTCTTCCTCCGGCCGCCAAAACCAAACCCGGCGTCGGGCTGCTGCCTTCCGCCTCCCACGGTGGCCGAGCCTCGGCCTACGCCCACGCCGCCCATCGTCTCCTAAATCATTAACGCCGACCTCAGAGGCATCGCCCGTCGTCCTCCATGGCGCTTTCTTTGCGCTTGTGATAATGTCGCCTCTCGCGTTGTCAACATGGTCGACAAACAAGAGGAATCGGCGGAGGACTCATGCGTGGAGAGGATGACGGTAGGGGCCCACCATGTCCATGGCCTGGACGCGAGGAAGTTCCTCATTTTTGTTATATATATACTCCATTGTCAGCGTATGGAAAAAAGAAAATGATTCTGCTAGTGGTTTCCACGACATCTGGGACCCACGACATTGTCAGCGTGATATAGTCGATACACAAGAGAACATCACAAGATCGGTGACACTGGACGTAGGCCGCCGAGCAGATTTTTTTGTTATTTTTTAGACGGAGCAGGGTTTTAACTAGGTTGTGGCCCGTCTAGCCCAGGCTTATATTTTATGTTCACTACATGACCAGCCCAGCTATTTTTTGTGTGAAAATGAGCCCAGTTTATTTTTTTGAAGAAAACCCAATCCATGCCTACTTATTTTTCTACGCCCTGATGTGCTGCAACTCTTTCAAGACGCCTGCAAATCTTGAAAGTAATATGAAATGGGCTGTAAATATAAAAACAGATGACAAATTGTCAATTACTTTATAATTTCTGAATTTTTTCACATTTTCAGATTCCAATTTCACTGGTCTTTAACCTAATTTAAATATATCTTCAAAGAACTTTAAATCTGGCTATACATTTCGGCATTATAAGTAGTTTGGAACCCACAAAAATATTCGAAATTTCGTTTAAATTTTTAACCCTGGCCCTGGCCATAAAAAAATGGACTGCAATAAATTGCATAAGAAGTTGCAATGAGCTATATATAAATTATTAAAAAGGGGAATTGTCTGACTTGTGGGCCTATTAAGTTGACGCGTATGCAAGATTTTTTTACTTATTATATACGTCAACAAACGATTCTAGCAGACGTAATCGTTGGTTGTCAATCCAACGGCCTTCGTGTTTCTTCAATCTCTGATCTTCTTGCTCCAACCACCAAATCCAGCACCGGCGGGACCGCTTGCTCCCACCTCCCGTGGCCGACTATCAGGACCCTGATTCTAAGTCACACCGATCTAGCATGTAACACCTCATATCACTTTGCGGCCTCACGCACGGTATTCCCACGGGTGTCGCCTTACGGCGGGACCGTTTAAGCCTTTTGGCTCCACGTATATGATAGTGTCGCTAGCATCCATATGACGGAGAACCGGGCCGACATGACTAGTCTTAAACCAAGTGGCACTAACCTACGAGGGACGAGGCATACATGAAACAACATCGAGCATGTCATTAAGTAGCGTGTGAATCCGGTCAGAAACCGGGCTAACGAGGACTCAGGGAACCAGTAAATTTAGCGAGCTAGGCGAGGACTCGGATGTCACCGCGTGACATTTCCTCAAGGGATGTAAACAGAGCAAGTGAATCACATGTCGGCCGATCGAGTGTTACGAAGCGGTAGTCTTTGGGCTAGCGAGGACTCGTGAAGCCAAGGCTGTAGCGGACTACTATGGCTCATGGAAGCACAAGACTACATTTCCCCATAAGAGAGGCTACCAAGGATAAACAACTAGGTTGTCGGATCCCACACATACCAAGCATTTCAATCATACACACAATATGCTCGATATGTGTAAATACAACATGGCATCACAACATAACTCTACGACTCAAGTATTTATTCATTAGGCCACGATGAGCCAAGATATTACAAACATGGGTCTCATGACCCAACATTCAGAGCATACAAGTCAAAGCACATGCAGAAGCTTAACATGTCTGAGTACAGACATCTACAAATGAAAAGGCTGAGAAACCTGACTATCTACCGGATCCTGCCGAGGCACAAGATCGTAGATGAGGTAACAAGCTAAGCGTCGAAGTCCACACGGAACTACTAAGCGAGGCGAAGTCTCTTTGCAAAACATAAAATAAGCAAACATGAGTACAAATGTACCCAAAGAAGACTTACATCGTAACTATCTACATATGCATCGGTATCAACAAAGGGGTGGTGGAGTTTAACTCTGACAAGCCGGCTTTGACTTCGATGGCTAACTTTGAACTACGACTGCAAGCAACTCTTTTGAGGTGGTGCACACGAGTCCACATATTCACCATATCAATACACCACTATGGATCCACTCCCGTCTACCTACGAGAACGCCATCCATAGCACTCACACTTATCTTGCGAGTTTTAGAGTATCCACTTTAAGTTATCTATGAACAGTACAGGCAACCCAGAAGTCCTTTACCACGGACACGGCTATTCGAATAGATGATGTTAACCCTGCAGGGGTGTACTTCTTCACACACGCTCTCGCCACTTACCACCATGTACACGTCGTGTGTCTCGGCAACCTTCAAGCGGAAGCCTGGCGAGGGAGTTGGCCACGACCTGACTAATCACGCAAGTCTCTAGTCCAGGTTAATCGCCTATTCAGGTTCCATCCGCAAGGAGATCCAGCCGGGGTGTCGCTCACGGGCCCAAACGATGTGTGCAGGGTTCCCAAGCCCACCTCGACGGATGGATCTACGCTTGGTACACCATGCCATGGTGCCTAGTCTGTCCCAATCCCACCTGTATTGGGTGCCACTTGGTAGACTACTAACACAACCTACAAACACCAGAAACTAGTTACAACTCCTGGACAGACATCGAGGCGGTTAATAAGCCGAGAGGGGTCGAGTTACCGGAACCCAATGTGTGGTAGTAACTATTCATGGATCACAAACACAGAACTCAGTTCCTACATGGCCTCTCACCGCTACCTTTACCAAACCGTGTTCACACACTTAGCTCTCAACAGTAGGACATGTTCACACATTCCAGTTCATCCCCGATGAACCAGACCTAACTCAACTCTAAGAAGTAGCAGGCATGACAACAAGTGTCGGGGGTTGGGTGCGACATATGCCAAAGGATGGCTTATCATGGAGGGGGTGAGTAGAACGTCATGGGGTGCAGAAGCGGGATGAGGCGAAGGCATGCCTTGGCCGAATCTTACCCGGCTTGGCTCTCCGGGAGATAACACCCTCTTGCTGCTCAAGGGTCTCCGCATGATCACTATGGCAAAGTGAGTACAAGATTGCTCCTTGAGCTGTTTGGGGGTGAGGAAGGAGAAGGGCACGGCTAGCTCCTCTCTTCCCTCTATGTGTGTGTCAAATTACTAGGTTCCAACCCTTTGCATGGGCGCCCCGGGGGGTTTATATAGGCCTACCCCCCGGGGGTACAATGGTAATCCGGTGGCGCGGTCCCACCGTCGATCTCTTAAGTCGCCAGTCTTCTCCCGTGACTTCGGGGCCCGCCGACTAGTGGGCCCCATTGTCGATCCGGACATGGGGTGACAGCCCTTGTCCGCCGAGGGTGGGTCTTGCGGCAGCATGAGTTCTTAGAGTGGCGCTTCTAATGACGCTGAGCTTGATCGTAGTCATGGCAGCAGCCGCCGTCGTGACGATCCTTGCATTGCCATTCCTGCCTTGTCTGGTTAATGGCGCATGGAGCCCGTGGGAGGGGCCGGCCGACTCTCGAGGCCGACCCCAGCTGGTCCGGTTTAGGGCGCTCTCGCCGTCTTTCTCAGCACTCCGCCAAGGCGGTAAGTCCCGCCGTCTTTCGGGTCGTATATAGCCATCGTGGGTACAGGAATCGCCCACTGGCCGACGTCGAGGTCAGCGTGGGTAACTTGCTACGGACAGAGATCTCCGTCGACGTCTGGCGCTCAGGCCATGCTTATCCTTTATGAACGGCGGGGGCGAGGCTGCGGCGGCCCCATCCGTCTCGTCGAGTCAGCATCTGTGGGAGGCGGTTGGAGTCGTGGCGGACTCCCGTGGCCCGGCTTCATCGAAGTCGCTGGCTTGGAGTCGGCTTATCTTGAGGCCGTCTCGGGACTCGGTGGGAGGCGGTCGGCGGCTCTATCGCCGACTCTCGAAAGGCGGCTCTTCGTCTTGGGGTCTTGAGGCGCGATCATACCTGATGTTTTGAAAGGTCCGAGGGCTCGGGTTTGCCTACCCGTGGCCTATTACTCCGATAGTAGTCCCCGGTGGTGAGGCGCCGAGGGCGACATGTCGAGGAGCCTCAGCAGTTTCATCCCTCTAATGGAAGAATACAGGCTCGGCTCATTCTCTCTCTCGGCCCGACTAGCTGGAGTCGGCCCCTGCAGAAGCCGTCTTGCTCCTCAAAGGTTTGAAGGTCGTGGCGGGATCCGGGCGTGCACGATAAGCTTCGAGGCAGCGCCGCTTCTGGGCCCGCCACGTGGCGCCCACTTGGCGAGGCAGATCTGCCCGCCCAGCGTGACTAAACGAGCCCGTCGAGTTGGGCCCGCCACTACCGCGCCTTGGCGCCGCAGGCGAGATCCGTTCTGGCCGTCTTGGCGTTTGGGCTCCCACGCCGTTACTGCGCGATAATGTCGTGGGTTTAATCATGGGGCGTGGGGCGTGGGCGCGATTAATCCCCGCGCCGCCCCTCGGCTTCTCGGCCTAGGCGCCTATAAGTAGGCGAGAGGAGGCGGCGACCCACGCGCACCCTCTCCCGCTTCCTCTCTCCTTCTTGCTTCATCTTCCTCCTTGCTCCGCCCTTATTTGAACCACGCCGCCGCATGAATGAGCTTTCCTCCTCCGCGCCGCGCCTCCGCCCAGCGCTCCGGCGTGTGGGATGGCTCCATTATCGGCGCATTTACATCGCCAGTTTCTCCGCGAGACGCGCGCATCCCGGCACCAACCTATGCGTCACGGACCCGCGCCCGTATTGGCGGAAATGCGCCAGTCTTGGGAGGAGGCGGCGGGTCATATTCGCCGCACCTCATGCGCGGACTAGAGGCTGCCGTGGCGGCTTCTTCCAGCGTTCACAGAGTTCCACGGGCTCCAGCCGCACCACCTCACTCCCAACACAGTGGTGCTGCTGGCCATCTTCGCATCCTTGTGCGAAGGCTTTCTTGGCGTTCTCCCCACCATCGAGCTGTGGGGGGAATTCTTCCAAGCCAAGCTCGGAACCCACGTCGCTCGCGTCTCTGGCTTCTGTGCGGCACGTTCATCGCATAATGAGAGGCCGTTGCGAGAACCCCTTCCACTGCCATCCCGGCTGATTAAGTCGGTGAAGATGTGGCGGCGTGCGTACTTCTCGTCAAGAACGTCGCCCGAGGGCGATCGGGTCAACTTGCCGCCTTTAACGAGGCGGCGAGTTGGCGAAGCGACTCCCAGTGGTCCCGTCGAACCGGAATGGCCGACTCCATGACGCCGCCGCCGTCAGCAGCGGCTCAGTCTTGTAGCAATCGGAGGGCTGGCTGGGAGCCAACTTCTTTGGCCGCCCGCCGTGGCGAGTTCTTCCTCTCAAAGGCCGACCTCATCGATCTGTCGGATGGCGGCGCCGGGACCAGTCGGCTGTGCTCCAAAAGATATACCCCACGGGAGGTGGTGGACACGGTGAATTTCTGGCGACTGCGGCCTCACGGAGGAATGGCGATTCGGCCGAGGAACCGTACTCGTAGCCAACCCCCGCTTGTAGTAAGTCATCTCTTGCTTTTCTGTTTCCTTCTTGATTAATCCGGCTCTAATTTTCTTTGGTCTTTTCAATTTAGAATCCCTCATGCGACCCTCGGCCCACATCAAGGCCGGCTCGTGGTCGTCCCGACCGGGCGGAGAGCGACGGCAAGCGATCCCGACTTGCGGGTGGCGGCGATGGAGACCGGCCGAGGAGGAGGGGCCAACGACTTCAGCCTTCGGCAACCTTCGGCCGATCGGCCCGACGGCGACGACGAAAAGAAGTCGTCCCTACGCCGCCATGTAAAAGCCGGCCATCCAGTAGCGAGTTCCTCCGCCGCCTTTGTGGTCGAGGCGCGAAGAAGCGTCGGGCAGGCCGGGCCGACCGCCAGCGGCCGGGCGAAGAAATTGTGGGGACGGCGCGCCACTCAAGACGAAGAGGCTGATGAAGGCTAACTGGCTTCCATAAGGAAGTGAAGAAGCCGCCACGTGGTCTCCTCGTAAGTACTACTTATTTTGCCTTGTTTTCTTACGGTCCGTCTTGTCCAAGTCTTTACATGTTTTTTTTTTTCTCATCGGGGCTCCCCTCATCTTGGAGAGGGTGTCGCCCGCCTCCGTCATGGGGTCGGCGGAGGCGTCATGATACTCGGCGGATTGATCCTGCGGCCGCCCTCGGGAGGCGGCGGAGGCGGAATCTTGCGGGAGAAGCGCGACGAGGAGGAGGCCGCTGCCCGAGAGGGCGGAGGCCGAGAAGGCGGCTTCACGCCGGAAGAAAGCTGGAGGAGGTCGAAGCAGCCGTTGCGGCCAAGAGCCGAGCCGAGGAGGCCATGGCGCCTCCACTCGGCGCTGTTTCGTCACCCCGTTGAGCCTCTGTGGCTGCCCGCCGAGTTCACGGCGATCGGAAGGAGTCGGTGGTGAGGTCCCGTCCTGCGGAGAGGGAAGGCGGCGAGGCCTCCCTGTCGGGCAGCCGTGCCACCCCCGCCCGCCTCCACCGCAGTCCGAGAGGCCTTGTGAGGCAACAGCCGGCCAGACCCGCTGTCGCCGGCAATGACAGCGAGGCAGTGGCGGCTGCTTCTTCAAGTCGCCTCGCCGGTGACGCCGTCTTGAAAAGGCGACTTGGCGCCCCTTGGAGAACCGGCGCCGCCACTTTCGGCCATTCAGACGCCGAGGCGACAAGCGCCGCGCCCATTGGTGGGTCGCGAGGAGGCGACTTAGCCCGAACAGCGCTCTGGGCGTCGAAGCGGCTACTGGTGAGGGCGACGCCATCAGAACTTCTCAAAAGCGCACTGGCGGCAGCGAGCCGTCTTGGTACGTTTCCTTCTTTGGATTTTTTCTTGCTCTTCTCTGTGAGGCGCGGCAGTACCTGCTGGAGTGTAATCCCGAGTTTCGGGCGGCCGAAAGGTGACTCGGAACTCTATTTGCTTACTTCCAAATTTTTACCTTTATGCAGAATTCTTGTCGCGGGAGTATCACAACCTCGCGCCACTACCTTCAACCTTAGCGTTGAGGAGCTGGGCAAGCGGACTGCCGACTTGGCGAGGAGCCGAGGTGAGTTTTCTTCTTCATGAAGGCGCGTACTGGCGCCCGCTGTCAGTAATCCCGAGATTCGGGCCGATTGCGCTGTGATCGGCCCGGATCTTCTGGCGACCTTCTTAGGCGGCGACTTCACGTCCTTCTTCTTTTTATTCTTGAGGAGGCCACTCTTGGTAGCGGTGGTATATAACTTACCGCCTTAACGCGCTAAGGAGGAGGAGTCTTGGCTCGCCCGAGCAGCGACTACCTCTTGGCTACGCACTTGTTGGCGGAAGCGAAGCTGCTATAAGGCGGCGCAGGACGAGGCGGAGAAGAAAGAGACCGCTCTCCTGGCCGAATTTGAGAGCGAGCACTCCTCCTGGACCGACAAGGAAGCGCTGCTGACCTCCGGCTTCCATGAAATCGAGGACATCGTCGATGGTGAGTTTGCTTCTTCTTCTTCTTGGCAAACTTCTTCCCCGGCCACACGCAGGCGGCCAATCAAGCCATCGAGGCTGATCGCGAGGCGCGAAGGGCGGGTGGTCTTGAGAATCGCCTGCTAACGCCCGGACCCTTGGACGAAAGGCAGCTCCTGAGCCTTGAGGCTCATCTGCGGCTCGCCCATCGGATCTTTGCGCCCGGCTCTGACGATGTCGGCGCGATCGGCCGCCTAATGGCCGGACATGCCGATTCTGCGCCTCAATGGGACCGCCGGCCCAGTGGAGGTCATGGTAGGCCGGGTCTTGAGGCTGGAAGGGTTCCGCGGCTTCGGGCTAGAAACTCGCGACCTGGAATTCATCAAGCGTGGTATCCAGGGCTAGATCTGGACCCGGTGGCTGCGTTCGATCGAGAGGCCAGTGAGTTCTTGGCGCGGAGGACGCCCTCGTCGGCCTTGTGGCGGCGATTGCCGATTACACGGACACCGGCGTCTTCGTCCTGGCGGGATGAGGGCGGTGGGAAGGTGTCTTGCGCCGGAGTGGTTCGGGATGAACCGGACTGACGAGGACTCGGCGGAGGTGATCGACTACAGCCGAGAGGAAAACTGAGGCGGAGGCCGGAGGCGACATGGAGGCGCCCGGAAGAGCGGAGGCGGGCGACCGACCTCGGCTTCGGCCATCAAGCGCCTCTCTAACAGCAGCTGCGCCCGTCATTTTGGCCGCCGCGAGCGATCAAGCCGAGACAGCCCTTGACTGGCCGCCCGGCGCCTGACGCCTCCGGCCTTCCGACCCCATCTGCCGCTTCTTAGGCCGTTGTCTCGCCTTTATTTTATATGTTTTGCTAGTCTTTAAAAGAACTTGTTAATTCGCACAATTCCACCCGCGGGGTGTATTCTGAACCTCTGTCCGAAGATCCGGCCAAGGGCCTACGCTTGTGTAAATATTATTCTAATTTTATCTTTCCTTGCTTATTGCTCTTATGGCTTTTTCCTTTGCCGCCTTCCCTTGGATGCCGCCTTGCCCATCGGGCAACCGCTCTATGATTGCCGTCTGGGTCGATTAGCTTAGCTACCTCTGGAAGGCAAAGTATAATGGCCGTTTTAGAGTCTTTAAGCAAGTTGGGTGAAAAGTGGCAAACCGACTACTTAAGAAGTCGGTTTTTTTGCAGAAACGGGGCCGGAAGCCGACTTAAACTATGTTTATGCTTTGGGTCCTTAGCCATTTTTTTCGTAGCGGTATACTGTTCTTCCTTACTCCACCTTACCAATGTCGCTCTGTGGCTGAGCTTCTGACAGAGACGGCTTTAGGCATCAATACGTTACTTGTCTACATTGCGGCAGAAGCATTTGAGCCAAAGGCGGCGAGTCCCCTCGGCCGACTAGTCGAGCCCGTGCCAAATAACATAACAAAGAGTAACATACTCAAGGCATAATTCTTATCATACAGATAACAAAAGAGGCAGTCCACAGGCTCGTCTCGGGGCAGAAGTCTTGGTACTTTAAACACAAAGGGTAGCGTGGTACATACTACATCAATCAGAAAATCTTCGAGGAGATTCGCATTCCATAGCCGTTTGGTCTCTTTCTTGGGAATCGTCCCTCTTGCGTGCTCGCGGGGGCTTCGGCGTCGATCGGTAGTAGGAGTCGTTGCCCAAAGACTTTCTTGATGATGAATGGGCCTTCCCAAAGCGCCCGACGGCTTGTCTTTGGCCGGCTGTTGTCATTTGAATTAGCCGGAGCACAAGGTCTCCCTCTAGGAATGATCTTGGCTTGACCTTCTTGTTGTAATGTGGCCTTGAGCTCTGCTTTGACTAGATCTTTGGACCCGGCTAAGTGCAATGGCGGCCCTCTTCCGGCGAAGTCGTTGGCGCCGTCTTGGCGTGCTTCTACGCTTCCTCTTGATTGTACATGGTGACTCGCGGGGAGTCGAACTCTATATCCGTTGGGATGGCGGCTTCGGCACCGTGAAGCGAGGAAGAAGGTTGTGAAGCCAGTTGACTTGTTTGGAGTCATCTTGCGAGACTCCGGAAGGACGGTAGCGACTCCTCAAAGCCGGCTGACGGCGAAGGCAGCTCAATGATTCGACCCGATCGAGGCTTGATGCAGATAGGATGAAGGCGTTCGCTCGCTCCACTGGCCGTTTGGCTGCCGGATGGGCAATGTGACGCTAAGTCGATCGGATGCCTTAACGTCCAGCAGAACGGCCAGACGGGCGCCTTTGGCAAAATTTGTGCCATTAGCCGGTGATGATCTTGTGTGATGCGCCCGTCTGGGGAGTCGTGATATGTCGGCGATGAAAGATTCTTTGTAGTAGGACCATTCAACTTCTTGATGGGTTTTGCTTCTATCCACTTGGTGAACTTGTCCCTTTGCGACAAGTAAGTGAGTTAAAACCGCCTCGTGCCGTTTGAGATAGTCCCACCATGTCCGAGGCCCCAAAGCGACAAAGGGCGAGGCGATGGGGATAGTCTTGAGTCTTGAAGCCAGTAAAGCGGCTTGGGCCGGAACACACAGCACCTTGCATTTTGAACTAATTCCTTGGCTTCTTCTAGGGTGGTCGGCCCGGAAAGAAACCGTGTCGGAAGAGCTTTGGCGGCGAGTGCTCTTGAGGCTGCATGATGGCCGCTGCATACGATGGATGTCTTGAGAATCGCTTGGCCTTGCTTTCAGCTCGGCCTTGTGTCAGTAGACACCGATGTGGCTGCGCTGACCGACCTTCTGTTGACTATAGTGAAAGGCATTTGCCGCTCGGCGATTGCACTTGCAGGCCAAGGTCTCATCGGTTGGTAGTTCTCCGCTTACTAAGAACTTGGGATGGGTTGGGCCCATGAGGGTCTTGCTATTTCTTCGATTGCCGATTACTACTACTTGGGCGGAGGCATTTGGTGGGAGAAGCGGCGGGTTGGAGTCGTAGCGACTTCTTTGGGTTGAAGAAGTCCCCGGCCCGAATGGCGCGATCCCGGGCCGAGTCTTTGGAGTCTTCGCATGATAATTCGTCAGTGATCCCCGGGCAGGGATACGAAGTCCGGGCCGACCCGATTGCCAAGCGTTCTTAGGGGCGTCTGCAAGATTCTTGTCTTGGTCTGCTGAGGCTTTGGAGTTGGATCCGAGCTTCTTGAGGGGCGGCACAAAATAGAGTCGACTCTGGTGGCGGCAGCGGATGGCTTGATGAGGCGGCCAGGCGGCCGGATGGTATTACTGGCGAATTGGAGCCGATTCTTTCGAGTGTCTGCTTGGTACGTGTAGTCGTTTCTTAGCGCGTGAAGGAACTCGCACCCTCAAAATATCCACTCAATTTCTTTGTATGCGAAGCGATAGCTTCGCCATGTTTGCATCTTTGGCGTCCCGGTCATTTGGATGATGTTGGACCACCAAGTCGAATCGCCATAACACGAGGATCCGTGAATGCCAAGCTCTTTAATGGCAAGCGGAGCCGTGAATGAGCGCCTCGTATTCAGCCTGACGTTGTTGGGCGTGAGGAAAATGGATCTGCGGTAGCGTGCCAAACTTATGCGCCTTTATTAGTGGTATTCTCACAGGGGGTGCCAAATGTCGTGGTATTCTCACGGGGGGTGCAAGGCGACATATGCCACAAAAGGTGG
Organism: Aegilops bicornis; assembly: GCA_021605145.1. Classification (NCBI taxonomy): domain Eukaryota; kingdom Viridiplantae; phylum Streptophyta; class Magnoliopsida; order Poales; family Poaceae; genus Aegilops; species Aegilops bicornis. Next base: position 291,141,839 of record CM038672.1, on the reverse strand, counting down.
CTTCGTGTTAGAAGCAAGCTAACTGTGTGATAGGGACCGGGAGGCGGGTATCACGAGTAGCCTTGATGGTTTACCAACTTGAGCTCTCGGGAGAGATAATACTCCCTCTTTCTTTGCATGTGCGAGTGTGTCTGGTATGCTCACGGTGCAGAGTGCTCACAGGCTGTACTGAGGTCAGTGCCATAGGCATCTGGCATCGTATATGCATGTATGTGGCATGTTCTAGTGGCCGGCCATGCTCATGGCCGTGAGCATATGGTGCTCATGCGTGAGTGCATGAGAGAATGAGTCCATCCTCCATGGACGGATGGATGCTCATATATATATATATATATATATATATATATATATATATATATATATATATATATATATATATATAGGGGAAGTTAACAGGATGTAAGCCATGTAGGCATGGTAGCTAGCTAGCTAGTGGCATGGTGGGGTGTCATCCTTGTCCCTGGTCACTTCATAAATAGTGCCGGGGACAAGTGACATCTTATACATGGTGCATTTGGGGTGTCACGTGAGCAGTCTCTTTGGAGATGCAGTCGTCCGTCGAAAATTCGCGTCAGTGCGATCGGCGGTCGGTGGTTAGGCGTGGTCGGCTGATGCATTGGTTGATCTGATCGGAAGCTCATCGGTCGGCGGCAATGATCGGCTGATCAGTGGATGCGGTCGTTGACCCGACAGTCGATCGGCTTGGTGGAAGCGGTCGGCGATATGATCGGCTGGGTGGCGAAGTCGGCTGACCGGCGGATCGGCCTGGATGGTGCGATCAAGCGACACGTATGGTCGGCTGGGCGGCGGGGGAGTCGGTGAGGGCTTTGCTAGCCCGATGTCTTGAGTGTTAATCTCGCCGTTTTCGAGGTATCAGGTGTCCAATTACTCGACGGTAGCCCCAAGCCTCCGAGGCGACTTGGCAAAGTTAGGCGGGAGGTTTTTAGCAGTGTTAGGTGGAAATGATCATGAAAAAAGACAAAAGTTAGTCCGCGCATAAATATATCAAATGTTTGCCTTGACATTACAAGGATTTTATGCGGAGGGTCTTGAGCTTCGGTTTCGTCGAGCCCCCTTAATTTTTTTTGTTCCCTCTGCTTTTTGGCTTGTGCTCTCGCTTTCATCGGACAGGTAGCGCTCTGCGATGCTGTGGCGGAAAGTGGGCAGCAGTGGAGTGTCTGATACTCAAAGAAGTCGGGGCAGATTCAGCAGAGTTGATACTTGTAAGTAAATAAATGGCGGGTCGCCCGATCCAGTTTTTTTTCTTCCGGGGCGTTTTTTTCGGCGTGGGTAGCCTCCGACTTTTGCTCTTGCTAGCCGGGACAGTAGCTCTGCGGTGCACCTGTGGTGAGAGAGTGGGCCTTTAGTCTTGCTGCGCTTCTACTAAGCCGTCTGCTTGAGGAAAAAAAGCGTCTCGAGCCAAGCGGCGACCACAGAACCAACTAAAAGGCATTTGGCGTCAGGCGAAACGGATGGTCTGACGACAATAAAAATCTGGAGATAGCCCGAGCATTGCTCGAAGGAGTTACCCGACTCTTCTTGTGATGCAAAAATATCACGGTGAGGAGCTCACATTGATTTTCGATGTATGGCCAGAAGCGGAGTTTGCCTAAAACGGCCATTGGCCTTGTTCCAGCGCTCCATGATGATACACCCGGTGTGGCCTATCGAGCCCCAGGTGCTCGGCGGGGCCCCAATGATCGAGGCTCGGCCAAACCCGGTGACGTCTTGCAACACCCTTCTTCTTCTTTTCTCTATTGCCCATGTTGGGTGTAGCCCAAAGTTCGGGCTCCTTCTTTGGCGATCATGCTTAGGATCTCCATTAACCACTGTTGTCTTCTTGGCAGGCGGGCGCGTCAGTGCCATTGAATCTTAACCCCAGATTGAGCAGGCGTGGGCTTGATCGGGCGGATCTCTCGGCATTCTTTGTCTTCTTCTCTTTTTTTTCTTCTTGATAGGTGCAGGCGTGGACTCAAACCACACGATCGGGCTTTCTGCGGCCGACGAGGCGGCCGGAGGTGGGATGCACATCGGCGGTCGGACACCACATTTCTTTCTTTTTCTTTTTTGCAGTGGAGCCATATCCGGTAGAGGCATCTCTTTTTCTGATCAGGCCGGGTGGGAACCCGGCTGACTTTGAGTGCGGCTGGGCACCCGGCCACTTGTGAGCGATCGGCCACCGGTGATCGGCCTCTTCTTTATCTCTCTCTCTTCTTTTTTTCTGATCGGCCGGTGAGACCAGCACGACTTTTGGTGACAGTGGGCACCGAAGCCCACTGTGAGCAGTCGGCCACCAGGCAATCTGCCTCTTCTTTATCTCTCTCTCTCTTCTTTTTTTTAGCCAAGCAGTCGGGACGCTTTTTTTTCACTAATAAAAGCAGCCGGCTCCACTTTATCTTTCTCTTCTCTGCCTTACATGGTAGTCGTGACCAGTGCTTGGTCTGGCCGACCCACGGCCTCGAGCCCGGTGGCTTGATCCCGGCCGGATCTTGAGGAAGGGCCGACCGGGAGGCGGGGCCAGGCGGCAACGGCGAACAGCGCTTGAGGAGACAGGCCATAAGCCGTATGGAGCGGCCCGTGGTCGAAACTAGCCAGGGCAGCCAGGCTGGCGGCCAGCGGAAGCAACCGGAAAAGCGGCCGGCCTAAGCAGACCTGCCGACATGGCCTTGTGAATAGCCCGGCCGAAGCGATCTGGAAGCCGACCTGGGCAGACAGACCAGACTCGCGCGGCCAGCAATGGTCTGGTGGCAGCGAGCTGAGCCTTGAAGGGCAGAATCGAGGCCGGGTGAGTGAGTGGCCTTGGTGGAGTAAAGGAGCCCATGAGAAAGACACCAATATGGTGGCTGGAAGTGGCTGGCAGAGCAGCATTCACCGGGCCTTGTGTAGCGGTCTGCGAGATCCTGGCGCAGACGGAAGCAGGGCGGATGGTCTCATTTGTGGTGTCTGGGAGCCAAATCATACGAAGGCAAGTGGCCCGCGTTAAGCGGCAGCTCTGGAAGGCCGTGAAGCCAGCAGGCCAGGACCTTGACAGACTATAAACAGCAGACCTTGGCCTTGAGGCGGAGGCGAGGCCAGTCTTCTTTGGAGGCGGGCCAGGAGGCCAGCCGGCGTGCGAAGGATCACTTTCGAGAACAGTAGCGTGAAGAGGTGGCCCAGTAGCCCAAGGCCATCTCGCTTGGCCAGCAGTGCGAGGAGACCATGGTGGCCCTTGACCGAGACCATAGTGTGTGTTGCCCAGGAAGCGGCGGAGTGGCGGCTCGTTGCGGGAGGAGCTTAGGTAACTATGAGCCATTGTGGTGAAGTCGAGATGAGAGGTCTTTGCTCCCATCTTGTAGCGAGGCAGTGTAGTGTAGATCTTGGCAATGAACCCACGCCATTATGCGGGCTATGCGTGCCTGACGCATGTAGCCATTAGTTTATTTGTTTGACTATTGTTTGACTTAGCGACTAGCTAGCTTGCATAGACAATGTATGGATGGCGAATGTGTGTGTCGGTAGGAACATGGCGCGGCGAAGGAGAGGCGAGCCTTGGCGGCGCGTGGATGGTTTCTGACCGACCGAGGCAAGAGCACATGCGGCGTGCGTGGGCAATGCGGCCCGGCGTCATATGCAGTGGCGGTGAAAGAAGGCGCATGACCAGCAAGCAGGGCCAGCGCCACCTTGAGCGTGTCGATGTCATCGACCCGGCTCTGGGAGAGGCGGCAACAGCAGCCGTGGTGATGATAGCCGAAAATGGTCCCTTGGGACTCTGAAACGGCCGGCAGTGACGAGTAGCATAATCTGTACCATATGGTGGCGCCAAATTTCGAAGTCGGGTGCGACATATGCCAAGGATGGTTTTATCATGGAGGGCGAGTAGAACATCATGGCAGTTGCACTGGAAAGCGGGATGAGGCGAAGGCATGCCTGTGGCCGGCGAATCTTACCCGGCTTGAGGGCTCTCGGGAGATAACACCCCTCTTGTGCTCTGCGGGTCTCCGCATGATCACTATGGCAAAGTGAGTACAAGATTGCTCCTTGAGCTGTTTGGGGGTGAGGAAGGAGAAGGGCACGGCTAGCTCCTCTCTTCCCTCTATGTGTGTGTCAAATTACTAGGTTCCAACCCTTTGCATGGGCGCCCCGGGGGGTTTATATAGGCCTACCCAGAGTGCCTGATGGTAATCCAGTGGCCGGAGGTCCCGGCCGATCTCTTCAAGTATCGCCATCTTCTCACTTGACTTGAGGGGCCGCCCGACTAGTGGGCCCCACCGTTGAGTCAACATGAGGCCGACAGCCCTTGTCCGTGAGCGGAGGTCTTGCTTAAACAGCGGAGTTCTTTAACATCCAGCTTCTAATGGCCTTGAAGCTTGGTGAGGTCATGTAGCAGCACTGCCTACTTGTGGCGATCCTGTTGCCATTCCCTATCTTATGCAGTTAATGGCGCATGGAGCAGAGTGGGAGGGCCGGCCGTCTCGGAGGCCGACTCCCGGTGGGTTTTGTCTTGAGGCGCTCTCGCCGTCTTACGCACTCCCGTAGACAGGCCGAATCCCACAAATCTTGAATTAGATGCAGACATGCCATCATAGATGCAGAGAATGCCTTACCTGAAATTTGACGTCGAAGCGGCGTGTAACCTTGATGTGTGGCCGGACGGAGATCTCCCGTCGATCTGGCGCTCTGTGTGTCTTGCTTATCCTTTATGAGCAGGGGCGGGGGCCAGTGCGGCTGCGGCCCATCCGGAATCCCGTCGATAACCACTATCGATGGGAGGGCGGTTGGAGTCTGGTGACTCCCGTAGATGGCTTCATCGGAAGTCGGCTGGCTTGGAGTCGGCTTATCTTGAGGCGATCTCACGGGACTTTCGGTACTGGGAGGAAGCGATCAGCGGCTTTGTCGCCGACTCTCGGCGACTCTTGGTCTTGGGGTCTTGAGGGGCGCAGTCTGCCCTGATGTTTTGAAAGGTCCAGGGGCTCGGGTTTACCTACCCGTGGCCCATTACTCCGACAACAAGCATGAATGAGTAGGCACATCAGGGCTCAAACAACTCCTACTCATGCTAGTGGGTTTCATCTATTCTTTAATGGCAATAGCGAGGTCTGCGCAAAGGAAAGGGGTTCGTTTACCGCAAAGATGTAACAGATGAATCGTTGTTGTCCTAATGCGGTAAAAGAGAGCAAGGAAGCGAGAGAGTGGGATTGTATCGGAATGAACACCCGGGGGTTTTGCTTGCACGGCACTTCGAAGATAGCTTTAGGTCTTCATCGATGTCAGCGATCACATCGTCGGAACAACGTCTCTGGGGGAAGAACACTTAAGCAAGCAGAATAAACGAAATCAATGCAATGCACAATATGATGCATGAACATGGCATGTATATGTGATGTTGTTTGTGCTAATGCAAACATCAACAAGTTCAATGGAGCTCATTTGAATCAAGGATTCAAATGCAACTCCAAACTTAAGCATTTTAAATGCCCTTTATGTGTTTTCATCTATACAGCAGGTTTAAGTTGGTTTTACATGAATGAAACTGGTACAGATGGATAGATTAAAATTTTCTAATAATTTTTCTTATATAAATTATTTCATTCTGAGCTACGGTTGATTTTCTATGTTTTTTAGAAGTTAATACTATTTTATGGAATTTCCTAGTTATTTTAAATTAGACTAAAACCAGAAAATGCATTACTGCATCAGGATGACGACTGCATGACGTCAACAGGTCAACAACGCCAGTCTAGGTGAAACCTGACGGCTGGGACCCACACGTTAGTGTCTCAGGGCTAGTTTGGTTGGATGGCAGGTGGGCCTGGTCAACACTGACTAGGCCAAGGTCAGAGCTGACACGTGGGGTCCACGGCATTAGCGCTAATCTAACAGAAAAACTAGACTAACCAAATTAGGCTCAGGGGCCCACATGGCAGTGGCTCAAGGGGGTGTTTAGAGTGGTCATTAGCAGCTAATGAGGCTGCCACATCATCACGCCGGAGATCTGCCGGCGGCGACCACGGAACACGGCGAAGGCACTTGAGTTGCTTTCAACTCGCCTGCTGAGGCGGTTCTTGCGGCGGGGGTTTGGCTCTGGCCAGCTGGCGTTCGCCTTACGCATCTACAAGGGCGAGCCAGGAGGGTTAGGGCGGCCCAAAGCTTTTGAATCAAGCTTCAGCATGGCCGTGAAGGATTCGGGTGTGCAAGGGGTTGCGGCTAGGGTGCAGGCGAGCCTAGCAGGCGGGTGACTCAAGCTCACAGGGACTCCACAGAGTGCATTAGCGTGCTCGGAGGTGATCATGCTTGGCCGTAGTATGATGGCGGCCATGGTGGCATGCTATCGGCTCGGTGAAACTAGAACTCTGTGACACAAAGAGGCGGGGAAGAGGGGTTCGAGAGGGAGCTCCTAGCAGTCCGCGTGGGGAAGCTCGAAGGGCTCGAGGAAGAATTTGGAGGGTCGGGGCAGCGGCGATCTCGGTGCGGCGGAGGTGAAGGCAGCGTCGATGGCGGTGTTCTGGCCCGTCCTGGTTGCTTGACTCGTCGAGGACGATGCAGCGATTAGGCGGAAACTCAGTCTGGAGAGAGAGGTCGAGGATCGATGGCTCTGACAGCTGGCGTCTGGCTTGACAGCAAGGCTCGACCATCGGGAGGAAAGGCGAGGTGCGAGGGGAGAGAACCCGGAGAGCAAGGGGTTCGTGGCTATCTCGATGGGCGCGAGGACAAAGCGAAGGGAAGCGGGAGGTGGAAGCGGGAGGTGGAGCTCGGGCGCTGGCGCGTTCGACCGCCTCTACCCTCTTGGCGAGAGGTTGAAGGCAGGCGTCTGTTAATTTGAGGGCCGGACTCTGATCTTTGGGCAGTCTTTGCTAGGCCAGGTAAGCTACAGGTCTTTGGTTATGTTTTATTTTACTTCTATTTTTCTTTTATTTAATCTTTTGCCACTGTTTTGAGTTCAAACATAATTCAAACAATGCCAAAACATACTCTGAGTATTTTTATATTGCTTCATGGACTTTTCCAGAGGCAAATAAATTATCACAGAGCATTTGAAAATATATCCCATATATATTTGTATATATTATCAAATTAAAAAAGAATATTGTTTTAAATTCAGAGTCCAAATAATTCCTCCAAAATGTTCACTTTTTTTGGTTTGGACTCAAAGCCTTGCCAAAATTATCAAACATCGATGAACGCATTTTGGGTTCACTTAATGCAATTTTTAGTTGAACCTAGTTGATTAAATTTTGGTGCTAGGGTTTGTCATTCCCCACTTCGAGTTTAGTTGAAACTTAAACATGATGCACACATGAAGGGCTAGCCTAGTGCATACCAGAACTAGGGATGTGACAACTCACCCCTACTAAACAAGAATCTCGTCCCGAGATTCAAGACATGAGGTAAGAAGACTGAGGGGACCCAAGGCTATCACGATCTTCATGATCCAATTGCCCTCATCGAAGATATTGATTCATTGCATCATCTTGAACTTGACAACCTTGCTTTCGAGATCTTCATCCGGCTATGACGACTGAAGAGAGGAAGACTCTATAGGATTTGATCTTCATAAAGATCGAGCGAGTCACGATCAACTCATGGAATGAGATGAAAGAATGCCTCTTGAGCTAAGACATAAGACACTCATCAGGGATGAAAGGAGATAGATGGCGATGGCTCGACTTGGTAGGAAACAATTCCACGCTCGATCACGACGTAGCGAGGAGTCAACTGCCATGATTCCACAACGGGGCACCTTAGGGAAGGTGACTCGTAGATTTATTCCCTTAAGTGGCAAAAAGAATTTCTTTTGATACAAAGATCATTGGAACTCTTCATACTAGCCTGAGGAAATTCACAATTGATCGTTTAAACGAATTCAAAAGAATGGCATACTCAGACCAGAATGGATGATGTGGACTACCTTGTTGAAGATAAAGCAAGGAATGATTTTTGCTTATCACCGGAAATGGATGGGACCCATGGTGGGACCACTTTTGAAGATGATCCTAAACGACAGAAGCTGTTGAGAAGGGCAGCCCATGGAAAATTTGCACAATGGGGTGCAAGCTGGGAACAAAATGCAAATGTTGGGAATGTTCCAGCCATCATATCTGCCTGAGATTCAGATCTTGTTAGGAACAGGATACTTCAGACCCAGCATGTCTGAAAGGAAGGATTGCAACACAATCGACGAGATGATGTTGCGAGATTCTCGGGGAATGAACTACGATAGCAAGCTCCAAAACAGGAGCTGGTTCTTCTACATACATGTGAAGACACTGTCCCAGACAAGCATGATCATGTAGAAGTCTTACAACAAAACACTACCGAGTTCAGGTGGGGAACCATCATTGAGGATATCGGAATTTTGTGCATGAACTAGTATTCGCACAACAACTCCTTTTCCTCGAACAAGTCAATCAGTGGCTTGGGGTGCTAGGGATGCATATAGAATGAAGGTTGCAAGTCTCCAGACCACAGAATACTTTGCACGTATGCATGACTGACTTGGGATGATTCCAGAGGAAGCAAAACTAACTTTCTCGAATTCATGGCGGCAACTTGCATCGAATGCACATGAACTAAAGAAAGTCACTTCTTTCATCCGGACATATGCTTCATGCACGGGACATGAAGGTAATGCTTATATAAGTTTCCAACACTAGCTTGATGTCCAACAAAATCATGGAGAGGATAGGAATGTTGTCGATGGGCTCAACAACAATCCATCCAGGCTTCCATATAAGTGGAATTCCAGAATTATGTGAACAAGGTGATAGCATTGGTCAGACCAAAATATGTAGTGGTGTATGCTCGAGGGATCAACCAAAAGTAAGACAACATTACGAACATTGTTGGTTCTGATTTGATTTGATGATAACCCATACTCAAACCAAGGATTGGATAAGACAATAGGTCCGGCAATTGATCACGAGGATCAATCAATGAGGATATCATCTTTCTTTAACACACACACACACACACACACCAAAAGATATCCCTTTGAAATGAACTAAATTGGACAAGCTTTCATTTTCCAACTCTCCAAGTTGTTGTTTGGCTTAACCAACTAACTCAGGGGTATCCAACACAGATTCTTGGAGAAGGGGTGGTTACAAGAAACCAACTTGATCACGAACTCAACATAGCGGTCATGTGACAACTCGGTAACACTTAGAAGACATTCGGAAAATCATGAACCATGTAAATGTTATAAAGCTCGAGAGCAATCTTGCTTTTCGAGGCAAGATGATATGATCAAAAGAGCGAGGATTGGCACAATCCTAACTCATTGATCGAAGAGTGCACCGGAAATAAGAACTAGGTGGCACGATCAATCTTAGGATGATGATTCAATAACCAACATGCTAGGAATGAGAATATTGTCCATTTACTGCCAATCAACGGAGTTGCTAGGAGTATTGATTTCACAAATCACGATTCACTTGTCGGCATTCCGGTTACAATAACACAGGAACCGAGGAATGAACAATGATGGCAAGAAGTATCATTGCGTCAAGAATTCATGAGAGATTGTGCAATTCTCCCTTCATTCATGATATGAAAGAGGGTGACACTCCAAGGTAGAACAGAACAAAAGCTGGATGGGCATTTTGATCTGCAGAATACAACTGCTTCGACCCAATCCTAGAAATGGATAAGGTACCGGAGTTTGTTTCTCCTAGTCATTCTGGAATAGAATGGCTTGACGGACCACAAGAGTAAAAGGCATCGATGAACATGAATGCACACATGCTCTTGACTCTCAATTGATAGTCGAAGATCAGATAACAACTAAAGAGGGACAACTCAAATGGACATATATGTTTCTGAGTTGTGGATGCATAGATTAATATGTCGAGCAAAGCTCAACATTTCTTCCGGATAACCCATGCGGAAAGGTAGAACTGGTAGAGTCACAATGTAGAATGGAGAACTCATCAGAGCACCCTGGTTGTGATCTTTTGGTTCAAAAGAACTTCTGCCACATTGGTCCATGGTATTTGGAAGAATGATATACCACGGACTGCAAGACTGTCACAAAAGGTTACTAATACCCTAAAGGAACGAGCAAACACTATCAACAGGAAGTAAGTAGAGCGAATCTTGGGTTCAAGAACCCAGAGATAGAATACCTACCAACTAAATGGCATCACGAGATGCTTTCGAGAAAGATGGCCAGAATCATCACACTGGGGATAAAAGCATTGCTAGATTACTGGGTGATTCTCTAAGACACCTATGGTCATAGTAATAGCTCCAACATATATGTCGAGACAACAGAGTACCTCAACTCATTGATTAGTGTGCTTATTACGACCAAAAGGACATCGGGAAAGGAAAGAAGGATTTGCAAATGCATCAGATTGTTTTGAAACCTGGGATGACTCGAACAACATAACGGCTGTAAATGCTTGAAAAAGATTTGAGACATCGTGCAAAATGATGGCATAGCCACTCAACATCACAGTAACAAGGTTCTGAGGCCAGCTATGAACATACGGAAGTAGTAGAAACTGAAATGAGACTTGAAACCATAATCCTATCAGTCTACGGATTAGTAACACGTGATCCTGGTAGAAAGAAGAGAAGCCTAGTTCTTAATCCTCATAGAAGAGAAGAGGTAGACTCGGATCAGAAGGACATAAGGTAAAGGAGTAAAAAGAGCCTTACGTTCCCTTCCACAATCAATTCCCTTATATAACTAAAGCATTTCTAGACCACGACTTTGACCGGTTTGGCTTGGTAATCCTCTGAGCGGTCAGGCCTGCGATACCAAAGGCATTGGGACCCGATCCTAAGTCACCTGGTCTAGCATGTAACACCTCATATCACTTTTGCGGCCTCACGCACGCAGTATTCCACAGGTGTCGCCTTACAGCTGGCCCGTTTGCGCCTTTGGCTCACGTATATGATAGTGTCGCTAGCATCCATATGACAAAGAACCCGGGGACGACATGACTAGTCGTGAACCCAAAGTGGCAAACTTACGAGACACGCATACATGAATCAACATCGAGCATGCTTAGGTCGGCGTGTGAATCGGGCCATGTAGGCATGGGCTAACAGGACTCAGGGAACCCGGGTTATGCTTGAGCTAAGCGAGGACTCGGATGTCACCGCTGACATTTCCGAAGAACGAGACACGAACAAAGTGAATCACATATCTTAAACCCGGTCAGCGAGTGTTAGAAGCGATAGTCTTTGGCGGGGACTCTAGAAATGAAAAAGGCCGAGAAACGACTATCTACCGGATCACCATAGGGCACAAGATCGAGCCGAGGTAACAAGCTAAGCGTCAAGTCCACGCGGAACTACTAGCGAGGCCAAGTCTCTCTGCAAAACATAAAATAAGCAAGCGTGAGTACAAATGTACCCAACCAAGACTTACATCGGAACTATCTACATATGCATCGGTATCAACAAAGGGGTGGTGGAGTTTAAGCTGCGGCAAGCCGACTTTGACTCGATGGCTAACACGAACTACATTTGCAAGCAACTCTTTTGAGGTGGGCGCTGCGAGGCCACATATTCACCAAATCAATACACCACTATGGATCCGCCTCCGAGTCCACCCTCTGAGAACACCATCCATAGCACTCACACTTATCTTGGCGAGTTTTAGAGTATCCGGTTTAAGTTATGTATGAACCCAGACGAGCTGACCGAAGTCCTTTACCGTGGACACGGCTATTGAATAGATGATGTTAACCCCTGCGGGGTGTGTACTTCTTCACACACGCCTCGCCACTTACCACCATGTACACGTTGTGTATCTCGGCAACCTTCAAGCCGGAAGCTTTGGCGAAGTCGGCACAACCTCGACTAACCATGCAGTGTCGTAGTCCGAGTTTATCGCCTATTCGGTTCCATCACTTAAGAGAATCCGGCAGGGGTGTCGCCACGGCCCCAAGCGATGTGTGCGGGTTCCCAAGCCCACCTCAACGGATAGATCTATGCTTGGTACACTGTGCCATGGTGCCTAATCATCCCAAGCCCAATTGTACTAGGTGCCACTTGGTAGACTACTAACACAACCTCTGAACACGTAAACTTGTTACAACTCTTGAGCCAGAGATCGAGGCGGTTAATAAGTAGGAGAGGGGTCGAGATCTAGGAACCCAATGTGTGGTAGTAACTATTCATGGATCACAAACACAAAACTGATTCAGTTCTGAGGGCCCGGCAATGAGACAACCCACCATGTACTCATACATAGCCTCTCACCGCTACCTTTACCAAATCGTGTTCACACACTTAGCTCTCAATAGTAGGACATGTTCACACATTCCAATTCATCCCCGATGAACCAGACCTGACTCAACTCTAAGCGATGGCAGGGCATGACAACAAGCATGAATGAGTAGGCACATCGAGGGCTCAAACAACTCCTACTCATGCTAGTGGGTTTCATCTATTTACTGTGGCAATGACAAGGTCATGCAGAGGGAAAGGGGTTGACTACCGCATGACATGTAACAGATGAATCATTGTTGTCCTAATGCACGATAAAAAGAGAGCGGAGCGAGAGAGTGGGATTGTATCGGAATGAACAAGGGGTTTTGCTACACAGCACTTGAAGATAGCATTGGGTCTTCATCAAGCCGTACGATCACAAATATTTAACAACGTCTAGGGGGAACAACACCGTTAACAGAGAATAAGCACAATCGATGCAATGCACAATATGATGCATGAACATGGAATGTATTTGTGATGTTGTTTGTGCTAATGCAACAAACAACAAGTTCAATGGAGCTCATTTGAATCAAGGATTCAAATGCAACTCCAAACTTAAGCATTATAAATGCCCTTTGTGTTTTCATCTATATATAGGTTTAGGTTGGTTTTACATGCATAAATGAAATGCAGGATGGATAGATTGATTTTTTTCTGATAATTTTTCATATATAAATAATTTCATTCTGAGCTACGGTTGATTTTCTATGTTTTTTAGAAGTTTATACTATTTTCTGGAATTTCCTGGTTATTTTAAATTAGACTAAAACCAGAAAATGCATTACTACGTCGACATATTGTTGCATAACGTCGGCCGAGGTCGACAACGCCAAATTGATCCGAGTTAAACGGCGGTTGGGACCCTACGTCGATGTCTCGAGGCTAGTTTGGGTGGATGGTAGGTGGGCCTGGTCAACGCTGACTAGGCCAAGGTCAGAGCTGACACGTGGGGTCCACGGCATTAGTGCTAATCTAACAGAAAAACTAGACTAACCAAATTAGGCTCAGGGGCCCACATGGCAGTGGCTCAAGGGGGTGTTTAGAATGGTCATTAGCGACTAATGAGGCTCGCCACGTCATCAGCCGTAGGAATCTGCCGTGGCGACCCTGAACACCATGAAAACCGCATCGGAGTTACTTTCGGGCTCGCGCTATAGGTGGCGGTTTCTTGGCCGGGTTGTCTCTGGCGAGTTGCGTTCACGCATCTGCTAGAAATGAGCAGGAGAAGTGGGGCACCCAAGCTTGCCGAGAATCAAGCTCCTTGGCGCGGAAAGGATTCCAGGTGTGCAGAAGTGCAGCTACAGTCTTGAGGCGAGGCCTATGAGCGGGTGACTCGAGCTCCTGGAGACTCACTGAGTGCGTTAGCGTGCTTTCGAGGCGAGCTTGCGGCTCTCCGTAGTCCAGCAGTGGTGGCATGGCCGAAGAGCTATTCGGCTCCGGTGAAACTAGGGACTCTGTGGCGCAAAAGAGGTGGGAAGAGAGGGGTTTGGGCGGGAGCTCACACCAGTGATCACGTGGGGAAGCTCGGAGGGGCTCGGGGAAAGAATTTGGAGGGTCCAGGAGTAGCACAGCGATCTCAGGCGGCAGAGAGGTGAAGCAGCGTCGATGGGGGCGTTCTGGCCCGTCCACAGTTGCTTGACTCGTCGAGGGCAATCTGAGCGACTAAGCGGAGCTCTAGGGCACCGGAGAGAGATCGAGGGGATCACGGTGGCTATAGCTACTGTTGAGCAGCCCCTTGAGCAGCTCGGCCATCTAGGGAGGGAGCGAGGAGCGAGGCGAGGCGGAGAACCAGAGAGAGAGGTGGTTCGTGGCCGAGTCTCGATTAGTGCGAGGATAGGGTGTGAAGGGAAGCGGGAGGTGGAGCTCGAGGCGCGCCACGTTCGGACACACCTCTCTCGCCTCTTGGCGAAGGTTGAAGGCAGCGTCTGTTAGGCTAGGTAAAGACTCTGATCTTTGGACAGTGTCTTGCTAGGCCGAATTAAGCTCTGAGGTCTTTGGATTACTGTTTATTTTACTTACCATTTTCTTTTATTTAATCTGTTGCCTTTGCTTTTGAATTCAAGCGAGAATTCAAACAATGCCAAACATACTCTGAGTATTTTTATATTGCTTCACGGACTTTTCCAGAGGCACATAAATTATCACAGAGCATTTGAAAATATATCCCATATATATTTGAATATATTATCAAATTCAAATAGAATATTGTTTTAAATCCAGAGTCCAAATATTCATCCAAAATGTTCACTATTTTTTGTTTGGACTCAAAGCCTTGCCAAAATTATCAAACATTGATGAAGACATTTTGGGTTCACTGAATGCAATTTTTAGTTGAACCTAGTTGACTTAATTTTGGTGCTAGGGTTTGTCATTCCCCATTCCAAGTTTAGTTGAAACTTAAACATGATGCACACAAGAAGGGCTAGCCTAGTGCATACCAGAACTAGGGATGTGACAATGTTGTCTTTGCCGCTGAGCCTCGGCGCCCTACTACTCCCAGCACGGCCAAAGCCATCCCTCTACTCACCCACATCCCTCCACTATTGTGGCTTCGCCGCCTCCGGGTCATTCCCTTCCTAGGTCTCGCTGTCGTCCGTCGCGCTGGTGTTCCCCGCATGGTGTGGTCGTTGTCAACAAACAACAACATCGGAATAGGGATGTACATGGATGAGCTGACAGTTAGGACTCACATGGTCCATGGCGCGCATAAGCGCAGTACCTCCTTATTACGCCAAAAAGAATGAATACTCCGCCGACATGACTCGGACTCACTTTATATCTTCGCCGCATAAAGGAAGTGCCTCCTTATTACCCACAAGAAAATGAATACTCCCCACCTTGCTAGCTAGGGCCTTTTCCATAGTGTGAGGGTACGACTTGTGGGAGCCAACTAAGTTGGCCTTGACGCAGATGGCTTTGTCAACTTAGTCGACAAATGATTCTATCACCGATGGCCGTTGGATTGTTAACATCAGCAATGCGTCAATCCTCTCTTCAACCTCCGATTTTCTTGCTCCGACCATCCAAACCATCGCGTGCTCTTGCCTCCCGTGGCCGGTTGTCTTTGCCATGAGGCCTCACCGCCCCTACTCCGCCACTAGCCGAGGCCACAGGCGGCAGCGGCGTCCACCGTAGCCGAACGGTGAACCCTCGTACTCCTCTCCGCATGGGCATCCACTGCCGCGTCTTCCCCGGCTCCGTGTCGTTCCCTTCCTAGGCCTCGCCATTGTCCACCGCCTTGGTTCTCTCGGCGCGGCGTGGTCAATGTGGTCAACTAACGACTTCCATCGAAAGAGTACTATACGTTGACAGTCTGATAGCTGGGTCCATGGCCGCAGCAAGGAAGTGCCTCCTTATTACACGGAAAATAATGAATCCTCCACGGCAATGAGGACCCATCGAGGCCAGACCACCGTATTTCACGCGAAAAACATTTCCCCACAGCTGCTTGGGAGCCTGACTACATCTTCGCGACGGAAGGAAGTGCGGCGGTCGGGACCCACTGGTCGAAACATCGTGGCGTTGTCATTACAGTTCTGCGGCGATGTCACGTACATCTTGGTCGATGTAAGGCGCCGTGCGTGTCATAGTAGAAGCGCGCATGTAGCATGTACTGCGTACATCTGGCGGCCGAGTGCAAGAAGAAAATCTGACCCACGCACGCTACATCTGGCGGTCTCGAACGCTTACTCACGCCTCTCGTCTGCCCGTGGCTCGCGTGTACATGGTGGGTCGAAAGCAGGCGCATCATTAGCCGTGTTCATGGGGGAAGCGGAATGCGCCGTGTTCATCGGGAAGCAGCGGAACCGTGTTGTTCGCCGAGAACCAACACAACGGGCCAGCGGAACAACGAGCGGAAAGCGAGGCTGGCGTCTGCGTAGAAGCGGAGGAAGCGACCTTGTGTTCGATGCGGCCACGGTCGAAGCAGGATCTGTTCATCGGGAGAATTGCAGCGTCGCCATAAAGCGGTTGAAACGAGGTCCTATTGATCGGGAGGGTGTGGCGTACTGCAAAATGGAGGAAATGGACTTGTGTTGGGCGCTTAGGTCGAAAGCGAAGTCTGTTCGCCGGAGGGTTGTGGCGTACCGCCAGCAGGACTCCATGGGATCTTGTTCATCTCCACGCAGGAACTCCTCCGGCCTCCACGAACTACTCTTCATCCACCGTCACATCGGCGTCACAGGAGCGAGGGGTCCCAGACTTGTGTCACTGCGGCCTGGCGTGTCTCCACGGCCCGACCTTTGTCAGCACATCTTCACTGCAAACACTCAAGACCCTGCAAGGGCCAAGCCTCGCGAGGTGGGCGATCTAAGACCTCCTCGGCGGCCTCACCAGCCGGCTCATGGCGAGGGAGAGATCAAGCGAGGACACCTCGCCAAGGTTCTGTGACACAAGCCATGACGGCTGGAGCCAGTGGCGCCCGGTGCGATGATCCTCGTTCCTCTTTGGTGCTAAAGAGGCAAGCGTGAAAGCGAGAGTCCAGGGCATCGGCCGAAGGTTTCCATGCTCGGTTAGCCAACGAGACCAAGACCCGGCCAGGACAGACGGAGACGGAGGTCACCGTGGAGCCAAGGCAGTCACCACAGGAAGGCCTTTGCGGTGAAGACCACCTTTAGTCGGGATAACTTGTACTAGTTGTCTCCGCCAATTTGGTCGTTGTTGGATCCCTTCTTGCTCAATATTTGGGGAGAGGACCAGGGCCTCTATAAAAAGGACTAGCCACCACCATAGGAGGCATCTTGAGATCATCTTGGATTGGAGCCATTCCATCCATAGCCACACACAAGCTCACCGAGCACAAGAGCACCTCTCCTTAAGAGGCTGTTCTTCTCTTGTAACTGTTCATCCTCAGCCCAAGAGGCAATTCACCACACCACACTGGAGAAGGGTATTACACCAAATTGTTAGCCCGAACGAGTATAAACTCTTGTGACTCCTGTTCTTTGGGTTCGTCGAGCTAGGCCTTTGCGATAAATGGCGAGAAGCGATCTAGGGAGAGAGACCGTGCACACCCGAAAGTGTTCGAACCTAAAGGGTTTCTTTGGAACACCAAATCCGACATTTGGCGCGCCCGGTGAGGTGGTGTTGGCTCTCCTTCGCGATCCGCGTTAAAATCGCTTAAACCCGTCGCGTCCATAGCGGCAAACGGCTCGTTGAGCCAGCGGCTGAGCAGAGCCGCCCTACTGCGCGTCGCTCAAACCGCTCTGTCGGCTGACACTCCCGTCGTTCTCGTCGCCGCCGCCAAAACCGCTTTACCAACCCGACGGAAGCGAGCAACAAGCGTCCTCGCACCCTCGATGCGGGCGGGGCCAGACCACTGACCGCCGCTCCGTCGCTAACCCGGTATCTCTTTGTCTCACGCTCGTCGCGCTCCCACGACCTTGACGCGCCGTGATCATAGCCATGAGCTCTAGCTACCGCTTCGGCGATCGACAACCTCTCGAGGATCGGCTCGGCCGTGTCGCAAGGCTCGTCGGTATGGCAGGCCCGCGCTATCCTCTCATTTCGCCTCGCCCTCACGCAGGCGACGTGGCTCATGGAGCGCCACCACCTCTCTCTGCACCAAGGCAGTGGCCTCGGCGCCAAGGCCCCCACCGGCCACCACTGCGTCGGGCGCCCGTAGCCTTGAAGAAGGAAGTCGCCAAGAAGTTCCCGGCCGCAGAGAATGCGCCGCTTCAGCGACCACCGCGACAAGATCGGCGTCACCTTTGCACCGATGGTGCCACGAGCATCAGTGAGGTTCGCGACGGTAAGGGCCCGGTGGGCCACGGTGAGGCTGTCGCGCCTTCACTCCCCAGTGCGTGGCGTCGCTGGCGGGCAAGTTCAAGCCTTACACCGCCTTTACTCTGACAGCACCCCAAGCCGCGGAGTTCTTGCGACTCTGAGCTGAAAGCATCGAGCTGACAGCCAACGGAAAAGTCATGGCCGAAGCCGGTTCCCCATGGCTCTCAAGGATAAGCGCTTCGCTCATTTCGTGGCTCCTGAACACGCCCGGGTTCGATCTCTCCTCTGAGACGAGATCTTGGCTTAGCCGTCGCCAACTTCGAGCACTCATCGCGACCGTCGTCCATTGCGGGTGATCTGCGCCGCATCAAGCAGCCAGGAGAGACCATGCAGATGTATATCCAACGCTTCAACAATGTTCGTCTCAAGATCCCCAAGGTGACGAATGAGGCCACCATCTCCGTGTTTTCCGATGGCGTTCGCGACGTCAAGATGAAGGAGGAGCTCGCCATCCACGAGGAACTCTGCACGGCTTTGGAGTTGTTCAACCTGGCGACCATGTGCGCAAGAGCCGAGGAAGGGCGCCTTTCCCTCCTCGAGCTCCGCTCTGAGCACAGGAGGAGAAGAAAACCAAGGCCAAGGATGTGAAGCGCAAGGGAGTGGCCGTGCTTGCCGACCGTTCTGCGCCTTCCACGATGTACACAACCACAACACCAACGACTGTCAAGAGCTCAGGGGCACTCGAGATGGACGCCTCGGTTGACGCCCCGAGCTCAGCGACCGGGGCTATGGCCGAGGAGGAGGAGATTGGCCCGGAGGAGCCCAGGGCTGATCACGCCCCACGCCAGAGCTGGCGTGGTTGGCCTCGCGAGGACCGTGGTAGGACCCGGCCTCGCGAGTGTGCTGGAGGGACACTGCCTCGCGAGGACCGCCCTCGAGCGTCTTGATCTTACTGCTTGCCACCACTGCCAAGAAGGAACGATTTGACCACCATTAGGGCCGAGGGGGTGGGGCTTCCGAGGAACCGTGGCGCTATCGCTTTGCATCTTGGCGGAGCTCAAGCCCCACCTCTCGATTGCATCTTCAAGCGGTTTGCTCACGAGGTGAATGCAGCCTTCCTGTGTCGGGAGGCCACACCTGGCTTCGAGGCGGTCCAAGTGCGCCATCACCTTGACTCATTTCGGCGGACCGGCTCAAGTCTTGATCACCGTGGCGCCCTCCCGATACTCTTCTCGCCGTCATCGTGACAGCGTGCAAGTCACCAAGACCCCGCATCGATGGCGGCGTGAGGGCTTAGCATCACCGTCTGTCGAGACGCGTTCAAGCTGACCTCCAAGTGCCATCTGATCGATTCACCTACCAAGCCCTTCTCGGGGATGAAGCTGGCTCCACCACCCGATAGGGCGGAGTCCGCCTCCTGTCACCTTTGGACAATGAGACAACTATCAGACCGAAAGCTCATCGACTTTAGCGTCGCCCACATCACTTCTGCCGTCTGATGCCATCCTTGGGTATCCGGCCCTAGCCAAGTTCATGGCGGTGACCCACCACGGCAACAACGTCCTCAAGATGCCAGGAAGCGGCGGGATCATCACCGTCCTCTGTGAAGAAAGAGATGCAGTGTGCTCCCTCGAGCGCGCCTTCCAAGCTGCAGCGATCAAAGACCCCGACAACAATGGTGTGCAGTACCCTCCTGTGGCCGTCCCCAAGAAGAAGAAGCACCTACTCTGCACAGGGCCACAGGGGAGCGGCGCCTCTGGCGGTGCGACATCAGGATCAGCGCCCGCGCCTGGGATGCCTCCCTCCCTCACATAGGAAGGCGGGCCCGGCGCCCTCCTCGGGCAGGGCTCGGGGGCTCTCTCCTAGAGGGCCTCGGACCTAGCCAACATCACGAGGGAGGCGCTCGGGCACCACCGTGGGCGTGCTTGTGACGCGTTCCTCGGGAGAGATCTCGAGGCGAGAGCACCCGCTCGGGAGTTCATCACCAAAGGCTACTTTCAGAGCCGCAGGATGCAAGAAACCATGCAGCGACGCCGCCCACTGGCGCGACTCCCCATCCAGGCGAGATGGCGGTGCCTGCGTCTGCGTCGACATCCCGTGGCTCAGCAGGGCGCATCTCGAGAGCTCTTACGGACTTGGCGTGTGGGAAGATGTGAGGCCCGGCTCACGGCTATGTTACGCAGATGCCATTCGGCTGCCGGCGTGGTAACCGCCTTCTAAGCGCAACTGCGCAGAGCATCTGGCGGGTCGAGGATGCCAAGCATCATGCGATCTGGCGGAGATGGAGAGCGGTCCTCGAGCCGCACAGACCCTCGAGCATCCGAAGCTCATGGTCCCGGTGGCTCGTGAGGAGTAACCCTTCGCTACATTGTCTTCGACTACCATCCCGCCGACAATGGAACGGTGACATTTCCAAGTTTATTTTGGGGCGCCCAGGATGCATCATTCCCAGGCCGCGTGGGCCTGTCCCTGCGGCATGTATCCTTTTTTATGTCTTTAGCTTAATCCACTGGGGGCGCCCCTGGGGTTGCATCATCCCCAAGCCGCTCGGGTCCAACCCAGTGGCGTGTATCGTTCTTGCATTTACCTAAGCTAGTTTTCTTTTCATGCATAATCTATCTATGGTTATCACCACTTGATTGTCACCCACAGGGAGCTACACCTGCAACGCCGTAAGACGCTTATGCTTTCGAGGTAAAAGTCCACGCGCGTCGACAAATCGAGTGGTTGAGCTCACGGCTCGCATGACACGCCCAAGACGTCACCTCACCAGGCCCTCAGTGCCTTCATCTTCTTGCAGGAACCTCCTGAGGATGACAGCAGGCGGTACCATGGGCTCCTTCTTCTCCCGTGCGATTCGGTTGCGCGTTAAAAGGGGGGCTCCTGAGCATCCCGACTAAAAGCTCTTATCGCTCTCCGGCCCTCACCCCACAGCCTTGACCACGGCATCGCGACTGACATACCAGTGTTGGCTGAGCTTCGGCCGGGACACGAGACCTTGAGCACCTGGAAGAGGCGTGGGGAAGAGGGAGGCTCGCCTGAGCCTAACCCTAGCTACCAACAGTTGGCCTTTACGACAAGTCCAGTGCAACACAAGGAACTAGCTCGAGAATGCCAAGATAAGTCTCAGCGCTGGATCGACCTAAGCGCTTATAGCATAGGATCCTCACCATGGCGACCTTGTTCTGGCAGCGTCGCCACCCTTTCACGCCCCTCGGTGGTTGCTTGGCGCTTGAAGGGGACCTCTTGAGCATCGCGCCTCAGAGCTCTTCTTGGACCTCGGGCCGCTCACCTCCCAGCCTTTACCACGACATCGCGACTGGCATACCGGCGATGGGCTGCGACCTTTCCTGAGGCCGGGACACTGTCGGCGTAGAGCACCAAGGCGCTCTGAGGTTGGAAAAGGGGAGGCGAGCGAAACAAGAATTGAGCTTGCAAAATTTCATAATAAGGATAATTTGAACAGAAGGCATTACAGATCCTTTACACGCCCCCACGGGGTCCATTTCGATTCCTCGCAGGGGACAAAAAAGAAGGGAGTTCCTAGGAGCTCTATCTACACGCGCCAAATGCCAAGCGCCATCATCAGCCGATGAGGCCACGAGAAGCCTTGGCGCCTACCCCATCCAGATCGTGACGGCGCTGACAGCCGGACGGCTGTGACGCCTTACTCGAGCCCGCTTGAGCTCGAGACGCACGTAGATGTAAATCGCTTCGTCTCAAAGGGGTCTCGTGAGGCTCGGAGAATCACTTTGAACTCCCAAAGGGCCACAGCTAGCTTCTTCTTTGGAGAACCCTTTGGTGAAGCCAGTGATAGCTTCAGCGGCCCACACTTGGCCCGTCAAGCGACCCTCTCCGGCAAGGCGCTCAGCGGCGGCCTTCCACGTCAAAGACCTTGAAGAACATCGTGGAGGCGCCGTCGTATTTGGAGTGGATGGAGAGGGTGCCTTCCGCGCGGCAAACCCGGGCAACCTCGCCCCAGCCGCGAGTCATGAAGATCTTACCCGGGGAAACGGCTTGCACCTCAGCTCCAGTAGCCGGGGTGTCGCAGTTGGCGTGCTGCAGCCAAAGCTCAAGGGGCCCCCTCGGCGGCATCTCGGCGGAGAAGAACTACGGGAAGCGGATCCAGGTGCGCGAAGGCATCGCCGCCCACATCACGAGTTCGCGCAAGGAGTCCGTGGCGTGGACTCCTGGGGCGACGACGTGAGTCACCATGGCGCGGCGACCATGGACCCGGCGCGGGCGGTGGCGCTCGTCGCCTCTTCCTCCGGGGCCCTCAGCTTGGGCGTCTGAAAGGGAATGGGTGCAGGAGGAGCCGCTGCGTGCAAGGCCTCGACACCTCCGGCCTCACGATCATGTCGTGGCGGTGGCTCGTCCTCTTCTTCGGCGGAAGTGGCCCGGGCTCGTTGCAAGGGTTTTTTCTCTTCTCTACGACCGAGAACCTCCGAATAGGCGCCATGGGAGTCGCTACTAGCAATGAAGCGAGGAAGAAGAAGCAAGCGGAGCAGGAAGAGATGGGCGACGGGCTCGCCCCTCCTCATTCAGGCGAGGAGAAAGCCGGCCGTGATCCCCACGATCATAGGTAATGATGATTTTTACATGCATGCGGCAGAACTCGTCGAAGTCAGGCGGTTGCCGAGGCGGCGTGGGGAAGCGAAGATGCCCACGTCAATCAATCGCCATGCGTCAGCGGGGACAAAGGATGTTAGGGGCATCGTGGCTCGCACTTGCCCTTATAACCGCCTTGAAGCCATGTCCGAGCGCCTTGGGCGGGGCTACTCTCGGCGTCCACAGGAGCAGGGGTCCCCAGACTTACTGCAGGCCCATAGAGTGGCTCCACCGGTAACGTGTATAGCCCATCTTCACCGGCAAACAGAGACCCTCGCGAGGCCAAGCCTCATGAAGCCAGACGATGCAAGACCTCCTCAAGGTGGCCTCACCGTGCGGCTCATGAGCGGAGAGATCAAGGCGAGGACACCTCGCGAGGTTTCGTACGCAAGCCATGACAAGCCCCAGAGCAGTGAGCGCCCAGCCTTGAAGGTCCTCATTTCCTCTTTGGTGCTAAAGAGGCAAGCCTTGACAAGGAGTCCCGAGGCATCGTGCAAAGGTTTCCATATCGGTGCAAGGAGACCAAGACCAGCGGGGACTGACAGACGGAGGTCACCGTGTGGAGGTCATCGTGGAGCCCAAGACAAGATCACCACAGAGCCTTTGGCGGCCGAAGACCACCTTTAGTCAGGATAACTTGTACTAGTTGTCTCCCTTCGAATTTGGCCGTTGTTAGATCCCTTCCCACTCAATATTTGGGGAGAGGACTAGGGCTTCTATAAATAGGACTAGCCACCACCATAGGAGGCATCTTGAGATCATCTTGGATTGGAGCCATTCCATCCATAGCCACACACAAGCTCACCTAGCACAAGAGCACCTCTCCTCAGAGGAAATTTATTTCTTCCCTTGTAACTGTTCATCCTCAACCCAAGAGGCAATCCACCACACCACACTTGAGTAGTTTATTACACCATATCGGTGGCCCGAACCAGTATGACTCTTGTGTCTCCTATTGTTTGGGTTCGTCGAGCTTGGCCTTGCGATCGTTGCGAGAGCGATCTAGGGAGAGAGAGATCTTCATGCGCACCCAGTGTTCGAACCTCAAGGGTTTTGCCGGAACCCGAAATCCGACACCGTCGACCTCACTCCACCTCAACCTCATTTGTTCATCCACGGGCTCCTCGCGCCTCCTCCACCGACTCTTTGCTCAACCAAACCCTCTCCACGGGTCCTCAGACGTTCAACCACCCGCCCACGAAGCTCATCGCTCATCCACCCTCCACTCTTGTTGACCATCGCTCAACCCTCCACCAACTCTTGTTCAACCAAATTTCGCCCACGAGGTCCTCGTTTCATCCAAATGCCCCACGGGGTCCTGTTCATCCATCGGCTCGATCCATCAGGGTCCTATTCATCCAGCGGCAACGGCCTCTATTACCACGGGTGCCTGTTCATCCAACCCCCCACCGGGAACTGTTCATCCAAACCCCCCAACAACACTCACTATTCATCCAGAGGCAGCATCGATCGGTTTTAGTTAGCAGCAGTAGCGAAGGAATCACTCGGGTTCAGTTAACAGCAAGGGATCAATCAATCGCCAGTTCAAGAACGCCAGCGTAACTGTAGTGCAATCGTTCGGGTTCAGTTAGAGCCCAATGCCTCGCACACACGCTGGTACGTATGAGAGAAACGCGCATCTCTCGGCCCCCGACCACCCACCGTAACAGGGAACTCCTCGATATTTTCCTTGCCCTCGCTTCTACCATGATTTTTTCCGTCATGAACGGCCCAAAGAATGTCATGCAGCTGCGTCTCCGGCCCGCGCAGGACGGAAAGCCCATTTTCTGTCATGATTTTGTGTCATAGAAGTAGGACCCCACCACATCTATGATGCTACTAGGTTTTGTCACAATTATCGTCATAGAAGTGTCATAAGTATGACAGAATTTTTTTCCGTTCGGCCCAAAATGTCACGGATGTGTCTTTTTTTGTAGTGCATGGGTATCAAGAATAGCAAAACTTAATGGGTATGGAATGGATAAGTGGTGAGGTTGCAGCAACACTAAGCGTTGTATGGTGGCTAACTTACGAGTACAAGAATAAGAAGAGTAACTTACGATAATCTGGTCACAAACTAGCAATGATCAAGAAGTGATCCTGAACTACTTACAAGTCAAACATAACCCCACCATGTTCTCTTCCCGAACTTGCTCGAAAAGAGACAGTCACGGTTACACACGCGGTTGGTGTATTTTATTTTGGATCTGGTGTCAAGTTCTCTACAACCGGATATTATAACTTTCCATCTGCCACATAACCCTGGGCACGACACTCGAAAGTCTAAACCCTACCGGGGTGTCCCAACTTAGTCCATCACAAACTCTCATGATCAACGGAGGAAAATCCTCCTGCCGGAACAACCCGATCAAGCTCGGAATCCCGGTACACAAGACATTTCGACAATGGTAAAACAAAACCAGCAAGACCACCCGGTGCGTCGATACCCCGATAGGAGCCGCGTGTATCCCGTTCTCAGGACAACACCGTCTATGCAAAGTGGACGGTAGCCAAAATACCATCGAGTTGCCCCGAGATGGCACCGCTGACTGCTTTGTAGGTGGACCAACACTCATGAGGAGCACTGGCTCGGGGGGGGGGGGGAGGGGTTGATTAAGATACTCGGTAGCCGGCAGGTCCCTATGTAAGTTTTAGTTATTATTAGGCAAATGGTAAAACTAATGTTGGGCCTTGCTGGAAGAGTTTTATTCAAAACAAACTGTCAAGGGGGTCCCATAAACCCTAACCGTGTTAGGAACGCAAAATCAAGGAACATAACACCGGTATGACGAAAACTAGGGCGGCAAGAGTAGAACAAAACACCAGGCAAAAGCCCAAGCCTTCCACCCTTTACCAAGTATATAGATGCATTAATTAAATAAGAGATATTGTGATATCCCAAAATATTCAAATTCCAACATGGAACAACCTACACTGCACCTGCAACTAGCAACGCTATAAGAAGGGCTGAGCAAAGCGGTAACATAGATAAACAACGGTTTGCTAGGAGGGTGGACAAGGTTAAATGCTATCATGGCAATTTGGGAGGGTTGATAAACAAGTGGTAGGTAGCGCGACATAGCGATAGCATCGAGACAATTAGCATAGCAAAGATAGTAGTGGTATCCAGGATAATGATCATCTTGTCTGAAATCCCGCTAGGAAGAAGACCGAATCCATGAAGTAGACAAACCAACGTAGTCGAACGGATCCTCACAATCGCAACATTAACGGAACTATCGAGAAGAAGTAAAACCGGAAAGAAGCAAACAACATGGTAAACACACATATCATAACCATGGCATATGCACAATCAAGTATGATGCATGTCCGGTTTAATGAGCTCAATATGCAATGAGTTGCATATTGGCGAAACACCACATTCAGAATATTTAGTTCACTCCCGTCGATGCTACTCATCAATATTAAATGTTGGTTAATATAGCAAGAGGTGAAGCATAATTAATCTACCTATCTAGGCAATTTAAATGAGGACGGAAACAACACATAGCAATTCCAGGAAATCCTCATATGCAATTTTTTAATTTGGTACTGTTCTGCCCTATACACAATTTTGGAGTTGTTAAAAATGCAAAGTAAGTGCACCAAGTTAATCTATGCATTTTTCTACCCCATTTACATATAAAGTTTATTTAATCCGGAGCTATAGTTATTTAGTTATGAAATTAATCATTTTAGCATGTCATTTAAGCAAATTAATGCGACCAATAATTTAAGCATTTTAAACATAGATGAAAGTTGCATATTACGAAAATAGATGAAATTCTAAACATTTTACAAATATAAAACATTTTAATCCGATGCACGGTTTGTGAGCTATTAAATGCATGAACATGAGGGACTTTTCTGCAAATCTGCACATCTCTGGATAATTAGTAAATCGCTCCTTGGAAAAACATGAGTCGGGCCGAATCTACTGGCCCAACAGAGAGAAGGGGCTATGGTGAGCTCACCCATGGGCCAAGGCCCGGTGAGGCAGAGGACTTGGTCGGGAGAGCCGGGGCGCACTGGGCCTGGCGCGGCTGGCAGCCCACGCAGTTGGCTATCGAGGTCAATGGGAGGCGAGCGGCGCTCGATGCAGAGGCTTCGCGGGCGCAGGAACGGATGAAGCAAGTGGGGTTCGGCCAGTCGGAATCTGGCCACGGAGACGCGCCAGCGTCGAGATGCGGCGGCGCTCGCGGGGTCTGGCAAGGACACGGCTTGAGGCGGAGCAGGGGCGGCTGGTCCCGAACTGAAGACACGGCGAGAGCTACACGCCCATGGCAGGGAAAAAAATTAGAGAAAGACAGAGAGGGAGGAAAAGAGAAAGAAGAAGGAGAGGGAGAAGAGGGCATGCGGGGCGGGGCTCACCAGACCTAGGGTTGCCGGTGCCCGGCGGGCAAGGCGGCGGAGCAGCAGCTGTAGCAGATGGCGGCGACGGGACCTCGAGGCCGATCTTAGGCCATGTCGTGGTTCCAACGCGGAGCTCCTGTAGGCACAGAGACAAGGGATCTCAGGGTGAGGGAAGAGAGATGGGAGAGGGATTAAGGAACAGGGGGAAGAGGCGAGGCCTTGGTGCTCCTCCGGTGACAGCGGGCAAGGAAATCGAGTGCCTCGAGCAGGGAGGCGCTGTGGCTGGCTGATGCGGCTTCGGTTGCTCGTGGTTGGGCGCGCACGAAGAGGGAGGTGGTCGGAGGCTACGGGGTGGAGGCCGAGAGGAATTTTGGATCGGGGGCGCGGGCATGTGGATCGAGGAAGAGCAGTGGAGAGCACTGATTGGGTGGATCGGGCAGGAGGGAAGGTGGTTGGCTCGGGATGGATCCCGAGAGAACAGTGGCGGCGGTGGACAAGGATGGATGGGACATCTCCCTAGGTTCTAGGTTTGGAGTGCTATATATAGTAGGTAAGATAGAGTTAGGGGTATTTGGACCCTCCGATCGTAATCAGACGGTCGAGAATAAATAGGATAGGAAAATCTATATAAGAAATGAAGATGTTTTAGGGATGTTTGGGCATGATTCGAATCAAATGATGACGACTGAGCGGGTCGGGTTCGGGGAAGTTTCGGACGTGGGCGGGTGGTTTGATAAAAGGCCATGGAGACAAGGGGGGTTCGATGGTCTCAGGGAAGAGAGAGAAGAGAGCGGTCCGGTTGACATGAGAGAAGGTCAACAGAGACAAGGAAGAAGCGACAACTACGAGCGAATGCAAGTTTGTGAAAACATGCAAATGCAATGCACATGATGACATTATGAAATGCCACAAACAAATAATTAACATAGCTGGCACGCAAAACAAGGAAGGCATCTGGAGCGTCGGTCTCGGGTCGTAAGCAATAGGTGGCTTCTCAATGTAAGTAATAGGAATAACAGGATCAACATTATAAGTAATAGTTTCTTCTTCAATTTTAATAGGTTCTACTACTTTTATTTCCATGGGAGGATGATATTTAAACCACTTCTCCTTGGGAGATCAACTTTGAGTAGCAAATGATTCACAGAAAGAAGCTACTATCTCAGAGTCAAGTCCATATTTAGTGCTAAATTCACGAAAAGCATTGGTGTGCATAAAAGATTTAAAACAATCAAACTTAAGGTTCATACCTGACTCCTTACCTTCATCGAGTTCCCAATCTTCAGAGTTGCATTTAATTATTTCCAATAAATCTCATTTGAATTCAATAGTCTTCTTCAAATTAGAACCAGTACAAGAAGTATCGAGCATGGATTGATCATTACGAGAGAGTAAAGCATAAAAATTCTGAATAATAATTTCTCTTGAGAGCTCATGATTGGGGCATGAATATAACATTGACTTAAGCCTCCCAAGCTTGAGCGATACTTTCTCCTTCACGAGGCCAAAAATTATATATATAATTCCGATCACGATGAACCAGATGCATAGGATAAATCTTCTGATGAAATTCCAATTTCAATCGGTTGAAGTTCCAAGATCCAATATCATCACATAGCCTATACCATGTCAATGCCTTTCCCTTCAAAGATAAAGGGAAGAACTTCTTCTTGACATCATCCTCGGGCAAACCTGCAAGCTTAAATAATCCACAAACTTCATCCACATAGATTAGATGCATATGAGGATGTAGTGTTCCATCTCCTACATAAGGATTAGCTAGCAGTTTCTCTGTCATACCCGAAGGAATTTCGTAAGAAATATTTTCAGTAGGTTCAGTAGGTTGAGGAGCAACTTCTTGCTCTACCGGTCGAGGTGAAGATACCCTAACAAGCCCTCAAAGGATTATTTTCCATAGTAACAAGTGACAGTAAATTTCAGCACGTAATATAGATGTTTCCTTACCAAATTCCACTCACCAAAGGCGCTTCACTCCCCGGCAATGGCGCCAGAAAAGAGTCTTGATGACCCACAGGTATAGGGGATCTCTCGTAGTCCTTTCGATAAGTAAGAGTGTTGAACCCAACGAGGAGCAGAAGGAAATGACAAGCGGTTTTCAGCAAGGTATCCTCTGCAAAGCTAATCGAAATTATCGATGTAACGAGATAGTTGCATGAAAAGATAATTAAATCTTAGGGTAAAAAGTAACAAATATAACTAAGGTGCAGCAAGGTGGCCCAATCATTTTTGTAGCAAAGGACAAGCCTGGACGAACTCTTATATAAAGCAAAGCGCTCCTGAGGACACATGGGAATTGTTGTCAAGTTAGTTTTCATCATGCTCATATGATTCGCGTTCGTTACTTTGATAATTTGATATGGGTGTGGATCGGTGCTTGGGTGTTGTCCTTACTTGGACAAGCCTCCCACTTATGATTAACCCCTCTCGCAAGCATCTGCAACTATAAAAGAAGAATTAAGATAAATCTAACCATATCATGAAACATGCGGATCCAAATCAGTCCCTTACAAAGCAACGCATAAACTAGGGTTTAAGCTTCTGTCAATCTAGCAACCCATCATCTACTTATTACTTCCCAATGCCTTCCCATAGGCCCAAATCATGGTGAAGTGTCATGTAGTCGACGTTCACATAACACCACTAGAGGAAAGACAACATACATCTCATCAAAATATCGAA
Organism: Aegilops bicornis; assembly: GCA_021605145.1. Classification (NCBI taxonomy): domain Eukaryota; kingdom Viridiplantae; phylum Streptophyta; class Magnoliopsida; order Poales; family Poaceae; genus Aegilops; species Aegilops bicornis. Next base: position 291,112,250 of record CM038672.1, on the reverse strand, counting down.
TGAATACCAAATTCACATGATTTACTTATAACAAGACTTCTCCCATGTCCGCTGGAATAAACGTAACTACTCATAAAGCATATTCATGTTCATAATCATAGGTAAATAGAATTAAGGATCTGAACATATGATCTTCCACCGAATAAACCAACTAGCATCGACTACAAGGTGTAATCAACACTACTAGCAACCCACAGGTACCAATCTGAGGTTTTGAGACAAAGATAGGATACAAGAGATGAACTAGGGTTTGAGAGGAGATGATGCTAGTAAATATGGTGATGGAGATTGACCCCCTCTCGATTAGAGGATCGTTGGTGATGATGATGGCTTCGATTTCCCCCTCCTGGAGGGAAGTTTCCCCGGCAGAACAACTATGCCGGAGTCCTAGATTGCTTCCGCCCAGGTTCCGCCTCGAGACGGAGACACTTCATCCCGAAAGCTTCCTTATGATTGTTTCCATGTCAAAACCCTCCATATAGAAAAAAGTCTTTTGAGACCTACCGGGGGCCCCTGAGCCTAGGGCGCGCCCCAGCTTGTGGCCACCTGGTGGGTCCCTCCAGTATTTTCTTTGCCCAATATTTTTTATATATTCCAAAATAATTCTCCGTAAATTTTTAGGAGTTTTGGAGTTGTCTTTGAATAGGTCTCTCAGTTGCTCCTTTCCGGTCCAGAATTCTAGATGTTGGCATTTTCCCTCTTCATGTAAACCTTGTAAAATAGGAGAGAAAAAGCATAAGTATTGTACCATAAAGTGTAATAACAACCCATAATGCAATAAATATCAATATAAAAGCATGATGCAAAATGGACGTATCAAGCAGCAACTGCCTTGCTATTCATTTTGAAGTTCACTTTCTTTCCCTTGCCTTTCTTGAAACTAGTGGTCTTTCCAACCATCAACACTTCATGCTCCTTCTTGATTTCTACTTCCGCGGCCTTAAGCATCGCAAAGAGCCTGGGAATCATTTTTCCATCCCTTGCTATTATAGTTCATCACAAAGCCCTTATAACTTGGTGGCGTTGGATCGGAGAACTGTCACAATGACCGTGTCATCTGGAAGATTAACTCCCAATTGAGTCGAGCAGTTGTGAAAACCGAACATTCTGAGTATATGTTCACTAACATAACTGTTTTCCTCCATCTTGTAGCTAAAGAACTTGTCGGAGGTGTCATACTTCTCAACCCGGGCATGAGCTTCAAATACCAATTTCAGCTCCTGGAATATCTCATATGGTCCATGGTGCTCAAAACATCTTTGGAGCCCTGGTTCTAAGCAGTAAAGCATGTCACACTAAACTATCTAGTAGTCATCAGGACGTGCCTGCCAGATGTTCACAACATCCACCGACGATGCTGGAGGGGGTGCGGCACCTAGCGGTGCATCAAGGACATAAGCCTTCTGGGCAACAATGAGGATGATCCTCAAGTTACGGATCCAGTCCGCATAGTTGCTTCCATCATCTTTCAACTTAGCTTTCTTTAGGAATGCATTAAAATTCAGGGGAACTACAGCGCTGGCCAATTATCTACAACACAAATTTTACAAAGACAGTTAAGACTAAGTAGTTCAGTTAATCAAATTAGTAATAAACTCCCACTTAAATCAACATCCCTCAAGTTGTCTAAGTGATACATGATCCAAATCAACTAACCCATGTCCGATCATCACGTGAGATGGGTTACTCATCAATGGTGAACATCTCCATGTTGATCATATCTACTATATGACTCATGTTCGATCTTTCGTTCTCATGTGTTCCGACGCCATGTCTGTACATGGTAGGCTCATCATATTTAACCCAAGTATTCTGCATGTGTAAAACTAGCATACACCCGTTGTATGCGAATGTAGAGTCTATCTCACCTGATCATCACGAGGTGCTTCAGAACGACAAACTTCTGCAATGGTGCATACTTAGGGAGAACACAGTTTCTTGAAATTAAGTGAATGGATCATCTTATAATGCTACCGTCGTCCTAAGAAAAATAAGATGCATTAAAAGATAAAGATCACATGCAATCAATATGTGACATGATATGGCCATTATCATCTCGTGCCTTTGATCTCCATCTCCAAAGCACCGGCATGATCTCCATCGTCACCGGCGTGACACCATGATCTCCATCATCGTGTCGTCACGTGGTCGTCTCGCCAACTATTGCTAACGCATAGCAATGTAAAGCAATTACATGGCGATTAATAAATTAAAGACAACCCTATGGCTCCTGTCGGTTGCTGAATTCATTGACATGCAAGTCGTGAACCTATTACAAAACATGATCATCTCATACATCAACATATATCACATCACATTTTTGGCCATACCACATCACAACATGCCCTGGAAAAACAAGTTAGACGTCCTCTACTTTGTTGTTGCAAATTTTACGTGGCTCATATGGGAAACTAGCAAGAACCATTCTTACCTACGCAAAGCCACAACGGTGATAATCAAGTTGCCTTTTAAACTTATACAAGGACCGCCTTCGTCATAGATTCAACTAAAGCAGGAGAGAGCCACCTTATGCAAAACGAGTTGCATGTCAGTGGGTGGAACCAGTCTCATGTGCGAGGAAATGTAAAGTTGGTTCGAGCCGCTTCATCCCACAATGCCGCCGAATCTAAATAAGACAAGAGAGGTAACAATTTGAGCATCAACGCCCACAACTCTTTGTGTTCTACTCATGCATATACATCTACGCATAGACCTAGCTCATGATGCCACTGTTGGGGAACGAAGCATGAAAATAAAAATTTCCTACGAACACCCAAGATCTATCAAGGGGAAGCATAACAATGAGAGGGGAGAGTGTGTCTACGTACCCTCGTAGACCGTTAAGTGGAAGCATATATCACACGGTTGATGTAGTCGTACTCGTCACGATCCAACCGCGATCCAAACAGATGAAGTACCAAACGGATGGCACCTTCGTGTTCAGCACACGTATGACTTGATGATGTCTTCTCCACCTTGATCTAGCAACCGAGGGAGGAGAAGTAGATGGGATCGCTGGGAGCACGACGGCGTGACGGTGATGGTGGTGGAGTGATTCTGGCAGGGCTACGCCGAGCGCTACAGAACAACAAAGACAGAGGAGTTACGAAGTAACGGGAGAGAGAGAGGGGGGTGATAGCCTGGCTTATTAGGGATGATAGACTACTCATGTCAATAAGGAATTCCTTCTTTTCTGGGAGCCCATTCGCATGTAACTCCAAAGTTAAGCGTGCTTAGCTTGGAGTAGTTTCGAGATGGGTGACCGACCGAAGTTGCTCCGGAGTGCGCCGCAGTGAGGACAAAGTGTGCAGAAAAGACTAGTATTGATCTATGGGGCCAGTCTAGATCCCGCCAGGAGTAACGACCACTGGTGGGTGTGTCCGGGGCGTTACAAGTTGGTATCAGAGCAGACCCTCGCGGTTACACGGATGTTTGCGGACAGGTGCGCGGTCATGTTATGCATGACGTTTGTGACCCGTCGTGGCACACGGCATGACACATGTGTCGGACTGGATGCACAGACGTATGTGCCAAGAGTGAACGTTCCTGTGGCCTGACGAGGACGTCGGTTCCTCTGAGTGGGGGTGTATGTGATAGCCTGGCTTATTAGGGATGATAGACTACTCATATCAATAAGGAATTCCTTCTTTTCCGGGAGCCCATTCGGACATAACTCCAAAGTTAAGCGTGCTCAGCTTGGAGAAGTTTCAGGATGGATGACCGATCAGGAAGTTGCTCCCAGGTGCGCAGGAAAGACTAGTATTGATCTGTGGGCCCAGTCTAGATCCCGCCAGGAGTAACGACCATCGGCGGGTGTGTCCAGGGCATTACAGAGGCCAAGGGCTTGCGTGTCCTCTTGGGAGCGCCCCCTCCCCTCTATATATAGGTGGAGGGGTGTGGTGGCTAGCCCTCCAAGCCCAAGGGGCGCACCAAGGGGGAGGAGTTGGACTCCTAGTCCAATTCCCTCCTTTTCCATACACAAGTGGACTTTCCACGTCTCCCAAGCCACATGGGCCTGGTCCAATAAGGCCAGGGTGCTTCCCCTCAGCCCATGCTGGCCCTTGGGCAAGGTGGAACCCTTTGTGGACTTTTAGACTCCTCTGGAAGTTTTCGGAACCTTCTAGAAGCTTCTAGGCACAATACCAAAAAATTAAAACTTTCTCCGGAATCCTGAAAGTAAGTTTCCACATATAAATCTTTACCTTTGGACCATTCCGGAGCTCCTCCTGATGTCCGGGATCTCATCCATGACTCCGAACAACATTCGGTCACCAACATGCATATCCCGATATTACTCTAGCGTCACTGAACATTAAGCGTGTGGACCCTACGGGCTCGAGAATCATGTAGATATGACCAAGACACCTCTCCGATCAATAACCAATAGCGGAACCTAGATGCCCATATTGGTTCCTACATATTCCACAAAGATCTTTTACCGGTTTAACCATGATGTCAAGGATTCGGTTAATCTCATATGCAATTCCCTTTGTCTGGCGATATGTTACTTGCCTGAGATTCGATCGTCGGTATCTCCATATCTTGTTCAATATCGTTACCGACAAGTCTCTTTACTCGTTCCATAATACAAGATCTCATGATTAACTAATTAGCCACATTGCTTGCAAGATCTTTACGATGTTATATTATCGAGAGGGCCCAGAGATATCTCTCCGTCACAGGGAGTGACAAATCCCAGTCTCGATCCATGCCAACGCAACAGACACCTTCGGAGATACATGTAGAGCATCTTACGAAGTGACATTTGATAGCACACAAGGTATTCCTCCGGTATCCAGGAGTTGCATGATCTCATGGTCTTAGGAATAGATACTTGACATGAAGAAAGCTATATCAATAAACTCAAGTGATACGATCGAATGCTAAGCTTACGGTCGGGTCTTTTCCATCACATCATTGTCCTAATGATGTGATCCCCTTATCAAATGACAACTCATGTCTATGGTTAGGAAACCTTAACCATCTTTGATCAATGAGCTAGTCTAGTAGAGGCTCACTAGGGATATAGCATTTGTTTATGTATTCAACTTGTATTTAAGTTTCCGGTCAATAAAATTATAGCATGAATAATAAACCTTTATTATGAACAAGGAAATATGATAATAACCAATTTATTATTGTCTCTAGCGCATATTTCTAATAGCTTGAGAGGATATTGTGATAACTCATGTCAAAACCGAGGAGAATCTCGCTGATATCTTCACCAAGCCTCTCGATGAGAAAAGATTCTATGCCTTACAATGTGAGCTAAATATCCTAGATTCTGCAAGCAGGCAGTAAGCTGGACTCAGCACCCATACCAACACTTCCACATCATAGATGTTCTTTCACCCGAGGAAGAACTCAAGTACCCTAATCCTCATGAGGCGTGAAAGGTCCATTATTCAACGAAAATGTGCATCCCCAATTCTTTCCGGACAAACTGTATGATGGACCACACACTTCATAATCCCCTCGGTTCTGGACAAAGGAACAGGCGATCTATTATTATCGCGTGCTATATGAAAGCAGAAAGATATACCCTCATGAATATCCCAATATCCCTGCCATACGAAACATTGGATGTTTCAATCATTTGCTTCAAGACTTGGATGATTTCTGTCTACCAAGGGTATTCGGATCCGAGCATCCGTGGAACCGAGAAATAATCCTCCAATTCTATGCCACTTTGTATATTAGTGGTGATGAATTTGACAAATCTAAGTGGATCTTAGAGGGGATGACGTTGGGGATATAACTATTGGGTATGACCCACCCAGGAGGGGCCGGGTCATACCACTGGTGACTTATCAATGAAGATGGCGGGTCATAGCAAGCCCATTGACGGCCCAAGACCCAGATGCAACTTGAGGCCCAAGGGGATGAACCACCACATGTATAACTTGTATTGTAAGGCAAGCTTAGTTAGTCACCGAGCCGGACACGTTGTGTATGAGCCGTCCGGGACTCTGTAAGCCGCCGGGCATCAACCTGTATATATAAAGCGGTGACCCGGCGGCGGGTTAACTCAAGAAACAAGAGATCGATAACTAGGTCAAGCGTATTCGCTCGCTGGTAATCAAAACCCAAGCAATACAATCCCAAACTGGGGTAGTCCTTTACCTCCACCGCGAGGGGCTGAACCAGTATAAACTCTCTATGTCCTTTGTCCCGATTAACCCCTTTAAGCTAACCTAGTTGTGATGGCTCCACGACTAAGTCCTTTCGCTAGGACATCTTCCGTGTCAAGTCCACGATAGTTGGCGCCCACCGTGGGTCTAGCGCACGATGGTTTCGAGTTTTTGAAGGGCAGCTTCGAAGGGATCAAGGGATACGCTGTGGGCCGGATGACCAAGAGTCGTCGCGGCAAGCTCTACATCGACGATGGAGGCTGGGGCCCCGAGGCCGGCTCTATTGAGTACGGGTACCGGGTCCCCTTTGGCGGAATCCACGTCTTCATCGGCAAGATCGGCGAACCGGGCCCTGAGTCGGACACCTGCACCAACATCATCGAGACGGCTCAGTGTGCACGACCCGCCCAGGTTCAACCCGCCGTGAAGCATGCCTTTGTTGGTTTCATCCATGGGGCAGAATTTGAGGAAGGATCTGTGTCTAGTGGTGAGGCGGCCATCTACTCTGATGGTGAATCGTCCATAGGTGAGACCAATTCAATATATCAAGTGCAAGACGGCCGGCTTGGGGGCTGTTCCGATGGTGACAGTATTCCGGGCCCCTATGAGACACCGAACAGGGTTGCGATTTTCATGGCCGGTACACAGCCGGCGCTCGGCTCAATGACCGCCGCGGCTATGACCTTCAGCTCAACGACTGCTGCGACAGCTGGTGCTAGCGGCACTACACGCCCACCGGCTCAAGTTCTGACGGAATTGTTGGAGGCTTTGGCGACTTTGATGGGGGCGGAGGTGACCCCGGACAACCAGGAACAACATAAGGTGGGTGTGGCGAAGCTACGAGATGAGATAGCTCAAGCCAAGGAAGAACTGGCGGCTGAGAACACTAGGATGGCAACGAGCGAGCTGTTTTGGACGCTTAGGCACAACGGATTCAGGCAGAGTCGTTCCGGCTCACCTTGGATCAAAACGCTTCAAATGCCATCATGAGAAGGAGGCACCAGAGTCGTTTACCTCTAGTTTACAATGCGAGAAACCTCTTGAACACGCCTGGGGCAGGGACCAGTGACCCGCCTGTGGTGAATCGGGCGGTTGAGGCGCCCGTGATTGGAGCACCGGTTCAGCCGTGTATTATGGATCCGCCTCGTTTAGATGTGACTCCGCCTCATCATATTCTGACACCGTCGGGTCATTATTCTAACCCTTTGGATAACATGATCGCTGCAGCGACACGATTGGTGGCTCTCCCAGTTGAAGGCGAGTCCCCAGCTGTGATAGAGACATGGAGGGACAGTGAACTTCTTCAGACAGCCGTGGGACAACATGCGGCTTATTCGTATAGCCGTGAATGGATTCACTCAACCCCTCGTCCAAGCCGGAGTTACAGTAGGCACATTGAGTCGCCAGCAGTTTCAAGTAGTGAGCAACACCATACCAGCCTCGTAGGCACGACCCAACGCTTAGTGGCGTTGATGCTCAGACTTTGGTGGATCAGGGCAGGGCGCGTCGGGAGGCTGAGCTGGCGGCTCAGCTGGCGGCTCAACAGCAATCTCCGGTTTATCCATCAGCATCGGTGGAAGCATGAGTGACCTCTAGAACCATGGGTGTGCCATGTTTAGTGCCGGCTAATGAGCGTTTGCCTAAGGATTTCAAGGGTCCTTGTAAGGTGCCTAATTACACGGCAGATCAGCCCTCTGAGGCATGGATTGAGAGCCATGACATGGCCATGGAGATGCTGGATGTTAGTGATGCTGCATGTGCTAAGTATTTCACCATCATGTTGGATGGACCGGCTCGTACTTGGTTGAAAGGGCTGCCTGCTAACTCCATTAGATCATGGGCATAGTTGAAAGCTCGTTTCATCCAAAATTTTAGAGACACGTGCAAGCAACCCATGTCGATCCTGGATTTGGATTCTTGTGTCCAAGGTGAGGGCGAGTCAACAACCAATTGGGTGCACCAAATCTCAGCTTTTATACACTCATCGGACAGTATCAATGCCGGTTCAGCAGTCCTGATGTTGGAGAAGAATTGTCGTTTCCTCCCCCTTAAGCAGAAACTGGGGAGGCTTAAACACCACTGCAGTGACATGGGGGAGCTAATGGAGGCTCTCATCAAATATGCCGACTCTGATAGTACCAAAGACCCCGACTCTGATGATGAGACGACGGGTAAAGGGAAGAAGAGTGGCAGTCCGAAGTGACAGCAGCATAACACGACGGGTCAGGTAGCAATGGTAAATGCAAGGCTGAGGGCGGTTTAGACTTTGTGGCCAACACCAATGCGCAGAACAATAATCAGCGTCGGTAGGGAAAGCTGCCCCGGCTCGGAGGGCCAAAATTTAACCTTGAGGCAATTGTGAACTAGCCTTGCCCGAAGCACGGTACGCAAGAGAAGCCGGCCTTTCATCTGTGGAAAGATTGCTTCATCATGAGGGAATATAGGAATTCCATTTTTTTCCAGAAGAATCATGGCCCGAATGGCGGTTCAGGATTCGGCTCTCAGGGCCTGTCTTTGGTGGTGGCGGTTCAAGCTTTTGTTTTCAGGGCCAAGGCAATCAAGGTGGTTTTAATCAGAAGTCTGGTCAAGGGAATCGATGGCGACAATCAGTTATCAGAGTAATCCGAAGCAGTTGAATAGTGGACATTATCATGTATTCACCATGAATTTATGCAAACGAGTCCAGAAGATTCATAAAAGGGCAGTGAACACAGTTGAGCCGGCTATTCCCCGTTACTCGCGGTGGTCTGAACATCCTATTCTTTGGAGCCGTGAGGATCACCCGCCCCAGGTTGACAATCCAGTCACTTGGCTTTAGTGGTTGCGCCTTAGGTTGGAGGTTACAAATTCACTAAGGTGCTCCTGGATGGGGGTAACAGTATCAATATCCTTTACTACGAAACCTTTCGGCGTATGAGTTTGACTGGCAAGGACCTTAAGCCGTCTAACACTGTTTTTAATGGTGTGGTGCCTGGTAAGTCGGCATATCTAGTGGGCAAGATAGCTTTGGAAGTGCCTTTTGGTGATGATCATGATTCCAGGGTTGACACATTGACCTTTGAGTTGGTTAAGATTAACAGCCCTTATCACACTTTGTTTGGGTGGTCGGCTTATGCTAAGTTCATGGCAAGGCCTTGTTATGTTTATCTACAGCTTAAGATGTCGGGTCATAAGGGTACTATCACTTTACATGGGAACAGAAAGATAGCCTTAGAGTGTGAAGAGGGCGATGTTGCTTATGCTGAGTCTTTTTGTGCGACAGAAGAGTTGAAGTTTTACAAAGATAATGTTGATCCAATAGATATGACACCTTTGAAGAAGCCAACTATAGAGCATGACCCCTTGTTGAAGTTTAAGTTGGCAGACGACACTAAGCTGGTTGACTTTGTTCCTGGCGACTCATCCAAGAAGTTCAGTATCAGCGCTAATTTGTATCCGATATAGGAAAGCACGCTCATCGAGTTCATCCGTGAGAACCGGATCATCTTTGCATGGAAGACTTCAGACATGCCAGGTGTACCGAGGGAACTTGCTGAGCACACTCTCAATATTGATCCAAAGTTTAAACCGGTCAAGCAATTCCTTCTTCTCTTTAATGAAGAGAGGCATAAGGCCATTGGTGAAGAAGTGGCCTGACTTTTGGCAGCTGGTTTCATTGTTGAAGTTTTTCATCCTGAATGGTTGGCTAACCCGGTGCTGGTGTACTTGGCGCTTGTGTGTGGATTACACAAACCTTAATAAGGCCTGTGCAACTGATCCTTTTTCTCTCCTACGTATTGATCAAATTATTGATGCTATGGCAGGTTGTGAGCGTTTGAGCTTTCTGGACGCTTATTCTGGGTATCATCGGATCAAGATGGCAGTTAAGGACCAGGAGAAGACAACCTTCATCACTCCCTTTGGATCCTTCTGTTATGTGTCTATGCCTTTTGGGCTCAAGATTGCCTAGGCGACTTACCAACGGTGTGTTCAAAATTGCCTTCATGGTCAGATTGGACGCAATGTTCATGCTTATGTGGATGATATTGTGGTGAAATCCAGGAAGAAAGAGACTTTGATAGATGATTTGAAGGAGGCCTTTGACAATCTCCGGGTTTACAAGAAGATGCTTAACCCGGCCAAATGTGTCTTTAGTGTACCAGCAGGCAAGCTCTTGGATTTTCTAGTCTCCGAACGAGGCATTGAAGGTAACCCGAAGAAGATCAAGGCTATCACTTCCTTGGCTAAACCGGCATGTATTAATGATGTCCAACGTCTGCAAGGGTCGATTATGCGGCCTTCAAATTGGCTCATAAGCCGGTTAGGTGAAAAAGCTATCTCTCTCTATCAGATGATGAAGAAAACAGATCACTTTGTCTAGAGTGATGATACAGATCTAGCGTTTGAGGCCTTGAAAAAATAGTTAGCTGAGCGGCCAATCCTTGCTGCTCTGATTGATAAGGAGCCCTTGTTATTATATGTGGCTGCTAATAGCCGAGCTGTCAGCGTGGCAATTGTTGTTGAAAGGAAGGAATCAGGCAAGGAATATCTGGTTCAGCGGTCGGTTTATTATATCCGTGAGGTCCTCATTGAATCCAAGCAGAGGCATCCACATTGGCAGAAACTTGTATATGGAGTGTTCATGGCTAGTCGTAAACTGAAGTAGTATTTCTTTGGTCATCTCATCACTGTGGTCAGTTCTGCCCCCTTGGGGGATATTATTCAAAACAGAGAAGCCACAGGTCGGGTAGCCAAATGGGCTATTGAGTTTGGGCCCCATGGTTTGAAGTATATGCCTCGGACAACTATCAAGTCTCAAGAACTTGTGGATTTTATCAATGACTTTACTGAGCTACAGATGCCTGAGGAGAAGCCGGGTAGCACATATTGGACTATTCACTTCGATGGATCCAGGCAATTGGAGGGCTCGGGGGCTGGAGTTATTTTGACTTCCCCACGAGGTGATAATTTTTTTATGTTTTAAGGTTGATGTTCCCCTATACTAACAATGCAGCTGAGTATGAGGCCTTGCCCCATGGTCTTCGGATGGCTAAAGAGATGAATTTAAGCCGGGTGAGGTGTTTTGGTGACTCGGATTTGGTGGCTCAACAAGTTTCAGTCACTTGGGATTCTAAGGACCCACTCATGGCGGCTTACCGCTGCAAGGTTGATGCTATTGCTGGTCATTTCAAAGGTTATCAAGTGGGACATGTTGATCACAGGAAAAATGAGGCGGCTGATGCTTTGAGCCGGTTAGGATCCCAGCGTAAGCCGGTACCACCTAATGTTTTTCTTGATATTTTGCATAATCCTTCAGTCTAATTGCCTACGGAGGAAGATCTTGCTATTCCTGACCCGGAGGCATAGTTGGTGGCGGCTCTTCATGCTATTCCTGATTGGACAGTTCCATATTTGACTTATATGACCCGGGGCGAGTTACCTGAAGATGAAGCTTTGGCCAGGTAGATAACCCAGAGGTCTAACTCAATGACTATTGTCAATGGAGAGTTGCACCGCTGTAGTGTCACAGGGGTGTTTCAACGTTGTGTTTCTCCTGAGGAGGGCCGTGAGATTCTATGAGAGATTCATGAAGTAGATTGTGGTCATCATGCCGGCTCTAAGTCTCTCATGGCCAAGGCTTTTCGTCATGGGTTTTATTGGCTAACGGCTCATCTTTGATCAAGAGGATTTGGTCAGTAAATGTGATGGTTGTCAGAAATTTTCAAGAAGAGCTCATGTGCCGACTCAAGAATTGGGGATGATTCCGACTACTTGGCCGTTTGCAGTCGGGGGGCGTGATATGGTTGGACCTTTCATAAGGTCCAAGGATAACAAGACCCACCTTTTGGTGGCGGTTGACAAATTTGCAAAGTGGGTTGAGGCAGAGCCGATCAGTAAGTGTGACGCGGCGACAGCGGTTCAATTCATCAAAAAGGTGATTTTCCGTTTTGGCTATCCCCATAGCATTATTGTCAGGACCCCGATTCCAAGTCACATCGATCTAGCCGGTAACACCTCATATCACTTTGCGGCCTCACGCACGGTATTCCCACGGGTGTCGCCTTACCATGGCCCGGGACCGTTTATGCCTTTTGGCTCACGTATATGATAGTGTCGCTAGCATCCATATGACAGAGAACCGGGCCGACATGGCTAGTCGTGAACCCAAAGCGGCACTAACCCATGGGAACAGCATACATGAATCACATCGAGCATGTCGGTCATCAACGTGTGAATCCGGGCTGTAGCACTGGCTAACAGGACTCGCAACCCGGGCTGTAGCAGGCTAGGAAGGACTCGGATGTCACCGCCGTGACATTTCCCCAAAGGGATGCACAGAACAAAGTGAAACACATGCCGCCCGGTCAAGTGTCCGGGCAGTAGTGCTGGGCTAGTAGGACTCCGGTGAACCGGGCTGTAGCGGACTACTATCGCTCAGGATGCACTAGACTACATTTCCCCATATGAGAGGCTGCCAAGGATAAACAACTAGATTGTCGGATCCCACACATACCAAGCATGTCAAACATACACACAATATGCTCGATATGTGTAAATACAACATGGCATCACAACATAACTCTACGACTCAAGTATTTATTCATTAGGCTCCGAGGAGCGAGATATTACAAACATGGGTCTCATGACCCAACACTCGAAACATACAAGTCAAACACATGCGGAAGCTTAACATGTCTGAAAGTACGTATATCTACAAATGAAAAAGGCCGAGAAGCCCGACTATCTACCGAGATCTCGCCGAGGGCACAAGATCGTGGCCGAGGTAACAAGCTAAACGTCGAAGTCCACGCTGAACTACTAGCGAGATCAAGTCTCTCGCAAAACATAAAATAAGCAAACGTGAGTACAAATGTCTTGAGCAAGACTTACATCGTAACTAGCTACATATGCATCATTATCAACAAAGGGGGTGGTGGAGTTTAACTACAAGCCAGTTTCTCGACTCGGTGGCTATCCTAAACTACGACTGCAAGTAACTCTTTTGAGGTGGCGCACACGATTCCACATATTCACCAAATCAATACACCACTATGGATCCGCTCCCATCTCCCTACGAGAACGCCATCCATAGCACTCACGCTTATCTTGCGCATTTTAGAGTATCCACTTTCACTTGTCTATGAACTGTTATAGGCAACCCAGAAGTCCTTTACCGCGGACACGGCTATTTGAATAGATGATGTTAACCCTGCAGGGGTGTACTTCTTCATACATGTTTCCACCACTTAGCGTCTGCACACGACATGTGCTCGGCAGACTTCAAGCAAAAGCCGACGTGGGTGTAGACCACGACCTACCTAAACACTCAAGTCTCTAGTCCGGGTTTATCGCCTATTCGGTTCCATCCACGGAGTCCGCCGAGGTTTCCACATACAGCCCCGAACGATGTGTGCAGTGGTTCCCGAGATACCAAACGGGCATTCGTGACACCGGCCACGGTGTATCTACCGCAACATAGCCCACCCCTAGGGTCGGCGCTACACACGGCCTCCAACACATATCCTACAAACACGAAACTACTTGCAACTCACAGACAGAGGACAAGGGTGATTAAGAAGTCGAGCGGGGTCATATTTGTGGCCCAATGCATGGTAGTAGCTGAATCATGGATCACAAACACAGAACTCAGTTCCTAAGGACGGCTTCAATGAGACAACCCACCATGTACTCCTACATGGCCTCTCACCCCTACCTTTACCAAATCGTGTTCACACACTTAGCTCTCAACAGTAGGACATGATCAAACACCTCCGATTCATCCCCGATGAATCAAACCTGACTCAACTCTAAGCAGTAGGAGGCATGACAAACAAGCATGAATGAGTAGGCACAACAGGGCTCAAACAACTCCTACTCATGCTAGTGGGTTTCATCTATTTACTGTGGAATGACAGGTCATGCAGAGGATAAAGGGGTTCAGCTACATGACAGAAGTAATGTATGAATCGTTGTTGTCCCAATGCAAGAAAAGAGAGCAGGAGCGAGAGAGTGGGATTGTATCGGAATGAACAAGGGGTTTTGCTTGCCCGGCACTTCTAAAGATAATATAGTTCTTCATCGGTGTCATCAAACTCATCGCTTGACGCAGACGTTCTTGAGGGAACAAACACCGACAAACAAAGGAGAAACACAATCAATGCCATGCAACAATATGATGCATGAAGGTGACATGGCAATATGCTGTTGATTGGCCTAATGCATCTAGCAACAAGTTAAATGGGGTTGGTTTGAACACTATGTTCAAATTCAAACTCCATATGTGAGAGTTTAAATGGCATTTAATTGATTTGACCTGATCAACAAGTATAGGTATGCATGAAAATGGTACAGATGGATTCCTTGAATTTTTCTGATAATTTTTCATATATAAATTAATTCATTTGGAGCTACGGTTGAATTACTATGATTTTTTAGAAGTTTTGGCTATTTTCTGGAATTTCCTGTAAAAGAATAAATCCAGAAATTGAATTAATGAGTCAGCGTGACGTCACTATGATGTCAGCAGTCAACTGGGCCGGCCAGGTCAAACCTGACCAGTGGGACCCATACGTCAGTGTCTCAGGCTGGTTTAGGTGGATGACATGTGGGACCAGTCAATGCTGACTTGGCCAAAGTCAAACTGACACGTGGGGTCCACGGCATTAACACTAATTTAATAGAGAAATTATACTAATCCTGATTAAGCGCAGGGGCCCACATGGCAGTGGCTCATGGGGTGCTTATAGTGGTCATTAGCACTAACTAACCGGCGACACGTCAGCAGGTGACGCCTACGACCACAAAGAAGGCTAACTCGCCGGAGTTGGTCGGGGCGGTGCTACAGGCCATGACTGGGCGCGCTGAGGGCAACTACGCGGAGCTGGAACTCGCGCGCATCCAACGGTCCAAGCAACAACTGCTGTGGCAGCCGGAAACGACGACGGCGTCGAGGTCAGCGGCGACCGGAGCTCGGGTGTCGACGGATTCATCGCTACGTTGAGCAAGGCGTGCGTTGCGTGGCATCTACGGCGGCTGCACGTGCTAACAAGGCTATTGGGCATGCTAGCATGACCAAAGGGTCACCGGACTGACGCCGGCACGAGCTCGGGCGGAGGTGATCTTCGGCCTCGATGAATACAACGGCTACGGTGTGCAAAAGGGCGAGGCGTTATGGGGAAAGATGACCGAAGGCTCACAGCGCGTCGATTGAAGTACTCGTCGGGCTCGGGGAAGGCCTGCAGACGACAGAGCGACGACGGCGATCGCCGGAGTCCGAGGAAGAAGACGGAGCCGATGGCGGCGTTGTAGGGTCTCCATGGGCATGGCTCGGTGAGGAGGAAGAGGGGTCGGCGGAGCCCCCGAGAGCATCGGCGAGGCGAGGCAAGGGTCAGGCTACGGCGGTGCTCGTCGGCGCGACGGCTGCAATCGGTGGTTGCGCGTCTTGGGAGCCTGGGGAGGAGAGGAGCTCGGGGAGAGAGTGAGAGAGGTCCGAGGGGTTGCGTGGCCGCCTCCGTGGCGCTGGAAGGGCCTCGAGGGCATGAGGCAGGCAGGGAGGAGGCCACGACGTCGCCAACGCTCGCCACCGAGCTGCTTCGGGGAGAGGGGAGGAAGACGACAGGAGGAGGTGGGCTGGCCAGGTGGCTGGGCTGCCAGCTGGGCCGGCCAGGTGAGGCCCAGGTGGGCTTGGTGGGCGCCGGGTAAGTGCCCAGGTGAGCCTCTCTCTCTCTCTCTTTTATTTTAGTTTTTCTATTTCTTTTATTTTGTTTTGATTTGATTTAGAACATCAAATCATGTTATAAACTTTCTGTAAATTGTTATGTGATCTCAGGACTAGCCCAAGGTCACATGCAACTTACAAATTTTTTTGGGATTTATTTCTTATATAATAGAAATAAATCCAACTCAAAAATGTATTGATTTAATTCAAAAGGCCCAAAATAAATATTTCAGTCACTCCAAAAATATTGGTTTGCTTTTTACCTCATGCCAATAGTTTTATAGAATAACAGAACATTTTCTTGGACTCATTTGATGAGATTTAAATGTTGGTTATTTTTAGAGGTTTTCGAGGCTTTTGAAAATTCCTCAATTCAAATTTTCATGAAATTTAAACATGATGCAACAAGCAAGGCTAGCCACAAGCAAAGCTAAAGTTAGGGCTGTGACAGCTCACCCCCACTAAACAAGAATCTCGTCCCGAGATTCAAAACGTGAGGTAAGAAGACAGAGGGGCACAAGCTAACACGGTCTTCACGATCCAGTTGCACCTCATAAGGTTGTTGATTTATCGCATACGTTGATCTTGACATCCTCGCTTTTGAGATCTTCATCCACGCGATGACGACGGAAAGAAACTCTTCTAGGATTGATCTTCTCAAAGATCGAACTACACAATATCAACTCACGGAATGAGATGTTGAAACATCTCGAGTTGAGACGCAAAACACATCGAAAGGGATGGAAGAACAAGCGACGGGGTTTGATTTGGTGGCAACAATTCCACGCTTAGAAAGATGGTGGGTGGTGGCAAGGTGGCAAGGAAATAATTGCCATGATCCCGTAACAGGGCACCTTGGAGAAGGTGACTCGTTGAACTGCTCCCTTAAGTGGCAAAAAGCATTACTTTTGATCCATAGATCATTGGAACCCTTCATACCAGCTTAAGGCAATTTATGATTGATCGTTTGAAAGAGCTCGAAGAGATGACATACTCGAACTAGGATGGATGATGTGGACTACCTTGTTGAAGACAACGCAATGGATGATTTTTGCTTATCATCGAAAATGGATGGGACCCATGGTAAGTCCACTTTTGAAGATGATCTTGGACAATGATCACGAGAAGCGCATCCCATGGGGAATTGGCACAATGGCGGTGCATGCTTTGGGAACAAAATGCAACTGTTGAATGTTCCAACCATCATATCTACCGAGATTCAGATCTGATTGGTGATAGGAACCAACAGACTCAACATGTCTGACAGGAAAGTTTGCACCACAATCGACGAGATGACGTTGCGAGATTCTCGGGAAATGAACTACGATAGCAAGCTCCAAAACACGAGCTGGTTCTGCTAAACACATGTGAACACGCTGTCCCAGACAAACATGACCACACAGTAGTGTTATGATGAAGCACTACCGAGTTCTTATTAGGAACCATCTTTGCGGATAACGAAGTCCTTACATAAGTCCGGATTAGCTCTTAGGAAGGAACTTCTTCTCCTTGAACAAATCAATCAGTGGCTTGTTGTGCCAGGGAATTCATATGGAATGAAGATGATCACCATCGCACCATAGAATACTTCGCACATGCATGATCGACTTGGGGTGGTTCCAGAGGAAGAAAAAACAAACTTTCTCGTATCAACTGTGACAAATAACAAAAAAAGCTCGAGAATTAGAGGAAGTCACTAGTTTCATCCAAAAATAGGCTTCATGAACTAAACACGAAGGTAAAGCTGACAAAGTTTCCAATACTAGGTTGATGTTCAACATGAATCATGGGGAGACAAGATGTTGCCGATGGGCTCAATAAAGAACTCATCGGAATTCCATATCATCGACTTCCACCATCATGTGAACACGGTGATAGCATTGGTCAGACCAAAAGATATAATGGTGTATGCCCGGGGGACAACCGCGAGTAAGACAACATTACGAGCATCGTTGGTTCTGATTTGACTTGATGATGGCCCATACTCAAGTCAAAGTTTTGACAAGGCAATAGATCCAACAACTGATCACGAGGACCAACCGATGGAGATATCATCTTTCTTCAACACACACACACACACACGAGGGTATCCCTTAATGATGAACTAAGTCGGACAAGCTTTTATCTTCCAACTTTCCAAGTTGTTGTTTAGCTCAACCAACTAGATCAGGGGTATCCAACACAGATTCTTGGAGAATGGGTGGTTTGGAGGAAAACCAACATGATCATGAACTCAAGATAGCGGTCAGGTGACAACCTGGTAATACTTCCGAGAAGATATTCAGAACATCGCGAACCACCGATATGTTACTAAACTCGAGAACAATCCTGCTTTTCAAAGCAAGACGATATGAACAATAAGCAAGGGATTGGATAATCCTAACTCATTGATCGAAGAGTGCACCGGAAATAAGGACTAGGTAGCACAGTCTATCTTAGAATGATGATTCAATAACCAACACGCTAAGAATGAGAATATTGTCCATTTACTACCAAGCAACGGGGTTGCTAGGAGTATCGATTTCACACCTCATAGTTCACTTGTCGGCATTCCGGTTACAACAACACGGGACCGAGGAATGAAAAATGATGGAGAGAGTATCACTATATCAAGAATTCGTAAGAGGCTGTGCAATTCTCATGACATTCTTGACATAAGACGGTAATACTTCAGTGTAGAACAGAGTCGAAAGCTGGATTGGCATTTTGATCTGTGGAGTACAACTACTTTGACCCAATCCTAGAAATGGACAAGGTACTGGAGTTTGTTTCTCCTAGTCACTCCAGAATGGAATGGCTCGACGGACCACAAGAATAATAGGCATCGATGGACACGGTTGCACAACTACTCCTCGCTCTATCAATTGATGACGGGGTCAGAATACAACTAAGGAGGAACAACTCGAGGAACATATAACTTTCTGAGTTGTGGATGCATAGATTAGTATGTCGAATCAAGTTCAACAGGTTTCTTCCGGATAACCTATGCAGAAAGGTAGAGCTGGCAGAGTATCAACATGGAATCGAGAACTCATCAAGAGCACTCTGGTTGTGATCTTTCGGTTCAACGAGGAACTTCTGCCATAAATAGTTCATGGTATTGGAAGAAGGAAATACCACGGACCTCGAAGACTATCACAAATGTTACTAATATCCTAAAGGAACTAGCAAACACTATCAACAGGAGGTAAGTAGGGTGAACCTCGGGTTCAAGAACCCAGGAATAGAATACCTACTAACTAATAACATCACGGGATGCTTTCGAGAATGATGGCCAGAATCTTCACACTGGGAACACAAAACATGGCTAGTTTACTAGGTGACTCCCTAAAACACCTAGGTTCATAATAATAGCTCCAACATATATGCCGAGGTAGCGGAGTACCTCAACACACTAATTTGTGTGATTAATCTGGCCCAGATGAACATTAGAAACGGAGAGAAGCGATTTGCAAATGCATCAGACTATTTAGAAATCTGGGGTGACTTGGACAACATAACGACTGTAAATGCTCAAAATGATTTGAGACATCCTGCAAAATAGTGGCATGACCACTCAACATCACAATAACAAGGTTCCGAGACCAGCTATGAACACACGGAAGTAATAGAAACTGAACTGGGGCTTAAAACCAACAATCTTAAAAGTATATGGATTAGTAACACGTCATCCTGATAGATAGATGAGAAGGCCTAGTTCTTAATCCCCATAGAAGAGAAGAGGATGACTCAGATCAAAATGCCATGAGGTATAAGGAGTAAAAAGAGCCTTACATTCCCTTCCACAATCAATTCCATTACATAACTAAAGCATTTCTAGACACAACTTCGACCAGTTTGGCTTGGTAAGCCTACAGGTAGTCAGGCTCTGATACCAAAGCTGTCAGGACCCCGATTCCAAGTCACATCGATCTAGCCGGTAGCACCTCATATCACTTTGCGGCCTCACGCACGGTATTCCCACGGGTGTCGCCTTACCATGGCCCGGGACCGTTTGCGCCTTTTGGCTCATGTATATGATAGTGTCGCTAGCATCCATATGACAGAGAACCCGGGCCGACATGGCTAGTCGTGAACCCAAAGCGGCACTAACCCATGGGAACAGGCATACATGAATGACATCGAGCATGTCGGTCATCAACGTGTGAATCCGAAGCCGTAATCGGCTAACAGGACTCCGGTAACCCGGTCAGAAAGCTAGGGCAGATTCTCGGATGTCATGCGTGACATTTCCCGAAGGGACACAGAACGGTGAAACACATGCCCGGCCAACAAGTGTCCAGAGCAAGAGTGTCGGCTAGCGTGGACTCCGGTGAACCGGGTTGTAGCGGACTACTATCGCCAGATGCACTAGACTACATTTCCCCATATGAGAGGCTGCCAAGGATAAACAACTAGATTGTCGGATCCCACACATACCAAGCATTTCAAACATACACACAATATGCTCGATATGTGTAAATACAACATGGCATCACAACATAACTCTATGGCTCAAGTATTTATTCATTAGGCTCCGAGGAGCGAGATATTACAAACATGGGTCTCATGACCCAACACTCAGAGCATACAAGTCAAACACATGCGGAAGCTTAACATGTCTGAGTACAGACATCTACAAATGAAAAAGGCCGAGAAGCCTGACTATCTACTGCAGATTCCGCCGAGGGCACAAGATCATAGCCGAGGTAACAAGCTAAACGCCAAGTCCACGCTGAACTACTAGCGAGACTGAAGTCTCTCTGCAAAACATAAAATAAGCAAACGTGAGTACAGATGTACTCAGCAAGACTTACATCAGAACTAGCTACATATGCATCATTATCAACAAAGGGGGGTGGTGGAGTTTAACTGCAGCAAGCCAGCTCTGAGTCAGTGGCTATCCTAAACTATGACTGCAAGTAACTCTTTTTAGGTAGCACACACGAGTCCACATATTCACCAAATCAATACACCACTATGGATCCGCTCCCGTCTCCCTACGAGAACGCCATCCATAGCACTCACTCTTATCTTACGCATTTTAGAGTATCCACTTTCACTTGTCTATGAACTGTTATAGGCAACCCAGAAGTCCTTTACCGCGGACACGGCTATTCGAATAGATGATGTTAACCTCATAGGGTGTACTTCTTCATACATGTTTCCACCACTTAGCGTCTGCACACGACATGTGCTCTCGCATTTCAAGCTTAAAGCCGACGTGGGTGTAGACCACGACCTACCTAAACACTCAAGTCTCTAGTCCAGGTTTATCGCCTATTCGGGTTCCATCCGCCGGGAGTCCGGCCGAGGTTTCCACATACAGCCCCGAACGATGTGTGCAGGGTTCCCGAGATACCAAACGGGCATTCTAGACACCAAGCCACGGTGTATCTACCGTGATCATAGCCCACCCCTAGGGTCAAGACTACGCATCGGCCTCCAACACATATCCTACAAACACCGTAAACTACTTGCAACTCCCCGGACAGAGGACAAGGGTGATTAAGAAGTCGAGCGGGTCATATTTCAGGCCCAATGCATGGTAGTAGTCAATCATGGATCACAAACACGTAACTCGGTTCCTAAGGATGGCTTCAATGAGACAACCCACCATGTACTCCTACATGGCCTCTCACCCCTACCTTTACCAAATCGTGTTCACACACTTAGCTCTCAACAAAGAGGACATGATCAAACACCTCCGATTCATCCTCGATGAATCAAACCTGACTCAACTCTAAGCAAGAGTGTGCATGACAAACAAGCATGAATGAGTAGGCACAACAGGTTCAAACAACTCCTACTCATGCTAGTGGGTTTCATCTATTTACTATGGAATGACAGTCATGCAGAGGATAAAGGGGTTCAAATACCGCAGCAAGTAACAATGTATGAATCGTTGTTGTCCTAATGCAAGAAAAGAGAGCAGGAGCGAGAGAGTGGGATTGTATCGAATGAACAAGGGTTTTTGCTTGCCTGGCACTTCTAAAGATAATATAGTTCTTCATCGGTGTCATCGAACTCATCGTCGGTACGTCATTTCATGAGAGGGAACAAACACCGACAAACAAAGGAGAAACACAATCAATGCCATGCAACAATATGATGCATGAAGGTGACATGGCAATATGCTGTTGATTGGCCTAATGCATCTAGCAACAAGTTAAATGGGGTTGGTTTGAACACTAGCTTCAAATTCAAACTCCATATGTGAGATTTTAAATGCCATTTAATTGATTTAACCTGATCAGCAGGTATAGTTTGTTCTAACATGCATGAAAATGGTACAGATGGATTCCTTGAATTTTTCTGATAATTTTTCATATATAAATTCATTTGGAGCTACGGTTGAATTACTATGATTTTTAGAAGTTTTGGCTATTTTCTGGAATTTCCTGTAAAAGAATAAATCCAGAAATCGAATTAATGAGTCAGCGTGACGTCACTATGATGTCAAGAATAACTCGGCCGCTGTGTCAAACCCGACCAAAGGGGACCCATACGCCGTTGTCTCAGTCGGGTTTAGGTGGATGACATGTGGGACCACCAATGCCGACCGCCAAAGTCAAACCGACACGTGGGGTCCACGGCATTAACACTAATTTAATGCATAAATTATACTAATCCCGATTAAGCGCAGGGCCCACATGGCGAAGGCTCATGGGTGCTTATAGTGGTCATTAGCACTAACTAACTGGCGCCATCGCCGTTAGGTGACGCCGGCGACCACAAAGAAATGCGGAAACTCGCCGAGTTGGTCGGGGCGGTGCTACATGTGTCGGCTGGCGCGCCGAGGGCATCTACGCTGAGTCGAACTCGCGCAGATTCAATCTGCAAGCAACACCTGCTGGGGCGGCCGGAAACGACGATGGCGTCGAGGTCAGCGGCGACCGGAGCTCGGGTGTCGACGGATTCGGTGCTACATTGAGCAAGGCGTGCGTTGCGTGGCATCTACGGCGGCTGCACGTGCTAACAAGGCTATTGGGCATGCTAGCATGACCAAAGGGTCACCGGGCTGACGCCGCGAGGCTTCGGGCGGAGGTGAGCTTCAGCCTCGATGAATACGACGGCTACGGTGTGCAAAAGGGCGAGGCGTTAGGGGGAAAGATGACCGGAGGCTCACAGCGCGTCGATTGAAGTACTCGTCGGGCTCGGGGAAGGCCTGCAGACGACGGAGCGACGACGGCGATCGCCGGAGTCCAAGGAAGAAGACGGAGCCGATGGCAGCGTTCTAGGGTCTCCCGCGGGGCATGGCTCGGTGAGGAGGAAGAGGGGGTCGAGGCGGAGCCCCTGAGAGCATCGGCGAGGCGAGGCAGTGGTCAGGGCTGGCCGGTGCTCGCTTAGGCGACGGCTGCAATCGGTGGTTGCTTGTGAGGGAGCCAGAGGAGGAGAGGAGCTCGGGAGAGAGTGAGAGAGGTCCCGAGGGGTTGCGTGGCCCTCGTGGCGCTGGAAGGGCCTCGAGGGCATGAGGCAGGCAGGGAGGAGGCCACGGCGTCGCCAGCGCTCGCCACCGAGCTGCTTCGGGGCGAGGGGAGGAAGACGACAGGAGGAGGTGGGCTGGCCAGGTGGCTGGGCTGCGAGCTAGGCCGGCCAGGTGAGGCCCGGGTGGGCTTGGTGGGCGCCGGGTAAGTGCCCAGGTGAGCCTCTCTCTCTCTCTCTTTTATTTTAGTTTTACTATTTCTGTTATTTTGTTTTGATTTGATTTAGAACATCAAATCATTTTATAAACTTTCTGTAAATTGTTATGTGATCTCAGGACTAGCCCAAGGTCACATGCAACTTACAAAAATGTTTGGGCTTTATTTCTTATATAATAGAAATAAATCCAACTCAAAAATGTATTGATTTAATTCAAAAGGCCCAAAATAAATATTTCAGTCACTCCAAAAATATTGGTTTGTTTTTTACCTCATGCCAATATTTTTACAGAATAACAGTAACATTTTCTTGGACACATTAGATGAGATTTAAATGTTGGTTATTTTTAGAGGTTTTCTGAGGCTTTTGAAAATTCCTCAATTCAAATTTTCATGAAACTTAAACATGATGCAACAAGCAAGGCTAGCCACAAGCAAAGCTAAAGTTAGGGTTGTGACAATTATAACTGATATTGGCACTAATTTGTCCAAGGGTGCTATGAAAGAGTTCTATCAACGAGAACATATTCATCTTGATGTATCATCAATGGCTCACCCCCAGTCCAATGGCCAAGCTGAAAGAGCCAATCAAGAAATTTTGAGAGGCATCAAGCCCCGGCTTATGGTCCCTTTGCAGAGGACGCCGGGTTGTTTGGTGGAGGAATTGCCCTCAGTGCTATGGACTATCAATACTAACCCCAACAGATCTACGGGTTACACACCTTTCTTCATGGTCTACGGAGCAGAGGTAGTTCTCCCTAGTGACATCCGTCACGACTCGCCCTGTGTGGTGGCTTATGTTGAAACTGATAATGAAAGGGTACGTCAGGATGATCTTGACTTATTGGATGAGGAGCGTGACCATGTGGCCTCTCGTTCGGTTATTTATCAGCAAGATTTGTGTCGTTATCATAGCCGCCAGGTTAGAACCAGGACCTTTCAAGAAGGAGATTTGGTGCTCCGGCTTATCCAGGATCAAACGGATATGCACAACCTATCCCCACCTTGGGAAGGGCCCTTTGTGGTCAGTAAAAATTTTGAATAACGGGCCATACTACCTTATCGATCTTCGAGACCACAAGGACTCACGCACGTCGGAGGAGACCCGCCAGTCATGGAATATTGCTCATCTTCTGCCTCATTACACTTGAGCCACCGGCTCTTGTGATGTACATATTTCTATCAATGTATATATTATGATGAATATAATAAAGCAGACATCCCTGATAATTCAGGGTCTCTGTCGTTTCATTTCTGAGTACATGAGTCTTTATTGTCACTTCATACGATTACTTGGGCTTCCTGCTTATTGAGCATATATAGCTATGACTACCCTCTTGATCCAGCTTATACGCCATGCTTACAAAATACTTGGGGGCTTCCTGCTTATTGATCATAGCTATGACTACCCTACTGATCCAGCTTATACGCCTGGAATGAAATATTACTTGGGGGCTCCTTGTTAATGAACAAAGCTTTGTTGACCCTCGTAATTGTCTTGACGCCGGGTATATTCACTAAAAAATCCGGGTTATCCTGCCTTTGTTTGCCTACCACTCCGACCAGGTAATCTTGGAATGACTTGCCGTACTCTTGACAATCAATCTTGTAAAAGACCCTAAATTTGTCGAAGTTAAAACGATGATTGGTCATGTGAGGTCCGGCTTACGGGTTTGAATTAAGGTTTAACTCAGCGGCTACGTGGCCCTTGAATAACGCTTGACATGGAGGCTTGGCAGCCTATGAATGCCTTGTTTTCTGTTTTTCTTGATTTATATTTGATTTGAACATTTTTTGAGATTGATTTTTTTGTGCCATGTTGATACATGGTTGAAAACTGATTAGGGCCCCGGTGCCTTATGGTTCATATATGAACCTATCTGGAGTTTATTTAACCCGACTTGGTTTTGGACTTTAAGTCGCCAATGTATGATGATTATGTGCTTGGAGTGCTGTGCTCTAAGCCTTGGGATGTTACCCCTTGCTGCATATGGCGTTGTAAGCCGACGGTATAAATAAATTGAATAGGGCGTTGTGCTCTGTCTTTGGGTTGTTACCCTTACTGCATGATGTATGATAAACCAGTAGTGTGAACAAATATCACATATATGATTTTTGTTATGATTATATGAGGTTTTGATAAACCGGCCCTGGTTATGGACTATTTAGTCATCAGTGGTTTTTATATGGGGTATAGGACCATACAGGGTAAACCGCCAGTGGCACTTGTTATTTGCTTATGTGCGTGGAAAGATGATAAGCATAGTCTGCATAATTGATGATATTATAAGCATAAGTGGCAGATCTTCAAATGACGGATTGGCAGTTTTATGCAAACAAAATGTGCACGATGGCACGATAGCTTAGTGTTTAACTAGCCTATTACATGGCTCCGTGAGCCCAAATGATTAAGTGTTTTTCAGGCAATGACTGATGAGGAAAATTATGAGCCGTCCAGTGGATCAATTCTCCTAGTCTTGGCAGCTTGAGGCTTCTGGGTCATCCCGCCCCGGTTCTTATTCTCCCTCCATCGTCTGGCAATTAAGCAATGACCAATTGATGCCAGTCCAGGCTTGAAACTCAGCTTCGTCATCGATAAGCTCAGACGGATCGATTTCAGGGGCAAAAGTATGCTTACGGATTAGAGGGATAAGGTCCATAATTTTATAAGCCGGCATGGGCATTTTCTGGTTTTCTGCTGTATAAGCCACTTGATCCTTGGATAGGTCTGTTTCTTTAGCAATAAGTCTCGCCAATGGACGAGTCTCCTTCACACAAGAAGCAAAATCTTTCTTGTCAAAGGGAGACCCATCCTCTTTGAAGCCGGGGCTGCCAGTGGCTAGCTCGACCTGGTCTAATTCTGCCTGCCATGCCTTCGCCCGGCTTAAAGCCGTAATGGCACCGGCTCTGGCGTCTGACAACTTGATTTCTTCAATTCGCGGCAAAGGTGATGTAAAGTTTGCTTAGTACATCGCTGAGAAGATATGGTGCTTGATTGGTTGGGGAGATGGTGGCTATTGTGCGCTGGGCACCAGTGTATAGCTGCTCTACTAGCGTGTAAACCGCCTTGAGCTTTATCAGCACTTCTTTACCAAGATTGCTACTTCTGGGCCCTGCATAACATATTATGAGTAAGTCACCAGACGGCTTACAAAATGGAGTGTGGAAAGTCATTACAATGTTAAGGTCTTACCAAAAACAGCAGATGTCATCTGTGTGATATGACGCTTCAAGCTAGTAAGTTCTGTGGTGACTTCCTCCAAAGTGGATTCAGCTTTTTCAGCCCTCTGTATCAGGGCAGCCTTCTCTTCAGCCCAGCTAGCTTTTTTAGCATTAAACTCAGTTTTAAGCTTCTCTTTTTCATCCAAGCTAAACTTGAACTTGGAGTCGGCCTTTCGAGTCTCAGTTTCTTGTGCTTCAAGCCAGGTTTTTAAATCTGTCAACTGAGATAGAAATTGATTGGACGCCTCCTGCAAGAAGAAGACTGAAACAAGTATGCACAATTATGTTAATCTTGTATAAATAAAAGTCCCACGCTCTTTGCAAGAAATAGCACTTGGCACTTGGGGGCTAATGGGTGCAGAAAACTTGTTTTATGAAGCAATGGAAGACAATTCCGGTTCATCTTTTTCAAGTTAACCCGGTATGTAAGGGTGACCAGATGAGATTTTCAGTGACACTGATAAGTCCTAGTTTATTCATATTGATTAAACCAACCCTTGAGGGCTACAGGTGCAAAGTTGATCACTATTAACTGAAGTCCCCGCTTAACTTGATAAGTTGTGGCCCTTGGGGGCTACTTGTTTGATCTTCACATATTTATGACTATCTAAAAGTCTAGAATATATTCAATTCTATCATATTCAGTAGACTTGGGGGCTGAAGGAATGCATCTTACAGAAAAGGTAGAAGTTGATACCTCATATTCCTGCTGCATGTGTTTGACCATGTCAATCTCCAGATCACGGCTGCTGTGCACTTGGCTGAGATAGCCGGAGAGGATTCCACTAATGTTCAAATGAGAATAATTGGCCATGTCAAATTTGACCTTGCATTTCTCGATCAATTCCTCCTTGGCAGAATGTTTTGCTAGAGCAACAGGATTCCCCGATTCTTGAAAACCGGTGCTGGTGATCAGAACTTCTTCAGTGTTTGGTTCTGAAGGCTTGAGTGGGCTTGGCGGTTCAGCACCCAAAGGATCAACAATTATATGTTCAGCAGAGGCACCAGGATTTTCCGGTGGCGGGTCATCAGCAAGATCCTCCAGATGTTGCACAGAGGCTTCAGATATTTGTGCTTGCTTCTCCGGTTCATGAGTCTTGGGATCTTCTGTTGGTTGTTTATTTTAGCCTTTTTTCTAGGCTTTGCTATTCCACTGCGAGAGGATTGAAAATGTTAGTATAAGTACAGAGATGTGAAAAAACAAAGATAAAATTTGTACCCAGGGGAAGTCTTGAAAGCCAAAAGCTGAGTCTGAGATGAATCGCTGGACGAAGAGTGAGAGGTCCCCTGATAATTTGAGTCGGAAGGATTAAGTGGTTGACGAATAAGACCTGCCTTGGGATAAATAGAGTTGGAATTTTGAAGCACCACATTCCGGCGTTTGCGTGGGGCTGGTGTATTAGGTAAACCAGAGGAAAGTTCTCCGCCTCCACTGGTCCGAGTTCTGGGCCGGTTCTCATGCTATTGTTGATTCAAAATAAATTTGGGATCCAAGTGAGCTAAAGGGTGAGAAAACCTTACTTTCCGGATCACTTGTCGAATTTTCTGTCTTGGCAAAGGCTCTGAGTCGGAGGAAATAATAATTACCTCATCATCACTCGCCTGGCTGGTTTCCGTGTCATCCTGATAGCAATCAGTGTCAATAAGATAGTTGAAAAAAGAGCCAGGGGAATCAAGGTCTACCTCCGAATCATCATCTTCATCCAGGTTCAACATATCAGAGGAAGTGGATTTCTTTTTATTCTTCTTCAGGGCTTTAGTCTTAGCCCTGGCTTTCTTAGCGGCCTTTCCATCATATTTCCTTTTCCAAAATGCGGCTCCAGGTGCAAAAATTACAATAAAGGTTGGGGATTTGCAAGTTATATGAACAATGAAGTGAAGTATATAAACCAGACAGACTTACATCCGGTGCCGGGTTGAGTGTGGAGAAGGGATTCAACCCCACTTTGTTGCAGCTATTCAAGCTTTCCTTGAGAAGGGATTTTGTCATATCATTAATGGCTTTATCAGTCAAACGTGTTAAGCTGTAGCGTTGTGGATCTTTGGCATCGCCAGTATGTGTGCACATTAAACTGGACCGACGGATTAAAGGTATAATCCTCCAAGCTACCCAGCATCGAACCAGGTCGACCCCAGTCAATCCATTGGCCAATAATGTTCTAACCATCGATGTCTTGAGGATGAAGTTGCAAAAAATGCAGAACATCATGGAAGAATTTTGACCCGGGCGGTGAGAAGCCCTGGTTCATGTGATCAGTGAAAACAATAACCTCATCATCCTGCAGCCGAGGTCTGACTTCATCTGGTTTTGGAGCACGCTAGTGAATGACACCTTTTGTCGGTAAGAAGCCAATCTTGACATACTCCTGGAGCATTTCTTTGGTGATGATGGATGGAACCCAGTCGCATGATGTAACTGTCTTAGTCATGATTGGGTGCACGACCTATACAAGACTATTCAAGATGTTATTAAACCTGCAGATACCTGGCGGCTTACAAATTATCATTTAAACCACTGTGAAGGGCTAACGGCTATGGAGATACAGTTCAGAATATGTAGTTGTCAAACCGAAGAACTGAATTATGAGGATGAATAAATAAGCATCGTTAATCCAGAGGATATTGCCAGGTTATTCAGGTTATGAAGCATATGATGGCGGTTTAAACAAGATTGTATAAGCCACCGTGATAGCTATGATACTTCTGATCTATCAGTAAACATTTGGCTAACTGCTAGATAAACAAGATTCTGCAGATGGATTTATAGTTTTGGATCTACCGCAGCTGGGAAAAGAAAAGTAAGTTTTAAGCCTAAAGGTTGTGACAGTGTAAAAGATCATTTGTTTGAAGATTCTCTGTATAAAAGGAATGTTTCCTATGCTTGAGAAGGGGTGTCAAACAGCTTCCGCGCGCCTCTAACTCTATTTTCAGATTGAAATGAGTGCATTACAGAGAAACAGTAACAGCAAAAACACCAATGAACTACTCAAACCCAAGTACGGATCTGAGGCATGAGCAAAGGAGTACTTACGGATGCGGTGGAACAGTAGTGGCGCGCTGGCGTTCTCTGGTTTAATCAGGTTGATGCAGCGGCCTGAATTGACGCAGCGGACGGAGGACGGCGGCGGCAGAGATTGGGTCAGCGGCAGAGTCGCAAGGAGGAACACGAAGACGATGAGGTGAGGGGAAAAATGAAGACCAGGACCCCCCCTCCCTATTTATAAGAGGATGGATACAAGGCATGCGCGGGAATCGAGGAGGCCGAAATCATCATGTGGCTATATGGACGCCTCGATTTTCGGGATGTTCATTAAGATAAGGATCAGTTAAGATGTTCTGGGCCTCGTGCGAAATTAATGCGAAATGACGTCATGGCGGGTTAAGAAGATTCTGTGAACTAACGTCATGGCGGGTTACAACAAAGTTAATCAAACGGACGATGCAAAATTTTGACAAGTCAGGTATTGATGATTGATGTGAACAAGTTCAAATCAAGCTGGAGCCTAATGTTGTGGATATAACTATTGGTTATGACCCGCCCAGGAGGGGCCGGGCCATACCACTGGTGACTTATCAATGAAGATGGCGGGTCATAGCAAGCCCATTGACGGCCCATGACCCAGAGGCGACTTGAGGCCCAAGGGGATGAACCGCCACATGTATAACTTGTATTGTAAGGCAAGCTTAGTTAGTCACTGAGCCGGACACGTTGTGTATGAGCCGGCCGGCACTCTGTAAGCCGCCGGGCATCAACCTGTGTATATAAAGGGGTGACCTGGTGGCGGGTTAACTCAAGAAACAAGAGATCGATAACTAGGTCAAGCGTATTCGCTCCCTGGTAATCGAAACTCAAGCAACACAATCCCAAACTGGAGTAGGACTTTACCTCCATCGCGAGGGGCTGAACCAGTATAAACTCTCTATGTCCTTTGTCCCAATTAACCCCTTTAAGCTAACCTAGTTGCGATGGCTCCACGACTAAGTCCTTTCGCTAGGACATCTGCCGTGTCAAGTCCACGACAATGACTAAAGGCAAATGAATCAAATGCACTTCAACGGATTTCATCTTGCACTTTCATTTTCCTCGCTTTGAGCATGGAGACAATAAAATTTGAGTGCACAATATTGACGTGATTTCTGATGAAATTTTTCGGTGTATAGCATTCAACTTTCGAGAACCGGACTCCGTACCATATGCTCTCCTACACCATCTGCCCATTGGTCGGTATGAATGTTGACACGAGCATATCTGATGTCCTTCGGAATGCCGTCTATGCTATTTCTGAAACATATATATTCGACATTGAAGACATGTTTCATCATATTATGAAAGATTCTGCTCACTATCCATTCCGCATCAAAGTCTTCACACCATGGATCCAAAAGGGCATAGTGTATCTGATGAAGGGAAGCCACAAAAGCTTTATTTCTCCCATTCGTGATACATTTCAAGTCAAGAAAGATTTTACTTCGGCAAATCTCCAGTGTCTCCTCAAGGCTACCTTCTAGCAAGAGACTGTGATCTTCTTCGCTGTGAGAGACTTGTCTCTGACCAAAGAGTTAGCATTACTTGTTCCTCAAGTAATGTTACCATTGCGTCCGAAATCCGACCGTTGAGAACATGTCGGATGGCCATTGGCTGGACCGCGTGTCCAAAATGGTCATTTCCCACCAGGGAAGGCCGCGGCTATAAATAGCCACCCAGCACCGGCTTTGTCCGATGGCTGCTCCACTTGATTCCGAGGAGATTATTGAGCAACACTCTCTCCATAGTGTTTTGAGTTTAAAATCCATCGAGAGAAAACGCAGAGCCAAAAAATTAGATAGTGGTTTAGCATCACTCGAGTCTAAGTCCAGTACTTTCCACCTATTACTCTTGAGAGTTGTGAACTCTCTAGATGGTTAGGTGTAAATTTCTTCACAGATTGAGAGTAGTTGTGGTTCTCAAAGAAGTCTGAAAAGGTTCAGAGATCAGCTCAAGCATCTACCAGTGATCGACATTGGTTGATGAACCAATTGTCGAGGAGAATAGGGCAAATAAAATTTATCTTCCGTGTTAAGTCACAACCCCTCCAACCAGACGTAGTCCTTTTGTAGAAGGGCAAACTGGTCTACCAAATCCCTTGTCACCATCGAGCATCACCGGTTATCTCTACACTTGTTTTCATTCATTTTGTGTTGTATGATAAATTTTGATCATGTGATTCTCATAGATGCATGCGGTTAGTTAATGTTCGCTAGTTTGTTTTCGCTCACTGTAATCTATTTTCATTCACTCCGCCATTTTGTTCTGAGAGTTTTGAAGTTTCTGAAGAAATTTTAAAACTCCCATTCACCCCCTCTGGTACACATGCTTCATTTCTACATCTCCCTGTTGAGAAGTTGGCATGTTAGTTAGGTTAAGTTCCGTCAACTCTGACCGGACTCGAAGCGCCACCATATACTGTAGAACCGAAAGGTCCCATCACTAGTCATTATGCCGTGTGTAGCGTAGCTCGAGGCCATTGCTATTGGCACATCTCATCAGTAAAATGGCCATCCTTCAGATTTTTGGAGGCACCATCTGAGAAAAGTCCTTGATCCACGCGCGCACATAACACACGCCGCATTGGGAGCTTGTGAAATTACTACCGTGCAATCCTTCCGTTGGGTGTTTTTACCGCCATATAAAAGGCAAATGATGGATTCAACCCATTTTCACACCTTAGCTCTTGCTCTCTACTCTTGCAATCCCCAAGCTCCAAAGGCTCTGTGAGAATGTGAGCCAAGCACAACCTTCCAATCCCCTTTTCTCCCTTCCCCATCTCCATCGATGCCCGGAATGGAAAGTGTACTATGGCGGCGATGGCCGAGGAGGAGAAAGCATAGAGCCAGAGGGGGCCGTGGCTGCCCTCGACTGTCTCTGCCGGTGACATTACCGAGCTCCAGGCACTCGATTACCTTCCGTAATAGGATGAGGTTAATTGTCATTCCGCTCTCATAGTAAAGACCATTCTCTCTATCTCTCGGGTTCCCAAACCTCTGGAGGGTGATCGCGCCGTATTCATCCCCCACATACAAGGTCTAGGGTGTCTGATGCACCCCTTCCTCCAGGGTCTCTTATACTTCTACGACCTCCAATTTCACCATATCACCCCCAATTCCATCCTCGCCTCCTGCATCATCTTTTATGAGGCCTTCCTTTGCATCGAGCCCCACTTCGAGCATTGGCTCAAACTTTTCAGCGTCAAGCCGCCGACAAATGGAGTATCACGGAGTGCGGAGGCACCATGGTCAGCAAGATCCATGGTGTCAAATGGCTGGAGGGCAAGTTCATTGAGATGGTGAATTAGTATTAGGAAAGTGGTTCTACATGGCC
Source organism: Aegilops bicornis (assembly GCA_021605145.1). Classification (NCBI taxonomy): domain Eukaryota; kingdom Viridiplantae; phylum Streptophyta; class Magnoliopsida; order Poales; family Poaceae; genus Aegilops; species Aegilops bicornis. The sequence goes on along the minus strand of CM038672.1, from coordinate 291,079,220 downwards.
GATATGCCTTCTGGGGATAGGGAAGGAGTTCCTACCTGTCGGTGTACAAAATTAGGGGCACCCCTTTTTACCCCTCTACTTGTGCACGGGCAGTCAGAGCCGCACCTGCAGCCACACTTAGCAAGGCAAAGGGAGGATGCAGAAGCACAAGAATACCAGAGCAGCGCTCCTGCCAGGGGCGCAGAAGACGGAGTAGCAAAACAGCTTTTTCCCCGGTGAGATCCTTGCCGGGGCGGCCTACGCAGCACCGGCAAGAGCCTTGCTGGGGCAGCTCACCCAACCCCAACATTGCGGCCACCCTTGAGCCTAAGAGTTCCAACACCATCAACCACATTGGAACCAAGGCTTGGGAGGCCATGGTGGCCGTCGGCGTTCTGGGAATGGGGGTCCCCAGACTTGCCTGCCTGCGGCCCACGGCGTGGCTAGGCAGCGGGCCGTACGGCCCATCTTCATCAACAAGGCATCCAAGACCTTCGCGAGGGTCCAAGCCTCACGAGGCGGACGATGCAAGACTTCCTCTGGAGTGGCCCAGTCAGGCAGGCTCACATGGAGCGGAGATATCAAGGCGGGGCAGACCTCACGAGGGACTCGTGACGTGAGCTAGCACGAACGGTGCCAGGAGGGTACCAGGCGGGCGCCAGGCGGGCGCAGCGTCCCATTTCCTCTTTGGTGCTAAGGAGGCATGCGCAGACGAAGAGTACCGAGGCATCAGGCAAAGGTTGCCATATTGGTGCAACAAGACCAAGACCAGGAGGACGGCAAGGCGGAGGTCATCGTGGAGCCCAAAACGGCGTCATCCCAGTGCTTTTCGCAGGCAAAGACCACTTTTGTCAGGATAGCTTGTACTAGCTGTCCCCCTTCAAATTTGCCCGTCGTTGTTGGCTCCCTTCCCGGTCAATATTTGGGAAGAGGACCAAGGCCTATATAAGTAGAGCTAGCCGCCACAGTAGAGGGAGGTCACCCTTAGCTTGATCCAATCCGATAGAGAGCCTAGCCACAAGAACACCCCAACCTCAGGAGGTTCTTCTTCTCTTGTACTGTTCATCATCAGCCCAAGAGGCAATCCACCACCACCACACTGGAGTAGGGTATTACACCACAACGGTGGTCTTAACCAAAGATAAACCCCGTGTCTCTTCTGTGGTTGTGAGCTCGACGAGTTCGTCCGCAAGATCTTAGCGAGCTTGAGCGTAGATCGGTAGGAGGGAAAGACTTCGCACGCACCCCAGTGTTCGAACCTTAAGGGTTTGCCGGAACCCCACATCCGATACTTTGGCGTGCCAGGTAGGGGTGCACCGTGGTTTTCCCTTCTGTCGGTTCATCGCTCCATCGCTCTGTCGTTTCCATGGCGGACGCCCGCCGTGCTCGAGCTGAGCGTCGGGCTGCCCTCTCCGCCCACGTCGCTTAGACGGCTCCAGTAGGTGGGCCACCTCGTCGCTCTCCGTCTCTCGTCGCCAATGCTGCCACCGGCCCGGCGGGGAACGAGCAGCAGGCGTCCTCGCTGCACCCCTCGGTGTGGCAGGACGGCCGCACCGCTACTCCGTTGCTCACCCCTACTGGTTCTTCGTCCCGCGAGCACCGCGCTCCCATGGAGGCACGAGCCACGCTCATCGCGGCGAACGAGCTCCTCTGCTACCGCCCTGTCGACGACGTCTACGAGGAGTGGCTCGACCGCGTCGCCGAGCTCATCCGCGCCGCAGGGGGCTCTCCAGCGCCGTCCAACTCTCCGCCTCCCCCTCAACCAGCCGCGGGTGACGGGGCTCATGGCATGACTCCACCACCTCACCCCCAAGATGGTGCCTTGGCGCAAAGGCGCGCACCTCCGCGGCGTGATCCATCATACCGCCCGGCCTTGCTGAAGAAAGAAGCTGCCAAGAAATCCCTCGGCCGCAAGAAGCTGCACCCGCGCTCCCCGCGCCACCTCGTCAAGACCGCGCGCCGCCCGCAGCGGTGTAGCACGAACCCCGTCAAGACCAAGTTCCACCCCCGATGCGAGCCCCAACAACCACAGCCGGCTGCCGCACCTTCACCCCCGAGCTGCGTAGCGTCGCCTGGCCAGGCAAGTTCAAGCCAGACCTGCCTCCTCGCTACGACGGCACCGCAGACCCTGCGGAGTTCCTGCAGCTCTACGAGCTGAGCATCAAAGCGGCCAGCAGCGATGAAAAAGTCATGGCGAACTGGTTTCCCATGGCTCTCAAGGTTGGGGCCCGCTCTTGGCTCCTGAACCTGCATCACAGTTTGATCTCCTCCTGAGACGAGATGCGCGACCGCTTCATCGCCATCTTCCAGGGCACTCACGACCGCCCACTGGCCGCAGGTGACCTGCGCCGCATCAAGCAACAGCCAGGGGAAACTCTCCAGAAGTACATCCAGCGCTTCAAAAACACCTGCCTCAAGATCCCCAAGGTCACGGATGAGGCCATCATCTCCGCGTTCTCCGACGGCGTCCGTGACGTCAAGATGAAGGAAGAGCTGGCTATCCATGAGGAGCTCTGCACCTCTCAGGAGCTGTTCAACCTGGCTGAGGAGGGGCGCCTCTCTCTCCTCAAGCTGCCAGCTGCAGGAGCGGAAGAAAAGAAGACCAAGGCCAAGGACGTGAAGCGCAAGGAGGCAGTTGTGCTCGCAGCAGAGCCCGACAACAAGAGAGGCAGAGATCATCCTGACTCGTCCAAGAACAATCGACCGTTCTGCGCCTTCCACAACCTGAACACGCACAACACCAGCGACTGCCAAGAGCTCAGAGCCATACGAGAAGGACGCTACGGTCGACGCCCCGAGCGCAGCGACCGGGGATACAACCGTGGATGAGGACGTGGAGGCGGACGTTGGGATGACTGTGGCCCACGTCAGGAGTGGCGCGACCGGCCTCGCGAGGACCGCTGGCAAGACCAACCTCGCGAGGGCGCCTGGAGAGACCCGCCTCGTGAGGATCGCCCCTGTGGCAACGCCGATCTTCCCCGCTGCCACCACCAAGAAGGAACGACGACCACCACCAGACGAAGGGGCCGGGGCTTCCAGGAGCCAGCGTCGATCGCTTGCATCTTGGGCGGCGACAAGCCCCAGCCTCTCAACAAGACTCTTCAAACAGTTCACTCGCGAGGTGAACACGGTTCTCCCCAAGCTCGAGGCCACACGCCCGCTCAAGTGGTCCCAATGTGCCATTACCTTCAACTCGGCAGACCAGCTCAAGTGCGCGGCCACCGTAGGTGCACTCCCTATGCTATGCTCCCCAGTCATCAGCAATGTGCAAGTCACCAAGACTCTCATCGACGACGGCGCAGGGCTCAACGTCCTGTCCGTCGACACGTTCGACAACCTTCAAGTGCCCTATGAGCAGCTCCAGCCAACCAAGCCTTTCTCACGAGTGACTGATGGTTCCACCACACCGATAGGGCAAGTCCGCCTACCCGTCACCTTCGGCAAGCGCGACAACTACCGCACCGAGCTCATCGACTTCAACGCCGCGAACATCCGCCTGCCGTATAACGCCATCCTTGGGTATCCGGCCCTGGCCAAGTTCATGGCGGTCATTCATCACGGCTACAACGTCCTCAAGATGCCAGGCAGTGGAGGAATCATCACGGTCCCATATGAAGAAAGGGATGCGGTGTGCTCTCTTGAGCGTGCCTTTCAAGCTGCAGCAATCGACGACCCCGACAGCAGAAGCGAAGGCCCTCTGGATATCATCCCCAAGAAGAAGATTCCGCGTCGCGCAGGACCCCACGGAGATGGCGCCGTCAGAGCCTCGTCGGGATCAGCCTGCCTGTTCGGGCGCATCCCTCCATCGCATAGGAAGGCGCGCCGCGCCTCCTCGGGCAGGGCTCAGGGGCTCTCTTCTGGAGGGCTCAGACCTTGCCAACCTCACGAGGGAGGCGCTTGGGCACCACTTGGAGGCGTGCTTCGCGGCACGTTTCCCTCAGGAGAACACAGGGCGAGGCGTGCCCACCACCCAGGAGTTCAACACCAAGACCACCCAAGAACTGCAAGAAGCAAGAGCCATGCGCGGCCACAGCCGAACACAGGGCGCAGCACCCCATCCGGGCGAGGATGCCGGGCTGCGTCTCCGCGTCGATGTCCTAGGCTCAACAGGGCCGCATCTCAGGAGCGCTTCTGGCCGTCACGTGCAGGCCGCTATGGGGGCCCACCACACAGCTACGTTCGCATGCCCTTCGGCTTGCCGAGCGTGGCGTCAGCCCTCAACAAGAATCTTGCGGCAGGTCCCGGCGCCCTCGTGAAGCTGTGGTCCGCGCCATTCAGGAGAAGATGGCAATGCTCTTCAGGGAACCTCCCGAGCCCGCAGAGCCTCCCGAGGCTCAGGGTCCCGGTGGCTCATGAGGAGTCATTCCTTCAACGTGTGACTTCAGCTGCATCAACTCTACTTCGTCTACAGAACCAGGTGACATCTTCCAAGTTCGTTTAAGCTAGGAGCACCCCTTGGGCTGCGTTATTCCCAGGCCGCACGGGTCCATCCCTATGGCATGTATCCCTCTTGTTTACGTCTTTAGCTTACCTTGTTGGGGGCGCCCCTCGGGCTGCATCATCCCCAAGCCGCTCGGGCCGGACCCAGTGGCGTGTATCCTCCTGCATTTATCCAAGTCGATTTGCTCCTTATGCTTAACATGCAAACGGCTATCGCCTGCTCGATTGCCGCCCGCCGCGGGCCTGTTCACCCTATGCAATCCGCTTGCACGTTAAAAGGGGGGCTCCTAAGCATCTAGACTCAGGAGCTCTTACTGGCTCACCAGCCCTCACCCTCTAGCCCTGACCACGACACGTGACCTGACATACCAGCGACGGCTGTAGCCGCATTGGGACCGGGACCTGTCAGCGTAGAGCAACAAGTTGTTGCGAGGAAAGAAAGGGAGAGACTGAGCCTGAATGGGACATGCGTTCACCAAATTTTTATAACAATGAAAACAAACAAGAAAGACATTACAGACCCTTACATGCCCCCACGGGGTGATTCGTGATCCTTCACAGGGAACAAAAGTTGTTACTAAGAGGAATCCTATATACACCTCCCCGAGGCGGACGCCATCATCAACAGTGGTCCACGGGAGGCCGGCGCCAACCCCATCCAGATCGTGGCCAGCTACTGGGGCCGCGACCCTCGCCCGGCGTCGAGAGCTGGGAGGGACGTAGATGTCGTTCCTCATCTCCGGAGTCTCGTAAAGCTCGGGAGAGCTGCTGGACTCCCAAGGGCTGCTGCTGCTGGAGTGTTCGTGATCGGAGTGCGCGACGGCCTGGCGCTCCTCTCCAGGGCAGCACTCCAAGCGGCGGGCCTCGGTGTCGAAGAACTTGAAAAAGAGCGTTAGGCGCCGTCGTACTCGAAGTGGATCGCAAGGGCCCCCCTCGCACGGCAAACTCAGCGATCTCGCCCCCAAATTGGTCATGAAGATCTTGCCGGTGGGGACCGCTTCGATCTCCGCTCTGGTCGCCGGGGCACTGCAGTTGGCGTGCTGCAGCCAGAGCTCGAGCAGCCCCCTCAGCGGCATCACGTCGGAAAAGAATTGCGGGAAGCGGATCCAGGAGCTTGGAGGCATCGGCATCCACAGCACCAACTCGTGCGAGGAGTCAGTGGCGTGCACCCCAGAAGCAACGGCGCGAGGCACCATGGCGCGGCGACCCCAGACGCGGCGCGGGCGATGCTCGTCCCTCCATCCTCCCGAGCCCTCGGCTCGGGCGTACAAGGGGAGAGGGTACCCCGGTGGAGGCCGCTCGCACCAAGGCCTCGCCACCACCTGCATCGCCGCCTCGTCACGGTGATGGATCGACCGTTTCTTTGACGGGAGTGGCTCTGGATTGTCACGGCGACCTTTCCCTTTCTCTTCGGCCAAAAAGCTTCTAATGGGCGCCATTGTTGTCAGCAGGAGGACGAAGCAAGCAAGCAAGGAGGGGCAACGGGGGCTCCGCCCCCCTCCCCATTTATAGCAAGGGAAGGCCAACCAGCGTCTCCCACGATCGCAGGTAATGATGGTTTTCCTTGCATGTCGCAGGGACTCCGCAAATCGTGCAGTTGCCGAGGCAGCATGGGGAAGCGGAGACGCCCACGTCCAATCAACCACCACGCATCGACCGAGGCCGCAGGCTTTTGGGGCCCGTGGCATTCCGAACTTGACCATTGGCTTCGCCGCAAAGCCAAGCCCGAGCGTGCCTTGGGCCCGGGGGCTACTTTCTGTGTTTTGGGAATGGGGGTCCCCAGACTTGCCTGCCTGCAGCCCACAGCGTGGCTAGGTAGCGGGCCGTACGGCCCATCTTCATCAACAAGGCATCCAAGACTTCGCGAGGGTCCAAGCATCGCGAGGCGGACGACGCAAGACTTCCTCTGGAGTGGCCTAGCCAGGCAGGCTCACGAGGAGCGGAGATATCAAGGCGGGGCAAACCTCACGAGGGACTCGTGACGTGAGCCATGATGAACGGTGCCAGGCGAGTACCAGGCGGGCGTAGCGTCCCATTTCCTCTTTGGTGCTAAGGAGGCATGCGCAGACGAAGAGTACCGAGGCATCAGGCAAAGGTTGCCATATTGGTGCAACAAGACCAAGAACAGGACGACGGCAAGGCGGAGGTCATCGTGGAGCCCAAGACGGTGTCATCCCAGTGCTTTTCGCAGGCGAAGACCGCTTTTGTCAGGATAGCTTGTACTAGCTGTCCCACTTCAAATTTGCCCGCCGTTGTTGGCTCCCTTCCCGCTCAACATTTGGGAAGCGGACCTGGGCCTATATAAGTAGAGCTAGCCGCCACAGTAGAGGGAGCTCACCCTTAGCTTGATCCAATCTGATCGAGAGCCTAGCCACAAGAACACCCCAACCTCAGGAGGCTGTTCTTCTCTTGTATTGTTCATCATCAGCCCAAGAGGCAATCCACCACCACCACATTGGAGTAAGGTATTACACCACAACGGTGGCCCGAACCAGTATAAACCCCATGCCTCTTTCTGTGTTGTGAGCTCGGTGAGTTCGTCCGCAAGATCTTAGCAAGCTTGAGCATAGATCGGTAGGAGGGAAAGACTTCGCGCGCACACCCCAGTGTTCGAACCTTAAGGGTTTGCCGGAACCCCACATCTGACAGTGGCATGCAGATCTTTGTGAAGATCATAAGCACACAAGATCAGATGAGGACCAGAAGACGACGATCCTCAGCAAGATCCTTGCCGAGGAAATCCACGAGACCCCCGGGAAGATACTTGCTAGGGACGACCGCGATGGCACGGCAAGACCCTTGCTGGGGCCCCGGCAAGACCCTTGTTGAGGACACCTCCAGGGCCACAGCTAGACCCATGTCTGCCAAGACTCCACCGCCATTCCCATACAGCTGCCAGCCCAACCAGCAGGGCAGGCACCTGCGTGGCAACGTGCGGCCTCCAGGCCATCTCAGCAAGCACCTACGTGGTGGCATGCAGATCTTCGTGAAGACCCTACCACCACGCCATCTCAGCAGCCTGCCAGCCTATGTGGCGCTGCATGCCTCGTTGGCCTGGACGCGTGTCGGAGTGAGGCGGAGCGGCGACAAACGGGACGGGCCTTGTTGTCGTCCTTAATAAAGCAACGGGACACCTAAGAAGTACATTTAATGCGCCTTGTCCCGTAATGGCAGGCGATAAGCTTGTACATCAGATACCTTTCCACCTCTTGTGTGCCACCGTATGGCGACCCTTTTGACTATAAAAGGAGGCCCGAGGCGTCTTGGAGAAGGATTCGGATCTTTTGGACTACGACGCACTACGCCTTGTTCAAGAGCTCAAGAACACTCAAATATACACCAAAGCAGGACTAGGGTATTACGCATCCTTGCGGCCCGAACCTGGGTAAACGATCTTTGTGCTGGCTACCAGACCCGCTCTTTGCACAACCCCGCGCCCGCCAACCGTAGAAGGGATCCCAGTGATTCCATAGGTATCGTTTTCCACCGACATCTTTGGCGCGGCAGGTAGGGGCTGGAGCAGTTGTGAAAATCTGGTCTAGCAGTTAGTTTAGCAGTTCTTCATCGCCATGGATCCCAAGAAGAAGATGATCACAACGATCGGTTCATCGGGAGCCGAACGGCCCGTACCAGTGCCGGAGAGTGGTGGGGCAGTCGCGGACGGAAGCCGAGGCACAGCCCGCGAACACCCAAATCGCACTGGCAGTCAAAGCCTAGCGAGTTGTGTCGTTCGTGCGCGAGACGACGAGCCACACGCCGCCAAATCCAAAGATGGAGCCGGGCCCCCCGCAGGCGGCATGGGGCCCTCCAAGGGCGGCGTTGTGCCTCCCATGGGCAGTGCGGTGACTTCCAAGACGCCTACGCCAGCGCCCACGATGCGCTCTTCCCAGGTTGTGCGCGACGAGCAGCGTCACCACGCTGGTGACCCCGGGCGCCGCCGTGGGAAGAGTCATGTGCCTCATTCGCAGGACGTAGAAGGCCAACATGCACGCCGAGGTGCTGGTGAAAATAGTGCACATCCGCAAGGCCGTGATAGAGCTCCTTCTAACGTGGTTAGAAGTCGGAGCACGTCATGATCCACATAGATTTCACCGCCACCCACGCCCGCAGAAGCTTTGGCGCGTGCGCAGTTGCTCCTCGACTTTCCTCCTGCTACGGAAAAGCTCGACGACTAGAGAGCCACCATCCGGAGCCTCGTCAGCGTTGCGAACAAAGATGAGTCACGACCAGCGGGGCCCTCAGGCCAGCGCTCCGTCAAGCCACCGCATGCCAGTGGTGGAAGGACCGGAGGTGCCGCGGGCACCGTGCACTCTCCTCCCCCACGCCAGCCACCGCGGGTGTCGGTCCGTCGTGATGACGCTTGTGATGAAATCTCCATAGCATCGTCCGACCCACGGCCCACCACGATCAGCGCCAAGTTCTTCAGGAGCGAGTCCATGAAGATGCTCGAACCACCATCGAGCGGCGGCCCGAAGCGCGCCATAAGTCAAATAGGCGAGTAGGGCCCACTACGGACCACCCAGCTCCGGGGGGCTCTGGTGGCCTACCCTACGAGGTGGGTTGCCCAGCCTTTACCCGTGAGCTGTGGCAGTTCTAGTGGCCCTCCCACTGCACGTTCAAGCCCGACGTTGGCGAGAAGTACAACGACAAGACCCACCCGTCGGAGTTCCTCAGCATCTACACCATCGCGATGCAAGCTGCTGGAGCTCGCGATGACAAGGTGCTTGCCAATTACTTCTCGTTGGTACTTAAACCCAATGTCATGTCATGGTTGATGCACTTTCCGACGGATTCCATTTCTTCTTGGTCGGATTTGTGTCATGAGTTCGTTGGCGCCTTCACTGGAGGCCACCAAGCTCATGGCCAGGCAAGCGATTTGCATATCATCCCCCAGAAGGAAGGTGAAAACCTGCGCAAGTACATACAGAGGTTTAGCCGGGTGCAGTACAACATCCCATATGTCCATCCCGCCGCCGTGATCAGCGCATTCCATCAGAATGTGTGCAATCACAAGATGCGTGAAGAGCTGGCAATGAACAAGGTCAAAGATGTGGCTGAACTTTATGTTCTAGCCGATAGGTGCGCTCGAGATGAAGAGGGGAGGAAGTACCCTGGCGAGGACGACGGTGCGGAAACCGACTCCACGGACGAAGACACAACCACCCTGACGAAGAAGGGCTAGCGCTGCAACAGGAAGCGGAAGGGCAAGACCGTGCTTGCCGTCAAAGGATCCGAGGACACCGGCGCTGCCAAGAAGGCCAAGGCAGACGACCCGGCAAGGAAATTGCCGGGGGCGCCGCTTGCCGGGCCTTGGCGGCTGCCGACAAGCCAGGAGGCTCTAACAAGCAGTACTGCAAGATCCACCGCACCAAGGGCCACGACCTCCAGAATTTCTGACAAGTTGAGCTGTTTGCTGAGAAGCAAAAAGCTGAGTATGAGAGGCGGGACGAGGAGAAGGGTCAGGATGGTGCCGAAGTATCCGGCAAGAAGCATGGCGGCCAAGGAGGTCACAGCGGCAAGGATAACCAGCAAGAGAGGCCCGCTCGGGGCCGCGACAAGAAGCAAGAAGACGATGATCGTGACGAGGACGACGAGTCCGGCGAGCATGAGTTCCAGAAAGCTACAGAGGTCATGTGCGTCGACGGTGGCACCTCGCTGCACACCTCTCACCGCCAGCTCAAGCAGTGGGCGCGTGAGATCAAAGCTGCAGAACCATCATTTGATGCTCAAAGGCCACTGAAGTGGTCCAGCACGCCTACCATTTTTGACACTGAGGACCACGCTGATTGCACAACTGCGGTCGGGTGTTTGCCGTTGTTGGTTTCGCCAACAATATGCAACCTCAAGGTGAAAAAAATGCTAGTTGATTGTGGGGTCGATCTGAACTTGATCTCGCCTATTGTGATCAAAAGGCTACAGATTCCTGATGGAGACCTCAAAGAGACGGGCACATTTCAAGGGGTCAACCCGGGAAGGAGTCAGCCGAAGGGTAAGGCCACGCTGCCCGTGACGTTTGGAGGCGAGTTGAACTACAGGAAAGAGAGGATTGTTTTTGATGTAGTCGAGATCCCCTTGCCCTACAAAGGGATCCTCGGCCGCCCAGCACTTGCCAAGTTCATGGCGGCCTCACATTACGCCTACAACACGCTGAAGATGCCTGGGCCGATGACCATCATCACCGTCCCCTCCAACAAGAAGGATGCGTTGATATGTGCTGACCAACTCTACTGGGAGGCAGTTGCAGCGAATGCCGCCAAGGCACTTGCTCCTGCCACCGAAGCCCCTGAAGGGAAGAAGACCGGCAAGACCTCTCGCACCCACTCCAGCAAGCGCACCTCTTCGGAGTGTTGTGCTCCCGTCGAGGATGTGCCAGAGAGCTCCACCGGCAAGAGCAAGAAATCCAGAGCTCCACCACCAGAGACCAAGAAGGTGTCCGTCAAGGAGGATGGCACGGGAGGGGCTTTCACCATAAGCTCCTCCCTTGACAACAAATATGAAGGCGCGCTCGTCACCTTCCTGCAGGCGAATGTCGATGTGTTTGCATGGCAAGCATCTGATATCCCCGGCGTTCCCAGGGAGGTGATTGAGCACCATCTTGATGTCTGTCCTTATGCGCGACCCGTCAAGCAGAAGGTCAGGAAGCAAGCTCTGGAACGACAAGAGTTCATCACAGAGGAAATCAGGAAGTTGGAAGCGGCAGGCTTGGTGAGAGGGGTACTCCATCCGACGTGGTTGGCCAATCCGGTGGTGGTGCGCAAGGCAAATGGGAAGTGGAGACTATGTATTGATTACACAGACATCAATAAGGCTTCTCCAAAGGACCCTTTCCCGTTACCGCGCATCGACCAGATTGTTGATTCCACAGCCGCGTGTGACTTGTTATCATTCCTTGACGCTTACTCGGGATACCGCCAGATCTTCATGATGAAAGAAGACGAAGAGAAGACAACGTTCATCACCCCATGTGGTATGTATTGTTTCATACGAATGCCTTTTGGGTTGAAGAGCGCTGGCTCGACATTTGCGAGAGCAGTCCAATTGGTTTTGAGCCTCAGCTGCATAGGAATATGGAAGCTTATATGGATGACATAGTGGTCAAAACCAAGGACAGGGCAACATTCGTATAAGATTTAGAAGAGACGTTTGCAAATTTGTGCAAGATCAACCTCAAGCTGAACCCTGAGAAGTGTGTCTTTGGAATTCCGTCCAGCAAACTTCTCAGGTTCTTTTTGTCACAGCATGGGATCGAGGCGAATCCAGACAAGATCAAGGCCATTGAGCAGATCGAGGCACCTAGGCGAATCAAGGATGTACGTCGGCTCGCTGGCTGCGTTGCCGCCATGAGTAGATTCATCTCCAAGTCTGTTGAACGTGCCCTTCCCGTTTTCAAAATCTTGAAAAAGGGGGCCCAATGGAATGGACCCCAGAGGCCGAGGCGGCCCTGCAGGATTTGAAGAAGTTGCTGCTATATCTAGCGGCAACGAACCAAGTGGTCAGCGCCGCGCTAGTGGCACAGAGGGAGGTCGACGAAGAGGCAGTGGCAACGACAGGGCTGGCGGATGGCAAACCAGAGCTCCCCGCGGCAGAGTCTGACGCTAGCAAAGCAGAAGCCACGCAACCAAATGAAATAGTGCAGAAGAAGAAGATGATGCAGCACCCGGTTTACTTTGTCAGCTCCATCTTCCAGGGGGCTAGGTCAAGGTACTCCGGTGTGCAGAAATTGCTCTTCGGCCTCCTTATGGCCTCGAGGAAGCTGTGCCATTACTTCCAAGGACACAAAATCACCGTCGGCACCCGCTTCCGGTTGCAATGGATATTGCATAACCCAGACACAACCGGGAGGATTGTGGAATGGGCTTTGGAACTGTCGATCTTTGGTTTGAAGTTTGAAAGCACTTCGACAATTCAGAGTAGAGTCTTGGCGGAGTTCATTGCAGAATGGACCTCAACGTCCGATGAAGAGATTCAGGAGACCGCTCTCCCCCGTAAGGAAACAAGTCGCAACTGGATTATGTACTTTGACAGGGCTTTCTCGCTGCAAGGCGCCGGTGCTGGTGTGCTGCTCGTCGCTTTCTTAGGGTCAACAAACAACACTGCTGAATACGAGGGGTTGCTTGCCGGTCTCAGGATCGCGGCATACCTCGGAATCAAGAGGATCATCATCAGGGGTGATTCACAGCTTGTCGTCAAGCAAGTTTAGAAAGATTATCAAAGCCCATTGATGGAGGCCTACGTAGATGAAGTGAGGAAGCTGGAAGAGCGTTTTGACGGTATACAAGCGAACCATGTTCCCCGAGTGGAGAACGGCATCGCCGACTACTTGTCGAAACACGCTGCCTTCAAATTGCCTGTGGAACCAGGTACTTTTGTGCTTCGATTAACTCAACCATCCGTTGAACCATCGATGGGGCAGAATAAGCGGAGGAAATCAGGCCCCGATAAGTACTTTCCTACCGAGCTCCCAGGAGCCGCCGGCAAAGATGTTGCCGTGGACACTGAGCCTGCCATGGGGCAACAGACTCCGGCAGGGCGTCAAGCCCCAAATGTAGAGATAGCCACTCCCATGGCAGAGGAAATGCCTTTGGTCCTTGCCGTCGAGCCCCAGGCTCCGGCATGGGCACAACATACCGTCCGATTCCTCCAAAGAGGGGAACTCCCTGAGGAGCAGGAAGAAACAGAGAAAGTAGCCCGTCGATGCTGCCATGTATCGGTTAAATCGATGACATTACATGCAGAAAAAGATCGAACAGTGTGAAATTGAAGTGCATTCCCCGGGAGGAAGGACTGGAGCTGTTGGTAGAGATACAAGGAGGCATATGTGGCTCCCACATAGGGTCTAGGGCCCTTGCCGGCACGGCATTTCGGCAAGGTTTCTTCTGGCCCACAACCCTCCAAGATGCAACAGCACTAGTAACCAAGTGTGAAGCGTGCCAGTTCCATTCAAAGAAGCTTCATCAACCAGCTCAAGCTCTCCAAACAATCCCTCTTTCCTAGCCATTCTCGGTCTCGGGGCTCGAAATACTGGGCCCCTTTCCCCGTGCCGTCGGGGGCTTTGAGTACTTGTACGTTGCAGTCGACAAGTTCACAAAGTGACCGGAGGTGGAGGCAGTGAGAAAGGTGGCAGCACAATCAGCCGTCAAATTCTTCAAGGGGCTAGTCTGCCATTTTTGTGTCCCAAATAGAGTCATCACCAACAACGGCATGCAGTTCACGAGCCGTGTCTTCATGCAGTACATCCAGGACCTCGCTAGCAAGGTCTGTTTTGCTTCTGTTGCACACCCACGAAGCAATGGACAGGCTGAGAGGGCGAATGCTGAAGTATTGCGAGGCCTCCGGACAAGAACTTTTGACAGGCTACACAAGTGCGGATGGCGCTAGATTGATGAATTGCCAGCGGTTCTTCGGTCAATGAGAAAGACACCAAATCGAGCCACCGGCCAGACATCTTTCTCCCTCATTTACAGGGCAGAAGTAGTTCTCCCCATGGAACTCACGTACGGGTCGCCTCGACTGCTCGCTTATGATGAGCTTGAGCAAGAGCAGTTGCGGCAAGATGATGCAATGCTCCTTGAGGAAGATCGTCTTGAGGCGGTCAGGCGAAAGCAGCGCTACCAACAATCCTTGCGCCGCTACCATAGCCGCAAGGTTCATGCCCGGCTTTGAGGAAGGTGACCTTGTTCTTGACGCGTTCGATTGCCAAGAATTCCAACAAGTTGATGCCAAAGTGGGAAGGCCCTTATCGAGTAATGTCTGAGTCACTAGGCCAGCGCTTGATCCGCTGGAGACCGAAGATGGTATTCCAGTGAGCAACTACTGGAACATCGAACATGTTCACAAGTTTTACCCATAAGGCGCGGTTGCCGGGCTCCCCGGAAAACCACCTTTTGTGGAAGCCTTGCCGGCAAGGCATGTAACCCTTTGTACAAAGCCAGGCGCAGACCCTGAGCATAAATAAATGAAGCGCTGGCGCCCTAAGTTTTAGCATGCATGCAAGATTGAGTCTCTCTCTGTGTTAGGGTTGATAGTGCTTGGCGGCGACTAACCCTTAGCATAGAGGTTGAGTATGCATCTCTCTGTTCCTTCCCGTCCTTTTTGGTTTGCAGGGTGCATGGACTTTTTCTGCTGAGCTATTTTGGAAGAAAGAGAATAGGCCGACGCCCCGACCCCGACAAGCCAAGGTTGCCGGGGGCTGCAATTTTAAGGATCCAATCATGGAAAGCCAAGGTTGCCGGGGGCTGCCACATCAGATAAGTGTTTTTCGCCCACTCTGTGCCTCCGTATGAAACTTGAACGTACGAGACTTCGCTCGCTCTCATACCATCTTGCTCCCTCTATCCCGTGTCCAAAAACCTTACTTTACCTAGACCCAATACCTGACTTTTTCCTTTGTCAACGAAGATGATATGCTTCAGATGCGATGGAGATAAGGGAACATCCATCAAAAGATTCTTGTCACCAGTCATGTGATTTGTACATCCACTATTGAGGACCCACTCATTGGCTTTGGGTTGATCATCCTGCAGATGAATTAGTGCAGCTTACGAACTCATATACTTCATCACTGAAGAATATGATATCAAATTCATCAGATCAATTTCATCAAGCAATAAAACAGATAAAGCAGCATTAGGACGTGAGAAATGAGGATTCATTTCTTCATGATTAGCCTGCGTCCTTTCATGCATTTTTCAGGTCTCCCGCAAATTCTTCAGACGTTTAAGCACGCCTGGAGACCTGACCCTGCATAAGAGATTAGTTCTTTTTCTTCACCACCCACATCTGAAGGGGTGGCAAAGAGTTCATCACTCTGCGAGCTCCATAAGAGAAAGGTGGCATAGAAGCTAGTCCACTTTGTTTCACATGAGAGGAGTTAGGATAAGCATATGAATAAGCAGAGAAATTCTTTGAGGACTTATGAACATAATGGTTTGAAGAATAATGCTCATATTCATAGCTCTTAAATCTTCCCTGAGAAATAGAAGTGTTAGCATGATGATGTTCATATGAGGACTTTGATCCTTTTGAGGAATTTGATCCACGTTAGGAATTTGATCTACGTGAGGAATTTGATCCACGTGAGGAATTTGATCCGTATGAGAACTTGGATCCATATGAAGAATTTGATCTGGGGTTCCTATTCTTCACAGGTGGTGTCATGATGACATTCACCTGAAGACTATCAAGGCACCTTTCGGGAACCCATATTTTCTTCATATGAGAACCATTCCTGCAGCTAGTGCCAACATATCTAGCAAATACTTCACCATTCTGATTTTTGAACAATTTATAGTTGGAGTCAAATGACTCATCAGCATAATGAGGAGATTCACATCTAAAGTCAGATAAAGTAGATGGATCTACTGGAGGTCCCTTTGCAGCAACCCATGAGGTTTTGGGATACTTCTCAGGCTTCCAGTAAGTCCCATCAGCATTAAGTTTCCTCTCAAAGGCAATACCCTCTTTCCTAGGGTTCCTGTTAAGGATCTGCTTTTTAAGCACATTACAAAGAGCATGATGCCCTTTGAGGCTTTTGTACATGCCTGTCATGTACAATTCCTTCAGCCCTGCATTATCAATGATACTAGCAGTGTCCTAAGATGAGGAATTAGTGATAGCAGAGACAGGTGAAGAATTTGTAGCATTAGAAGCATTGGAACATTCAGGTGAAGAATTAGCAGATTCACGTTCAATGCACTTCAAACATGGAGGAACAAATTCTTCCTGAGCAGCGCTGATTTGTTGAGCAAGTAATGAATCGCGCTGCTTCTGAAGATCTTCGTAACTCACCCTTAGCTTTTCAAGATCTTGCTTTCTTTGAAGAAATTCATAAGAGATCTTCTCATGATCAGATAAGAGAGTGTTATGATGACTTTGAAGGTTGTCAAACCTAGACTGAAGTCTCTGAAGATTTTCAGTCAAGGTTTTAGTGCGATCCATTTCTTCACCTAACATACCATCACTTTTGTCTAGCATGTTTTGAACCTTTTCAAAAGTTTTTTGTTGTTTCACAGCAATCTTGGCAAGTTTAGAGTAGCTAGGCTTGAGGTTTTCATCAGATTCATCCTCACTTGATTCAGAGGAGGGGTATTTGAGTACCTTGGCACCCTTTGCCATGAAGCAATAGGTGGGAGCATAGTCATCATCGTTGTCATCAGCTTTGTTGTAGAGACCATTTTCTTCAGTGTCGAAGATTGACTTGCTGACGAACGCAGTAGCGAGAGATAGGCTCGCCACACCAGATCCTGACTCCTCAGATGCCTCCTCTTCCTCATGTTTCTCAGATTCAGCTTGAGAGTCCATTTCCTTGCCAATGAATGCTCGAGCCTTCCTTGAGCTGTTTTTCTTGTGAGATGAATACTTCGAGGATTTTGATGATGAAGACTTTGAAGATTTCTTCTTCTTCTTTGAGTCATCAGAACTGTAATCCTTGTATTTCTTCTTATTTGATTCCTTTTCCCACTGAGGACAATCTTGAATGTAGTGACCAGGTTTCTTGCATTTGCGGCATAGCCTCTTCTTATAGTCACTGGATGAGGAATCATTGCTCCTTGAGGATTTTCCAAAGCGACCACATCTTGAGAACTTCTGGAATTTCTTCATGAGCAGTGCTAGCTCCTGGCTTAGTTCTTCAGCATCACCAAGGCTACTACGGAATCTTCACCTTGATTCGAGAGGCGGCCTTGGCCTTCAGGGCACGTGATCTGCCATAGCTCGAACCATAGAGATCTCTCTTTTCAGCAAGCTGGAAATCATGAGTGTTTAGCCTCTCGAGGATATCAGCGGGATCAAGTGACTTGTAGTCTCCACGTTCTTGTATCATCAGTGTCAGAGTATCAAATGAGGAATCAGGCGATCTCAGCAATTTCTTCACCACCTCATGGTCGGTGATGTCAGTGGCACCAAGTGCTTGAAGCTCATTTGAGATGTCAGTGAGGTGATCGAAGGTTTGCTGAACATTTTCATTGTCGAGTCTTTTGAAGTGGTTAAAGAGATTGCGAAGAACATCAACTCGAGAGTCACGTTATGTTGAGACTCCTTCGTTGACCTTGGACAGCCTATCGCAGATAAGCTTAGCAGTTTCCAAAGCACTCACTCTTCCATACTATCCTTTCCTCAGATGGCCACATACGATGTTCTTCCCTTGCGAATCGAGGTGCTTGAATCTCTTCACGTCAGCAACGTTCACAGAAGGTGTGACTAAGGGAACACCATTTTCCACAACATACCGGAGATCGTTATCAATTGCGTGAAGATGCATTCGCATCTTATTCTTCCAGTAGGGGTAGTCCGTCCCATCGAAGGTAGGACACCCAGCAGAGACCTTGATCATACATGAGGTCGACATAACTAAAACTCCAGGCGGTTAAACCAAAATCACACAGAACAAGGGAGTACCTTGCTCTGATACCAATTGAAAGTGCGTTATATCGACAAGAGGGGGGTGAATAGGCGATTTTTATGAATTCTTCACTGAGGAATTTCAAGGTGAGGAAATTCCTAAGTGAAGAACTACTTGCAGTAGAATAAGTACTCAGATGCAAATATGGTAGAACATAAACATGATCATCATGATGAAATGAAAGCAAACACAGAGTACAGAAAGCGTAAACACAGGAAAACACAGGATGAAGAAAAACAGACTGAAGAAATTGAACTGAGGAAATTGAGAAAGTCTTCAGTCAAAGTCTTCAAACAGATATGAACAAGAACACAACAACTGTAATGAGGAAATGAAAGAGTTGAGGAAATAGAACCAGTAAGCTTGGTGAAGACAATGATTTGGTAGACCAGTTCCAACTGTTGTGACAGTTGTACATCTGGTTAGGGTGGCTAGGTATTTAAACCTGAGGACACACAGTCCCGGACACCCGATTACGAACACGATCCAGACACTTAGTCCTCACCGTATTCCCCTTGAGCTAAGGTCACACAGACCTCGCCCAATCACTCATGGTAAGTCTTCAGGTGACTTCCAAACCTTCACAAACTCGGTCACTTGGCGATCCACAATTTCCTCTTGGATGCTCTAGACCATGACGCCTAACCGTCTGGAAGATGCACAGTCTTCAAAGGTAACAAGCGTCAGATCCAGGCAAGATCAATCTCTTCAGTGATGCTCAATCACTTTGGGTTTGTAGGTGTTTGGGTTTGGGTTTGGGTTTTCCTCACTTGATGATTTTTGCTCAAAGTCCTCGGAGGATGGGATGCTCTCAAATGACAAGTGTCAGTTTCTCTCGGAGCAGCCAACTAGCTAGTGATTGTAGGGGGCGGCTTTTTCTAGCCTAGGGAGCAGCCCGACATGATAAGACATAAATGCCCTTCAATGATATGACCGTTAGGTGGGTAGATATTTTGGGATAGCTGGCGCATAGCACAGCAACGGTCAGAATTTTGAGTATCAAATTCCTTAGGGCTATCATGTTCCTCACCGTGTAGGCAATCCGCACTGGCGAATTCCTAACTCCTCAGTCAGAACAAATTCCTCAGAGACCAGAAGAACTTCGTCTCATCCTTTGAAGAAATTGACTGAAGCGTATGAGATTTCCAATAGCTTCACTCGAAAGGATTGGTAGGTGTAAGATTTTGAGTTGAGCATCACATGGAAATTTTTCCTTAGTATTTCCTCGACCCCCTTTTAACGATGCAGGCGTTTCCTATGACTCAAGACAGAGAAAATGAAACTACGAAAACAAAAGTCTTCACGCTTCATGTTCCTCGAATTAATACCAAGTCTTCAGGGTCACACCAATTTCTTCACTTTCAAAGTCTTCAGAAAGTCTTCAGAAGTCCGAAGTCTTCAGTTGAAGAACTTTATTTTTAGGGGTCGACTTTCTTTGTAAATATCAAACTCCTCATAGAATTATAGACCATGTACACTCATAAACACATTAGTCCCTTAACCTATAAGTCTTCAATACACCAAAATCACTAAGGGGCACTAGATGCACTTACATGCACGAGCGCCCCCGGCCTCCGACGATACTTGCCCCCCAGCGTCCACTCTTGGGGCAGGATTGGGGCTGATGGCAAGGAGAGGGACCATGATGATTGGGTTCTCATGGGGCCCCACAAGGCCGACTGGACGCAGCCCCCACTCATCCAAGGAGGGCATGTGCTTCACAAATTGCACCTTGTTCAAGCAGTGGTACAGAGACAACTGTTCCCTGGCATGTCGTCAGGCAACGGGGTGCCTGTCAAGACCTTGAGCACCGTTCGCCGCGCCTCAAGGGGGATCCCGGACTCCTGAAGTCTCATGCGGTCGTTGCTGCTGAGCAAGGCCCACATTAGTCGAGAGTGTCGCTAAAGTGGAGCAACTCGGCGCCGGACGAACTCCTGAACTACCATAGGCGCAGTCACGCCGCGGTCCTTCCGCTACTTCAACCTGAGCCAGAAGGGGAAAGGCAAGGATCGGCGAGCCTCTGGTGGCACCAACTGGAGTTGGGAATGGCGGGCACCGACGAAGAAGAGAGCAGGGGGCTACGCACTCTGCCATCGACAAATACCCACTGTCGGTGTCAAAACCGGCGGATCTCGGGTAGGGGGTCCCGAACTGTGCGTCTAGGCGGATGGTAACAGGAGACGAGGTACACGATGTTTTTACCCAGGTTCGGGCCCTCTCGATGGAGGTAATACCCTACTCCTGCTTGATTAATATTGATGATATGGGTAGTACAAGAGTAGATCTACCACGAGACCAAGGAGGCTAAACCCTAGAAGCTAGCCTATGGTATGATTGTTGTTAGATCCCTACGGACTAAAACCCTCTGGTTTATATAGACACCGGATAGGGTTAGGGTTACACAGAGTTGGTTACAATGGTAGGAGATCTACATATCCGTATCGCCAAGCTTGCCTTCCATGCCAAGGAAAGTCCCATCCGGACACGGGACGAAGTCTTCAATCTTGTATCTTCATAGTCTTGGAGTCCGTCCAAAGATGATAGTTCGGCTATCCGGACACCCCCTAGTCCAGGACTCCCTCAGTAGCCCCTGAACCAGGCTTCAATGACGACGAGTCCGGCGCGCATATTGTCTTCGGCATTGCAAGGTGGGTTCCTCCTCCGAATACTTCGTAGAAGGTTTTGAACACAAGGAGAGTGTCGGCTCTGCCAAAACAAGTTCCACATATCACCGTAGAGAGAATAATTTTTTGCCGCAGATACGCTAACGTATTTCGCGGCGTGACATCACACCACGGCCAAGCCTTTATATGAATCGTTTTTTTTTACTGTTCCACCTTAGCGCGTTTAGCGAGGCGGTTTCCTTGGCACGTCTTATCAAAGCATAGATCATGCCCCCTTATTCCGGGATTCCCATCAATACGGACGTGGGTAACCCAACCGTGCCGTTAGCACGCCTCCTCTATCGGCGAGTCCTAATCGACCACGGGGAGGGCTCTTGGTATTCAACCTCTTTATAATGAGACCAAGGCCCTCTTCTTTTTTCCACCCTCCATCGAGTTCACCTCGCGCTTCGAGTTCTAACACTCAAAGCTTCAGATTTAGGCGCTTCGGACCTTCGACGATGTCCGGCTTCGACCAGCTCGGCCGACGGATGTCTTCCTCCATCACAGAAGAAGATGTGCTAAAGTCATGCGGCGCCAGTATCTAACCGCGAGATTTCGCATAGGCTACCTACTCGGGGCAGGTCATTCCCACTCCCGAGCCCGGCGAGAGCGTGGTGTTTGTGTCTCACTTCCTTGAGGTTTAGGCTTCACAGCGGATCCCTTTGTGCGGGGGCTCATGTTTTATTATGGGCTGGATTTCCATGACTTGAATCCGGAGTCCATCCTCCATATCTCGTCATTCATTGTCGTATGTGAGGCCTTCCTCCATATTACCCCTCACTTCAGATTGTGGCTCAAGACCTTCAAAGTGGAGCCGAAGATGATCGAGGGGCAACAAGCGAAGTCTGGAGGGCGGTCATAAGCAAGTGTGCTGATGCTCTGTGGCCTGAGGGCTCTTTTCAAGAGGAGCTTGGTTTGTGGCAACGGGAGTGGTTTATATCACCGCTCCCAGGGGCACCAAATGGGTGGCGCCACCCGCCTTTCGCTTAGGTCCACCACAGCGGCTGGCGTCATGGGTCAACAAGGGGCTCGACTGGGGGCCGTCCAAGGACGTTCCTTTGTTTGTCGGGCCGTATTCGAGACCTCCAAGAAAGAGAGATCAATCTGGTCGCAGTGGCGCAGGTTATGTTGATTTGGCGCCTTCTGCCTAAGCGTCGCCCCTCCGTCTGCAGGGAATTTAATCCGGAGGGACCACGAGCTCTCCAACATTTTATGGATGCACGCCTGTGGAGATGTATAAATTGTTCTTGGATCACAAGAGAAGTGTCCGGACATGACCGAGGGCGCAGGACTAAGCTGCAATCGCCCTTGAGATACTCAAGTAAGTTGTCCTGTGCGGACGGGCTGTTCGTTCGATTATCGTAAACTTGCCCTTAAAGGAGCTGTTTCTTGAGCAGGAGTGGATAAGCGAAAGCAAAGTTGATAAGGTGTCGGCTCCCCTCCCGGAGACCACGCCGGATCCCATGTCGACCAAGATGTTGGAGGCAGCGCCTTTTAAAGAAGGCGAAGGGGGGCAGGGAGCCACCGCCTCCATGAAGGGGGCTTTCGAGGAGGGGGATCAAAGGTCCCTCCCTCCAAGGAGAGAAGAGGCCTTGGCGGAAGATCCGGAGGTCAAGGCCTCAAAGAGGGGAAAGAAATCTTCGTCAGAGAGTCCGGCGCTGGGAAGTACCCCAGCCGCACTATTTCCCCAAGGGGATCAGCCCTCCAGCGAGCCGTAAGTAAAAAGAAGGGGTCTTGTAAGTAAGGAACATCCCTATATTTATTTCTGAAGATAACCGAAATTGTACCTTGTAGTTCGGACCTCAGCCCTTCTCGTGAGCTCGTCTTGGGGATCTTCTTCCGGAGATGATGGAGTGAAAGCGCCTCCACTTGTCGCACCCTCATGTGAGGCGGACGACCACGAGGTGTCGTCGCGGAGGGTTTCCCAAGTCCGTGGGGCCGAAAGGTCCTGCGCCAAGTGGTGTCTTGATCGGAGGAGCTGAAGGATCTGCTCAGGCGGCGACTATCTCGGAAGGATCACCGTGCGCAAATGGGTATGGTGATTGAAAGAATTGCATCCATGAAAGCGGATTGCATGAAGCCGTTAGAAGCTTCTTGGCGGGGTTCGAGGTGCATAAAATGATGTACCTTCTAACAGTTATGCATATAGAATGCATACTGTATAGATAGTAGCCCACGAGACTCCTCGGTATGTTGTCAAAATTGACAGCGTGCGAGGATCATAATCTCGATTATAACATATCGCCGCTTCTAAATAGGTGGCGGGGCGTCCGATGGCCAGCCGGATGATGAATATGCCGAACTAAAAGCGTGACTTGGCGAAAGCGGATCACGGACATCGCTATTTGGTCAATAAGCGTTTTAACGAGTCACAAGGTATGCGACTTCTACGGACACCTGGTAAGGGAGCTTGGCGCCCATGCCTTACTACTTGTATGCTTAATGCAGGTGGTGCCGCTCTTTGTGGAGGAGCTACGGGTGAACTTCGCCCGAGCTAAAGAACAAGCCAAAAGAGTAATGCGGACGCTTTAAGAAGCGGTAGAAGAGCTAAAAGCGAGCAGGCTGCTCACTGCCCGAAGCAAAGAGGAAATGGCCGATATGGCCATAAAGTTGAAGAATACTACCGACCCTGCGAGGTTCTTGAAAAGGAACGTCAAAGCGGAGCAAGAGGGCTGAAAAAGGCCACCGCCCGAATCCAAGGATGCCCGTTCCGCTTTGAGAGCTGCCAAGGAGGAGCTGAGTCGGGCGGGGCTATTGCGGTACGGAAAGTCGTTTCTGCTGTGGAGGAAATATATGGATCCGAAGTATGCTCAGTTGGACAAGTTGTGGAGTTCGGAGGATGCTTATCTGGACTTAGCGGCGAGCGCTGCGGACGCGATTGAGCACTTCCGAGGCCAGAAGGGGCACATAAGGGAAGAGCTATATTGGTCGCAATTCCATAGTCCGGGCGTCCTCTTAGTTGACCGATCGGTTGGCCGAATGGGCCGAGCTGAATCGATTGTACGGACTTGCCATGAAGCATGTCATGACTCATTTGTGGCCAGGCGGACCCCAGCCGAAGAGTTATTTTGGCTTAGTGCAGCAGTTCCTTGGTGCGGTACCGCGTATCGACGCAATGAAGCGGTCAGCGTGTATTGAGGGAGCGCGGATGGCTCTGGCCCATGTCAAGACATACTGGGCGGAGATGAAGGCCACCGATGTTGCGTCCCAAGATTCGGACAGAAGCCGAGTGCCTGGCAAGCACTATTTTGAGAAAGTCCTGCAGGGCGCTCGTGTAATAGAGACACAATGCTCGAAGGATATCATGTTTAAATGACATGCATGATTTGTGAAAACAATGTTTCAATATAATATAAGAGCTTTTTATACTTGTGCGTTCAAGTAGTAAACTACTCCCTGTGCGACCGTTGATGTATATGTATATATAACTGAAAGATGGCAGTCCTTGGCTTACCCACGCATAGTGCGGGGGTGTTTGCAAAGAAGGCGCTTTTTCACACTTAATCCAACGTCTTGGTCCTGTGAAGGAGGTGATAGCGTAGCAAACTAGGAAATCGGACTATAATGCTTTATCACTTTCACTTAGCCACAGGAGTTCGAGTGTGGGGCTACTATATAGCCCCTGGGGGCACCGCACTCTCCCGAATTCGGGGTGCGTATGTGCCTGACCGAAAAATGGTCCTTCTTTAATGCGGAGGAATTCTAAACATTCCGGTGAGTCATCGAGTGGTTGACTAGTCTCTCGCTATATCATGACAGTCAGTTTTCGGCTTTCTCTACTGAGGTGCTCGCCCGGCCGAACCGGGGCACAATCGCAGTAGTTCTCCTGGTGCCGCGTTAGCCGATAAAACGAGCGTAAGGCAGCAAAACACCGGAGCCGCAAACCCAACATTTGACCAAAGACATGATTCGGAGTTGATGCATATAAGGCCCTAACTCGAGGCGCCGAACACTCCCTAAGGTATTCGGTCTTTATAAAAAGCAGGCAGAATAATGCCCTAAGCCCCACAGTGTCCGTGCGTGCAAAAATTCTGGTGCGGCCGATGCCAAAACGCCAGCCTCCTCCTTGGTTATAGCTAGAAACCAGGGATGTGTATCAACAAGAGACAGTAAAAAAGGTTTACGCGGTCTTAATCTAAAAAGAATCCTTACAGCGGGTCCCTCTTGCGTCTGCGCCTGTGTCTCCGTTGTGCCGTATCCTGGACGGGTGTAGCATGTTGTTCATCTGTAAAAAAGAGGAACTTAGTTGAAAAGAAAAAAAATATCGTGCAAAAAATGTGCTTTATATTAAATAAGCAGAGTACGATTCGAAAAGTGAACAAATTTGAGCTTTATTGTCTCTTGTTGTACATGCGTGCAGCCCCTTGTACGGCGGTATGCCGCTAGTAGGCACCGGACTCGTCTAGCCGTGTCCGGGGTTCGAATTACCTATTCAGGTGCTTTGGTTTTCGGAGCCGGATTGGTGTGGGGCTGTCAAGGCAGCCTCGCATTCTTCCGTGCTCGAGTAACACTTAATACTCCCTTTTAATGAGATGATGCCGCGTGGACTGGGCATTTTAAGTGTAAGAGATGCATAATGTGGTATTGCGTTAAAGCGGTAAAAGCTTGGCGTCCCAATAGTGCTTGATGGCTACTTTTAAGCAGGCGACATGGAAGACTAACTTTTCACGACGGAAGTTGCGGATGAACCGAACACAACTTCTAGCAGTAGGGAGCCCGTACAATGGGCATATGGGCTGGCATTACTCCTTTAAAGGAGGTGTTGCTACGGCCGAATTTTGGTTGGGTCTATCCCCATCCTGCGGATTGTGTCCTGATATATCGGGTTTATGTCACTTGCCGCCATCCATGAGGACTTGTGTAAATTGGAATCCATCGATTATAGGATCCAATATCAAGGCAGTCCATCCTGCGTTAGGATCTTTGTCGAAGTAGTCACGATGGTCGAAGGTGATTGGTTTTGACAACCGGTGTTGGTACTCCGCTAGGGTAGTATGTGCGGTAGCGCATCTTAATGGGTGTCGCTCTGTTTTTTCCTTTTATCACGTGAAGTGAGTTTACTGTTTTAACCTCTTGTGGGAAATTCGTTTGTTTTCCGGTGCTCTGCTTGTGGGGTTCGTCATCTTCCTCACGTGGTGTGTCGAGCCCCTTGTGTTCAGCGTTGAGTCTGCCGGACTGTTTGAAGACCCAACAATCTCTGTGGGTATGGTTTGCGAGCTTCCCGAGAGTCTTGTGCATTTGACATATCTTGTCCAAGATTTTTTAAGTTGTATAGCTCATCGCTATTGTCCTTAAGGGGCAGTTTTTATTGTTCTGCCGTGAGCTTTTGAATCCGGCGTTATTTGCGCTCTTTGGACCGTTCCCTTAATCTGGCGCTGGTCCTTGTTGCGCCGTGGTTTCCCATTTCCATCCCTGACTTGGATGTACTTGGGTCAGCTGGTCTTTGCATCTTGCTAGCCAGCTATCCTCTCCAGCATAAGCGGGTCATGAGGCTTGTTAATGCGGCCATTGTTCTTGGCTTTTCTTGGCGAGGTGTCTGGCGAGCCATTCGTCTCGGACGTTGTGTTTGAAGGCTGCTAAGGCTTGGCGTCCGGACAATCGACTATTTGGTTCTTTTAGTAAGGAACCTGTTCCGGAAATTTCGGGCTGACTCTCCGGGCTGTTGAGTTATGTGACTTAGATAAATGCGCATCCGGAGGGCGGACATAGGTCCCCGAAATTTGCCCGAAACGCATCCTCGAGCTCTTCCCAGCTTCCAATGGTATTTTCGGGAGGCTTTTAAGCCAATGCCGAGCTGGCCCTTTGAGTTTGAGGGATAAGTATTTTATGGCGTGGAGATCATCTCCTCTAGCCATGTGTATGTGGAGGATGTAATCCTCAATCCAGACTCCAGGGTCTGTTGTTCCGTCGTATGCCTCTATGTTTACGGGTTTGAATCCCGCTGGAAATTCATGATCCAGCTCCTCATCGGTGAAACATAGGGGATGTGCGGTGCCCCTGTATTTGGGTGTGCCATGATGTTCGGATATTTGACGTGTTGTATTGCTTTGAAGAGCTTGCTTTCTCGGCCCATAGATGGACCTAACTGGGCCATCCTTTTGATGTGAATCCTTATGCGGATCGCGTACCGGCTTGTGTGCGGCGCCATTTGCCGCTCTCTTTTTGCCGTGGGGTCGTCCATCCGACCGAGTGACCTTTTTTGATTGTGAGGGGCTCTAAGGCCTCCTCATCAAATTCGGGCAGTAGTTTTCTCTTTGGGTAGCTCTTTGTTCGGCGACTGTCGCCGTATTTGTCTGCGGTGTTGAATACTTTGCTCCATCTCGATTACGAGTGCATCTTCCGCTGTTTTGAGCTTCCGCTTCTGCTTTTTCAGGCTACGTGCAGTGGCGACCAGCCTTTTGTGGAGGTTCTTCTGCTCCAACAATTTGTCCGGCGTGAGATCGTCCGGACTGTTATCTTCACCGGGGACGGGTTGTTTCTCCAAGTTGTCCTGTTCGGACGGTTGCTCGATAGCATGTTCGTCGTCCACCGGTTTGCCCTGCTCTATGGCTGGGTCTTTGTTGAGGTGGGACTTGGTGCGGCATTTACGTTGCCGTTTTGACTGCTTTTCGAGGGATTTATCCTTCGTAGCGTCCCGTTGTTCCTCGTCGTCACTTCCTTTAGGTGTATCCACCATGTATACATCATGGGATGAGGTGGTTGTCCAACATCCTATAGGTGCTGGTTCATGGTTGTCTCCTACATCGTCGTCCATACCGTCGATGTCTTCGGAGTCGAAATCAAGCACGTCGTGTAAGCTTTCGACAGTGGCTACAAAGTGGGTGGTGGGTGGGTCTTGAATTTCTTCGTCGCCCGCATCCCAACCTTCCTGACTGTAGTCCGGCCAGGGCTCTCCTGATAAAGAGAGAGACTTTAGTGAATTCAGGATGTCGCCAAAGGGCGAGTGCTGAAAGATGTCCATGACATTGAACTCCATGACCGGCGTCCAATCGGATTCGATTAGCGGGCGCGGAGGGTTCGAGTCCGGAGAGGAGTCCGGCACCTTGGAGTCACGGTCTTCGCCAAAGCGACAGGATTGTGTTCGGCTCGATCGCCGTAGAGATTTCAGCCCCCGAGGTGGTGTCCAACCAACCATCCTCGATCGGTGAGATCGGCTCCGAATCAATGTTCAGAGCGGACACTAGTGCGGCCTCCAGGACACTGTTCGGCGGCAGGGTTAGATCATGCCCATCGAGACAGTGCGGCGCGCTTGGCTGTGGCTCGAATCCGTCGAAGATCAAGTCTCCGCGAATGTCGGCTGTATAATTCAAGCTTCCAAATTTGACCTGATGGCCAGGGGTGTAGCTTTCGATCTGCTCCAGATGGCCAAGTGAATTGGCCCGCAATGCAAAGCCGCCGAATACGAAGATCTGTCCGAGGAGAAAAGTCTCACCCTGGACCGCGTCGTTATTGATGATCGAAGGAGCCATCGGGCCTACAGGTGACGACACGTAGGAACTCTCAATGAAAGCACCAATGTCGGTGTCAAAACCGGCGGATCTCGGGTAGGGGTCCCAGGCTGTGCGTCTAGGCGGATGGTAACAGGAGACGAGGGACACGATGTTTTTACCCAGGTTCGGGCCCTCTCGATGGAGGTAATACCCTACTCCTGCTTGATTAATATTGATGAAATGGGTAGTACAAGAGTAGATCTACCACGAGATCAAGGAGGCTAAACCCTAGAAGCTAGCCTATGGTATGATTGTTGTTAGATCCCTACGGACTAAAACCATCCGGTTTATATAGACACCAGATAGGGTTAGGGTTACACAGAGTCGGTTACAATGGTAGGAGATCTACATATCCGTATCGCGAAGCTTGCCTTCCATGCCAAGGAAAGTCCCATCCGGACACGGGACGAAGTCTTCAATCTTGTATCTTCATAGTCTTGGAGTCCGGCCAAAGATGATAGTTCGGCTATCCGGACACCCCCTAGTCCAGGACTCCCTCACCCACCGCGTCCGAAACTCGCTCGTGGATGGGGGAAGCTCAAAGTCAATCCCCGCGCCGGCCGTCGCCGCCACCGCCTGGAAGCTCAGGCATCCCGAGGTCTGTCGGGAATCAGTCAGGTGCAACGAGAAGAAGTGGCGGAGGAGTGCCACGAAAGGAGCAATGCCCACCATGGCTTCGCAAACAAAGGCAAAGACGGCGAGAAGGGTCACAGATTGAGGATCAAGGTGCAGCATGTGGATCTGGTAATGGGCAAGCACTGCGTTGAAGAAGGCATAAAAGGGAGGAACTAGGCCGGCCCAGAGGGCATCGATGAAGAATGGAACCTCAGTGGCCGTCCTGTCGACAAGAGCTCGAGATGCAGGCCAGGCCACCGTTTCCCCCATTCATTGAAGCTGGAGGTGAGCATGGGGCGCACCTTGTCCATGGCCTCTTGGTTGAGCACCAGCGACCTGCCAACGGCGGGCTCAATGGCCCGATGTAGTTCGGCGAAGGAAAGGGGCTCCTTCCCTTTGTCCGTATGATCCGGCGCCATGGAGATGGGAGAGATGAGCTCAGATCAGATTGGGAGAAGGAGGTGCGCTTCGAGAAAGCGGAAGAATTGGGGGAGTGCACCGCAACGGGGGGAAGGGAACCGTGTAGGCTGTGGTGGCCGCCTAGCCAGGCGGGTATCAAGGCAGCGTGGGGAAGCGGAGACGCCCAGGTCCAATCAACCGCCACACGTCGACCAAGGCCGCAGGCTATGGGGGCCCGCGGCGCTCTGCACTTGCCCTTTGGCTTCGCCTCGAAGCCAAGTCCGAGCGCGCCTTGGGCCCGGGGGCTATTGTCGGTGTTCTGGGAATGGGGATCCCCAGACTTGCCTGCCTGCAGCCCACGGCGTGGCTCTGCGAGCAGGCCCGTACAACCCATCTTCACCAACAAGATTTCAAGACCCTCGCGAGGGGCAAAGCCTCGTGAGGCGAATGACACAAGACCTCCTCGGGAGCGGCCTCACCAGGCTGGCTCGCGAGGGGTGGAGAGATCAAGGCAAGGCAAACCTCACGAGGTTCTCGTGACGTGAGCCATGACGACCAAGGCAAGGCGGACGCCAGGCGGGCGCTAGCACGCACAGTGTCCTTGTTTCCCCTTTGGTGCTAAGGAGGCAAGCGCAGGAGAGGAGTTCCGAGGCGTCAGACAAAGGTTTCCGCATTGGTGCAACGAGACCAAGACCAGCAGGACGGCAGGACGGAGGTCACCGTGGAGCCCAAGACGGTGTCACCACCAAAGACTTTAGCAGGCGAAGACTACTTTTGTCACGATAAGCTGTACTAGCTGTCCCCTTTCAAATTGGTCGTTGTGGCATCCCTTCCCGCTCAATATTTGGGAAGAGGACCAGGGCCTCTATAAATAGGACTGGCCACCACAGTAGGAGGCAACGGATTCAGATCATCCTCACCCACGCAAGTTCACCAAGCACAAGAGCACCTCTCCTCAGGAGGCTGTTCTTCCCCTTGTACTGTTCATCCTCAGCCCAAGAGGCAATCCACCACCACACACTGGAATAGGGTATTACACCACAACTGTGGCCCGAACCAGTATAAATCTTGTGTCCCTTGTGTTGCGAGTTCATGGAGCTAGCCCAGAGATCACGGAGTGTGTGAGGGCATGATCTGTGAGGGAGAGATCTTCGCGCACACCCCAGAGTTCGAACCTTAAGGGTTTTGCCGGAACCCGAGATCCGACAGCGTCAGCCTCCGGAGTCCACTTGAACGGGCCCTCTTTTTCATCAGCTTGAAGAACGGGAGGGCGCGCTCCCCCCTTCTTGGAGATAAAGCGCCCTAATGAAGTCATGCAGCCCGCCAGCTTTTGCATTTCCTTGAGAGTATGTGGCGGGCTTATCTCTTCTATTGCCTTAACCTTCTCTGGGTTTGCCTCGATTCCCCTGTGTTACACAAGGAAACCCAACAACTTACAGGAAGGAACACCGAGCACACATTTCTCTGGGTTGAGCCGCAGGTCCACCTTGCGCACGCTGGTGAATGTTTCCTCCAGATCCTGAATGAGAGTCTTTGCCTCCCGAGATTCTACCACGATGTCGTCGACATAGGCCTCAATGTTCCTCCCGAGCTACCGGCCTAGACCGATGTGCATCAGCCGCTGGAAGGTTGCTCCAGCGTTACGCAGCCCAAACGACATGTAGGTGTAGCAGTAAACCCCACATGGGGTCAAGAAGGCCGTCTACTCGACGTCTTGTACCGCCATCTTGATCTGGTGGTAGCCCGAGAAGGCATCTTGGAAGCATAGCAGGTCACACTCGGCGGTGCAGTCGACGATCTAATCAATGCGCGGAAGTGGGAACGGGTCTTGAGGGCAGACCTTGTTGAGGTTGGTCAAGTCGACACGCATGCGTTCCTTCCCGCCTTTCTTGGGCACGACGACTGGGTTTGCCAACCACTCTGGGTACCGCACCTCGCGGATGACACCAGCTTCTTGCAGTTTGCGGGTCTGCTAGACGACGAACGACTGCTTCTCCATGGACTGCCGCCGCGCCTTCTGCTTCACCGGGTGTATGTTAGGGCACACCCTCAGGTGGTGCTCGATTATCCCCTTCGGGACCCCAACGAGCTGCTTGGGCTCCCAGGTGAACACCTGCTTGTTCTCGCGTGATGGTGTCCAGGACTAGGGGTACTCATCACGTCGTCTCCCGATCAGTTGGATTGGGCCGAGGACCCCCATGGCCGTATACTCATGGGCCAGTTCGGACAACTGCCGCATACAAGGAAGATTCCACAAGACTTGGTGATCAAGACAAGGACTCCTCCCCACCGGTGTATTCGGCTAGGACTCTTGTTATCCCAGGCCTCTGGTGCATTATATAAACCGAGGCCAGGCTAGTCGATAGATATACAAAATCACAATCATAGGCTAGCTTCTAGGGTTTAGCCTCTATGATCTCGTGGTAGATCAACTCTTGTAATACTCATATCATCAAGATCAATCAAGCAGGAAGTAGGGTATTACCTCCATCGAGAGGGCTCGAACCTGGGTAAACATTGTGTCCCCCACCTCCTGTTACCATCCGCCTTAGACGCACAGTTTGGGACCCCCTACCAGAGATCCGCTGGTTTTGACACCGACATTGGTGCTTTCATTGAGAGTTCCGCTGTGTGATCGGCAAAAGGATCAATGGCTCGACTGCAGATCAATCATGACGTCGGCTTCTTCAACCGGCTCGACCGGGTCACCTTGGCTGGACCGAGGATCAGTGCCTTACCTCTCGATCGTCATGTTCGTGAGGAGGGCCTTCATCAACATCAACTCCGATCTCAATCAAGATCATGGAGGAATCATCCAGGGAGCCCGGGGGCTCAACGTCAACATTGCCCTCGGGCGACCGTGCTGTTTTTCTGGATAGCGAACTTGTATCCTCCGCCACCGCCTCCTCAATTGTATTTTTATCGATTGCTTCGGTGGAATTGTGTGGAATTCAGTCTACAACAACCCTGGAAAATTTCGTCAAGTTCCGATGAAGGAATCTCTGGCAATCCACGATATACCGGAGCCTTGTCAAATCTGGACGAGAATGTGGACGAGTTTAGGGCGTGGTGTCCAGCTTCTAGCTCGGACGTCCTTGGGAAGATCCAACCGTTGATCGGCCGAGGAATTCCTATATCTACCACACCTCAAAATTTCAGCTCTATCCGACCGTCCAAACACCGGGAACCTTCCGATTAGTGCATCACTTTTCGGATCATTTTACCTTTCGAGAACGAATCCGACCGAATTCATCTTTTTATGAACGGGATTTGAACATCCTTTTTGAAGGAAGTTTTTATGTGGTATTGTGTTTTGTTCCCAAACACATCCCGCTAATTTTGAAGTCTTTTCCAATATGATCTTCGCCATCGCTACCGGTGTCAAACCAGCCCGACAACGCGTTTCTCTACCGCCGACCTGCGCTGAACACGTTGTCACTTTATTGAGCCGAGCTCAACTTCTTCGGATCATCATCTCGGCAAGCCGAACAAGATTTCGGCATCACGAAGGATAAATCATCACCAACATCGCCGCCCCACGGATTACAGGGTGCGGGCACACCGGCATCACCGCACGGTCACTTCATCAAGCCGGCATTGACCACGTCACGACCGGCATCGGCAGGGCCACACTGTTGCTTCTTCAAGCCAATGTCCATCACGCCGACCTACTTCGACTCATCGGTTGACATCGAGGCTTCGACATCTCGGCTGGACCGGGGGCTTCACCATCTCTTCATCAACCTTCTCCGGAGACTTCAGCGTTACTAGCCGACCAGCTTCGTCACGTTAGCTAGACCGAGGGCTTTGCCTTGGCAAGCCAACCTTTGCCAGCATCGCCATGCCGCCGCTTTTTTGCCCATCAGGCAATGGGTGTGCGGATCGAGTCCCAATTTTGGGAGTCACCTTTCTTCGGATTGCTACAACAAATAAACCAGGTGCTATTAATCCTAGTAACTTTTGCTTGTTTGGGTTTATTTTTCCCAAGAAATTATTAGTCTGGTTTGTTTCATCATCTGTACACAGGTCTATCGAATGATGGCCGCACTAACGATGGCCGCATGGTTGTTCGGTCAGGTTCCGTACATAGTCCGGCGCACGCCGCATCCGGAAGTCGGACCGACCTGTGAATTTAGGCTTTGCCAGGCCTTTACCGCATCACGCCGACGCCCTGTATTGACGTTCACTTCGGCGCGCAGGCCATATTTTCTTTTATTACTCACTTTGCATAAATTATTTATTATGCAATGATTTTTTAATTATTATTATTACTATTATCTCCGGTTTGCACTATTTTTTGTGCATAGGAAAATGATCCGGGTCGGGCAGTATCGTCAACTCGGTGTACAAACATACCACGTCACCTCGGCTGGACGGGTGGCTTCGTCAACACTTCAAGACTTACGCCGGGGACTTGGCGTTAATTCGGCCTGCATTGGCCGTGCTATGTCACCACTTCGGAGTGCCGAGCTCTTCGCTCCGCCACCTCGGGACCGGTTTGGGGGATGGAACCTTGTCCCACATCAAGCTCGGACCGCGTCATCAATGCCGAACACATTAACTAGCTAAGTTGCCTTCATGCTCAAAGTTTTAAATTTTTCACTTGTGTTCGGTTCGACCTTGCATTATACGTTTTTGGCAAAAAGTTGTTTGTGAAAAAAATTCCTTTTCATAACCTTGTTTGTGACACACAAAATCAAATACCCAGTTCACTTGGGGGCTTCCTTCATGAAGCCTTTCCTCTTGCATATGATTATACTTATGCAACGGTTCCTTGTTCGTGTATTACGCCACAATATGCACCATATTGACTTAAGCGATTTGCAAGCTGGGTTGCCTCGCTCATGTGTTTACCCCTACGTTCCCAATTGTTCGGCTAGGGAGTAAAGGGGGCACCTCTGTGATTGTCACGATCGGGTCATCCGAGATCGGACCTCAGACTGGGTGAAGCCGAAAGCTAGCGCTCTTATTGTTTTCAATTATGGTCGGCACACAACGGAACTCATGAGTACAAAAATCTATTGCACAAGTCTCATAGTAACAATTAGCAACCGAAGAAAGGTATCGGTGGGGGTACTATTTTCTTCAAAGATGCTTCTTACACTTCATCAGTAATATAGCATAAGTTCCCTGAGCACGGTTTGTCTGTTACAACCTTATGGCCTGATTGCCTGGTTATTGGAAACACCGTCGATATTTTCGACAGGTGGAGTACCTAACACTTTTCGGTCCTTGACCAAAGAGGGAGAAGCCGACGGTCGGTTAAGACGTGTTTAAAGTTCGGGTTTACAAAGATATGATATTAGTACTTCTGTACATACAATCATTATACATAAAATTCTTTTACCCAAGTCAATTGGGGGCTCTTAAATGAGCCGTTTTATAATAAGTGTTCTTCTTCTTAGTCGTTGCAAAGTTTTTTAATTATTGTTATTTATCACTCCTTTCTCGACGCAAGTGTGTGGTCAATAGCCAGATAGCCTTGCTTCTCTCTAAAGCCGCTCGAACTTAGTTTGCTAAACTAGCCTCGGAGAAGCACTCCACCTTCGGGATAAGGAGGTTGAAGCCATAGGCTGACCCGCTTGAAGTCTTGAGATAGGATGTGTCATTGTAAAGCACGACAGCAACACAATTTTGTTTTTCTAAGACCAATTTTCGATTTGGCACTGAACAATTGATCTAGTTCGGGCATCCAGTTTTTACTGATGTTTTTGGTTTTCCAAGCCTATGGCACTTTTATGCTATTTGTGTGTTTCCAGCATTAGTCTCGTAGTGCGGCGCTGGACACCTTTAGGGATTCGGCAAAAACATTCTCGAACATTGATGTATATGCATCGGTTTCAAATTGCGTCTTTGGTCAATAGTTGGGTAACTCGACTCCTATGCTTGCCTCCTACGCTCCGCTTTGTTCGGCTAGGTGCGCAACGGGAGAACCACTGCGATTGTGCTTCCAGCTAGCATGGTTAAGTGCCTCGGTGGAGAAAGCCGAAAATTGACTGTCACAATAAGCGTAAACTGGTCAGCGACCCGATGACTGTGTTAAATGACGGGCTGTTCATAATATTGGCCGAAGTGTTTACGGCTTGACCTTGACTGTCGCCGAACACTAACCGGAGGCTAGTAACTAGCCTTCCAACTTTAAGCTCCTATGACTAAGTGAAAGTTATAAAGCCCGCATATCTAATTGCCTCATTTTTGCTAACACAACCGCCTCTGGGCACCGAGACGTTGGCTAAGGGTTGTTTTGTTAGTGCGGAAACACCCTGCGTAGTATCAACCAAGGGGTAGAAGCCGACGATGGGCCACTTTCAACTGATAAACGGTCACAATGGAGTCAAAATAATGATGTAAAGTACTTGGACACATGGAATCATTACACATAATCTGTGATTTTACTCTGGATATCGATCCTTAATTCGGCCACCCGTGCCCACATTAAGGCTCGGGGGCTACTGGGCTTAGTGCTCATTATTTATAAATATTAAAGGGGCACATCGATCCCCTGATTAGGTGTTGCCACCCGACCAGTGTCTCGGGGGCTACTGCATTGCTTATTCAATGCAGAGAATTCAAAGTGCTCAGTGTTCGCCTTGACCGAACTATGCGCATACGCGTCTTTGGACAATAATAGGTACCATATGGACCTATCCGGCATCAAGCTAGTATATTGCGGCGACTTCTCATGACCCTCTCTCAGGGGCCCGTTCGCCGATCACTATTATCTCTAATATATTACACTGCATTTTTATTCCTATGTATGCTGCTGAGCTAGGAGTTGATCCTCAGGCCGATTTTCACGACCCGAGTCTCAGAAGCTACTAGGATCAGCGGTTTCATATTTTCCTTCAGGTGCATCTCGGATTTTAGACCGACACACACCTTGAGGGCTACAGGATATACATATACTGGCTATATATCTCGGCAGAGAATAAATTACACCAATCAAAAATATTCACAAAAAATCAGCCCGCTGTCGGGTGGTGCACCACCTCGGAAGCAGTCCGGCATAAAGCTCGGGTGCCAGTGGCTGGCTCCATAGAGGAAAGCTCAGGCGGCAGTGGCTGGCTCCATAGAGGGCATTTCCGGCATTGAGCTCGGCTAAACTCCTTCAACTTTTTAAAACCAAGGTCATCTATGACACCTCGAATACAGTCCGGCGTTGGAGCTCAGACATAGTCCGGCATTGGAGCTTGGATACAGTTCGGCATTGGAGCTTGGATATAGTCCGACGTTGGAGCTCGGATGCAGCCCGACATTGGTACCCGGCTGCAAAAGATACCTCGAATATAGTCCAGCGTTGGGGCTTGGACGCAAGAGGACACTGCCGCACAGGAACAACTTCAAACCCGAGGTGTGGCATAAAAATAACAAGGCATTGATAAAGGCGGGAAAATTAAAGGGGCTCCACAGATACCCGACGTGTAAACTCGTCGGATGCACTTCGGCAATCCTCAAGATCGAAGATGAGAAGATTTGTTGAACCAGTTTTCAAGACCGACAACCAAAGATGAAGAACAGTTTGGAAGAATCGAGGAGCGTCCCCAACTTGAAGACCGGTTCAGGGGGCTACTAACGGTGTCCTGGACTAGGGGGTACTCATCACGTCGTCTCCCGATCGGTTGGATTGGGCCGAGGACCCCCATGGTCGATACTCATGGGCGGTTCGGACATTGCCGCATACAAGGAAGATTCCATAAGACTTGGTGATCAAGACAAGGACTCCTCCCCACCGGCGTATTCGGCTAGGACTCTTGTTATCCTAGGCCTTTGGTGCATTATATAAACCGAGGCCAGGCTAGTAAATTGATATACACAATCACAATCATAGGCTAGCTTCTAGGGTTTAGCCTCTACGATCTCGTGGTAGATCAACTCTTGTAATACTCATATCATCAAGATCAATCTAGCAGGATGTAGGGTATTACCTCCATCGAGAGGGCCCGAACTTGGGTAAACATTGTGTCCCCCGCCTCCTGTTACCATCCGCCTTAGAAGCACAGTTCAGGACCCCCTACCCGAGATCCGCCGGTTTGAAACCGACAGCGCGCAGGAAGTTCACCAATGCCTCTTCTTGGTCCAGGGCGAGGTCAACACCTATGGTGAAGGTTACCCCCGAGGCCACGTAATCGTCGACAGGTACCTGCTTCGTCTTAGCCCGATCTTGAGAGAACAACTGCTTCTTTTTGGCTGGTGCAGCCCCCGGGGCATCAGGGGCCCCACCCTTTTTGGTCGAGCGGCAGCAGCGGCCCTGAAGGCGAGCTTCAGAGCCGCTAGCACCTCCTTGGTGTCTCCAGCCACGATGAGGACACGCTGCTTCCCGGCATCTTCATGAGGTTGTAGGCAGGGTGAGTTGCCGGCATGAACTTTGCTAGGGCTAGGTACCGAGGATGGCGTTGTATGGGAAAACGATGCGGGCGATGTCGAAGTCGATGAGCTCGGTGCGGTAGTTGTTGCGGGTGCCGAAGGTGACGGGAAGACGGATTTGCCCAGGGAGCAGGAGGAGCCATCGACGACTCCGGAGAAAGGCTTGGTGGGGCGGAGCCGGCCGAGCGGTACCTGAAGTAGGCCGAAAGCTTCCAAGGATAGCACATTGAGGCTGGCTCCACTGTCGATGAGGCTCTTAGTTACTACCACGTTGCAGATGGTGGGGGTGCAAAGCATCAGGAGTGCGCCCATGCCCACGATGGTTGCGGGGTGGTTGCGGCGCCTGTGAACCTTCGAGGTGAGCTACGACGGCGGTGGACGCCAGCACTGCGAAGTACGTGACAAAGAGGCAACGCAGCTCCTCCCAGGAGGCCACATAAGACCCTGGCAGGCTGAGCAGGCGCGTGGCACACTATTGAGGGCCATGGGGAACAAGTTGGCCATGACCTTGTGTTCGCCACCGGCCGTCCAAATAGCCTCCTCGTAGGCCTGGAGGAAACCTGTCGGATCCGCTGCACCGTCATAGCGACGCGACATCTCTGGCCTGAACTTGGGCGGCCACTGTACCTGCTGCAAGGCGGGGGTGAAAGCTCGGAGGCCCGTAGCGCCTCCGTGCACGCTCGTCGGTCCGGTCGGAGAAGTGTTGCTCACCATGGGACTAGGTTGGCGAGGCGAAGCGGTCGGAGAGGCGAAGCTTCGACGCACCCCTACTTGGTGCGTCAAATGTTGGATTCGTGGTTCTGCAGACCCTTGAGAGGTTCGGACTATGGGGTGCATGCGAAGAACTCTCTCTTCCCTATCTGCCTGCTCAACGATTCCACAGCCTAGCTCGACGAACCCAAGGGACAAGAAACACAGCAGTTTATCCTGGTTCGGGCCACCTTGCGGTGTAATACCCTACTCCAGCTTTGTGGTGGATTGCCTCGAGGGGCTGAGGATGAACTAGTAGAGTGGTGGAACAGTCTCAAGAGGTGAGTTATTGTTGAGCTCTATGAACTGGTGAGGTGGTTCGGGTGGAATGGATCCATCCCCCTCTATGGTGGTGGCTAAGTCCTATTTATAGTGGCCTTGGTCCTCTTCCCAAATGTAGGCGGGAAGGGATCCCACAACGGCCAATTTTGAAGGGGAACATCTAGTACAAGCTATCCTGACAAAAGTAGTATTCGCCTGCAAAAGGCTCTGGTGGTGACACTGCGGTTGGCTCCTAGATGACCTCCGTCCTATCGTACTGGTGGTATTGGTCTTATTGCACCAATATGGAAACCTTTGATTGATTCCTCCGCGCCTGCACTTGCCTCCTTAGCACCAAAGAGGGAGCTGGTACAGTGCGCCCGCTGGCACCCGCCTTGCCTTGGTCGTCATGGCTCACGTCATATGAGCCTCGCAAGGTGCACCTTGCATAGATATCTCCGCTCCTCGGGTTCCAGCCTAGTGAGGCCACCCCTAGGGAGGTCTTGGTGTCGTCCGCCTCGCGAGGGTCTTGAGTTGTGGTTGCTAAAGCTGGGCCGTACCAGGCCATTGACGGAACCACGCCGTGGGCCGCAGGTAGGCAAGTCTGGGCACCCCCATTCCCAGGACGCAGACAACAGCCACGTGAGCTAGGGTACCTGCATAGAAATCTCCGCTCCTCGAGAGGCCGCTTCCTCGGTAGGTCTTGATGTCGTCCGCCTCGCGAGGCTTGGCCCTTCGCAAGGGTCTTGTCTTGGCAGATAGATGGGCCATACCAGGCCATCGAAGGAGCCACGCCGTGGGCCACAGGCAGGCAAGTCTAGATACCCTGGTTCCCAGAAGGCCGATATAGTCGTTGAAGCTTGATTGTATGAACCGTATGTCATGGAAGAGTACTTGGCATACTTATGATCATCTTGCACTTGTCGCTCAGCCTTGTAGATTGGTGCACTAGCTTGAGGAGGTTCGTATATGGTTGGAAATCCACAATCTTATTGATAGGGTGGTTGAGTCCTTTCAAGAAACGTGCCATGGTTTGCTCCTCATCTTCCGTGACATTGGCTCTTGCAATTTCTTGAAGAGGTCACGGTTACAGTATGTGGGTACTACCCGCGCTCGCAAGACATCCTTCATTTGATTCCATGTTGTGATGGGTGGGTCAGTTTTGCTTCTCGCCTCTCAATGACTTGTTCCAACCAAATGAGGGCAAAGTCTTGGAACTGAAGAGATGCCATTGTGATCTTATTTTTTTCTTCATAATTGTGCAGGCGAAAGATCTTGACAACTTTCAATGCCCCTGAAAGGTATTCTTTGGGATCCTTGCTTCCGGAAAACTTAGGCATGGTGAACTTGAGCTTGCTGTACCGTTGCTCTTCATTATGTTTGTGACGACCCGAGACCGACGCTCCAGAAGCCTTCCAGTTATTTCATTGTTTTCGTGTGTTTTTATTTTTTTTGTTGCATTTCATCATGTCATCATGAGCATTGTGTAACGCCCACGATGCGGCTATATCTCCCACGTGTCGAAGCACGACTTAGAGGCATAACCATATGGTGGTTTAGTCGCAAGAAGGGTCATCTTCACACAATCCCATGTAATGAACAAGAATGGGATAAAGAGTTGGCTTACAATCGCCACTTCACACAATACATAAATTAAACATGCATCATTCAGAGTACAATCAAGGTCCGACTACGGAACCAAAATAAAGAAGACAACCCCAAATGCTAGATCCCCGATCGTCCTGACTGGGCTCCGCTACTGATCATCTGGAAACGATACATAGTAACGACCAAGGGCCTCATCAAACTCCCACTTGAGCTCGGTCGTGCCAACTGCGCTGGTATCCTCGGCACCTGCATCTGTTTTGGTAGAATCTGTGAGTCACGAGGAGTCAGCAACCTCACACCCGCGAGATCAAGACTATTTAAGCTCATAGGTAGGAAAGGGGTAATATGGTGGAGCTGCGGCAAGCACTAAGCATATATGGTGGCTAACATACGCAAGTGAGAGCGAGAAGAGAAGCAACACATCGGTTGAGAAGCTAGAAGCAATCAAGAAGTGATCCTGAAACTACTTACGGTCATACATAACTCAAACCGTGTTCACTTCCCGGACTCCGCCGAGAAGAGACCATCACGGCTACACACACGGTTGATGCATTTTAATGAAGTCAAGTGTCAAGTTATCTACAACCGGACATTAACAAATTCCCATCTGCCTCATAACCGCGGGCACGGCTTCCGAAAGATAATAACCTACAGAGGTGTCCCAACTTAGCCCATCATAAGCTCTCACGGTCAACGAAGGATAAACCTTCTCCCGGGAAGACCCGATCAGTCTCGGAATCCCGGTTCGCAAGACATTTCTACAATGGTAAAACAAGACCAGCAAAGCCACCCGACTGTACTGTCAAATCCTGATAGGAGCTGCACATATCTCGTTCTCAGGGCAAACCAGATTGTCCAAACTTCCGGTAGGCCAACCCAGAGTTGCCCCTGGTGGCCACCGGCGGTTGACAGGTTGGACCAACACTCACGACGAGCACTAGCCCGGGGGGGTAAATAAAGATGACCCTCGGGCTCGCGAAAACCGAAGGGAAAAAGGCTTAGGTGGCAAATGGTAAAACCAAGGTTGGGCCTTGCTGGAGGTATTCAAAGCGAACTGTCAAGGGGGTCCCATAAATCACCCAACCGCGTAAGGAACGCAAAATCAAGGAACATAACACCGGTATGATGGAAAACTAGGGTGGCAAGAGTGGAACAAGACACCAGGCATAAGGCCGAGCCTTCCACCCTTTACCAAGTATATAAGGTGCATTAATTAAACAGGAGATATTGTGATATCCCAAAGTATCCATGTTCCAACAAGGAACAAACTTCATCTTCCACTACTGGAATCTGGCACTTTGCCATCTGCCATGGCAGATGGCAAAGGCATGTTCGGCGGATGGCAAAGGCTTTGCCATCAGCCAGCAGATGGCAAACAGGTCGTCTGAAACCCTGCCGGTAAAGGCTTCTTTGCCATCTGGCCGGCTGATGGCAAGAGCTCGTGGCTTTGCCATCTATTTGGCTGATGGCAAAGCCTCTTAACGGGGTTAGCTCCGTCAGAGGTTAACGGCATACTTTGCCATCAGCCAGCAGATGGCAAAGGCTGCAGGCTCTTTGCCATCTGCCAGCAGATGGCAAAGGCTGCAGGCTCTTTGCCATCAGCCAGCAGATGGCAAAGGCTGCAGGCTCTTTGCCATCTGCCAGCAGATGGCAAAGCTCTTTGCCATCTGCCAGCAGATGGCAAAGTGACTATATTGCCCCATTTAATTTTGTTTTTTCTTATATCAATTCATTTCACGTAAATCAAACACAAATATATTTATATGACCAATATAGCATATTCAACACATATTACCAATAGTCATGAACACATATGTATCCAACACATGTTAGCAATAGTAGCAAGTTTCATCCATTACATATACATAGTTTCATCAATATTACACAGTTTCATCCATAGGTAGCAAGTTTCACAAGGTCAAAACAAAAACTAAATACAAGCACTCCATCAACCCAAGCTTCCGTGATCTTAAGCAAATCAGAAATGGGAAAGAAGAAAGTTAGAAGAAGAAGATTATTATGATGCATCTTGAAACTTTTTGAAGAGACTTTGATGAATGAATGACTTACTACAAATGTAGAGTATCATTTTGGAAATGTGATTTGCGTTTGCTTAGAAGCATCACACTTCAATGGTAAATTTCATTTCCTTCTTATCGCTCAGAAGCATCACACTTCAGTGGAAAATTTCATTTCTTTCTTATCACACCTCATGAATTTTTACAACTTGGTATGTTAATTTTCCTTGACAGCAGCTGGGTTGTTATCTAGTTTCTTAAGCATATTATGCCATTTTAGAGTTAGCTAAGCATATTAAGTCATTTTGGAGGAAAAGATGCTAAGTATAGGTCATTTTGGAGCTATCCTAGGTTAAAGAGGTCAATTTTAAGCTAGCTAAGCATATTAAGTCATTTTGAAGGAAACAATGCTAAGTATAGGTCATTTTAGAGCTATCCTAGGTTAAATAGGTCATTTTGGAGCTAATTAAGCTTATTATGTAATTTTTGAACTAGCTAAGCATATTAAGTCATTTTGGAGGAAAATATGCTAAGTATAGATCATTCTAGAGCTAGCCTAGGTTGAATAGGTCATTTTGAAGCTAAGTAAGGTTATTATGTCATTTTGGAGCTAGCTAAGCATATGGAGTCATTTAGGACCTAATATATGTCATTTCTTAAGCATACTATATCATTTTAGAGCTAGCTAAGCATATTAAGTCTTTTTGAGGAAAAGATGCTAAGTATAGGTCATTTTAGAGCTATCCTAGGTTAAATAGGTCATTTTATGCTAGCTAAGCATATTAAGTCATTTTGAAGGAAACAATGCTAAATATAGGTCATTTTAGAGCTATCCTAGGTTAAATAGGTCATTTTGGAGCTAATTAAGCTTATTATGTAATTTTTGAACTAGCTAAGCATTAAGTCATTTTGGAGGAAAAAATGCTAAGTATAGGTCATTTTAGAGCTAGCCTAGGTTGAATAGGTCATTTTGAAGCTAAGTAAGGTTATTATGTCATTTTGGAGCTAGCTAAGCATATGAAATCATTTAGGACCTAAAATATGTCATTTCTTAAGCATACTATATCATTTTAGAGCTAGCTAAGCATATTAAGTCTTTTTTGAGGAAAAGATGCTAAGTATAGGTCATTTTAGAGCTATCCTAGGTTAAATAGGTCATTTTTATGCTAGCTAAGCATATTAAGTCATTTTGAAGGAAACAATGCTAAGTATAGGTCATTTTAGAGCTATCCTAGGTTAAATAGGTCATTTTGGAGCTAATTAAGCTTATTATGTAATTTTTGAACTAGCTAAGCATATTAAGTCATTTTGGAGGAAAAATGCTAAGTATAGGTCATTTTAGAGCTAGCCTAGGTTGAATAGGTCATTTTGAAGCTAAGTAAGGTTATTATGTCATTTTGGAGCTAGCTAAGCATATGAAGTCATTTAGGACCTAAAATATGTCATTTCTTAAGCATACTATACGGAGGAAAAAATGCTAAGTACATGATTATGTCGCTAGTATCCATATGGCAGAGAACCCGGGCCGACATGACTAGTCATAGAACCAAGGTGGCACAAACGTACAGGGACAGGCATACATGACCCAAAGAATGCACGTGTCGGTCATCAGCGAGTGCAACCAAGTCGTAGCAAGCTACAAGGACTTGATGATACACGCGTGACATTTCCCGTAGGGACGGACACAGAGCAAAGAAGGACACATGCCGGTCAATCCATGTGTTCCTGAGCGATGGCGAACTACCATGGCTCGATGGAAGCACTAGGAGGCATTTCCCTATATGGAAGGCTACCAAAGGCACACGACTAGGTGTCGAATCCCACACATACAATGCATTTCAAACATACACAGATTATGCACGATATGTCTAGATATATACAACATGGCATCACAACAAAACTCTATTAAGCAAAACACTTGGGACACTTACCGTCATCACGGAGGTGTAGGTGTAGGTGTAGGTGTAGGACCGGTCAGCGCCCGGTGGGCACCGGAGAAGGATCGGTCGATGCTTGTCGGGAGTTACGCCGCACCAAAGATTATTTCCAATGTATCGTTAGCATGATGCAACTCAAATGTGAAGACTAGTAACTAATGACCGCTCAAATGAAACTCACCGTGCCCGGAGCAATGACTGCATCGGCGGAGGGGTCCGCCGTTCTTCTCGCACATGGACTGCACATTTGGTTTTGACGAAGTCACCATATTAGTTACTAATGAAAGGAACATTGCGTGCATGATTTAGCTAATATGCGTAAGAAACTTACCACGAAGAGCTCATTACATGGCCCGGTTAGCCAAGTCGTTCCGGTTCCTCTCCTCCTCCAACAGCCTAGCCGTCCTCTCCTCATTCTCCCTGTCCCTCTCCGCCGCTTTGCCGATCCTCTCCGCCAACCGCCGGTCCCTCTCCTCAAAAGCAGCACAGGTCTTCACTCTCTCGCCTCAATAGCAGCCTGCAACACCACTCGTTAGCATTGTAATCATCGACGACCGCAAGCACAATGTAATGGAGG
Organism: Aegilops bicornis; assembly: GCA_021605145.1. Lineage (NCBI taxonomy): Eukaryota > Viridiplantae > Streptophyta > Magnoliopsida > Poales > Poaceae > Aegilops > Aegilops bicornis. The sequence goes on along the minus strand of CM038672.1, from coordinate 291,034,717 downwards.
AAAGGCTACTGAGTCCGTATAATTAACAAACCTGGAATTCGATTTCCACTGGTCATAAACGACACGGTATCTCGGGATCGAGCTGGTCCGGGCGCTTCTTGATCTGCGGGAGAGTGCTACTACAACGTGTCGATCCATTACCAATGGCTAACGAGCCATGGGACCTCCCACCACCAGATATCATCACCAGCTCGATCAAGAGGCGGCTCGGGTTAAAGTCCGCCCTTTCCTCGCCTTCCCCTGCTAACATACTGCACCATCTTGTGGTGGGAGGCCTCGTTCTTTGAAGTTCTTTGCATTTTTGAGGTCGACTCGAGAGAATGCCTTGGCCTTCTTATGCGGTGCAATATTGGACATGCCATAGAGGTCGAACAGCTCGCACTGGAGCCTTGTTGTGTTTTGAATAAAAGAGAGGAACAGAGTATTAGTTAAGGACTCAAGCTAGCACAAAGAATGAATTTGCATGAATCATGAAGCAAACCACACATACCCAGCTTTTTCCCATTACCCATGTAGGTCGACGCTGCCTAGATGGTGTGGCACACCTTTCATTTTGAAACGCTTCTCCTTTGCTATGTTGTGGGCGACGCGCCATTGGGGAGAGCACCACTCATCCACCAACACCTCCCAGCAGTCCATCTTGTCCGCACACCATCTCGGAGGCACCTAAGTTAAGCAAGAGAAATTTGAGCGCTACGCCTACTGAATCAAATCAAGGAAACTAAGTACAAGGCCTTAAGAATAGGTAATTACCTTCATGTACTTCTCCTTACTCGGATACTTGTCCGGCACTTCTCTTTTCTCCTCCTAATACCGGTCAGGCTAAGTAGTCTCGAACAGCTGCGTCCGAGCCTCGTCTTGAAAGTTTCCAAGTAGGCGCTTTGCACTCGGCGTCGATAACCCGAACCGCCGCCTCCTCGTCCCTCAAAGACACTGTAGAAGGTCTGCAATCAAACAATATAAAACGGATTAGAAGTTCTGCAATCATACAAGAAAACAAATGTAGAATGTATGCAATCAAAGAAGAAAACACAACGTAAATGGCAAAGGAGAATTTACCCAAAAGCGTGGCGATCACAATGTCGGCCACCGTGTCGCACTCGACATCGCCGACCCTATGGTCCGGCGGGGCGAAACAGCCAAGTAGTGCTCCCAGGTCATTCCTAGCTCTAGAACCCGGCCCTCACCGGGCAACGTGACCCACCCCGGGAAGCACTGGCGACAAATCACACCAAGGACAGTGTTGGGCCTGCGGACACCATCTTCGTGTGTCCAAGAACTTCAGTATGACAAGGCCAACACATTAGATATTCGAAGAAACGTCAAGGCAAAAGGTTAAAAAAAGAGTAAATGCACTTACTTCTCCCCGTTAGGCGCAATCAACCACCTCTGGTCGGGGGTCGCCGGTGTGGGCGGGAGCTTTGTACGACCACGCCGGGTAGACTTTGGCGCCTCAACCCACTCACCCTCGCTATAGCTATCGGGACTATTGTCTCCACCACGAACACAACCATGTGCACTCGACTCCGACTCAGCGTGACCCGGCTGAGCTCCGAGTCTCGTGAAGCGAGACTTCGGCAACCCGAGGCTCCGACTCAGCGTGACCCCGTCTGAGCTCCGGAGTCTCGTGGGGCGAAGACTCGGCATCCCGAGGCTCGGTGGCCCGAGGCTCGTCGTCGGCCGGAGGCTTGTCGGCCGTAGGCGCGTCTGCCATAGACGGGTCCACCTCAGATGGCTCGATCTCAGACGGAGCAGCCCTGTGGTCGGGTGACTCAGCTGGGGGTGGCGGCGAGGAAGGCGTAGCAGCCTACCTACCTCTCCCGACGCCACGTCCACCTCTAGCAGCCTTCTCCTTCTTACCCCTCGACGTCTCCCGGCAGAAGAAGAAGCGAGTGTCACTGGACTCTGCTATCTGAGATCTAGCGCTCTCCGGAGGATATGGGGTGGATTGGAACTACCCCTCACACCACGCACCGAGGTAGGAGCCCGGGCGCTCTCGACTGCGCCCACCATCTGTCAACACACGGAATGACAAAGAGTAAACGAAATTAGTACAACATAAAAAATGAATACGACATGAATAATAATATGTATATAAATTCATTTTAGAGGAATAAATGCTAAGTATAGCTCATTTTAGAGCTATCCTAGGTTAAAGTCATTTTTGAGCTAATTAAGGTTGTTATGTCATTTTTGAGCTAGCTAAGCATACAAATTCATTTTGGAGGAATAAATGCTAAGTATAGCTCATTTTAGAGCTAGCTAGGTTAAAACTTGAACTAATTAATAATATATATGTATATAATAATAATGGAATACACGACATGAACTATAATATTAATCTTCATCGTCATCATTAATAAATGCATCATCATCGTCAGATATGCTTCGGGTCAATAAATGCATCATCCTCATCACTATCGGTAATGACGTGCTCATCATCATCATCAACATCTGGAAGGCCTCCTGCATGTAATCGGTCAAGCATTGATAGGTCATCCGCAGCGATAACCTCTTCTTGTTCCGGCTCTTCTTGTTCACCTTTCGGGCTCGGATTCACCGCTGTCTACTTGAATGTTATAAGGTGAGCGGTTCTTGAAAGCGTTTTTGGAAAGACGTGTTTCTTGGAACCATTCTCCTTCATATGTGTCTGGATTAACGTGAGGTTCATAATCCTCTTCATTGGGGGAGGTGGTCTAACACGTGGCAAGACTTCATAAACGACATCCCAACCTTCGAGATTTGGATCACTTTGGCAGGCCCACGGTAGATAGAAAACTTGGGTTGCCTGTTGAGCCGTAATATAGACATCGGGAACATCCAAATGGGTGCTTTGTTTGATTTCGACTAGCCCTAGATGTTCATGAGTCCTTCTAGTCTCTTTCGGCTGGAACCAATGACATTTGAAGACTACGACGTTCGGTGGGTTTGCACCATAGAATAGAAGTCCATAAATTGCTTCAACTCTTCCATAATAGTCGGTATCTCCTTCGCCGATAGCGTAGACACAACAATTTGTAGACTTTCGATTGGCCATAGATAGCTCTTTGCCATAGGTAACAAAGCGATACCCGTTGATGTCGTGTTGTCAAATGAATGGACCTTATAGTCAAAACCATTAGCGACTTGTCTCAATTCGCGTCCATAGACTCTGAACTAGCCTACAAGTTTAATCTGAAAGGATTGTTGCATTAGCCAGAAATTAGAAGAAGAAATGAAATGGTCTAATGGAAATTACCGTTTGTTTGAACCAAGAGATGAAACTAGGATAGCCGCCTCCATGCATTGCCAGAAGCTCATACTCTTCGACGGAATCCTTTTGGATAACCGCTCCATACGAGAATTTTGCGACGTATCGACTGTATCAAATATCCAGGAATAAGAGCAGTTCAAATGAAGTAGAGGTTGCAAAACAATGTACCGAGAACTTACTCGATGTACGGCCGCACTTCTGTTAGATTGTTCAAGATATACAACGTAATGGTCCGCCATTCGTCGTTATCCAACAATAAGGGAGTATAAGCACCGGTGGTGCGAGCTTCCCTTTGAATAGGCTGAGGTTGGATCCACCCTTTTTAGGGTCGCCAACATTGTACCGAGGCTTCGGATTATGCAAATGACGATTTTTGGCTTTGTAGTGTCTTGTCACGAAGTTTGCCGCCTCCTCGATAATGAATGCCTCGCCATCGATGCTTCAATTCGACGTTTATTTTTACATTTTGCTCAAGCGTCTTCGCATCCTCTCGATTCATGTAGCACCAATGATTCTGCACGGGCCCCCAATCGTGCCTCGGTCGGGAGATGCAAAATCAAATGCTGCATTGGATTAAAGAAGCCAGGTGGAAAGATCTTCTCCAACTTGCGAGATCAACTCCGGCGCCAACTCTTCCATTTCTTCTAGCAAGCCAGCGATAATTCTTTCGCACATAGAACATGGAAGAAATAGCTCAGCTCTGCCGATACTAGCCATTAATCCTCGTGGATAAAGCCACATAACATCACCGGCATTACCCGCTCAAGCCATATGTGCCAATCATGACTCTTGAGACCAAATATTTTCAATTTTTCAAGGCTCGCTCCCTCTTTAGATTCGATGCATACCCATCGGGAACATCAACTCCTTTTTCACCCACGTGAGTATTTCCCTCATAACCGCCTTCCAAGATTGAACCATGCCTTTGGCTTCGCCCGATTCTTCTTTCCTTTTGGTTGTTTCATGTTTTGTAGCGGTCTATCACATAGAGCCTCCTGATCGACTCGGCCTTAGGATTATCCTTCGTTTTCCCTCTATGCCGAACAATGTACCAAAGAGGGCCTCGCCGACATTCTTTTCGTGTGCATCACGTCGATGTTGTGTGGGCAAAGGAGGTCTTTAATCTGGCAGATCCCACAAGCATATCTTGTGGGTCCAGCGTGTTCCGTATTATACCCCTTGAAATACCACTCGACGCTCTGGATCCAAATTTCGAGAGCGCTTAACTGATCCGAGTGGTCTGGCCTGTCAATGCAGGTGGTGCGTAGTTTTGACATCTCTACCTTTGATGAAGTTCTTCTTGTCTTTTCTGAACTTATGGTGAGGATCCAGGAACTGTCTATGCATGTCGAAGCAAGAAAACTTGCCACCCGCCTGCAACCGACAAAACTCAAGAGTTGCCTTGCATGTGGGGCACGGGAACCTTCCATGCACACACCAGCCAACGAATAGCGCATACGCCGGCAAGTCATGCATCGAGTACATGTACCACACACGCATTAGGGAAGTTTTTTGTAGCGGCGTCGTATGTCTTGATCCCATTATCCCAAGCTTCTTGCAGTTCATCCTTAAGCGGCTGCATGTACACATTCATATTCTTCCCCGGATAGTTGGGCCCCGGAATTATCAACGTCAGGAAAATGTTCTTTCTTTGCATAATCTGTCCGGGGGGGGGGGGGGGGGGGGATTTTGTGGAATGACAAATAAAACCCAAAAACTGTATTGGGCTGCCAAAAAACCAAACACATTTAACCCATCCGTGCTGACGGCTACTCGAGGATTGGATCTGCCGCTTTTTCATCATGCAATGCATCGAAGTGTTTCCATGCAGCACCATCCGATGTGTGTACCATCATCAGATTCCCATCTGCATCCCGTTCGGTTCTTTTGCCCAATTTGTGCCATGTCATCTGTCTGGCCGTCTCTTCGACCATGAATAGACGTTGAAGTCTTGGTATGATTGGCATATACTGAAGAACGTTAATGGGGATTTTCGTTTGACTCTTCTCACCCATACCGTTGTCTACCTCAACATACCTGGAAGACTTGCAAATGGGACAATAGTTCAAGTCCGATACATCGAGCCTAAATAAGGCACATCCATTCTCACAGCATCTATCTTCTCATAGGGCATCTTAAGTACACGGAGGATTTTGTCCGACCGGTACAGGTTCTTGAGCATTATATGGCCTTTGGGTAGAAAGCGTCCAAATAGTGTCACTATCGCGTCATAGCATTCTCTCGCCCAAGTTGAATTGAGCCTTCGTGAGCCATTACTTGTGCGATGGCATCCGGCTGACAAAGCTCGGTGTGCTCATGGAGAGGACGCTTCGAAGACTCCAACATATCATTGAAGGCCTTTGCAGATTCCTCCATCTCATCGTCCGAATCCCGAGCATCATCAAAGTCTTGCACCATGTCTTCCATCCCGGTACCATGCTCGTCGGTGCGGCAGCGGCCCTCCTCGGCTACGGAATGTTGGGCGACTCACCATGAAATGTCCACATCGTATAACCGGGCGTAAAACCCCACTTCTGCAGTGTTTGATCATTTCAAACTCGACATCTTATGATCGTTATCGCTTTTCGAAGCAGGGGCACCAGGTTGTTTTCATCCATTTGCAAATGCGGCTCTGATAAACCCCTTGGTTTTTGTCATCCATTCAGGGTCATGTCTTTACGACTAGGGTGACGGTGTACATCCACGCATACGATCACTCATCTTGCCTAGCTACTGGACACACAAGAAATACATACATAACTCAGCAAACCATATTCATCAGTTAATAAAGTTTCTCAATTTTATTACGTCCATGCAACCTAGACGCTAATAGGTAAAGATAGGTCCTAATCCCACCCGAGTATGTGTAGATTGGGTTGGTTTTTCCCATGCTGCTCCAGATCCGACACAAAATTTGGCAGCACCTCCCGCTGTTCTCGATACACGTCTCGCCAATAAGCACGGAGGATGTGTACCGGAGAACAACAGAGAGGCACCGATTTAAATTCTGCATCGAATCCGGGAGGCAGCATATGGGAAAAACGAACCCAATCTACATACCGGGCTGTCCATGGATAACATTGGACAATTGAAAGAATTACGGTTATAAATATGCAAATGAATGCATATTTATAGATGTAACCCTTTCGAGCGGGCGACGCATAGTGGTCACGCATATTGATGATTGAATACACCTATAGCTAGCAAGTTTCATCGGCACGAAGACCGGAACAGAGCAAATGAAGGGGGAGAGGAGGAGATGTCATTTGTGCTCACCCACGAACGCAGGGGCGGAGCTCGTCGAACGCACGGGGAGGTTGTTGAACACTGCACCCTCACAGCGATGAAACAAGCGCACATTTAAATCCACCCGATCAACGCATAAATATATATGATGTTTTTCATAACAAAATTGGAAAATATATGACCTAACTCATAATTCACAAATATATGATCTGAAAAACCACCCGGCGAAACACCAGCCAAACACCTAGGTAGTTTTGGTAAAATTGAGAAAACCATAGTTTTGGTAGTTTTTCCCTGTGCAACCCGTACATGCTAAGGCACACTGTTCCTATACATTTGCTAGTTTTGCATATTTGTGTGCTTGATTAATATCCAAACTAAATTTTGTTCGACAGTCATTGCCCGATCCCAGATGCTCATGTTTCCGTGTGTTGTTTCTTTGAGAGGATACCGTTCTTCAAATATGGAAGGGTCTAACAATGAATTAGTTCTTCTTGATGTGCAACCTAACCTATTTCCCAAATTCATATATAACCATCTGGCGGGTTTGGGATGTCTGAGCCCCATCCCTTGCCAAAGTTTTGATTTTACTTGCATTTAATTATGCATATCTTAGATGGTAAAATCATTTGATTTTTTACATGTCTTACATAGCCTATCGGATAATCTTGTGCAGCCACAAATATATTTAAGCTGTGGTTTAATTATTTACCTTTGGTGAGAAAGAAAACACATAAGCTTATAGACTTCATGTAGCATCAATTTGGTCCATTGTTTGCATTTTTTTGAACCATGCAGGAGAACCGCATGTCATATATTAAGACAGAAACCAAGTACAAAGGGTAGTACAAGCGGTGATGACGGTCAAGAGGCAAAACAGGGAGCGAGGAGCCTATGTGCTTTGCCCAAGAGACAAAAGCAGGGAGTAGGGAGCCTAATTGCTTTGCTCCGGCTGAACCCATAAATGACATTCAGATTTATTAAATCAACAAGCTTTAGAAGTGGAAGATGGGCATTGTGAAAGACTATATTGTTCGCTTCTTTCTAGACGGACCAAAAGACCAAGGCGACTCTGAGTTAAACCCTTTTTCCTTGATGTTCAAGTGTTGAAACAACGACATTCCACCATTATCCAATCAAAAAAATTGATGTGAACAATTTTTTCACACCATTTTTGCCTTTTGTTGGCACCCACCGTTGCATCTTCTTGATGAATAATACATAATGGAAGGAGTATATTTTCTAGATGGCAAATATTAATTTCCGAATGGAGGGAGTATATTTCCGAATGGAACAAACCTGACAGATGGAGGGGCGGGCGCCGTGGCGGGGAGGGCCGCGGGAAGGGGGCGGCGCCGTGGCCTGGCTCGATGGAGGGGCGGGCCGCGGGGCACGCCTTGTGGTGGCTGGAGGGCATGATGGCTGTGGGAGGGGCGGGAGGTCCGGCTCGGTGGAGGGACGGCGGTGGTCTTGCGACGGACTACGGTGGAGGGATGGGGCGCAGGCGAGCTGCGGTGGCGTGGAGGCGGGGAGGCGGGGAGGGCAGCGGTGGCCGGGAGGCGGGGAGGCGAGCTGCGGTGGCGGGAGGGGGGGGGAGGCGGGGAGGGCTACGGTGGCGGCGAGGCGGGGAGTGGCATGGGAGGGCGGGGAGTCTTGCGGTGGCGGGGAGGGGCGGGCCCAGTGGTGGCGTGCGGCGCTGGGTCGTCAGGCGCTGTGGTCGGTTGGGGCCGGGCTTGTGGGTGGGTGAGGTTGGGAGAGAGAGAGGGGGGTGGGGCCGGGCTGGAAGAGAGAGAGAGAGGGAGGGCCGGCCGAGAGAGGGTCGACCTCTTTGCCATCACCGCCACCCATTTGGTGATGGCAAAGATATGGGCCTTGCCATCCATTTGGCGGATGGCAAAGAGGTGGGGCTACTGGCCGTTATAGCACCGTTACCCATTGGGCTCCACCCACTTCTTTGCCATCTGCCAACAGATGGAAAAGATTCTTTGCCATCTGCTGGCAGATGGCAAAGAATTGGCTGATGGCAACCATGTTCTTTGCCATCTGTCAGTTCTTTGACATCTGTTTTTTATAAGCAGATGGCAAAGACGTTCTTTGCCATCAGCTGGCAGATGGCAAAGAGCTGGCTGATGGCAAATTCCCAGTTTCCAGTAGTGTTCACCTGCAACTAGCAACGCTATAAGAGGGGCTGAGCAAAAAGCGGTGACATAGCCAAACAACGGTTTGCTAGGGCAGGATGGTTAGAGGTTTGACATGGCAATAGGGAGGCATGATAAACAATGGCAGGTAGAGCTAACATAACGATAGAGCGAGCAACTAGCAAAGCAAAGATAGAAGTGATATCGAAGGTATGGTCATCTTGCCTGCAAAGTTCTCAGAGTTGTCGAAGGCTTGATCCTCGAAAGCGTTCTCAACAGGTTCCTCGTTCACGTACTCGTCTCACGGCTCTACCCAAAGCAAGAACACAAGCAATGGAACCACAATCAAACAAGGAGCAATGCACAAGCAACATGATGCAATACATGACATGATAGCGAGATGTGATATGCAATGCATATGTGTGCTCCGCAAGAAAAATGATGAACAAGGCATCAACTTGGCAAACCAAGTATGCCGCTGGAAAGATGAGATGATTTCGGTTGAAATCGATATAAAGATCACCGGAATCGGATGCACGGTTTGCAAATGGCAAGCAAAACAAGAATGACACAAATCTGCGATTAACAGCATGATGTTACTTAGCATGCAACAAGAAACTATGCTACAGCACCCCAACATAAAAACAAAGCATATGGCAGTGATCCACAGGAGATGCTTAACAAAATAGGAACACTGAGCTATGGCTAAATCACACCATAATAGGTTCAAACAAGCATGGGAAAAGTGCAAAAGATATCAGGTTGGACATGGCATAAACAGCATCAGGTAGCAATGTTCAGAGCAAGCAGTCAACATGCTACAGGAACTTATAATAGCAAAACAAGGCATCACATGATTCTAATCAAAGCATAAAACAAAAGTCCCTTACTGACCATGAGCCAAAAAGGATGATAAGAAATGATGGCATCCATGTAAACATAGCAAGTCCGTTAACAGATTCAGCAACCAGGGCATGGCATTGACAGAATTATGAAGGCATCTTCGCGAGCTCGATGCACTCACTACAGAGCATTTCATGATAAAATAAGCATACATCCATCAAGAAGACATGGCATAGAAGCTATACATGGCAAGAACAACATCATAGCATACACGGATCAACTACAACAACCTTGTCAAAATTGAATAACATGTGAACAATCTGCCAGGAAACATTTTGTAGAAAACGTAGAGCACGAAAATGACATGCTAGACTACTCCATAATTTCAAACAGGGGCATGAATGGATAGAGCATAACCATATGTTCAAAACATCCTTACTGAAATATCTCAAAATATGCATGGATCTCTCTGTAGCATCAAGTTTACATGGCATAAAAATAACAGCAGAACAGAGACTAAAATCAGCAACATCACGAGGCCTAGTTTGCATGCTTGTGCTAGTCACCACATTGACCACAAAAATACATGGCATACACCCCTGTAAATCTGGCATGGCATAGTTCAAAACACATGTAGGGCTCCAGTTCATAAGATGCACACATCAATCATGGCAAAAATGACAAAAGTGCATGTTCTGATAAGAATCTGAAACTAACATCACATAGCCCTCTTCAAACAGCATTTCGGGCATCAAGAATAGCTCAAATGAAAATGATGCAGTGCGATAAAATGATGTACTCATCTAGGCGAACAAACGGTATGCTACACGCCCAAAATGGAGCCACGGGTGCAAAGTTATGACACGATGAATAAGTCATGATAATATGCGGACTTGATGGAAATACGAGGTCAACCTCTAGGGTGGATCTGGATCGGGCGCACGGATCGAGGACGGCCGGCGGCGGCTCGCCGGAGCTGGTGCGGGAGGAGGCCGGAGGCGAGGTCGGGCCGGCCGGGCGCCCGGATCCGGCCGAGGCGGCTCGCCGGCGAGGACCGCGAGGCGAAGGGCAGCGGCGGTTATCGAGGCGGCGACGGCGGTCTTGTGAGGCGGCGGGCGGCAGCGGTGCGGGCGCGAGGCGGCCTCGGGCCAGCGGGCCGGCGAGGAGCGGCGGCGGCGTGCCACATGGCAGCCTCCGATTGGCCTTGGGCGGACGCGTCTGGCTCCATCCGGACGTGTCCGACGGCGGAGAGGGAGCGGGCTAGGGTTTGTGGATCCGGAATTTTCGGAGGGGTGCACATATTTATAGGTAGAGGGAGCTAGGAGACTCCAAATGAGGTGCGGTTTTACCACACGATCGTGATCCGACGACGGAGAGCATGGAAGTGACTTAGATGGGTTATTGGGCTGTTTTGAAGGGTGTTGGGCTGCAACCCAAAAGAGGCCTTTGCAGTTATGCGGTTAACCGTTGGAGTATCAAACGAGCTCCAAATGACTCGAAACTTGACAGGTGGTCTACCGGTGGTGTACCAAGGCCACTTGGCAAGCCTCGTCCCATTCCGAGAACGTTTTAACACCAGCACACGAAAAGAGACAAGAGGGGTGCGCCGGTGCACGTGGGAGTGTCGGATTGCAAAACGGACAACGGGGAAAATGCTCAGATGCATGAGACGAACACGTATGCAAATGAGATGCACATGATGACATGATATGAGATGCATGACATGAATAAAATGCAAAAAAAAAAGACAAAACCCAACCACGGAGGGAATATCATAGCACATGGCCGAAAATGGCAAGAGTTGGAGTTACAAAGAAGGAAAATTACATCCGGGGTGTTACACATTGCATCTGCATGTTTTCATAAAACTTGCATCCGTCATAGTTGCCGCTTCTTCCTCGTCTCTGTTGACCCCCTCTCATGTATACCGGACCGCTCTCTTCCCTCTTCTCTGAGCCCACCAAACCCCCCTTGTCTCCATGCCTTTTGTGAAACCCCTTGCGCATGTCCGAAAGCTGACCCGAACCCGACCCGAGCGGTCATGACCATTGGATTCAGATCATCACCAAACATCCCTAAAATATCTCCAGTTCTTTGTTGGACACTTCTAGCCTATATTTTCTCGGACCGTCCGATCATGATCGGGGGGACTGGAATAGCCCCTAACCAAAAATCTTATGCTAAATATCAGTCTAAACCCTAGCCCCTACCGGTCCAATCCACCCATTCCCATCCCGCCGCCGCCAGCCAACCACCTCTTTCATGCCTTCCTCGGGATCCCCTCGTTATCCATTCCACCAACCAGATCTCCGACCACCTCCCTCGTTCTACGTGGCGCCCAAATCGCAGCAGCCTCGATCCATAGCTCCTCGAGGCGCCTGAAGCCTACCTCTTCTTCCTCGATCCCGAATGGATTGTGTAGCTTCTCGAGGCCCCGAGCAGGAGCACTCGGCCTCATCCCCTCATGCCGCTGCCGGCAACCGGAACCACCAGGCCAGCCCCTCGCGACCCTCTCCTTTTGTTCCCTCTTCCCTGCATCTCTCTCTCTCTCCCTAATCTCCTCATCTCTCTGTACCTCAAGAGGAACTCCAGCACCGTGGCCATCCCGAGCTCGGCCCGTGCAGCTCGGAGACTCCAAGCACCCTCGTTCTAGCAGTCTAGGAGGATGCCGCCATGCCCGTGCTGCATCTCGCGAACCCGCCGGCGACCCCGACCTTCAGGCTACCCCGACGCGCCCGATGCCTCCTCCTCGACCCCCTGCGAACCCCGACGCCACCTCATCCTGCCGCCTTCGGCGGCCAGCAGGTCATGTCGCCGTGCCTCTTCCTTCCCCGTCCCCGTCGCCCTCTCTTTGTTCTCCATTTTTTCCTCTGCCTCCAGTCTCAACCTCTCTCTGTTTCCCAGCACAGGACCTCATCATCGTCATTCTCGCCTGCATCCGCCTCGCCCTCGCCAGCAAGCTGCCTCGCGCCTCCTGCCTCCCCAGCCGCGTCTCCGTTGACCCTGCATCGCGCCTTCCTCCTGGATCTGTTGCGCCGGCTGCAGCTGCGGCAAGATGCCGCCGCTGCTCTGCTTCCTGACCGTGCCTCGTGTTGACCGCGCCTTCGCCAAGTCCAGCGCCAGCTCGTGCCTAGGCCACCTCCCCTTCGCCCGTTGACCAGAGCCCAGCACTTCCCCACTGAACTGGGCCTGGCCCAGCTAGGTGAGCTCCAGCCCATCCTCTCTGATGAGCCCGTGTTCAGATTCGGCCCGATGCATTTTTTCCCTCTGGACGATTTTAGCTATTTATCCAGAGTGTGCAGTTTTGCAGAAAAACCCCTGTTGTTCATGAAATCTCACAGACCGTGCATCGGATTAAAATATTTTAACCATGTAAAATTATTAGAATTTCATATAGTTTCATAATATACTGCTTTCATCCATGTTAAAAATGTTTAACTTGTTGTTTGCATTTATTTTGCATAAATACCATGCTAAAATGGTTTATTTCATAACTAATTAACCATATCTCCAATTTAAATAAACTTTATATGTAAATGGGGTAGAAAAATGCATAGGTTAACATGATGGTTTTATTTTGCATGTTTAACAACAATAAAATATGGTTTAGGGCAGAGCAGTACCATAACCAAAATGTGCACATGGGGATTGTCCGGATTTGTTGTTTGTTATATCCGGCCCCATTTAAATTGCCTAGATAGGTAGTTTTATTATGCTTCACCTCTTGCCATGTTTAATAACATTTAATATTGTTGGGTACATAAACGAGAGCGAACTAAATAATTCGAGTGTGTTGTTTCGTCAATATGCAACTCGTTGCATCTTGAGCTCCACTTAACTTGTAGTATTGTTTGTTGCACTTTGCCATGCCATGCCTCATTAATCCGGACATGCATCATACTTGACTGTACATCATGCCATGTTTATGTGATGGTTGTTTACCTTGTTGTTTACTTATTTCTGGTATTGCTTCTTCTTGATAGTTCCGGTTACGTTGCGATTGTGAGGATTCGTTCAACAACGTGGGATCGTCTTCTTCATGGACTCGTTCTTCCTAGCGGGATTTCAGGCAAGATGACCGTTACCTTGGATCTCACTACTATCTTTGCTATGCTAGTTGTCTCGATGCTAACGCTATGTCGCGCAACCTACCACTTGTTTATCAAGCCTACCAAATTGCCATGATAGCCTCTAACCTTTTTACCCTTCCTAGCAAACCGTTGTTTGGCTATGTTACCGCTTTGCTCAGCCCCACTTATAGCGTTGCTAGTTGCAGGTTGTTCCATGTCAGGACATGGATACCATGGGATATCACAATATCTCTTATTTAATTAATGCATCTATATACTTGGTAAAGGGTGGAAGGCTCGGCCTTTTGCCTGGTGTTTTGATCCACTCTTGCCACCCTAGTTTCCGTCATACCGGTGTTATGTTCCTTGATTTTGCGACCCTAACACAGTGAGGGTTTATGGGCCCCTCATGATAGTTCGCTTTGAATAAAACTCTTCCAGCAAGGCCCAACATTTGTTTTAGCATTTGCCATAATAATACTTGAACTAAATAATTAATTGGCATAGGGCGTCATGAACCCGAGGATTCTTTTCTACATACAGGGCGGGGCCAGTGCTGATGGTGTTGGTCCGAAACGGGCATCCTGCAGGGCCACCTCAGGGAAACTTGAGGGCTGGTTTTACTCATAGCTTGTCCCATCTGGTTGTGTCCTGAGACGAGATACGCGCGGCTACTATCAGGATGTCGACACGCCGGGAGGTCTTGCTGGACTTGTTTTACCATTGCCGAAATGTCTTGTGCACCGGGATTCCGAGTCTGGTCGGAGGGTCCCGCGATGGAGGATTGTCTCTGTGGATCGTGAGCTTGTCATGGGCTAAGTTGGGACACCCTTGAAGGGTTCAAACTTTCGAGAGTTGTGCCCGCGGTTATGTGGTAGATGGGAATTTGTTAATATCTGGTTGTAGTGAACTTGAAGTAAACTCAATTAGAATACACCAACCGCGTGCGTAACCGTGATTGTCTCTTTTCGGGGAAGTTCGAGAGGAGAACACGGTTGGGTTATGTTTGAACGTAAGTAGTTCAGGATCACTTATTGATCATTACTAGTTTGCGACCGTTTGCTTAGTTTCTCATCTTACTCTTGTACTCGTAAGTTAGCCATCATACTTTGTTTAGTCGCTTGCTGCCACCTCACCACTTCTCCATTTGATACCCATTAAGCTTTGCTAGTCTTGATGCCCATGGTAATGGGATTGCTGAGTCCCCTGGCTCGCAGATTACTACAATACCAGTTGCAACTACACGTAATGGGATGATCTTGACGTGAGAGTGATGTTTTGCTTGTTTGGGGGTTCTCCTTCTGCTTCTTCTTCGTTCAGGGGTTAGGTTCCTGATTGGCAGCCTGGGATAGCATGGTGGATGTCGTTTGAGCTTTTGTTTGTGTTTCATACGTAGTCGGATGTTGTTCCCATGTATGTTCTATTGATGTATTCTTGCGGCATTTGTATGCCTTATATGTATCCCCAACTATGATGTGATGGTATGATGTAATGATATCCACCTTGCAAAAGCGTGTCAATATGCGGTTCTATCCTTGGTGGGACCTTCGAGTTCCTTTAGGATAGAGTCGCATATTGGGCGTGACAATGTTGGAGTCGAGGGTGATGACACTCTTGGCGTGGAGGAGGGTCTTGAGCCACTTGATCCTCGTGCTCTTCATGATTAGCTTGACGTTGAGGGTGTGGAATTCTTGCATGGTTCCTCATTTCTTGGCGCTCCTCAAGGCGTGCGGCTTCTTGTAGATGTACTTGGCGGTTGCTCTCGTCGATGGCTTGTGTTGCTTTGCATAGAGCATGTTGGGCTTCAAGGGTTTGTTCCTGACAACGATGTTGCTCTTGTCGAGGGGAAATGTCATCTTGTTGTTCTTGTTGTTCTTGTTGTAGGGCGTCACCATCTTGTTGTTCTTTGCGTATTGGAGCTTGCTCTTGGACGGGAGGTTCATTAGCTTGTCGCCGTAGTCGTTCGAGTTCACAGAGGCGGCCTTGTAAACCATTGCCATGAAATGAGTTTTGTGGAGCTTGACGAGCTTCATGATCTTGATGACGTTGTGAACGAGCTCATGGGAGACTTGCTTTCAAAGACATGTACGAGGAATGTCGGCTTGAATGGCGTCCGCTTAATGATGTCGTCGATATAGAAGAGTGGTTGACCAACAAGGCACAAATGTCCTCCAT
This sequence comes from Aegilops bicornis, assembly GCA_021605145.1. Taxonomy (NCBI): domain Eukaryota; kingdom Viridiplantae; phylum Streptophyta; class Magnoliopsida; order Poales; family Poaceae; genus Aegilops; species Aegilops bicornis. Next base: position 291,018,992 of record CM038672.1, on the reverse strand, counting down.
TTAGTTGGAAAGCTTGTGGTCGAGGTAGTCTCTTGTACATTGCTTGGATTGTCGCAAGTCGGTGGCGAGTTGGTCGATGCGCTTGTTCAATGCTTCATTCTCTTGATGCCAAGATCTTTGCACACCAAAGAGGTGGTTCTCGGTAACATAGTTGTTCGGGTCATCATATTTCTCAATGAAGAGTGGATTCGAAGAAGTAGTTGGCCTATCCATAATCTCAAGCAAATGTGTGAGTGGAAGAAAGGAATGAAATATACCAAATGTACCTTATCCGAAGTTGAAAATGTTTCAATGATCACTCAATAGTGTAACAAAGAAATAGCACAATTGGTATCGGATCTTGTTGATTTCTCACACCTACACAAATAAGGCTTTTGGAGTAGCTTGGTGAGGATGGTGCCACAAAATTATTTATACAATTGTTAGCGAGATTACAGTAATGTTGACATTCACAAATTTGCAAATGTAACATGTATACCAACAACAATGTGTGGCACACGGAAACATACACACGGATACATAAATGGGGGCGTGCAACCAAGGAATGAGCTCGAAATGTGGATCCACGGAAAATGCTCTTGTTGCACAACACAAGAGAGACGCTAGCACAATTGTTCAATAGGCGGATATGGAATTTGTGCACAACCTACAAAGAAAAAATGCAACGACTACTATCCCATATATGCTATATGTGTATAATGTTCCGGTGGTATGATCCAAGATGATAGAGTATGACAATCTTAAGTGTGATGTAGTATGATGCTATGGTTCTTGCTTAAATTCTTTTTGTGTATCTCTTCTTTTGCTTAAATGATTTTTGGTTCTTTCTCCTTGATCCCTGTCTTGGGCCACTCATGCAAAACTTCATGAACCAAGATAGCAATTCTGTATGCGCAACGAAGATTTTACACTAGGGATGACAATATGATACAAAGATACGGATACTGAGATGATATGGTATATATCCACTAGAGACGATGATTATTAATGTGCGCAAGTAATGTTGCCGGCAATACTCATGGCTAGTCTCGATAGGTAAGTGACACAAAAGCTAGGCTAGGGGTTAGTGTCGCTGAGGTTACCTGTCGGCGTTCTGGGAACCAGGGTACCCATACTTGCCTACCTATGACCCATGGCGTGGCTCCTTTGACCGCCTGGTACGGCCCATCTGCAAGACCGCCAAGACAAGAACCTCATGAGGCAGACAACATCAAGACCTCCCGACGGAGGGGCCTCCCGAGGAGCGGAGATTTCTATGCAGGCACCCAGCCTCACAAGGCTGTCATGACGCAAGCCATGACTCCCAAGGCAGGCAGGCGCCAGCGGGCGCAGAAGAGTCGGTTTCCTCTTTAGTGCTAAGGAGGCAAGGACAGACATGGGTTCCCGAGGAATCTGGAAAACGTTTCCATTCCGGTGCAACAACACCAGTACCACCAGCACGGCAAGACTTATGTCATCGCTGGGCCCACCGCCGCGTCACGACCAGAAGCTTTGCAGGTGAAGACCAACTTTCGTCAGGATAAGATGTACTACTTGTCCCCTTTTGAATTGGCCGATGTGGGATCCATTGCAGCCTAAGTTATGGGGGAAGAGGACCAAGGCCACTATAAATATAGGTTAGCCACCACCGTAGAAGGGGTCAACTGATTCCTCACCCCTAAACCTCGCGAGGTAGTTCATCCTCTGTACCAGTTCATCCTCAGCCCCTCATGAGGCCAATCGACCACAAAGCAGGAGTAGAGTCTTACACCGCAATGTGGCTCGAACTTGGGTAAACTGTCGTGTTCGTCTTCTTCCTTGCTCGCGTGAATCAGGCTAGGCTGTGGGGCGATGAGTTGGTAGGCTTGAGAGGATGAGTTCTTCGCACATGCCGCAGAGTTCGAATCTTCTTGGGTCTGCGGAGCCCTGAATCTGACATTTTGCGCGCCAGGTAGTGGCGTGTCGAAGCTCCGCCTCCTCATCAACCACTCACTATACTCGCTTGTCCATGACGAGATCTGGTCGGGCCCGCGTGGGGTGGTGGGCCGTGCGCTCCAACCAAGCGGCACCCTTCCATCGCGGCGTTCCTCGTCGTACCCTGCCTTCCTCGGCGTACCATCGCCAATGACAAGGTTCACCAGTGCCACCCCTTGCACGACAGAGCGGGTGAGCCGCCGCGCACTCGATCGTCACTGCCACGGCTCTGCCCCACCGCGCCCGCTGGGGGCTGACGGTCGCGTGAGCACCGCTCCTCACGATGCGTGAATTACTACGCTACCGCCATGTAGAGGGCGATCGCCCTTTGGCTTGGCCGGGTTGCCGAGCTGCCCAATCTCGCTTGCGGGGGTACGAACCCCCTCTGCCCCCCGCCTGTGTCTCGGCCCTTGCTGCAAGATCGGGCAATGCCCTTGTTGCATCTGCACAAGGAAAGGACCTAGAGGGCCGGGCAGCGAAAAGGAGGCGAGCGAGATTCCCCCCAGGCTTCAGGCTGGGTAAGCGGAACCCAGTGGGAGGTGCTATGGTGGGCCACCTCCTGGCCATCATGAGGCGACAGCGGGATGGTGACCGACAAGTCTGAAGAACCCACAGGTCGGCGGAAAGCAGGCCTTCGCTGGCATGGCCCTCGAGACCGTCAAGGCCTCTCGAGGCCGGGGGCTGCAAGTAGAGCCTTGATTGTTGAGACAGATACTTTCAGAACATATTTTTTGCTAACTTTGGAGCGTAAGAGACTCACGTCCGGTGGCATGCCCGCAAGATGGCATACAGATTCTGCATTCCAGGGCACTCCCGGCAAGGTGGCACCTTAGACCAGGATAGGGCCACGGGGGCTCGAGGGGCCCATGAGGCCAGGGAGCGTCACAAGGGCCCTGGGGGCTCGAGGGCCGCGCGAGGCCAGGGAGCCTCAAGAGGGCTCATAGCCACTTAAGCCGCGTCCGCTCGATGCCAGGGGCCCAGGGGGCAGAAGGACTAAGGAGGAGCCCGGGAGAGGGCACCGTGAGCCGACCAAGCAGCCCGCGGCCAACATGGTGGCGCATCACACCGCCCGCCGCCGGTCGCCAGTCCGGAGGGCACGCCTAGGGCCGCCATCGCCCAGGCTTGCCGGTGGGCGGCCCAGGGCAAGGGGCGTGGTCCCTGACTAAGAAGCAGACGACCACCTTACGTTTCCCCAAATCTCCACACATGACACTCTCACGTAATAATGAGTGGGGTTGTACACGCACCGAAGTCTCCTGAGTACTACCCCTAAGCCTCACACGGGCTCGCACCCACGTCTCGGTGGAAGCCCCATGCTCCGCGCTGGCGGACGACACAGTCTTACAACGACTATGCCCTAATCTAGTGGATTCCCCATTCTCCGCGCCGGCGGACGACACGGTCCCCCAATGACTATGCGCACACCCAATGGAAGCCCCAGGCTCCGCCCTGGCGGGAAGACTAGAAAACTAGCATAGGGCTCTTGACCAAATTTGCTACTTCTTGTAACCAAATTTGCTACTTCTTAGAATAAACTTGCGGTTCTTGCGTTCTTGTTCGAAAGAGGGGGGGGGGGGTTCCTGGCTTTCTTCTAGAGGTTTTTTCTTTGCTTGATTTCCGTCTTTGCGAAATATGGCGGGCACCCATGGCTCCCTCCATCGCACCCCGCGAGCGGGGGCTGGGCGCGGTGTGCACGCATGCGTCGTCCCAGTGGTGCTAAAGATGCCCTAAAGGCCGGGCCACAGCGGTCGCGGCCTTGCCCACGTGCACACCTCTCCGGGGCATTGGCGTCCGAATCCTCGCGCGGCGCTCTTGAGCGAGCTGGCGGGTGCGTATTGCCCGGGGCTCTCGGTAGGTGGCCGCCTCCGGACCTTGATCGGGCACCGTGACCCGACATAAGAAAAACGGCCTCCCATGCTCAGGGGCCGCGAGTGCGCGAAAAGCAAATGGAAGGCGACATCAGGGAGCACAATATTATTTGATACATCATAAAGAAGGTCCTTCCAGAAAATCCTTTAGTATCCGCGTAGTGTCACATTCAAAGTCTTGGCAGGAAAATAGTTTACAAGCCTAGGAAGACGCACTATCACCATCGCTACTGCCATCATCATCATCATCAGCCCCGTGTTCCTCGACCACAAGCGTGCCCACATCCTCGGCAGGAGCGAGCTCCGCGATAAGGTCGTCCACATGATCTTCCACCCAGCCAACCAGATCACCTTGGATCGCTTCAGGCACGGGGGCTGTCGCGGCATCAAAGTCGAAGTCAGGATCGAAGGGAATATGGTGGCTGAAGATGCGCGAGAATGCATGTGCAAGAAGGTCGCGGATCCTCTCCTCGACGAGTCAGCGCGCCCTCCTGGCCCTGCCTTCAAGGTACGCCACGACCTTGGTGAAGAAGCTGAGGTAACCCGCATCTTCAGCAACGAGCGGGCTGGAGAAGTTCTCATCGCAAATACCTACTGGAAGAGGAAGGACAGCTCGGCCTCGGCAGTGGCTCGAGCTTCCCCAGCAGCTTTCTCTAGCTGCTCGGCCTTCGCCGTAGCTAGCGTCTCCTTGAGGCCGTCGGCCTCACCCTGCAGCTTGTCGCACCGCGTGCAAAAGCGAGCCTCGTGGAGCTCCACCTTCCGGTGGTATTCCTCGGCAACGGTCCTACAGATCCCCGCCACCTTCTTGTCGGCCTTCCTCTGGAACTTCACGTCTCGAGACGCAAAGGCGTCCTCGGCAGCTGCCACTTGGCGCTCCATCACTTCCAGCCGCTCGCACTCCAGGCTTTGCTCCACCACCTCCAGCGTCGGCGTGGCCTCAAGCGTTCGGTGCCTCGCCCCGCTCGAGGGCAGCCCGACCGCTAGGGCAGCGAGCGTGGCTGTGGGCGCCCAGACTTGTTGCTCAAGGATGGCATTTGAAGCTTGGAGCTCGCTTTCGCACCTCTCGACTGCCTCGCACCGGTGATCTGTAGCTTGGGCCTCCTCCAGGGTGCGGTCGTGAGCTTCCTTCACCGCGGCCAGAGGCCCCTCCACCTTCACTCGAGCACGCTCGCACTGGAGGCGGCCGAAGTTGATGGCGACTTCTAGCTGGAGCCATTCGCGAGCTAGACGCTGGCGCTCCGCCTCGAGGGGGCGTCTACGTCACCAAGCTCCACCCTGATGCGCCCCACGGTGCTTGATGCTTCATGTAGAAGGCCATGCCGGACGGTGGTGCGCCCACATGCGAGCTCCAACGCATGGCCTGGGCTTTCCTCCGTGCCCCGATGAAGAACGCCAGGAATGCGGGCCCGAGGCCCCCAGGAACGGCCTTGGCTCGGGTACAGGCGCCTCCTTGTGCACAACCGCCCCACTCGTGAGGCCTAAGCTCACGGCAGGACCGGTGCCCTCCAGACGTGGCACTCGTTCCCCCATCGTAAGGGAGACTGAGTGGATAAAGTCAGACAGTGACGCAGTATGCAAGAGTCAAGAGGAAGGCAAGGTACTTACTCGTCCACAATGATCGACTTGCTCTTTTTAGGGTCCTTGGGGTAGGATTGCAGCGGCTCCCGGGATCCTTCATCTTCCGGGATGCCCTGGGGACTGGCGTGTGGGTGCCATGGTGGGGACAATAGTTGCATCGACAGCCGTGGCGCCTCCCCCGGCGCCCGTGCTGCTGGAGGCCGACGCCTGGGGAGCGCATGGTGGAGCACGCTCCCCCGCGGCCGCCACGGGGCGCCCACCTCAGGACCCAAGGGCACTTGAACCACCAGCAGGGGGTTGTCCCGAGGCCCAGTGTGGCCCTCGTGTAGCAGCCCCCACTCGTCGAAGCATGTTATTTTCTCGGCGTAGGTCCTCCCTTTGGGTACTTTGTGGACCCCGACTCATAAGTCATGATCACCGAATGCATGTGTCTAGTGATCCCAGAGATCAATGCTCACCAAACACACTAAAGCTGAATAACAAGAGTCTTACATCCATACATACCGTCTTACACAAATTATGACCATTATGGTCAAGTCTTACATAGATAACAACTCAAGGGTTGAATACCAAATAAACTTAAGCAGCAGAAATCTTCGTTGATGGTAGAACAAATGCCATCTGCCTTAACCCTACAGGCATTCTGACTGGGAAAGCATCCTAGTTCGCATGTTCATCTCCAAAGAATTCTTATTTGAACTCCTGTTCTTCCATACCCGGCCAATTAAATAACCAGTGGCAAGCCAATGAGTACTTTGAATGTACTCGCAAGCAACCCATGTTTTGGAACAAGTATGGAAGGCATGATATAGCGCAAAATAGGAAATGTTTGCAGAAAGCTAATTTTGAGTGCAATGTCATGAGCTACCTACTTGTAAGGCATGCATCATAAGAATCTAGAAACCCATGTGAGTAGGTTACAGATATCGTCATAAAAAAGTTTAGGTTATTTCCAACTTAGTCAACACGTCGAGCCATTTGACTTGACTCAACCAGCTCTCTCCACACACACATACACACATGCACACCAGGTTCGCAACATTGGACGTGGCCCAAGAGCGGTTACCCAACTGTCCTTGACCGTGGACACGGCTATTCGAATAGTTTTACACTCTGCAGAGGTTGCACACTTTACCCACAAGATCCGGGAAGCTTTCGTGTCATCCACGATCCCGCAGTACCTCAACTACTCGGGGGAAGCACCTGATCTCTATCTTTCCCTAGGCGACACTAACATAGGGTCCACTCATTGGTACACGGCCTTTGTGTATAAGCATCATGATCTTGGGACTCTACCATTTTCATTATCACACATACACGCAGGAACCAACGGTGTGCCCAGTTCCCTGTGAAGACAGTCATGGCCACCTATCCAAGCACGACCCCGTCCTGAGAGTGACCTCGTGTCACCCCCATCACTAGTAATGTGGGCACCATGCTAGTATCGGCCTAGGTAATCAATAATGCCCCATCCCATAAGGGGTAGAGTGGTTGTACATGTATGGTTGGAGTAACGGTCGCAACTTAAACCAATACGTTTTCGAAGACAACACACTCACTTGCCTCAATACACCACTTCTTCATTAACTGGTTACTCGACTCAAAATCTCCCTCGGGCATAAGTGGCAACCAATGGGGTTTTCGAAAAGTCTTTTGAAAATACTTTGTTTTCATCACCATGCATATACCCGTCCCATTTGCTTAGCAACTACATTAGCATCCTATCTACTCCCACCGGCATAACCCTCATAGGAAGGTAGGGTCATGCACAATGCAAGTATCAACAAGGAAGTAACGGAGGCAATCCATCAAAGTGGTTACCACATCATCATGATTCCGATGAAACAACAATATGGTGTTATATGACATGCATAAAGGGTTTCATAGACATGGTCAAAGGGCTGCTTGCCTTGGTTGGCTTGGTCTTCAAAGTCTTCAAGTCCTTCTCCTTCTTCTTCTCCAACTACTTCGTCAAATACGGGATCTAATCGTCGCAAAGAAACAACAGAAAAATAAGACAATAGCAAAACAGAAAAAACAAAGTGCTCAGAAAAATGTCAACACATTTTTTTAAATACTAGGAGGAAAACTAAGAATGTGAAAATTCTTAGTTTTGGATTCAGAGTAATAGAATATGAGAAACGGATTTTTAGAGGGGTTTATATATTCAAATTTGAATTTCAATTTGAACAGTAGATAAAAGTTAGTTGGACATGTATGAAAGTTACACCATTAAATAGGTGGGACTTTTACAAGAATTTAGGAACTAGAATTATTGCATTTGGATAATTATTTAATCCCGTGGAATTTTTGGAAATCTGACAGAAAAAGAAAAGGGAAAAGGGCACTGCTACTGGGCCTGAACAGCTGCAGCGCAGCAGGCCCAGGCGGGCTGGGGCGGCGTGCACGCGCCAGGTTTAAACATGATGGGCAGGGCCCAGCGTCAGTGAGAGAGAGAGGCGAGGGAGAGGTGGGGATAACAGGCAGGGCCCGCCTGTCATCTTCAACCCTGCGATAGGGGGGCCGGCGTGCTCACCGGCGGTTATGCAGGGCACAGCGAGGTTGGGCGATGGCATGGCTGGACTCAGCGTCGAGTCGCCGTTCGGGTGGTGGTGGTCACCGTTGCCGGAGTGGTTTGGTCCGCCAGCGACGAGGTCTCATGGCGGAGGAGCGTCGGGCGTCGATGGCTCCGGCCGTTCCCAGCTGCAAAAGAAGCGGGGAGGAGAGGGGAAATGATCAGTATCCTGCGTCTGTTCCAGAAGAACAAAAAGAGAGCCCGGGGAGGCATGTACCGCGGGATCGACGGAGATCCGAGGCGGCGGAGCTCGAGCTCGATCTCGAGCTCGGGCGCTTCTGGGGAGGAGTGGGTGGTGCAGGGGTGATTAGGGGTGGCAAAGGGCGAGTGGTGTGGAGAGGAGAGCTCGAGAGGGTCTTATATAGGCTGGCCGAGGCTCACCATGGACAGGGCGTACGGGCGGCCGCGGCGATGGCTCTAGTGGCCATGGGAGGGAGCAGGGGAGGCCGTGTGGTGCTCGTGGGGGTGGTGTAGGGTGCTGGGAAGAGAGAGGAGGAACGAGGCGAGCTCGGGGCGGGGCCCATGCTCGAGCAGGGAGTGCTGGAGCTAGGTGGTGCCTGGTTCACGCGCGGGGCAGCCAGGGGAGAGAGAGGGAGGAGAGGGCGACCGCGTGTCGTGTCACGGATGTTGAGGCGCCTCGTCGGGCACGCTGGGGAGGCCCGAGGTGGCCGGAGGTGCTTGGCAGGGTGCGGCTACAGTGCGGGAGCGCACTCTAGCGCGCTCCAGAGCGCCCAAATGGCCGGCATGGCCATTTTGTATGCAATGTGGTCATGGCCAAAGGTGTCTGGTAGCTCTAGGGGGAAGTAAAGAAGTGGGCTATGGCCTTGGATGCCCAGGGGAGCCACTGGAGTGAGGAGGGAGGTTGAGGGAGAGAGAGAAGCTGCTATCCAGGGAGGTAAATGGGGGTGTTTCACCCCTCAATCATTGATCAATGGACAGGGGAAAGTTACTGGAGGTAGAAGAGGACATGGAGGGGTTGTGATAAAATTTTGAGCCCATGGAAATTAGTGGAAGGGGTCAAAATGGTGTTTTTGGAAATGTGGCAGAAGGTGTTTGATGCTTGTTTGAGTCACCTGCACCCACCTCCTTCTTGTGCCACTTGGTGGGGGTGATGCACATGACCATTTGGCAATTTGGTAAAAATTTGGGCTCATTTGGACAAAGTTCACAATGTAACTTTTGCAAACCCTAGAAATCAGCAAAAATGGACTTGCTTAGATCTAGCTAAGCTAAATAGTTCTCCTTGGGGCACCACTTGGTGTAGTGTCATCATTTAGGGTTTAGAGCATGTTCACAAAGTTTGAGAGAAAAATAAGAAAGTTGACAATATAAACTTGTTCAAACTTGGATCTGGACAGAGAGGGTTTTGGGGCACTTTTGTGAAACAAAACTATTTTGATTGATATGATACTTTGGAAGATCATCACATTATGCATATGTGACTTGCTAGAATTTTCCTGGATTTATTTGAAAATATTTCTTATAGAAATATTTCAAATGCTTGAAATGAACAGAAATGGTTTTGGTGGGTTTTATCCAATATTTTGATCATAACCATGTGTTGAAACTCATATATATGGAAAATATATGTCCACTGAGTTTACCTAAATTTTCTCAAATATTTTTTAAGCTTAAAAATAATTTTAACCTATTAAAGACCTTTTTTGTCCTTAAGAAAAAGCCTTTAAATAAAATAGCAAAATAACTTTTAAAATCATAATTTTGTGGCTTATGGGGGTCCTATATCTAGTAGGAGTCAAATATGTTTTTGGAAAGATTTTTACTGCCCTTAATTAAGTACTTGTAGTGCAAACCTCAATTCAGGGGTTTTTGGAAAACCCAATTTTAAAAATCCTTTTTGCCCAAATTATTTTTGTAAGAAAATACTATTCTGATATATACACATTGCGTGATCAGTGGGAGAAACCTTGGGTCAAGGAGATAAAGTATAGGTGGTGAAGCTATGAGGTGACTTTCATCAGCACTTGAAACCAAAGGCAGAAATTCAAATCAATTAAAAAGCCAAATAATGCAAAAGTTTTTGTTGGACCAAATTTTCATGCTTTATTAATGCAAGTGACATGTTACAAAATATTGGGTGTGACATACTTGTACAAGGGACGCCATTCGGGAGGAATCGCGGTGGGCGCCTCGACCGTCACGAGGTGTTGCACCCCGCGCAGCATGTTGGAGGGGAGCGAAGGCACCTGAAGCCTCATGGTATCATCAGGGCTGGTGAAGGCCCACATTGGGCGAGAGTGGCGCTGGAGTTGAGCGATGTGCCGCCGGACGAATTCCCTCCTTGCGCTTGGCCACAGCCTGTTCAAGACTCGCACGAGCCGCGGGTCAGCAAGATCCGCGTGCTCCCAGCCGGAGCTCGGTTCCACCGGCGCCGACGAGATCAGGAGCAGGGGGCTGTCCGCGGTGGCATCAACGTACGCCCATTGCTTCCAGAACACCTCCACGTCCGGGCGGAGCATGGTCTCGATGCAGGAGCCCGAAGTTGCCCCCGCTGAACGGAGCAGCACGCACCCCAAGCTTTTCCCGCTGGCGCCCTTCTGAAGGGAGAAGAAGTGGCGGAGTAGAGCCACGGATGGGGCAACGCCCACAACGAAGAACACTGGACCCGGGGTCAAGGTGTAGCGCCTGGATATGGTAGTGCGTAAGCACGGCGTTGAAGAATTCTGAGAATGGCGGCAGCAGGCCGAAGAAGATGGAATGAAGATGGAGGGGGATGTTGGTGGCCTCCATGTCAGCTAAAGTCCAGGAGGCATGCCAGATATTCGTCGCCTTCCACACGTTGGAATCAGCAGCGATTGCATGCCGAACCTTATCTAGCCACTCGTGGTTGATCACCATGGACTGGCCCAGCGCTGGTTCCGGTCCCGGCGAGGGTCCGCCGCCGCAGGGGTCTTGCCCTTCTTCTTCCTGGGAGCCACGGATGCAAGGTGGATTGGAGCTATCGGATAATCTTGCAAAGAGGATGCGAATTTGCGAGGAGGAGAAGAAGCAAAGGGCAAGCGCGCAGCAAGGCAATGATGGCTCGGACGCAAGCACCAGGTAGTTGTCAAGTTGGGCAGTTGTCGAGGCACCATGGGGAAGCGAAGGCGCCCACATCCCGTCAAGCGCCATGCGTCAGCCTGGCCCGCAGCCAATTGGGGCCCGCGGCGCTTCGCCCTTATCCTTTGGCTTCGCCTTGAAGCGAAGCCCGAGCGTGCATTGGGCCCTGGGGCTACTTTCGGCATTCTGGGAACTAGGGTACAACAGACTTGCCTACCTGTAGCCCACAACATGGGTCCTTCGACGGCCTGGTATGGCCCATCTGCAAGACCGCCAAGACAAGACCCTCGCGTGGGGTGAAGCCTCGCGAGGCAGACGACATCAAGACCTCCCGAGGGAGTGGCCTCCCCAGGTTGCCTCAGAGGAGCGGAGATTTCTATGTAGGTACCTAGCCTCACGAGGCTGTCATGACGCAAGCCATGATGACCAAGGCAGGCGGGCGCCACCGGGCGCAGAAGAGGCATTTTCCTCTTTGGTGCTAAGGAGGCAACGAGAGGCGTGGGTTCCCGAGGAATCTGGCAAAGGTTTCCATTCCGGCGCAACAAGACCAAGACCACCAGCACGGCAAGGCAGATGTCATCTTCGAGCCCACCGCTGCATCACGACTAGAAGCTTTGCAGGGGAAGACCACCTTTCATCAGGATAAGATGTGCTACTTGTCCCCTTCCGAATTGGCCGTTGTGGGATAACTTCCTGCCTAAGTTTTGGGGAAGAGGACCAAGGCCACTATAAATATAGGTTAGCCACCACCGTAGAAGGGGTCGACTGATTCCTCACCCCTAAACCTCATGAGGTAGTTCATCCTCTGTAACAATTCAGCGTCAGCTCTTCGTGAGGCCAATCCACCATGAAGCAAGAGTAGGGTCTTACACTGCAAGCTGGCCCGAACCTGGGTAAACTGCGATGTTTGTCTTCTTCCTTGCTCGCGCGAATCGGGCTAGGCTATGGGCCGACGAGTTGGTAGGTTTGAGAGGTTGAGTTCTTCGCACACGCCCTAGAGTTCAAACCTTCTTGGGTCCACAGAGCCCAGTATCTGACATTACCGCCCTTGCTAATGGTTGATGGTGTCAAAATTGTGAAGTTGTTGTTGTCGATGACGAGTCTGTGACGAAGATGAGTGGTGGTGATGTCACTGTTGAACCGTCCCTAAGTAGCCGAAACACGTTAGGAAACAAAAAAACAACTGAAATTCTCAAAGCAAATGTTTCAAAATTATCAAAACTGGTAGCGGGTAAGCAATGGTGGTTGCGGAAAGTGGTGGTGGTAACCCAGTCAAAATTGGCGGAAGTTAGGCGGTAGAAGGAGTAGATGAGGTGATGTTGCGGTAGGCCGAATGTCCGAGCTTGCAGGCCGGATGTCCAGGGTGCCGGATGTCCACGGCCATGGGCCAGATGTCAGGGGCTCCTAATCCGTGATGAAATCGGTGGATCTCATGGGAAAAAGAAAATTTCTAGGCAAAATTCAAGAGATTTCATGGATGGAATTGGGGAAAAAGTTTGGGGAAGCTAGATCTATGAGTAACATATCATATCCACGGATCAGATCCAACAGAACATCATCACACCAATAAATCACAAAAAAATTGGGAGGGCTATTTTTGTGGGAATTTTTCAAATTGGGACAAAACAAAACAAAATTAGGATAGAAAACAAAGGGAGATACTCCAAAATTGTGATCAACGTTGGCTCATGATACCAAGATGATGTAGGGTGGAACCCTAGGGGCCGATCTTTCATGATTTGGAGGGGGGTTCCCGAACAACACGACAAATACATGAGGGGAAACATGACGGGAAACGACAAGAAACACTCAAATCAACGAGAAATGATCACACAAGTGCTAGATCCATGAACACAAAGAGAGATAGATGATTCAAATCCAACAAAGGGGGGGTACAAAGGTCACTAGTTCATCTCCTAGAAGGATGTCGTGAAACAACTAGGGGATCTTCTTCGTTAAGAGGTCATGAATCCACTTGGGGGATCTTCTCCTAGTTGGAGGGTTAGGCCTCTAATGGAGTAGGTATCAAGTGGATGAGTAAAGCTCTGTCTCTCGTATGAGCTAAATCAATGCTAACCCTAAAAATGTGGTGGAGGAGGAGTATATATAGTCTAGGGGGTGAAGGGGGTAATTGGGCTTGAACCCTTTTACTATGCGCAGACAGGGGCTGGATGTCCAAGCATCGGGCCGGATGTCCGGGCCTTCAAGGGGGGGCTGATGTCCGGGTTGTGGGGGCTGGATGTCCGGGGCCTGTGTGGTCAGACTTCGGGTGTGTTCTGTGAAGGGTGGCCAACTTTCCGGGGCTGCGTCGGATATCCGGGCCCTATAGCTTTGCCTGCTGGGCGGCGGTTGCAGTTGATGCTCTAGGGGCCGGATGTCCGGGACTTGGGGCCAGATGTCCAGGTCCTTGGGGCTTCTCTGTTTTCTCTTGCCGGTCCTCTGCTTCCAAGCAATTGGGGACTTGTCCCTTATCATGAGCATCTCTGAGGGGGTGTTCTTCATACCTAATCACTCATAGTGTTCCGGCTTTACACTACAAAAAAATACATTTCCGTGATGATACGTGTTTGTCACAGTAGGTCACGTTTTCTGTCACGCATGTACATCCATGACAATTTTATGACAGAATCAAGATAGTCATACCTGTGCTATCATAAAAGTGTTTCATGACATTACCAAAATTATCATCATAAAAGTGTCCACTTCCATGACGTTAGATCACGCGTCATAGAAGTGCTTTCATCAAGGGTGACCGACATGTGGCATCCACCATAACGGGTCGCCTTTAAGCTATCGGGTCCGGCTTTGGATCCGATAACCCGCTAACAGCCACGACCAATGCATATTTTCCACGTGTAAAATTCTCATTGGCCGATGGAACCACGTGTCAGCTCCACGTTGGCACATGTGTCACTCATCCAATGGGTGAGATGCACCTATGATATGTTGACACGTGGACCGGCCCAAAAGTCACCCATAAAGATTAAATGGGCCAACCCAACTAAAGGCCCACAAGATTTTGCGGACCATAATGGGCTGGCCCAGCTAAAGGCCCCCAAGATTTTGCAGACCAAAATGGGCTGGCCCAGCTAAAGGCCCACAAGATTTTGAAGACACTAGTGGGTTGGCCCGTTAACATGATGCCATGTTTCGGGCCAAATGTCGGCCCATATTTGATCTGGTCCATTAACAGCCTGCCATGTTTTGGGCCTAATAAGGGCCCATATGATATCCGACTCGTTAATAGCCTACCACGTTCTAGGCCATATTACGGCCCAGATCAGATCCGGCCATTTAAGAGCCTTTGGGGTAAATTATGGCCCATATCAGATTTGGCCCGTCAACTGGACACTGTACTTTTGGGCCCACTTGAGGCCTGGTGAGGATTTCCGTTTGCTAAAGGCCCATTTAGTAACACGGCCTAATACTATTTTCGGCCTATTAAAGGCCTTTTTAACATTTCGGCCCTATATTTATTTCAGCTTGTTAAAAGTCCGTCATATAGTTGGGCCTAACTATGGCCCGCTTTGCATCCGGCCTGCTCCGTCATATAGTTGGGCCTAACTATGGCCCACTTTGCATCCGGTCTGCTCACAGGCGATAATCTGATTGGGCCAAACAAGGACCAAGACAATTTTGGCATGTTAACGGCCCGTGATGTGATTGGCACAATCATGGGCCGGGGTCTATTTCGTCCTGCTGTCGGCCCGTGAACTATTCGACACGTTTCAGGCCCAACCAACTTTTCAGCCTACTAAAAGCCCATCGAATTTTCTTGCAAAAATAGGGCCGGCGGTTTACTCGGCCTATTAAAGGATCGAAACTACTAGTGGGCCAGTTTACATTTAGGCGTGTTAATGGACCAAGATGACTGGGCCCATGATGCAGATCATACATAGTGATTTGCATGACGGCCCGATTATGTACCGTAATTTTATGGTTTTGCGGTTTCATGAAGACAGGATATATATATATATATATATATATACAGTAAAATAACTGCAATATCGTGAATAAGAAAAAAAAAAGACTAAACAATAAAGAAATTACGGCATATAACATCCACTGGGCATCAAAGTTCGCCACTATGATAATAAAGCGCAAGCAGGCAGCAGATTACATACACTGGGCATCAAAGATCGCCACTAGTGCAAATAAATACACCAACAAAATAATATACGAAACTGATAGCACTTTAATAGAGTTCAAGAAAGGTTAGCCCTGCTTGGGAGGTGCAGTGCAAGCAGCTGAGCAAGCTGATGAGACTGCGCTTGTTTGACGCTTATATCCTCCTCACTGTGAAAGAGAAACAAGCAGACAGATGACAGGTTTTGCACATATAAGTATCAGTGCTGACAATTCATCACATTTCTTATTAACGAATAAAATGACACAGTATAAAATAACATTAACACAATATGGTATTGTTCATGTTAAGACATGGTAGGAAATGACATTGTGAAGGAGTTGCCAGCTTCATGACATCACTGGATTACAGATCAAGAACTCATAAGTATCATTGGTTAGTGTGCTGTCAATTTATCCCATTTCAGATTGGCAAATAAAGAGATGGTCTAAATAATAGTAGAATGATATGACATTTTTCATAGTTAAGAAATTGCAGAATATGACATTGTGCTATCGTGGGTAGGTTCACAACACCAATTGATTACGGATCAAGAACAGAAGCATACATGTAGTGCAAAAGAAGATAACTTGTTCTGTATAGTTTAATTTACATTGTAGGAAGAAGGAACATGGTTGCACAACTGAAAACATAAATTGAGATGGACAAACTTTTGTTTATGAAATACATAATAAACTTTAAACATGCAATTTGATGCAAACACCAAAAATAATCAGTTGTTGCAGTCATGCCTAACCAAAGATACACAACAAAGTTTGAAGGCTTGAGAAGGACAAACTTACATTAGTGGTGAAGACAGGCTCTATAAAGCCGTTGTCCATGCTGATGGGGGGGGGGGGGCAATTCAAGAAGTTTACCACAGAATCTTCTTCATAAGCATTGCCTTATCCTACATTTTGTTAAGATTAAATATAGATGTGATGATATAAGAAAAAATGGAGAATATTTAATATAAGATGAAGAGTGATGCTACATAACCAAGTAGCTATAAATGTAAGTGCAGCGATACAGGCAAAACCTACAGCCAAGAGCAATGCAGAGCTAAACTTCTTCAGTACCATCGGTGTTATCCTACCTTATGGTAAGAGTAAATATAGATCTGATGTGTAGAAAATGGAGGGCAAAGGAAAATAACATGCAAAGTGATGGTACATGAACAACTAGCTGTCAATATAAGTAAACTGATAAAGGACAGCAGGTACTTACAAGAACAATGCAGAGCTAAAAAATTTCATTGGCACTGGATATATTCTACAATAATGTAACCATTCATATAGATCAGATAATTTGGAGCGAACAATTGATAAGCAAGCTATCATGCATACTGTTGTCACATAATGAACGAGGTACGAATGCAAGTATAGTGATATAGGACAATAGGTACTAACAAGAGCAAAGCAGCGGGCAGCATATTCGCGATATCCTGTCGTCCTTTTCAAACCGGAATTCTTCTTCGAGCAGATTTCCTGCAAAAGAGATCCGTAAGGCACATGCGGAAAAGTAGAAGTTCAAATTGCCATGTGATATCATAGAAATTACCTCATCCTAGGAACGAGACCAGTGCATAACAAGGTTTTCCCATTCAATGTCTTCTATATTTAGCAGAGGAGACTTCACCGGAAATTCGTTTATAGACTTGCCATGAAAGTGTGATTTCCTCAGGTAACACTTATACTACTGCAATGCTTCCTTGAAAACTGCAAGCAAGCTTTGGTTGTCATGACTTTCCAGATTGACCCTCGCCTACTTACTGTAAATCATTCATGTGTTCAATCAGCAGAAAATAGGAAAATAATCACCATGAATAATAGCACTTACACGTAAGTGGGATAGGAAGATGTGAAAATGGTGTTTGTCTTCACTATAATCTTCCCATGATGGGAGTATATGCATGTAGTCCCTAACCACATTGAAAGCATTGTCTTTTAAACTGGGAATAACTGGAATGGGGTTCCTGTCAGCGTCCTGGGAACGGGGGTACCCAGACTTGCATGCCTGTGGCCCACGGCGTGGCTCCATCAACGGCCTGGTATGGCCCAACCTCAGCATCAACAACTCAAGACCCTCGCGAGGCGCACGACACCAAGACCCCCACAAGGAGCGGCCTCAGCAGGCTGGCTCCCGAGGGGCAGAGAGTTTTATGCAAGCCTCACCTCGTGAGGTCCAGACGACGTGAGCCATGACGACCAAGGCCAGGCGGGCGCCAGTGGGCGTAGTGTACCAGTTTCCTCTTTGGTGCTAAGGAGGCAAGCGCAGGCGCGGAGTCCCGAGGAATCAACCAAAGGTTTCCATTCATGTGCAACAAGACCAAGACCGCCAGGACGGCAGGATAGAGGTCATCGCCGAGCCCACCACGGCGTCACGACTAGAGGATTTTGCAGGCGAACACTACTTTTGTCAGGATAGCATGTACTAGTTGTCTCCCTTCGAATTTGGCTGTTGTGGGATACCTTCCCGCCTTCATTTGGGAAGAGGACCAAGGCCACTATAAATAGGACTTAGCCACCACCTTAGAGGGGACGGATCCGTTCCACCCTCACATCCACCAGCTCACTCGAGCTCAAGAACACCTTTCCTCCTGAGGTTGTTCACCATTGTACTAGTTCATCCTCAGCCCCTCGAGGCTAATCCACCACAAAGCAAGAGTTGGGTTTTACACCGCAAGGTGGCTCGGACCTGGGTGAACTGTTGTGTCTCCTTTCCATTCAGTTCGTTGAGCTAGGCCGTGAGATTAGTGAGTAGGCAGACTAGGGAGGACGAGTTCTTCACATGCACCCCAGAGTTCGAACCTCTCAAGTGTTTGCGGAACCTGAAATCCAACATTTGGCGTGCTAGGTAGGGGTGCGTCGGAGCCTCTCTTCCGCCGTTCGACCCGCCACCGCTCCACTGGTTCCAATGCTGACGCCCGTCGAGCTCGTGCTGAGCACCGGGCCGCTCTTGCCGCCCGCGTCACTCACACAGCGCCGGCGGGTGACAGCTGTCCTCACCGTCCCCCGTCTCCAGAGGAGATCGCTGCTACCGACCCGACGAGGCTCGGGCAGCAAGCTTCATCGCTACACCCTTCTGTGCAGCGTGATGGGCGCACCGCCACCCCGTCAATGACTCCGGCTAGTTCGTCGTCCCATGCACATCGCGGGCCGGCGAACGTGCAAGCTGTGTTGCTCATGGCGCGCGAGCTCCAGCGCTATCGCCCCGTCGAAGACCTCTACGAACACTGGCTAGAGCGCACCGCCGATCTTGTTAGCGCTGCCGGGGCTCTCCTACACCGTCTCTCTCGCTACCTCGCCCACTGCCGGCTGTGGGTGACATAGCCCACGGAGCACCTCCTCCACCTCCCCATCAAGATGTCTCCATCGGGCCTAGGCGCGAGGCCCCGCAGCGTGACCCGCCGCACAGGGCGCTGGCGCGTGAAGAAGAAAGCTACCAGGATGTCCGGCGGCCGCAAGAAGATGCTCGTGCACTCCCAGCACCACCACGTCAAGACCGCCCGCCTGCGGCAGTGGCACGCGAGCGCCAGGATCAGGCTCCACCTCCATGACGGGCTCCCGTGACCACAGCGGGTCGCCGCGCCTTCACTCCGGAGCTGCGCAGGGTCATTTGGCCGGGGAAGTTCAAGCTCGACCTACCTCCACGCTAGGACGGCACCCCCGACCCTGCTGAGTTCTTGCAGCTCTACGAGTTGAGCATCGAGGCCGCCAACGGCGAAGATAAGGTTATGGCGAACTGGTTTCCCGTGGCCCTCAAGGATGGCGGGTGCTCGTGGCTCCTAAACCTGCCCGCAGGATCGATCTCCAACTGGGACGAGATGTGAGAGTGTTTCGTCTCCAACTTTCAGGGCACCTGTGACCGGCTGCCGGCTGCGGGTGACCTACGGCGCATCAAGCAGCAGCCAGGGGAGACCTTGCAGAAGTATATCTAGCGCTTCAACACTGTTTGCCTCAAGATCCCCAAGGTGTCGGACGAGGCCATCATCTCGGCATTCTCCGATGGCGTCCGCGATGTCAAGATGAAGGAGGAGCTCGCCATACATGAGGACCTATGCACGGCTCTAGAGATGTTCAGCATGGCAACCAAGTGTGAGAGAGCTGAGGTGGGTCACCTCTCCCTCTTGGAGCTCCCGGGGGCTGACCCAGAAGACAAGAAGGCCAAAGCCAAAGACGTGAACCGCAAGGGACTGGTCATACTCGCGGTTGAACCAGAGATGAAGCGCGGCTGCGATCACCCGGAGTCATCCAAGGGCAGCCGCCCATTCTGCGTCTTCCACAACGTGCACAGCCACAACACCAATGATTGTCAGGAGCTCAGGGCCATCCGCGATGGGCGTCTCGATCGTCGCCCCGAGCACAACGATCGTGGCTATGGCCACGGAGGAGGCTGAAGTGGAGGAAGCTGGGACGACCGCAACCTCCGCCAAGAGTGGCACAATCAGCCTCGTGAGGAACGCTGGCAGGGCCAGCCTTGCGAAGGCCCCTGGAGGGACCAGCCTCATGAGGACCGTCCTCTGGGCAACGCTGGCCTCCCTCCGCTGCCGCCACCATGAAGAAGGAACGACGACCACCACCAGGACGATGGGCTAGGGGCTTCCAGGAGCCTCATGCCACCGACTGCATCCTAGGCGGCACACAGGCCCCTGCCTCTCATTGCATCTTCAAGCAGTTTGCCCGTGAGGTGAACGTGGCCCTCCCCAAGCTCGAGGCTACGCATCCGCTCAGGTGGTCCTAGTGCACCATTACCTTCAGCTCGTCCGACCAGCTCAAGTGCGCGGCAACCGCCGGCGCTCTCCTGATGCTCTGCTCGCCAACCATCAGCAACGTCCTCGTCACCAAGACTCTCATCAATGGCGGCGCGGGGCTCGACGTTCTTTCCGTTGAGACATTTGACCGACTCCAAGTGCGCTATGACCAGCTGCAGCCCACCAAGCCCTTCTCAGGAGTGATCGACGGCCTCACCACCCCGATAGGGCAGATCCACCTCCCTGTCACCTTCGGCAAGCGCGACAACTACCACACTGAGCTCATCGACTTTGACGTCGCCCAAATTTGCCTTCCATACAACACCATCCTTGGATATCTGGCCTTGGCCAAGTTCATGGCAGTGACTCATCATGGTTACAATGTCCTCAAGATGCCAGGGAGCTGCGGCGTCGTCACGGTCGCCTGTGAGGAGAAGGACGCAGTATGCTCTCTCGAGCGCGTCTTCCAGGCTGCGGTAATCGAGAACCCCGACGACGAAGGCACCATCCACCCTCCTGAGGCCGTCCCCAAGAATAAGAAGCAGCTGGTCTGCCAAGGACCTTAGGAGAGCGGGGTGTCCAACAGCACCACCTCAGGACCTGCGCCCGCTGATGGGACGCCTCCCTCCATTGCATAGGAAGGCGCGCCAGGCGCCTGTAACGCCCCGGATCCGATGCGCCAGGTGTCCTCCAGTTATTCGCCATCGTTGCCATGTAATGTGCTTGCATGTTGCATTTTGCCATGTCATCATCTGCATTGCATCCTCATGTTTTCAAAACTTGCATCCGGTCCATTTCCCCGCTGTCCGTTTCGCGATCCGACACTCCCACACACGCCCGTTGCCCCTCTCAGGCCTCGTTTCGTGAGTGGCTTTTAAATGTTCTCTGAATGGGATGAAACTTGGCATGCGGTGATGAAACTTGGCATGCGGTGTTCTGTTAGAGTAGATAGACCGCCTGTCAATTTTCGTCGCATTCGGAGTCCGTTTGACGCCCGAACGGTTAACCGCTTAGCCGAAACTCCTTTCTCTTTGCAGCCCAACACCCCTTCACCACAGCTCATGAGCCCATCCAAACCCCCTCCATGCTCTCGGTCGTTCGATCACGGTCGTGTGGGCGAAAACCGCTCCCCATTTGGACTCTCCCACCTCCTTCTACCTATAAATAGGTGCTCCCCTCCGAAAATCCGCGAAGATGAAACCCTAGCGTCTTCCTCCTCGCGCCGCCGGAGACATCTGTCCGTGCCGGACATGTCCGCCGGCCACGTCGCTCCGGCCAACCACAAGCCGCCACGTCACCGCCGCCCGGCGCCCCCGCCGCCGCGCCACGGGGCGAATCAGCCCGCCCGGGCGAAGCCGAACGCCGGGCCGTCCTCCGCCCGGCCTTCGCCGCGCTGCCTGCGCCTCCTCCTCCGCCTCGCACCTCCCGGCTCTTCCCGGGACGCCCGCACCGACCTCGCGGACTTCGCCTCGGCTTCAGCGTCACCGCCGTCCGCACCTCGCCACCGCGCCTCCACGCTGCACCTCGCGCCATCGCCTGGGGACGCCGCCCTTCGCGGTTGCACCGCCCGCGCCCAGCGTGGCTCGCCGGACCCGCCGCCAAGCGCTGCCCCGAGCTCCTCCCTGCCGCCTCTCCTTCACCGCTGCGTGCCCCGGCAGCCGCGACGGCGTGCGTCGCCGGACCCCAGGACATCGTCGCCCCGACCTCCTCCTTCGTCCCCGACGTCCTCCACCGCCGCCGCGTCGTCTCCCTCGCCGGAGAGCTCGCCAGAGCTCTCGCCCGCGCCGGATATGAGGGAGTGGATCAGATCCACCACTCCCTCCATCCAAACGGCGCGCCTCCCCCTGGATCTCCCCATCCCGCCTCACGTCCCGTTTTTCGTCGGTATAAAATCTGCTAAGTCCCTAAAATCATACATGCTGGTGCACTATTCATCATGCCATAACATAGTGTGTACTGCTCCGTTTGGTGCGTGTAATATATCAAAATGTTCATTGTGAGATGCTCATCGTTTTGCTCCATTGTGCCATGCTTGTTTGAATCCATCTTGATGTCCAAATCATCGTTCCAAGAGTGCTACGTGATGTTGTCTGCTGTAGCTTAACAGAACTTGCTCATTTGTCATTTTTATATCTTTTTGCGTGATTATCTTTTGAGCATGAAATCTACATGTGTTATGAGCTACAACATGTCATCTTTGCTTTGGTGC
Source organism: Aegilops bicornis (assembly GCA_021605145.1). NCBI lineage: Eukaryota > Viridiplantae > Streptophyta > Magnoliopsida > Poales > Poaceae > Aegilops > Aegilops bicornis. The sequence continues at coordinate 290,996,870 of CM038672.1, read as the reverse complement.
AACCCACTCTTCACGATCTGCCATGTGTTGACTATTACACGCATGCAAAGTAGCCTTCGTGATATTGCTGTTTTCAGGGATTTAGGATTTTGCTGTCCTTGTTCTTCTGTTATTTTTATACCATGTAAACTTGATGCTATAGTGAGATCCATGCTTGTTTTGAGTATATTCAGTAAGGGAGTTTTGGTAATATGGTTATGCTCTATCTATCCATGCCCCTGTTTGTGTTTATGTAGTGCTCTAGCATGTCTTAATCTTGCTCTACTTTTGCTATAAAATGTTCCTGGCAGATCGTTTACATGTTTATCAATTTTGCCATGGTTGTTGTTAGTGATCCAAGCATGCTATGAACTTGCTCTTGCCATGGTTAGCTTCATGAACATGTCATCTTGCTATAGGTATGTTTGTCTTGTCATGCAATGCTTTGTGATGAGTGATTCAAGCTCGCAAAGATTCCTTCATAATTCTGTTTATGCCATGCACTGTTAGTCTGAATCTGTTTATGAAACTTGCTATGTTTACATGGGTACCATCATATCTTCTGTGCCTTTTTGGCTCGTGATTAGTAAAGGACTTTTGTTCTATGCAACTAGTTGATTCATGCCATGCCTTTGGTTGCCAAGATAATTTCCTGTAACATGTTTTTTGATAGCTCTAAACATTGCAACCTGATGTTATTTCTGCCATATCCTGACTTCTGCCAGGTCTGTGAAACTGTTATTATTTTCAATCTTGCCATGTCCTTTTGAGCATGTTCTAGTGATTTCTGGAGATAGCTCAGTGTTCATGTTTTGTTATATTTTACCTGTACATCACGTCCATGCCATTTGTTTTCATGTTGGGGTACTGTAGCATATTGTTTTGATGCTTGCAAGATGCCTAGTTGTTTAACTTGTTTCATGTGTATGTGTTGAACCGTTGCTCCGTTTTGAGTGTGCTCTATATGAAACTTGCTTGGTTTTGCATGTGGTTTCATGTTACCTTGTTGCATCCATGTTTGGAGTGTATTGCTTGATGTTTGAATGCATTTTGCATCAATGCCATGTTTAACTTGTTTTGCTCATATCTTCTAGGCCGTAGCTCCAAGTTAAATGAACTTTATATGTAACTCGACTAGAATCTCGTGTAGATCATCTTGGTGCATGTTAACTTGCTGTTTAACAACTTTAATAAAGTTTATTCAGATCTGGACCAATTTCAAAATTTGCATATGAGGACTTACCAGAATTGTTATATGTTGTTTCCGGCCTCATTTAAACTTGCTTTGATGTGTTGCTCTTGTATGCATCATATCTTGCTATGAGTAGCTGCATGTAGCCTTTTCATGCAGCATACTTGGTTGAGCATCATGTCTTGTTTATGTGTTGTGTGTTTACCTTGTTGTTTGCTTCTTTCCGGTAGTGCTTCTTCTTGTTAGTTCCCGTTTTGTTGCGATGTTTCGTTGCGATCGTGAGGATTCGTTCGTCTATGCTTGGTTCGTCTTCGTGGCTTCATCTTATTCATGGACTCGTTCTTCTTCCTAGCAGGATTTCAAGCAAGATGACCGTCACCTTGGATCTCACTACTATCATTGCTATGCTAGTTGCTTCGTTCTATCGCTATGCCGCGTTACCTACCACTTGCTTATCAAGCCTCCCAAATTGCCATGAACCTCTAACATTTGTCACCCTTCCTAGCAAACCGTTGTTTGGCTATGTTACCGCTTTGCTCAGCCCCTCTTATAGCGTTGCTAGTTGCAGGTGAAGATGAAGATTGCTCCATGTTGGATTATGTTTATGTTGGGATATCACAATATCTCTTATATTATTAATGCATCTATACTTGGTAAAGGGTGGAAGGCTCGGCCTTATGCTTGGTGTTTTGTTCCACTCTTGCCGCCCTAGTTTCCGTCATATCGGTATTATGTTCCCGGATTTTGCGTCCCTAACGCGGTTGGGTGTTATGGGAACCCCTTGACAGTTCGCCTTGAATAAAACTCTTCCAGCAAGGCCCAACATTGGTTTTACATTTGCCTAACAACCTAAGCCTTTTTCCCTTGGGTTTCCGGAGCTCGAGGGTCATCTTTATTTTAGCCCCCCCCCCCTCCCCGGGCCAGTGCTCCTCTGAGTGCTAGTCCAAACCGAGCGATGTCCGGCGCGCCCTGGGCAACCAGCGTCTATGCCCACCCGACGTCTAGCTCATCCGGTGTGCCCTGAGAACCAGATATGTGCAGCTCCTATCGGGATTTGTCGGCACAATTCGGGCGGTCTTGCTGGTCTTGTTTTACCATTGTCGAAATGTCTTGTAACCGAGATTCCGAGACTGATCGGGTCTTCCTGGGAGAAGGAATATCCTTCGTTGATCGTGAGAGCTTATAATGGGCTAAGTTTGGACACCCCTGCAGGGTTTTGAACTTTCGAAAGCCATGCCCGCGGTTATGTGGCAGATGGGAATTTGTTAATATCCGGTTGTAGCAAACTTGAAGTAAACTCTTCTAAAATACACCAACCGTGTGTGTAACCGTGATTGTCTCTTTTCGGGGTTGTTCAAGTGGAGAACACGGCTTTTGGGTTATGTTTGACATAAGTACGAGTTTAGGATCACTTCTTGATCATTACTAGTTGACGACCGCTTGCTAAGCTCCTCTTCTCACTCTTGTTTTCGTAAGTTAGCCACCATACATGCTTAGTCGCTGCTGCAACCTCGCCACTTTACCCCTTCCTTACCCATTAAGCTTTGCTAGTCTTGATACCCATGGTAATGGGTTTGTTGAGTCCTCGTGGCTCACAGATTACTACAACAACAGTTGCAGGTACAGGTTGTGCGATGATCATGACGCGAGAGAGATGTTTACTCGTCGATCAGGGGCTAGGTTCCAGGTCGGCAGCCTGGGCTAGCAGGGTGGATGTCGTTTGAATTCCTGTTTGTGTTTCATCCGTAGTCGGATGTTGATCTTGTGTATGATGTATTGGTGTATCCTTGCGGCATTTGTATGCCTTGTATGTATCCCCATCTATTATGTAATGTTGATGTAATGATATCCACCTTGCAAAAGCGTCTTCAAGATGCGCTTCTATCCTTGGTGGGACCTTCGAGTTCCTTTAGGATAGGGTCGCATCTTGGGCGTGACAGCTCCCCTGTCAGGCTAGGCTCAGGGGCTCTCCTCTGGAAGGCCTCTGACCTAGCCAACGTCACGAGGGAGGTGCTCGGGCAGCGCATGGAGGCGTGCTTCAGCACGCGCTTCCGCTAGAAGGGCACGAGGCATGGGGTGCCAGGTGCTCAGGAGTTCATCACCAAGGCAACCGAGGAGCTTCAAGAGGCGAGAGCTATACGCGGCGATGGACGCCCACCACCTGGCACGGCTCCTTGTCCCAGCAAGGATAGCGAGCTGCGCGTGTGCGTCAACATCCCAGGGCTCACAGGGCTCCATCTCAGGAGCTCTTCTGGCCGTCCCGTGTTGGTCGGTGCGAGGGCCCCCCTCACAGCTATGGTAGCATGCCTTTTGGCCTACCGAATGCGGCTACTACCTTCAGCAACTCATGCAGGGTGCCCTGGTGGCTAGCGAGGCCAGGCGTCAGGCAATCCCGACGGAGGAGGAGCCAGAACCTCTGGGGTCCCCCGGAAATCGGCACCGGACGACTTGTGAGGAGCGACTTCTGGAGCACGCATCTTCTAGTTTATTCAGTTGGGGGAGCCCCTGGGACTGCATTATCCCCAGGCTGTGTGGGTCTCTCCCTGCGGCTTGTATCCTTCTTGCATCTATCAGAGCTGGCTTTTACCTTCTTCCATGAGTTGCTTTATGATTATCAGTTGCCTGTCCGGTACTTCGTTGCCATGAACGTCATACACCCTTGCAAACCCACCCACGACTGCCTCATGATTAAGTATTGGCACAACATCTGTGCTCGAGTCCATCCCTGCAGTGTCCCTAAACGCAAGAGGCTGATCTCTGGCTCGCGGGCCAGCTCCCATGCACGTCAGCTCCCATGGTCCTTGGTGCCTTGTTCTCGCATGAGCAAATCGTGGGCGGATGAGTGAGGGCGTGCGACCCGGTGCCTCGTCACCTCAGGAGCCGTGCGCCGGTTGTCTTTCTTCAGGACCTTCGCATGAGAGACTGGGCACGACGTATGTGCTCGGGTCTGTCCCTGCAGCGTCGATAAACCCAATGGCTGATCTTTGTCTGGCAGGCCGGTCCCGTTCACGTCACCTCCTAGGGCCGTTTGTGTTCGGCCTTCTCATGCGATAACCTCAGGAGATTCACTCGGCGTAGGTTGTCTGACCATCTCGCTGGACTGCCGACAGTGTACCAAGCCAAGTTCCAGCGCAACCCGCCTTGAGGTAGGGCCTCGTGAGTGCCGTGCTGGCTCATGAGTGCCCATAAACACCTCATCTAGTCCTGTCGTGCAAGCCACGTGTCAGGGCAGGGCTGTACATGCCCCGGGGGCTCCACTCAGAGGGAGCCCCCACCCACACACCAGTGGAAGCACCATGCTCCGAGCTGGCAGTGGACATGGTCGAGGAGCGGCTATGCCCATGCAAGAGCAGAAGCGCCATGCTCCGCGCTGGTGATAAACAACTGAGGGTGGCTTCACGCCCGCAATAACCTGAGGGACACACCAGGGTCGGTGTTCTGCCTCACCTCAATGCTTTCTCTTTGGGAGAGTCGCGCGAGGGGGCTGGGCACAGGGGCTACACTCAGGTCATGCCTAGTGTATGCCACCCTGCCAGGTCCCTTGGACCTGGTCCTCGCGTGCCCCTCCTGAGCGGGACCTCAGCGAGGAAAGGTATGAAGGTTTGTTCGTACGTCATGGGGGACTCCTGAGCATCGCGACTCAAGAGCCTAACAGGTCACGTAGCCCCTCACCTCTTGGGCTCGTCCTGGTGATCTGGATGACCCAACAACGACTGAGGTATGCGCAGGGCCGGGCCCTGCCGACGTAGAACACTAAGGCCTACTCTTGCATCTCCTTCCCGAGGGCTGTTTGTACGTCAAGGGGGACTCCTGAGCATCGCGACTCAGGAACCTAACTGGTCACGTGCCCCTCACCCCTTTGTCCCGTCCTGGTGATCCAAACGACCCAACAGTGGCTGAGGTACACGCGGGGCCGGGCCCTGCTGACGCAAAACACTAAAGCAAACGGAAAGGAAATTGCAGAACCCTCGCAAATTATTACAAAACATATTGTCTCTTAAAAGTACCAAGCATAAGTTCTTATGCCTCCATGTGGCACGATACATGTTGTAGGGCTTAAACAGGGGGAGCACCACCATCAAGCTTCTTTTTCAGCCTTGGACGCCACCATCGCCCACTTGGGGAGCCTCGTCGTCAACGACGACGCCGCTATCACCGTCGTCCGTGCCGCCAGCTATGCCCACAGGGTCGACGGCAAGGAACTTCCGCAGCAGGGCCTCCACCTGGTCCTTCACAGCTTCCGCAGCAATGGGGTAGCATTCCGGGTCCACCGGCTCAAGCAAGGCACCAAGGTCGAAGCCGGGGTCACGAAGATGGAGGTGGCTTAAGACGTGTGTCATGGCCGAAGTGGAGAGCACGCGGGCTTCTCCTTCCACCATGGGGCCAACTCCGACGACAACACCCTCGAGCACCGTGACGTGCTTGAGGAGCAGCTTAGTGGGGCCTTCCTTCGGAGTCACCAACGGCTCCTTCGACACGCTCCCGTAGAGATCCTATAGTGCCTTGCGAGACCTATGCTCGTGGGAGTCGAAGGTGGCATGCCCCGCGGTGGCCGCCTCCTCAGCCTTGGCAAGGAGTTTTGGCCTGGCCTCCAGCCGAGCTTTCTCGTCAGAGACAAGCTTGGTGTGGGACGCCTGGGAAGCCTCCACCTCCTCCTTCAACTTGTCTAGGTGACTGCGTTCGGTGGCCTGTTCCCAGGCTACCTTCTGCAGCTCGCGTCGCGGTCGGCAACCGCGGCTTCCCGGGCCTTCAGCTTCTCCTCCCACACTTCGAGCCGGCGGGCCTCGGCGGCTTGCTTGTCGCGGAGAGTCTTCAGCTCAGCCTCCACTACACGTCAGCGCTCCACGATGGCCTCGGCGTCCTTCACCGCCGCGTCGCAGGCGGCCGTGGCTAGGTCGACTACCTGCCGGCCCTCCTCTATGGCCGCCATGGCCTGGCCCCAAGCCGCCCCGACGGACGTATCGGCCCGGAGCCACCTTGAGATCAGCACTAGGCACCCCGACGCCCTACGCCGGTTGGGGCCCTAAAGATCACACTGAAGCTGGTCCAGCATGGAGAGGGCCTCCTCCAGGACATCGGGCGCGGCGGAAGAATCACGGCCCGGCGGCATGATGAACGGGGGAGGAGACGGCGCCAGCGCCAAGACCGGCGAGGCAACAACAGCGGAGAGGGTTGGGGGCTTCGGAACCCTCGGGACCTCAGAAGGCGAGCTGAGGGCAGGCGCCTCCGGAGCCGGCTTGGCCGCAGGAACTACCTTCTCCTGAGGTCGGGCCTCCTAGCCTCAGGAGGACAACTCTGCCGTAGGAGCACGCGAGCCGGCATTGTCCTTCCACGCCGGAGGCGGCAGGCTGCTTGGCCTCGGTGTTTTTGGCATCCTCCTCCTTCTTCTTCACCATCGGCGTCGGCCTCACCGCCTAGCGAATCACTAACAGATCCAAGGGTAAAATACATGGTGGCATTTAAGGTACTCGCTTAGCGAATCACTTTAGCGTCCAGATACGCCAGCATGATTACCCCTTGCCCAAGGTTTACTTAGATCACACGGCTATGGCACACCACCTCTTTATTGATATCGAGAACACCACTATGGATGTTCCTTATATCTTGATCTTTAGCGAGATTACCTGTGATGTTATCCCTGTTTTACCCATTTACCTCTGTTTTAAAAACTTGAGCTCTCGCACCTCTGCAAATCCATAGTGGTGTTCTCGATATCAATAAAGAGGTGGTGTGCCATAGCCGTGTGATCTAAGTAAACCTTGGGCAAGGGGTAATCATGCTGGCGTATCTGGACGTTAAAGTGATTCGCTAGGCGAGTAGGATAAATGCCATCATGTATTTTACCCTTGGATCTGTTAATGTGGAGGAGACGTGCCACAATAGCTCCCAAGCTATAAGTATTGTCGCCATCCCCTTCCTAGGCCTCACCGTCGTCCACCGCCCTGGTGCTCTCAGCGCGGCGTGGTCAACATGGTCAAGGAACGACTTCCATCGGAAGAGTACTGTACGTGGAGAAGCTGGCAGCTGGTTCCGGCCGCAACAAGGAAGTGCCTCCTTATTACACGGAAAATAATGATTCCTCCACCTGAACGCAAGGACCCATCAGATGGGCCACTGTATTTCTCCAAAAAAAACATTTCCCCCCTGACTACTGGGACCCACCAGCTACATCTTCTAATGCAAGGAAGTGCGTCCATATTACGGGCAAAACAATTGATTCGCCCCCTGACTTCTGGGACCCACCAGCTACATCTTCGCATGCAAGGAAGTGCCTGACAATCGAGACCCACCTGGTCGAAGTGTACGTAGTGTTGTCATTCTGGTCATGAACGTGTACGTACATATAGGTCGATTGGTGCGTGTGCGGGTTGTAGCAATGAACCATGGTCATTATAAGGAAGGGCACATGTAAATAGTAGGCGTGCCGTAGCATGTTCACGTCTGTCTGACCGGTGTGCAAGAAAATGCATCTGACCACATATGTACATACGGGCGGGGTCTCGAAAGCCTAGTCGCGCATACGTACGGCCAGGGCTCGTGTACATGGCTGGGTCGGAATGGAGAAACTGTGTTGTCGTCGTGTTCATGGGGAGGCAACGGTATGCATCGTGTTCATCGGGAGGCAACTGAATATGTTGTGTTCATCGGGAGCAAACCGGCTTGGACGGAATAGCCGATTGAAATGAGGCATGGCGTACCGCAGAACGGAGGGAACAGCCTTGTGTTCGACTGGCCACGGTCAAAAAAGGAACCTGTTCATCAGGAGGGGTCTGGCGTACCGCGAAATGTTGGAAACGGATTTCTCTTGGACCTCCTACGGTCGAAACGGGGCCCTATTGATCGGGAGGGGTGTGGTGTACCGCAAAATGGAGGAAACGGACTTGTGTTGGAGCGCTATGGTCGAAACGGGGGTCCTGTTCATCGGGAAGGATGTGGCGTACCGCAAAACGGGACTCCACGGGATAATGTTCATCTCCACCGTCGACCTCCTCCAACCTCCACGGGCTACTGTTCATCCACCGTTGACCTCCTCCAGCCTCCACCTGCTAATGTTCATCCACAGGCTCCTGTTCATCCAGCCTCCACCGCTCCTCCACCGGCTAATGTTAAACAAGCCCTCTCCATGGGGTCCTATTCAACCACCCCTCCACGGGTCCCTGTTCATCCAGCCCTCCATGGGGTCCTGTTCTTCCACCCCCCCCCCCCAACCGGCTCGATTGATGGGGGTCCTGGTCATCCAGCGGTAACGGCCTCTACTACCACGGGGTCCTGTTCATCTAACCTCCCACCGGGAACTGTTCATCAAAACTCCCCCAACAACGCTCACTGTTCATCCATAGGAAGCATCGATCGGCTTCAGTTAGCAGCAGTAGCGAAGGAATCGCTCGATCGGATTCAGTTAACAGCCATCGATCAATCGCTTGGGTTCGATGCAGCGTAACTGCGATTACTGTCGCCGGGTTCGATGGCGAACGCCTCGCTCGGGTTCAGTTAGAGCCCAACGCCTCACGCCCATGCGCGTAAGTGTACGAGAGAAACGCGCATCACTCGGCCCCCGACCACCCACCGTAACCGGGAACTCCCCGATATTTTCCTCGCCCTCGCTTCTACCATTGCTTTTTCCGTCATGGACGGCCCAAAGAATGTCATGCAGCTGCGTCTCCGGCCTTCCCAGGACGAAAAGCCCATTTTCTGTCATGATTTTTTGTCATAGAAGTAGGAGCCCACCACATCTATGATGATACCGGGTTTTGTCACAATTATCATCATAGAAGTGTCATAAGCATGACAGGAAAAAATTCGTTCAGCCAAAATGTCACGGATGAACTTTTTTTTGTAGTGCATCCCGTGGTGAACATATGTTACCAAAGGAGGGACGTTTTAATTAAAAAAAATAGAGATCATTAAGACTTTTTAGTGCATTAATTGATTGATTTTCTACAGGTATAATGTTCAAAAATCAAATTTGAGCTACATGCACATGTGACAGTGCACTTAAATGGATTGCAAAAACACATGTGTCTCACTGGGTGCATCTTTACTCCCCATGCAACAAATTTCAAACATTGAGAATCTTGATTTTTAAATTCTAGTACATCCAAAACTTATTTGAGGTTCATGAAACTTATCATGTTATCATATGGACACCAATACGAAGTGACATGTTACTTTTTTGTCAAATTTGAGACCAGTTTTGATGTAATCTTTATCTAATTACAAACGGGAGATTATTAATAATTGGGAACCAATATCCCAAACATATTATTTATTCGAACCGTGAGCGTTGGACCAACAATGGATACGTGACATGCTTCAGTTAAGAAATAAAGCGGCAACATTAATCATCTGAATAGAAAAACAATATATGTGCCATCGCGCGACTTGTGTGCCGTGCGAGCAGGCATGAGTTGATGGGACGCATGCGAGCAGTCCGCCGCATAGGCAGACCGGGAGGCGTGCGTGAAGGTGTGTGAATTGATGGAGGCGTGCTCGCCGCGTAGTGTCATCAGGAGGCATGCGAGTAGCTGTGTGAAACTTTGGTAGGCATGCCAGCAGTCCGATACACAGGCTCGTCGGGAGGCTAGCCATCGGTTTGACCACCGCCCACCTCTCTCACTCGAATATTAATTGTGCGCATGAGCGGCCGCACCCCCATCCTCGTAACACACACACAATCCTCTCTCTCTCCCTGCTTGCATCCTCGACGCCGCTCTCAGTCCTCAAAGCCGTCAGTGTATGAGGATGCTGCCGAAGTGCCCCACCGGAGGGAGTGGCGACGTCGGGGCTACTAATGCACCGGAGCACGGCATGGAGATGGAGATAGAGGTTGCCATCACCGCCGGCGAGTTACCACTTCACCCTGACGTCATCGACGGCGTCGAGCTTTCATAGCCGGAGGCGGAGTTCCACACCGACTCTGGTGATGACCCCGGCAATGATTCTGACGACCACTCCGGCGACGACTCCGATGACGACGGATGGCTGGTTAGTCATCTATACCCATTTTATGTGTTAAATAGATCACAGGGTTTCTCTGGTTACTCCTGCCTCCCCCTTTTTGGAATAGAAATCCTATGTTTATGTTCTCCCAATCCATGAAATCTTAGTAAGTTTCGTTAGATCCGTGTAGTGTATTGATTGTTTGAATGGTACAAGTGATTAGTTGTTTCATCTGTGCAAATGATTTCTGCTAGTAATCCGACTAGGGTTAGTGTTCGTGCTAATAATTCCTAGCCAGGACTTGACAATTGATTTTGAATGACCTACATATGTTTGTGCCATTATTTTCTTCAAGATTTGTCTGTACATAGATGACTGTGCTTAAAAATCAAACCATAATCTCTGGATATGTATAAATAAATAGCCATAAATTCCTAATCCTACTTCACGACATGTAAACATTGATTTGATGCCAAATTTGTTTTACTATTTGTATAGTTGTTGTCTGACGATGTGGACAGCGAGGATGAAGGTGGCCAGAGGAGGTACAAGAGACAAATCCTGAGGGAGCTTTAAGCGGGAAAGCATAACAGGCGAATTAGGACCTGGAACGACGGCTATTGATGCCCATTTTGCAACCACAAGCTTCATGACGCGTATCTAGGTGTTCTGGCGCATGCAAGAGGACGGGTCGTTAGCTCCTTCAAGCAGAAGTATTCTCGCAGGGTGGCGAACGACGCATACGCCGAGTACCTGGAGAAGCTTCAGGATCGTGCCGGCATGTGAGATGAGATGTGGGATCGAACTATGTATGCTTGAATATGCTTAACGACGGTTGAACTATGTACTTATAGTTGAACTATGCTTGTGTACGTGTACGCCTATTATCTATGCCTGAGTATGTTTAATCTATGTTTATTTATGTCTAACCGTGGGATATGGATGCAATCAGTTTGATTGATGGAATCTACCTCCGTCTTGGTTTATTCGCCCCCTTTGTAATTTGTGTTAAATTTGGACCAAAGGTTTAACCGACAAAATGTTAGTGTAGGTCAGCACAAATTATATCGTTGGATGGCTATTTGAGCATAGTGTTCAATGATATAATTTTTGGTGACATGCATAAACATTTCTTAGTTAAATATTTGGTCAAAATTTGGTAAAAATTACAAAGGGGACCAATAAACTAGGACAGAGGTAGTACGTCAATCACACACGGTTCCCAAAATTGGAACTGTGTCACTGACTTTCATTTTTCCTATTGCGTCAATCACACACAGTTGGCTCTAGCAAACTGTCACCTCCAAAATTATTTTTGGGACATAAAACCCTCACCACCTAATGATCCCTCCGGGGGGCAGTATTCTGGCAGTCGCTCGCCAGCAGCTCCCTGGTGTGCGGCGTCTTCCCAATGAGGAGGCATTACTCCGCCTCCTCCGCCTCGCAGCGCTTGACGTACCGATTTGCCTCTTGCTGGCGGACGCATGCGAATGATCCTGCCATTTCGTTGGGCGCCCAGCGGAGCTCCTCGTCGGTGGCACGATGGAGCTTATTGGCCCACCTCCACGCAGCAATGAGGCGCCCAACGCCTATGACCTTCCTCGCGAAGTACCCCTCTTCGTACACCTCCCCGGCACGACGACGCGCCCGCCCCCAAAGCTCCACCACCTCCTTTTTCCAGGCGGCATCATGGGCTTCACAGGTCGGCTGGTACCTGGCTTCCTCCTCTGCCATCTCCTTCTTGAACGCCCCTTGCCTGGCTTTCTCAACCGGCGGCAGCAACTTCCACAAACAAAGATTGTACTGGCCCCAAAACCAATCCAAAGTTGGGGGGGGGGGGTCTGGCGCAACCTCATCCGGAGGCGCGTAGGGGTCCTCGTCGCTGCAATTCGAGTGAGCGTCTTCGGGGGGCGGTGACTCCTCGTCGGTGCGTGGGCAGGCCGGCGGCACCATGGCAGAGATTTAAGAGAGAGAGAGAGAGAGAGAGAGAGAGAGAGAGAGAGAGAGAGGGGGGGGGGGGCGAGCAAGGGCAGGATGTAGATGAGAATGCAGGCAGGACTACATGAGCAAGGTAGTATTTATTGGCGGTTGGAATCTAGATCGACGGGGACAGTACACACGCCGGTCGCCGGAATTTACGAGTATTGTAGTTTGAATTACACACGATTCGCGCAACAAAATCCCTGTTTGAACATAATAGCTGACGGTTTCCAATCCAGAACCGTGTCTGATTAATGATCCCCGCCACTCACCTACCAAACCTCAAGCCGCCATAGAGTGCCAATCGTGTGGGGGCCGGTTGTCTTGCCAGATCTTTACATTTTATTTTTGGAACACTAGATATTTACATCATCTGATGATTTTTTAACTCGCACATAAGTACACAAAAATATGATTTTTCAGACCTTTATGGTTAGCCGTTGAATGTAGATGTAGTTCAAATTTGACCTTAAGGTCATTAAATGGCTAGAAAATAACTTAAATGTCTTTAAAAGGTCAAATGACCCCTGAAATTTTCCAATTTTTCACATGACAGTTGTATTAATGCACGTTAAACTTAGAAAACAATTTGAAGGTCGTAAGAGGAAGTTATCTCCCATTCATCATCAAACTTGCATTGTTCCCTCTCGGAACCACGAACCTTCTAGTGAGTTACTCCGGTTTGTGAGGGGTGTGTGTACAAACTTTCGTCAAAAGGGCCAATTTATATACCTAAATCAAGCAAGGTCTCATGTTTTTCTGATCATTTTTTAATTTTTTTGAATTAAAATGCCATGGCACTCCATGCATGTGCCCATGCCGTGGGACCAATATGTTTGAAAATTCCTTCTAATTTAGTGCACATGGAATTAACTCGCACACAAGTACTCAAATATGATTTTTCAAACCATTATGGTTAGGCGTTGCATGTACATTTAGTTCAAATTTGAATTACGGTTAATAAATGGCTAGAAAATCATTTATATTTCTTTAAAAGGTCAAATGACCGCTAGAATTTTCCAAATTTTCACAGTACAGTTGTAGTAGAGCACGTTAAACATAGAATAAATTTTGAAGGCCGTAATAGGAAGCTATCTCCTATTCGTCATCAAACATGCATTGTTCCCTCTCGGAACCACGAGCCTTCTAGTGAGTTTCTCCGGTTTGTGAGGGGTGTGTGTCCAAACTTTCGTCACATATGCCAATTTTTTAACCACATCATCTTGGTGGCTTGAATTACATCAACCAAGGTTTCATGTGTTTCTGATATTTTTTTTAATTTTTGGAATTAAAATGCCATGTCACTCCATGCATGCATATGCATGTGTCCATGCCGTGAGACCAATATGTTTTAAAATTCCTTCTAATTTTCTGCACATGGAATTAACTCGCACACAAGTACACAAATATGATTTTCCAAACCGTTATGGTTAGGCGTTGCATGTAGATGTAGTTCAAATTTGAATTACGGTCATTAAATGGCAAGAAAATCACTTAAATGTCTTTAAAATATCAAATGGCCGCTAGAATTTTCCAAAATTTCACATTATAGTTGTAGTAGTGCACGTTAAACATAGAAAAAAATTGGAGGCCGTAAGCGGAAGCTATCTCCCGTTCGTCATAAAACATGCATTGTTCCCTCTCGGAACCATGAGCCTTCAAGTGAGTTTCCCCGGTTTGTGAGGGGTGTGTGTCCAAACTTTCATCAAACATGCCAAAAAAATTCCTCATCTTGGTGGCATGACATTACATCAACCAAGGTTTCATGTGTTTCTGATATTTTTTTTAATTTTTTGGAATTAAAATGCCATGTCACTCCATGCATACATATGCATGTCTCCATGTCGTGAGACAAATATGTTTGAAAATTCCTTCTAATTTACTGCACATGGAATTAACTCGCACACAAGTACACAAATATGATTTTTCAATCCGTTATGGTTAGCCTTGCATGAAGATGTAGTTTAAATTTGAATTACAGTCATTAAATGGCTAGAAAATCACTTAAATGTCTTTAAAAGGTCAAATGGCCCCTAGAATTTTCCAAAATTTCACATTACAGTTGTAGTAGTACACGATAATTGTAGAAAAAAAATTGAAGGCCGTAACAGGAAACTATCTCCCGTTCGTCATCAAACATGCATTGTTCCCTCTCGGAACCACGGGCCTTCTAGTGAGTTGCTCTGGTTTATGAGGGGTGTGTGTCCAAACTTTCGTCAAACATGCCAAATTTTTTACTACATCATCTTGATGGCATGACATTACATCAACCAAGATTTCATGTATTTCTGATAGTTTTTAAATTTTTTGGAATTAAAATGCCATGTCACTCCATGCATACATATGCATGTGTCCATGTCGTGATACAAATATGTTTGAAAATTCCTTCTAATTTACTGCACATGGAATTAACTCGCACACAAGTACACAAATATGAATTTTTTAACCGTTATGGTTAGCCGTTGCATGTAGATGTAGTTCAAATTTGAATTACGTTCATTAAATGGCTAGAAAATCACTTAAATGTCTTTAAAAGGTCAAATGACCCCTAGAATTTTCCAAAATTTCACATTACAGTTGTAGTAGTGCACGTTAAACGTAGAAAAAAATTGACGGCCGTAACAGGAAGCTATCTCCCGTTCATCAGCAAACATGCATTGTTCCCTCTTGGAACCACGAGCCTTCTAGTGAGTTGGGTGTGTGTCCAAACTTTCGTCAAACATGCCAAATTTTTTACCACATCATCTTGTTGGCATCACATTACATCAACCAAGGTTTCATGTGTTTATGATATTTTTCTAATTTTTTGGAATTAAAATGCCATGTCACTCCATGCTTAATTGTGTCATAGCCGTTAGACCAATATGTTTGAAAAATCCTTCCAATTTACTGCACATGAAATTAAATTGCACACAAGTACACAAAATATGAGTTCTCAAACCGTGATGGTTAACTGTTGCATGTACATGTAGTTCAAATTTCAATTACGGTCATTAAATGGCTAGAAAATCACTTAAATGTCTGAGAAGGTCAAATGACCCCTGAAATTTTCAAAAATTATACATGACAGTTGTATTAGTACTACAAAATTTCTCATACATTTAAAACACCATCCGTTGCCACTTTACTCCAAATTCGTCTTTCAATGCTAATAAACAATATCTACAACATCACACACAGTTGTTTTCTCGGAACAGTTTGCAATGAAAATATCTGGGTCTATTTAAGTCTCCCTCCTAGAGCGTCACCGGCTCATCTGCTCCAGTGCCGGCAACTCCCGAATCCACGAATCCCGATCCCCATTCCCGCACCCCCTTCTTGCAAAGATGATGCCGTGGAAACGATTCATGAAGGCCCGTACGGTGGCCGCGTCCCCCCGAGCGCGGCCGCCTATGCCGAGAGTGTCGCCGCATACGCATTGAGCGCACCCGCTTCCATCAAGAGGGCGTCTGCGGCAGCCGAGAGGGCAGCTGCAGCAGCCGAGACGGATGCAGCTGCTGCTGCGATGGCGGCTGGAAACGCCGAGAGCGCTCGATCTGCCGTTCGTGCCGCCGATGTCACCCTGGCCTAGGTCGAGGCCATCCACGCCAAGATCGAGCATGCACATGCCAAGATATTCTAGGCCACCTGGGACTCCAGCATGCAACCCATGTCCGAAAAGGCGACGGTGGCCATGGAGCCCCTGCTTCCTCGTGAGGTCACCGAGCGGGAGCTAGAGATGCAGGAGGCAGCGGAGATCGAGGAGCGTCGGGAGGAGGAGTTGCACGTGGCTAAGGTTGAGGTCGAGAAGTGTTCGTCCGTCGAGGAATCAGCGGTGGAGTACCAACACGAGCTCTGGCGCAGCCACTACTACGAGTACTACAACCTTAAGGGCGGCGCCGAGGACGAGGACAAGGACGAGGATGAGGACGCGGTCGACTTCAGCAGGGGGGACGCGGAGCCTATGAACGGTGGCATGTCGCCAGGACAAGTCATCGATGTCTCATCTCACACCCGCGATGCATACGCCGGCGCGGTGGCGGACTTGTTAAAATTATGCGTACTTAGGCTTTGTTTTTAATGCTGGTCTTTTGTTAGAGCAATGTTCAGGTCAACTGGCTCTGTTTAATTACTAAAAATGCTCGATTTAGTAAGTATGGTATGTCTCATGAACGCTCTTTTGTGTGCCCAAATTAGCAAGCGATGTTAAATTAGGCAATGACGTACCCGGGGAAATTACCACCAAAATTTGAATTATCAAACTCATCCCATGCGCGTAAAGCAGAAGAATCCTTTGCGATGCACACAATCGTTCAAAGTGAATGGTCCAGCGGCACCGCATGCAAAGTTTCCCTCAACATTTCCAAAATTTTGGCCTACCGCCAAAATTTCTACCCCCTCCCCCATTCACCACCCCCTTTTCTCCCCGACCACAAGTCACATTTCCCCTGTTTCCTCCTTCCTTCCTTCCTTTCTTCCTAAGCTATAACCGCTTCCTCGCTCTCGCCGTCTCGCATCCTACCGCTGGGGTCGCCATGGTCTTCTTCAAAGACCTCTCCAGCGGTTCCTCCTCCGGCGACGACTCCTTCACCACCCAGGTATGCCTCTCTTCTCTCTCTCAGGCTATGACTTGGAATGAAGGATTTTTACCTGGTGGTCGATTTGAGTCATTTCTTCCTCTTGCAGCTCCCTAGGACCATCAGTGGCAACGAATGGAGCGGGGTAGCTGAAAATCTATCTGCTCGTTGTCACCATCAATCTCCATGCATGAAGCTAGTTGCATTTGAATCTGTGGACAATGGGAGGAAGTTTCTGGCATGTGCAAAGAAGGTTAGACCCTCTTTCGTTGTTACAAATCATTTGTTAGATGTGATTCGGACACTGTCACGGTCCCAACCCATTCATACCACACCTTCAACCAAATGCATCCTAAGACAGTGTCAAAGTTTGCACCTAGTATCTGAAATTGTTGCCATCTCATCGGCGGTGCCATTACCAAATTATTTGCAACCGCTTCAGCAGTTTGTGCATCCAACTTTTGTCCACATATCCGAGCAGCCAAGCAGTTACTAAATCTTTATGGCACGAAGGAACTGGGCATCGGAGCAACTATGTGCTCCGGAGTCCGGGTCCCTGATTTTTGTCCGCTGCATCGGCTCGCCAGTGGAGGGCACTGGTGCGAGATGTAGCAACAGTTTTCTTTACCCCAGTTTTGGCATACATATTGGACGGCCTTAGTGCTATTAGTTCTATGTTACTAAATTTGTGCATGTACACACCTGTTAGTATCAATTTGTTGTCATCCAAACACTGTCGCTATGTTGCTGCAGTTATATTTACCTTCCTCATAAAATGTTCAGTTTGTTATTTATTGTACATGAGTAAGAACTTGTAGCGTTGTTGTACTTAATTATAGCTTCTGATGTTCTAGAATTTGGTTGTTGTCTCAGTAGCTGATTAATTCATTTGCACATTGATCTTTTTGAGAAGATATGTCATAATTAACATGTTTCTTCAGTTTTTCAAAATAAGCATTGGTGATTTTCTATGTTGTTATAAACCCATTTCCCCTACAATTGTTACTGATCTAGTTTTAAATATTATAGGATGAACGGAAGTGTTCTTACTTGGAGTGGGTCGATCAAGAGTGGCCACGGTCTTTGAAGATGTGCCTAGCGAAGCTCTGGAGCATGTATGAGGAAGAGAACAGATGTAGGCTTAGAGAAATTGTTATCAACGCTGAAGAATATTTGAAGATGCGGGATAAAAAGTTGAAGGTGGAGAATGAGCTCAGATTTTTTAAATCGGACTTTGCTAAGATGGTGTTGGCAAAGGAGGAGGCACTTTCCCAGTTGGCCCATGCAAAACAGGTTCTTACTGAACTGAAAGCAGAGGTGGATAAGACGAGCCTGGATGATCTCTATTAGGGAAATGAATATATTGTTCTAATATTGTTCTTATGAAGTTGAACTAGCTATATGTTGTACTGTGCTGTTTTCATGTAGTTATCGTATTGTGATGTTTTAATATATTTATGTGCCTGATATGAAATTGTCAAATAGCTGTTTGATATGAAATGTGAATTTGCGTAATACTGGAATTATTAATTTTAAACTAATAAACCTGCTAAATGTGTCATGGAACTTTGCAAACGGTTCTAGCAGTAAAAGCGCTTGTGATGGATAGCCCAATGCCACACAGTTTTCTTCATCAAATCATGTGTGATGTAGTTGATAAAAGCAAACAGTTAACCAAAGGCGAAGGCGTGTGTGATAGTTACACCTTTCACACACAAGCCTACACATAAAACTGTGTGGGATGTACAAACGAACGAAAACATTTTCCCTGGATTGAATGTGTGGGATGTACATAAGAACGGAAATGCATTCCTTGGATTGACCGTGTGTGATATACATACGAACGAAACGTTTTCCCTGGATTGACTGTGTGGGATGTACATAAGAACGGAAATGTATTCCTTGGATTGACTATATGTGATATACATACCTACGGAAATGTTTTTCTGGGATTCACCGTGTGGGATGTACATACCTGTGGAAATGTTTTTTTGGGATTCACCATGTGGGATGTACATACCTACGGAAATGATTGGGTTTCGATGCCTCGCCCGATCGCACAGGAGCTCATTTGGTGTCCCAGGAGGGCCTATCCCCGACAATTTCTGGGTCATGTGGGAAGGACCCCCCCCCCCCTATCGCCCACACTCACTTGGCGACGGTTCCAAATGTCGTCACGGAAAGGGGTTTAAAACCGTTTGTATAGCACCGACGCGTACTAGTGGCATTTTACAAATCCTGGAAGCCAAATAGGCATGTACTAGTGTTCAAAACTGCATGTAGGCACTAACACATTTTCTTCTTTTGCAGATAAGATTAGGCCCAGTGGTGGATAATGTGATACAATATAACAATCACGTCGAATGCCTAGATCCGCATTTGTCAGAAATTACTTTGAACTCCTACCAAGGGACCTTACCGAAGATTATATTCGCCTGGTTCTTTGTTCTCAGAGCAAGGGTGATGAAGGAAATGAGGTTTTCCAATTTATTTCGCAAAAATGAATGGTTTATTGATCAGCGCCGGTGCGTGCAGCAAAATGGAATAGGTTCCAAAAATGCTGAATTTCATTTTGGAACTTCAGATGACAGAGTAATCGGAAGTCATCGTGTCAAGCCCATACATGGCTTCTCAATGGCTGACCCCTTTGCAAAAATTGTGAGGTTTCGAAACCAGACTTAGAAGTGGTAGTCTTAGTTTGAACCTCTCTGATACCATGTTCAGCGAATCAGCGTGAGCGGTTGCAGCTGATGAGCTGAATTTCATTTCTAATATCAGTTTGAAACTTGTAATCTTAGAATTTGAGCCATATAACTCTGGAATCTGAACCTTGTAATATTTCGAGCTTTTGTCGTACAATCGTTGAAATGGCATCGTATGAGACTCGTATATTGGTAGCACTATTTTGACCTTAATATGCAATGGTCTTAGATTTTGTTAACCATTCTCGAATCTGTTTACCTTGTCGATCTCACAGCACAAGATCTATATAGCTAACTCGACTGCGATCTTCGACATTATTGCACACAATTGGTTTATTCCACCGTGTGCCCTGTAGAGCGTAGAATCAATTATCGCACTCGACTGTCCATCATCACCCTTCTATGTAACTTTGACCTCATCACCCACGGGTAAACTTATGACCGAAGTAATTGCACACACTTCGTTTTTACAAAGCTTTTTGCCAATAAACACTCATGATTTGTCCCTCTTCTAGCCGACGAGTGGCCAAACTAGCCAGGCGGGAAGCTTGCACGGTAAATTACGTGGTAGCACGGGAACAGGCTCACCGATGATACATTTGGTGCCTCTTCGAGCCCACGGAGCGGTGCGGTGTTGTCAAGTGTGCACTGGAATCCTCCGCTATGAACGCCGTGACAAGATGTGACGATTACAGGCCGGCCGGCCCCCATTTATTACAGCGGCCATTTAACCCATGTGTCTCTTCAACCTTTCAATCGCGCCCCACCATTTCAAGAAGCACACCCACCACGAGAAATTCCTAGAGGGTATCCTGCGTGGCACCAATGGCGCTCCGAGCGGCTGCCAACGACGAGCAGCAGTTCACCATGCGTGCCGTGGTGCACACCCACAGAAGGTTCATGGACCTCTCGGTGGTGTACACCAATGACCTGGTCTGGGTGGACCACTCCATCCACATCACGCAGTTGTTGCTTGCCGAGCAGAAGTACAAGGTGGACGGGTTCAAACTCGAGTACACCACTCTCGTGCCGGGTATCGTCCCAAGGTCGTCGTCACCCAGATGTGCATGAGCCACCACGTCCTCGTCTACCACTACTGTCTGGTGACGGTGTCCTAGACTAGGGGGTACTCACCACGTCATCTCCCGACCAGCTGGATCGGGCCGAGGACCCCCATGGCGATTCACTATGGGCCACTTCGGGCAGCCCATGTTGAATACAAGGGGGATTCCAGAAGACTTGGCGCAAAAGACAAGGACTCCTCTAACCCCTAGGCCTACGGTGCATATATAAACCGAGGCCAGGCTAGTCAATGGATGATCTCATATATTCATTAAAACAATCTCGTGGTAGATGTATGTACTCTGTACTATCCCTAATGTGAATACAATCAAAAGAAAGATGTAGGGTATTATCTCTTCGAGAGAGCCCGAACCTGGGTAAAATCATGTGTCCGTGTTACCATCGCTCCAAGACGATTAGCTTAGGACCCCTACTACGATATACGCCGGATTTAATACCGACATTGGTTCTTTCATTGAGAGCCTGTTGGGCGATCGTCGCGGATCGATCGGACGATCTTGTGATATTTTTCCAGTTAGACCGGTTCCATATGAATTAGGTTCTTTGCAAATTATCGCTGTCAACTCGGATGTTTTTCTCTGTTTTGTTTGTAGAGTTTTTGGTGATCGAGCTTCAAAGGAACTCGAATGGTGGTTGCGGCTTCGACGGTCCCCGATCTGAGCTATCCGTAATCACTGACGTGCACGGCCACGGCAGCAGCCGCAGACAATTTCCTGGCCGATTTGGTCGATGGGATCGTGGAGCAACTCGGATGGTGGCCGGTGGAACTACTCGCAAGAATTGGACACTGAATTTTCCAACAACACGTAGCTCGAGGAGATGCCCTGCACAAACGTCTGGAAACAGCTAACCGCCAGTGCGCAAGTTTCTCTCCACGTGAACCATCAGGAAAGCTAATTTATTTCCTCAAAAAAATAACGCCAATCGAGTTCCTCAATTAATACTAGTACTCCGAGCATAGCACGGCTGCTAGCACAATTTTTAAGCAATGAATAGTGCATCTTGGCTTTGCTTTACTAGGTCACACGTAGGACCAAAATTAATGTTTGATTTCTTATTGTTGCAAACTCCTCGTGGAGAGATATTCTTCCAACAATGGTCCTGCCAGATGATCGATGTGGTTCGATGGGCAAGTTCATCTGCGTCGATTCCGAACTCGTTGATCGAGATCAGGAAGAATTCCAATGATGGCTTGAATCAGGTGCTATACTTTCAGTTAGATCAATGCCCATAAGTTATTGTTTAATGAATTTTACTGTCCTTGGTTCACATTATTCTCTTCGTAGATCTATCCAGAAACAGGTAGCAATTTTTCTGCGCTGAAGCGCAGCCTCAGGCGATCACCCTGATGCGAGGATCAGTTTTTTGTTGTAGCATATTTTTTGTCAGGCTCGGTACAATGTTCACTGCAGACCCTAGCGTCAAAGGCAAGCCGATGTGCACTCAAATAACATTGCAATTATGTCGATATGAAGATGACCGCTGAAGTTAAAAGCATCAGGGAAGCTCGTCTTCTCTTTATTTTCCATCTAGTATTTGTGCTATCATATTCTACTTTTTGCTGGAAAGGTGCATAGACTAACAGTACTACTAAACCCATTGAGTACTAGTGTTGCAGCACTACACATGAGGCCCAATCAATGAAATTCTAGTAATTCAATTGCTAGTACTGCTATTTCACGTATTGGTGAATCCTCCTAAAAAGATAAAGGACAAAGTTATCTTATACTGACCGAGATCGATTTTTATTTTATCTGCTTCGGTCTATTGTGGTCATCGCCATCAGGTTTAATTTTTTTTGGCTATTTGTTTAGCACATAAAATTATTACACACAGATTAATTTATGCTCTTTTGTACTGCATTAATTTTGCAGAGAAATTGTACCGACACTCGTACATGGCGTCGATCTGGCCGGTTTCTCCCGGACCGTCTCCTGGTCGTGGATATAGAAAAATCTATTGTTATTGTGTCGTGCCGTCACATTGGTCAGCCGACCGATGTCAACGTCTATACGCCGCTGCTCCATCACACTGCCGATTCAATCTGGCGCCCAGACCATATTTCTTAAATTATTTATTTTGCATAGGTAAATTATACAAAGGGATTTTTTATTCTTCATCTTGCGCTGCTTTATATATGCATGAAGATTAACTATTGTCATGCTATCCCGCCACCTCGGCAAGCCAACGTCGTCGTCCCAATTGGCGTATATCGGCTCGTGTGGTCGCCTTGCTGGTCAAATGGCCATACCGACATTTTCGGTTGCCTCGGGGACTTCGGCATCGCTGAGAAAACTCTACCTCGTCGGGTCTTCCGCGCATAGGCCAAATTCCTCTAAATTATTTACTTCACTTATGTCAATTAAGTAGAAGATTGTTTTATCTTTTTTTTCTTGGCTTGCACTATTTTATATTTGAAGGTAGTCGACTTCGGCTGCATCATGCGGTCACCTCGGTGTGCTGATGTCGTCAAACCGCCTTCATCGACCAAGTTGTATTGTCACCCTGTCGAGCTACTTTCTCTCCTCGGCTGGACCGGGGGCTTCACCTCTCCACATCGACCGGGTTACGTCGCCACTTCGGAGTGCCGACGTCTTTGTTTGGCCACCTCGGGACCGGCTTGGGTGCTGAGACCTTGTCCCGACGTAAGCTCAGGTTGCGTCATCGACACCGTACACATTAACCAGCTAAGTCGCTTTAATGCTCAACTTTTTCAAATTTTTTATTTCTGTTCGGTTCGACCAAGCATCATATTTGTGTTTAAAAAAAGACATGTTTGTCTAAAACAGTTACTGCTAAAAACAACTTTCTCTTCCTAGGTTAACTAGGGGCTCCTACATTTACATGAGCCATTTTATAATAAGTGTTTTCTTCTTAGTCGTTGCAAAGTCTTTTTCTATCACTCCTTTTTCGACGCGAGTGTGTGGTAAATAGCCGGGGAGCCTAGTTTCTCTCTCAAAGACGCTCGAGTTTAGTTCACTAAACTGGCCTAACGAGAAGTACTCCGCCTTCGGGATAGGAGGTTGTAGCCGTAGGCTGACCCGCTTGAAGTCTTGAGATCGGATGTGTCATATTAATGCGCGACAGAAGCACAAAAATTTTAAGACCAATTTTCAGATTAGCACCAAATGACTTGATTTAGTTCGGACGTCAAGCTTTTACATTTTTTTTTGGCTTTTCAAGCTTATGGCACATCTTTTAGCTATTTGTATGTTATTTCAGGAAGCGGGACATCCTCATGGCCGAGGTTCCCTGCATTCTAGTTCAACTCGGGAGATCTTTTCTGACACACAGCTCGGCATCTTTCCCGCTAAACTACACCTCAGTGTTGCTAAAATACACGCCACATCGGGACTAATTCCCTAGCAGTGCAATGCCAGATGCCTTTAAAGCATTGGCAATATTAACGGGGGCTGAGACTACAGCCGAACCCACCAAAACCAAGGTACCCCATGGAGTCCTCGGCAAAAGCGTCCTCGGATATTGCTTTATATGCATCAGTTTCGAATTGTGTATTCGGTCAATAGTTGGATTGCTCGGCTCTTGTGCTTGCCTCCTACGTTCCGCTCTATTCGGTTAGGTGTGCAAAGGGAGAACCACTACGACTGTGCTTCCAGCTCGCTTGGTTAAGCACCTCAATGGAGAAAGCTAAAAACTGACTATCACAATAAGCGTAAACTGGTAAGTGATCCGATGATTGTGTTAACTATAAGATCGAGGGAGGTCACCCCGTGTTAAATGACGGGTTGTTCATAACATTGGCCGAATTGTTAACGGCTTGTCCTCGGCTGACGCCGAGCACTAACCAGGAGCTAGTAACTGAGTTTAAGCTCCTATGACTAAGTGAAAGTTATAAAGCCCGCATATCTGATTGCCTCGTTTCCGCTAACACAACCGCCTCCGGGCAACGAGACGTCGGCTAAGGGTTGTCTTGTTATTGCGGAAACTCCTTGTGTAGTATCTACAAAGGGGTAGAAGCCGACGATGCGCCACTTTCAACTGATAAACGGTCGCGACGGAGTCAAAATAACCATATATCATCAGTATTTGTATTTAGCATACAAGCGCTGCCTTCCATAATTATCGTTATAAAGCCATGAATATGCATCAAATTTGACTTAAGATTTTGGCCAAGTTGGGTTGACTGGCTCCTGTGCTTACCCCTACGTTCCCGATCATTTGGCTAGGTGGTAAAGGGAGCACCTCTGTGATTGTTACTACTGGGTCATCCGAGTTAGTACCTCAGACTAGGTGAAGCCGAAAGCTAGCCATCTTAAAGGTTATAATTATTCGGCAACGACGGAAGTGAAAATTTAGGTTCGCTAAAGACCACATAGTTTGGGAACTTTCCCCAAACTAAATCTTCATTATTTTTGCTCCCACATTGATCGGAGCTGAGGTTTCATGATCATGCTTAGCATGACAAACCAAAGAAAGGAACCGATAGCGGGACTATTTTCTTTGGAAGACGTTTCTTATGTTAAACAGTAATGTAACATGTCTCTTTGTGTACCTTTGTTTATAGAACCATATGGCCGGATTGCCTTGTTTGTCGTAAATCTTTGCCCTCATAAAGGCTTTATAAAGTAGGACAAACACTCCCCGGCTACTGGACGAGGAGGTAAGCCGATGGTAGGTTAATAAAGTTTTATACAATACGGATCCGATCATTAGTGATGTAGAGTACTTGGATACCTAGAATCATTACACCTAATTTGTGATTTTACTCTGGATATCGATCCTTAATTCGGCCACCCGTGCCCGCATTAAGGCTCGGGGGCTACTGGGCTTCGGGCTTATCATTTAATAATATTAAAGGGGCACATCGATCCCCTCATCTGGTGTTGCCACCCGACCAGTGTCACGGGGGCTACTGCATTACCTATTCAATGCAAAAAATTCAAAGTGCTCAATGTTCGGCTTGACCAAACTATGGCCAAACGTGTCTTCGGACAACAATAGGTACCAACTGGGACTTATCCGGCATAGTTGTAATATATTACGATGACTTCTCAAAACCCTCTCTCAAGGGCCCGTCCGCCGATCACTATCTCCTCTAATGTGCATCTCGGATTTTAGGCCGACACACACACCTTGAGGGCTACTGGCTATATATCTCGTCAGTAAAAAATTTGCATCAATTAGAAATAAAATTCGGAAACAATCAGCCCGAGCCCAAGGTGGTGCATCGCCTCGGAAGCAGACTAGCATAAAGCTCGGCTGCGAGCAGCTGGCTCCATAGAGAACTTTTTAGCCTTAAGCTCGGATAACCTCCTTCAACTTTCTCAAGCCAAGGTGATCTATGACACCTCGGATATAGTCCGGTGTTGGAGCTCGGATACAGTCCGGCATTGGAGCTCGGATATAGTCCATCGTTGGTGCTCGGCTGCAAAAGATACCTCGAATGCAGCCCGGCGTTGGAGCTCGGATGGAAGAGGACACAGCCGCACGGGAACAACTTGTCACGCCCAAGATGCGACCCTATCCTAAAGGAACTCGAAGGTCCCACTAAGGATAGAAGCGCATCTTGAAGAAGCTTTTGCAAGGTGGATATCATTACATCAACATTACATAATGGATGGGGATACATACAAGGCATACAAATGGCGCAAGAATACATCAATATACATGAGAACAACATCCGACTACGGATGAAACATAAAATGTAAACTCAAACGACATCCACCACGCTAGCCAGTGCTGCCGACCGAACCTATCCCCGATCAAAGAAGCGTAAGAAGAACTCCAAAACAAGTAAACATCGCTCTCGCGTCATGATCATCGCAAAACCTGTACCGCAACTATTGGTGTAGTAATCATGAGCCACGAGGACTCAGCAATCCCATTACCATGGGTATCAAGACTAGCAAAGCTTAATGGGTAAGGAAGGGGTAAAGTGGTGAGGTTGCAGCAGCGACTAAGCATGTATGGTGGCTAACTTACGCAGATAAGAGCGAGAAGAGAAGCAAAGCAAGCGGTCGTCAACTAGTAATGATCAAGAAGTGATCCTGAACTCCTACTTACGTCAAACATAACCCAAATACCGTGTTCACTTCCCGGACTCCGCCGAGAAGAGACCGTCACGGCTACACACACGGTTGATGCGTTTTAAATCGAATCTGGTGTCAAGTTCACTACAACCGGATATTAACAAATTCCCATCTGCCACATAACCACGGGCACGGCTTTCGAAAGTTCAAACCCTGCAGGGGTGTCCCAACTTAGCCCATGATAAGCTCTCGCGATCAACGAAGGATATTCCTTCTCCCGGAAGACCCGATCGGTCTCGGAATCCCGGTTACAAGACATTTCGACAATGGTAAAACAAGACCAGAAGCCGCCGGATGTGCCGACAAATCCCGATAGGAGCTGCACATATCTCGTTCTCAGGGCACACCGGATGAGCCAGACGTCGGGTTGGCATAGACCCTGATTGCCCAGGGGGCGCCAGACATCTCTCGGTTTGGACCAACACTCAGAGGAGCACTGGCCCGGGGGGGCTAAAATAAAGATGACCCTCGGGCTCCGGAAACCCAAGGGAAAAAAGGGCATAGGTGAGGCAAATGGTAAAACCAATGTTGCGCATTGCCGGAAGAGTTTTATTCAAAGCTAATTGTCAAGGGGTCCCAGAAATCACCCAACCGCGTTAGGGACGCAAAATCCGGGAACATAATACCGATATGACGGAAACTAGGGCAGCAAGAGTGGAACAAAACACGTGCACAAGGCCGAGCCTTCCACCCTTTACCAAGTATATAGATGCATTAATAATATAAGAGATATTGTGATATCCCAACATAAACATAATCCAACATGGAGCAATTTTCATCTTCACCTGCAACTAGCAACGCTATAAGAGGGGCTAAGAAAAAGTGGTAACATAGCCAAACAACGGTTTGCTAGGAAGGGTGACAAAGGTTAAAGGTTCATTGCAATTTGGGAGGCTTGATAAGCAAGTGATAGGTAACGCAGCATAGCGATAGAACGAAGCAACTAGCATAGCAATGATAGTAGTGAGATCCAAGGTGACGATCATCTTGCCTGAAATCCCGCTAGGAAGAAGAACGAGTCCATGAAGAAGATGAAGCCACGAAGACGAACCAAGCGTAGACGAACGAATCCTCACGATCGCAACGAAACGGGAACTATCGAGAAGAAGCACACAACATGGTAAACACACCACACATGAACAAGGCATGATGCTCAACCAAGTATGATGCATGACAAGGCTACATGAAGCTACTCATGGCAAGAGATGATGCATACAAGAACAACACATCAAAGCAAGTTTAAATGAGGCCGGAGACAACATAGAACAATTCCGGTAAGTCCCCGTATGCAAATTTCGAAATTGGTCCAGATCTGAATAAAACTTATGTTCAAGTTGTTAAACAGCAAGTTAAGATGCACCACGATGATCTACACAAAATTCTAGTCAAGTTACATATAAGGTTCATTTAATTCGGAGCTACGGCCTAGAAGATATGAGCAAAACAAGTTAAACATGACATTGATGCAAAATGCATTCAAACATCAAGCAAACACATTCAAAACATGGATGCAACAAGATAACATGAAACTACATGCAAATATAAGCAAGTTCCATATAGAGCACACCCAAAACGGAGCAACGGTTCAACACATACACATGAAACAAGTTTAAAGGACAAGCTGTCCAAAACAGCAACTAGGCATCTCGAAAGCATCAAAACAATATACTACAGCCACTCAACATGAAAGTAAAAGACATAAACGTGACGTACAGGTAAAGCGTGAAAAAGCATGAACACTGAGCTATCTCCAGAATACACTAGAACATGCTCAAAAGGACATGGCAAGATTGCAAATAATAACAGGTTCATAGACTTTGGAAATCACTGGGCATGGCAGAAATAATATCAGGTTGCAATGTTTAGAGCTATCAAAAGACATCTACAGGAACTTATCATGGCAACCAAAGGCATGGCATAGATCTACTAGTTGCATAAAACAAAAGTCCCTTGCTGACCATGAGCCAAAAGGGCACAGAAAATATAATGTCACCCATGTAAACATAGCAAGTTTTGTAAACACATTCAGACTTTGCGAGCTCGAATCACTCACCACAAGCAGCATGAAGGCAACTTTGCGAGCTCGAATCACTCACCACAAGGCATTGCATGGCAAGATAAGCATAGCATCAGCAAGAAGACATGCTCATGAAACTAACCATAACAAGAACAATCTCATAGCATGCAAGGATCAACTATAACAACCTTGGCAAAATTGATGAACATGTAAACAATCTGCCAGGAACATTTTATAGCAAAAGTAGAGCAAGATTCAGACATGCTAGAGCACTCTATAAATGCAACCAGGAGCAAGGATGGGTAGAGCATAACCATATTACCAAAACATCCTTACTGAACATAATGAAAAGAGGCATCGATCTCACTGTAGCTACATGAATACATGGCATGAAAATAACAGCAGAACAAAGACTGAAATTCTAAGACCCTGAAATCAGCAACACCACGGAGGCTATTTTGCAAGCTTGAAACAATCAATACATGGCATATCATGAAGAGTGGATTGCACCACAGAAAATATGGCATGTTTTAGCTCATAACACATGTAGACTTCATGCTCAAAAGAAAATCACACAAAAAGAGGCAAAAATGACAAATGAGCAAGTTCTGATAACAGACAGCAGTTAACATCATATAGAACTTTTGCAACGATGATTAGGGCATCAAGATGGACTCAAATGAACATGGCACAATGGAACAAAATGAAGATCATCTCAAAATGAACATTTTGATATATCATATGCATGAAACGGAGCTACATGCAACAAGTTATGACATGACGAACATGGCACCAGAATGTAAATATTCCACGAAAGTCGACGCGGGAAGGAAGCGTGCGGGACGAAGGGATCCAGGGGAGGTGGAGGCGTGTTTGGATCGGCGGGCTGGTGGATCTCGTCCCGATCCAGCCGGAGACAAACTCCAGCAAGCGAGGCGGCGGCCGGGCGAGCTCCGGCGAGGCGCGCGCGGAGGAGGTCGAGGAGGCTTGCCCCAGGCAGGGTTTCATGGACGGGACGGCGGCGCGGGCGATCAGAACGCAGGACCGCGCTGGGGCGGCGGCGAGCACGGCCGCTGGCTGCTGGCGTCCGGGCGGCGGAAGCGGCGCGCGCCGGGCCGGCAGACGCGCACGCGACGGAGGCCGGGCGCGGGAGGCGAGGAGGCGCGGGGCCGAGGCGGGCAGTCCGGCGAGGCGGCGGGGTCTCGTGGCGGCGAGGCGGCCGGACGGCGCGGGAGGTGCGCTGGAGGGGCGGCGGCGGAGCACGCCGGCGGCGAGGCTAGGGCGCTGGGCGGCGGGACGAGGCCACGGGCGGCGGGCGCTGATGGGTTTTGGGCGGGCCCGATTCGCCCACGGCTGGTCGGATCCGAGCCTGACGGGCTCGGGCGGCGTGGGACGGCGGGGACAGGTGGCGGCCGCTGATTCGACGGGCGCGGCGGCGCGGACATGTCCGGCGGGGTCCGGACGTGTCCGGCTGCGGGAGGAGGAAGAAGCTAGGGTTTGGACACAATTTTTTCGGGAGGGGACTATTTTATAGGTAGAGGGAGTTAGGAGAGTCCAAATGGGGAGCGGTTTTCGCCCACACGATCGTGATTGAACGACCGAGAGCATGGAGGGGGTTTGGATGGGTTATTGGACCACTTTGGAGGGGTGTTGGGCTGCACACAAAAGAGGCTTTTACGGTTACCCGGTTAACCGTTGGGGTATCAAACGACCTCCTAATGGAACGAAACTTGACAGGCGGTCTACCAGTGGTGTAACAAGGCCGCTTGGCAAACGTCGATCCATTCGAGAATGTTTAACACCCACACACGAAAAGAGGTAAAAGGGGGCGCCGAAGGACATAGGAGTGCCGGATTGCAAAACGGACAACGGGGAAAATGCTCGGATGCATGAGACGAACACGTATGCAAAAATAAGATGCACATGATGACATGGCAAAATGCAACACGCAAGCAGCTGACATGGCCACGACGGCGAATAAACGGAAGACACCTCGCGCATCGAATCCGAGGCGTTACACAACTTCAAACCCGAGGTGTGGCATAAAAAATAACAAGGCATTGATAAAGGCCGAGAACTTAAAGGGGCTCCTCAGATACCCGACGTGTAAACTCTTCGGATTCACTTCGGTGATCCTCAAGATCGAAGATGAGAAGATTTGTTGAACCAGTTTTCAAGACCGATGACCGAAGATGAAGAACAGTTCGGAAGAATCGAGGAGCGTCCCAAACTTGAAGACCAGTTCAGTGAGCTACTGATTGAGTCCTGGACTAGGGGGTACTCACCACATCTCGTCTCCCGACCTGCTGGATCGGGCCGAGGACCCCCATGGCGATTCACTAATGGGCCACTTCGGGCAGCCCATGCCGAATACAAGGGGGATTCCACAAGACTTGGCGCACAAGACAAGGACTCCTCTAACCCCTAGGCCTATGGTGCATATATAAACCGAGGCTAGGCTAGTCAATGGACGATCTCATATGTTCATTAGAACAATCTCGTGGTAGATGTGTGTACTCTGTACTATCCCCAATATGAATACTATCAAAAGAAGGATGTAGGGTATTATCTCTTCAAGAGAGCCCGAACTTGGATAAAATCATGTGTCTGTGTTACCATCGCTCCAATACGCCTAGCTTAGGACCCCTACTACGAGATATGCCGGATTTAACACTGACACCTGGCCGCAAGGCCTTGCAAGCATTTCCCCAGGTTTGTCAACAACCCCAGCTACATGTTCGCTACGGTGGACATCACCAACGATGTAAACGTGCTCGAGAATTCAGCCATCGCCTACCAGAATCTTGTCGACATCCAGGTCCAATACAAGATATGGGGAAGCAAGGAGCATGAGAAGGACTCACTGGTTCACCTCGCTGAGGCCATCATCGACCCCTACGATAGAGACATGAAGGATTCATGCAACAAGGACAAGCGTGCCTAGCACTCGGCCTGGATGGATAAACTCGACAAAGCTCACGTTATGTACGTGGCCAAGTCGGCGTACACGAGCTACGACATGCACAAGAGGATCGTTGACATGAGGAAGTGCCTTCTTCCCCAAAACGGCCAGGGATCCAGCTGGAAGCAAAGCAATGGCAAGTGTCGTCGCAACAATAAGTAGATGATTAGATCCTCGTTTCTCCTAGTTTAGTATGCATGTAATTGCTTACTTTGGTGTGTGGAAATGTTATGTGTGTAGTCACTTGTGTAATTGTATGCTTAATTTGGTTATGCAATGCTTTGTCTTTTTAAGTATATATGTTGATGCTCTGTAGACAGAGCATAGATGTTGTGCGGACAAAGAAAATCACATCACACACGGACTAAACAATGGGACCCATCAGTGATGTTTTCATCAATCACTCACAATTATATACTAGCAATCATTTGCTC
This sequence comes from Aegilops bicornis, assembly GCA_021605145.1. NCBI lineage: Eukaryota > Viridiplantae > Streptophyta > Magnoliopsida > Poales > Poaceae > Aegilops > Aegilops bicornis. Next base: position 290,964,975 of record CM038672.1, on the reverse strand, counting down.
ACAAAACACACTGCTTGTTAGCAGCAGTCGTCTGTGTTGTTATCGGTCTTCGCACACGTTTCCGATTACAGACCTGTTTGCCACGTATCACACACATCTTGTTAAGTTGAACCATTTCTGTTCTCTTGTCTCAAGCCCAAACATTTCATACGCGAGAACCGCATGCCTTATATCGCACACACCTTGATCTGGCTGACCATTTCTTTTGTGTTGCCTAATCACAAACAGTTCATCCGAGTGACCCGTATGCTGTATATCGCACACACCTTCATTTGGCCGCCCGTTTCTTTTGTTCCTCCTCATCGCTAACAGTTAATTGAACTGAACCATATGCCCTGCATCGCACATGCAACTAAAATCTGAACCATGTTTGATGCATCCTCCATCACAAACATTTTTCACCTTTTTTGACAGTTTTTACACCACCATTTGCGATTATTGCATCGTACACAGTTTTGTCAAAGGGTCTCTGATTGTAGTGTCGCATTAGCAGCATCCTACAGTAGTGTCGGGGCCATTGGGGACAACCACGCTCTTCATGGGATTACCTGATAACATGGTGCCCGACGTGCTTGTCGTGCTGGGGTCTTCGGATGGCAGTTATGTGGAAGGCGGCGGCAACCCACGACGCATCAAGAACAGGGACAACCGTTCTGACGAGTCGTGTTTGCTGGTGACTCCATCTTCCCTATCTGGGCCTCCGGCAGCCTCACCGTCCACACCTGCCCTCCGGTTTCTTCCTCATAGCTGGGAAGCGGCGCCATCCTGATCCTAGGGAGACACCGAATCCCAGCCGGGCCCACCTCCTACCTCCTTGGTCCTTCCCTATAACTTCCTGAAGGAGATGGACAAGGGCAAAGGCATCACGGGGCACTTATCTTTTTTCAATCTTAAACCTGTAGGCACTTGCCAAATTTTAGTTCAAATAATGTAATCTCTTGAGTCCATGTCTGTGTCCTGTAAGGTATGTACTTGTTTAATCAGCATATTAATGAAAAAGATGAACCTTGTCGGGGACTCGTGCATGTATACGTCCATGCAGAGGTGGAATGCCTCTATATTTTTAAATCAACACTGGTACAGTGAGGTGCTATACAAACGGTTTTTGACCCCTTTCTGCGACGGCGTTCGGAACCGTCACCTAGTGAGTGACTGCGATAGGGGGGTCCTTCCCACATGACCCAGAAACCGTCGGGGATATGCCCTCCTGGCACACACGCTCGGAAAAATAAGGTTGTGTGCGAACGGCGAGCGACCAAATATGGTTATATGTATAGTAGTGCTAAAAATACAACTATACAGGCGAAATCGTTTACGGTCGTAAGTACATCCCACACAGCCAGTCCTTGCTAAATGTTTCCGTTCGTATATACATCCCACGCAGTCACTCCAAGGAAAACATTTGCGCAAGGTGGCGTAACACAAACAGTTTTCAAGAGAATGTCGTGTGTGATTGTTCATTGATTCAACACGGTTTATTCCTAGAAACTGTGTGCGTTGCCTGAGGTCATCGCCCACGGTGTTTTCTCAATAACCGTTTGCAATAGGAAAATCCAATTAGAAGGCTATTTGGCCAATTAGCAGGCTAATTGCCCTATTATTAATAATCCATTTACTAATCTAATTGACATTCATATTAAGCACATAATATATTTCATTTCCATATTAAGAAAGCAGGATTTCATAATTGAACTACATCCGAGTACAACATGATATAGCTTCACCACTCAGCTACCCCATTACACAACCGCACTAGCACCAAGTTTCACATGCAACATCTAGAACCTTTCGAAATTAGCATCATAGATGGTACATAGACAGATGCATCGCACATGGAAAACTGCTGAAGCGGAAGGCGAATATTGAGCCTTCATTCATATTGAAGGTCTTTGCAACATTAGGCCAGTGCCTGTGGATGATTGACCGTCCATCCATCGACCTCTTCAGGAACACTTCAATATTGAACCATGGGTGTTGTATGAAAACTTTCCTCGCTTCCTGACCACAGAGGTGGTTTGAGAGTTAATCATCAGTGAACTGCTTTGGAAAGGCCTGAAAACAAGGATGTGCATAAATATCTTCTCTATATTGGAAATGGGGCAAAGGAATAAAAGGCAAGGTATAATAGTTAGTACCATCTTGTAAACCTCGATTGCTTCCCATTGTTTCCACCGCAACACATATAAGGTAGTTAGTCATCGTGTTAAGTAAGGGTCCGCATGCTATCAGTAAAATATGTTGATGATAAATAAGCACATTGCATATTCATCACATTAATTCAAGCCACATGGAAAACCCATTTATCCAAACCAGGCATGATTAAGAACTAGGAAATATAGCACTTGTATATGTTTCTCATGTATTAAGTGCAGCCAAATTCGATTTATTCCTCACATGGTATACAATAACAGAATGCAGCCACAACAATTGAACATCACATTGCAGAATTAAACCAAGTAGTTAACTAAACACCACAACAAATGAACCAAATGTTAACTGAGCACCACATTGCACAATATAACATACTCCTAATAGAAGATCAGACAGTTAACAAACCAAGCATACTTAACAACTTAGAAATATAGCAATTGTATTTGTTTCTCATGTATTTAGTACAACCAAATTCGATTTATTTCTCACATGGTATACAATAATAGAATGCAGCCACAACGATTGAACATCGCATTGCAGAATTGAACCAAGCAATTAACTGAACACCACAACAAATGAACCAAACGTTGACTGAGCACCATATTGCACAATATAACATACTACTAATAGAAGATCAGACAGTTAACCAAACCAAGTATGCTTAACAACTTGGAAATATAGCAATTGTATTTGTTTCTCATGTATTTAGTACGCCAAATTCGATTTATTTCTCACAATGTATACAATAACAAAATGCACCCACAACAATTGAACATCGCATTGTAGAATTGAACCAACCAGTTAACTAAACACCACAACAAATGAACCAAACGTTAACTGATCACCACATTGCACAATATAACATACTCCTAATAGAAGATCGGACAGTTAAACCAACCAAGCTTGCTTGACAACTTGGAAAATTGCACCCTGAAGAATTGAACATCGCATTTGCAGAATTGAACCAAAGAGTTAAATGAACACCACATTGCACGACATATAGAACATATACTCTAGAGCACAAGATTGCATGGTAAAACTAGATGGCACAATCCACTAGAATTTTTTAAGGAAAGGCAGTAACTAGCAAACTAAACATGGGTCCTTATAGTGAGCTAACAAGACAAGCTACTCCTCATTGTCGGAGATATCGATGACGATTGGCTCCTTGGACATGGAAGAGGGTGAGGCCTCCGTATCGTGGGTGCCCTTGTTGTAGTGGTGAGTTTCCTGAGCCGCTCCAGGCACCAACTTGCTGGCTCCCGGGATGAGGTAAGCACGTGCACGCTGAGAAAACACCTCGTAGTCTTCGTCAAAGGCACCAACGGTGGCCTCGAGAAAATGCCACGAACTGTCGTTTAAAGCAGCCAACCGCATCGCGGCGTCGGTGCGTGAGGCATCAAAGGTGGCCTTGACGGCGAGGTGCTCCTCCGAGATCTGGGGGTCGGCACAAATGGCAGCCATCGCGACTTCATCCGCGCGTGCGGCCGCAATTTGCTTCTCCACTGCCAAATGCCCCTTGAGCTCCTGGCTATACTACATGCACCACGGCCTACGGCGGCGCTTATTTGGTGGAGGGGTCAGTGATTTGGGTGGAAGGTGTCGCGTCGGCAGTTGGGGCATGTGGGATGTGGAAGGAGGAGGATGGGGGTCGAGTGTGGATTACCTGCCTGGATAGACGAGGCCGAGGAGCGTGAAGGAGGGTTGTCGGCGAGGAGGCGGCGCTGCAAGCAAGGAGTAAAGGTTTCAACTTGGAAACGAAGGTGGAAACAGGGGTAATGTGGATTTTGGTAAGGGGAAGAGGGCGGGGAGGTAGATATTTCCGTGGAAGCCGAAAATTTGGAATCTCTTTAGCGAAAAAACTAGCGCGCAAAGTGTCATACTATAGCCGTCGCACCTTCTCGCGTAAGCCGTATGTGTACTATACTCCGACGGTGCTCCAAGATCTTTTGTGTTGCATCTCACATGATTGGTTATAATAAACTGTGTGGGATCTACTTGATTTTTCGTCTTGATTTGAATTACATAATGGGGTCACATCGGCAATGGACGGTGTTTTAATTGCTAGACGTTTTATCTGTAGTGAACATGCAATTATATGTGTGTCATAAAAGAACTCGAATTATTCAAGGTTCATTTGGACATTTTATACATTAAATTGGTTTTCTAGCCATTTTAGGTGCACAATTCAAAATTAAACTACATGCATATGCTCCGGCGCACCAACATGGGTTGTAAAATCATATTTGTGCCCATGGGTTTATGCTTATGTCCCATGCAAGAAATGGGGATGAATTTCGAACACCACGGCACCATGGCTCTCCGGCAAATGTTGACGTACTTGCTTTTGTACTTCTAGTAAATCCAAATGTCGTCCGAAAATGAAACTTGGCATGCTATCATGGAGCGGCATCAACATGTCGTGGTAAAAATTTTGTCCCATTTGGGGCAGGTTTGGGTATAAGCTTCTCACAAACCTGAGCTTCTCACAACAAGCGTGATGGTTTCGGTAGGGAATGTTTCACCTTTCTAGATGAAACGATATATGTTGCCTCTTCTCAATTTCAAATTTTTTCCTACTGTCAACATAGAACAACAGGAGTGTTGTGTCAATATTTAGGATTTTTCGGGGTTCGCTTGGACATTTTTATACATTAACTGAGTTTTCTATGCATTCATGTGCATAATTCAAATTTGAACTGCATGCACAAGCTCTAATGCATATAAATTAGTTGAAAATTCAAATATGTGTCCTTGGATGCATGCCTAGGTCCCATGCAAGAAATGGGAATGAATGTCAAACACCCTGCCACCGTCACTCGGCCGCAAACATTGAGATACCAGGTTTTTAAATTCTAGTAAATCCAAAACTCGTCTGAAATTCATGAAACATGGCATGCTATCATGGAGCGGCACCAACATGTCATGGTAAATTTTTTGTCCCATTTGGAGCATGTTTGTGTATATGCTTCTCACAAACCAGAGCTTGTCACAACAAGCATGATGGGTTCGATAGGGAACGTCCCACCTTTGGGGACGAAACGATATCTATTGTCTCTTATTGCTGTCAAAAAAATTCTCGTGTTAACATAGAACAACAGGAGTGTTGTGTCAATTTTTGTGATTTTTCGGGGTTCATTTGGACATTTTTATGCATTAACTGAGTTTTCAATGCATTTATGTGCATAATTCAAATTTGAACTACATGCACATGCTCCAGTGCATATAAATTGGTTGAAAAATCAAATCTTTGTCCTTGGGTGCATGCTTAGGGCCAATGCAGGAAATGGGAATGAATTTCAAACACCCTGCCACTGTCACTTGGCCGCAGACATTGAGATACCTGGTTTTTAAATTCTAGTAAATCTGAAACTCGTCTGAAATTCATGACACTTGGCATGCTATCATGGAGCGGCATCAACATGCCGTGGTAAATTTTTTGTCCCATTTGGGGCAGGTTTGGGTATATGCTTCTCACAAACAAGAGCTTCTCACAACAAGCATGATGGTTTCGGTAGGGAACGTCCCACCTTTGGGGATGAAACGATATCCATCCCCTCTTATTGCTTTCAAAAAAATTCTCGAGTCAACATAGAACAACAGAGTGTTGTGTGAATTTTTGTGATTTTTCGGGTTCGTTTGGACATTTTTATGCATTAACTGAGTTTTCAATGCATTTATGTGCATAATTCAAATTTGAAATACATGCACATGCGCCATTGCATATAAATTGGTTGAAAAATCAAATCTTTGTCCTTGGGTGCACGCTTAGGTCCAATGCAAGAAATGGGAACGAATTTCAAACACCCTGCCACTGTCACTTGGCCGCAAACATTGAGATACCTGGTTTTTAAATTCTAGTAAATCCAAAACTCGTCTGAAATTCATGAAACTTGGCATGCTATCATGGAGCGGCATCAACATGCCATGGTAAATATTTTGTTCCATTTGGGGCAGGTTTGGGTATATGCTTCTCATAAACCAGAGCTCCTCACAACAATCATGATGGTTTCGGTAGGGAACGTCCTACCTTTGGGGACGAAACAATATCTGTTGCCTCTTATTGCTTTCAAAAAATTTCTCGTGTCAACATAGAACAACAGGAGGGTTGTGTCATTTTTTTTTTACTTTGTGGGGTTCGTTTCAACATTTTTATGCATTAACTGAGTTTTCAATGCATTTATGTGCATAATTCAAATTTGAACTACATGCACATGCTCCAATGCATATAAATTGGTTGAAAAATCAAATCTTTGTCCTTAGGTGCACGCTTAGGTCCAATGCAAGAAATGGGAATGAATTTCAAACACCAGGGCACCGTTGATTGCCGGCAAAATGTTGAGATACTTTGTTTTTAAATTCTAGTAAATCCAAAACTCATCTGAAATTCATCAAACTTGGCATGCTATCATGGAGCGGCATCATGCCGTGGTAAAGTTTTTCTCCCATTTGGGGCAGGGTTGGGTATATGCTTCTCACAAACAAGAGCTTCTCACAACAAGCATGATGGTTTCGGTTGGGAACGTCCCACCTTTGGGGACGAAAGGATATCCATTGCCTCTTATTGCTTTCAAAAAAAATTCGTGTTAACATAGAACAACCGGAGTGTCGTGTCAATTTTTATGATTTTTCGGGGTTCGTTTGGACATTTTTATGCATTAACTGAGTTTTCAATGCATTTATATGCATAATTCGAATTTGAACTACATGCACATGTTCCAGTGCATATAAATTGGTTGAAAAATCAATCTTTGTCCTTGGGTGCATTCTTAGGTCCAATGAAAGAAATGGGAATGAATTTCAAACACAAGGGCACCGTTGATTGCCGGCAAAACATTGAGATACTTTGTTTTTAAATTCAAGTAAATCCAAAACTCGTCTGAAATTCATGAAACTTGGCATGCTATCATGGAATAGCACCCGACATGCTGTGGTATTTTTCGTGTCCATTTTGAGAGAGGGCGCACTTGAATAACAGCCAACAAAGGCATCTTGAAAAAATAGCTGCCACTTTACTATCTCAAACGTTCGTATAATTCAAACCGTGTGTGTTCTGTTAACAATTCACGTGACGCCATGTGTCTTGGTTTTAATGGCTATAGGTTTTAATGGCTCTTGATCGAAACGTTTTAGATAGAACACCCGTATGCAAAGTGAGAGCAGGATTTGTGCATCTCTTGAACGCAAACGGTTAATTTGAATGACCCGTGTGCAACCACTTACAAACAATTTGGTAAGATTTGCATCTCTCATATTGGGTATGTTGCCATTTGTCAAACTGGAAAGATTGGCATTTGTTGATCTAGTAACATTGCCATTTGTCAACCTTGTAACACTGCAATTTGTCAAAATATGAAGCTAAAAATCACTAGAAGTATCTAATTTTTGCAACTAAAATTCAGTAATTAAGCATAGATGGAGGCAAGGAGGCGTATTCAGCCGGGCGTCTTTGGCGCCCAGATACTATTCGATTTGGCGATGGCGGCCTTGATTACCGTCTGGCTTTAATGCAGACGAGGGAGAGGATAGCGGTTCTCGAAATGTCGAACGGCCGATGATGCATCCTCCTTAAATTAGCATTGTGTGAATGCATGAGGGAAGTAATGGGTGGAGGACCGGGAAAAGAGGCAGCACAATGTGAATGCAATGCAGTTTGCATTCATATTATGGCGCCCCTCCATTCCAATGCATCTACCACATCGTACGCACCTAAGAAGTTGCCTACGCACCTACACTAATAAGAGCAAAAGTGCTCATTCCAGACCCATGGTGGCGATGCGCACTAGTGGCCAGCGGCTGTGCCAGATGATCCACGATGCCGGCCTGCAGCATGGCACCGAGGATCGTCTCCAAACAATGTTGGCGACCGGCTGGTGGATGGCCGCCGTCGACGCCAGCTACGACTCTCGGTTGGATCAGATGATCGTTGCCACCACCAACAAGTTCATCGTCGTCAAGAAGGTCGCGGATGACATCGCCATACTCCTCCAGCTCGCGTGCCCGGGCTCCTTGTTTTGTAATTTTTTACATTTTTTTGTACAAACGTTGATTGGCTTCATGAAGGTCTATCTCGTTACTTTTTGATCATTTTTGTTTTTTGAACACATGTTGATTGGCTTGAATGAAGGTCTATCCCGTTACTTTACGATATGTTTCCAAAACATGGATCTCGAGGTTAATTCAACTAATAGGACAGAGCACTATATACATTCAACACAATTAAATGTTTTCCAAAAATAGTGATATGATTTCTATGAAACTTATAAGTCATGTATGTCAAATTAACCTCTGTGTACTTGTCCTCGAATTAACCCCCGGGCCTTTTTGCCGCGTATCACACACATCTTGTTAAGTTGAACCATTTATGTTCTCTTCCCTAATCGAAAACAATTCATTCGACTGAACCGTATGCCGTATATCACACACACCTTGATCTGGCTGATCGTTTTTCTTGCTTTCACTAATAGCAAAAAGTTCATTGGAGCAAACTGTATGCCGTATATCGCACACACATTGATATGGCTGCCCATTTCTGTTGTTCTGTCTAATCGCAAACAGTTCGTCTGGATCAACCGTATGCCCTGCATTGCACACGCAACTAAAATATGAACTGTGTTTGATGGCTCCGCCATCGCAAAAGTTTTGCACCTTTTTTGACAGGTTTTTTACACCATCGTTTGCGATTATTGCATCGCACATAGTTCCATCGAAGGGTCTCTGATTGTAGTGTCGTGTTAGCAGCATCCTGCAGCAATGAAACGAGTTTCCCCGGGTAGGCTATCCTACCAGTACCCTCTATTTTGTTGCCCGTGAACTAAGCCTACCGGGCACAAATCATGATGAGGTACCAGCCCCCCACCAATATTTTTCATCAAAGGCCACTGCAACCATCCTGACCGAAGCAGCGTTTGAGTCGAGGGATGGGAGCACCTAAGTTTGAAAAGGCGGTGAGGTTCTCTTATGCACAAGTTTTTGCTTAAAGAACACGTATGGACAAGAGATAGAACTTATTTGTTTGGCTTGCCGGAGATCGTAGTGTTGGTTCATCTTTCCATCTTCCCTTAGAGGCAAAATTCCCGGAAGGAACCTGCAGTTTTATGCGGATGGAAATGATGCCAGATGCAATCTTATCTACATGAGTATGCGATGATCATGAAATTCTTATGCATGCATGCACCTTGTCGGGGGCCCCCGGCGCTTCATTTATTTCCCTGTTGCTCAGGGTCTGCGCCTAGCTTTGTACAAGGGGTTACCTGCAACTGAGGCATGGCATGTACAAAAGGGTGACTGCCGGGTAGGGCCCAGGAGCCGCGCCTTACGGGTAGAACTTGCGGAGATGCTCAATATTCCATGATTTTTGCAATTGAATGCCATCTCCGGTCTCCAGACGTACTGCGCCAGGTCTGGTGACTTGTACTACCCGGTAAGGGCCTTCCCACTTCGGCGTCAACTTGTTTGTACCCTTGGCGGACTGAATGCGCCTACAGACAATAGTTCCATGGGGATAAATAATTCTGCCCCATAAACTAGGGAGAAGGCAGTCTGCCCAGTAGCTCGATTTGGTGTCATTCTGAGGGACCAGAGAACTACCGGCAGCTCATCGATCCATCGCGTGCCGCACTTCTGTAGTGTATCAAATGTTCTTGTCTTGAGTCCTCGCAACACTTCAGTGTTTGCCCTCTCAGCTTGTCCATTGCTTCTTGGATGTGCCACAGAGGCGAATGTGATCTTGCTTCCGAGGGCATGAACATATTGCATGAAGGCGCGGCTCGTGAACTGGGTGTCGTTGTTGGTGATGATCCAGGTAGGGACCCCGAAGCGGCACACAATCCTTTCAAGAACTTGATAGCTGACTGAGCAGTCACCTTTCTCACGACATCTACTTCTGGCCACTTTGTAAACTTGTCAATGGCAACGAACAAGAAATTGAAGCCCTGGCAGCTCGGGGGAAAGGGCCAAGGATATCGAGTCCCCAGACCGAAAACGGCCATGACAAAGGGATTATCTGAAGAGCTTGTGCAAGCAGATGGACGTTCTTGAAATGGAACTAGCAGGCTTCACACTTATTGACTAGCTCGACCGCATCTTGGAGGGCTGTGGGCTAATAGACTCGTTGTCGGTATGCTTTCCCAACTAACGTCATTGATCCAATGTGGGAGTTGCACATGCCTTTGTCTATTTCCGCCAGAGTTCCTTTCCTTCTTCCCGACAGATGCACTTCAATTTAGCATCGTTGGGCCTTCTTTGGCATAGAATGTCATCGACAAACCGATACATACTGGCCCTCTGGGCTACTCTTTCAGCTTCCTCTTGCTCATCGGGAAGTTCTCCAGTTTGGAGGAAATGGACTATGTGCCTTGCCCAAGTTGGAGCCTGGGCTCGGCAACGAGGACTAGCGGCACCTCCTCATCTGCGGGAGCGCATTTCTCGACAGCAGGGACTAGTGGCCCGGAAGGAGAGCGCAGCCCGACAAACGATGTGGAGTTGTTTCCGGCAGGGTCCCTACCAGGAGCCCCGAGAGGCTCTACCGGGAGAGGCTTACCGGAGTCCAACTTCCTCCTCTTTGTGGCCATTGTTGCCGGGGATACGAAGGGCTGAGTAAGATGGAGAACAAAGGTTCCTGGTTCCACAAGAAGTTTTTGCGTAGCACACTTTGATAGATGATCAGCTATGTTGTTTTCCGCATGGTGTACGTGCTCTGTTTGCAATCCGTCAAAGTGCTCTTGCAATCTTCTCACTTCCTGAACGATGACTCCATCAATGGATTTTGGTAATCCTTGTTGACTTGTCTCACCACAAGCTGTGAATCTCCTCGAATGATTAGCTTCTTAATTCCCAATTCTGGGTCAATCCTGAGCCCAGCAAGGAGCTCTTCGTACTCTGTTGTATTGTTAGTTGCCTCCTCCCTGGGAAAATGCATCTGGACGACGTACTTCAAGTGCTCTCCCATGGGAGCAACGAGAAGCACGTCAGCCCCTGCACCTTGCAGAGAGAATGCACCATCAAAACACATGATCCATTCTTGGGGCGCCTCCTTGCCGGGGGTAACTGTTTCCAGTATTTCCTCATCAGGGGTTGGCATCCATTCTGCAATAAACTCTGCCAATGCCCTTCTCTAAATCGTTGATGTGCTCTCAAATTCCAGGCCAAAGCTGGATAACTCCAAAGCCCACTCCACTATTCTGCTGGTAGCCTTGGGGTTCCAAAGTATCCTTTGCAACAGAAAGCGGGTGATAACCGTGATCTCATGGGCTTGGAAGTAGTGGTGCAGTTTCCTTGAGGCCATGATGAGGCCAAAAATCAACTTTTGAACACCAGAGTACCTCGATCTAGCCCCCTATAATAGGGAACTAACGAAGTACACTTGGCGCTGCACCACTTTCTTCCTTGCCACGTCCTTGGGGTTGCCCCTGCTGCCGTGCACTTTACTACCCTGATCCTCATCCGGTCCTGCCAGGCTTTTCTCTCTCTCTGTTTCCTCTACTTCCCGCTATGCCACTAGGGCTGCACTAACCACTTGATTAGTTGCCACTAAGTACAGCAGCAACGGCTCTCGTGGCTTAGGGGCAACCAAAGTGGGCACAGAGGACAAGTAGGTCTTCAAATCTTGTAAAGCTGCCTCTGCTTCCGGGGTCCACTTCATGGGCCCTGCCTTCTTCAAAGTTTTGAAGAATGGCAGGGCGCTCTTGGCAAACCTGGAGATGAATCTGCTAAGTGCGGCAACGCACTCTGTCAGATGCCTCACATCTTTGACTGTCCTGGGTGCCTGGATCTGCTTGATAGCCTTGACCTTGTCGGGGTTGGATTCGATCCCATGATGGGACATGAAGTAACCAAGTAGCTTGCCGGAGGGAACGCCAAACACACACTTCTCCGAATTTAGCTTCAAGTTGATCTTGTGCTGATTAGCAAATGTCTCCTCCAAATCCTGGATGACGGTTGATGTGTCCTTGGTTTTGACCACAATATCATCCATATAAGCCGCAATGTTTCTGGCAACTGTGGTTTAAAACCAATCTAGACTGCTCTTGCAAAAGTGGACCCAGCACTCTTTAACCCAAAAGGCATGTGCACAAAGCAGTACGTACCACAAGGGGTGATGAACGAGGTCTTCTCTTCGTATTCCTTGGACATGAAGATCTGATGATACCAAGAGTATGCATCCAGAAAGGAGAGCACATCACAACCTAAAGTGGAGTCCACAATCTGGTCAATGTGCGGCAAGGGAAATGGGTCCTTTGGGCAAGCCTTCTTGAGATCTGTGAAATGTATGCAAAGCCTCCATTTCCCGTGGGCCTTGCGGACGACAACTGGGTTTGCTAACCATGTTGGATGTAGTACTCCTCTGACCAGACCAGCTGCCTCAAGCTTCTTAATCTCTTCATTAATGAACTGCTGCCTCTCCAAGGCCTGCTTCCGAACCTTGTGCTTGACGGGTCGGGAATGTGGGCAGACAGCAAGGTGGTGCTCGATTACCTCCCTGGGAACACCGGGGATATTAGATGGTTGCCAGGCTAACACATCGACATTCACCTGCAGGAAGGCAACGAGCATGCTTTCCTATTTGTCATCAAGGGTGGCGCTGATAGTGAAGGTACCATCAACGCCAGCCAGCCCTGCCGGGACCTTTTACACATGTGGTGCTGTGACCTTGGATCTCTTGCTATTGGAACTCTCCGGCAAGTCATCAACAGGCGCAGCATACTTCGTAGAGGTATGCTTCTCGGATTCCTTGCAGGTGTCCCTGCTATCCTTCTTCTTTCCTTTGTTTTCCTTGGCGGGGACTGCTACTGCCGTGGCCTTTGCTGCGACTGCCTCTAGGTACATCTTATCCATGCAAATTATTGCGTCTTTCTCGTCTGACAGGATGCAAATTACTCCTACCAGCCCTGGCATCTTCAAGTTGTTGTAGCCATAGTGGGATGCCGCCATGAATTTCACCAGAGTTGGGCATCCATGGATCCCATTGTATGGAAGGGGGAAGTCGACCACGTCAAACACAACCTTCTCAGTCCGATAGTTCAATTCTCCCCAAAATACCATGGGCAACGTGATATTTCCCTTAGGATGACTCCTGCCGGCATTAATTCCTTGAAACATGCCCGTGACCTTTAGCTCTTCCTCTACTATCTAAAGCTTGCTGATAACCTTTGGGGAAATCAGATTCAACCCGGCCCCGCCATCAACCAACATCTTTGTGACCATGAGGTTGCGAATCGTTGGAGAGACCAACAATGGCAAACATCCTACTGCGGTGGTGCGGTCAGGATGGTCCTCTTCATCAAAGATGATGGGTGTGTGTGACCATTTGAGCGGCTTCCGAGACTCTGTCGCTGGCTCTGCGGCATTGACCTGACGTGCCCACTGTTTATGTTGGCGGTGAGAGAAGTGCAAAGATGCGCCCCCGTCAATGCACAGGGCGTTAGTGGCCTTCTGGAACTCCTGCTCGCTGGTTTCCACTTCATCCCCTCCATCACTCTCATCATTGCTAACTTCCTTCCCTCGGCCCCTAGCGGGTTTTCCCTGGTTCCAAAATGTCTTGCCAGGGGGATTTGCTTCACCGCCTCAGGGGATTTGCTTCACCGCCTCGGCCCTTCCCGCCAGTGCTATTCTGACCTTCTTCCTTATCACGCTTCTCATATTCAGCCCTCCGCCTCTTGACGAGCTGCTCAACCTGATGACACTCTTGGAGATTGTAAGTGCATCTAGTGTCCCTTAGTGAATTTGGTGTATTGAAGACTTATAGGTTAAGGGACTAATGTGTTTGTGAGTGTACACAGGTTCTATAAGTCTATGAGGAGTTTCATATTTGTGATGAAAGTCGACCCCTAAAAATGAATGTCTTCGGTTGAAGACTTTGGTTTTCTTGAAGACTTTGAAAGTGAGGAAATTGGTGTGACCTTGAAGACTGCGATAATAATGCGAGGATTATGAAAAGTGAAGACTTATGTTTTTGTAGTTTCATTTTCTCTTTCTTGAGTCATAGGAAACACCGTACTCTTAAAATGGGTCGAGGTAAAACTAAGGAAACACTTTCCAAGTGATGCTCATCTCTAAATCCTACACATACCCAATCCTTTCAAGTGAAGCCATTGGAAATCTCATACAGTTCAATCAATTCCTTCAGTGACAAAGACGAAGATCTTCTGTTCTCTGAGGAATTTTTTCTGACTGAGGAGTTAGGAATTCGCCAGTGCGGATTGCCTACAAGTGAGGAACATGATAGCCCTGAGGAATTTGAGAGCTCAAATATCTGACCATTGTTGTGCTACGCGCCAGCTGTCCCAAAATATCTTATCCACCTAACGGTCATATCATTGAAGGGCATTTATGTCTTATCATGTCGGGCTGCTCCCTAGGCTATAAATAGCCACCCCCTATGACCACTAGTTGGTTGGCTGCTCCGAGAGAAACTGACACTTGTCATTGAGAGCATCCCATCCTCCGAGGACTTTGAGAGAAAATCATTAGTAAGGAAAACCCAAACCCAAACACCTAGAAACCCAAAGTGATTGAGCATCACTGAAGAGACTGTTCCTGTGTGGAACCGATGCTTGTTACCTTTGAGGATTGTGCATCCTCCAGACGGTTAAGCGTCATGGCCTAGAGCATCCAAGAAGAATTGTGAATCGCCCAGTGACCGAGTCTGTGAAGGTTTGGAAGTCACCTGAAGACTTATCACAAGTGATTGGGCAAGGTCTGTGTGATCTTAGCTCAAGGAGAATACGGTGAGGAATGTGTGTCCGAACTGTGTGTCCTCAGGTTTAAATACCTAGCCGCTCCAACCAGACGTACGACTGTCATAGTAGTTTGAACTGGTCTACCAAATCATCGTCTTCACCAAGCCACTGGTTCTATTTCCTCAACCCTTCCATTTCCTCATTCATGTGTTGATTAAACTGACTGTTACAGTTTGAAGACTTTGACTGAAGACTTCCTCAATTCCTCAATTCCTCAACCCTAATTCTTCAGTCACTTTGTCTTCAGCCTGCTTATCCTGTTTACATGCTACTTGTGCTCTGTGCTTGATTCATTTCATCTGATGACTGTGTTACTCCATGTTACACTTGCACCTGAGTACTTATTCCACTGCTAGTAGTTCTTTACTTAGGAAATTCTTCACCTATAATTTCCTCAGTGACGAATTTGTAAATATCGCCTATTCACCCCACCCTCTAGTCGATATAATGCACTTCCAATTGGTATGAGAGCAAGGTACTCTCTTGTTCTGTGTGATTTTGGTTTAACCACCTGGATTTTTATTTATGTCGACTGCAGGAATGAAGAAGGTGATTTGCCCCATCTTTGACGGTCATGATTATCCCAAGTGGAAGGCCATGATGAGGAAGCACCTCATGGCAATGAACAGCAAGCTGTGGATCGTCATCGAGATTGTTCTTACCGATCTATGCAAGACGGCGGATGCTGCTGATATTCGCAAGTACACTCGACTTGACATCATGGCGAAGCACATCATCTGCTCCTGCCTATCCAGAAATCAGTTCATGCTCATTATGCATCTCTGCAATGCGAAGCTAATCTGGGACCGAATCTTTGACGTCTATGAAGGTCATCGAACTTGTCATGATCCCTGGTTTGAGGATTTCAAGGAATCACTCAAAACGACGACTTTCGAACTTGAACCATCATCTTCGGCACCATGCCTCATGGCAAAAGGTGCAAAGGTAAACGAATGTTCCTCATCTGAGTCTAGTGATGATGAATCTGGTGATGATTTTGTACCCAGATACTCCAAGCTTGCTACTATTGCCACTAAAAACAAAAATATTTGGAAAAGGTTCAAAAATTTCTAAAAAAGCGATGACCTGTTGGGTGAAGAAATGGATCGAACTCAAACTCTGAATGACAATCTTTAGAGACTTCAGTCTAAGTTTGATAACCTTCAGAGTCATCATAACACTCTCTTGGCCGATCATGAGAAGCTTTCTTATGAATTTCTTCAAAGAAAGCAAGAACTTGAAAAGCTAAAGGTGAGTTATGAAGATCTTCAGAAGGAAAATGATTCATTACTTGCTCAACTGATCAGTTTCGCTCAGGATGAATTCATTCCACCATGTGTGGAATGCATTGAACGTGAATCTTCTAATTCTTCACCTGAAAGTTCATATGCTTCTATTGCTGCAAATTCTTCAACTGTCTCTGTGGTCACAAATTCCTCATCTGAGGATACCACAAGTATGACTGACAATGCACGGTTGAAGGAATTGTATGTGATAGGCATGTAGAAAAGCCTCAAAGGGCATCAGGCTCTTTGTGATGTGCTTAAAAAGCAGATCCTCAACAGGAACCCTAGGAAAGAGGGTATTGCCTTTGAGAGGAAACTCAATGCTGACGGGACCTACTAGAAACCTGAGTAGTATCCCAAAACCTCATGGGTTGCTGCGAAAGGACCTCCTGTAGATTCACTCACTTTATCTGGCTTTACATGTGAATCTTCATATTCTTCTAATGAGTCATTTGACTCCAACTATAAACTGTTCAAAAATCAAAATGGTGAAGTATTTGCTTGATATGTTGGAACTAACTACAGGAATTGTCCCCCTGTGATGAAAATTTGGGTTCCCAAAAGGTGTCTTGAAAGTCTTCAGGTGAATGTCATCATGACACCACCTGTGAAGAATCGGTACCCCAGATCAAATTCTTCATATGGACCAAAGTCTTCATATGGATCCAAGTCCTCATATGGAGCAAATTCCTCACGTGGATCGAATTCCTCATAGGATCCAAGTCCTCATATGAACATCATCATGCTAACACTTCTGTTTTGTAGGGAAAATCTAAGGGCTATGAATATGTGCATTTAGGCTAGATATTATGCTTAGTGTTTGCATGTGTGCCCGTCTTCAAGCTACACCGAAGGAATCACACCATAAGGCTGTGAAGAATATTCTTCGATATCTAGCTCACACTCCAACACTTAGATTATGGTATCCCAAGGGTTTGGTTGATCTCATTGGATATTCTGGCTCTGACTATGCTGGTGATCGAGTGGATCGCAAGTCAACATCAGGCACATGCCATTTCCTCGGACAATCCTTAGTATGTTGGTCCTCGAAGAAGCAGAACTGCATATCACTCTCTACTGCTGAAGCTGAGTACATTGTTGCTGGTTCTTGTTATGCTCAATTGCTATGGATGAAGCAAACCCTCAAGGATTACGGCATTAATGTGAAGAATGTGCCACTCTACTGCGACAACGAGAGTGCCATCAAGATTGCTCATAACCCAACTCATCACTCGAAGACAAATCACATCCAGATTCGTCATCATTTTCTTCGAGATCATGTGTTGCAGGGCAACATCTCTATCGAGCACGTGAAGACTGAAGAACAGCTAGCGGATATCTTCACAAAGCCCTTGGACGAGAAGAGATTTACCAAGTTGCGGTGTGAGCTAAATATCTTAGAATCTTCGAATGTTCTTTGAAAAGGACACACCTCATAACACTTACGCAAAATTGAGACTTAGATGTGCAACACACAAAGTAACATTTTTTTTCCAATCAATGAAGAATAACCATCTAAGTGTGAATAAATTAATGAAGAATTTATTCTCAGAGCCCTACATCAATTGTATGCCGCGTGTGAAATCATCATTCTTATACGGTGGGTCACACCACCAACGAAAGTTGAAAATATTCAATTTAAGTTTTTCTTAAAATCTTTCAATTTCCTCAAAATGTTCAAATTCTTCAACTTTGCATTGTCTTCACCCTTTCCTACTGTGTTCTTCATTGACTAGATATATTTGAGTTTTCATGTCCTCTACAACATTCACTTATTGCTAATTCTTCAAGTTGACTTCTTGCCTAAGTGAATGTGATCGGACCCGTTCCCCCTCTATGCTAAACTCAACCAAGTTTGTTCACAAATTCTTCATATGCATTCTATTTGAAACCCGTTCAAAATCTTCACTGTGTCCTTGTCAGCTGAAGAATTTGCGAAACAAATGTTTAAATTTTCATATCTGAATTTTTGGCTTTTGCTACTCAAACCGTTCCGCATCCCACAATAAGATTAAACAAATCATCCATGAGCTACCACGATCTCCACCTCCCTGAACGTGGGTGACACATGTCGCTAGGATGGCAAGGGTCAGGGGCAAGTTCGTCTAATTTCCTCCGATGAGCGGTTTTTCACCTTGGCTATAAATACCCCTCGCCCACCTCAGACATCATTTACCCCGCTCGATCTCACTCCCCTCGCTCGAGCTCTCTGACCTAGCGTCGCCGGTGAGGAAGAGCATCACTGTCTCGACCTCGTCGCCGTCGTACTCACCGGCTGCGGAAATCCTCACTCTGCCGCCGCCGTAGCTGTCTTCCGCCACCAAGTTAGGGCGTGGAAGATCTGAACGGACGAACTTCTCCACTTCAACTCCCAGATCGTCGTGTTCTTCATCCAAGGTAATTTAAATCTGATTTTACTCCCCTTGTTGATTCTGATGATTTCCACAAAATCTTCAGAAGGTGTTTATTCTTCAACTTCCATATCCTTAAACACCCTGTTGCATCTATCCTTGATGTGTTTCTGTAAGCTATGTTTTTCTTCAACATTCCTCAATTGTGTGGAGTTTCAAATCTATACAACTCTGGAACCTAAGTCAAGAACTCTTAGTGAAATTCCTCAAGACACCCATGCTCAAATTCCTCAAACTTGATTCTTTTGAAAAAAAATCTGAGAACGCATATGACCTCTCCAAATTCTTTGCACCTATACTGTATTCACAGGTACACATGTCCACTGCTGAATCACTAGGTTCTCATCAACTTAACTCATTTGCGGTGTTCCTCGAAGACAAATTGCATACCTCCTCAGAAACTTCGATTGCTCAAAATCCTCAAGTGAAGAAAATGGCTGATGGTAAATGACCTTAGAAAGGAGGAAAGAGGCTAGAAACAAATACAGTGTTTGAAATCCCTGAAGACATCTATGATGAATATTGCACTCTTGATGAAGCCAAGCATGGCAAGGAGAACAAACATCAGCGCAAAGTGCGCATTCAAAGGATTGAGAGGAGATAGGCAAGAGAATGTAGGGAGTATCGATATGTTACTCCAAAGTACTTTAAGAAATTCGCTGTATACCCTCCATGCCCAAGACCTCGGCTGGCTCCAGGCCAAGAAGCTGATCCCTCTTGCATATGAAGAGGTGAGGATTTTCCTAAGGAATGGACCAAGCGCCAAGCCAATTTGGCCAAAATGGCAAACGAAGCAGTAAAGAAATTTAACAAAGATTATGTTGCTGCTACTGAGGCCTCTGCTAGCAAGCCCAAGAAGGCTTTGCCAAAGAAATCATCTGTAAAGCTGAGTTCCTCAACTGCAATGCCCTCACGGCCAAGTGCAAAGCCCTCATAGCAAGTTCCTCAGGCAACATCTTCAAAGGCAGCTCCAATGCCCTCAGTTGCCCCAAAATCCTCAACTACAGCTGCAAAGTCCTCAGCACCTGTGCATCTAGCCTCGTGCCAAAGAACTACAAGAATCTCAATTGCTTCAGGAGGTTCTGCAAGTTCCTCAGCTCCGCCACAGTCCTCAACAGGTCTAACCTTGCTGAAGAAAAAGGCCACTGCTGGACGAGGCTTAAGGCCAAGTCCTCACATGAAGCAACTTGCCTTTCAAGTTCCGTCAAGCGACAATGAGGCTGATGATGAAGAACTCGCTGAGATCATCAGAGATAGGCAAGCAAAGGCCTCTAGAGCCAAAGGTTGTGCGGTGCCACTCATGCTGGATCCAAAGTTGATCCTTGACTTCATCGATCTATGGCACAAGGACCCTAACACTCCTCTGCCTGATTTGAACCTCACTCCTGGCCAAAGTCACATGCTCAATTCCTTCATAGGTGAAGAAAATGGAATTTTGAGAAAGCCAAGCAAGTCAAGAAAGCTCGGTACAAGAAGGAGCATTTTCCGAAGAAGAAGAATGTTGTAAACATGTCTCCTGAAGAACTTGTGAATATGCAGACTGAGATCAAAGCTCTTAGTGATGAATTTGATGCTTATCGTGTAGATTGGCTAGGTGCCAAGGTCAGATTTGTCAAAATGGCAAAGGGATTCAAACCAATTGTTGCAGCCACATCGCAACAAGAAATTCCTCAGGCTAAAGCATTTGCTCAGCCTACTGAACAGAATGCTAGCACAGCTGATGAAAATCAGACTATTGAAGAAACTGAAAGTACCTGTGTTGTTGAAGAAATTCCAGCTACTGAAGAAACTACCAGGGCAACCTCCAACGTTGCGCCTGAAGAACAACCCAAGCCAGCTGAAGAATCTGTTTCTATGCGTGAATAATCTAAACATGCTAGGGCAACTGCATTAGTTGTGCCTGAAGAATCTGAACCAACTTCATCTGCTCCTCCTGCGTAGTCATCACAAATGAAGAAGATCAACCTACCTTCTACATCAGAAGCGAATAAAACTAAAGTTGTGGAGAAGGCGGCTATGAAGAAAAGGAAAGCATCAGCGACTGCAGAGTCTTCAGCTCCTAAGAAAGTGAAGACTTTGACAAGCTCATACACCAACCCCATTGATGTTGTTCCTATCTCAAGCGTGCCATCAAAGGATATTGTTCCCTTGGGTGAGGAATATGTCATTCCAAATGACAGTGATGAAGAGTATCCTTCTGCTGCTTCTTCAGAGCAGTTGGATGAAGATATTGAAGTGGATGATATCCCTTCAACTCCGCTGGTATCATTGCCCATGCCTCAGTTCACAGCTGAAGAGGTAGGCGTTGAAGAAATAGATGAAGAAGATGAGGATGTGGACATTGGGTCTACTACACCAGTTCTGAATGATGACTACTGGGAAAACATCATCCAAATTCACCATTGACCACTCCTATGCACCAAATTCATCAGTCCCCTATACAAGCTAAAGAAATTCATACGGGCTCTGAAGGACATCAAACATCACTTCATGCTATTCCAGAAGAATTTCCATCTACTAATGCTGAAGAAATGGAGGCCAAGACTGCTGCTGATGAAACCGCCGTTAAAATTCCTTAGTCTGTGGCTCCAGAGGATGTGCGCCAAGAGGCTGTGAAGCCTTCAACTGTTAATCTTCATCCCAAGCCACAAAAACCTCATACCAAGAAGCAAAAATTCAAATATGATGATTTCTTTGCTGAGCATCATTTCTTCACGGATTATAATCCCTGTGACTTTGCATGACTTCAATGCAAGCGCTTCTGGACAGCCAGTTAGATGAACTTTTATTCTTCACGTCTTTTTGATAAGGACAAGCTATTTGAGCACGACCAAATTCATCACGTGGATATGGAACCACTTCCTTGCTTCCAACCTGTCCTGAGTGTTCTTCATGATGTTGGGCTCTTGAACCTCTGCACTGACATCTGTGATTGGAATGAAGAACTCATTCTGCAATTCTACGCAGCACTGCACCTCACTGGAAACGTGGAAGACGTGAATTCATGGGTGCTCGACTGGATGATCGAGAATAATCATTACAAAGCACCGGCTTCTGAATTGCTTCATGATGTCCCAGTCAGTCCTCCTGTTGAAGGTGCCAGGCTCATCTATGAGGAACCTGGACTCTCAAATCACTTGATGCAAGTGCTGATGAAGCCATTGAAGCCTGGCAAAGCTCCAAGGACCACATTCCTCGTGAAGGAATTGCTCTATGTGCCAAGGATAGTGTATCGCATATTGAGCAAAACCCTCAGTCCAATCAAGGGCCACAACTCTGATGAAGAATAGGTTGTTGGCATCATGAAGAATTTGTTGTTCAACATTATTCATGGCATTCCTATCAACTACCATGATTTCTTCATGAGGACTTTGGCCAATGCTGCTCTGTCACCTTTTGAGTTGAAGCCTTATGCTTCATGGATTATGAGATTCATCAGATCAAGGTCTTCAATTCATTATAAGGCTGATGTTCTAAATCATCTCAGCTATTTGCCGCCTATTGAAGTCCTCAAAAGGACTAATTCCTCAGCTCATGAGAAGGGAAAAGCTGCTGTTATTGATGAAGGCACTCGTCCATTGGATGGTCAATTTCACAAAGCTGCATCTTATTCCACTAATGCTGACTCTACAACACAAGATTCTGCCGCAAAAGCTTCTAAGAAAAATCCTCAAGCCACTGCTCTTCGTGTGATGACTGATCATGAACCTCTCCTCAGTCCTCATCAGAAGGTCGATCGCAACCACAAGTGGGTCAAGCGTCAGGTTGGTGCAATTCTTCAGAACATGACAGTCACACAAAATACTGTGAAGAAGAATCACTACTATTTGCATGAAATCTTTGACCGCACTTGGGCTATTCTGTCTAATCTTTATAGTGCTGAAGATCTCAAGGAGATGGAATTTCAACAGGACTTCGACTGGGCACAGCCACCTTAGAAGAAATTCAAGAAGGTCAAAGTTCCTCAGCTGGTCGCTAGTTCATATTATTCATCGCGTGAGACGGATGGAGCCAAAGAATTGAACGACACTGTGGCAGGCCCTACCTCAACGGACGACCCCAACAACGCTGGCGCTCCTTCATCGACATCATGATGATATTCTTCAGGGGCATTAGTCCTCATTTTTAGTCCCCTTTGGTCATTCGATAACAAAGGGGGGAAACTTGAGTTAGTCTTCAAGCGGTTCTCTTATATTTGGGTGTTTTTTTGTTAAGTTACAACTCTTGCTCTTCTGAGGTGTTTGCTCTAATGAGTTGTAAACTTAATTTCTATGGTGCTCTGACACTTTTGAACTGCTTTTCTGCATGCTTATTCCTCAAGTATCTTAATGCAGGTAGCTAAATTCGTCAGAGTCCATATTTCATCATGCATTTCAAATTCTTCATATCATATGTTAAATGCGTGTATGAATTACTAGATATAGGGGGAGATCTCCATGCTTCTACTCAACAATGTGCATTGTCTACTCAAAGCAAATTCCTCAAATATGCACTTCTTCAGGGGAGTTCTTCTATATCTTGCAATCAAATTCCTCAATACCAGTATTTACAATTCATATGTTTATCCCCGTTCAAAACTTAACCTATTTGTCATCAATCACAAAAAGGGGGGAGATTGTAAGTGCATCTAGTGCCCCTTAGTGATTTCGGTGTATTGAAGACTTATAGGTTAACGGACTAATGTGTTTGTGAGTGTACACAGGTTCTACAAGTCTATGAGGAGTTTGATACTTATGATGAAAGTTGACCTCTAAAAATGAGTGTCTTCAGTTGAAGACTTTGGTTTTCTTGAAGACTTTGAAAGTGAGGAAATTGGTGTGACCTTGAAGACATCGATATTCATGCGAGGATAATGAAGCGTAAGGCGTTTGTTTTCCTAGTTTCATTTTCTCTATCTTGAGTCATAGGAAACAGCGTACTGTTAAAGTGGGTCGAGGTAAAACTCAGGAAACACTTTCCAAGTGATGCTCATCTCAAAATCCTACACATACCCAATCCTTTCGAGTGAAGCCATTGGAAATCTCATACAGTTTAGTCAATTTCTTCAGTGATAGAGGCGAAGATCTTCCATTCTCTCAGGAATTTGTCCTGACTGAGGAGTTAGGAATTCGCCAGTGCGGATTGCCTACAGGTGAGGAACATGATAGCCCTGAGGAATTTTAGAGCTCAAATATCCGACCGTTGTTGTGCTACGCGCCAGCTATCCCAATTATCTTATCCACGTAACGGTCATATCATTGAAGGGCATTTATGTCTTATCATGTCTGGCTGCTCCCTAGGCTATAAATAGCCACCCCCTACAACCACTTGTTGGTTGGATGCTCCGAGAGAAACTGACACTTATCATTGAGAGCATCCCATCCCCTGAGGACTTTGAGCAAAAATCATCAGTGAGGAAAACCCAAACCCAAACACCTACAAACCCAAAGTGATTGAGCATCACTGAAGAGTTTGTTCCTTTGTGGAACCGATGCTTGTTACATTTGAGGACTGTGCATCCTCCAGATGGTTAGGCGTCATGGTCTAGAGCATCCAAGAAGACTTGTGGATCGCCGAGTGACCGAGTCTGTGAAGGTTTGGCAGTCACCTGAAGACTTACCACGAGTGATTGGTTGACGTCTGTGTGATCTTAGCTCAAGGAGAATACGGAGAGTACTGTGTGCCCGAGATTGTGTATCCTCAAGTTTAAATACCTAGCCGCTCCAACTAGACATAGGATTGTCACAACAGTTGGAATTGGTCTACCAAATCATCATCTTCACCAAGCTACCGGTTCTATTTCCTCAACCCTTCCATTTCCTCATTCATGTGTTGATGAACCTGACTGTTACTGTTTGAAGACTTTGACTGAAGACTTTCTCAATTTCCTCAATCCTATTTCTTCAGTCACTTTGTCTTCAGCCTACTTATCCTGAATACACGCTACTTGTGCTCTGTGCTTGTTTCATTTCATCATGATGACTGTGTTACTGCCATGTTACGCTTGCACCTAAGTACTTATTCCGCTGCTAGTAGTTTGTTACTTAGGAAATTCCTCACCTAGAATTTCCTCATTGACGAATTTGTAGAAGTCACCTATTCACCCCCTCCCAACCCACCTCTGGTCAATATAATGCACTTTCAGAGATCGTGGCCTTTGGTCTGATGGATCTTGCAGTACGGCCCATAGCCTTTCCCAGACCTCTCGGCAGTCGCAGCCTCCCGGCAGTCAGCGCACGTGGCGGCTTCCTTTCCGGGGGCTTCGGCCTTAGCCTTCTTGCTGGTACTAAGCGTGCCCGATCCTTCGATGGTCATCACTGCCTTATCCTTGTGCCTCTTGTTTTGCTTCTTGTTCTTCTTCTTCTGACTGGTAGATTCATCATCATCCTATGAATCAATCTCGAAGCAATCTTCCTCTCCAGGGAGTTTCCTTCCCTCCTCCATCCGAGCACACTTGTCCACTAAGGTGTAAAGCTCCTTCATAGTCTTGGGCAACCGCACATTCATCTTGGAACGTACCATGCGGTTGCGCACATTGGATTGGAAGGTAGCTATCACAGCCACTGGATGGAAATTTGGAATATTTTTGTGGACTCGGCTGAATCTCTGCAAATACTTGCGGAGAGTCTCTCATTCTTTCTCTTGGAGAAACTGCAAGTCGCTGGGCCGTCCTAGTTCTTGATGGCCGCCCGTGAAGGCGCCAATGAATCATGGCAAAGGTCAGCCCATGACGAAATGGAGTTCTCTGACAGGTGCATCAGCCAAGACCTCACATTGGACTTGAGCGCCAAAGGGAAGTAGTTCGCAAACACCTTCTCAATTCTTCCTCCGGCAGCTTGAACAGCGATGGTGTAGATGCTTAAGAATTATGTCGGGCTCAGCCTCCCATCATACTTCTCAGGTATCTCTGGCTTGATACTTGCGAACGGATGGCCAACAGACTTGCCGCAGCTCAAGAGTAAAGGCAGGGTACCCAACCTCGAAAGGCGGGCACCCAGTGTCCTCGAGCACAGGCTCGTCGACAACAGGACCATCGCACCCATTGGTCCGGCGGTGGTCGTCGCTCGACGATGACGCGTGCGCCTCCCCTTCGCATGTCCTCCGGGGCTCGTCGTTGGCCTGGACGTGCTCGAGGGTCGGAAGAGGCCATCGAGATGTCGTCGGGTTCTTGATTCTGTAGCGCCCGAGGTGGTTGCCGTGGTGGGGACTACACAGTGGGGGTGGCCCCTTCTGTACGGCCAGCGGCACGAGCCGTTGTCCTCACTCCGAGAGGCCGTGGCGGGCCAGCTCGCTGTGAGTCCCTACCCTCGGCGAAGCCAATCGGACTCTGAATGGTGGCTCTCCATTCATCCATATGATCGGCCGCCGGTGGGAACCTTAACAGCAGTTGGGCCCGCGGCATGGCCTCTGTAGTGGTGCTTGGCATTGGCGATGATGATGTAGATCGTACCGTTGCCCGACTCCAGACGGTGCCGGTGGCGACGGTGTCATGCCCTCGCTGTTGCGAGTCGGCCACTTGGATGGCATAGTGGCGTGGTGAAGGCGCTTGAGGGTCAGTGGCTGGGTCAACCCGCTCTGGGGGAGGCACGCGCACTACGGTCGCGCCTGTGGTAGGGGCGGCGGAGGGCGGCGATTCGCCCCAAACCGGGCACCACCACTGTGACTATGCCCTTCGGCGAGGGGAAAAGGTATAGACGGTATAACCCCTTTGTCCGTACCTCGTGGAGCATGACCACTGGGGTGTTGCTGATGTTGCTCTCCTCCAGTGCCTCCCACTCCTGCTTCGGCCGCGGGGGAGGTGGTGACAACGCCGCCTGCGCCGACCGCGTCCCCCGCAGCGCCCATATCCTCGTGTGCCTCCACATCCCCCGCGGCGTTGGTGGCCGCGGGTGGAGGAGCCTTCGAGGTGGAGGGGTGAGCCGCAACACCGGGTTTCTTCTTGGGCGCCATAGTCGATGGAGCCGTTGATGATGAAGATGGTGATAAAGTTGACGCACTGCTCACTCTTTCAGGTTCACGCAGGTGATCCCCTACCTGGCACGCCAAAGATGTCATGGGAAACGACGGCCGCCTATGGGACCAAGAGTCCCTTTCTGGTTCGGCGAGGGGTGCCACTTTGCACAAAGAGTAGAGGAGCATGGAACAACAAGGCAGAGATCACACGCGCAGTTTTTACCTAGGTTCAGGCCGCCGTGAGGCATAAAACCCTACTCCTGCTTTGGTAGATTGATGGCGGAAAAATGGTGGTGAGTGCGACACGCTTGCCCGACAGGGTTGCCTCAGGGCGAAGACGGCTACACACATATGAGTATGTGAGGGGGTGGATTCGCCAACCCTTTCTATGGTTGCCTTGGGCCTCCTTTTATAGATAAAGGGGTCACCATAGTGGCAAATCCATCATTATGCACTTATTAGATAGCAAACAGTGCTATCATACCTAACTGTGCAAGCTGACAGACCGCATTAAATGTGCCACACAACTTCACATCGTAGCTTGCCCGGCAGGCCCTGCCGGGCTGTTTTGCCAGCTTCGCGCCTGCTCGCTTGACGCGTCGCGGGACATGTGTCACTTGGAGGCATATTCTGTAGGATGTGGCTTCCATGTGGCAAATAGAAGCCACTTAGTCACTTTGGATCTTGACACCGCACCGATCGACGACGTGCGTTGTGATGAGGTGGTGTGGTGAGGTGGCTTTACCTCCGCAAGCCCCGGTAGGCCTGCCAGGACGACCCAAATGCTTGGTTCCGGGGGTAACCCCATCCTTGCTAGTCTCGCCTTCCCGGCAAGGGATTTTTTCCTTTGCCATATCTTGCTCTTCTGGCTAGTCTTGGTCCTCTTGTGCTGCACGTTGGTTCTTCGAAGAACTGATCCTTGTGCTCCAATCTGACCTTGGTGTTGTGATCTTGCTCTCGTGCCTGTGCACAGTCTGGGCAACAGACCCAGGGTACGTTGCACTGACAGTCGGTGTAGAGAGTTCGAGTGAGAGGGTAGGCCCGTGAGAGATAGTAGAGAGAGAGAGAAAGAGCTACTCCCTCTGTCGATAATGTAGTTCCTAGTATGAAGTAAGTACATGTTGTGATGAATCTAATGATTGTTCTAGATGTAAATGTTTTTCTCCACATATACCTGGTCAAAATTTTCTGAGATTTGACTTTTCAAAACATCCATATGTTTATGGATGTGAGAGAGAACCTTACTAGAGAGAGAGTGTGTGTGTGAAATAGAAAGAGTGAGCGAAAAAAGTGTGTGCGTGTGTGAAAGATACATGGACAACACACGATAAAGTAGACAAAAAGCGTGTGTGTCTTATGCAAACATATCACACATGCATCTTTGAGAGCGGAAGCGAGGTGAGGAGATAGTATGTGGTTGTTTGCAACCGAGGGAGAGACCCTAGCACGTGGCCAAGAGAGGTGTGACAAACAAGGGAGAGAGGTCGAGAGAGACATATGGAGAAAATGCAGACATGGGGAGGAGAGAGTGTATGTTTGTGACAGAGAGACCCCCTGGAGATCGTGATGGGACTACATGGGAGGGAGATCGAGTGACAAGGTGTGTGCGTGGTAGAAGATACCCCGAGAGATATCGAGATAGACGTATGGATGGAAGGAGACAATACGTGTGTTCCTGATGGCTAGTGAGAGATAGTCATACTTAGGGGGGAGTGTGTGCGCCTATGATGGAGTGAGGGATTATGGTACTTAGGGGGGTGCATGTCACATAGATAGAGAACAAGGGAGGAGAGTGTTAGATGGGTCTATGTAGAGCGAGCAAGATATGTGTATGTGTGAACCAGGGAAATATAAAGTTTGAGAGAGTAGAGGAGCCCGACATTTACCGAAAGTGGTGCATCGATAGCCGAGAGGGGGAAAGAGATACACCATCCGGCCGATAATGCAAAGTGCATATAAATTTTTTAGAAGTCAAACTTTGGAAACTTTGACCAGGTTTACGCAAATATTATTTATATCTACAATACCAAAGATACATCATACGAAACTACATCTCATGATGAATCTAATGATATATGTTTGTCGTTCTAGATGTAAATGTTTTTCTCCACATAGATGGTCAAACTTTGTGATGTTTAACTTTTCAATAAATCCATATGCTATGGACCAAAGAGAGTGCCTAAGTCGAGAGAGATCAAGTGTGTGTGAAGAAGAATGAGTGAGTGTGCAAAAAGAGAGAGAGTGTGTGTGTGTGAAAGAGAAAGGGACAACAAATGATAAATTAGACAGAGAGTGCGTATTCGTTTCTTGTGCAAACTTATCACTCATGCATCTCCGAGATAGAAAAGCGAGGTGAGGAGATACACGAAGATAGCTAGTGTGTGATTGTTTGCAACGGAGAGAGACACCCCTATAGCACATGTCCAATAGAGGTCTGGCCAACAAGGGACAAAGTTCGAGAGGGGCGCATGGGAGGGAGAGAGGGTGTGTTTGTGATAGAGAGATTCCCTCGAGATCGTGAGGGGACTATATGGGTGGGAGATCGAGGGACGGAGTGCGTGTGCAATACAAAGATGCCCCGAGAGAAATAGAGATAGACTATGCACATGTTTGTGATGAAGACTAAGAATTAGCTAGACATATACATATAGGGGGGACTGTATGTGCCTACAATTGAGTTAGAGACCATCATACTTGGCTAGACGTGAGATTGTGTGTGTGTGCGTGTGAGATGGAAAGAGAATGAGGGAGCGGGAGAGAGAGTTTTAGATTGGTCTATCAAGTGAGAGTGAGATATGCATGTGTATGTGTGACCCAGGGAGATGGAGAGTTTGAGATAGAGAGGGAAGAGCTTCGAGACGGCAGAGTGGTGCGTGAGAGAGTTACGGGCAACGAGCCAGGGAATTTTTGTGCGTACGATGAGTTCACCCAAGATATTTAGCTTGGACTAGAGAATCATACATAGTGTGCCAGATAGACCTATACATGGAGTGTGCATGCGAACTAGAAAGACCCCCCCCCCCCACACACACACACAAGGGGAGGGACCGACAATGTTTGTGTTTGGATGTGTGTGATAGAATTGAAGATTGTCGGCGAGAGAGAGAACAAGAGTATGGGAGAGGGGGAGGTCGCGTTTATGCATCAAAGATTGTCGGATTACGGGTTCCGCAGACCCTTGAGAGGTTCGAACTCCGGGGTGCGCACGAAGAATACTCTCTCCCCAACTCGCTCGCTAAAAGATCCCACTGCCTAGCTCGACGAACCCAAAGAACGAGAGACACGGAGATTTATCCTGGTTCGGGCCACCTTGCGGTTTAATACCCTACTCCAGCTTTGTGGTGGATTGTCTCGTGGGGCTGAGGATGAACTAATACAGTGGTGGAACAGCCTGAGGAGGTGAGGTGTTCTTGGGCTCAATGAGCTGGTGAGGGTGGAGTGGCTCCGATGCCAGATCTCTCTCCCCCTCTCTATGGTGGTGGCTAGGTCCTATTTATAGTGGCCTTGGTCCTCATCCCAAATGTAGGCGGGAAGGGATCCCAATGGCCATATTTGAAGGGGGATAACTAGTACAAGCTATCCTAACAAAAGTAGTCTTCGCCTGCCAAAGGCTCTGGTGGTGACGCTGTCATGGGCTCCGGGATGACCTCCGTCCTGGTGGTCTTAGTCTTGTTGCACCGATATGGAAACCTTTTCTTGATTCCTCGGGACTCCGCGCCTGCGCTTGCTTCCTTAGCACCAAAGAGGAAACTGGTACACTACGCCCGCTGGCACCCGCTTGGCCTTGGTCGTCATGGCTCACGTCATGTGAACCTCGTGAGGTGCACCTTTGAAACATCCCAAAATTCTATATTTTGGAATGTTATATTAAATAAATAAATAGGATTGTTTGTTTGATTGTTGTGTGATGGATTGTGTGAAATTATTTTATTTTCACGAGAATTAAAACCTTTTGAGTTCTTTGTTTAAAAAAAATTCTAATCATGTTATAAAAGTTGGATAACATTTTGTCCAATAAAGAAAACTATCGTTGGGGAAGTTTATTCAAGAAATCAAAGGGCTTTAATTTCTGTTTGACTCTTTTTGAAATATTGGAAACCACAATCACAATTTTGGAGTGAGAATAAGATGACTTTCTCCAATGTGGTGGATGAATATTTCATATGGAGTTTGTTTGGATTTTGGAGTTCCAATTGAAATATGATATTATTTGGAGTTTTACTGTCGTTTAAATATTTGAAAATTAATCAAATAAAATTTATGAGGGGAGATAACATAACTTCTCCAAAATTATATTTGGAAATGTTTAATATGGCTCAATTATTAATTTTCAATTGAGAATTTATAAAAGAGAACATTTTTGGGGATAATTATAATACACTTATTGAATAATAAGAGCCGGATAAATATTTAATTTTGGTTAATACTATTTTCAAAATATATGAATTTTATTTAGGTTCATTTGAACATTTACTAATAAAATTTTATTTGTTGTTTATACAAACATTTTGCACACTTAAATTAAAAATAAATGTGAACGTTTATTTTATTTGCTGTTTAAAACTTTTGCACAAAAAATATTATTTTATAATTATGTCCTAAGCCTATTTGGACCATGCCCACTTCTAATTTTTTTTCTTTCTCTCTTTCCATTTTCCCCTTGGGCCTGGTTCCCCCCTAAGGCCCATATTATTTTTACCTTAGCCCAAGTCCAGGAACCCCTTCTTCCTCCTCTATAGGTTTCAATCTGGAGGAGAACACAAACAGCCATGGCACCTGTACATCTTCCTCTCCCTCTAGCACTTGAAAAGTTCGCTCTTTCCACTTCTTAGCAACACGAAAGATCTTTTTTATTGCATGGATAACCCATTCAGAGAATTAAAATTCCACTTTGATGTCTTAATTGTTCCGGAATCAATCCGTCAATAGAGGCCACAATGAGCTCATTTGATCTCCCTGTACCGGCTCCCTCGGCCACTATAAATAGGACCCCTATGTCGTGGTTTTGTCACGGCAGATGTCCTCGTGAAAGGACTTAGTCGTGGAGCCATCGCTACAGGTTATCTTGAAGGGGTTAAAGCGGACGCAAAGACACAAGAGTTATACTAGTTCGGCCCCTTCGACGAAGGTAAAAGCCTACGTCTAGTTGTGATGGAATTGATGTTGTCTCGATGACTAGGGAGCAAATAAGCTTCGCCTAGGCCTCGAGTTGTTGTTGTCTGTCCTTGAACCGCCTCGGTCGTCCCCTTATATACACGGGTGACGCCGCCGGTCCGTAGAGTCCCAATCTCCGGTTCATATTCGTATCCGGGTTGGTCTCTCTATTCCTAACTTACAATACAAGTTTACATACCGGGCCGGTTTACGGCTACAAGTTCTAAACCGACTATAGGCCTTGGGCCCTTTATGCCCCTTGGGCTTTACACCGTTGGACTCTTGATGAAGTTAACCTGCCCAGATAGGTCGGTTTACGCCCAGTAGTAACATCGCCAACATTAGGCCCCAGATTGATTTGAACAGGTTCATGTCAATCCTTGATAAAAACCTTCATCTTCAATACCTTCTTGAAATCGTTGAACCGCCATGATGTCACCTTCTCTGGTTGCTGTAAACCGGCATGATGTCCCCATAAAGATAGCATTCGCGATATCTTCTCTGTTTAATAGATCCGCAATAATCGAGGCGACAGCTCCGCTTCCTAGGTTTGTGGTTCCTTGATTCCCGCTGACCGACATGTATCTTGCCTTATAAATAGGACCGAAGGGTCATTCCTTTTCTCCCCTCCGTCCTTTCTCTTCATCTTCCTCGCGTCGCCAGCCTCGGAACTCCGCCGCCGCCGTCGACCTCTGCACCGTCTTGGGCCGCTGCATCAACCTGAATGCACCAGAGAAACGCAGACTCTTCCGCACCTCCTCAACTCAGGTAGGTCCTCGGTTCCCCTCGACCTAGATCCGTTCTAGGGTTTCTTGTTCTTGCCGTGCTCCATGAACTGCTCATGCTCATACCAGACTCCTGGATGGATCTGTGACACCTTGCTCTGATTAGCGGTAGCCTTTAGCATCCGCCTGTAGTCTCGTGCTCACGTCCATAGATCTCGCACATCATCTCTGCTCATTGCATCAATATCGCCTGTTGTACTCCTTTTTGGATATTTTTCTTGTTTTCTGATCTGGCTTCAGATCCTTCGTTGTAGAGAAATCTTGCGAAACCTGTTTCTGCACACTTAACCGTTCGCAACCTCAATTGTTTTTAATATTTAGACCTTAGACCAGGCGGTTTAACTTAACATAGAAAAAATTAGATAAACCGGTATACACCATTAGTCCCCTTGTTGAACCGCCAGAACTCCTTAACCAGATATTGTCGCTTCATAAAACTCCGGTTTAGACGTATTTGTCTCCGATTTAGCATTATACACCGGTTCTCTCTTTGTCCCAACACATTTCTTGAACCGGATTTATATATTTTTTGTAGATGGCCAAACAAGTATATGAGTGCAACTGGGCTCCTTCCCGTGTCACCGAAACTCAATTAAACAATCTGGTCCTGACCGGGCGCTTTAGGCAAGAAAATACTATCCATTGGAGGGTTCCAGGCAAAATGTCCACCCACACCTCAAGAAGGAGAGGTTGTAGTTTTCGCTGATCACCTAGCCCGGGGTTTCAATCCGCCCGGTTCAAAATTTTACCGGGATGTTTTAGCCAATTTTCAACTCCGTCCACAAGATACGGGCCCCAATTCTGTTACCAATATTTGTCACTTCCAAGTGCTCTGTGAGGCATATTTTCAAGAAGAACCCGCAGTTGAACTGTTTAGAGACTGCTTCCATCTAAACCGCCGCACAGAATTCACCGACGGGCCCAACACAGAATTGGGTGGTGTGGCGATTCAAAAAAGAAAGGAGGTCACTTATCCTCATGTCAAACTGCATAGCCACCCCAAGGAATGGAATCAAACATGGTTTTATTGCAGACACTTCTCCGCCAATGAGAATCCTTTGCCCGGTTTTCGTCGGCGACTCAAGAACACACATCCATTTCCGCAAAGATTAACTACCAATGAGAGAAGTAAATATGCTCCTCAACTCTCCAAGCTCAGAGCCTTCATGGCCAACGGTTTAACCGGAATTGATCTCGCACGCTGTTGGATATCATGGAGCATACTGCCCCTCTCCCAGCGCTCCGGTTTAATGTGTGAGTACACTGGTAGTGTCGACGACCCCCTCCGACATGTTAACATCCAGCTCACCGATGATGAGGTCACTGAGGCTGTGAAGAAGATGTTGAATGAACCGGAACACCTATGTGCCCGAACCGGTCTGCTCCCCTTCTGTGCTACCAACAAACCGCCATCTGTAAGACTTTTGATTATTTTTTACTGAATATGTTATTGCCATCCCAGTATAACTTTTAACATCAACTGCTGCTTAACCAGGGTGATGATCCATTCTGGAGCAAGAAACATCCACAAGAGAAACCAGAGAAGCCAGACAAACCGGAAAAACCACTTAGGCAAAAGACCAAAGCTGTCAAGAAGACTACTCATAAGAGGAAAACCATTGCATCTTCTCATCCGGCAGCGGATGATGATGTGGGTAATCCGGACCTTGAGGTAGAACTTGATTCACTTGGCTTACTTTTCACACGCCTAATTAATGATGATGTTTGTCAGGATGACGAAACCAAGAATGCCGATGTTGTAGAGGTAACTATTTTCTCCTCGACTCAAATCCTTTGCCTTCACTAAAAACTGTCGGGCAAACCGGAAAATTAAATTTTCTCATCCCCTTGCTTACTTGGATCCCAAATTTCTTATGAAGACTCAACAACATGAAGCTCGCCGCACAACTCTCGGCACAAATGTAGTTACCTCCACCGGTTTACCGAGCAGTCCGATTCGGAAACGTCGCTCGAAGGTCTCTAATTTGCTTGTCGCTGCTTATCCTAAAGCAGGTTGTTTTCGTCAACCCCTTAATCCGTCGACTCTGATTATCGTGTCACTTCCCACTCCTCATCCTGGCGAGTCATCAGCCACTCACCGCCACCACTTAAAAGCGGTGCTTGGGTAAGTTATACCTTTCATATTATTTCTATCGCATCATTGTGTAGTATATGCTGTATTTATTTGTTGTTGTGCCTTTTCAGGCCAAGCCTAGGCGGCGAAAAGGCTCGTCTGGATAAAGCGGCCGACGAAGAAATCGCCTGTGAACCGGACGGCGCCCCAAATCTTGAAGCGGCCATCCGTGAAGACATCGCCCAATGATCCGCCACAGAAGATGGCGTTTTGTTGTCAAGAAAGGCTGTTGACACCGCCCTTCCTGGCGACCAGCCCGTAAGCCCGATCCGGATTGAAAAATCCACCACCCAATCCGCCTGGCCGACAAACCGACCGCCCCTGGTCAAACCGGTGATGCCAAGGACGATGGCGTCGTGATTATCGGCTTTGGCCACAGCGAACCGGGTAATCCGGTCGCTTTATCCAAACATTCTCGCCAAAGAAGAGTTTGCCACTATGAGCAAGGGCAAGTGGGATGTTGATCCGCAACTTATGCCGCTCTGAACCCCCAAGACCTTCATTCTGGCTACTTGAACCGGCTGTATACCAGCCGCGATTATGAAGCTGGCCTGGTGAAAATGATGAAAGAAAAATTCGAGGTAACTCCCATGTTCTTTTCCCGCTTGGATATTTCAATTTTTGTTAACTCTCCTAGCTCCCAAGGGCCGGTTCAACTTAGTATAGTTAAACCAGGACTTAACATAAACTTAATGCTTCAAAATCCACTGATGTAGCCCCCAAGGGCCGGTTCAACTTAGCATAGTTAAACCGGGACTGTAATTTATATCTCCGCATCAGAACATGTTCGAGCAAATAGCCATTAGCCCCCAAGTGCCAAGTTGAATACCTGTATTGAGCTTGGGACTTTGTGATTTTATTGATAGACAAAGATCAAATATGCATTAGCCCCCAAGTGCCATGTGTATGATTGGTTATGCATTTGGCACTTGCAATGAAGATATTAACATGCTCCCTTTTGTTGCGTAATGAGATACGCCAACAAGCCTCCCAAATCAATGATCTTCAAGAAAATCAAGTCTCAACAAGCGTAAACCTCCAAGGCCAAGGATGAGTGAAAACCGCCTTGACTACCATGGAGCAGCTCAAGGAGTGGTTCAAGTCTCGAGCGGGCTGGCTGGGATCTTTGAAAAGGCCGCTTTAACCAAAAAGGTTGAAAATGTCAAGTTGCCCTTAAACCGGTGGTAGATGAGTCGACCAATGTGAAGCGGCAAGTGCATTCCATGACTGCTGCCATCTTCGGTAAGTTTCCTTTGGCTTCTATGATAATCTTGACCTTCTTATGATAAGTCCGGTTAGTGATTTCTCTTGCAATGTTGTAGGCACACGCATTGGCCACTTGGGGTCAGATGTTCGGAAGAAATTGAAGGTTGCCTATACCTTAATAGAGCAACAGAGATCGGAGCGCAGCGGATCATCTCCATCGCATCACATAACAATCCAGCACCTTCCTTAATTCAAGATACTCTTAGGAGGTTGTCCATGCTTCGCCCGGATTGAAGAGTGAAGAAATCTCTTTGCTCGAACCGGCGCCATCAACGCCTTTAATCCGCCAAAGCATGGGTGCCAGATTTCGATCCCGTTGAAGCAGCTCGTGGCTATCCCAAATCAAGGAAGACGGCTCGAGTTCAACGAAGATGATTTGAGAGCGATAAACCAGGCGGTCGCCCTCGGCTTGCCAATTAGTCAAGAAGCAAACTTGTCGCATTATCAAGCTCGGCAGGACGATCGTACAAGCGAGTAGCTGCACCTATTCCTCAAGCGGAGAACTCGATCCTCTCGATCCGTAAGCATACTTACGCTCTGATATTGACCCAACTTCCCCGATCCATGAGGAGGCTGTCTTTCAAGCTTTAATGGGAATCGATCGACCATCGTTGACTTCAAAGAATGGGTAGAGATGAAGAAGTCAAGCGTAGCAGACGACCCACAACCATCAAACCGGGCGGCGAGCAAGCATGAACCGAAGCCGATTTGAAGAGCTGCTTCATTACATTCCGCCAAGAAACAATGATCTTATTTGGGCACCATGTTGCCTTGTAATAGGATAGCCAACACTCTTGCTTTGAATATGCCTTCGTGCATAGGTGCTGATACTCTTGCTTGAATGATTGAAACTTTCAATCTTATACTGCCTGCAGTCACAAAATCTTAAACCGCCACGGCGGTTTGTGCCGCCAGCCGTCTTGTGACGTTAAAGATATGAGATGAAATATTAAGGTATATAATCGAAATTTATGATATCAAATACCTGCCATCGCTGGGCATAAAGTTGGCTTAGCCAATCTTGAAGCGGAGGTCGTATAAACCCTTACCGTCAAAGGAGAAAACAGCTCCTGTTATTTATAATGCCGGTTTACCACGTAAACCGTGTCGGGTCATGATAAACCCCTGTTACTCCATAATAGGATGTTAACAGAAAAACATCAAACCGGTAAAATTATCTCCGGATTAAAAAATTGACCGAATTCCGTCAACTGACAGTTTTGAAACCGGTTTAAAAATGTTGTCGATTTAAGAAACGCAACAAAAATCAAATAATAGTTATGATAAAAAAACATGGAAGCAAAGGCAATGATAAACCGTTTGCAAAAAATAAGGCTTTACTGAGCCGATCAGATGGTGTTACCATGGTCGGACACGACCAAGCTCCCTATAAGGTGTAGCCATGGTTCAAGTCAGCCAGTCCCCAATCGAAACCATGGCATTATGCCGATCAAGTGGCGTGGCAATGGTTCGGGTTCGACCAAGCCCCAAGTGATTCTATGGCCTTAGGCCGATCAAGAGGCGTGGTAGCTCAGACTTGACCATGTCCCCAAGTGATCTGGTGGCTTTCGCCTATCAAAAGGTGTTGCATTGGTTCGTATACCTACCAAGCCCCCAAGTGATATAACAAAGCTTTTGAAAAGCAAACTCGGGGTAAACCGGAGGCCGCTTTAAGATGTAACAACTCCATGTAACCACGCATGATATAATGTAACAGATACCCCGCTTTAGCCGAGGCTCCGGTTTATTACTTTATTCATAATATATACACCGTCATAATATGTACATAAGTAGAGCCGATGGCTCGGGTATAATAAGGTCAAGATGAGCTATGTTCCACGGCTGTTGGTCTCCTCCTCGGCGTGCGTGAGTCTTTATGCTCTCGAACATCAATCGAGATAGTACGACCGTTGTGCAGATTCTTGCCGACCACGAAAGGTCCCTCCCAAGGTGGGGATAACTTGTGCATATCGATCTGGTCTTGGATGAGCCAAGCACCAAATCTCCTTCTTGAAAAGTTCGGTTCGACCGGCGACTATGGTAACGACGAAGATCCTGTTGGTAAATCGCCGAGCGGCAGCTGCTATGTCACGCTCTTCATCCAACCGATCCAAAGCGTCTGCCGTGCCGCCTCGTTATGCCTTCAACATAAGCTGCCACACGAGGCGAGTCATGACGGATGTCACTGGGGAGAACCGCCTCCGCTCCATAAACCATAAAGAACGGCGTGTATCCCGTGGATCTGTTAGGCGTAGTGTTGATACTCCATAACACAGACGGTAGCTCCTCTACCCAACAACCCGGTGTCCTCTGCAAAGGGACCATAAGCCGGGGCTTGATGCCTCTCAAGATCTCTTGATTGGCTCTTTCCGCTTGACCATTGGACTATGGGTGAGCTACTGAAGAAACGTCAAGCCGGACATGCTCACGTTCGCAGAACTCCTTCATGACACCTTTGGACAAATTGGTACCATTATCTGTGATGATACTGTGTGGAAAACCAAACCGGAAAATCACCTTTTTGATGAACTGAACCGCCGTGGCCGCATCACACTTGCTAATGTGTTCTACCTCTACCCACTTTGTAAACTTGTCGACCGCCACCAGCAGGTGGGTCTTCTTGTCCTTGGACCTTTTGAAAGGTCCAACCATATCCAGCCCCCAAGTCGCAAACGGCCAAGTAATTGGAATCATCCTCAATTCTTGGGCCGGTACATGAGCACGTCTGAAAACTTTTGGCAACCATCACATCGTCGACCAGATCTTCCGTGACAGCATGGGCAGTCAACCAATAGAAACCGTATGAACGCTTTAGCCACCAAGGATTTTGAACCGCGTGGTGACCACAGTCTCCTTCGTGGATCTCACGTAATATTTCACAGCCTTCCTCAGGGGACACACAACGTTGAAACGCCCCTGACACACTGCAATGATGCAATTCGCCATTAACAATGGTCATAGACTTAGATCGCTGAACTATCTGCCGGGCCAACGTCTCATCTTCTGGTAACTCGCCCCGGTTCATGTACGCCAGATAAGGAAGCGTCCAATCCAGAGTGACGTGAAGAGCTGCCACCAATTGAGCCTCCGGATCGAATAGCCAAATCCGCTTCACCAGGAGCTTGACCGACGGGTTGTGCAAAGACGTCCAGAAAACATTGGCGGGACCAGCTTATGCGTTGAGAGCCCAACCGGCTTAAAGCGTCCGCCGCTTCATTCTTCCGACGGTCCACGTGGTCCACCTGATAGCCCTTGAAATGACCTGCAACAATATCCACCTCACGACGATATGCAGCCATGAGCGGGTCCTTTGAGTCCCAAGTGCCAGACACCTGTTGAGCCACTAGGTCCAAGTCACTGAAGCACTTAACCCGGCTTAGATTCATCTCCTTAGCCATCCGGAGACCATGGAGCAAGGCGTCATACTCAGCTGCATTGTTAGTACAAGGGAACATTAAGCGGAGAACGTAACAAAACTTGTCACCTCGTGGGGAAGTTAGTACAACTCCAGCCCCCGAGCCCTCCAATTGCCTGGATCCGTCAAAATGAATGGTCCAATATGTATGATCCGGCTTTTCTTCGTGTG
Organism: Aegilops bicornis; assembly: GCA_021605145.1. Taxonomy (NCBI): domain Eukaryota; kingdom Viridiplantae; phylum Streptophyta; class Magnoliopsida; order Poales; family Poaceae; genus Aegilops; species Aegilops bicornis. The sequence continues at coordinate 290,925,530 of CM038672.1, read as the reverse complement.
CTTGCAACTCCGTCAATCGTTAATGAAATCCACAAGTGCTTGAGACTTCACCGCCGTCCGAGGCACGTATTTCAGACCGTATGCCCAAGCTCTATAGCCCACTTGGCAATCCGCCGCCGCTTCGGTTTTGTATGATATCACCTAAGGGAGCAGAATCGACCACCGTGATGGGGTGCCCTTGAAATATCGCTTGACTTCCGGCTTGCCATAAAAACTCCATACACTAGCTTCTGCCAATGCGGATACCTTTGCTTAAATTCAATAAGCACCTCGCTGATATAATAAATCGGACGTTGAACCGGATGCTCCTTCCCTGCCTCCTTCCGCTCCACCACAATGGCCACGCTGACCGCCTTGGCATTAGCAGCAACATATAGCAGAAGCGGCTCCTTGTCAATGGGAGCGGCGAGCACAGGCGGGTTGGCCAATTGCCGCTTTAAGTCCTCCAACGCTTCATCGGCGGCTGGACTCCAAATAAATTGATCTGTCTTTTTCAGCATCTGGTACAAAGGGATGGCCTTCTCTCCGAGGCGGCTTATAAACTCCGCTCAACAAGGCAATCCGCCTGCCAAACGCTAGACATCATTAATACACTTCGGTTTAGCCAGGAGGTGATAGCCGTAATCTTCTCCGGATTAGCTTCAATTCCCCGGGACACGAGAAAACCCAATAACTTGCTCGCCGGAACACCAAAAACACATTTGGCCGGGTTGAGCATCATCTTGTAAACCCGCAGTTGTCAAAGGTTTCCTTCAAATCGTCAATCGGTGTTTCCTTCTTCCTTGACTTGACCACAATATCATCCACATAGGCGTGCACATTACGGCCGATCTGTTTATGCAGCAATTCTATACAATACCGATAAGTTGCTTGGGCGCTCTTGAGCCCAAAAGGCATAGACACATAGCGAAGGCTCCAAAGGGAGTGATAAACACCGTCTTCTCCTGGTCCTTAACTGCCATCTTGATCTCGATGATACCTGAATACGCATCCAAAAAGCTCAAACGCTCACAACCCGCAGCGGCATCAATAATCTGGTCAATGCGGGAGGGCAAAGGATCTGATGGGCAAGCCTTGTTAAGATCTGTGTAATCCACATTACGCGCCAAGTGCCGCTTTTCTTAAGAACCAGCACCGGATTAGCAAGCCACTATGGATGGAAAACTTCAACGATAAAGCCACCGCTAAGAGCACAGCCACCTCCTCTCAATGACCTTACGCCTTTCTTCGTTAAACCGCGAAGAAACCGCTTCACCGGTTTGTACTTGGGATCAACATTAAGAGTGTGCTCACGAGTTCCCTCGGTACACCGGCATGTCAAGGCTTCCATGCAAAATGTCCCGATTCTCACGGATGAACTCGATGAGCGCTTTCCTATTTCGGATCCAAGTTGGCACCGATGCTGAATCGCTTGGACGAATCGCCAGCACGAAGTCAACAAGCTTAGTCTCACCGCCGATTTGAATTTCGTGGCGGATCATGCTCGTAGTTGGCTTCTTCAATGGAGTCATGTCCGCCGGATCAACATGGTCCTTATAATACTTCAGCTCCTCGGTGGCACAAACCGACTCTGCGTAAGCCGCATCACCTTCCTCACATTCCAAAGCGATCTTGCGGCTCCCATGAACCATTATTGTCCCCTTGTGACCCGGCATCTTGAGCTGCAAATATATATAACAAGGTCGTGCCATCAACTTGGCATAAGCCGGCCGCCCAAACAGGGCATGATATGGACTTTGGATTTTCACCACTTCAAACGTCAATGTTTCCGATCTGGAGTCATATTCATCTCCAAAGGCCACTTCCATAGCTATTTTACCAACCGGATACGCTGACTTGCCAGGCACCACACCATGGAACACTGTATTGGACGGTTTGAGATGTTTATCTGTTAACCCCATACGATGGAAGGTCTCATAGTACAGGATGTTAATGCTGCTCCCTCCATCCATGAGCACCTTTGGTGAACTTATAACCTCCCACCGAGGTGCCACCACTGTGGCTAGTTGACCTGGATTGTCAACCCGGGAGGATGATCCTCTCTACTCCATACAATGGGCTGCTCGACCAGCGTAAGTAATGAGGCAGCCGGTTCAACAGGCGTTATTTGCCCGCTGAAGCTTCCGGTCTCGCTTGTCTAAGCTAGTGGTGAAGACATGGTACTGCCCACTATTCAACTGCTTTGGGTTGCTCTGATAACCCGACTGTTGCTGCTGCTGATTGTAACCACCTTGGTTATTCTGATTGTTCTGATTGTTATGTCCGCCCGGGTTACCATTAAATCCTGAACCGGAATTTCCTCCACCGTAACCCGGCCCGGATCCTGAACCGCTGCCGGAACCTTGATCATACCGGAAAGCATTAGAACTCTTGAACTCCTGCATAATGTAACAATCCTTCCAGAGGTGATTTGTTGGCGCCTCCTTCGTCCCATGCTTCGGACAGGGTTGATTCAACAGATAGTTCAGGCGGTTCGGATTGGGATTAGGTGCTCCACCTCGATTCGGCTGTTTACCCTTGCGCCGCTGGCCCTTGTCCTGCGTGTTGGTGTTGGCTACGAAGTCCATGTTGCCATTTGCTTTACGCTTGCCTCCACCATTACCTGCCGAGTGATGTTGCTGGCCTTTGGAGTTGGTGTTCTTCTTTCCCTTCCCTGTCTCGTCATCATCAGACTCGGGATCCTTGGTACTATCAGAATCAACATACTTCACTAAAGCGCCCATGAGAGTGCCCATGTCATTACAAAACCGCTTCATACGCCCCAACTTCAACTTCAAAGGCTTAAACCGGCAATTGCCCTCCAGGGTCAAGATCGTAGAGTCAGCGTTGATCCGGTCTGATGAGTGCAAGATTTCCGAAACGCGGCGTACCCAATGGGTTGTTGACTCCCCTTCCCCCTGGACACAAGCCGCCAAGTCCACTACGAACATGGGCTGCTTATAGGTATCTTTGAAATTCTGGATAAATCGGGTCCGCAACTGGGCCCATGAGCTGATAGAATTGGGTGGCAAGCTCTTCAACCAAGTACGGGTCGTGCCTTCGAGCATCATGGTGAAGTACTTTGCACACGCGGCCTCATCCACATCCGGATCTCCATGGCCATCTCATAACTTTCTATCCATGCTTCGAGCTAAATCGGCAGTGTAATTTGGCACCTTGCGCGAACCCTTGAAGTCTTTGGGCAAGCGCACATTGCGTAAAGCGGGGACGAGGCAAGGCACCCCCAAAGAGCTAGAGGTAACCCCAGGCTCGACCGAGATGGTCGGACGAACCGGCGTAAGTGGATAAGCTTGATGTTGTGCTGCTAACTCGGCCTCCCTGCGTGCTCTGGCCCGGTCCACCACCTCTTGAGCGTTGTCGAAGCCACCTGCCGGATTGTTTCCACGGGGCGCACCATGCCGTGCCTTACTTGATACGGCCGGTTCATCCACGTGCCTACTATAGCTCCGGCTTGGGCGGGGGGTAGAGTGGATTAGGTCGCGGTTGTACGAATAGGCTTCCTGTTGGACCAAAGCTGTCCTAAGGAGCTCCTTGACCCGGCGCGTCTCTACTGCCTGTGGTGAATCGCCTTCAATTGGAATAGCCTCCAGCCGTGCCGCAGCTGCAACAAGGTTATCCATCGGATTGGAGTAGTGTGCACAGCCTGAGGCGCACCAGTGTTATGGCGAGGTAGATCTATTAGGCAGGGCTGAACCGGCGCACCGTCCAGTGCTTCCGCCGGTTTACCACCGGCGGATTACTCGTTCCCGCCAGGTGTTGAAGAGGTCTCTTCCCTCAAGACCGAAGGCAAACAGGATCTGTATTTCCTCTTCATGACTTCATGCGGCGTGCTCGATCCAAAGATGAGCCTATAAGCCTGCGCATCTAAAGCGGCCCGCTCTGCCGTCATCCTGGCGTCTGCAGCTGCTAGATCTGCTTTAGCCTGAGTGATTTGTTCCTTCACCTTCGCAATCTCCACGTTATGGGCGTCCTGGTCCACCGGGTTAACCTCTGCCATGAGCGCAGCCAACGTATCGAATAGATCTGATAAAACTTGAGCCGGCGGGCGCACAGGGCCTCCTGCCCCAGCAGCCGTCGCTGTTGTTGAACCGGCAATCACCGCCGCTGCGGTCGAAGAGTGAAGCACTGCTTGTGTACCGGCCATGAATATTCCAACCCGGTTGGGCAGATCGTAGGGTCCGAATCATCACCATCGAACAGCCCCAATCCGGCCGTCTTGTAGCTGATATAGAGATTCGCTTTCCCGATCGACGACTCGTCGTCGAGTAGACGACGGTTTCGCCACCAGATTCTCGATCCGCCCTCGTAACTTCCTCCGTGGATGACTCCCACAAAGGCACGCTTCACGGCCGGTTTAACACAGGCAGGTCTCAGACGCTGAGCCGTCTCGGCGAGGTCGGTGCAGATGTCCGGCTCGGGCCACAGCTCACCGATCTTGCCGATGAAAACGTGTATGCCACCAAAGGGGACCCGATGCAGCGTACTCAATCGAGCCGACCTCGGGGCCCCAACTGCATCGTCGATGTAGAGCTTTCCTTGACGACTCTTGGTCATCCGCCCACAAGATAGCCTTCGCGTCGCCGAACTTGCCCTCCGAGATCATCAAACCATCGTACGATAGCCCCACGGTGGGCGCCAACTGTCGTGGTTTTGTCACGGCAGATGTCCTCATGAAAGGACTTAGTCGTGGAGCCATCGCTACGGGTTAACTTGAAGGGGTTAAAGCGGACGCAAAGACACAAGAGTTATACTAGTTCGGCCCCTTCGACGAAGGTAAAAGCCTACGTCTAGTTGTGATGGAATTGATGTGGTCTCGATGACTAGGGAGCAAATAAGCTTCGCCTAGGCCTCGAGTTGTTGTTGTTCTGTCCTTGAACCGCCCGGGTCGTCCCTTATATACACGGGTGACGCCCGTCGGTCCGAAGAGTCCCAATCTCCGGTTCATATTCGTATCCGGTTGGTCTCTCTCTATTCCTAACTTACAATACAAGTTTACATACCAGGCGGTTTACGGCTACAAGTTCTAAACCGACTACAGGCCTTGGGCCCTTTATGCCCCTTGGGCTTTTACACCGTTGGACTACTGATGAAGTTAACCCGGCCCAGATAGGCCGGTTTACGCCCAGTAGTAACATCCCCAACACCCTAGGTGTGCCTCGAAGCCCTCATCCCTCTCCCTGAAAACCCCTCTCTATATCACTCTATTCCGAGAGGAATTGCTCACCGGGATTTATCCGTTTTCGCAACTCCAGCGGCTTCTCCACCGCGCCGAGGACGAGGACGATCTCACCTCTGCATCTCTCAAGTTCTCCTCGGCCTCCTCTCCGCTGTTTGGCCATTCGTTGACGTTGGGACCTTTTCTTCTCCAACTCCGACGAAACTCCGGTGAGCACTGTGTAAATCCCGTAATTTGTTTTTCAGAAAAATACTCAAACTTCGGAAGTTCATATCTCTTAGACAGTAAGTCCGAATTCGACAAATTTTATATCCACGGACTCATTGAAACACAAAGTTTATCATGAGAGAAAAATATTTTACTTTTGGTAAATTAAATTTGACACAAACTTAAAATTTGTATTTGAATATTTTTGCTATATCTATTAATTTCTAATTCTTTTGAAAATATTTCCTTCAGCAAAATTGATCCTTCGGTCCATATCTTGTTGTTAGAATTTTTTTTCCTAATTGTTCATCTATGTCTAGCCACTGTTTCAAACTTAACACTTGATATAGTTTTTCTTTTATCGTAATTCAATTTCATCGTTATTTTAATTTGATTCTTGATTCAGCTTTCTTGAGAAGATCATGAGGAACCTCTCTGGTCATATGCTATCATTATACAAATTTAGACTTCACGAGATGTTACATACATTATGTAACATAAAACTTTATGCCACAAACTCCATCTACCATTTTCATTATAGACTTTGTCGTAGAACCTTGCCTCACAACTCTTCAACCCGTGATCTTCACTTTGACCGAACCCTAGAACAAAACCTATATCATATTTTCATTCTTGATCTTATCTCAACCCGTAACCAAGTCCTAAACACTTATGTAGGAATGTTATTTTTTTATTTAGTATTATAATTTGAATATTTTATTTGGATCTTTATTTGGATGTTGTTGTGTGTTAAATTACTTCCTTATATCGTTAGATATATAGTAACGAGAAGGAGAGACGACTCAATAGAATAGTTCATCTTCATCAACACTTCAAGGCAAGTTACATCTTGATCATGCCCTTTTATACCTATGTTTTATATGCATTTAGTCCTTTGATGTAGGGTTTGCATGAATATGTTAGTTGGCTATATTATAAACCCAGAGTGTAATGAGGTAGGTATGAGCCATTACTTCTTTGTCGCCAACGTTGTAGGGATTTTGCTATGCCATTATAGACAGGGATTGGTATGTGAGATCTTAAAAGTTGCGAGTGATATAATAATTAAGGGTAACCTTAAGGTGGCAACATTAACACACATCTGGGTGGATTGGTAAGGGGCACCCTGGAGAAACCAGTGGACTTGCCCGGGCACCCTGGAGAAACCAGTGGACTTGCCCAGGGGATCCCGGAGTACCTGTGTGATCATCCTATGGACTGCCACCGAGGCTCAAAGGGATTCATCAATTTTTCATGACTAGAAGCTTACCTGCACAGCCACAAGCTATTATGGGCTCTGGTTTAGTTGAGTACGTTGTGTGACCTCTTACAGTGGTAGACTAGCAGATGTAGTTATATATGTAGGTGTACCGGTCTACCCAGGGTTAAGAGGGAACACTTCAGAAAGACTATGTCTCGATCTTCCGGCTCTCAAACACCTGGCAATGTGAGGACTACAAAGGAGGTGATCGAGTCTTGTGGGGAAAAGTGTGCAAAACTTTGCAGAGTGTAAAACTAATCTATTAGCCGTGTCCCCGGTACAATTTGAGCATCTGGAAAGTGGGAATTGAGTGATCTCGTCACTCTTAATCAATTTAATGGGTTTTAATGAATTTGGGTATAGATTGAATGGAGCAACCATCTCAATCATATTATGATGAATTATGTAGTAACAATATGATATTCTTTTGATGATAGGGAAAAATCAGCTTTATGCAAATTAAATTTAGAACCATCCACTAGCCATATTGCATGTATAAATATTCATCTATTGTGGTGTGACTTGCCAGTACCTTCAACATACTGACCTACACGGCTGCAACATATTATGTTGCAGGTATTATCCGACGAGTAAGTGATACGATAGGGTTACGGTCTGCACTCAACTTGCCGATGGTGTTGATGGGACTCCACACCCGTTTGCCTGTTTCCTCTGAGATTCTTAAGGTATATATGTCAGTTTTTCGTTACTTATACGTCTGATTGCACGTTGATATATACATTGATGTATTGTGTGTGCTATCGTACCGATCTAGGGATAGCACAGATACATAGAGACTTGACCGTCTGAGGTTGGGTCGCTACAGAAATGGTATCAGAGCACATGTTGACTGTAGGACGTGACCCTAGGAAATGGCTTAGTACCAGCAAAACCCCGAGAGAACAATTTTTTCCTTGGAATTTTCCCTCATCTTTTGAACCCTTGACCAAAACTCTTCTTATTTCCAAATTTTAGATGGAGAATTTCACCCTGAACACCAGAGAGCACTACAAGGACGTTCTTTGTGGTCGAACCCTCATAGTACTGGTCAAACTGCTGAAGTTGCCGATACAGGAGATCAAGGTGAACAAGAGAAGAACCGGAACATGGGGCATTAAGACTCGAGTTTTTGGATGTCAAGGAGACCCCAAGAAAGGAGACATCACATATGAGATGATAGCCCGCAACAAGGATATGGGCATCAACACTGCCATTCATGATGAATTGCACGCTTGTGCTATCGCCATCGTAATGAGCTAAGCAAGAACAATTTTGGAAAGCTTGGATGGGAGAAAGCTGGTGGAGAACATATCCTTATGACGATGGAGCAGAAGTTGAAGTCTTCACCTTTGACGGTGTATAACCAAGACCTAGAGCATTACATCAAGAATATCCAGATGGATCTTCTCGAAGTCTTATTCGATAAGGAAGCACTGCGTGAAGAACTCAAGACCCAGAAGCTAGAGGTAACCAAGCATGCAGAGAAGGACCTTGAAGTTCAGAAACTTTGTCAAGAACTGGAGAACAGCAGGACCATAGCTCATGGCAAAGATGTTGAGATCCAGAAGCTCAAGAATCAACTCCAAGACATACTGGGACGCCACAGGAAACTCCGTCTCGACAAAGATTATCTAGCTGAAGAACTAGAGAATATCCAACACAAGCAGAAGAAGCCTCGTGGAGACCAGAATCAAGACCTGGAGAAGTTAATTTAGTAGTAGTAGTCCACCATGAGAAAATAAGTTTGAACGTTTATGATTTGAGTATCTGACCATATATACCAACTTATGTGGGTGGCAGTACTATATTACTGTTTGATTGAATGAATATGTGAACCATGGTTGAGTTGTTCGTGGTGTGTATCTCTCTCTATTCCTCCAACTCTATCTCGTCCCAAAACCCTTGGACCCAATAGATGATGAATGAAGATAGACTCAAATTCTCTGGACCCAAGACTCAGTTGGAGGCCGAGCAATGGATTCGTAACATGAAGATTCACCTGAGGATCAACCTTGTTGAAAGAAAGGATGAAGTACCATACGCTCTTCAGTACTTTGAAGGAAGTGCTGCAAAATGGTGGAAAATGCATCAAGCCATACAAGGATGGAATGGAGCAAAGACTTGGGAAGAATCCAAGATGACTCTGCTAAGGTCTCGTCTTACCTGGAGGCCCTACGATAGTAAGATGATGAAGAAACCTTGTGCATGTAAGATTTGCGGAGAAGTTGGACACACCCATAAAGAACACAAGGACGGATGCCCACAATGTGAAGAAAATCACCCACCCGAAGAGTGCCCAACCTGGCAGGTTACATATTTCTTATGTGAAGGAACTAAACACTACCCTGCTCAGTGTCACATTTATCCCATGGTACGATGAACTATCCAGAAGCAGAAGGAAGGAATGAAGGAAGCCCTCCGAGAAGGTATGGAAGAACCTGTGAGGAAGGACAATGTTGAAGACCCTGATGGAGAAGGCCTAACCAGAATTTATTCAAATGCCTGTTTTTCATGTGGAGAAAAAGGACATTTTCCGCAGTATTGCACCAAGGGAAGAAAAGAGAATCCGGGATACTTCCCGATAGAATAAGTGGAGTTTGATCCACAGGAAACAGAAGCTCTGATTGGAATGAAGAAGTCCCCGAAGAGAAAAAGAATACCTCCCGTAGAAACCCAATTTCAGAGAGAAGGACCTGAGTCATATCACATGTTTCTGTGCAAGAACTCAGGCACTACTACCATGAATGTCCGGACAAGAAACCAAGAACCCAAGGAGTCCAGAAAATCACAAGGAAGCCTCGAGACAAGTCAGAAGCCATTTGTTTTCGCTGCAAGGAAGCAGGACATTATGCTAGAGAATGTTCAAATCAAAAGAAAGCTGGAGCTGAGTAGTTGAGTTCTTGAGTGTAGTAGGAAGAAATTTTATTTTCATGAGTACTTTGAGTTGAGCCATGTAATGGAAGTCTTGGAGAATGCAATATTTCATGCATCAATAAAGTTGAAATGACATTGATATGTTGAATTATAAGAGTTGCTACTCTCTAAACAGAGATTTTGACCATTTCGAGGATATGAGAAATATGTCTATGGAGGAATAAGTGCTATTCATTTTAAGTGTGGTAGTATTTCGTAAAACCACATGGTCAATGAAGAAAAGTGTTGTTCATGTCGATCAGTAAAAAGGAGATGGACAAAAAAAGGTTGGCGTTTTGTTTTTGTTATGTTGGTTACCACAAGGATATGAAGGAATGAAGTAATATGGGAATTACATGAAGTGTAACATTGGAATATGGATCGGTTGTAACTCCAAGGATGAGTAAAAGCTATACAAGTGTTGAAGTGGGCCATAACCCATAGGCCCTATTCGCACACGAACACGTCACCGTGTACCTCCAACGCTGAGGGTGATGCACCGCAGCTCACGTCGAAGGAGACCCGTCCGGAAGCGCGGTACGCAAGCAATCCGGCGGGAGCTTTTGAGGACCCGAAACCCCACACGCCCGGGAGGGACCCCGTCAGGGCGCGCGGCGGCTATGGGCTGCCCTAGGTCGACCTGATCACCCCTAGGGCCTCAAGGTTCACCGCTGATACGTCTCCGTCGTATCTACTTTTTCAAATACTTTTGCCCTTGTTTTGGACTCTAACTTGTATGATTTGAATGGAACTAACCCGGACTGACAATGTTTTCAGCAGAATTGCCACGATGTTGTTTTATGTGCAGAAAACAAAAGTTCTCGGAATGACCTGAAACTCCACGGAATATCTTAGAATAAATAATAAAAAATCCTCGCCAAAGATGAAGACCAGGGGCCCACACCCTGTCCACGAGGGTGGGGGGCGCCCCCTGCCCCCCTCCTGGGCGCGCCGCCCTACCTCGTGGGCCCCCTGGACACCTTCTGATGCCAACTCCAACTCTATATATTGGCTTTCGGGGACAAAAATATTAGAGAGAAGAAATCATCGCGTTTTACGATACAGAGCCACCGCCAAGCCCTAATCTCTCTCGGGAGGGCTGATCTGGAGTCCGTTCGGGGCTCCGGAGAGGGGGATTCGTCGCTGTCGTCATCATCAACTATCTTCCATCACCAATTTCATGATGCTCACCGCCGTGCGTGAGTAATTCCATCATAGGCTTGCTGGACGGTGATGGGTTGGATGAGATTTATCATGTAATCGAGTTAGTTTTGTTAGGGTTTGATCCCTAGTATCCATTATGTTCTGAGATTTAATGTTGCTATGACTTTGCTATGCTTAATGCTTGTCACCAGGGCCCGGGTGCCATGATTCCAGATCTGAACCTATTATGTTTTCATGAATATATGTGAGTTCTTGATCCTATCTTGCAAGTCTATAGTCATCTATTATGTGTTATGATCTGACAACCCCGAAGTGACAATAATCGGGATACTTCTCGGTGATGACCATAGTTTGAGGAGTTCATGTATTCACTATGTGCTAATGCTTTGTTCCGTTCTCTATTAAAAGGAGGCCTTAATATCCCTTAGTTTCCATTAGGACCCCGCTGCCACGGAGGGTAGGACAAAAGATGTCATGCAAGTTCTTTTCCATAAGCATGTATGACTATATTCGAATACATGCCTACATTACATTGATGAATTGGAGCTAGTTACGTGTCACCCTATGTTATGACTGTTACATGACGAACCGCATCCGGCATAATTATCCATCATTGATCTGGTGCCTCTGAGCTTTCCATATCTTGGTTTACGCTTATTTACTTTTCCGTTACTCTTTGTTACAATCACTACAAAATACCAAAAATATTACTTTTGTTGTCTTTACTTTTGTTACCGTTACCACCACTATCATATTACTTTGCTACTAAACACTTTGCTGCAGATACTAAGTTTCCATGTGTGGTTGAATTGACAACTCAGCTGCTAATACTTGAGAATATTCTTTGGCTCCCCTTGTGTCGAATCAATAAATTTGGGTTGAATACTCTAGCCTCGAAAACTGCTATGCGATCCCCTATACTTGTGGGTTATCAAGACCCTTTTCAAGCGCCATGCTGTTGGGAGCATAGCTCTATTCTTTGAGTCACTTGGGATTTATATCTGCTGGTCACTATGAAGAACTTGAAAGACATTAAGACAACAATTTATCCCTCAACTACGAGCGGAGGTACGGAACTGCGATCTAGCTCTGCACTTGATTCACCTTCTGTTAGGAGTAAGCTAGCGACACCTAAACCTGCTTCTGCTATTCGATCCGATATGTCGCATGTTATTGATGATGCCACTTCTGCTATGCATGATACTTATGATGAAACTACTTCTATGCTTGATACTACTATGCCCCTTGGTGAATTTCTAGATGAACAAATTGCTAGGGTTGGAGAGAAAGAAATTATTGAATCTGAATACGATGATGAAAGTGATGATGAAAATATGACTGTTATTCCTGAGGGTTATGTTTTTTATATGGAATCTTCTGCAGCTATTTTTGTTTGCAAGGATAGATATGAGCTCAAAAGGTTATTAGTTAAATGGAACAAAGAATCTCTTAGAGACAGAGTGAAACCTGACCCTGCTTTTGCTACTTCACCTATCTGTGTTCCTGATAAGGATTATGAATTTTCTGTTGATCCAGATATAATTACTTTGGTCGAATCTGATCCTTTTTATGGCTATGAATCTGAAACTGTTTTGGCACATCTTACTAAGTTAAATGATATAGACGCCCTGTTTACTAATGATGAGAGATCACGCTACTTTTATATACTCAAAATATTTCCGTTCTCATTAAAGGGTGATGCTAAGATATGGTTTAATTCTCTTGATCCTGGTTGTGTGTGTAGTCCCAAGATATGATTTATTACTTCTCTGCTAAATATTTCCCTGCTCATAAGAAACAAGCTGCTTTGAGGGAAATATACAACTTCGTGCAAATTAAAGAAGAGAGTCTCCCACAAGCTTGGGGGAGGCTTCTCAAGTTACTTAATGCTTTGCCTAATCAACCTCTTAAGAACCCAGAAATACTTGATATCTTTTATAATGGACTAACCGATGCTTCCAGAGATTACCTGGATAGTTGTGCTGGTTCTCTTTTCAGGGAAAGAACATCGGATGAAGTTGAAATTCTATTGAATAATATGTTGACAAATGAAAATAATTGGGCACCTCCCAAGCCAGCTCCTGAGCCACCTCCTGAGCCAGCTCCTGCTCCAATTGCTGAGCCTATTCCTAAACCAACTCCGAAGAAGAGAGGTGTTCTATTTCTCAGTCCCGAAGATATGCAAGAGGAAAACAAATCTATGAAAGAAAAAGGTATTAAAGCTGAAGATGTTAAGAATTTACCTCCTATTGAAGAAATACACGGTCTTAATCTACCGCATGTTGAAGAAACTTATGATATTGATCCATTACCTATTGAAGAACCTCCTGATCCCGATATCCCGACACAGGTAGTAAAGGTAAATTCTCTCTATAGATATGATAAAGGTGAAGTCCCTCCTACTAAAATTGCTAGTCAGTGCTTGGATGAGTTTGTTAACTTTATGTTTAAGAAAGAGGACTTCAATGCTTATTTTGGTAGACAATTAAAACAAGATGCTTATATGATTAAACGCTTGGGTGATTATATGGCTAATATTAGAGGTGAACTTAAACTTGTTAGCAAACATGCTTCTATGGTTACCACTCAAGTAGAACAAGTACTTAAAGCTCGTAAAGAAGTGCTTGATGAAATGAATAGTAAGAAAAATGATTATGATGTTAGAGTGGCTACTAGAACTGGTAGAATGACTCGGGAACCTTTGTATCCTGAAGGCCACCCTAAGAGAATCGAGCAAGATTCCCAGAGAAATAATATTGATGTACCTAGTTCTTCTAAAAGGAAGAAAAGAAAAATGATAGGACTTTGCAAACTTCTAGTGAACCTATTGCTGAACCACCTGAGAATCCAAATGATATCTCTATGTCTGATGCTAAAACACAATCTGGTAATGAACATGAACCTAGTGAAAAATGTTAATGATGATGCTCAACCTAGTAATGATAATGATGTAGAAGTTGAACCTGTTGTTGATCTTGATAACCCACAATCAAAGAATCAACGTTATGATAAAAGAGACTTCGTTGCTAGGAAACATGGAAAAGAAAGGGAACCATGGGTTCAGAAACCCATGCCTTTTCCTCCGAAACCATCCAAGAAAAAGGATGACGAGGATTTTGAGCGCTTTGCTGAAATGATTAGACCTATCTTTTTGCGTATGTGATTGACTGATATGCTCAAAATGAATCCTTATGCTAAATATATGAAAGATATTGTTACCAATAAGAGAAAGATACCGGAAGCTGAAATTTCCACCATGCTTGCTAATTATACTTTTAAGGGTGGAATACCAAAGAAACTTGGAGATCCAGGAGTACCTACTATACCATGCTCCATTAAGAGAAATTATGTTAAAACTGCTTTATGTGATCTTCGAGCCGGTGTTAGTGTTATGCCTCTCTCTTTATATCGTAGACTTGACTTGAATAAGTTGACACCTACTGAAATATCTTTGCAAATGGCCGATAAACCAACTGCTATACATGTCGGTATTTGTGAGGATGTGCCTGTTATGGTTGCAAACGTTACTATTTTAACGGACTTTGTTATTCTTGATATTCTCGAGGATGATAGTATGTTTATTCTTGATATTCTCGAGGATGATAGTATGTCTATTATTCTTGGAAGACCTTTCCTTAATACTGCAGGGGCTGTTATTGATTGCAACAAAGGCAATGTCACTTTTCATGTTAATGGTAATGAGCATACGGTACATTTTCCGAGGAAACAACCTCAAGTTTATAGTATCAACTCTATTGGAAAAATTCCATCGATTATATTTGGAGGTTTTGAATTTCCTCTCCCTACTGTCAAGAAGGAATATGATATACTTATTATTGGGGATGTCCATATCCCCGTTGAGGTAACCTAGCGTTATTCGAAATTTCTCCGGTTCCATGTTAGTCGGAATGAGTTTGTTAACAAGACCTGATCAACCTTGTTAGTGGATTCCTTTTGATGAGCATGAGATGGATGAAACTAGAAGCACAACCTTCATACCCTCCTTATATTTTACATTATTTAGTAGAAATAAAGTAAAATAGTATTTTTCAGTCTGTCTCCTGACTTACCCGTGCAATATAAAAATACCCCAAAAATAAAAGTCCTCAGAATGCCATGCCAATTTAATATGATTTTTTTGAGAATATTTGAGGATTTACTGTGCAAAAATTACCGCGGGGGAGCTGCCACCTGCCCAGGAGGGTGGAGGGCGCGCACTACCCCCCTGGGCGCGCCCCCCTACCTCATGGGCCCATGGTGGCCCTCCTCCACTTATCCCTGCACCCATCTTCTTCCTCTGCCTCACACAAACCCGAAAAACCAACTCAAGCACGAGTTCCGGCCACTTTTGGTGTGATTTTCGATCTCCTTGCTCAAAGCACCTCTCAGAAACTGCTTGGGAGATTGTTCCTTGGTATGTGACTCCTCCATTGGTCCAATTAGTTTTTGTTCTAGTGCTTTATTCTTTGCAAATTTGTGCTGCATAGGTGTCCATGTTCTTGAGCTTGCATGTCAAATTTATATGGTTCCAAGTAGTTCTAATGCTTGATATAGGCTCTAGGCACTTGTAGGAGTAGTTGCTATCAATTTTATTGAAGTTGGTTCACTTTTGTTTGAAGTTACTAAAAAATTCAGAAATTTTTCAGAGGAAACAATATGTTTAGGAAGATGTTCCAAGGTGGTTCTTCAAGGAAGCAAGGTCCCAGGCTTGCAATGCGTGATGCTGACGAGGAACCACCAAGAGACGCTCTTGTGAGGCCCTGTGAATGGCCTTCGGAAAATTTTATGGATCAAGCGGGAATCAAAGAAGAATTTAACGCATATTTGCGTAATGCCGATCTTGTGGACTTCGAGGCTGACAAATGCCCCCAGTATCATGATCTCACAAGTTCATTTGTGAGGAGGTTTGAATTTTCATCTTTGCGTAATTCTCCTTCAGTCATGTTTGACCTTTATGACAAAACTTATACCATGGACTTAGAGGATTTCACTTTTGCTTGCAAACTTCCATCTTGGGGTAGTGTCAGGGATCCCCCTAAATCTGAATTTAGAGACTTTCTTGCTAGTGTAACTGTGGGGGAATCTAGAGATATAACGCAAGCCACTATAGGGAGCATTCACTTTCCTGCTATACATTATTTTTCTCTCTTCATCGGTAGGTGCATAAATGCTAAAGATGAAGCATGTCACATGTGTGTCCCTGATCTGAGCATTCTCAGGAGTCTTTGTGTTAGGTGACCAATCTTATCATATAGAGCCATTGTAGCTCGTAGGTTGCATCATAATAGACATAACGGAGATTTCTTAGGAGGAATTTATGCAACCCGCTTAGCTAATTTTCTTGAGATTGACATTCGTGAGGGTGATATGGAGTTACCCCCTACTTATTTAGATTTTGACTCTATGGTTTCCCACCAGTTTGTTGAGAGGACTGAACCACCTCTCCAGTATCGACTAATCTTTAACAAACGGCATGTTGTCCGTATTACTCTTCCTGCTCCTGCCTTGTTTGATTCTCAGACAAAAGGAAGATATGTTATTACCAGAGAGGAGGCAGATGAGTACGAGAGAAGAGCGGAGGCGGCTCGACGCCACGCTGCAGCTCAGAGGCGATAGCAGCCTGCATCGCAAGATGACCCCAGCCTACACCTACGGGTATCCGCCAAAGCTATCCCTGGCAATAGACCAACTTAGGCCAAAAGCCTAAGCTTGGGGGAGTACGTATTTCTCATCGACATTACATTTATCTTCACACACACTCATTGCTATATGTCGGTGCTCATACTCTTTCACTGTAATATCCATGCTAGTTTATTTTCTTTTTCCTGCTTTCTTCTTGTGTGTTTAATAAACCTTAAGAAAAAACAAAAAAATAGTACTAGTTTATTTTTCCTGCTGTAGTAGTAATAATTAAAAAGAAAACTCAAAAATATTTCCCGTTCTTCTTTTTCTTGTTGGGAGCTTTCCCGTGTAAATAGTTTTTATTTCTTTTCTTTTCTTTGGGGGTCAATAGGAGAAGACCATGATTAAATTGTTGAAGTGGCTCTTATATGCATCATTGTTGATTTAACCAAGAGCCCATATTGCCTTGTCTTCTCCTGTTTATTGAATGCTCACAGATTCCATCTTAGTCCAATGCACGTGCACTCTTATTATTATTCACATCGTTCGGTCGTGCAAGTGAAAGGCAATTATGATGATATATGATGGACTGACTGAGATGAGAAAAGCTGGTATGAACTCGACCTCTTTTGTTTTTGTAAATATGATGAGTTCATCGTTCTTGATTCAACCTATTATGAATAAACATGTTTGCAATGACAATTAGAGATCATAGTTGCTTATGCCATGCTTGATTAGCTATGAGTTATAATGGTTTACCTTGCGTGCCAACATGCTATTAAAATGGTTGTGATGTGGTATGATGGGGTGGTATCCTCCTTTGAATGATTTAAGTGACTTGACTTGGCACATGTTCATGCATGTAGTTGAAACAAATCAACATAGCCTTCACGATATTTATGTTCATGGTGGATTATATCCTACTCATGCTTGTACTCAATGTTTATTAATTTTAATGCATGTTCATGACTATTGTCGCTCTCTAGTTGGTCGCTTCCCAGTCTTTTGCTAGCCTTCACTTGTACTAAGCGGGAATACTTCTTGTGCATTCAATCCCTTAAACCCCAAAGTTATTCCATATGAGTCCACCATATCTTCCTATATGCGGTATCTACCTGCCGTTCCAAGTAAATTTGTATGTGCCAAACTCTAAACCTTCAAATAAACATTACATTTTGCATGCTCGAATAGCTCATATATCAACTAGGGCTGCCCTTATCTTCCGTGTTAGGCAGGTTATTCTCAAGAGGAGTGGACTCCGCTCCTCACTCACGAGAAAATGGCTGGTCACCGGGATGCCCAGTCCCATGCTTTATGCAAACTAAATCAAAATAATTGCAAACAAAACTCCCCCTGGGACCCGTTGAATGTTGGAGGCACTCGTTGTTTCGAGCAAGCCATGGATTGATGCTAGTGGAGGAGGGGGAGTATAAACTTTACCATTCTATTTTGGAACCGCCTATAATTTGTTTAGCATGGAAGATATCGTCATCTCTTAATTGTTATGTTGACAATGAAAGTATGCCGCTCAAAATAATTTATCTCTATTTCAAAACCGAGCTCTGGCACCACTACAAATCCCTGCTTCCCTCTGTGAAGGGCCTATCTATTTACTTTTATGTTGAGGCATCACCTTCTTATTAAAAGCACTAGCTGGAGAGCACGGCTGTCATTTGCATTCATTATTGTTAATTTATATCGGGTATGACTATGATTGGATCTCTTTTACCATGAATTACAATGTCTAGTCAGTCCTTGATCTTTGAAGGTGCTCTGCATTTATGTTTTGCGGTCTCGAGAAAAGGGCTAGCGAGATACCATCTTGTTATATCATATTATGATTGTTTTGAGAAAGTGTTGTCATCCGAGATTTATTGTTATGGCTTGCTAGCTGATTATGTTATTGATATGAGTAAACATGAGATCTGAGAATTATTGCAAATGTGGTTAGTTATAATCTTTGCTGAAAACTTGAATGCTGGCTTGACATAGTTACAACAACAAGAGCAAACAGAGTTTGTAAAATTTTTTCTTTTTCTCTTTCAGTATGTCAACTGAATTGCTTGAGGACAAGCAAGGGTTTAAGCTTGGGGGAGTTGATACGTCTCCGTCGTATCTACTTTTCCAAACACTTTTGCCCTTGTTTTGGACTCTAACTTGTATGATTAGAATGGAACTAACCCGGACTGACGCTGTTTTCAGCAGAATTGCCGTCATGTTGTTTTATGTGCAGAAATCAAAAGTTCTCGGAATGACCTGAAACTCCACGGAATATCTTAGAATAAATAATAATAAATCCTTGCCAAAGATGAAGACCAGGGGGCCCACACCACATCCACGAGGGTGGGCGCCCCCCCCTCTGGCGCGCCCCCCTACCTCGTGGGCCCCCTGGACACCTTCCGACGCCAACTCCAAATCTATATATTGGCTTTCGGGGAGAGAAAAAATCAGAGAGAAGAAATCATCGCGTTTTACGATACGGAGCCGCTGCCAAGCCCTGATCTCTCTCGGGAGGGCTGATCTGGAGTCCGTTCGGGGCTCCGGAGAGGGGGATTCGTCGTTGTCGTCATCATCAACCATTCTCCATCACCAATCTCATGATGCTCACCGCCGTGCGTGAGTAATTCCATCGTAGGCTTGCTGGACGGTGATGGGTTGGATGAGATTTATCATGTAATCGAGTTAGTTTTGTTAGGGTTTGATCCCTAGTATCCATTATGTTACGAGATTGATGTTGCTATGACTTTGCTATGCTTAATGCTTGTCACTAGGGCCCGAAGTGCCATGATTTCAGATCTGAAGCTATTATGTTTTCATGAATATATGTGAGTTCTTGATCCTATCTTGCAAGTCTATAGTCACCTATTATGTGTTATGATCCGACAACCCCAAGTGACAATAATCGGGATACTTCGGTGATGACCATAGTTTGAGGAGTTCATGTATTCACTATGTGCTAATGCTTTGTTCGGTTCTCTATTAAAAGGAGGCCTTAATATCCCTTAGTTTCCATTAGGACCCCGCTGCCACGGGAGGGTAGGACAAAAGATGTCATGCAAGTTCTTTTCCATAAGCACGTATGACTATATTCGGAATTCATGCCTACATTACATTGATGAATTGGACCTAGTTCTGTGTCACCCTATGTTATGACGGTTACATGACGAACCGCATCCGGCATAATTATCCATCACTGATCCGGTGCCTACGAGCTTTCCATATACTGGTTTACGCTTATTTACTTTTCCGTTGCTACTGTTACAATCACTACGAAATACCAAAAATATTACTTTTGCTTTCTTTACTTTTGCTACCGTTACCACCACTATCATATTACTTTGCTACTAAACACTTTGTTGCAGATACTAAGTTTCCAGGTGTGGTTGAATTGACAACTCGGCTGCTAATACTTGAGAATATTTTTTGGCTCCCCTTGTGTCGAATCAATAAATTTGGGTTGAATACTCTACCCTCGAAAACTGTTGCGATCCCCTATACTTGTGGGTTATCAACCGCCCTGCAACAACAAGAACGAACGAAGAACGAGGAAGAAGAAGAACAAGGGGGAGAGATAAAAGTAAAGATAAAAGGGGTAGATGATTTGTTCGATTGTGTGTTGTTCAATCGGCCGTCACCTATCATCTATTTATGAGGTGGTTGGACTTCCCATACAAGAAAAGGTCTAAAAATTCCGTCCAAAACATCAAAAACCCTAACCTAACTCGGACAGGAATCTTTGGTAATTTCCCGGACCAACTCGGTCTCACCGATTGGTTCGTTTCGGTCCCACCGAGTGAATGTTGCCAACTCTCTGTATACTTCTGTAATCTCCCGGATCAACTCGGTCTCACCGATTGGTTTGCTTCGGTCGTACCAAGTGAACATTGCCAACTCTCTGGTAAATTTTCGGACCAACTCGGTCTCACCGATCAAATCAACTCGGCCGGTCCGAAATGACTCTGCAACTTCTGTTTCTGACCTTGTTTTGCCTCCACAGGTTGCATACAAACTCGGATTAAGACGATTTTACATCAAAATCAATCGTTTCGACAAGATGCACAACTTTCATGTTGAAACAGTTTCCATCAGAGGCCATCTTGATTGAGTTTTATGCCTTTCTTTACTTTGGTGTCAACATGAGCATCTCTGAACTTGTAATAACTTTTTAGTCCGAGCTCCGTTTTAGACCATCTTCATATCCATATTGATCTTGTCGAAGAGAGACATTCCAAGGTGACTTCCAATCATAAGTTTGAATTGGTCTTGATATAACATATGCTAATTTTATGATTGTGCCAATTTTGAGCGTCAACACATGCCCCCCTGTTTTTCGGCATAGCTAGTGTGCCGAAAAATAACTTGTACCATGTTGGTTCTAAGGACGATGTCAACACTCCATCGGCCATTCTGCATCTTCTTAGGACGATAACTATATATCGGCCATTATTTGTTTGAATCCTTGATGCAAACTTGGGTGAAACCTTCTCAATTCCATTAACAATCCGGTGATAGATTTCCATAGATATGCATTTCATAGTCATCCTCCGAACCATATTGTGCACCATTTTGCTGGGATTTTGCAGACAATTAAGAATGAATTCCCTCTAATCCTTTCTTTCACCTGCATACAAATTTCATTAGTGGCCGAAGCAATGGGCTTTGTTCGGCCTTACCTATGTCGGTGAGATCAAGCAACGGCTATTGATAGTTGTGCAATACACCATGATCAACATGGTAGCCGAATGCTTGTTGCGCCAACTCATTTGCTCTTCAATTTTCATGTCTAGATATATGAGAAATATTAAAGCAACCCAAGGTAAATTTTATATCTAGAGATACCTCAAGGTAAACTATAAGTGATTCGTCAAAACATTGATGACCCTTGGATATTTGTTGCACTACTCATAATGAATCACCCAAAGCCTCAATGTACATAGCACCTATGGCACCCAAAAGATCCAAACCGAATAACATTGCATATTCGGCTTTGATTATTGTGCAAAAAATATTTTAAGTGGCATGAGGCTTCACAAAATAGCACCATAAGGAGATATATAAACAACACCAACACATTGGCCATTGTTATGAATTCAACCATCAAAACATAATCTCCATAGTACTAGAAAGACAAGGCTAATATCAATATTATGCATGTCATAAATCCAATGGTCGATAATAAAACAACAATGATTTGGCCTCTCATATTCGTAGGCCAAATCATATATATTAAATCAAAACATAAACCCACTCAATTTCTATGAATCGGTCTATGCAACATATTTTGAATGGCATCGGTCATAATGTTTCATCTCCATGCAAGCATAATATAAGTATATGTATGATTTCCATGAACATGTACCTTGTCTTGCTCTCCACTCAAACTAAGGACGATGTTAGAATGGTACACCGGCCATGCTTTGTCATATTCATAGGGTGATAAATAAATATCGGCCACCTCCATAAGGTTCATGTAGAATTCATCCACCAAAGCATGTATAGCCGAAATAAACAAATGAAATGACAAATCAAGTATTTCGGCTCTTTGCATCAGCAACAAACTTGTAGCTAATAAAATGTATAGTGATTTGGTAATACCCTCTCATGATATAGAAGATTATGTTGCATCCATGGATGAAAATAAATCCATGGAGGGTAATTGATCATACCTAGGGATGTGTTCCATGGCAAAGTCATCAATGGCATGGTTGAAGAAAATGGATGATGTGCTAACCGAAGATTTTGATGTTGTGATGCACTCCTTCGGCTTAATTGTTTGTTGCTACCATCCTCCTCTCTCTTCACTTTTATTGTACTTCTTGTAATGGAAGATTGCTTGCACATAATTCTTATTTTGAGCACTTTCTTTGGGAACCCATGCCATGTTCATTTCTTCAAGTTCTTGTGCACTAAGTTTTTGTAATTTCTTCTTTTGCCAATACGATAAGTCGAGCGGGCATCTCGGCTGTGATTCTGTTTTGACCAATGGCAATTCCTTTTTGGCCTTGTGCACTCTCAACTTCTTTTGTTCAAATTTGGCACTTCGACTCTCAATAATTGGTTGCTTTGTCTCATTTCCTTTAGTAGCCAATGTCAACACTTTAATTGGCTCTTTTTCATTTGAGATCAAATCTAAAGTTGCACTCTTACGACCATCTCTTTTCACAGGGTAAACTCGCTTGACCACCTCCTTCTTCTTCCTTGAGCTCTGGACCGATTCCTTATGATTGAAACGGTCTTTACCATGCGATTGTTCAAATGTTGATCTTCTCGGAGCTGCATAATATTGGTGAGATGGTCTAAAATAAGATGGAGAATGTACCCTTGTATCATACCTGACCCATGATGGATATGGATCTATATGAGCATAGGGAGGCATCCACGGCATTGGCATTGGCGGCCCAAAATAAGGATATGAATATCTTGCATTAAAATTCTCAGTTTGCCAATACCAATCCTCATATTTGCGCCTTGGGGTGATCTTGGTTTCTTTGCATGATTTGGCCAATAAGTATTCTTCTCTTCACTCTTCTTTTGATATTTATGCAATAGTTCAGCGAAGGTGATTTTTGATCTCTTACACTTGCGCTTATTTCGGCCTTTGTTTTCTTTTGGTTTGCTTTAAATCGATCATTGGATTTTCTTGCTGCCCCAGTCCTTGGCGTCTCCATTGTAGCTTCGATGGAATTCTCGCCCTCAAGATTATGTTCATTATGCTCTTCAACAACTTCTTTACTTGAAAGCTTGATCTCATCACCTGCAGTTTTTACCTCCTCTTTAAGTGGATCAGCTTGAAGCAGCCGATGCAAAAACTTTCTGCCATCGGGACCACTCGGAATAGACTAGTCATCTCTTGGTGTCTCAACAAATTTCAACCGTCCTTTATCAATGGTCGATTTAATTATTTGACGGAACATGTTGCAATCCTCAAAATTGTGCTTGGACGAATCATGCAACTTACAATACATTCGTCCCTAGACAGATGGCTCAACAAGGTGATCAAGAATTCTAATATAATTATTTCTTAACAACAAATCAAAGATTTGACACACATATTTGAATTGAAGGTAATTTTTTTATTTTGTAGCCGATCTTGCTATGAAAACGGCTTTGGAGTTAAGCAAACGAGTGGTTCAGATTTTGTATCGCCCCATTCGACTATGATTTTTATTTCGCATTCTTTTACCGATGTCATTGGATAAGATATTATACTAGCATCGGTTTTTTGAAAAGAATCAAACCTTGGCTTTGTGTTTCTGAAACACAAATAGTTAGAACATGCATGCCTCAATTGAGACCAAGAGTAAGCCAAGTATGAAACAAGCGAAGCTACCCATGTAGATACGAACTTTAAATAAAGCAATGAGGAAAGCCTTGATTGCAACAATAAGGCAGTATTGGTCTTTATTAATGGTGCAGTGGGTTGACCGGTATGTTCTATAACAATTTTATTGCTAACAAGTAAATTACCCTTCTTCATTGGTCTTTCAAAATTACTTAAGAGGATTTTTCTAATAGATGCATCAACAATAAAGTTTTGACCAAATCTGAAAATAGGTAAATTACTTGCTAAACATACCTCTTCAAATATGTTGGGAGAGCATGATGGTGGTGTGACTTGAACAATATCTTGCTTCATCTTTGGGTGGCTCCCCAACGCATCTTCATCATCTTTTTCTTGATTCCGTGCATCATTACCTTGAAGATCCTTATCAGTCGAACTTTGTTCGGCTACTTGCTTGTCCTTGAGGCTTGTCAATTTCTACGGCACAGAACTCATAGGGCAGGAAGTAGGTTCCATTAACTTCAGAAAAATCAAGCATGGTTGTTTTGCTATGCTTGACATGCCCCTTCTCAATAATGCTTGCCTCTTTGGATTTGATGGATTCGGAATATATACTACTTGATTCGGCTTTTCAACCGAAGCACTTTCAATTTCCGAAACATCCTTCTTTTCATTGATCCTACCAATTGGCAATGCTTCTTTTATCTGAGCCAATTCTTTTTCTATTTGTCTCTGGTGGCAAGCGAAAAAATTGGCTTTAAGCTTGTTGTCGGAGTAATTGGACACGGATACCCCGAAGACGGCAAGACGATATTCCAAGACATTGGGGCTAGCAAAGCCCCTCAGTCCGACTCCCCGGCCGCCCGGGCAGCTGCAGCGGATCGCACCACCGAGCCGACTCCGGGCTGCCGCACCACCAGGCCGACCGGCTGCCGACTCCCGCCCAGGCCGACTCGGCTGCCGATCGCACCACCAGGCCGACTGGCTGCCGACCGCACCACCAGCCGATCACCGGCTGCCGACTCCCCGCCGCACCGACTCCACCGACCGCACCACCAGCCCATCACTGGCTGCCGACTCCCCGCCAGCCGATCACTGCCGATCGCGCCACCAGCCGATCATTGCCGACTACGCCAACCGCCGATTGCCGACCGCAGCGACGCGACGTGACGACCGTGCATTCGCACTGTTCACGTGACACCCCAGCCACCATGTAAGGACACTTGTCCCCTGGCACTATTTATGAAGTGACCCAGGGGACAAGGATGACACCCCACCATGCCTACCTAGCTTACTTCCTAAGCTACCCACATAGCTTACATATCAAGCTAGCCATGCCTATATAAGCTAGCTCCATCCATCCATCAGGGGATGGACTCTCACGCTCACACGCACAAGCAAGCTAGCTAGCAAGAGAGCTAGCTAGCCATCCATCCATCCACATGGGCACACATGCTCACGGCCATGAGCATGGCCGGCCACTAGCATGCCTCATATAGGCATATACGAGGCCAGATGCCTATGGCACTGACCTCAGATACAGCTCCAGGAGCACTCTGTACTAGATATATCAGATACACTCGAGACATGCAGCAGTAGGAGTATTATCTCTCCGGAGAGCTCCGAAGCTGGGTAAACTAGCGCGTGCTACTCGCATACCCGTCCCTGGATATTCCGGCAGCAGTCTTGCCCTCACCCGAACCCCCCTTGTGGCATATGACATCTTGCCCCCCCCCCCCCCCCCCCCCGTTGAGAATACCACGACACTTGTTCTCAATTTCATCCCACTCCGGATATGATTGCCCCCCAATGTTTTTAGATTCTTTCGGCAATGACACACAGATGTTGCCGAAATTTTGCAATAGTGTAGGGGGTGTATAATATGATGGAGTACTAGGTGAAGGCATATGCATTGTTGTAAAACCATATTTTTGCTCGCCAATTTTATCAATTGGCAAACATTCATCTTCTTGCAAAACTCTAGCTTTTATTGCGGCATAATCAGGAAATAGCCCCTTTTCATGTTGTTCAAGGCAAAGAGCACTAATCCTCTTATTCTGGGCTAAACTCTTCAATGCAGCCACAACTACCTCATCTTCTACAATATTGGGCACAACCTCTCCTGTAAAATTTACATTTATTCGGCTATGACCAGAAAGGTGTGAAGCAGAATTATGAACATCTACAGTTGTGTATGGTGCTAAAAAATTAGTAGCATGAGGTGTAGCATATGATGTTTGAGGGTAATTGGCCGAATAACTAGTAGTAGCATGGCCAATTCCCCTATCCACCGGCATGTTTGGATTAACATGATGCAAGTTGTTTGCCGATAAATAAAAAGGTGAAACATTTTGTTGCATGCTATTGGAAGTTCCTACGCGAGGTGTTTCAACTTGATTGACCAAATTCATCATGTTGTTCATCGGCATAACGATTTCTGGGGTTGCCGATGCATGAGAGTTGGAGTACATATGGTGCATGTTACTAGTATCATAATAAGTTGAAGCATGTAAATTACTTTGAATCGGCCTTTGCACGTAATTAGATGCATTATTGAAAAAATTAGGGCTGGCCGATAGAGTATACTCATTGAACGATCTAGTAACACCATATGAATTATTTGCATCTATAGTAGAGAATTGGGTATTCATATTACCTTTGTAGATTGCAAACCCTAGATGACGATCTCTTCATAGCATGAACGGGTTGGAGACTGTTCAAACCTTTTTTCTCAACGGAGTCGCCAAAAAGTGTGTTCGCACACGAACACGTCACCGTGTACCTCCAACGCTGAGGGTGATGCACCGCAGCTCACGTCGAAGGAGACCCATCCGGAAGCGCGGTACGCAAGCAATCCGGCGGGTGCTTTTGAGGACCCGAAACCCCACACGCCCGGGAGGGACCCCGTCAGGGCACGCGGCGGCTATGGGCTGCCCTAGGTCCACCTGATCGCCCCTAGGGCCTTGAGGTCCGCCGCCCTGCAACAACAAGAACGAACGAAGAACAAGGGAGAGAGATAAAAGTAAAGATAAAAGGGGTAGATGATTTGTTCGATTGTGTGTTGTTCAATCGGCAGTCACCTCTCATCTATTTATGAGGCGGTTGGACTTCCCGTACAAGAAAAGGTCTAAAACTTCCGTCCAAAACATCAAAAACCCTAACCTAACTCGGACAGGAATCTTTGGTAATGTCTCAGACCAACTCGGTCTCACCGATTGGTTCGTTTCGGTCCCACCGAGTGAACGTTACCAACTCTCTCTATCCTTCTGTAATTTCTTGGATCAACTCGGTCTCACCGATTGTTTGCTTCGGTCCTACCGAGTGAACATTGCTAACTCTCTGGTAAATTTTTGGACCAACTCGATCTCACCGATCAAATCAACTCGGTCGGTCCGAAATGACTCTGCAGCTTCTGTTTCTGACCTTGTTTTGCCTCCATAGGTTGCATACAAACTCGGATTAAGACGATTTTATATCAAAATCAATCATTTCGAAGAGATGCACAACTTTCATGTTGAAACAGTTTCCATCAGAGGCCATCTTGATTGAGTTTTATGCCTTTCTTTACTCTGGTGTCAACATGAGCATCTCTGAACTTGTCATAACTTTTGAGTCCGAGCTCTGTTTTAGACCATCTTCATATCGATCTTGATCTTATCGAAGAGAGACATTCCAAGGTGACTTCCAATCATAAGTTTGAATTGGTCTTGATATAACCTATGCTAATTTTATGATTGTGCCAATTTTGAGCGTCAACAGGCCCAGGATTTACCGAGGAACAAGCACAGTCTTGTTGAAGGAAGAATTATGAAGGATCCATGAAATGTCTACCAATCAAGTTATAGCTATTCCATAGGAGGATACGTAAAACCAGAGGGTTTTGGTGAAATGGTAGTTGTTTTTGTTTGGCTTGTTGAATCAGTAAATTTATCCGAACCAAGTTTGTGGACAAGAGAAATCTGGAATGCCTGTGAGGATGCCCGAGTGTTAGGATGCGAGATTCACTAAACCTTATAAAGGGTAATGATTTGTGTGCGACATGGCTTGGCCACCATGACGACTTACTCTTATCATTCGCTCTTGTTATTTGGAATGGTAAATCTAAGTGACATACCCACAGTAAAGTGTCGACGCTCACTGAAGCCTTGATTAAGCCTTAGAATGGTATGATGATAAACCCATGTACATGGTAGCTGTTGCCAATCGTAGGTTACACGGTGAGAACGAAGCCAAGACCCATTTCTTGCAGGGAACCAGTAATGGCAGACCTCCATGAGATTTTCCGATAGTTGTTTAGCATTGGCGCTAGACCGGTCAGATGAGAAGATCCAGTCTCGGAAGAATTTCATTTTGATGCAAAGACCCAGGATATTGAAGGAAATGTTATGCCTCTAACAGGAGAGCATCAATGAAGGTGTTATTACAAGAAATTTGAGGATAAATGTGTTGTCAACACTATAGAGGTGGTGCATGAGCTTATTTTAAGTGTGGTAGCACCCGTGACCTTCATGATGATCAATGGAATTGCAAGGAGACCCCAACCCTAACCTTTTCTTTCTAGCCGTTCCGAATCTCGAGGACGAGATTCATTTTAAGTGTGGTAGGTTTGTAACATCCCAAAATTCTATATCTTGGAATGTTATATTAAATAAATAAATAGGATTGTTTGTTTGATTGTTGTGTGATGGATTGTGTGAAATTATTTTATTTTCATGAGAATTAAAACCTTTTGAGTTCTTGTTTAAAACTTTTTCTAACCATGTTATAAAAGTTGGATAACATTTTGTCCAATAAAAGAAAACTATGGTTGGGAAGTTTATTCAAGAAATCAAAGGGCTTTAATTTCTGTTTGACTCTTTTGAAATATTGGAGACCACAATCACAATTTTGGAGTGAGAATAAGATGACTTTCTCAAATGTGGTGGATGAATATTTCATATGGAGTTTGTTTGGATTTTGGAGTTCCAATTGAAATATGATATTATTTGGAGTTTTATTGCCGTTTAAATATTTCCAAATTAATCAAATAAAATTTATGAGGGGAGATAACATGACTTCTCCAAAATTATATTTGGAAATGTTTAATATGGCTCAATTATTAATTTTCAATTGAGAATTTATAAAAAAGAACACTTTTGGGGATAATTATAATACACTTATTGAATAATAAGAGCAGGATAACTATTTAATTCTGGCTAAAACTTTTTTTAAAATATATGAATGTTATTTAGGTTCACTTGAACAATTATTAATAAAATTTTATGTGTTGTTTATACAAACGTTTTGCACACTTAAATTAAAAATAAATGTGAACATTTATTTTATTTGCTATTTTAAAACTTTTTCACAAAAAAACATTATTTTATAATTATGTCCTAAGCCTATTTGGACCATGTCCACTTCTATTTTTTTCTTTCTCTCTTTCCATTTTCCCCTTGGGCCTGGTTCCCCACTAAGGCCCATCTTATTTTTTTCCTTAGCCCAAGTCGAGGAACCCCTTCTTCCTCCTCTATAGGTTTCAATCTAGAGCAGAACACAAACAGCCATGGCACTTGTACACCTTCCTCTCCCTTTAGCACTTGAAACGCTCGCCCTTTCCACTTCTTATCAACACGAAAGATCTTTTGTATTGCATGGATAACCCATTCAGAGGATTAAAATTCCACTTTGATATCTTAATTGTTCCGGAATCAATCCGCCATTAAAGGCCACAATGAGCTCGTTTGATCTCCCTGTACCGGCTCCCTCGGCCACTATAAATAGGACGCCTAGGTGCGCCTCGAAGCCCTCGTCCCTCTCCCTGAAAACCCCTCTCTATGTCGCTCTATTTCGAGACTCCGGTGGCTTCTCCACCGCGCCCGAGGACGAGGACGATCATACCTCTGCATCTCTCAAGTTCGCCTCGGCCTCCTCTCCGCCGTTCGGCCCTTCGTTGACGTCGGGACCTTTTCTTCTCCATCTCCGACGAAACTCCGGTGAGCACTGTGTAAATTCCGTAATTTGTTTTTCAGAAAAATACTCAAACTTCGGAAATTCATAGCTCCTAGACAGTAAGTCCGAATTCGACAAATTTTATATCCACGGATTCGTTGAAACACGAAGTTTATCATGAGACAAAAATATTTCACTTTTGGTAAATTCAATTTGACACAAATTTAAAATTTGTATTTGAGTATTTTTGCTATATCTATTAATCCGTAATTCTTTTAAAAATGTTTCCTTCAGCAAAATTGATCCTTCGGTCCATATCTTGCTGTTAGATTTTTTCCTAATTGTTCATCTATGTCTAGCCCCTGTTTCAACCTTAACACTTCATATAGTTTTTCTTTTATCGTAATTCAATTTCATCATTAGTTTAATTTGATTCTTGATTCAGCTTTCTTGAAAGATCATTAGGAACCTCTCTAGTCATATGCTATCATTATACAAATTTAGACTTCAGGACATGTTACATACATTTTATAACATAAACCTTTATGCCACAAACTCCATCTACCATTTTCATTATGGACTGTGTCGTAGAACCTTTCCTCACAACTCTTCAACCCGTGATCTTCACTTTGACCCAACCCTAGAACAAAACCTATATCATATTTTCATTCTTGATCTTATCTCAACCCGTAACCAAGTCCTAACAACTTATGTAGGAATGTTCTATTTTATTTTATTTTGTATTGTAATTTGAATATTTTATTACGATCTTTAT
Organism: Aegilops bicornis; assembly: GCA_021605145.1. NCBI lineage: Eukaryota > Viridiplantae > Streptophyta > Magnoliopsida > Poales > Poaceae > Aegilops > Aegilops bicornis. The sequence continues at coordinate 290,895,199 of CM038672.1, read as the reverse complement.
TTGGATGTTGTTGTGTGTTAAAGTATTTTCTTATATCGTTAGATATATCGTAACGAGAAGGAGAGACGACTCAATAGAATATTTCATCTTCATCAACAGTACAAGGCAAGTTACATCTTGATCATGCCCTTTTATACCTATGTTTTATATATGCATTTAGTCCTTTGATGTAGGGTTTGCATGAATATGTTAGTTGGCTATATCATAAACCCAGTAGTGTAATGAGGTAGGTCTGAGCCTTTACTTCTTTGTCGCCAACATTGAAGGGATTTTGCTATGCAATTGTAGACGGGGATTGGTATGTGAGATCATGAAAGTTGTGAGTGATATAATAATTAAGGGTAACCTTAAGGTGGCAACATTAACACACATCTGGGTGGATTGGTAAGGGGCACCCTGGAGAAACTAGTGGACTTGCCCGGGCACCCTGGAGAAACCAGTGGACTTGACCAGGGGATCCCGGAGTACCCGTGTGATCACCCTATGGACTGCCACCCAGGCTCAAAGGGATTCATCAATTTTTCATGACTAGAAGTTACCTGCACAGCCACAAGCTATTATGGGCTCTCGTTTTGTTGAGTACGTTGTGTGACCTCTTACAGTGGTAGACTATTAGATGTAGTTATATATGTAGGTGTACCGGTATACCCAGGGTTAAGAGGGAACACTTCCGAAAGACTATGTCTCGATCTTCCGTCTCTCAAACACCAGGCAGTGCGAGGACTACAAAGGAGGTGATCGAGTCTTGTGGGGAAAAGTGTGCAAAACTCTGCAGAGTGTAAAACTAATCGATTAGCCGTGTCCCCGGTTATGGACAATTTGAGCATCTGGAAAGTGGGAATTGAGCAATCTCATCACTCTTAATCAATTTAATGGGTTTTAATGAATTTGGGTATATATTGAATGGAGCAACCATCTCAATCATATTATGATGAATTATGTAGTAACAATATGATATTCTTTTGATGATAGGGAAAAATCAGCTTTATGCAAATTAAATTTAGAACCATCCACCAGCCATATTGCATGTATAAATAGGACATTTATTCATCTCTTGTGGTGTGACTTGCCAGTACATTCAACGTACTGGCCTACACGGCTGCAACATATTATGTTGCAGGTATTATCCGACGAGTAAGTGATACGATAGGGATACGGTCCGCACTCAACTTGCCGATGGAGTTGATGGGACTCCACACCCGTTTGCATGTTTCCGCTGAGATTCTTAAGGTATATATCAGTTTTTCGCTACTGATACATGTGATTGCACTGTGATATATATATTGATGTACTATGTGTGCTAGCCTAGCGAGGCCGCCCCTAGGGAGGTCTTGGTGTCGTCCACCTCGCGAGGCTTGGCCCCTCGCGAGGGTCTTGAGTTTTTGCTGCTGAAGTTGGGCCATGTCGGGCCGTTGATCGAGCCAAGCCATGGGCAGCGGGCAGGCAAGTCTGGGTACCCCAGTTCCCAGGACGCCGACAGTAGCCCCCGAGCCCAAGGCGCGCTCAAACTTGGCTTTGAGGCGAAGCCAAGGTGCAAGTGCGGAGCGCCGCGGGCCCCAACCCCCTGTGGCCTCGGCTGACGCATGGCGATTGATGGGACGTGGGCTCCTCCGCTTCCCCATGCTGCCTCGGAAACCGCTCGACTTGACGAGACCCTGCTGCATGCAAACGAAAACCATCATTACGTGCAATCATGGAGGCCAGCGGTTGGCCTCCTTCTGTCTATAAATGAGAGGAGGGGCAGAGCCCCCTCGCTCATCTCTGTCTTCTCGCCGCCCGCTCCTTCTCCTTCCCCCTCGCCTCGCCATCTTGTGTAGGCCCATAGTGCCAACGAAGAGGTTCTCGGCCGCGGAGAAGGGGAAGGCTCACCAGGAGGGGCCCGGCTCGCCACCGCCCAAGAGGGGGTGGAGCCGCCCCCGCAAGTACGATGCTACCCCTGTTGTGGCTCCTCGGGGGCGCGGACGTACTCCTTCGGGGACCGGCATCGCTCTCGGCGGCAGCAGCGGTGTCTCCTCCCATGGCGGGGGGCGCTCGAGGTGGAGCAGCCCTTGCGCCGAGGGGAGGCACGCCATGGTCGCCAGGCCTCCTCGGTCGCGCTTCCATTCGGCGGAGGTGCTCCCGGAGTTCGTCGTGTGGTCGGAAAGACCGGGCGGCACCTGGCTCCAGCTCCCGCGCTCCTTTGCCAGCGAGCTACCGGCCGTGGGTCTCGACGGCTTAGCCGGCGGCTGCTGCAGCAAGGCCTCGTGGGCCGCAGTGGAGGTTTCGGCCACAGGCAACGCGGTCCTGGCCCGAGGCTGGCAAACGTTCGCCCACGCACGCGGCCTGAGCAAGAGGTGCACCCTCCACTTCAAGTACGACGGTGTAGCGACCCTCTATGTGAGGTTATTTGGGGAAGACTGTCGCTGCGCAGGGTGCTGCCCCAAGGACAGCGGTGGCGACGACGAGCTCGGCCTTGACGACGGGCATGACGATGCTGAGGCGAGCTTGCTCTTGGCGACGGCCGTGGCTTGTCCAGCGACAGCGGCTCCTCCTCCAGCAAGAGCACCAGCAGTGGTGGCTATGACCAGTCGCCGAGCTCGCTTCAAGGATGGCGGCGGGTCGTTCCGTCGCCATGCTCCGGTGAAGCACGAAGAAGGCTCGGGCTGAATCCGGGAGGCCCTTGGAGCCAGGCCTCATGCTGCTGCGGTCGCGTAGGCCGCTTTTGTTTAACCTTTCCTTTCTTCCTATATTTGAAAAGTAGATGGCCCTGCTGGGGCGTGTAATTAACCATGGTGCTTATGTCGTTATGCTATGCTTATTGTCCTTGCGTTATGCTATGATGTTCATGCTCCACGTAGATGTAGAGGAATTACTTAGTTGATACGCTCGGGGTAGTTTCCCGTCTCATGAGGGCGCGCCTTTTGGCATCTGGCGAGGCCTCCTTGCTGCCAACTTGGAAACTACTGACCTTGGGAGGCGTCATAGAGCTGCAGAGTTTGTTAGGAAATCCGTTGGGTGCCTTGTTCCTCCTTGCACGAGCCCTCATGCATGGGCTAATCATGGCTTAGTGCATCATGTCGCGGTACCCGGGGGGCACGGACTTTAAGAGGGGTGCGCCAATCACGAGCTCATTCGAGGGCGCCTTGCGAAGATCAAGGGAGCCGAAGCTCTGGGGCGATAAGGCTTTGGCGAGGTGTGTCCGCGGTCTAGGCTAGCCCGGTGCACACACACACCTGCCCAACCCCCGCGCGAGGCGCACGAGGGAGAGCGTCGGGCAACTGCCGTCCTCCCTGACGCAATACAAAAAAGCGAGCGAAGTAAAAGGGGAAAACTCAACCAAGCAATCAAGAAACGCCAAAACTCCAAATTTCATTAAAAGGTTGCAAACCAGCTACAGAAAGCAAATGAACAGTCGCGTCCGACACCTAGTCTAGTCTTCTCACTAGCGCGGAGCTAAGTGCTGCCACTAGGACGTGGGAGGGAGCCCCCGAGGCCGGAGGGCGGCACTCTGGAGACTTTGGGGCATGTGCAGCCCCACTCATTATTACGTGAGAGTGTAACGAGCGGAGACCTTCACAGGCACTGGGCCTTGCTTCATGGGTAGAACTTCCGGAGGTGCTGGATGTTCCAGGTGCTCAGGATGGAAATTCCGTCCTGCTCTCCAGGCGCGCGGCGCCAGGCCTGGAGACGCGAGCGCCCCTAAACGGGCGCTCCCACATGGGTGAAAGCTTATGCATCCCTTCCCTGGAGAGCACCCGCCGTAGGACGAGATCACCCACCTCGAGCATCCTGGAGCGGATGATGCGGCAGTGATACCGCCGCAGCGCTTGCTAGTACCTTGTCACTCGGAGTGAGGCTTGATGGCAGCATTCCTCCCCCAGCACGAGGTCCATCCCCCACGTGGCGTCCTGGCGTGCCTCGTCAAATGACAAGACCTCATGTGGGAGAACCGCTTCTGCTCCGTAGACGAGGAAGAATGGAGTTTCACCGGCTGGCTTGGTCGCGGTGGTGCGGATGGACCACAGCACGGACTAGAGCTCGTCCAGCCAGCCCCTGCCGCAGGCTTCGAGCTTCTTCTTGAAAGTCCTCGCTTTGAGGCCCCTCAGGACCTCCGCGTTCACGCGCTCGGCCTGGTCGTTGCTCCTGGGGTGTGCCATTGAGGCATAGCATATCTGCGTTCCAAGATTAGCACAATATGTTTGAAGAGATTGCTAGTGAACTGCGAGCCGTTGTCGGTGATGATGCAATTAGGGACTCCGAACCGGCTCACGAGGCCCTTGATGAACTTGACTGCTGAGCCGGCAGGGATGGTGCAGACCGGCTCCACCTCCGCCCACTTGGTGAACTTGTCGATGGCGACGTGGAGGTAGCGGTAGCCCCCTGGCGCTTGAGGGAATGGACCCATAATGTCCAGCCCCCAGACCGCGAATGGCCACGAAAGCGGGATGGTCTGGAGGCCCTGAGCAGGCTGGTGGATTTGCTTGGCATGGAACTGGCAAGCCTCGCAGGATCTCACCAGCTCGGTTGCATCGTTAAGTGCCGTGGGCTAGTAGAATCCGCTGTGGAATGCCTTGCCCACCAAGGTGCGTGATGACGAGTGATGTCCGCAGTCCCCTCCATGTAAGTCGGCTAGCAGCTCACACCCCTGCTCCCTGGAGATGCATCGCAAGGAAACATAGTTCGGTCGTTTTCGGTATAGCTCACCGTCCTGAATGGAATAGGTTGTGATCTGCCGAGCCACGCGCTCCGCGTCTTCCTCCTTCTCTGGCAGGGCCCCTCGCAGTAGGTATGCCTTGAATTCTTCGGTCCACCTTCCCTCCTGAGGCTCGAGTGTGAGGAGTAGAAGCGCTCCTGAGGTCGGGCCACAGGCGGGGGCTCCCGAGGTTGGTGGCGGGGGAAGCTCCTCCTAAGGCGATGCCGACCCCGCAGACGGAGGTGCTGCTGGAGGCTTGAAGAGCCGCTCCTCGAAGACGCCGGGCTCCTGGGGCCAGCGCCTGGACGCCCTCTTGGTGATGTCATCGGCTTCCTTGTTCATGTCGCGAGGCACATGCTGTAGCTCCAGGCCCAAGAATTGCTTCTCCATTTTGCGCACCTCCGTGAGGTATGCCTCCATATGCTCGCCCTTCGGCTCGTATACTTTGTCGGAGAAGTTGACAAGGAGCTGAGAGTCGCCCTTGATGGTGAGGCGCTTCACTCCCAAGGCTGCTGCAACCTTGAGACTGGCAATCAAAGCCTCGGACTCTGCGATGTTGTTGGAGACCTTCTCGCCCTGCTGGAAGTAGAGCTGCACGGTGTAGTAGAGCTTGTCCTGGGTGGGCGAGATGAGCATGGCTCCAGCCCCCGCACCCTGATGCCCGAAGGCGCCGTCAAAGTGCATGATCCGCCATCTAGCGCATCAGTCCGAGGTGAGAGGGACCGGCCTTCACCTGGCTCGGGCCCCGGAACGTCCGTCCGGCAACACCCTTGATGACCCTGGTGGTGTTGAACTCTAGCTGGAATGCTTGCACTTCGATGTTCCACTCGGCGACCCTTCCCGCAGCATTGGGGCTCTGGAGCACCCTCTCCAACGGGTAAGCTGAGACGACCTTAATGGGGTGGCCTTGGAAGTAGTGACGCGGCGTGCACGAGGCAACGAGAAGCGCCAGCAGGAGCTTCTGCGGCATGGGGTAGCATGCCCGCGCGTCGCACAGTACCGCGCTGACGAAGTACACCGGGTGCTCGACCAGGGCGGGAGTGTTGGTGGAGTCTGAAGCCTCCTGAGACAGGGGCATCTCCTGGGGCTGGGAGACCTCAGGAGTTGGGTCGCCTGTTTGGGAAACCATAGCCTCAGGAGCGCCCCTTAGTGGGACCTGGCCGTCCACTGGCGTTGTGCTACCTCATGAGCATGCGTTGGTTTTCCCTTGAAGAGGAAAGGGTGATGCAGCAAAGTAGCGTAAGTATTTCCCTCAGTTTTTGAGAACCAATGTATCAATCCAGTAGGAGATAACGCACAAGTCACCTAGTACCTGCACAAGCAATCAAGAACCTTGCAACCAACGCGATAAAAGGGTTGTCAATCCCTTCACGGCCACACGCAAAAGTGAGATCTAATAAAGATAGTAAAGTAAATATTTTTGGTATTTTTGTTGTATAGATTGGAAAGTAAAGATTGCAAAATAGTAAACGAGATGCGATGTAAATAAAAGAAATGCAATATAATAAGAAAGAGACCCGGGGGCCATAGGTTTCACTAGTGACTTCTCTCAAGATAGCATGTATTACGGTGGGTAAACAAATTACTGCCGAGCAATTGATAGAAGAGCGCATAGTTATGAAGTTATCTAAGGCAATGATCATGAATATAGGCATCACGTGTGTGTCGAGTAGACCGAAACGATTCTGCATCTATGATACGTCTCCAACGTATTTATAATTTTTGATTGCTCCATGCTATATTATCTACTGTTTTGGACATACTGGGCTTTATTTTCCACTTTTATATTATTTTTGGGACTAACCTATTAACCGGAGGCCCAGCCCAGAATTGCTGTTTTTTTGCCTATTTTAGAGTTTCGCAGAAAAGGAATATCAAACGGAGTCCAAACGGAATGAACCTTCGGGAACGTGATTTTCTCACCGAACATGATCTAGGAGACTTGGACCCTAAGTCAAGGAAGCTTCGAGGAAGCCACGAGGTAGGGGGGCGCGCCACCCCCCCCCCATGGCGTGCCCTCCACCCTTATGGGCCCCACGTTGCTCCACCGACGTACTTCTTCCTCCTATATATACCTACGTACCCCCAAACGATCAGATACAGAGCCAAAACCCTAATTCCACCGTCGCAACCTTCTGTACCCACGAGATCCCGTCTTGGGGCCTGTTCCGAAGCTCCGCTGGAGGGGGCACCCATCACGGAGGGCTTCTACATCATCGCCATAGCCCTTCCGATGAAGTGTGAGTAGTTTACCTCAGACCTTCGGGTCCATAGTTAGTAGCTAGGTGGCTTCTTCTCTCTTTTTGGATCTCAATACAAAGTTCTCCCCCTCTCTCGTGGAGATCTATTCGATGTAATCTTCTTTTTGCGGTGTGTTTGTTGAGACCGCTGAATTGTGGGTTTATGATCAAGATTATCTATGAACAATATTTGAATCTTCTATTCTGTTATGTATGATTGGTTATCTTTGCAAGTCTCTTCGAATTATCAGTTTGGTTTGGCCTACTAGATTGGTTTTTCTTGCAATGGGAGAAGTGCTTAGCTTTGAGTTCAATCTTGCGGTGTCCTTTCCCGGTGTGATGAGGGGCAGCAAGGCACGTATTGTATTGTTGCCATCGAGGATAACAAGATGGGGTTTTTATCATATTGCATGAATTTATCCCTCTACATCATGTCATCTTGCTTAAGGCATTACTACTGTTTTCTTGAACTTAATACTCTAGATGCATCTTTGGATAGCGGTCGATGAGTGGAGTAATAGTAGTAGATGCAGCGGGAGTTGGTCTACTTGTCTCGGACGTGATGCCTATATACATGATCATACCTAGATATTCTCATAACTATGCTCAATTCTGTCAATTGCTCAACGGTAATTCGTTCACCCACCATAAAATATTTATGCTCTTGAGAGAAGCCACTAGTGAAACCTATGGCCCCCGGGTCTATCTTCATCATATTAATCTTCCAACACTTTATTTATTTCCCTTGCTTTTACTTTGCTTTTTATTTTACTTTGCATTGTTCCTCGCATCTTTATCACAAAAATACCAAAAATATTATCTATCATATCTATCAGATCTCACTCTCGTAAGTGACCGTGGAGGGATTGACAACCCCTTATCGCATTGGTTGCGAGGAATTATTTGTTTTGTGTAGGTATGAGGGACTCACGCGTAGCCTCCTACTGGATTGATACGTTGGTTCTCAAAAACTGAGGGAAATACTTACACTAGTTTGCTGCATCATCCTTTCCTCTTCAAGGAAATCCAACGCAGTGCTCAAGAGGTAGCAAGAAGAATTTCTGGCGCCGTTGCCGGGGAGTCTACGCAAAAGTCAACATACCAAGTAACCATCACAATCCCTTATCTCCCGCATTACATTATTTGCCATTTGCCTCTCGTTTTTCTCTCCCCACTCCACCCTTGCCATTTTATTCGCCCTCTCTTTTCCGTTCGCCTCTTTCGCTTTTTTGTCGTTATGGCTAGTCCCTTATCTGCTCCTTTGTCCCCCGAGTTTGAGGTTCTTCACTTCAAACAAAGACAAGGAGAAAACTTAAAAGACGCTTGGTTTATAATGATGGAATCTTATCGTAATTGTACCCTAGAGGTGAATTTTAGAATCTTGCTTCGCAACTTTTATGTTGGACTAAATATTTCTCATAGACAACTTTTGGATTGCGTTGCTAAAGGCAATTTTATTGAAATTGATCCCAGTATTGCACATGAAATTATAGAAGGTATAGTAGGAAATCTACCTCAACAAAAGGGGCATCATCAGACCCAAGAGGAAACGCAAGTCTTTGAGAAAATTTGTGAAGTTACTAAAATTTTACAAAAGTCTCTTGAACCTCTTAAGAACGTTAGCGGGAATATTCACCGTATGAATATGTTGATTACTCTTTGCAATAAGCGTCTGGATTCTTTAGATCTAAAAATTTCAGAATATGAAAGGAAACGTAAATAACCTCCCGAATTCGAGCTTGATTCCGCTAAAAAGTTAAAAACCAAATATGACAATGCCTAGATCTATCCTTGCTTTTATGCCTAGCTAGGGGCGTTAAATGATAGCGCTTGTTGGGAGGCAACCCAATTTTACTTTTAGTTTTTTTGCTTTTGCTTCTGTTTAGGAATAAATCTTTGATCTAGCCTATGGTTATATGTGTTTTTATGTTTTAATTAGTGTTTGTGCCAAGTTAAACATATAGGATCTTCTTGGATGATAGTTATTTGATCTTGCTGTAATTTCCAGAAATTTTCTGTTCACGAAAACAATTGCAAAAAATCACCAGAACGTGATAAAATAGTGATTCCAATTTCTGCTGATCAATAAACAAATTGCCTAGGTCTTCCTATTTTGGCCGATTTTTTGGAGTTCTAGAAGTTTGCGTTAGTTACATATTACTACAGACTGTTCTGTTTTTGACAGATTCTGTTTTTCGTGTGTTGTTTGCTTATTTTGATGAATCTATGGCTTATAAAATAGTTTATAAACCATAGAGAAGTTGGAATACAGTAGGTTTAACACCAATATAAATAAAGAATGCATTCATTACAGTACCTTGAAGTGGTATTTTGTTTTCTTTTGCTAACAGAGCTCATGAGATTTCTGTTGAGTTTTGTGTTGTTAAGTTTTCAAGTTTTGGGTGAAAGATTTTTGATGGATTATGGAACAAGGAGTGGCAAGAGACTAAGCTTGGTGATGCCCATGGCACCCCCAAGATAATCTAAGGACACCAAAAATTCAAAGCTTGGGGATGCCCCGGAAGGCATCCCCTCTTTAAATCTACTTCCATCGGTAACTTTACTTGGAGCTATATTTTATTCACCACATGATATGTGTTTTGCTTGGAGCGTCTTGTATGATTTGAGTCTTTGCTTTTTAGTTTACCACAATCATCCTTGCTGTACACACCTTTGAGAGAGCCATACATGATTTGAAAATTATTAGAATACACTTTGTGCTTCACTTATATCCTTTGAGTTATATAGTTTTGCTCTAGTACTTCACTTATATCTTTTAGAAACGCAGTGGTGGATATGTTTTATAAAAACTATTGATCTCTCATGCTTCACTTAGATTATTTTGAGAGTCTTAAATAGCATGGTAATTTGCTTAAATAATCCTAATATGCTAGGTATTCAAGAATAGTAAAAACTTTCTTATGAGTGTGTTGAATACTAAGAGAAGTTTGATGCTTGATGATTGTTTTGAGATATGGAGGTAATAATATTAAAGTCGTGCTAGTTGAGTAGTTGTGAATTTGAGAAACGCTTGTGTTGAAGTTTGCAAGTCCCGTAGCATGCACGTATGGTAAACTTTATGTAACAAATTTGAAACATGAGGTGTTCGTTGATTGTCCTCCTTATGAGTGGCGGTCGGGGATGAGCGATGGTCTTTTCCTACCAATCTATCCCCCTAGGAGCATGCGCATAGTGCTTTGGTTTTTGATGACTTGTAGATTTTTGCAATAAGTATGTGAGTTCTTTATGACTAATGCTGAGTCCATGGATTATACGCACTCCCACCCTTCCATAATTGCTAGCCTCTTGATGCGTGCATTGCCCTTTCTCACATTGAGAGTTGGTGCAAACTTAGCGGTGCATCCAAACCCCGTGATATGATACGCTCTTTCACACATAAACCTCCTTATATCTTCCTCAAAACAGCCACCATACCTACCTATTATGGCATTTCCATAGCCATTCCGAGATATATTGCCATGCAACTTTCCACCATTCCGTTTATCATGACACATTCATCATTGTCATATTGCTTAGCATGATCATGTAGTTGACATAGTATTCGTGGCAAAGCCACCGTTCATAATTCTTTCATACATGTCACTCTTGGTTCATTGCATATCCGGTACACCGGAGGCATTCATATAGAGTCATACTTTGTTCTAGTATCGAGTTGTAATCGTTGAGTTGTAAATAAATAGAAGTGTGATGATCATCATTTTCTAGAGCATTGTCCCAAGTGAGGAATAAAAAAAAAGAAAGGCCATAAAAACAGAGAAGGCCCAAAAAAGAGAGAATGGACAATGCTACTATGCTTTGCCACACTTATGTTTCAAAGTAGCACTATAATATTCATGATAGAGAGTCTCTTGTTTTGTCACTTTCATATACTAGTGGGAATTTTTCATTATAGAACTTGGCTTGTATATTCCAACAATGGGCCTCCTCAAATGCCCTAGGTCTTCATGAGAAAGCAAGTTGGATGCACACCCACTTAGTTTCTTTTGTTGAGCTTTCATACATTTTCCAAGAACATCGAGGAGAACTTTGTATTGAGGATCAAAGAGAGAGAGAGAGAGAAGAAGTCATCTAGCTAATAACTATGGACCCGAAGGTCAGTGGTAAACTACTCCCGCTTCTTCGGAGAGGCTATGGTGTTGATGTAGAAGCCCTCCGTGATCGATTCCCCCTTCGGCAGATCGTCGGAAAAGGCCCCAAGATGGGATCTCACGGGTACAGAAGGTTGCGGCGGTGGAAAGTGGTTTCGTGGCTCCCCTTGATGTTCTTAGGGTATAAGAGTATATATAGGAGAAAGAAGTATGTCGGTGGAGCTACGAGGGGCCCACGAGGGTGGGGGCGCGCCTACCCCCCTGGGCGCGCCCTCCTGCCTCGTGGCGTTCCAGGCTTCAACTCCAAGTCTTCTGGTTTGCTTTCGGTCCAAGAAAGATCATCGTGAATGTTTCATTCCATTTGGATTCCGTTTGATATTCCTTTTCTGCGAAACACTAAAATAGGCAAAAAAAACAGAAACTGGCACTGGGCCTCCGGTTAATAGGTTAGTCCCAAAAACAATATAAAAGAGCATATTAAAGCCCATTAAACATCCAAAACAGATAATATAATAGCATGGAACAATCAAAAATTGTAGATATGTTGGAGATGTATCAAGCATCCCCAAGCTTAATTCCTGCTCGCCCTTGAGTAGGTAAATGATAAAAATAGAATTTTTGATGTGGAATGCTACCTAACATATTTATCAATGTAATTTTGTTTATTGTGGCATGAATGTTCAGATCCGAAAGATTCAAGACAAAAGTTTAATATTGACATAAAAATAATAATACTTCAAGCATACTAACAAAGTAGTCGTGTCTTCTCAAAATAACATGGCCAAAGAAAGTTCATCCCTACAAAATCATATAGTTCGGCTATGCTCCATCTTCGTCACACAAAATGCTCAAATCATGCACAAACCTGATGACAAGCCAAGCAATTGTTTCATACTTTAGTATTCTCAAACATTTTCAACTTTCACACAATACATGAGCGCGAGGCATGGACATAGCATTATAGGTGGAATAGAATGGTGGTTGTGGAGAAGACAAAAAGGAGGAAGATGGTCTCACATCAACTAGGCGTATCAATGGGCTATGGAGATGCCCGTCAATAGATATCAATTTGAGTGAGTAGGGATTGCCATGCAACGGACGCACTAGAGCTATAAATACATGAAAGCTCAACAAAAGAAACTAAGTGGATGTGCATCCAACTTGCTTGCTCACGAAGACCTAGGGCATTTTGAGGAAGCCCATCGTTGGAATGTACAAGCCAAGTTCTATAATGAAAAATTCCCACTAGTAAATGAAAGTGACAAAATAAGAGACTCTCTATCATGAAGATCATGGTGCTACTTTGAAGCACAAGTGTGAAAAAAAGGATAGTAGCATTGTCCCTTCTCTCTTTTTCTCTCATTTTTCTGGTCCTTCTCTTTTTTGGCCTTTCTCTCTTTTTTATTTTTTTTATTTTTTTATTTCCTCACATGGGACAATGCTCTAATAATGAAGATCATCACACTTCTATTTACTTACAACTCGATACTAGAACAAAATATGACTCTATATGCGTGCCTCCGGCGGTGTACCGGGATGTGCAATGAATCAAGAGTGACATGTACGAAAAAAATTAAGAATGTCAACTACATGATCATGCAAGGCAATATGACAAGGATGGAGCGTGTCATAATAAACGGAACAGTGGAAAGTTGCATGGCAATATATCTTGGAATGGCTATGGAAATGCAATAATAGGTAGGTATGGCGGCTGTTTTGAGGAAGGTAAATGATGGGTTTATGGTACCGGTGAAAGTTGCGCGGTACTAGAGGGCTAGCAATGGTGGAAGGGTGAGAGTGTGTATAATCCATGGATTCAACATTAGTCATAAAGAACTCACATACTTATTGAAAAAATGTACAAGTCATCAAAAACCAAGCACTACGCGCATGCTCCTAGGGGGATAGTTTGGTAGGAAAAGACCATCGCTCGTCCCCAACCGCCACTCATAAGGAAGACAATCAAAGAAACACCTCATGCTTCAAATTTGTTACTAGCAGTTACCATACGTGCATGCTACAGGACATGCAAACCTCAACACAAGTATTTCTCAAATTCACAATTAATCTACTAGCATGACTCTAATATCACCATCCTCATGTCTCAAAACAATCATCAAGCATCAAACTTCTCATAGCATTCAACGCACTTTTTATGGAAGTTTTTATTATACCCATCTTGGATGCCCATCATATTAGGACTAATTTTATAGTGAAAGCAAATTACCATGCTGTTTTAATAGACTCAAAATAATATAAGTGAAGCATGAGATATAAATAATTTCTATAAAATAAAACCACCACCGTGCTCTAAAAAGATATAAGTGAAGCACTAGAGCAAAATTATCTAGCTCAAAAGATATAAGTGAAGCACATAGAGTATTCTAATAAATTTCAATTCATGCGTGTCTCTCCAAAAGGTGTGTACAGAAAGAATGAATGTGGTAAACTAAAAAGCAAAGACTCCAATCATACAAGACGCTCCAAGCAAAACACATATCATGTGGTGAATAAAAATATAGCCTCGAGTAAAGTTACCGATAGACGAAGATTTAAAGAGGGATGCCTTCCGGGGCATCCCCAAGCTTAGGCTTTTGGTTGTCCTTGAATTTTACCTTGGCGTGCCTTGGGCATCCCAAAGCTTAGGCTCTTGCCACTCCTTATTTCAAAATCCATCAAATATTTACCCAAAAACTTGAAAACTTCACAACACAAAACTCAATAGAAAATCTCATGAGCTCCGTTAGTATAAGAAAATAAATCACCACTTTAATGTACTGTCATGAACTCATTCTTTATTTATATTGGTGTTAAACCTACTGTATTCCAACTTCTCTATGGTTCATACCCCTCGATACTACTCATAGATTCATCAAAATAAGCAAACAACACACGAAAAACAGAATCTGTCAAAACAGAACAGTCTGTAGCAATTTGACTAAATCGAATACTTCTGGAACTCCAAAAATTCTTAAATAAATTGGTGTACGTGAGGAATTTTTTCTATTAATCATGTTAAAAAGAATCAACCTAAAAGAACTCTCCAGTAAAACATGGCAGCTAATCTCATGAGCGCAAAAGTTTACCTTTTTACAAGAAGATCAAGAAGACTTCACCCAAGTCTTCCCAAAGGTTCTACTTGGCACAAGCACTAATTAAAACATAAAACCACATCTAAACAGAGGCTATATGAATTATTTATTACTAAACAGTAACAAAAAGTAAATAACAAAAAATAAAATTGGGTTGCCTCCCAACAAGCGCTATCGTTTAACGCCCCTAGCTATGCATTGATAATTTCGATGATGCTCACATGAAAGACAAGAATTGAAGCACAAAGAGAGCATCATATAGCATATGAAAAACACATCTAAGTCTAACATACTTCCTATGCATAGGCATCTTATAGGCAAATAAATTATCAAGACAAGCAAAAACTAGCATATGCAAGAAAGAAGTGAGAAACAATAACAATCTCAACATAACGAGACTTAATTTAGTAACATGAAAATTTCTACAACCATATTTTCCTCTCATAATAATTACATGTGGAATCATATTCAATTCAACAATATATCTATCACATAAAATTTTCTCTTCATGATCCACATGCATGCAAAGTTGATACTCTTCAGAAATAGTGGGATTATCATAAAATAAAGTCATGACCTCTCCGAACCCACTTTTGTCAAAAATATAAGATTGAACATTATCCAAATATGTGGGATCTAAAGTTGACACTCTTCCAAACCCACTTTCAATATTATTGCAAACATTATTATCAATCTCATATTCATCATGGGGCTTAAATAAATTTTCAAGATTGTAAGAAGAATCACCCCAATCATGATCATTGCAACAAGTAGTGGACATAGCAAAACTAGCATCCCCAAGCTTAGGGTTTTGCATACTATTAGCACAATTGACATTAACAGAATTTAAAATAATATCATTGCAATCATGCTTTTCATTCAAGGAGCTATCGTGAATCACTTCATAAATTTCTTCTTTCAACACTTCATCACAATTTTCAGATTCATGAATTTCAAGCAAAACCTCATAAAGATAATCTAGTGCACTCAACTCACTAGCAATTGGTTCTTCATAATTGGATCTTTTAAAAAGATTAACAAGGGGATGAGGATCCATAACAATAGTTTTTTAGCAAGCGAAGATGCAAGCAAATAGCAGGCACATGGCAACACAAGCAAACATAAGATCGAATGGAAGGAAGGCGAAGAAAAGGGGCAAATCTTTGTGAAGTGGGGGAGAGGAAAACGAGAGGCGAATGGAAAACAATGTAATGCGAGGGAGAAGAGTTTATGATGGGTACTTAGTATGTCTTGACTTGGCGTAGATGTCCCCGACAACGGCGCCAGAAATCCTTCTTGCTACCTCTTGAGCGTGCGTTGGTTTTCCCTTGAAGAGGAAAGGGTGATGCAGCAATGTAGCGTAAGTATTTCCCTCAGTTTTTTAGAACCAAGGTATCAATCCAGGTGCAGACAACGCACACGTCACCTAGTACCTGCACAAACAATCAAGAACCTTGCAACCAACGCGATAAAGGGGTTGTCAATCCCTTCACGGCCACTCGCAAAAGTGAGATCTAATAAAGATAGTACAGTAAATATTTTTGGTATTTTTGTTGTATAGATTGGGAAGTAAAGATTGCAAAATAGTAAACGAGATGCGACGTAAATAAAAGAGATGCAATATAATAATAAAGTGACCCGGGGGCCATAGGTTTCACTAATGGCTTCGCTCAAGATAAAATGTATTATGGTGGGTGAACAAATTACTGTCGGGCAATTGATAGAAGAGTGCATAGTTATGAAGTTATCTAAGGCAATGATCATGAATATAGGCATCACGTCCGTGTTAAGTAGACTGAAACGATTCTGCATCTACTACTATTACTCCACACATCGAGCGCTATCCAGCATGCATCTAGAGTATTAAGTTAATAAGAACAGAGTAACGCATTAGGCAAGATGACATGATGTAGAGGGATAAACTCAAGAAATATGATATAAACCCCATTTTTTATCCTTGATGACAACAATACAATACGTGCCTTGCTGCCCCTACTGTCACTAGGAAAGGACACCGCAAGATTGAACCCAAAGCTAAGCACTTCTCCCATTGCAAGAAAGATCAATCTAGTAGGCCAAACTAAACCGATAATTCGAAGAGACTTGCAAAGATATCAAATCATGCATATAAGAATTCAGAGGAGAACCAAATAATATTCATAGATAATCAAGTTCATAAATCCACAATTCATCGGATCTCAGGAAACACACCGCAAAAGAGTATTACATCGAATAGATCTCCAAGAATGTCGAGGAGAACTTTGTATTGAGGATCAAAGAGAGAGAAGAAGCCATCTAGCTAATAACTATGGAACCGAAGGTCTGTGGTAAAATACTCACGCTTCATCCGAGAGGCTATGGTGTTGATGTAGAAGCCCTCCGTGATCGATTCCCCCTCCGGTAGATCGCCGGAAAAGGCCCCAAGATGGGATCTCACGGATACAGAAGGTTGCGGCGGTGGAAAAGTGGTTTCGTGGCTCCCCTTGATGTTTTTAGGGTATAAGGGTATATATAGGCGAAAGAAGTACGTCCGTGGAGCTACGAGGGGCCCACGAGGGTGGGGGGCACGCCTACCCCCCCCCCCCCTCGGGCGCGCCCTCCTGCCTCGTGGCCACCTTGTGGCGTTCCAGACTTCAACTCCAAGTCTTCTGGTTTGCTTTCAGTCCAAGGAAGATCATCGCGAAGGTTTCGTTCCGTTTGGATTCCGTTTGATATTCCTTTTCTGGGGAACACTAAAATAGGCCAAAAAAACAGAAACTGACACTGGGCCTCCGGTTAATAGGTTAGTCCCAAAAATAATATAAAAGAGCATATTAAAGCCCATTAAACATCCAAAACAGATAATATAATAGCATGGAACAATAAAAAATTATAGATACGTTGGAGACGTATCACGTTGCGGTGGCTTCAGGAGCGCCGTCTTGGTGCTGCGTCATCTTGATTGGCTGTGTGGCGCCGCACGCCAGGTCCTTGGCCTGGCGCTCCTCCCGGACGGCCACCAGCGCTGCGCTGGCTGAGTGAGGCATGGCGGCCAGGTAGAGCACCAGGGGCTCGAGAGGATGTGGCTCCACCATCACTTGCGGGCTGGTGAGGTATCTCTTGAGGTCTTGGAACGCCGCGTCGGCCTCCGGAGTCCACTCAAATGGGCCCTTCTTCTTCATCATCTTGAAGAACGGGAGGGCGCGCTCCCCCAGTTGGAGATGAAGCGCCCCAGCGAGGTCACGCAGCCCGCCAACTTCTGCATTTCCTTGAGAGTCTGCGGCGAACTCATCTCTTCTATCGCTTTGACCTTCTCTAGGTTCGCCTCGATTCCCCAGTGTGACACGAGGAAGCCCAACAACTTACTTGAGGGGACGCCGAACACACATTTCTCCGGATTGAGCCGCAGGTCCACCTTACGTAGGCTGGCGAAGGTCTCCTCCAGATCCTGGATGAGGGTCCTTGCCTATCGAGATTTTACTACAATGTCGTCGACATAGGCCTCTGTGTTCCTCCCGAGCTGCCGGCCTAGAGCAATGTGCATCAGCCGCTGGAAGTTCGCCCCCGCGTTACGCAGCCCGAACGGCATGCATGTGTAGCAGTACACCCCACACGGGGTTAAGAAGGTCGTCTCTACGTCCTACACCGCCATCTCGATCTGGTGGTACCCTGAGAAAGCATCTAGCAAACATAGCAAGTCGCACTCGGCGGTGGAGTCAACGATCTGATCAACGCGCGGAAGTGGGAATGGGTCTTGAGGGCAGGCCTTGTTGAGGTTGGTGAAGTTGACGCACATGTGTTCCTTCCCTCCTTTCTTGGGCACGACGACCGGGTTCGCCAGCCACTCCAGGTACCGAACCTCACGGATGACACCTACTTCTTGCAGCTTGCGGGTCTCCTGGAAAATGAAGTACTGCTTCTCTGTGGACTGTCGTCGTGCCTTCTTCTTCACCGGGCGCACATTTGGGCACACCCTTAGGTGATGCTCGATTATCCCCCTCGGGCCCCCAACCAGCTGCTGGGGCTCCCAGGCGAATACCTCCTTAGTCGTGCGCAGGAAATTCACCAATGCCGCTTCTTGGTCCGGGGCAAGGTCGGCACCTATGGTGAAGGTGACTCCTGAGGCCCCGTCCTCGTCGACCGGCACCTGCTTCGTCTTGGCCCGATCTTGAGAGAACAGTCGCTTCTTCTTCGCCGGCGCCTTCACAGGCCCAGTCTTTGCGCCGCTGCATCTTATGCCGTCGCGGCCCTGAAGGCGAGCTTGAGGGCCGTCAGGGCCTCCTTGGTCTCCAGCCACAGTGAGGACGTCGCTGCTCCCTGGTATCTTCATGAGGTTGTAGGCGGGATGAGTTGCCACCATAAATTTGGCCAGGGCTGGGTACCCGAGGATGGCGTTGTACGGAAGGCCGATGCGAGCGATGTTGAAATCGATAAGCTCAGTGCGGTAGTTGTCGCGGGTGCCGAAGGTGACATGGAGGCGGATCTGTCCTAGGGGGCTGGTGGAACCATTGCCTACCTAGGAGAAGGGCTTGGTGGGACGGAGCCAGTCGTGCGATACATGGAGCAAGCTGAAAGCTTCCACATAGAGCACGTTGAGGTCAGCTCCGCCGTCGATGAGGGTCTTGGTAACCACTACGTTGCAGATGGTGGGTGTGCAGAGCATTGGGAGCGGGCCCGAGCCTGCGGTGGTCGCCGGATGGTCCTCCGAGTCAAAGGTGAGGTCGGCCTTGGGTGCCGCCCATCCCGGAGGAGCCCCTTACTGCACACGGGCAGCGCCCATTTGGCGGAGGAACTGCTTGACGTGGCGATCCGTGGGCGGCGCCTGCGAACCACCAAGGAGGGCTGCAACGGCGAGGGGCGCCGGTCCTGCGAAGCGCGCTACGAAGAGATCACACAGCTTCTCCCAGGAGGCCACAGAGGATCCCGACAGGTTGAGCAGCCAGACGTGCGGCACGCCGGCGAGGGCCATGGGGAGCCAGTTGGCCATGAAACATGGCTACTACCTCAAGGGAGACCCTATGTGTGATCAGGTGCTTCGAGGAAAGCCATGGAACAGCTACACCCAACGGACAAGACGACGAGGACACCAAGTACAAGGACCAAGAGAAGAAGCCGCCTGAAGCTGACAGCCACCGGACGACCGGTACTCGTTGGACGTCCGACGCCTGTGAGCTCTAGCCAGCCAGCCGAGTCCCAGCCTGTGCACGCTCCAGTGGCCGGACAACCGACACCGACCGGACGTCCGACATGCTCCAGCCCCCGGAATGCCGAGCCCCTCTGGACGACCGACACCACCATCACAGAACCAAAACGCCAGAAGTATGGAGACCACCGGACGACCGACGCCCCGAACGTCCGACGCCGGTCGGAAATCCGACGCCAACCATCCCGAGCCAAACCGTCGGAATTCCGACAAGTACCGGACGTCTGGACCCTCGCGAGCCACCGGACGACCAGTAGCTGTCGGACATCCGACGCCTGTGTGTTGACAGCATGTTGGGCCAAGGCCCATGTACCCCTTCGTCCACTTAGGATGCGTTTGTTTAAAGGGATGTGCTAGGGTGGCTATGGGCATCCATATCCAGCAGGATAAGGATAGCCATAATTTCAGTTTGGTTGATGGATGAGGTTAGCCTATGTTTTGTTTGGTTTGAAGGTTGAATCTTGGTTGAGGATAGCCTCTTTTTTGGGGTCAGAAGATGTAGTAGTCCCTCACTTCCCTGTCGCCTTTGACCCGAGTCTTTGCACAAAAATCAACAAAAATGATCAGCAGGTTGGATAGAAAATCAATGGAGAAAGCACACATCAGTACGTATGGTCGCCACAGTACACGCAACAAGTTTGGCCGCACAGCTAGCAAGGCTGGCGTAGCACGCACATCAAGCAACTAGCACGGCTGGTGTAGCGCGCGCAACACCTGCTCACAGGGCACACAACATGCGCACCTACCGGACAGATGGAGGGCGGTGCAGACCTTGTGATACCAGCGCATGGGCGCGCCTGGCGCGCATCGGACGGAGAGAAGCAGGGCCAGCGCCGCCATCCGTAGGGCTCCGGCGGCCGCACGCGACACTGACCTGTGTTGGCCGCCGCCATGGCCTCTGCTGACAAAGGAGGAGAGAAGGCAAAGGAAGGAGAGAGTCATGCCGCTCCGCACTCACCGTCGTCCCCGGGCTTCAACCTGCCGGTGCCGCTGCATGCTCACCGTCATCGTCGAGCTTCGATCTGCCGCCGCCGTTGCAACAGAGAGAAGAGAGATCCGAGATGCAAAGGGCCAAAGGGGGAAAGAGATAGACAGTCTTGGCGAAATGTTTCATGGCTGCCTTCGCGCCCCCTGAGCGCGGCGGGATGCCCACATTCGCGAGATTCTCGCGAACACGCGTAGCCGTGTTTTGGGCGAATATTCGAAGCATCTGGCC
Organism: Aegilops bicornis; assembly: GCA_021605145.1. Lineage (NCBI taxonomy): Eukaryota > Viridiplantae > Streptophyta > Magnoliopsida > Poales > Poaceae > Aegilops > Aegilops bicornis. The sequence continues at coordinate 290,874,688 of CM038672.1, read as the reverse complement.
AACGCTATCCCAACTCGCCCGTGATCCAAACAAATGTCATGCATGTAAAAAATGGCTATCCCTGTCCCACGGAGGGATAGCCCAACATCCAAACGCATCCTTAGACTATATATGCTCCTCCTCCTCCCTCTTGCTAGGGTTAGCATAGTGATAGCTCATTTGAGAGATAGAGCTTTGCTCATCCATCCGGATCTACTCCACCGAGAGAGACCGCGACCTCTATGGAGAAGATCCATCTTGGATTCAAGACCCCTAACGGGAAGACCCTCAAGACCTCCTCACGGAGAAGAACTTGCTACTTATATCATCCTTTGTTGATCGTGCATTGTGTATCTCTTTGTGTTTCGAGGATCTAGCACATGTGTAATCGAATCTTGTGTAGTTTGAGTGATACCTCCCGTTTTCCCCTCGTGTTTCCCCTCATGTTCTTCATAGGATCCGCTCCAATCGTGAAAGATCGGCCCTAGGGTTTCCACCCTACATCACCTTGCCTTTTTGATCAACGTGGTTGTTTGTGCTAGCCTTCTTTAGGCAACCTTGTTTAACTTATGTCTGTACTCAGATATTGTTGCTTTCGCTGACTCTTTTGTATTCGAGCTGATGTATTCGAGCCCGCTAGCTTGTAATATAAAGCTTGTATTATTTTAATTTGTGTCTAGAGTTGTCTTGTGATATCTTCCCGCGAGTCTCTGATCTTGATCATACACATTTACGTGTATGATTGAATCGGGGGCGTCACACCCTCCCCCCCTCCGGAGACCATTTAAAAAATCTGGGAGTTGATGCGACCGATGTGGCCATTGCCAGATAACTCACTACTGATTGCCACGAGTAAAGTGTGGATATTAAACGTATTGGCGGGATGCAGGGAGCAGGTTAGAGATATGATCATATGCTCATTTGACGCATATGATCACTTCACTCGGACATTGTACATGGCAAGGACATTCCTCCTCCTGAAACTACAGTGGAGTATCTTTAGAGCTATATATGAATTCATTGGCTCACGCGAGGTTGTATACAAATGAAGATATTACTAAAGGAAAGTTGCCTATGTTGGACATTGGTCCTGTGAATATGTGTCAAGAGGACCGAACCTAATTCTTCATGGTCGCCACCGCCGGCAGACTGTGTAGCCTTCTCAATGGACGGTTTTTTCTCGGCTGACGACGGTATGGTGGGGCACGACATGATTCTTCGAAGGCCAGATGAAAGTGTGATATTTGCAGCTTATTGATTTTTGTTCAACTGCAGTATTGCCTTGGAAGCAAAAACTCATGCACTGATGCAAGGAATGCTTTTGGCGTTGTAGCACACTGATGACCCAGTTATTGTCCAGTCAGATTCTTCGGAGGCTTTCATGACACTTGTCGGGGAGAGCTTGTGAAGCTTAGCTTACGGTCACCTGGTTGCTGAAATGAAGTTCTTGATGGTATCGAGAGAGTTTATTCTTATGAAGCTTAAGCGTGTTTAAAATAGGGTAGCAGTTCGATTGGCGTACAGTCTCATAGAATATGATACTGATGTATGGTTACATAGAGGACCACAGGGTATCGAGGAGTTTATGTCTCTCGATTGTAACCCTAATATCTTTGAGTAAATTTTTTTCAACCTGCAGACAAAATATAAGATAATAAAGCTATTTTTTGAAATAAAATAATAAAATAAAGCTCATTTTTGAAATAAAATAATAAAATAAAGCTCTGAGTCAGAAGAAAATGTGTGTGTTGGTAGCAGCGCTTCAACCGCATGGCTGCACGGGTGGATCTATTTGCCGGTTTAAGAGTTCCGCATCCGCTCCCTTCCCTCCCTCCTCCGTCTCTGCCGCTGCCGTATAAATAGGCAGGGGGCGTTTTCTTAAAAAAGCGCCCGAAACGCCGCTACCTGTACTATTTCTTAGATCTCCGTTCCATCCCACACACGCCCGCCCACGACACAAGAGAGTGGTGGTGAGGAGAGAGGGGGAGGAGGACGGGAGCAATCATAGCTAGCGCCACCCCGCTTCCTTCCTTTATTTAGCCAGCCTCGCCTCCGCATTTCCCTGCCACCTCCAACCATCCCCCCATCTAGCCATCCCTCGCTCCCGCCGTCCAACCGGGATCGTTCCAAGGTATGCATCTCTCGTCGATTCTCGGGCTGCCAAGGTTTAGTTTCCTTGTGATTTGATCCCACTAGTGTGTGTGGCTCCGGCCGGCGTGTCATATTTCGGGTGGGATTAAAGGTCCCCACTACGTTTCGGGGTTGGGATTTTGGTTTGTTTCATCCACCGATCGTCAGGAATGTGGGTTAAGTGTGAGCGGTCGGCCAACGTCCGATATATGTCAGTTGTCGTCGATGATCCGGTTGGCCGAGCCCATCGGACATTGATCACTGCGTCTCCGATCGCCTACATATTTCAATGCGATTCCCACACATGGTCGTTGGTTCTGCGCATGCATGCCTAGGCTCAGGTCTTCTCATCAGATTTGCAGTTTTTGGTCCGAGCAAGAAATCCTACAGTCCCTGCCTCGTGATTTGTCATGGCTGCTCTTCTCTTATTTACTACACTATTGATTCCTTTCTCCCAGCTGCTAATATTGTTCGAATCTTATTAATTTCATTCAAATCCATGTTTATCTAGGATATAGAGTAACTATAGTTCTCCTTTTTCTATATGCGCTAACTATAGTGTTTCTCTGGTTCCTTTTTCAGTATACAAGTTCCAGGTGTTGTGCAGTGGAGTCCCCTTTAAGGTTGCTTCTAAATGTCAAGTACAAAACAGATGCTTGATCCTGCATTTCAAGGAGCTGGCCAGAAACCGTATCCTTTTGATTTCTTCAAATAGGCCCTGTTGCTTTGCTTTTGCCCAATACTTCCCTTGTCTCTTTATGTTGCATGCCCTTAACAACACTACAGTGGGACAGAAATATGGCGGATTGAAGATTTTAAGCCAGTTCCTTTGCCAAAGTCAGATTATGGTAAATTCTACTGTGGAGATTCATATATTGTTCTGCAGGTGATTGTTTCTTCTTTCAGAGGAATCTTTCTGAATTCCTATTTCTTCTCACCAAGAATACCATTTTTAATACTACTGGTTTTCATCTTTCTGCTAGACGACTTGTAACAGGGGCGGTGCTTACCTCTCTGACATTCACTTCTGGATTGGGAAAGATTCTAGTCAAGTACATCTTCTATAATACCACAACCTTTTCTGTACCGAGCACAATGGCATTTCCCTCTAGCTCAGTCCTCATCCTCACTTGATATCTTGTTATACAGGATGAAGCTGGCACTTCAGCAATTAAGACAGTTGAACTTGATTCCATGCTTGGGGGTCGTGCAGTCCAGCACAGGGAACCCCAAGGCTATGAATCTGATAAGTTCCTATCATACTTCAAGCCATGCATTATACCCATGGAGGGAGGTTTTGCTTCTGGGTTTAGAAAGCCAGAGGAGGACAAATTTGAAACACGGCTGTATATTTGCAAAGGAAAGAGAGCTATCAGAGTTAAAGAGGTGTAATACATTTCCTTTCTTCCGGTGCTTTCAGAAATACATATCAAGAACTAATCCTCCAGTGTCTTGTTTATTCAGGTTCCATTTGCTCGTTCCTCACTAAACCACGACGATGTCTTTATCTTGGATACTGAAAAGAAAATATATCAATTCAATGGTGCTAACTCCAATATTCAAGAAAGAGCCAAAGCACTGGAAGTGATCCAACATTTAAAGGACAAGTACCATGAAGGAGTTTGTGATGTTGCAATTGTTGGTGAGATGGCCAACATTTTAACTAAATACTTGTGACATAGTGAAGCAAGTAAACACATTTACTTAAGTTGCTTTTTATAATAGATGATGGAAAATTGCAAGCAGAATCAGATTCCGTGAATTCTGGGTCGTTTTGGTGGTTTTGCACCAATAGGGAAGAAAGCTCTAAGTGATGATGATGTCATTCTTGAAACTACACCAACAAAGCTTTACAGGTAGCTCTACAAGGATTTTTTTTGAAATAATTGTAAAAGGATTGCAACATCAAACTAACCAACAATTAGGTACTCATCAATTTTGAACTTATGCAATGTTATAGTGAATTACATATTTGTACCTACAAAAGGCAGTTACACCTATTGGAGAGTCAGAAGTGGGGGCTGTGAGATGTGACTCAGTAGGTTGAGAAGATGGAGACTTCGTACCTCTCTTCGTAAAATAGAAACTTCACATATAGAAGTTTATGGTTAAAGAGTGTAGACATTGAAATAGCTCGACGCTATGCTGAAACTAAAATCCTTTGGACGGTGTTTGGATATCTCTCATTACCATTTCTTAGATTAGCCTGCTCTTTCTATAGGTTTCTGCAATTTCCTGTTAGTCAAGTAATATCTACTGAATGGGCAGCAGACTTCTAGTTGACCCGTAAAGTTTATTACTCCTTCTGTCCCATAATATAAGATGTTATTACAACCAATATGCGAGGGAGTACTATATATGGAGTATATCGGTTGTAATAACATCTTATATTATGGGATGGAGGGAGTACTATATATGTAGGTCTGCGTGCCCCATTGTACGCTAGATTTATTTTACAAGTTTTCAGTCTCAACTTTGTATTCATTCCTTGAACTGTCTTCAGTCTTTACACATGTCAACTGTTATGTTTGCAGTGTCAATAATGGTAAACTGACGTTAGAAGATACCATTTTGACAAAATCAATTCTTGAGAACACTAAATGCTTTTTACTTGACTGCGGGTCCGAGTTATATGTATGGGTTGGTCGAGTAACACAAGTGGATGATAGAAAAGCTGCAAGTGTGGCGGTTGAGGTAAACGCACAAGACATCCTTTTGAGCTTCTTATCTTGTTCAAATAAGTCATCCTATCTATATCTTTGATTTGCAGGAATTCATTGTTAAGCAAAATAGGCCAAAGACAACAAGAGTAACTCAAGTAATTCAAGGTTATGAGGACCATACGTTCAAGTCCAAATTTGATTCGTGGCCTGTAACTAACGCGGCAGGAGCCAGCGGGGAGGATGGCCGAGGAAAAGTTGCAGGTAATTTATTTTTTATTGTACATTGGGATATTAAAAAGTTCCTCTGTTGATTGGTGTTGATAATACTTTGTTCTCCTCTAAGCTGTTGAAGAAAAAAGGTGATGTTAAGGGAGCCTCAAAAAACAGCCCTGCAGTAAATGAGGAAATTCCTCCTTTGCTAGAAGGCGGTGGAAAGCTTGAGGTTTTGCTTATCATGCATCATAATTTACGTGTTATTTTAATAACCACAACTGGAAACAGGAAAGTGCCATAAAAACATTATGCACATATTTCAGGTATGGTGTGTTGATGGCAGTGCTAAGAATGCTCTTCCGAAGGAAGATCTTGGAAAATTTCATAGCGGGGATTGTTATATTGTTCTCTACACATATCATTCGGGTGACAAAAGAGAAGAATTCTATCTAACTTACTGGATTGGGAAGAATAGTATACTGGTAATTGGGTTTTCACCTTTCTCAAATTTTTTATATACAGCACCTTACTATTGTTATATTTGCTTTCTCGTCTTTTTTTTTTTGAAATTGCCCCATATTTTTGTGACTTTTCTTACTTTGCGTGTGATCACCACATCATTGTGATGATAAATTTGATTTTATGTATTGCATGTTTTCTTATTGACCTTTCTGTTATTTTTAATGAATTCTTATTCTTCTCAGCACAGTTAGTTATTTCTATGTCATGTTTGTTATTAATCCCCACCCCACCACAAAACTGTGAACTTACTCTGTGATTTATTTCTGACAGGAAGATCAGCATACGGCTCTTCAAATAACTAATACAATTTGGAATTCAATGAAAGGAAGACCTATTCTGGTACTGTATTTATGTCGTGACAATTTGCACAATATATCCAGAAAGGAGTTTGACATGTCTTGTATTTGGTATTGCAGGGTCGTATTTATGAAGGGAAGGAGCCTCCACAGTTTATTGCTCTTTTCCAACCCATGGTTATTCTTAAGGTATGGTCTCTGCTTCCTACCTTACTCAAGTAATGTATACTGATTGGGTTCATAATAACTTAATAAGTGCTATCCTGTGAGGAGCAAACTATGGACTGATAGTTCTAAAAAAACTATGGATTGATCTGTATAGCTGAAGATATTTACATTGTCAAGTACTCCCTCTGTAAACTTTTATAAGGCTTTTTAGATCACTAAAGTATGATCTAAAAAATCCTATAAAAGTTTACAGAGGAAGTATAAACTAAGGTTATTACTAAAATCATGCAGGGTGGAATCAGCTGCGGGTACAAGAATTCTGTACAAGAGAAGGGCTTGCTAGATGAAACATATCCTGGCACTGGTGTCGCTCTTGTTAGAATTAATGGAACGTCAATTCATAACAATAAAACACTTCAAGTCGATGCGGTATGGTCTACCTCTACCTATGCTTATTTGATTCCAAATGATAATATTTCTTGGAAGTATGAAACTGTATTTAATGCTTATTTTTATGTTGTTAAGATGACATATCATAATAATGACTAAGAATTTAGTTAGCTTCTGAGATTCCTTTTGCTCAAATGTAGTTTCATGACTTGGCATAAATGATTCATAATAGAGTATCTTAATGGTAAACAGTGAAAAATTCATAGAATGGTGGTATACCCGTGCTGTTACGAAGCAATGCTGTGAAGTAAATACAATAGGTTAACCTGTGATTGCGCATCCATCATTTGTGCATCTGTGCGTTAAAATTTTGGCGAGTTTTTGTACACAATCATCGTGACTTACGGGCCATTTTATAGTTAATGTGATTGCTTATGAAAAAATGGATTTTACTTCATAATAATTTGAAATGGATATTAGGGAAAACCAGTGGAAAAAACCAGAGATGGGAGTGGGAAAAAATCAAAATTGGGAGGAGGGAGAGCTGACCATACGTGGGGGTTTGGACGAAGGAAAGAAGAGCGAAACGTCAACCTTATGTTCTTTCTAAATAGTGGAGACAGAGATTGGACTGATTTTCCGATAATAAAACTCTGTCGCCCACATTCTTGTTCTTCAGAATGACCTTTTAGCTTACTTTGCTCATTAAAAACTTACAAACATCCAGCGTCATTCTCGTTTACATATTTACCACTAACCTTAGGTAGTACGAATCAAACATTTGCTACCTTAAATTAACTCGTCAGTAACAATTTTATAGGTGTCAACATCCTTGAGTTCCACGAATTGTTTTGTCCTGCAATCTGGAAATTCAATGTTTATATGGATTGGCAACACAAGTTCTTATGAACAACAACAGTGGGCTGCAAAAATTGCTGAGTTCTTGAAGGTATGAAAAAAAATACCACCTTGTTATTTCCCTTCTGCCTTTTGTAGTTAGTGCAATTTCATGTTTACAAAAAAAAAAGATAAACTGTGCTCCTATTGAGAACTTGTGAATCTGTGAAAGTGAAGCTGATGTTACATTTTCTCATTCTCATTGTTCGTTCTCATGAAATATCTTTCTAGGCCTTAGATCAAATGAGATGACATCTGTTGAGTTGTATATAGTTGTGTTTGTGTGTGGCCATGAGTCCCATATACCCTTGTAAGGTCGGTATGTATGTGACTTGTACTATGATCCTTATGATATAAATGAGACATGTATTACAATGCAAAAAAAGCAAGGGTGAGGACTAGAAGACATTTATTACATGTACCCTTAGATATAAATGAGACATGTATTACAATGCCTTGAAGACATTTCAGACAGTGTGCAAAGCAGTCTATTTTTCACTTGTCTGAAACGACTTACAAAAGTGAACGGAGGGAGTAGAAGAATGATAATCTCAAGATAAAATTTAACAATGTATCAATACCAGTCTTACTTTCACCAACTTTATCTAAGGGTACATGTTTAACAACTTTACCATATTCGAGCTGTAAGCGGCCAAATATGAGCAAATTTGTATGGAAATAGCAAAGTGCTCTTAGCTACATTTTTCTTCATTTTATTTTAAGTGCCTTTTCATGAAATTTTCTGATATTAAAACCAAACCACTATGCATAACAGATGCACCAGTTGCACATGTGATACTGAAGTTACAAACAACTGGAAAGGCTACACAAAATCTGTCTGATTGGAGGGAACTTGTTTCTACCTAATAAATTGCATGAAAGCAATGCAATATTTGAATTAAGATGGTTGTTTACAGTTCCTGTCGTAAATTTTGTACTCCCTCCGATCCATATTACTTGTCGTTCAAACGGATGTATCTAGACGTATTTCAGTGCTAGATACATCCATTTGAGCGACAAGTAACATGGATCGAAGTGAGTAGTACTTTACAAAACACTGACCTCCATGAGTAAAACATTAGAGAATATGAAATAATATTAACAGGATTGCTGTCACAGATAAGGCCTGTTTGGAACGCAGGATTTTTGTAGGAAACAGTTTCATCCTACAGAAGGAAACAGGGCAAATCCCTGCTGCCAAACGCGGTTGACTTGGTTGTCAAGCCCCTCGAATATCCTGTTCTTGCTACAGAACGTTTGATATTTCCATCAATTTCCAGCTACTTATTGCTAACTATAATTATGTGATGTGATGTGTTCCAAACCACAGCCTGGCGTTGCTGTCAAACATTGCAAGGAGGGAACCGAGAGCTCTTCTTTCTGGTCTGCTCTAGGTGGAAAACAGGATTACTCAAATAAAAATGCCACACAGGATGTTGTTAGAGAACCCCATCTCTACACATTCTCATTTAGGAATGGTCAGTTCTATTCTGAACTTAAATCCATATTTTTTTGTCTTATTGCTACTACTTTGGGAGTTTATATTCTTTAAGTACCCTAATCATCTTCTGTTGTGTTGTTTTCATTGTTCATGTCGCGCCACGTACCAGGCAAGCTGGAGGTTTGTCATCTTATTCTTTGAAGCCTAAATTTTGTATGCTCCAGCACTTCAGGATTGCAAATTTTGAAGAAGCTTCTTTATCTGTAGGTAACTGAAGTTTACAATTTTTCACAAGATGATCTGTTGACCGAAGATGTGATGGTACTTGACACACACGCCGAAGTCTTTGTCTGGATGGGTCAGTGTGTGGACACAAAAGAGAAACAAATGGCATTTGAAATTGGCGAGGTATAATATGAAGTATTATCTTTGTTGTTTTCATCTGTATTAGTACCATTCAACGTAGATAAATAACGACTTTTCCGCAGAAATACATAGAACATGCGGTGACCTTCGAAGGTCTTGCTTCTGATGTGCCTCTCTATAAAGTCAGTGAAGGAAATGAACCTTGCTTCTTTAGGACATACTTCTCCTGGGATAGCACAAGATCTCTGGTATGCCATTCTTATTTACCAATTGCATCTTACTTTTCTTTTCTCTCACTTCTAACTCTCTTCTATTTATCACCATTTATATGGGGTAGCAGATATTTTGAACGGTTTACTTCAGAGGCATTGCTGGCTACATATATGAAAATCTTTCCTGTCTTTTAGTTTCTGTTTACTTCCACCGAACCTAATATTGTTCCTTCCCATCAGTACATAGCTATGCAACTTTACTGAGACAGTACGTTTCTTGAGGGACAGAGTGATGACTGTCTGCCTTTTTTTTCGAGAACAAGTAACACAATGTTGCCTGTTGTTTTCATTGTGGGTGGGTGGGTGGGTGGGGGGGGGGGGGGAGCGCTTGGGTGTAAAGAACATAAGAACTACGCTCCTCTCAAAAACCTGCCTCCTTAGCACACTACTTGTGCTCATCTACCGCTAAGTCTACAACTCTCTGCACCAGCGACGCCTTGCCGTCAAATACTCTGGTGTTCTTTTACCCAAAAAGGCTTTCGCCCCACTTTATATATAAAGCAACGATCAACAACAACCCGGCACAACGCATGCCACCACAACACACGCACGCACCCAAGGCTGGATACATAGGTGCTGATCACAGCAACACCACCCCTAGCACTACAAGAGCAACCGGGGGCTCAATCGGGAACACGCCACCACAAAGAAATGACGCCGCATATGACGAACCATGGGCTTCAAGGCGGCGCCGAGAAGGATACGACACTGGAGCGCCGCCACCGCCCGATTCGAGGATCAAAGTTTCCCCTGGAGCAGCACGACGGGCAGTGAGAGCCACGACGATGCCTTCAAGAAGGGAACGAGCTTCGCCGCCGTAGGTCTGTTTGAAGATAGAACAGGTTTTCACCCCGGCCAACACACCGCCACCGAACGCTACACCCCGCTTACCACGCCGCCCACACGGCCATGGCCACCGGGCAGCACCAAGCCACGGGCTCTGCCCAAAAGCACAACACTACCACCACCAGGGCCGCCGCCCTGGCATCCAAGACCTTGACACCACCTCACCCGAGATCCGCCACTACCCTAGCCAAAGAGACGAGCGGAAAGGACCCGCCTTTCACACCCCTGGGCAGCTCCCAGCGCCGAGACCCAATAGGCTGGCCAAAACTGTCCTCCATCGACTCGTCCTGCAGCACCGAGCACGAGACGAGCTCGGTCCTACGGCACCGTGTGCGAAACGAGGTCGGTCTTGCTGCACCGTGCGTGAGACGAGCTCGGTCCTGCTACACCGTGCGCGGGACGAGGTCGGTAATGCCGCACCGGGCGCTAGACAAGCGATGGACATCAGCTGGGAGAAGGACAACCCTTCGACGAAAGTAGTGTCCGGACGACGAGGAGAGGGTTCGAAGGCCGATACAGGGCGCCTACAAGCGAGCTGACGCTAGAACAAGCCAGCCGCCGCCGCAACCAACCTGCCACCTCGCGAGCCGCGAGCCGACAAGCCGACGCCGGAGAAGACCGGCCGCCGCCGTGGAACGGCCGGACCATCGCCATGAGCCACCACCACTCCGTGGCAGACCACATCCACACCGGGACCCCGAGGGCCAGCCCGAGCCACCGCCCGCGGCCATGGGCCGAATCCGAGCTGATCGGCCGACCACCACCGCCGCCACAGCGGCGGCGGCGTGCCGCCTTGGTCCACGGCCATCACCACGACCCCCCCAGGTCGCAGCGTACCCCCGCGCCGCCCGACGCCCACAGGCACGCCAGACCAGATCGGATCTGGACGGGGCCGCCGCCGCCATACGCACACCGCCCCCGCCCGATCTGGCCTGAGCCCCCGATCCGAATCCACCGCAGCCGCTGCACCGCAAATGTCCGGCCAGCTGCCGCCGCGACGCCACTAGGCGCCCTCGCCGTCGATCCGGATCAACGCCGCCGCGCCAGCCCCGCCGTGAAACGGCGCCCAGACGGCGGCCGACCAGCGCCAACCATGATTCTCGCGGAGGAAGCGAAAACCCGCTGCCGCCCTTACCGGCCGGGCTTTGCGGTTAGGCGGCGGGAGGAAGAACGAAGGGAGGAGGTGAGGAGCGGCGGCGATTAGGGTTCCCCCAGGCGTTCGCGGGAGCGCCGTGGGAGGGAGGGGAGAGAGTCCTGGCGTTCCTTTCTAACCAAAGATTGTGGAATCCCACTATTATGATAGAAGTCAATTCTCTCACCTTAGTCCGAATCTGTTGCTTATCGAGCACCACCGTTCTCTCGCTGATGTTCATTTTTGGAGTTAAGCTCTGAAGTCTGAAGCTACGGAGGAAAAAAGCCCAGAAATGTCTGGCAAACAGCACTGCACCATGAGATGGTCGATGAACTCCGCAGCCTGATTGCAAAGCAGGCAGTAGGGTGGGTGTTGCATTCCACCTCAGGCGAGCCGATCAGCTGTCTAACGTGGATCTCTAATCACAAGGCATGTGAAGAACTGTTCCTTGGGAGGGGCAGCATTCTTCAATAGCGCACTAGCACAGTCCGCTTCCTCTGTACTGAAGAAAAAAGCTTTGGTAGGCCGAGCTGGTTGTGTATTTCACGGATGCCGTCAGTCTCCAAGTGAAACTGTCCTCCACATCTCTCAGCGGCGGTGTCATCTGCATAAGCCGCCATAGCTCCATGAATTCAACGATCGCATCTAAGGTGAGGGTCCCTTTGATATCGTTAATCAACTTGCCCTCTGCTAGAGCATCCGCCACTGATCTCCGTCACCGCCTTAGCCTTCACCAATGGATATAAATTTGGTGCGATGTTGTGAGCACTGCGTCCCTCAATCCACCTATCATGCCAAAAGCTCACCGTATCATCTCTGCTAATCGTGCACTTGGTCGCTGCAAGAAAGAGTCGTATGGCCTCCTCGGAGATAGAGGGTGATAGCCTGGACCAAGCCCTGATTGGCCTAGTTTTCTGAAGCCAGAGCCAGCGAATCTGCAAAGCCTTATTGAGATAATTAAGTCGATGAATGCCAATGGTTTGCAAATCTGCTCCCAAGCAACCAGGCAATGACCTCCCTTTGCCTCCTTGGTGCCCCTCCAGAAAAAATTATGGCAGAGCTCGGTGATGGTCTTGAAAATCCATGGAGCGAGCTCAAGGGAAAGCATATGGTAAATCGTGATCGCAGTGAGCACAAATTTGGTCCACAGGAGGTGCAGTACCTTATTCAATGTGAGCGATGTGAAGAATCTAGGAAATTAATCCACAGGAACTTATGAATCTTGGGAAGTAACTGCAGTTGGTGTACACACTTTGTTTTCACTAATTTGGCCCAATATTGCTTAATACAAGCCACTAAGGGACTTGGGAGGTTAGACATAATTCTGCTCAGACATCAAAATCTAGAATAATTGGATGAACTGTAAACATGGATATCTTTGTCCATATAAAGAAATTGTGCACAGTGGCGACAATATGATAGCTGGTGGAAGAAAACAGAAACGTTTGGGAATACAAATTTGAATTTGATGTAAAATAAGATGATTTTTTTCCGTGGTTGATGAACTGATCCCACAGCCTAATCTCGAGAAAAAAAGTGCCATGAGCATTACATGTACGTAACGTGTTTTTTCCTTGAAAGTTATCAGTGCTTGTATTCTTTAATTCAAAACCTAAATATTTATTTTAGAGCAAAGGCTGTTATGGCTGAGCTTTGTATTGAAAACCTTAAAGTCATAAGTTTTTGCTGGGGCTGTGAGCTTGCAGGTAAAGTATATTACTCCGCTATTTCACCACAACTATCCCTAGCCCACCACATACACATCAAAGAAATAATTTAATATAAGAAAAAAGTTTGTAAAAAATTACTATGAATGGCATAAGTAAATTGCGGAAGCTTACTACATCCTTGGTTATCTCAATGGACATTTATTTGAAAATGGAGAAGCCCAAGGTTGTGGACAATCTAGTGAAATGGAGGAAATACGAAAAACATTGCCTACTAGCTATACCAGACCACCTACTTTAGCAGTTACTACATGAGCTTAAAAGAATCAAGCAAAACCACCACCATTACCAAAGATTGCTTGGGGAATAGTTAACAAGGTTGAGAACCAATTGATAAGTTCCTAAAGAAGTCAAATATGTGTTTTTAACCGACACTACTTGAGATCATCCTACAGCCGGTGTCGTATTTGTTCGGAGCGGCCAAATAGACTCTCTATCTCCAGAAGTCGCTTTGGAGGTACAAGAATTATCCAGACATTATCATGGTTCCATGCAATATTTTCTTCTCTTATCAAGTCCGCTGGCATTCCTGTTCTGGTGCTGTCCAAAATATATATCTCTGGGAGCTGGATGATTTAGATTTTAGGGGTTTACATTCACAACTTTCTAAACTAACCCAATCAATTCTATACCTGTAAGTTTAAGTTAACCCTGAAAATCAAGTAGGAGGATTGTTGAAGTGATTCTATATCTGTAAGTTAAGTTAACCCTGAAAACTCAGTAGGAGGATTGTTGAAGTGATAGAACAACCCTATACCCTTTTCACTGTTCTTTTTTCTTTCTTCTATCTCGCCTCCATAATTATATCGCTGTGGTAAATGCCAGCATTGCTATTTCTCCTTGATTTCTTACACTGGCCTATGCTATCACATTTGGTCGTACCACTTTTGTTTCTCACACTTGTTTTAGGATGTTTTATAATAAACTTCGCCATTGAAACAGATTCACGGGAATTCATTTCAGAAGAAACTTTCACTTATGTTTGGAATGCGTTCAGAGGTAAGTTACATTTTTTTTTCTCTTGAAGTATTTGCTCTATTGTTTATGGAAAAGATACTTGGAAATGTAAAGCCAATTTCAGTTTGGTGAAGTAGTTAATAATTGCTTGCAGAGCGGGCCTAAGGGCTCAGGTGATGGTGGACCAACTCAAAGGGCATCAGCACTGGCCGCACTTTCATCCGCTTTTAATCCATCTTCCCAGGATAAACAGGTAATTTAAGCATTTCTTAGCCAACTATTATTAACTAATTAATAAAATTCACATCTGACAAGTCAACTAATGTTGTGATCTTCTTTAGTCTACTGATAGGCCTCAAAGCTCTGGTGATGGTGGACCTACTCAGCGTGCTTCGGCATTGGCTGCATTATCATCTGCACTCAATACGTCAGGGAAACCCAAAAGCCCACAATCACAATCTCGTGCAGGTCAAGGGTCTCAGAGAGCAGCTGCTGTTTCAGCACTGTCTAATGTTTTAGCTGCCGAAAGTCCCCGCATTGGTAGGCAGAGATTTGTGTTTAGGTTATTGTTTCTTCTTCATCTTGATTGATACCAAATACTGTATGTATTAACAACTTGAGCTGATTAACAGATGCAGAGGGTGAAGCAGCGGGGTCCTCAGAATTTGATATGGTGGATGAGGGGGAGCGAACTGAGCCTGACGTATCACGGGAAGAGACTGCCAACGAAAATGGTGGTGAAACAGTCTTCAGCTATGACCGTCTGATATCAAAGTCTACTGACCCTGTCCGCGGAATAGATTACAAGCGCAGAGAGGTTTGTCATTTCCATTGCCTTTTTCTAATGATAATAAAGTCAGCCATAGAAATCTATAATCTGCCGGATTTCAAATGCTTATTCCACTATATATGCTTTTGCAGACATATTTATCGGACAGTGAATTCCAGACTGTGTTTGGTATGAGCAAGGAGGAGTTCTACAAGCAGCCAAGGTGGAAGCAAGAACAGCAGAAAAGAAAAGCGGATCTTTTCTGAAGCATAGCCTTCTCCGTCCGGCTGCATCCTAGTTTTCTCTTCCATGAACAAGCCCATGCATGCCCAGCAGTCTTTTCATGTTCCAGACGCGAGACTACCTGCTCCTGGTTTATGTGCTGATTTGATTTCCCCAAGTTTTATAGGCTACAGTATTATTTATATTATTTCTACATGATATGCGTTACGCAACTCTAAGGGTCGTCCTTACATCAATTACTCTGAGCTTCTTCTCGTGGTTATTCTTCGTCGATGCACATTGTGTACGCTGTTTCCATGCTCAAATTTGTAACAAGGGCCGCTCTTGGCGTAGTTTCGTTTCTGATGGTCACGCTATGTTGGCACTGAGATGTATGACACAAATTCATATCCAGATTTCTGCTTTACTTTTGTTTTCTTTTGACAAAATATACTTCTGCCTTTTAGACTTTTATTTTTTGTGTGTCACTACTTGGAAATTGGTCCTTGTCGAGTGTTGTTATCTTTGCCGAGAGTCAAACCGCGGGGGCTCGAAAAAAAAACAATGTAGGCCTAGTATGGTTCTTGGTAATGACTCGGCATCGGCTTACACTAACCATGATGAGTTTCTTGCTGGCCGAACTTGGCAAAGTTTGTGCCATGTGGCAACTACAGCGGTTGTTGTGTACTTCATGGCGGGCCGAGTTTGCCGAGCTCCCGCATTACCGCCAAATTTTTCAAGCTCCCGCGTTACCATACTTGGCATAGTTTTCGTAAGACGTTCTTTTCTTTCCACCACGTGGACTGTTTTGCCAAGTTGCCGACTGTAGGCACTCGTCAGCTGATCTGGCCTAAATTATTTCTTATACATACTGATCCGCCGCCGCCTCCTCCTCACTGTCATTGTGCCACCCACACCCCGACAACTTCTCCTCCGGCCGTCTCCCCAGACCGCTCCTCTCCTCCTGGCGGCGCACTCCAGCCGAATCCCGTGCGCAGCCCAGACAACCTCCTCCATACCGACTTTCACCCACCAACGGCTAACAACAAACCGAGGTGATGAGCTCAATCTCTTGAGCCACATATACACTTCACCATTTTTTTATTTAGATAAAAAAATGAAATGTTTAGTGGTTAATTTGTTTATAGTTAGTAATTGTTATAACATTATAGTTGCTAGCTATTTAGGTTAATATGGATTGGATGATACGAATGTTGTAGTGCATGTGGATTGCCTAGTCATTTTCATTAGTTCGGGCTTTTGGTTGTGTTGGCTTAACATGGTCGGTGCCTAAGGCCTTGAGTTATTGGCTATTGCAATTTATCAAAAAAACTCTTGTTCCCCTTTGTGTCCATGTATAGGTCGGGGTGTCGAAGTGTATATGTGGATTGACTAGCCCTTTTCATCACTTCGGACTTTTGGTTGTGCTAACTAGTGCATGAAGCTTAACATGGTATCAGATCTTAAGGTCTTAAGTCCAAGTCCCGAATTTCGTATTTTATACAAAAATTGTTGTTGCCCCCCTTTGTGTCCACCTATAGGCCCCTTGAGCTATACCTCTGCACTACTAGGAAATACCTTATAGGTAGCAACTCAACAGTAGCGGGGGGTAATAACGCTACAGGTACGTCTTAGTAGTAGCGCGGCCAACGGCCCAAGCACTACTGCTAAGTGAGCCACAAGGCCACCCCGGGTCTAGCGTTAGTAGCAAATACAGCGTGAACTCCGCCGCTACAACTAACATGTTAGCTGTAGCGCTCATTAGTGGAAAAAGTGCCAGCCACAACTTTTGTTAGTGGCGCCACGATTCCCAACAACGCCAGCACTTTTTGTTTCAAATAGTGGTGGCGTCGGACAAATTGGTACGACATTGATATGAGTATACCGCTGGCATAGAATGTTTCTAGGACGCCATAGCTATTTTCTGAGTTTTTTCCCATGTGCCATCGTTTTCTATGGCGTGGCCCATTAGGCCTACGATAGCACTGTCCATTAGGCCCACGCCAGTAAAAAAATTTCCTTGTCCAGTAAAAATCAGCAAGTCCGATTCATCACTACGAGCTCATTGTTTTCACCCTTCTTTGGCACCCCTTCTCGAACAGTGCCGCCGCCGCCCGACCACGCCGCTCTTCACCGCTGGAATTGGCGGCTGCCGCCAACTCCGACAAGGAGGTGAGATCTCCCCTCTTCCCCTCACGAATCTTCTTCCCCTCCCCAAGCGTCTTCCTCTGGCTGGTGGCAGATTTGATAGCCAGAAAATTTTGATATTAGCTAGTACTGTGAAATTGATTTGTTAGGTAGATGATATTTGCATGGCATTGGCATTGATTTATTAGGTAGACGATATTTACTAGAAATTAATTTATTACTAATGTGATTTATTAGTACAAATTGATATATTAGGTCCTTTGCTGGATTTATAGTAAGATACCATTTTGAATTTGGAACATAGGAGAATGAGTGTGAGTAAATTGAATTGGTTGGGCGGGGAAACTAAAATCAAGACCATGATTTTGAATTGGAGTGGCATACTTGCATTTACAATTCAAATTAGTGTTCAGTATGTGTTTTGTGTAAAATGGAGCAAGAACCACCATCTCTAATGTGCAAATCAAGGTGCCGGACCAGCCTTTGTAATGCCACGCTGTTCGGCATCTACTTCCAGCCTAGTTTTATTACTTCAGCGGTAACAAATTATATGAACCTTCTAACAGTTTTTTTGTTGCTATTTCCACTATTGCATTGTGTGTTTTTGTTTTTTTGTTTTTTGTTACACAGGTCATCCCATGCAATGTGAGATTGGCATTCAATGAGCTCACCGGAGACACCGTGACCTTCGAAGCTCGTGTGGGGCCCTACACTATGCATGTCTTCAAGGGGATAAAGACAACCCAGGCTGGAGGAGATGAATGTGATCGTTTCATCGCCCGCATGGGTCTTCATGGGGGTGAATTTATCAGCTTCTCCTTCAGAGAAGAAAGTCCCAGGCTTATTGTTGTCTATTTGATTTTGATTCCCGATACTGATGATGAGGATTTAGATCATGAGGATTTTGATGATGAGGATTCAGATCATGAGGTTTCAAATAATGATGAGGGCCCACTTAATGAAGCACTATATGCCCAAAGACTGAGGCTGAGCGATGAGGAATCGAGCAACCTCTGGGACATACTTCCGCTTAGTGAAGACTACATCGGGATGCCATTCGTGACCCGGCTCACAAGGACGAATATTAAACATCTCATGGTATGTTACTTAGTGTAGTAATTAATTAGATGATATATATATTCATGCTTAATTAGTGTAGTAGTTGGATGATATGCTTGTTGTAGTAATGTGATGATATATATGCTTAGTGTAGAAATTTAAATGTGCATGCTGTGTAGAAATATGATGATATTCTTAGTGTACGTAGCTAGTAATCAGATGATATGCATGTTGTAGTAATGTGATATGCTAATATAGTGTAGTATAATGTGATGATATATGCTTACTGTAGTAATGTGATATGCTTAATTTAGTGTCTAGTATAATGTGATGATATATGCTTAGTGCACGTATTAATTTGATGATACATATGCTTAATTAGTGTAGAAAATTGATGATATATGCGTAGTGTAGTGATGTGATGATATGCTTACTGATGAATCTGATGATACATGTGGATTGAAGTTACCTAAGAAGCTATCTGTGATGACATGCTCATTTATCATATCTAATGATTTTCAGAAATTACCTAAGAAGCTATCTATGAGTTCTGGCATCGAGACGGATGAAGAAGGCATAGCTGGACTATGCCTTAGTAGAAGGGGCTCCATCACAAGCTGTGCCTACGCAATAGACACAGACGATCACACTGTCTTCAATCGGGTGGGGTGGAAGAAGTTCCTTCATGGAAAGAATCTTCAGGTTGTACATGCCATCCTACTCATTGTTACGAACACGATCATCATCAACCTCATTTAGAAGTGGCTGGGCCATTGATGTGAAATGACCCGCGCTGCTGCTAGGCTTTTCCCTAGTAATGCTAAGTCTATCCACGTGTTGAGTTCAAGTCCTAACTTTCGCAGTTTATCCAAAAATTGTTTTTGCCCCCCTTTGTGTCCACCTATAGGCCTCTTGAGCTACACCTCTAAGTCTATCCACATGTTGACTTCCCGCGTCACATGTGAGAGGAGGTGTTGAAGTGTATATGTGGATTGTCTAGCCCTTTCCACCAATTCGGACTTTTGGTTCCATTGGCTAGTACATGAAGCTTAACATGGTATCAGGGGCTAAGATATTGAGTTCAAGTTCTGACTTTTGCAATTTGTCAAAAATTTCTTGCCGCCCCCTCTGTGTCCATGTATAGGCCTATGGAGTCATACCTATGAGTCTATTCACATGTTGCCTTCCCACGTAACACATGAGAGGGGGTGTTGAAGTGTATGGATTGCCTAATCCGTTCCATTAGTTCAGACTTTTATTGCGTTGATGGCATGAAACTTAACAATGAATAGTTGTAATTAGTACATGCTTTTGACATTTCTATCCTATTCTTATTTGGGTACCATATGCACCTCTACACATATGAATAATGAAATTAATTTATATATGCATGCATGTGTATATGGAAATGGATATGGAAATTTCATATGAATATTGTTATGGATAAGTTTTGTGTGTGTGAGAGGAGGGGAGGAGAATAGGATGAGGTTGGGAGAATAGGGTGGGTCAATTGTACTAACACCTCTCAAGACTTATTCTACTAACACATCGTCAAATGACCACGTTTTGAATCGAACCGCCACAAACAAAAAAAACCCACCCACCCCCAAACCCTGACCTTATATGTCCCCCACCATCCTGACCCACCACCCCACCTTCTTCCCCGCATCGACTCCTCCCACCTTCCTCTACTGCTAGAAAAGCGGGTCTGTCGGCTACTGGATCCCCACCCCGCTCCACCTCCCTCCCAGCCCTGGCAAACTCCACCACCACCCCTACTGCCCCCACCTCCCTCATCACCCCGCCCCACCTCCCTCCTAGCCCTAGCCAACTCCTCCTCTCGCCGCCCCACCTCCCTCCAACCCCGGCCACCCCATGGTGCTACTATCTATAGATTTATTGGGCTTCCCGGAAGAGGAAGGGTGAAGTAGTATAGTAGCAGATATTATTTCCTTCAGTTAAGAACCAAGGTTTATCTAACCAGAAGGATAGGGCACACAACCAACATGAACAATAACGAGACACACACAAAAGAAAATTCTTGCACCCAACGAAGGCAAGGGGGTTGTCAATCCCCTTGTTCTCGCCAACTGCAAGGATTAAATCTGAGAGTGATAGGTAGTCAAACAAAATATAAAGTAAAGAGGAACAACGAGCAATTTTAGGATTTTTAGTATAATGGAAAATGGGCCTAGAGGCGTCTCTCTCATAAGCATAACATCGGTGGGTAAACAAATTACTGTTGGGCAATTGACAGAATTACGTATAGTTATGATTGTGATTCTTCATGCACTGGTGCAGAGACCTGGATGCTATACAAACGGTTTTTAACCCCTTTCCACGACGGAGCTTGGAACCGTCACCAAGTGAGTGTGGGCGATAGGGGGTCGTTCCCACACGACCCAGAAACCGTCGGGGATAGGCCCTCCCGGCACACAAAATGAGCTCGTGTGCGATCTGGCGAGGCATCGAAACCAAATCATTTCCATTCGTATGTACATCCCACACAACAAATCCCAGGAAAACATTTCCGTTCGTATGTATATCACATACAGTTTTTGGTGTGGAAACATTTGTGCAAGGTGGCCTAACGCAAACAGTTCTCTGCCGGAAGCCGCGTGTGATTGTTAATTCATCGAACACGCCTACTTTCTAGGAACCATGTGGGTTGTTTGAGTTCATCGCCCACGGTGTTGTCTGAGTAACCGTCTGCAATAGAAAACCCCAATAAGCAGGGTTACTAGCCTATTATTGATAATCCATGTACTAGACAATTTCTTATAAAACACACAAGATATTTCATATCCGTATAACGACAACCAGGATTTCATAATCGAATTGCATCAGATAGCTTCGGCACTCAGTTACGCCATTACACAACAGCATCAAGTTTCACATGCAACATCAAAAACCTTTGGAAAGTAGCATCATACACGATAAATACACAGATGAATCTCATCTGGGAAACTGCAGAAGCGGAAGGCAAATATTGACCCTTCAGTGATGTTGAATGTCCTTGCAACTTTAGGCCAGTGGCTATGGATAATTGCCCGCCCAACCTTCGTCCTCTTCAGGAAGACTTCAATATTGTACCATGGGTGTTGAATGAATACCTTCCTCGCCTCTTGACCATGCAGGTGGTTTGAGAGGTAACCATCGGGTGAACTGCTTGAAAAGTGCTGAAAACAAAGATATGCATAAATCGCTGTTATAAATTTTGAAATGGCGCAAGGGGTAAAAACAAGGTAAAAGAGTTAGTATCATCCTATAGTTGACTGATATCTTCTTCACTGTGCAACAAAGATCTTGCTGTTATTCGTCGCGAGTTTCTTCATCCTAACAATCTTTCTGAGTTTCTTGACTTGACTGATATTCATGGACATCTCATTTCCCCATATGCAAAATGAGTCGAACAGTGGGTCCAAGCCTATGATAGCAGGACCTACATGTGCAAGACCAAATTGTAAGAAATATAAATATTAGAATGATTCCTGCAACTGCACAATAATGTGCTATTAGCGAAAGGACCATGCATGAGCATACCTCGATGGTAAACCACAGTGTCTCCCATTGTTTCCCTACAACACACATAAGGAAGATCTTGATCTGGTTAACTGAGAGTTGCCATACTATCAGTAGAATATGTATTGATTATAGCCAAATTCGATTTATTTCACATGCATAACAATACAAAATTTTACCCGCAGCAAATGAAAATCAAATTGCAGAATTGAACCAAACAGTTAAATGGACAATAGACCAAATGAACCAAAACAGTTAACTGAGCATGACATTGCAGAATAGAAACATGTACTAGAAGATAAGACAATTAACAAAACAAAGAATGCTTGAGAACAGTACTACGAAATGTAGCAATTGTTGGACCAAACTGTTAACTGAACATTACATTTCAGAGGACCAAACTGTTAACTGAACATCATATTACATATTAACATTACAAAGGACAAATCACTAGAAGGCAATGGCGGTGGCCTCGAGAAAACAGCACGAAATCTGTTTTAAAGTAGACAACCACGTGGCGGTGTCGACGGTGGCCTCGAAGATGAGGTGCTCCCCCCAAGATCTGGCGGTCGGCACGCATGGCAGCCATAGTGACCTCGTGCACGCGTGCGGCCGCGATGTGCTTCTCCGCTGCCAGATGCTACTAAGCTCCATGTTATACTGCGTGCAAAATGGCTGTGGGCGGCGCTTAATTGGAGGAGGGGACAAGAGCCAAGTGAAGGTGTCGCGCCGTCGGTCGGGACATGTGGGACGGGGAAGGAGGAGGATGGTGTGGGTGGGGTGTGGATTACCTGACCATATCGACGAGGCCGTGCAAACAAGAAGAAGGGTCAGCGGCGAGGAGGCTGCACAGCAAGAAGAAGGGTCGCCGGCGAGGATGCGGTGCTGCAAGAAGAAGGGTCACCGGCGAGGAGGCGGCGCTGCAAGAAGAAGGGTAGCCGGCGAGGAAGCGGCGCTGCAAGAAGAAGGGTCGCCCGCGTGGAGGCTGAGCTGCCAGTAAGCAACAGTGAAGGTTTGAACTTGGAAAGCAAGGAGGAATAGTGGAAATGTGGCTTTTGGTGGGAGGGAGGGGGCGAGGAGATAGATATTTCTGCGGTGGCAGAAAAATTTCGCTTGGTGCCGCGAGAAACTGGCGTGCAAGTGTGGTTCAAGCGGGGGCGGTGGATCAGAGGCAGCTAAGCTTCCTACGTAAGTTTTACAAGACGGTGCGCCAAGATATTTTATATCGCATCCCACACGATTCTTTCCAGTAAACTGTTTGTGGTATACCTGATTTTTTTCATTATGTTTTGAAAGACAAAATGGTGTTACAGAGGAAAAGTATGGTGAAGTGTATGCTAGAACATTTATGTACAGTGAACATGCAACTACATGAGTGTTGTGTTTAAATTTGGAATTGTTCCGGGTTCTTTTGGCATTTTTATGCATTAATTGAGTTTCTAGGCATTTAATGTGCATAATTCAAATTTGAACTACAAGCACATGCTCCAAAGGCACCAAAGTTTGTTGAAAAATCACATGTGTATCTTTGGGTGAATTTATAGGTCCTATGCAAGAAATGGGAATGAAATTCAAACATCTGGGCGTCGTGGCTCGGCCGGGAACATTGAGAAACTTGGTTTTTAAATTCCTGGTGAAAGTGCGTTATATCGACTAGAGGGGGGTGAATAGGCGATTTTTGTGAATTCTTCACTGAGGAATTTGCCTGTGAGGAAATTCCTTAGCGAAGAACTACTAGCAATGAATAAGTACTCGAAGTAAGCATAACAGATTACAAGCATAGTCATCATGATGAAATGAAGACAATCACAGAGTACGTAAAGCGTAATCACAGGATAACACAGATGAAGACAAACAGATCAAGAAATTGAGCTGAGGAAATTGAGAAAGTCTTGATCAAAGTCTTCAAACACAGATATGAACAAATACTCAACACAAGAATGAGGAAATGAAAGGGTTGAGGAAATAGAACCGATTAGGTTGGTGAAGACAATGATTTGGTAGACCCGGTTCAACTCTTTGTCTGGGTTATGCGTCTGTTGGAGCGGTGAGTATTTAAACTCGAGGACACACAGTCCGGACACCCGATCCGAAAGCACGCAGCTCAGGACACCAAGTCCTCACCGTATTCTCCTTGAACTAAGGTCACACAGACCTCGTCCAATCACTCGTGGTAACTCTTCAGGCAACTTCCAAACCTTCACAGACTTGGTCACTCGGCGATCCACAATTCCTCTTGGATGCTCTAGACCATGACGCCTAACCGTCTGGAAGAAGCACAGTCTTCAAAGGTAACAAGCGTCGGATCCACGCAGGATCAATTTCTTGATGATGCTCAATCACTTTGGGTTTGTTGGGGTTTGGTTTTTGGGTTTTCCTCACTTTTGGGTTTTTCCTCACTTGATGATTTTCTCTCAAAGTCCTCGGAGGATGGGTTGCTCTCAAATGACAAGTGTCAAGTTCTCCGGAGCAGCCAACCAGCTAGTGGTTGTAGGGGCGGCTATTTATAGCCTAGGGAGCAGCCCGACATGATAAGACATAAATGCCCTTCAATGATATGACCGTTAGGTGGATAAGATATTTTGGGACAGGTGGCCAAGAAGACAAGAACGGTCGGAAATTTGACTCTCAAATTTCTCGTGGCTATCATGTTCCTCCTTTGTGTAGGCAATTACGCCGGCGAATTCCTAACTCCTCGGGCCGAACAAATTCTCGTGACCGGAAGAGCTTCGTCTACATCCTTTGAAGAAATTGACTGAATCAGTATGAGATTTTCAAAAGCTTCACTCGAAGGGATTGGTAGGTGTAGGATTTTGAGTTGAGCATCAAATGGAAATTTTTCCTTAGTATTTCCTCGACCCCCTTTAACAGTACGGTGTTTCCTATGACTCAAGAAAGAGAAAATGAAACTACGAAAACAAAAGTCTTCACGCTTCCTCAAATGAATACCAAGTCTTCAAGGTCACACCAATTTCTTCACTTTCAAAGTCTTCAGAAAGTCTTCAGAATATCAAAGTCTTCAGATGAAGAACTTCATTTTTAGGGGTCGACTTTATCTCAGAATATCAAACTCCTCATAGACTTATAGACCTGTGTACACTCACAACGCATTAGTTACTTAACCTATAAGTCTTCAATACACCAAAATCACTAAGGGCACTAGATGCACTTACAATCTCCCCCTTTTGGTGATTGATGACAATATGGGTTAAGTTTTCAACGGGATAAACATATGAATTGTAAATCTTGATAATGAGGAATTTGATTGCAAGATATAGAAGAACTCCCCACGAAGATGTGCATAGTGAGGAATTTGCTTTTGAGGCAATGCACACTTGAAGAATTGAATCATGGAGATCTCCCCTATATCTTGTAATTCATACACGCATTTGACATATAATATGAAGAATTTGAAATGCATGATGAAATATGGTGCTTGATGAAATTCAGCATGAGGAATCATAGCACATAAAGTATCGAGCACAAGTAGATTTGCTATGAAGCATAGTGCAAAATCATAATGCATCAAAAGTATCAAAGCACCATAGGGTTTAAGATTACTACTCGATCCAATAAAAGTTTCAGAAGAACGAGAGTTGTAACTTAACAAAAAAAATACTGTATATAGGCAACAAACTAGACCCGCTTGAAGACTAACTCAAATTTCTCCCCCTTTGTCATCGAGTGACCAAAAGGATCGAAACTGAGGACTAACGCTCTTGAAGAATATCAAGTTGAAGACGGAGCGCCAAAGATTGTCGGGTTGTTTGTTGAAGTAGGACCAGCCACGGTGTCTTCCAAGTCTTCATTTTCATCGGTGTCGCGAGATGAAGAATAGGAGCTGGCCACCAAGGAAGGAACTTTGACCTTCTTGAATTTCTTCTTGAGGAGGTGCGGACTACCAAATTCTTCCTTGAGACCCATTGAAGTCAGTTCTTCTTCACCGTAGACATGTGAAAGAACAGCCAGTGCGCTTGAAGGTTTCATGAAGGTAGTAGTGGTTTTTCTTCACCGCATTGTGTGTTGAGGTCATGTTGTGAAGAATTGAACCAAACTGACGCTTGACCCATTTATGATTACGATCAACCTTCTGATGAAGACTGAGGAGTAACTCACGATCAGTCATCACCCTGGGTGCAGTAGATTGAGGATTTTGCTTGACTGAGGTATTTGCGGCTGAGTCATGTGTGGCAGAGTCATCATTGGTGGAGTAGGATGTCTTTGCTAAACTGTCCATCCAATGGGCGAATGCCTTCATCGATCACAGCAAAGGGGCCTTGCCCTTGTCATCACCGAGGTAATTGTCCGCTTGAGGACTTCAATCGGGGCAAGTAGCTGCGGTGGTTCAAAGTATCGACTTTGTAATTGAGTGAAGACCTTGTCTGATGAATCTCATAATCCAAGGTGCATAAGGCTTCAGCTCAAATGGTGACATAGCAATGTTTGCCGTAGTCCTCATGAAGAAATCATGGAAGTTGACGGAACGCCATGGATGATGTTGAAAAGCATATTCTTCATGATGCCAACGACTTCTTCATCATTCGAAGTCGTGACCTTTGATTGGACTCATTGTCTTCGCTGTAATACGATAGACCGTCTGAGGCACATATAATAATTCCTTGACGAGGAATTTGGTTCTTGGGGCTGCCTTGGCTTCAAAGGCTTCATCAAGACTTGCATATAGTGATTTGTAAGTTACGGTTCGCCATAGATACGACGTGCACCATCAAGTGGAGGTCTGAGTGGTAGGGCACGAAGCAATTCGATTCTTTGGTGCCTTGTAGTGAGTATTTTCGGTCATCCAATCTAAGACCCATGAGTTCACGTCTTGGCGTCTCCGGTGATGTGCGGTGTTGCATAAAACTGAAGAATTAGCTCTTCATTCCAACACAAATATCGTTGAAGAAATTTAGAAGTCCCGCCGTCGTGAAGAACACCGAGGACCTGGCTCAAAGCTCCGGCAAAGGACTCCATATCCACATGAGGAATATGAGCATGATCAAGATTTTATCCTTGTTGAAGAGCACCGAGGAATAGAAGTTGGCTTGGTGGCAGTCCGTAAGCGCCTCTTCCTAATCCGAGCGTAATCATAAGGATTATATTCAAAGAAGAATACGTGCTCGCCAAAGAAATCTTCAGCCTTGAACTTTTGCTTGGTTGAGAACGGATTCTTTTGCTTGGGCAGAGGGGTGTCGATGAGTTGCATCACCACCTCGTGAATCGTAAGTTCAGGTTCTTCAGCCGAGGAATTTCTTGTTCCTCAACAGTACCGAGGATTAGCAAAGAAGAAGCAGTTTCATCAAGACTAGTGGCTGGAATTTCTTCATGCACGTAACCAAGTTGATTTTCTTCGTAGTCGATTCGGACTGTTTGTGCAGGGACCGAGGAATCTGTTGGAGCGGGGTGAAGAGAGGAGTATTGGGATCTTGACTTTCCCAAAAGTCATCATTGATAACTGGTGTGGTGCATCCAATATCCACATCTTCATCTTCAATTTCCTTAGCACCAACCGAGGAATTTCATAGTCCGATGAGGGAATAAGCGGGGTTGAAGGGATGGCATCCACTTCAATTTCTTCATCAAGTTGCTCGACGAAGCAGACCGATGTTCTTCATCGGATCCGATTGGGATCTCATAGTCTTCTCCAAAAGGAACAACTTCCTTTGATGGTATGGAGGAAATTGGAACAACATCAATTGGAGTTTCGAATGAGCTGGTCATTGGCTTCATTTTCTTCACAGAAGAATCGACGCGGTGATGCTTTCCTTTTCTTCACACAGCTCGTTCTGCAGCCTTGGTTTTCTTCACATCGAGCGGATGGAAGAATTGGAGTTGGAGTTGGCGCAGGAGGAGCCGAGGAATTTGGTTCGCTTTCTTCAGAGCAACTGATGCAGTTCCCCTGTCTTGAGCAATTTCTTCAGCGCACCACTAGTGGGTGCCTGGCAATTTCTTCAATGGTGGAATGGGATCATCAGCCTGGAATCAACGCTTTTCATCGCCAGTCGAACGCGTCATCGGTCTTGGCATTTTCTTCAAGAGTTGAGCCGAGGCTCCAAATGAGGAATTTCATGTTGCATTGGGACAAGAACATTTGTGAGTTTCTTCGTCGAGTTGATTAATCTGACCTTGGCTCCTTGCCAATCAGCATTGTATGAATCAAGTTTTTGCTGAGGTTTTGAATTTTAGTCCGACCTCGAGAAGCTCCTCGGTGTCATCTTGACAACGCTTTTCTTCGTGAACTTCTCCTTCCCGTATTGAGCCTTTTATTTCCCTCGCCTTTTCATACTTCCATTTTTCTTCAGCTATGAAGTGAGTCAACATATGACTTTGTCCAGTGTCAAATGAAGGTCGTGCAGAGGGGTATTGGGATCATTGTGCCGTAGATCAATAAAGTCGAGGACTTTCTTGGGTCCAATAGCGTGCACAGATGTACCTTTGGCTCTAGCGGCCCTTACTTGACGGTCTCGATGATTCCCATGAAGTTCTTCATCGATGCCTCATCATCGATGGCACATGGAATGCAAC
The DNA here is from genome assembly GCA_021605145.1 of Aegilops bicornis. Lineage (NCBI taxonomy): Eukaryota > Viridiplantae > Streptophyta > Magnoliopsida > Poales > Poaceae > Aegilops > Aegilops bicornis. Next base: position 290,846,444 of record CM038672.1, on the reverse strand, counting down.
CATTTTCTTCTTTGGGCTAGGCCGAGGACCTCGTCCCACTGTTGCTTTGGTCTTCACCGAGTCGGACCAGTTGAAGAAATGGGAGTCTTGAGGAACTTGCGAGAGATGCTCGAGGCAATTGAAAAGCCAGCAGTCCTTTGACATGTAGCTAGGTGCAGAGGAACCGAAGGTTTTGACGGAGCTGTTGAGGACTTTGGTGGAGCAGCGCAGCAGTTTGAGGAATTTGCTTGGAAGGTGCTCACGAGGAACTTGGCCGTGAGGGCGCAGATGATGAAGCACTTGGCTTATGAGCAGGCTTCTTTTGCATTGATTTCCTCGGTTTGACCGAGACCTTCGTGGCAATGGCAGCAGAATCCTCATTGAATTTCTTCACTGCCTCCTTTGCTTGCTTTGCCAATTTTGCTTGGCGTTTAGCCCATTCATCAGGAAAGTCCTCACCTCGTTTGATGCTTGTGGGATCAGCTATTTGGCCAGGTGCCAAAGGAGCTCTTGGGCATGGAGGATTAAGAGCGAATTTCTTCATGTACTTAGGAGTTACATATCTATATTCCCTCCATTCCCGTGCCCATCTCCGTTCAATCTTCCGAATCGCACCTTGCGTTGATTTTTGCTTTCTTCATCCGGTGTGATGGTCAGCATATATTTCCTCGGGGATTTCAAACGCAGTCATAACCTCAGGTTTCTTTCCTCCCTTCGTGGCTTCTTACCATCTGCCATTTTCTTGATTGAGGAAATTGAACAATTGAGTTCTCTCAAGAAGTGTGCGCTTTCTTCGAGGAACGCTGCAAATGAGTTAAGTTGATGAGAACCTAGGGATTCAAAGAATGACATTTGTACCTGTGAATGTAGTATAGGTGCGAGGAATTTGGAGAGGTCATATGCGTTCTCGGAAGGTTTTTCAAAAAAAACAAGTTTTGAGGATTTGACCGGATGAGCCTTGAAGAATTTTACTAAGCGTTCTTTGTCTTAGGTTCCGAGTTGTATAGATCGAGGATCCACACAATTGAGGAATCTTGAAGAAAATCATAGCTTAGAGAAACGAGTCAAGAGATTTGAGGTGTTCATATGTGTGAAGATTTGAGGAATAAACACATTTGAAGAATTTGAAGAAAATTTGAGAATCAAAGCGAGTAATAAAAGTAACTTTTAATTACCCGAAGTGAAGAACACGACAAACTGAGAAGAACAGTTGGGAAGTTCGTCCGTTCAGATCTTCCACGCCTTAACTTGGCGGAGGAAGACAGCTACGGCGACGGCGGAGTGAAGATTTCCGCTGATCGGCGCGAAAGTACGCCGGGCGACGAGGTCAAGGCAAAGGAAGCTTTTCCTCACCGGCGACGATGGAGTAGCGGCGGCGCTTAGGGTTTGAGGAACTCGGCGGAGAGAGAGGTCGAGCAGAGTAAAAGAGTGAGGAAGGGGAGAGGGATATTTATAGACGCGGTGAAAAAGGGGTCGCCCAAAGATTTAGGACGAACATGCCCCTGACCATTTCCCTTCTCACAACATGTGTCACCCACGTACTGTGTAGTGGAGATCGTGTACGATCGTGGGTGAATAACGTAATGCATCGTGGGATGTGGAACGATTTGAGCGGAAAAACGAAGGTTTGGATAAGATTCGTTTTAAAGTTTCGTTCGCAATTTCTTCAGCTGTCAAGGACACAGTGAAGATTTTGAACGAAGTTTCAAAGTAGAACGCACATGAAGAATTTGTGAATGGATTGGGTTGAGTATAGCATAGAGGGGAAGGGTCCGATCACATTCACTTAGCATAAAAAGCGACTTGAGGAAATAGCCATAAGTGAATCTTTGTAGAGGACATAAACCCATATATATATAGCCAATGAAGAAAGACGACGGAAATAGTGAAGATTTTGCAAAGTTGAAGAATTTGAAAAACTGAAGAATTTCAAAACTGAGGAAAAACTCAAATTGAAGATTTCAACTTTGGTGGTGGCGTGACCCACCGGATAAGAATGATGATTTCAGACACCGCACAATTGTCGTAGGGTTCCGAGAATCAATTTCTTCATTAATTTCTTCACACTTAGAGTGTTATTCTTCATTGATTGAAGAAAAACGTTTCTTCATGTGTTGCACATCTAAGTCATCAATTTTGCATAAGTGTTAGGATGTGTGTCCTTTTCAAAGAACATTCGAAGATTCAAAGATATTTAGCTCACACCGCAACTTGCTAAATTTCTTCTCATCCAAGGGTTTAGTGAAGATATCAGCTAGCTGTTCTTCAGTCTTCACGTGCTCGATGGAGATGTCGCCCTTCAACACATGATCACGAAGAAAATGATGACGAATTTGAATGTGCTTTGTCTTCGAAAGTGCCGAACTGGGTTGTGAGCAATCTTGATGGCACTCTCATTGTCACAATAGAGAGGCACATTCTTCACGTTGATGCCGTAGTCCTTGAGGGTTTGCTTTATCCATAGCAATTGAGCACAACACGAGCCAACAGCAATGTATTCAGCTTCCGCATGATGAAGCGGTGATCTGCAGATTCTGTTTCTTCGAGGACCAATGCACCAAAGATCGTCCGAGAAAATGACAAGTACCAGATGTTGACTTGCGGTCCACACGATCACCAAAGCATAGTCGAGTCGTAATATCCAATGAGATCAAAAGTAGAGCCCTTGGGGTACAATAATCCTAGTGTTGGTGTGTGAGCTAGATATCAAGAATATGCTTCACAACCTTATGGTGTGATTCCTTCGTGTAGCTTGAAATCGGGCACACATGCAAACACTAAGCATTATATCTGGCCTAGATGCACATAAGTACAATAAGGAACCAATCATGGAGCGGTATACCTTGTGATCAAGTCAATACCATTTTCATCAAGGCATAGATGGCCATTTGTGGGCATAGGAATTTTGACACCTTTGCAGCCTTGCATGCCGAATTTCTTGAGGACATCTTTGAGGTATTTCTCCGAGATATGAATATGCCATTGTGTTGTTGACGAATTTGAAGACCTAAGAAGAATTTCAACTCTCCCATCATAGACATTTGATATTCTTCACTCATCATGTAGGCAAATTCATCACTATAGCGTTGGTCAGTACAGCCAAAGATAATATCATCAACATATATTTGGCACACAAAAGTTCACCATCATAAGATTTAGTAAAGAGAGTAGGATCGAGTGAACCTTGTGTGAAGCCATTCTTCACGAAGAATTCCTTCAATGTATCATACCACGCCCGAGGGGCTTGCTTGAGGCCATAGAGGGCCTTATTGAGTCTGAAGACTTTGTCAGGATGCTTTGGATCTTCAAAACATGGGGGTTGAGCAACATATACTTCTTCCTCAAGCTTACCATTGAGGAAAGCAGTTTTCACATCCATTTGATATAAAGTGATATCATGATGGTTAGCATAAGCAAGTAATATGCGAATAGCCTCAAGTCTAGCGACAGTGCAAAAGTTTCATCAAGTCAATTCCTTCAACCTGCGTGTAGCCTTGAGCTACTAGTCGTGCCTTATTCCTCACCACAAGACCATTTTCATCTTGCTTGTTGCGATAGATCCACTTTGTGCCAATGATATTATGCTTATGCGAGGATCTGGACGCGTTTGACCGGTTCCCACATTGTTGAGCTCGAATCGATGTAATTCTTCTTGCATGGCCTGAATCCACTCCGGCTCGTAAATGCTTCATCTACCTTAGAGGGCTCTGTGATAGAGACAAAAGCATAGTGCCCACAAAAGTTAGATAAATGTGAAGCTTTTGAGCGTGTGAGAGGACACTGGCGCTTCAATGTCATCGATGATCTTGTCAACTTGCACTTCTTTTGCAACGCGAGGATGAGCTGGTTGTCGTCGAGGAATTTGATCATTTTCCTCGGCACCATTTTCTTGACATTATCTTCAGTGCATCATTTCGACGTTCTTCACGTCTGAGGAATGAATTCTTCAACAGTTTCTTGATGGGAATGACATCCTCGGTTGCCTTGAACCTGATAGAATCCTCGGTCTTTGGTTCGTCTAACACAGAAGGTAGGTGCTCTCTTTGCGAGCCATTAGTTTCATCGAACCGCACATCTACAAAGGTCAACAATCTTGTGAAGAGCGATGTTGAAGACTACAGAGGTGTGCGAGTCCTTTCCGTAACCAAGCATAAAACCTTCATGTGCTTTCGGTGCAAATTTAGAGTTGTGGTGAGGATCTCTAATCCAGCATTTAGCACCGAAGACTTTGAAATAACTTACATTAGGTTTCTTGTCAGTGAGGAGTTCATAGGCAGTCTTCTTGAAGAATTTGTGAAGATATACTCTGTTGATGATGTGGCACGCAGTGTCAATTGCTTCAATCCAGAAACGACTAGGCGTTTTGTATTCGTCAAGCATAGTGCGAGCCATCTCAACAAGAGTTCTGTTCTTGCGCTCCACGATGCCATTTCTTTGAGGAGTATAAGGAGCAGATAACTCATGAGTGATACCAAGTTCATCAAGATAGTCATCAAGACCGGAATTCTTGAACTCAGTTCCATTGTCACTCCGATGTGCTTGATCTTCACACCAAAGTTAGTTGAAGCCCTCGAGGAAAATCGTTTGAAGACTTCACGCACTTGATTTTTGTAAGTAACAATGTGTACCCATGTGTAACGAGAGTAATCATCAACAATAACAAAGCCATATAGTGATGTTTCATTAACGACCGAATAATGATTGGGACCAAAGAGGTCCATGTGAAGCAATTCAAGGGACGAGTAGTGGTCATGATAGTCTTCATTTGGATGCTTGGCCTTGGTCATTTTTCCAGCTTCACAGGCTCCGCATAGGTGATCCTTGAGGAATTTGACATTCTCAATGCCAATGACATGCTTCTTCTTCGCATGGCGTGTGCAAATTCCTCATGCCTGCGTGACCAAGTCGTCGATGCCATAGCCAGCCTTCTCAAGCTTTTGCAAGTAGGCACACACGGCTGGTTGTGGTCCTGTAGAGAAGTCAACAATATACAAGTCTCCTCTCCTAAAGCCTTCAAGACTTTGGAATTGTCGACTTCCATAATCACAACACAACGATACTTGCCAAAGATAACAACCATATCAAGATCACAAAGCATTGAGACTGACATGAGGTTATGTCCTAAAGACTCAACAAGCATGACTTTGTCCATGTGCATGTCCTTAGAGATAGCAACCTTACCAAGTCCCAATACCTGACTTTTGCCTTTGTCCGCAAAGATGATATGCTTCAGATGTGACAGTGACAAGGTAGCATCCATCAATAGATTCTTGTCACCAGTCATATGATTTGTACATCCACTATCGAGAACCCACTCAGTGGCTTTGGGTTGATCATCCTGCAGATGAATTAGTACAACTTACGATCTCATATACTTCATCGCTGAAGAATATGATATCAAGTTCATCGATGAATTTCATCACCAAGATTCAGATAAGCGATGGGAGGGCGTGTGAAATGAAAGTTCATTTCATCATGATTAGCTGCGTCCTTTCGTGCATTTTGTCGCCCCTGACAAATTCTTCAGACGTTTAGGCACGCTCTGGAGACCTGACCCTGCAGAAGAGATTAGTTCTTTTCTTCACCACCCACATCTGAAGGGGTGGCAAAGAGTTCATCATTCTCATGAAAGCACCATACGAGAATGGTGGCATAGAGGCCAAACCATTTCGTTTCACATAAGAGGGGTTAGGGTAAGCATATGAATAAGCAGAGAAATTCTTCGAGGACTTATGAACATATTGGTTTGAAGAATAATGCACATATTCATAGCCCTTAGCTCTACCCTCATGAAAGAGAGTTGTTAGCATGATGATAATCATATGAGGACTTTGATCCTTTTGAGGAATTTGATCCACGTGAGGAATTTGGTCCGAATGAGGACTTGGATCCATATGAAGAATTTGGTCCATATGAAGAATTTGATCTGGGGTTCCTATTCTTCACCGGTGGTGTCATGAGGACATTCACTGAAGACTTTCAAGGCACTTCTTGGGAACCCAGATTTTCTTCATAGGGAACCGTTCCTGCAGTTAGTGCCAACATATCTAGCAAATACTTCACCATTCTGATTTTTGAACAGTTTATAGTTGGAGTCAAATGAATCATCAGCAGAATGAGGAAATTCGCACGTAAAACCAGATAAGGTAGATGGATCAACTGGAGGTCCCTTTGCAAAGAACCCATGAGGTTTTGGGATACCGCTCGGGCTTCCAATACGTTCCATCAGCATTGAGTTTCCTCTCAAAGGCAATGCCCTCTTTCCTAGGGTTCCTATTGAGGATCTGCTTTTAAGCACATCACAAAGAGTCCGATGCCCTTTGAGGCTTTTGTACATGCCTGTCATGTACAATTCCTTCGATCTGCATCGTCGTTGATACTAGCAATGTCCTCGAGATGAGGAATTAGTGATAGCAGAGGCAGGTGAAGAATTTGTAACAGTTGAAGCATTTGAACATTCAGGTGAAGAATTAGGAGTTTCACGTTCAATGCACTTTAAGCATGGAGGAACAAATTCTTCTTGAGAAGCGCTGATTTGTTGAGCAAGTAATGAATCACGCTCCTTCTGAAGATCTTCATAACTCACTCTTAGCTTCTCAAGATCTTGCTTTCTTTGAAGAAATTCATAAGAAAGTTTCTCATGATCGAGATAAGAGAGTGTTATGATGACCTTGAAGGTTGTCAAGCCTAGGATCAAGTCTCAAGATTTTCGGTCGTGGCTTGAGTGCGATCCATTTCTTCACCTAACATATCATCACTCTTATCTAGCATGTTTTGAACCTTCTCAAAAGCCCTTTGTTGTTTTATAGCAATCTTAGCAAGTTTAGAGTAGCTGGGCTTGAGATCCTCATCGATTCATTTTCACTAGATTCAGAGGAGGTGAAATTTAGTACCTTAGCACCTTTTGCCATGAAGCAATAGGTGGGAGCGTAGTCATCATCATCCTCATCGGGCTTGTCGGAGTCAGCTTTCTTGATGTTGAAGATGGACTTGCTAACAAAAGCGTAGCAAGAGCCGGACTAGCCACACCAGATTCAGATTCTTGAGACTCCTCCTCTTCCTCATTTTCCTCGATTCAGCTTCAGAGTCCATTTCCTTGCCAATGAATGCCCGAGCCTTTTTGGAGCTGCTCTTCTTGTGAGAAGAAGGTTTTGAGGATTTTGATGATGAAGATTTTGATGATTTCTTTTTCTTCTTCACATCATCGTAATCGTAATCCTTGTGTTTCTTCTTTCTTAATTCCTTTTCCCATCGAGGAAAATCTTGGATATAGTGACCAGGTTTCTTGCATTTGTGACAAAGTCTTCTCTTATAGTCACTAGATGAGGAATCACCGCTTCTTGAGGATTTTCCAAAGCGACCACGTCTTGAGAATTTCTGGAATTTCTTCACGAAAGGTGCTAGCTCCTGGCCAAATTCTTCGTGGATCTCCTAGGCTACTACCGAGTCTTCACTCTCAGATTCGGACACAGCCTTGGCCTTCGTGGCACGTGTTTTCCATAGCCGTAACCATAGAGATGTCTCTTTTCAAAGAAGTCGAACTTCGTGAGTATTTATCCTTTCGAGGATATCGGCAGGATCAAGAGACTTGTAGTCACTTCGTTCTTGTATTATCAGTGCCAGAGTATCAAATGAGGAATCAAGCGATCTTAGCAATTTCTTCACCACCTCATGGTCGGTGATGTCATTGGCACCCAGTGCTTGAAGCTCATTTGAGATGTCAGTGAGGCGATCGAAGGTTTGTTGAACATTTTCGTTGTCGAGTCTTTTGAAGCGGTTGAAGAGATTCCGAAGAACATCAACTCGAGAGTCACGCTGAGTTGAAACACCTTCATTTACTTTGGACAGCCTGTCCCGGATGAGTTTGGCGATTCCAAGCACTCACTCTTCCATATTGACCTTTGCTCGATGGCCACATATGATATTCTTCGCTTGAGAATCGAGTTGCTTGAATCTCTTCACATCAAGATCATTCGTGAGAAGGTGTGGTGAGGAAACACCTTTTGTCACAACATACCGTAGATCGTTGTCAATTGCTTCAAGATGCATTCGCATTTTGTTCTTCCAAGAGGGGTAGTCCGTCCCATCGAAGGTAGGACACCCTGCCGAGACCATGATCATACTGCGGTCGACATAACTAAAACTCCGGTGGTTAAACCAAAATCACACGTAACAAGGGAGTACCTTGCTCGATACCAATTGAAAGTGCGTTATATCGACTAGAGGGGGTGAATAGGCGATTTTGTGAATTCTTCATCGAGGAATTTGCCGGTGAGGAAATTCCTTAGCGAAGAACTACTAGCAATGAATAAGTACTCGTAAGTAAGCATAACAGTTACAAGCATAGTCATCATGATGAAATGAAGACAATCACAGAGTACGTAAAGCGTAATCACAGGATAACACAGGATGAAGACAAACAGATCAAGAAATTGAGCCGAGGAAATTGAGAAAGTCTTCACCAAAGTCTTCAAACACAGATATGAACAAATACTCAACACAAGAATGAGGAAATGAAAGGGTTGAGGAAATAGAACCAGTTAGGTTGGTGAAGACAATGATTTGGTAGACCAGTTCCAACTGCCGTCTCGGTTGTACGTCTTGTTGGAGCGGCCGAGTATTTAAACTCGAGGACACACAGGCCTCGGACACCCGATCCGAAAGCACGCAGCTCGGGACACCAAGTCCTCACCGTATTCTCCTTGAACTAAGGTCACATGCACCTCATCCAATCACTCGTGGTAAGTCTTGAGCGACTTTCAAACCTTCACAGACTTGGTCACTCGGCGATCCACAATTCCTCTTGGATGCTCTAGACCATGACGCCTAACCGTCTGGAAGAAGCAGTCTTCAAAGGTAACAAGCGTCGGATCCACGCAGATCAATTTCTTCATGATGCTCAATCACTTTGGGTTTGTTGGGGTTTGGTTTTTGGGTTTTTCCTCACTTTTGGGTTTTTCCTCACTTGATGATTTTCTCTCAAAGTCCTCGGAGGATGGGTTGCTCTCAAATGACAAGTGTCAAGTTCTTCTCGAGCAGCCAACCAGCTAGTGGTTGTAGGGGCGGCTATTTATAGCCTAGGGAGCAGCCCGACATGATAAGACATAAATGCCCTTCAATGATATGACCGTTAGGTGGATAAGATATTTTGGGACAGGTGGCGGCATGCCAAGACAGACATCGGAAATTTGACTCTCAAATTTCTCGAGGCTATCATGTTCCTCCTTTGTGTAGGCAATTCATGGCGAATTCCTAACTCCTCAGCCGAACAAATTCCTCGGCTGACGGAAGAGCTTCGTCTACATCAAGAAATTGACTGAATCGTATGAGATTTTCAAAAGCTTCACTCGAAGGGATTGGTAGGTGTAGGATTTTGAGTTGAGCATCAAATGGAAAATTTTCCTTAGTATTTCCTCGACCCCCTTTAACAAGACGGTGTTTCCTATGACTCAAGAAAGAGAAAATGAAACTACGAAAACAAAAGTCTTCACGCTTCATGTTCCTCAAATGAATACCAAGTCTTCAAGGTCACACCAATTTCTTCACTTTCAAAGTCTTCAGAAAGTATTCAGAATATCAAAGTCTTCAGATGAAGAACTTCATTTTTAGGGGTCGACTTTCTCAGTAAATATCAAACTCCTCATAGACTTATAGACCTGTGTACACTCACAAACGCATTAGTTACTTAACCTATAAGTCTTCAATACACCAAAATCACTAAGGGGCACTAGATGCACTTACACCTGGAAATTCAAAACTAGCCTGAAAATTATGAAACTTGGCTTGGTGTCATTTTATGGCACCAACATGCTGTGGTAAAAAAATTGGCCACATTTGCACAAGTTTTTGGGTATAAGCTTCTTGCAAACCGGCGCTTTCTCTCGAGAAGACTTGTGGTTCCCTAGAAGGGACGTGTCACCTTTGTGTGCGATATACGCTGCCTCCCCCCCTTGATTTTTTACAGAGGCAACATAGAACTATATGAGTATCGTGCTAAAATTTGGAATTATTCCGGGTTCGTTTTGAATTTCTTACACATTAATTGAATTTCTGGTCATTTAATGTGCATATATAATTCAAATTTGAACTACAAGCACATGCTCCAGTGCAGCAAAGTTGGTTGAAAAATCACATGTGTGTCCTTGGGTGAATTTCTAGGTCCCATGCAAGAAATGGGAATGAAATTCAAACATCTGGGCGTCATGGCTTGGCCAGAAAGATTGGGAAACTTGGTTTTTTAATTCATGTAAATCCAAAACATGACAGAAAATCATGAAACTTGGCATGGTGTCATGATATGGCACCAACATGCTGTGGTAAATGTTTTGGCCGAATTGGGACAAGCTTTGGTACAAGCTTCTTGCCAACCGGAGCTTCTCTCAAGAAGGCTCGTGGTTCCGAGAGGGAACATGTCATCTCCGTGTGCGGAACGACATACGTACACTGCCTTCTCCCGCCTTAATTGTTTTACACAGGCAGATTAGACCAAATAGAAGTACCGTGCTAAGTTTTGGAATTATTCAGGGTTCGTTTGGCCTTTTTTATACATTAATTGAATTTCTGGGAATTTAATATGCATAATTCAAATTTGAACTACAAGCACATGCTCCAGTGCACCAAAGTTGGTTGAAAAATCACATGTTTGTCCTTGGGTGAATTTCTAGGTCCCATGCAAGAAATGGGAATGAAATTCAAACATCTGGGCGTCGTTGCTCTGCCGGAAAGATTGAGAAACTTGGTTTTTTAATTTCTGTAAATCCAAAACACGCCTGAAAATCATGAAACTTGGCATTGTCTCATGACATGGCACCAACATGCTGTGGTAATTTTTTTGGCAGAATTGGGACACACTTTGGTACAAGCTTCTTGCAAACCGGAGCTTCTCTCAAGAAGGCTCGTTGTTCCGAGAGGGAACGTGTCACCTCCGTGTGCGAAACGACATACACTGCCTTCTCCCGCCTTAATTTTTTTACACAGGTAGATTAGACCAAATAGAAGTATCATGCCAAAATTTGGAATTATTCCGGGTTCGTTTGGCCTTTTTTATACATTAATTGAATTTCTGGGCATTTAATGTGCATAATTCAAATTTGAACTACAAGCACATGCTCCAGTGCACCGAAGTTGGTTGAAAAATCACATCTGTGTCCTTGGGTGAATTTCTAGGTCCCATGCAAGAAATGAGAATGAAATTCAAACATCTGGGTGTCATGGCTCGGCCGGAAAGATTGAGAAACTTGGTTTTTTAATTTCTGTAAATCCAAAACACGCCTGAAAATCATGAAACTTGACATGGTGTCATGACATGGCACGAACATGCTGTGGTAAAACTTTTGGACGAATTGGGACAAGCTTTGGTAAGCTTCTTGCAAACTGGAGGTTCTCTCAAGAAGGCTCGTGGTTCCGAGAGGGAACGTGTCACCTCCCATGTGCGAAAAGACATACACTGCCTTCTCCCACCTTAATTTGTTTACACAGGTAGATTAGCCAAATAAAAGTACCGTGCTAAATTTTGGAATTATTCCGGTTCGTTTGGCCTTTTTATACATTAATTGAATTTCTGGGCATTTAATGTGCATAATTCAAATTTGAACTACAAGCACATGCTCCAGTGCACCAAAGTTGGTTGAAAAGCACATGTGTATCCTTGGGTGAATTTTAGGTCCCATGCAAGAAATGGGAATGAAATTCAAACATCTGGGCGTCGTGGCTCGGTTAGAAAGATTGAGAAACTTGGTTTTTTAATTCCTGTAAATCCAAAACACGCCTGAAAATCATGAAACTTTGCATGGTGTCATGACATGGCACCAACATGCTATGGTAATTTTCCTGTCCGATTTGCGAAGGCGCACACGTTAACAATCAACAAAGTCATTTTGGAACAAGTGTTGTCACGTTACAAATCAGAAACACAAGTATTATTGAAACCGTGGGCGTTCTACTTACCAATTACGTGCCACCACGCGTCCCCTTTTTTTATTGGCTAGGAGGTGCCATGCGGGGTAGCTATTTGAGTACGGGAGGCGTGCTTTCAGACCCCTACGTGTGCTCATTGGGAGAAGAGACCTTTGACCTCTATCTGCCACGCACCTCCCTCCCAACGTCTCCATTAATGGTGCCCGGTCCCCTGTTTCACGGCTTGGCTATGTCCCACTGGACTGAGATTTAAGAGAGAGAAAAAGAAAATCTGAAAAGAATGTTTTGCACGGATCTCTATGTAAGATCCGACGAACCTATATAGCATCGAATGCGACTTATAGCAAGACTGACGAATATAAGGACAGTGATAATGCATAATAATTGTCTTACATATTTAGGAACATAATTAAAAAAGCCACATGCGGTAATGCCCGAAATACACAAGGGCAAAAGAAGAAGGAAGACAACGATCTAGCTCGCTGAGATCTACTTTCTTGATGCATTGCTGCAGGCCGCGGGAACTAGTCTCTTCGGCGAGCAGCGGTGAGCTCTTTCTTGTCCTCAAGATGCTGCTTGAGAGCATCCACGGATTCCTCCACCAGCCTTCTGCGCTCGATGCGCAGCATGGCATTCTCGTCCATAAGTTTCTCGACGATGGTGCCGGTCCTCTTCAACAAGGTAGTGGTCTTCTCCTGCTGCTCCGCACTTCCGACGATCTTCGCCCTCAGCAGGTCATGCTCGGCCCGGAGCTTCGCATTGCTCTCATTTAGTTGTCGGATGACGCCGGTAGCCTGTTCAAATGAGGCTTTCATGTCGTCCTGCATCCTCGCCCAGCCGGAGATCTGATCCATCTGGCTATGGACGATCGCATGCATGTTCCTATAAGAGTCCTCGCCTGCCCGCGAGACATTTTCCCAGGCCACGGCAGCGCGGGAGGACATATCTGCTGCATTCACGACGTGGTGGGACATCTCTTCTACTTCTGCGGCGCGGCCGGACCAGTCTGCTGCATCGAAGGCGCTGCGGGACCTCCATGCTGCTTCGGCGGTGCGGCGGGACCTCTGTGCTGCTACGGCCGCGCGACGGGACATGTCGGCTGCTTTCATGGCGAGGCGGGACATCTCTCGTGCTTCCGCTTCCATGCTCGCCTGTCCCTGGTGGCAATCTCTCGACCCAGAACTCACGCTGACCATGGCAGACGCAAGGGAATGATGATGAATGACTTGTTTGTTTTTGTGGATGAGGAGTTGAGGAGGATTGTGCAGTCATCTTGGAGTAGTAGTATTTATAACCGAGTACTAATACGCTCCCAAGTGGGAAACCGTTTAGGTTTTGATTGGTGTGAACAGGTTTGCAATTAAATATAGTGTGGTAGTAATTTGGAATGTGACTGGACGCAGGCTCAAAATTTATTGACGGTTCTAACTGCGACACTATTCCTGGAAGGCATAACGTGGGCATGCTTTCTCGTCCGCGCACGTGGCGTTTGCACCATAGGGTGCACCACAATAGGCAATGTCAGCACATGCCTTGTTCCAACAGCCGTGCGCACTCGTTATTACCATCGCACACGCTTCTTTTAATTAGAATGTGTGCCTGTCTAGCGCACACACGTTGATCTCTCTAACTGTTTCTGTTTGTTGTGGCTAATCGCAAACAGTTCATCCGTGTGAAGTGTATGCCATCAATCACAGACACTTTGATTTGGCTGACCGTTTCTGTTCTGTTGCCTAATCGCAAATAGTTAATCCTTCTAAAGAGTATGCCCTCAATTGCACACACCTTTATCTTGTTGCCCATTTCTGTTGTTCCTCCTCATCACAAACAGTTCATCCGAGTGAACCGTATGATGTATATCACACAAACCTTCATCTGGATGCCCGTTTCTTTTGTTCCTCCTCATCGCAAACAGTCAATTGAACTAAACCATATGCCCTGCATTGCACACGCAACTAAATCTGAACCGTGTTTGATGCATCCGTCATCGCAAAGGTTTTGCACCTTTTTTGACGGTTTTTTACACCACAGTTTGCGATTATTGTATCGCACGCAGTTTCGTCGAAGGGTCTCTAATCGTAGTGTCGCGTTAGCAGCATCCTGCAGTAGTGATGGTATGATTCATATATAGGCATTACGTCCGTGACAAGTAGACCATTAATCCAACTATATCTATTACTGTTACTCCACCCCAAGACCACTATCTAGCATGCATATCAAAGTAATGCATTAAGCAAGATGACATAATGTAGACAAAGTAAGACCAAGCAATATGTCCAAACCCATCGTTTTATCCTTAGTAGCAACAATAGAATACGTGCCCTAGCTCCTCTCGTCACAGAGTAAGGCTAACGGCAAGATTGAACCCACTACTATGCACCACTCCCTCCGAAAAGACTCAACTATTTTCAGTGAAGGATCTTATCATATATAGGTTTGTCAATCCCCTTGAACTCATCATTTGCAAGGATTAATTATGATAGTGAAAGATAGATTAAAAGAAAATTAAATAAAAAAGTGAAATTGCAGCAAGGTATTTTGGTTTTTTATAATATGATAAAAGTAGACCCAGGGGCCATAGTTTTGACTAGAGGCTTCTCTCTCGAACACATAGTGTTGGGGATGTAACTATTTGTGTAAGCCACCCAGGAGGGGCCGGGTTACGCAAATAAGACTCATCAGAAAGAAGCCCAAAGACCAAGCACGAAGATGGTGGTTCAATAAAGGGTGGAAGGCCCACAGGCGGCTTAAGGCCTATAGTGATAAACCGCCATGATGGCATGACTTGTATCATAAGGTAGATTTAACTAGTCACCGAGCCGGACACTGTTTATGAGCCGGCCAGGACTCTGCAAGCCGCAGGGCGCCAACCCATGTATATAAGGGGACGACCCGCTGGCGGCTTAGGGCAAGAAACAACTCATCGAGAACCGGGCATAGCGTGTCTCGCTCCCTGGTCATCGAAACATCAAGCAATACCAACCCAACTAGACGTAGGCCTTACCTTCACCGTAAGGGGCCGAACTAGTATAAACCTCTCGTGTCCTTTGTCCCGATTAACCCCTTTAAGCTTCCTAGTTGCGATGGCTCCATGACTAAGTCCTTGCAAGAGGACATCTGCCGTGACAAAACCACGACAGTTGGCGCCCACCGTGGGGCCAGCGCACGGTGGATTTGAGTTCTTGAAGGGCAACTTCGAAGGGCTCAAGGGATACGCAGTGGGCGGATGACTAAGAGTCGTCGGCAAGATCTACATCGACGACGAAGGCTGGGGCCCCGATGCCGACTCAATTGAGTACGGGTACCGGTCCCCTTGGCCGGAATCCACGCCTTCATCGGCGGATTGGTGAGCCGGGCCTGAGCGGACAAGCTGTGACGACCTCGTCGAGACGGCTCAGCGCGCGAGACCCGCCCGAGTTCAACCCGTCATGAAGCGTGCCTTCGTGGGCTGCATCCACGGAGAGGAACTTTCTAAAGGATCTGAAGATGGTGGTGAGATGACCGTCCTCTGTGACGGTGATTCGTCCGCCGGTTCAACAGATTCGTTGTATCAAGTACAAGAGGGCATGCTTGGGGGCTGTTCCGATGGCTCCAGTATTCCGGACCCCTATGAGCCGCAAAGCTGGGCAGGAGTCTTCATGGCTGGTACTCAACCCGGTCACAACTCAACGGCTGCAATAGCAATAACGTCCGGGTCAGGAGCGGCCGGGGCAGGAGGCCCTGTGCGCCCGCCGGCTCAGGTGCTCATGGATCTCATGGATAAGCTGACGGCCCTGTTAACCACCACAGTCATCCCTGCGAATCAAGATGAGCATAACGCGGAGGTGGCACGGGTGCATGAAGAGATAGCCCGGGCCAAGGAGGCATTGGCAGCTGAGGACACCAGGTTAGACACAGAACGTGCGGCTTTGGATGCACGGGCACAACAGCTACAGTCAGAAGCCTTCCAGCTTACATTGAGCCTGAACGCATCTAACAAGGTGATGAGGAGGAGGCATCAGAAAAACCAATCCCGTTTACCTCCGGTTTATGATCCTCGGAATCTTTTTGCTACACCCGGAGCCGGCCCAAGTAACCCGCTAGATGCAAATCAGTTTATGACAGCCGGAACAGGAGGGCCGGCTCAGCCTCGGGAGATGGCACCTCCTCATAGGAACATGGCGCCGCCCCGTTACGTACCGATACCGCCGGGTCACTTTTCCAACCCCATGGAGAACTTGATCGCAGCGTCAGCATGTTTGGCGGCTCTCCCGGTGGACGGTGACGATCCAACAGCAGTGGAGACCCGAAGGATCAGAGACCTCGTCCAGACAGCCCTAGCTCAGCAAGAGACTTATTCTTACAGCCGGGATAGGATTCATTCAACTCCTCCGCCTTGGTTAGCTCCGGCTCGTCCAAACCGGAGTCCGAGTTATAGCAGGCACATGGAGTCAGAAGCTTTGTCAAGCAACACCTAGCGCCGTAATTAGCCTGGCGGTTATAACCTGGTGCAGGACCGAATACGTCAGGAGGACGAACGGGCGGCTCAGCTAGCGGCTCAACAAACGGCTCATCATGACTTGCCAGATTATCCGACGATTTCCGTTGAGGCAGGAGTGGCTACCAGAACCGGCGGTGTTCCTTGTTTGGTACTGGCTCTATGTAATGTACGTTTACCCAAGGACTTCAAGGGACCTCGGAAGGTGCCGAATTATACGGCCGACTTACAGCCCGGAGCGTGGATCGAGAGTTACGAGATGGCCATGGAGCTGTTGGAGGTCAGCGATGCAGCAATGGCTAAGTACTTCACCATGATGTTAGATGGAACGGCCCGGTCTTGGTTAAAGGTTTGCCACCCAATTCCATTAGTTCATGGGCAGAGCTAAAGGCCCGTTTCGTCCAGAACTTCAAAGACACTTGCAAGCAATCTATGTCGATTGTGGACTTGACAAAGCAGAAGCGGGAGGAGGGTGAATCCACAACTCATTGGGTACGCCGGGTCAAGGAGATAATACATTTCGTCGACAAGTTGGACGCAGGCTCTGCAGTCCTCATGTTGGAGAAGAACTGCCGATTTGAGCCGCTGAGACAGAAACTGGGGCGCCTTAAGCGTGATTGCAATGATATGGGTACGCTGATGGCAGCTTTAGTCAAATACGCCAATTCTGATAGTACCAAGGATCACGCGTCTGATGAGGAAAAGATAGGGAAAGGAAAGAAGAACGGCAATGGAAAGGGTCAGCAGCATAACCCGATGAATCAAGGAGGCAATAAGCGTAAGGCTGAGAGTAACCCGGAGTTTGTAGCCTACGCCAATGCATGTGGTAACAATCGAGACGTGAGGGCAAATCACCCCTCGATGCGGCGGATCGTGCCCATCTCTTGAACAGTTACTCAATGAGCCTTGCCCAAGACACGGCACCGGGGAACGACCCGCCACCCACTTATGGAAGGATTGCGCGATCATGAAGGCTTTTAAGAATTCCAACGTGTTTGATGGCAATCACGGGCCGGGCGGCGGCTCAGGAGCCGGCGGTTTTCATGGCCCGGGCGGCGGTTCAAGTTCCGGCTTTCAGAGACCTCAAGGCGGTTATAATCAGCAGCAGTCTGGTCAAGGGGGACAGCAGCAACAGTAGTCAGGTTATCAAAGCCACCTAAAGCAGCTGAATGGTGGGCAGTATCATGTGTTCACCACTAATTTGTGCAAACATGACCAGAAGGTTCATAAGAGGGCCGTGAATTCTGTTGAGCCGACGGTTCCCCGTTATTTGAGGTGGTCAGAACAGCCCATTATATGGAGTAGGGAAGATCACCCCCTCCGGGTTGATAATCCGGTCGATTAGCTCGTGGCAGCCTCAAAGTTGGTGGATATAAATTCATTAAGGTACTCATGGACGGAGGTAGCAGCATCAATATCCTTTATTATGACACCTTCGACGCATGGGATTGGTGATAAGGATTTGAGGACGTCAACACTGTTTTTCATGGGGTGGTGCTCGGTAAGTCGGCTTACCCAGTTGGGAAGATTGAACTGGAAGTGGCCTTTGGAGATGAGTATGATTCTAGAGCCGAGAAATTAACTTTTGAGGTGGTCAAAATCAAGAGTCCATATCATGCTCTGTTTGGTCGGCCGGCTTATGCCAAGTTCATGGCACGGCCGTGTTATGTTTATCTGCAGCTTAAGATGCCCGGTCACAAGGGCACCATCACCGTGCATGGAAGTCGAAAGGTAGCCCCGAATGTGAGGAGGGCGACGCGGCTTATGCCGAAGTCTGTTTGTGCAGCAGAGGAGCTGAAGTTTTATCAAGACAATGTTGACCCGGCAGATATGACCTCTCTAAAGAAGCCAACCACCGAGCATGACCCGGCGATGAAGTTTAAGTCGGCTACTGAAACCAAGCTTGTTGATTTCACTCCAAGCGATTCATCTAAGCAGTTCAGTATCAGTGCCAATTTGGATCCTAAATAGGAAAGTGCGCTCGTCGAGTTCATCCGTGAGAACTGGGACATATTTGCATGGAAACCTTCTGACATGCCGGGTGTACCGAGAGAACTCGCTGAGCACACTCTCAATATTGATCCGAAGTATAAGACGGTCAGGCAGTTTCTTCGACGGTTCAACGAAGAGAGACGGAAAGCTATTGGAGAGGAAGTCGCGCGGCTCTTAGCGGCTGGGTTTATTGTTGAAGTTTTTCACCCGGAGTGGTTGGCTAACCCGGTGCTCGTGCTCAAGAAAAACGGCACCTGGCGGATGTGTGTGGATTACACGGACTTAAATAAGGCTTGTCCGGCTGATCCTTTTGCTCTCCCCCGTATTGATCAAATCATTGATGCTACGACGGGTTGCGAGCGTTTGAGCTTTTTGGATGCTTACTCTGGTTATCATCAGATCAAAATGGCAGTTAAGGACCAGGAGAAGACGGCCTTCATCACTCCATTTGGAGCCTTCTGTTATGTATCCATGCCATCTGGGCTCAAGAGTGCTCAGGCGACTTATCAGCGATGTGTACAGAACTGTCTCCACGATCAAATTGGGCGCAATGTTCATGCTTATGTGGATGACATCGTGGTGAAGTCCAGAGAGAAGGAAACCTTGATATCTGATTGGAAAGAGACCTTTGATAATCTTCGGGTTTACAAGATGATGCTTAACCCGGCCAAGTGTGTATTTGGTGTACCTGCAGGCAAGCTCTTGGGCTTTCTGGTCTCAAACAGAGGCATTGAAGCTAATCTGGAGAATATCAAGGCAATTACCTCTTTGGCTAAACCGGCGTGCATCAATGAAGTTCAGCGATCATGGCGGTCGTGGTTGTCGCTTTAAGCCGGTTCATAAGCGGTTAGGTGAGAAGGCCCTACATGTATCGGATGATGAAGAAAACAAACACTTTTGTCTGGAGTGATGCTACTAATACTGCCTTTGAAGATTTAAAGAGACAGTTGTCTGAGCCGCCGGTCCTTGCAGCTCCCATTGATAAAGAGCCATTGCTGTTATATGTGGCTGCTAACGCACGAGCCGTCAGTGTTGCCATCGTGGTGGAGCGTAAGGAGGCTGGCAAGGAGCATCCGGTTCAACGGCCGGTTTACTACATCAGTGATGTGCTCATTGAATCTAAACAAAGGTATCCGCATTGGCAGAAACTTGTTTACGGAGTGTTCATGGCAAGCCGAAAGTTGAAGCAGTACTTCCAAGGTCATCCTATCACTGTGGTAAGTTCTGCCCCCTTAGGAGACATCATACAGAATAGAGAGGCCACAGGACAAGTCGCCAAGTGGGCAATTGAGCTTGGCCTCATGGTTTGAAATACATGCCTCGGACTGCTATCAAGTCTCAAGCCCTGATGGATTTTATCAATGATTGGACAGAGTTGCAGGCACCTGAGGAGAAGCCAGATAACACATATTGGACTATTCACTTTGATGGGTCCAGGCAGTTAGAAGGCTCGGGGGCTGCATATGTTTTAACTTCCCCTCGAGGTGACAAATTTTGTTATGTGCTCCGGCTTATGTTTCCTTGTACTAACAATGCAGCTGAGTACGAGGCCTTACTCCACGGTCTCCAGATGGCCAAAGAGATGAATTTGAGCCGGGGAAGGTGCTTGGGCGACTCAGATCTCGTGGCTCAACAGGTGTCAGGCAAGTGGGACTCCAGGCATCCCCTTATGGCGGCTTACCATCGTGAAGTTGATGCTGTGGCTGGGCACTTCAAAGGTTATCAAGTGGAGCACATTGATCGAAGGAAGAATGAGGCGGCTGATGCTTTAAGCCGGCTGGGATCTCAGCGTAAGCCGGTGCCGCCCAACACCTTTCTCGACGTTTTGCATAATCCTTCTATCAAGATACCTACATAGGAAGAACTAGCAGTGCTAGACCTGGAGGCACAACTGGTGGCAGCCCTGCACGTCATACCAGATTGGACAGTGCCATATTTGGCCTGTATGACCCGGGGAGAGTTGCCTGAGGATGAGAATTTGGCGAGACAAATCATCAGGCGATCCAAATCTATGACGATTGTTCATGGCGAGTTACATCACCGCAGTGTCACTAGGGCGTTTCAACGTTGTGTGTCGCTGCGCAGAGGGTCGAGAGATGCCATTGAGATCCATGAAGGAGATTGTGGTCATCATGCCGGCTCAAAATCTCTTTTTGCCAAAGCTTCCCGTCATGGTTTCTATTGGCTGACGGCTCATGCTGATGCAGAGGACCTGGTTAGCAAATGTGACGGATGTCAAAACTTCTCACGACGAGCTCATGTGCTGGCTCAAGAGTTGAGGATGATTCCAATTACTTGGCCGTTCGCAGTCTGGGGGCTTGACATGGCTGGACCTTTCAAGAGGTCTAAGGATAAAAAGACACACCTCCTGGTGGTAGTGGATAAGTTTACAAAATGGGTTGAGGCAGAGCCAATCAGTAAGTGTGATGCAGCCACGGCGGTTCAGTTCATGAAAAAGGTGATCTTTCGTTTTGGTTTTCCACACAGCATCATAACTGATAATGGCACTAATCTCTCCAAAGGTGCTATGGAAGAGTTCTGTCAACGAGAACATATCCGGCTTGATGTTTCGGCTGTTGCTAATCCTCAATCCAATGGTCAAGCAGAGAGAGCTAATCAGGAGATCCTGAAGGGTATCAAACCCCGGCTCTTGGTCCCTTTACAGCGAACTCCGGGTTGTTGGGTGGAGGAGCTACCCTCTGTACTGTGGAGCATCAACACTATGCCTAACAGATCTACAGGTTATACACCTTTCTTCATGGTGTACGGAGCAGAGGCAGTCCTGCCAAGAGACATCCGACACGACTTACCCCGCGTGGCGGCTTACGTTGAGGCTGATAACGAAAAAGCTCATCAGGATGCACTTGACTTGTTGGATGAGGAGCGAGACTTAGCAATAGCCCGCTCGGCGATTTACCAGCAAGACCTGTGCCGCTATCACAGCTGCCGGGTTAGAAGCAGAGCCTTTTAGGAAGGCGACTTAGTGCTCCGGCTCATCCGGGATCAGTCTGATATGCACAAGCTATCCCCTCCTTGGGAAGGACCCTTTGTGGTCAGCAAGAATCTGAACAACGGGTCATACTACCTCATCGATGTTCGAGAGCACAAAGACTCACGTAAGTCGGAGGAAGAGACCCGCCGGCCGTTGAATATCGCTCATCTTCGGCCTTATTATACTTGAGCCACCGGCTCTCAAGATGTATATATTTTGAAGATGTATATATTATATAAAGCAATAAAGGAGGACCTCTATCCTTTTCATCCTCAAAGGTTTATATGTCTTCTTTATCAGGTGGTGGAAACAACCAACAGGGAGCGGATCATATCTGAATCCGGATTTCCCTTTGGTCCAGCTTATGATCATATCTGAATCTAGCCATGATCACTTGGGGGCTTTCTGTTCAAACATAGGTCGTATTCGAACTAAAGAGAACATAGCTGTCGATACCCACTTGATCGGCATACTGCCAAACCCACTTGGGGGCTTCTTGATCATATTTGAATCATAGCTTAACCTCTTTGGGTCTGACGTGGATCGTATTCGAATCAGCGTCATTAAACAACTCTTATGGTCACTTGGGGGCTTCCTGTTCAAACATAGGTCGTATTCGAACCAAAGAGAACATAGCTGTCGATACCCACTTGATCGACATCGCCAAAGCCACTGAGGGCTATATGATCGTATACAATCTTAGCTTAACCCCTTTGGAACGGTTCACTGATCGTATTCCAGAGGCCTTCAAAATTAAGTTTATTATTCATTATACTTTGTAAGTGTAAATGTTATTAAAGGCCAGGTGAACATCATATGTGCCAACTTTCAGGAGTTAAACTCACTCTCATAATTTGGGTCACATAAGCCGGCGAGATTCCCAAAAGGATCGCAGGTATGCTATTATGATTATGTTTCACGAATAAAATCATAAACCGGCCTTTATATGATGTTTTGGTTCGCACTCCGGGTTATCAATACTTTATGTAACCCCTGATGCGATAAGTCGCCAAAGGAATTCTGCTTGTTTTATATGCATGATAAGGCAAGCAAATTTTTAACATCAAGGAAAGATCAACATAAGCTGGAAGTATATAGCGATGGCGGCTTACGAAAGTATTAAGCACCGCAAACATGCGCGAAGGCATGACAAAAATCAAGAGGTTTTTTCTACCCTATTACAAGACTCCCCGAGTCTGAATAATGAAGCATTGTTTTCGCAAAGTCATAAACACCTGGCCGTTCACTCCCTTGGTTGGCTTGAAGATTCCGGGTTATCCTTCTCCGCCTCCGCTCCGCTGCCCTGTCCTGGAAGGTTGACGAGGCCCAGTCAATGCCGCTCAAGGCTTGAAACTCAGCTTCATCATCTATTAAACCGGCTAGGTCGACTTCAGGGGCAAAGGTATGCTTACGAGTTGGAGGGATCAGGTTGACGTCATCATAGTGATGTGTTGGAATTCTCCGGTTCTCGCTGTCATAGCCCGGCTGATACTTGGTAAGGTCAATATCGTTCCCAATGAGAGTAGCCACATGACGTACGACTTTCACACAGGCGGTAAAGTCTGTCTCGTCGAATAAAGAGCCGTCTTCCTTCAAGCTGGGATATCCAAGAGCAATGTCTGCCAGGTCTAATTCTGGAAGCAACGCCTTGGCCCGACTCAATGCAGCTATAGCCCCGGTTCTGGTAGATGCCCGTCTTAGCTCTTGGATCCGCTGGGGTAACACGGCAAGCCGTTTTAGCACATCTTGCAGGAGATGGGGAACGTCATTTGATAAAGCCACAACGGCCAAAGCATCGCTAGACCCGGTACAAATTGTTCCACCAGAGTGTAAACCGCCTTCAGCTTGATCAACATATTCTGCTTGAGGTTAGTGCTCCTGGGGCCTGCGTTCATAAATATAAGGTGAGACGAAGATAACACTTAAAATAGTCATCAAAGGAAGGATTGCAATATTTAAGGTTATATATAGTAACTTACCGAAGATTGCTGAGATCATTTGAGATATCTGGCGCTTTAAGCCGGACAGCTCGGTGATGCTTCAAAGAAGTGACGTTCTATTTGTCTCGGCCCGGGTCACCGGTGAGGCCTTCTCATCAGCCAGATTTTCCTCTCCGCATCAAAATTCTTCTTCAACTTCTCTTGTTCAGAGACGCTGAATTCAAATTTGGAGTTGGCCTTTTGAAGTTCAAGTTCTTGAGCTGCCTGGTGGCTCTTCAGGTCAGCAATCTCTGACTCAAATTGACTTGTGGTGGCCTGCATTGATGCCAGGTTATAGTCAGAATCATGGTAAGAGAACATTAAAGTCCCAAGTACTTTGCAAGCAAAGGTACTTGACACTTGGGGGTTAATGTATGCTGAAGAATTTTAAACTTACAATGCTGGTTCATGGTAATTAAGTCCCAAGCACTTTGCAAGCAAAGGTACTTGACACTTGGGGGCTAATGTGTATCGCAAGTTCAATGTATCATATTACAACATGGTTAAATATTTTCTTTCTAAACCGGACAAAGCAGTGTTAAGCAGTTTTCTAAGTCTACAACATATTTATCCATAAGCAATAGACTTGGGGGCTGATACAGTAAGTATGACTAAGAAAAGTAGCATAAGTTATACCTCAGATTTTTGCTGTATTTTCTTCACCATGTTAACTTCCAGGCCACGACTGCTATGTACTTGATTGATATAGGCAGAGACTATTTCTCCAATGCTCAAATGAGTATATTCTGCAATGTCTAACTTGGCCTTTCGGCGCTCCAAAAGCTCCTCCTTGGCAGAGCACTTGGCAAGGACAGTGGGTTGACCCGGCTCAACAAACTAAGTCCTCAGAATCTCAACTTCCGAATCAATTATCTTGTCCGGGCTAGGAGCTTCCGGGTTATCAGAGCTGTTGAGAGTATCTTGGTGGTGGATCGAGGTTGGTACCGGAATGTCGAGGCTGGTTCAGCGGCGGTGATGAGTAGAACTGTCGAGGAGCGGCCTGTGCCCAGCTCCGTTCGATCTGACCGGGTCTTGGGATGGCTTACTCTTATTTGCCCTCTTACTGGTTTTCACTTGCACGCTCTAGACAAAGGCAGAAGGATGAGTACAAAAGCATGAGTAAGGTAAAGCATAAGGTAAACAAAATTATATTACCCAGGGGCAGTTTTGAAAGCCGGCATGCTAGATTGCATAGACTCGCCGGAGGAAGGAGAGGTATCCTGATAATTGGAGTCAGATGGATTGAGAGGTTGATGAATTAAACCCGCCAAAGGGTAAACAGTGCGTAAATCGGAGATAACCTCAGCCCGACGCTTCCTGGTTACGTCAGGTAAGCAGGAGGAGAGCTCTACATCCTTGCTAGTCCGGGTCTGCCTCCGGCTTTCAAATTGCTGTTGCTTCAAAAGAAATTGAGGATCTTGGTAAGCCAAAGGATGTGAAAATCTTACTTTCCGGGTCACCCTTCGGATTTTTTGCTTTGGCAAAGGCTCTGAGTCGGAGGAGATTCTAGTTACCTCTTCGTCAACCGCTTGGCTGTTCCCCGCATCCTCCTGAAAGGGTAGAATGTCAATAAAACAATGATAAAGGAGCCAGGAGAATTAAGGATTACCTCTTCTTCATCGTCAGAAGTGTCGTCCAATTTGAGTAAATCTGAAGCGCTTGGCTTCCTTTTCCTTGAGGTTCCTGTTTTGGCGGCTTTTCTTTCGGTTCTTTTTGCCGCTCTGGCTTGTTTGGCCGCCTCATGGTTATACTTGACCTTCCAGAAGTTATCATCGGCCTGTGAAAAATGATAAGGGGTTATGAAGTAAAAGCAGAGAATAACATAGTAAGGAGTAAGTTATTGAGGTTGATGACTTACTGCAGGGATCGGGTTCTTCTTGCAGAAAGGAAGTAAGCCAAAGGCATTACTAGTCACTGTGCCCTCTTTCAACAACGTCTGGATCGTAGCCTCTACTACATCATCTGGTAAGTCGTCGGGACTATGACGCAGTGGGTCATCTTTCTCGCCTGAGTAGGTGCACATTAAGCCGGGGCGGCGGCTTAACGGAATCACTCGCCAAGCGACCCAGACTCGGACCAAGTCAATACCATCTAAGCCGTTTCCCAAAAGAGCTTTGATTTTACTAATGGTGGGAGCGAGTGGCAGACGTTCAACAGCCATCGATTTATCCGGCGTGGTGGTTGATTCAAAAGGCGCATAAGCGCGGAAGCCGGCAGAGGATTTTCGTTAGCGGGAGAAGTATCCTCATGATAAAACCACGTCTGATTCCAATCCTTTGGATGACTCGGCAGTTCAGCATAAGGAAAAAGGTAGTCTCTCCGCCGCTGAATCGAGATGCCACCAAGTTCCAGACTGGGCCCATTGGCGCGTTCGTTCTGCTGGTTTAAGTAGAACAGTTCTCTGAATAAAAGTAAGCTGGGTTCTTCCCCAAGGTACACCTCGCAGAAGACTTGGAAGTTGCAAATATTTGACACAGAATTGGGCCCGATGTCTTGAGGTCTGAGGTCAAAGAAATGTAAACATCCCTGAAGAATTTTGAACCGGGTGGATGAAGCCCGGTTCATGTGATCAGTAAACACGATCACCTCCCCCTCCTTGGGTTGAGGCTTCTCCTCTGACGGGTTAGGAGCATGATAAGACATGAACTCTCTCTTGGGCAGATGGCCGGATTTCACAAAGTCAGACAAAGTGCTTTTCAGAATAAAGGATTTGACCCAGTTGCAGGTCACGGAAGCTTTGGGAGCCTTGGGTGCCATTGTATAAATTGAAGCCTATGACAAAATAAGAGTTTCCGGTCCAAATTTAACCCGGAGGAAAACATTTTAAGTCTATTCAAGATGGCGGCTTAAGAAGGGGCCTAATGACATATGGGTAACTATGCAGTGATATTTAAGCCGCTACAGGTATCAAAGACAGTTAAATTTTCTGAAGCTGCGGGAAGCAAGCAAAGCTGACAATCAGTGTTGTCTTCTTAAACCGGCTACATGAGCTACCGTGTGAAGCAGATTTAACAGATACAGTTTTTCGGCTAAGTATGGAACAAACAGGTTTCACAAGTTGCAGCTATTATTTTGTATCAAATGGTCGTTTGGAAAAGAAAATTTTCTAGACCTAAAAATAGTGCAAAGAAGTTCATACACTCGAAGGAAGCCTCTGAACAAGCGAAAAGGGATCTATTTGCATTCGAAATGAGTGCGAAGCGACCGCATGACAGCTTTTATACTATCTTAAGATTAGAAAGAGGCGTTGGAGGTGGAATCTGTCAAGGGTTCGTGGCGAATGGTGACAAACACCGACGAACTCGAAAATCCTAATGCAGATCTGAGGAATAGGGAGGAAGAAGCTTATAGATGTAGAGTTGCTGCGGAGGTCCGTCGCGTTTTTCTGGTCTAGTCAGGTTGATGCAGCGGCCTGAGTTAGTGAAGACGAGGGAATCTGCGGCGGCGGCGGCGGCGAAGCTCGAGCAGTAGAGAGACAATAAGAGGAAGAAGACGAACGAAGGGGGAGAATAGAAAAAGACCTAGGTTGTGCCTATTTATAAGGAAGGGCCAACTGAGATGACGCGAGAAACGAGGAGATTAAACATCATTATCCAGCGGCCCCGACGCCTCAGTTTTCAGAACGGTCAGTAAAAGCAAAGATCCGTTGGAGGATATGGCGGAGTAAAATATGAATTTAAGTAAAGATGACATCACGACGGGTTAAACCGGATCCAGAAGATGACGTCATTGCGGGTTAACAACCTTTGCACAGGCAGAAGGCTGAAGGTTTATTTCTTAAGGTATTTTAAGGTTGACATGAACCGGTTCAAATCAATCCGGGGCCTAATGTTGGGGATGTAACTATTTGTGTAAGCCGCCCAGGAGGGGCCGGGTTACGCAAATAAGACTCATCAGAAAGAAGCCCAAAGACCAAGCACGAAGATGGCGGTTCAATAAAGGGTCTAAGGCCCACAGGCGGCTTAAGGCCCATAGTGATAAACCGCCATGATGGCATGACTTGTATCATAAGGTAGATTTAACTAGTCACCGAGCCGGACACTATTTATGAGCCGGTCGGGACTCTGCAAGCCGCAGGGCGCCAACCCATGTATATAAGGGGATGACCCGCTGGCGGCTTAGGGCAAGAAACAACTCATCGAGAACCGGGCATAGCATGTCTCGCTCCCTGGTCATCGAAACATCAAGCAATACCAACCCAACTAGACGCAGGCCTTACCTTCACCGTAAGGGGCCGAACTAGTATAAACCTCTCGTGTCCTTTGTCCCGATTAACCCCTTTAAGCTTCCTAGTTGCGATGGCTCCACGACTAAGTCCTTGCAAGAGGACATCTGCCGTGACAAAACCACGACACATAGCATATGGTGGGTGAACAAATTACTATTAGGTAATTGGCAGAAAAGTGCATAGTTATGACGTATTCATGGCAATGATCATGTATATAGGCATCACATCCGTGACAAGTAAGTCGAGTCCTGCCTACATCTACTACTATTACTTCACCAATCGACCGCTATCCAACATGCATCTATGATATTAAGTTCATTACAAATAGAGTCAGGGGCGGACCCAGGAAAATAATTAAGAGGGGGCAAAAATATATGGCCATATTCATAAACCAACAAGCCAAAAACATCCATGTAAACTAAAATGCACAGATAATCTCTTTATCATCCACATGGTAACCAAGTTCATTGAAAAGTGAAGGGAAAACTAACCATCTCAGATAAAATAGATATATATATATATATATCAATATAACAATATCTTGTTATGAAGTTACAAAAGAGCACATTGACACATTGCTCTAACACTCTAATCTACAACCTGCAACAACAACGAAAAACATTATCAAAATCGAGAAGTAGTGCAAATGTTGAAGAAGGCCGGTATTAAGAAAAGGCAAGAGCTTTAGGAAGCGCGTTAACTTTCGTTTCCCTTCACTTTTAGGAAAATATAATCATCATCATGTGGAGATAGAATACAGAATCAAATGATTGAAAATATTTTAGAATCCCACTGCCTTGACGTTTCTTAATAGGATCAATACCATCTTCCTCAACATATTCTCCACTTTTCCTTCGTATCTCCTCATGCTGATTGGCATTGTAATATATAATCCTCTTCCTTTTAGATGGATCCCTAGGAAGATTCTCCAAATCACTAGTTCAGGCATCATGGAAGTTGTTGATTTCTTGAAAAACCTCTCCATTAGCTATCCTGTAATATTAAGTGCCAAAAATTCAAACATCAATACAAAAAAATTGAACTGATCTAATCACACAAATTGATAAACTATACACATGAGTTAACAAGATTAAGATGGGTTTTAACATGGAGGCAAACAAACAAGAAGTTTGAAGAAAAAAGTTCTAGGATTTACCTTGATGTCAACTTAAGTCAGGGAACTGCAGGACAGGAGAGGTGAGATCACCGTCGCTGTCCCCGTGCCGCAGTGCTGGTGTGCCCCTGAACGTCGCTGGCCAGGAACACGAGCAGCAAGGGATGGACTATGGGGAGTCGACGATTCACGATTGCAGATTGCCGGCGGCGCCGCAGCGAGCTGGTGACTGCGTGGCAGTTTGAGATTGAGGCGACATACGAGGGATTTCCTTCGAGTCCCGTGTGGGGCTGTTGTCTCCGTGTTTTTTCTTAGGTCGTGTATTCGTGTGTAGGCAGGGTACAGAGTTACGTTACGGGCTGTGGCCTTTTACTGGGCTGTTTTTGTTACGATTGGGCTTCTAAAAATATCCAACTAATTAGGCTTAGTGGGGGCAGGTCATTAGGCTTAGTGGGGGCACTAATGAATCACATGGTAGCACTATCATTCGATGCGAAAAATCAAGTGGGGGCAGCTGCCCCCACGGCTCCTGACGTAGGTCCGCCCCTGAATAGAGTAACGCCTTAAGCAAGATGACATGATGTAGACAAAGTAAACCCAATCAACATGAGATTCCAGCATTATGTGTGCCCTTTCATCATGCCATATCTCCATGCATATAGCTCCGAATTGCACATATGTTATATCGAAATGTTCGTCTCATGATGCCCTTCATATTAGTGTCATTTGCATGCATGCTACTATACATATTGATACCCTAATCCTCATTGCAAAAGTGCTATATGATGTTGTCTGTTAGAATTCATCATAACTTGCTGATTTGTCATTTTCATTGCATTTCGTGTGTGCATCCTATGAGCATCATGTCTACATGTTTTAGGAGCATATTCATGCCATATTTACAGTGGCGCAGACCTTGTATTTTTATGATCTTTGTGGTGACTAGCACAAGCATGCAAAGTAGTTCACCTGATGTTGCTGATTTCAGACACTTTCTGCCAAGTCTTTTCCTGTTACATTATGGTGCTATGTTGTCTTGTTGCCACGAGTATATCAATGCATATTTTGAGGTAGTTCAGTAAGAGTGTTTCTAAGATATGGTTGTGCTCTATCCGTTAATGTCTCTGATTGTAATTATTGAGTAGTGTAGCTTGTCATTACCATGCTCTACTTTTGCTAACTATAGTTGCTAGTAGATTGTTAACATGAAGTTCATTTTCGCCATGTGTTTTGCTAATGATCCATGGATCCTATGATCTTTCTTTTGCCATGTTTAGCTTGATAAATGTGAATTCTTACTGTTGATTACCTTGTGATGCCATAAAATTCTTTGTGGTGAGTGGCATGAGCTTGCAAAGTTGCTATCATGAATCTGTTTCTGCCATGTCATGTTCTTCTACTAATTCTGTAACTATTCATATCACTTGCCATGTTTGCATTGATGCTACCATCAATTACATGCATAATATGGAGATTCCTACTTTAGTGGTTTAGATTTCCATGTCATGCTCTATCATGCCATGGCTTTTGATGCCTCATATATGTCCTGTGGCATATGTTTTCATTGTCATGAACATGCCTAAATGATGATCCTGTTTTCTGTTAACTTCATGATGCCATGTTGTGAGCTTGTTATTGATTGATCTATGCGTCTTTTGGAGTTGCTCCTTTTACATGATTTGAAGTATACTACGAGTACTTTGTCCACATGCTTAGTTTGGTAATTGTGGGCTTAATATGATCTCTGTTCCATGCTTGCAAATATGCTATGTTGATGTTATGTTTTGCATTCCCAGATTTCCTCTAAGTCTGAGAATCAGCTTATATCTTGTTGCATCTAGTCTTGTTGTTTGCCATTGATCAATGGGTCATATGGAGATGCTTAGTAATAATATTTTGCCATGATTAACCAGTACTTTAATGAAATGCTTTTGTTTGCTGTGATCTTGCTCTGTAGCATGTTTGTTTAATGCCTTCAACATATCAATATGCTATTTCTGCTCACATGTATGCTCTGTTTTCACCAAGTCATAATCTGTGTTATTAAGTTGTCTTTTGCATTGATCATCTTGGATTAATCTTGATTCCTATAAACCTAAACCTTAAATGTTATTTGAAGCATGTAATCTGTACTTTGAGTGCGTATCAAGTTTGTGCTCTTATGATTCCTGTAGCATGTTGTTTCCTTGATTGCAAAATGCTTAGTTGCTGTTTTGGGCATATTGTGTTTGAATCTTGTTTTGAGTGTGTGTGTTGAACCATTGCTCCGTTTTGAGCATGCTCTATATGAAACTTGCTTAGTTTTGCATGTAGTTTCATGTTACCTTGTTGCATACTTATTTTGTAGTGTTTGTAATGTTGTTTTGCTTGCATTTGTATCAATGCCATGTGTAGCTTGTTTTGCTCATATCTTCTAGGCCGTAGCTCCGAATTAATTGAACTTTATATGTAACTTGACTAGAAAACCGTGTAGATCATCTTGGTGCACTTTAACTTGATGTTTAACAACTTCAACATTGTGTTCTAATCAGATCTGGACTAATTTCGAAATTTGCATATGAGGTCTCACCGGAATTGTTATATGTTGTTTCCGGCCTCATTTAAACTTGCTTTGATGTGTTGTTCTTGTATGCATCATCTCTGGCCATGAGTAGCTTCATGTAGTCTTGTCATGCATCATACTTGGTTGAGCATCATGCCATGTTATGTGTTGTGTGTTTACCGGGTTGTTTGTTTCTTTCCGGTTGTGCTCCTTCTCGATAGTTCCTGTTTCGTTGCGATTGTCAGGATTCATTCGACTACGTGGCTTCATATTCTTCATGGACTCGTTCTTATTCCTAGCGGGATTTCAGGCAAGATGACTGTCACCTTGGATCTCACTACTATCTTTGCTATGCTAGTTGTCTCGATGCTATCGCTATGTCGCGCTACCTACCACTTGTTATCAAGCCTCCCAAATTGACATGAAAACCTCTAACCTTTTCCCCCGTCCTAGCAAACCGTTGTTTGGCTATATTACCGCTTTTCTCAGCCCCTCTTATAGCGTTGCTAGTTGCAGGTGCAGTTGCAGGTTGTTCCATGTTGGGACATGGACTTCATGGATATTCTTGGGATATCACAATATCTCTTATTTACTTAATGCACATATATAATTGGTAAAGGGTGGAAGGCTTGGCCTTATGCCTGGTGTTTTGTTCCACTCTTGCCGCCCTAGTTTCCGTCATACCGGTGTTATGTTCCTTGATTTTGCGTCCCTAACACGTTGAGGGGTATGGGACCCTCTCGACGTTTCGCTTTGCATAAAACTCTTCCAGCAAGGCCCAACATTGGTTTTAACATTTGCCATAATAATACTTGAACCTAATAATTAATTGGTATAGGGCGTCGTGAACCCGAGGATTTTCTACATACAGGGCAGGGCGAGCGCTGATGGTGTTGGTCCCAAATAGAGCCACTTGCGGTGCCACCCCTTCTTTCGGGGTTTTCGGTTGCTTTACGTAGTGCTCATTCGGTCATGGCCTGGGACGAGATACGCGCGGCTACTATCAGGGTGTCGACACGCGGGGAGGTCTTGCTGGATAAGTTTTACCATTGTCAAAATGTCTTGTGCACTGGGATTTCGAGTCTGATCGGAGGGTCCCGTGATGGAGGATTGTCTCCGTGGATCGTGAGATTGTCATGGGCTAAGTGGGACACCCCTACAGGGTTTAAACTTTTGAAAGCCGTGCCCACGGTTATGTGGCAGATGGGAATTTGTTAACATCCGGTTGTAGAAGACTCAAAGTAAACTCTATTAAAATACACCAATCGCGTGCGTAACCGTGATGGTCTCTTTTCGGGAAAGTTCGAGAGGAGAACACGGTTGGGTTATGTTTGAACGTAAGTAGTTCAGGATCACTTATTGATCATTACTAGTTTGTGACCGTTTGCATAGTTTCTCATCTTATTCTGGTATTCGTAAGTTAGGCACCATACATTGCTTAGCCGCTACTGCAACCTCACCACTTATCCTTCCTTACCCATAAGCTTTGCTAGTCTTGATACCCATGGCAATGGGATTGCTGAGTCCTCGTGGCTCACAGATTACTACACCAATAGTTGTAGGTATAGGTAATGCGATGATCATGACGCGAGTGCTATGTTTATTGTTTTGGAGTTCTTGTTCCGCTTCTTCTTCGTTCGAGGGATAGGTTCCTGGTCGGCAGCCTGGGCTAGCAGGGTGGATGTCGTTTGAGTTTCTGTTTGTGTTTTTCATCCGTAGCGGGATGTTGTCCTATGTATGATGTATTGATGTATTCTTGCGGCATTCTTATGCCTTGTATGTATCCCAACTATTATGTAATGGATCGATGTAATGATATCCACCTTGCAGAAGCGTGTCAATATGTGGTTCTATCCTTGGTGGGACCTTCGAGTCTCTTTAGGACAGTGTCGCATATTGGGCGTGACACTTGGCCACTTTCTGCCTCATCAACCTCTCGCTGTGCTACCAAGGCCGCACTGACTAGTTGGTTGGTTGCCGCCAAGTAAAGCAATAACGACTCTTGGGTTTGGGTGCAACCAAGGTAGGCACAGACGGTAGGTAAGCCTTCAATTCTTGCAGAGCTGCATCTGCTCCCGGGGTCCACTCCATAGGCCATGCCTTCTTCAAAATTTTGAAGAACGGCAGGGCATGCTCGGCAGACTTGGAAATGAATCTGCTTAGCGCGGCAACGCATCCCGTCAAGCGCCTCACATCCTTAACTGTCCTTGGATGTTGGATCTGCTCAATGACCTTGATCTTGTCGAGGTTGGCTTCAATCCCCCGATGGGATACAAAGAATCCAAGTAGCTTGCCGGAGGGAACACCCAATACACACTTCTTCGGGTTAAGCTTCAAGTTGATCTTGCACAAATTAGCAAATGTCTCCTCCAAATCCTGGATAAGGGTGGCCTTATCCTTGGCTTTGACCACAATGTCAACCATATAAGCTTCTTTGTTTCTGTGTAACTTTGGCTCAACACCAATCTAGATTGCTCTTGCAAAAGTGGACCCAACACTCTTTAATCCTAAAGGCATGCGGACAAAGCAGTACGTACCACATGGAGTGATGAATGATGTCCTTTACTCATCCTCTTTGGACACAAAGATCTGGTGATACCCGGAGTATGCATCCAAAAAGGAGAGTAGATCACATCCTGAAGTGGAATCCACGATCTGCTCAACGCGCGGCAAGGGAAATGGGTCCTTTGGGCAAGCCTTGTTGAGATCATTGAAATCAATGCAAAGCCTCCATTTCCCATTCGCCTTCCGGGCTACCACTGGGTTTGCCAACCACGTAGGGTGTAACACTCCTCTGACTAGACCAGCTGCCTCCAGCTTCTTGATTTCCTCGGCAATGAACTGTTGCCGCTCCAAGGTCTGCTTCCGAACTTTCTGCTTGACGGGTCGGGCATGTGGGCAGACAGCAAGGTGGTGCTCGATTACCTCCGTGGGAACACCGGGGATATCAGATGGTTGCCAGGCAAACACATCGATATTCGCCCGCAGGAAGGCAACGAGCATGCTTTCCTATTTATCATCGAGGGTGGCGCTGATAGTGAAATTACCATCAATACCAGCCAGGCTTGCTGGGACCTTCTTCACTTGGGGTGCAGCAACCTTGGATCTCTTGCTGTTGGAACACTCCGGCACGTCGTCAACGGGTGCCGTGCACTCAGAGGGGGCATGCTTCCCGGAATCCTTGCCGGAGGTCCTACAATCCCTCTTCTTTCCTTTGCTTTTCTTGGTGGGAGCTACTGCTGCCACCACCTCTGCCGCAACAGCATCCCGGTACATCTTGTCCACGCAGATAATTGCATCCTTCTCATCCAATGGGATAGTGATGACTCCCAGTGGTCCAGGCATCTTCAAAGTGTTATAAGCATAGTGGGATGCTGCCATAAACTTAGCCAGGGCCGGGCGTCCCAGAATCCCATTATACGGTAGGGGGAGATCAACTACATCAAACACAATCTTCTCGGTCCGATAGTTCAGTTCTCCCCCAAAAGTCACCGGCAGCGTAATCTTTCCCTTGGGACGGCTCCTGCCAGGATTGACTCCTTGAAATGTGCCGGTAACCTCTAGCTCTTCTTCTCCTATCTGAAGCTTGTTGATGACTGCTGGGGAAATCAGATTCAACCCGGCCCCGCCATCCAATAACATCTTTGTGACCTTGAGGTTGCGAATTGTTGGGGAGACCAACAATGGCAAACACCCTACCGCTGTGGTGCGGCCAGGGTGATCCTCCTCATCAAAGATGATGGGCGTGTGGGAGCATTTGAGCGGCTTCCGGGCCTCTGGCGCTGGTTCCATAGAATTGACCTCTCGTGCCCATCGCTTGACTTGGCGATGAGAGGTGTGCAAAGATGCACCTCCATCAATGCACAGGGCGTCAGTGGCCTTCTGAAATTCCAGCTCACTGGTTTTTTGGGGATATTACTACTGGGTGTAAACCGGCCATGACAGGCCGGGTTAACTTTGTCAGTAGTTGAGTATGTTAAAGCCCAAGTAGGCAGATGAGGGCTCAAGGACCATAGCCGGTTTAAGGCCTGTAGCCGTAAACCGGTGTCGGTATGTAACTTGTATTGTAAGTTAGGAATAGTGGAGCCCGAGCCGGATACATCTATGAACCGGCATCGGGACTCTGTAAACCAACGGGCGCCACCCATGTATATAAGGGGACGACCCGACGACGGTTCAGGGAAAACAGACAACAACTCGAGACTTAGGCGAAGCTTGTTTGCTCCCTAGTC
Source organism: Aegilops bicornis (assembly GCA_021605145.1). Classification (NCBI taxonomy): domain Eukaryota; kingdom Viridiplantae; phylum Streptophyta; class Magnoliopsida; order Poales; family Poaceae; genus Aegilops; species Aegilops bicornis. The sequence goes on along the minus strand of CM038672.1, from coordinate 290,810,993 downwards.
ATCGAAACCCCATCAATTCCATCACAACTAGACGTAGGCTTTTACCTTCATCGAAGGGGCCGAACTAGTATAAACTCTCTTGCGTCCTTGTGTCCGCTTTAACCCCTTCAAGCTAACCCGTAGCGATGGCTCCACGACTAAGTCCTTTCATGAGGACATCTGCCGTGACAAAACCACGACAGTTGGCGCCCACCGTGGGGCTATCACATGATGGTTTCAAGTTCTTGGAGGGTAACTTCGAAGGACTCAAGGGCTACGTTGTGGGCCGGATGACCAAGAGTCGTCGCGACAAGCTCTACATCGACGATGCAGGGTGGGGCCCCAAGGCCGGCTCGATTGAGTACAGGTACCGGGTCCCCTTTGGTGGCATACACGTCTTCATCGGCAAGATCAGTGAACCGGGCCCTAAGCCGGACATCTGCACCGACCTCGTCGAAACGGCTCAGCGTGCGCGATCTGCCCAGGTTAAACCGACCGTGAAGCGTGCCTTCGTGCGAGTCATCCACGGAGGAGAATATGAGGATGGATCAGAATCTGGTAGCAAGACCGTCGTTTATTTCGGTGACGAGTCCTCAACCGGAGAAACCGAGTCGTTGTATCAGCTACAAGATGGCCGGATTGGGGGCTGTTCCGATGGCGGCGATTCCGGACCCTCTGATCTGCCCAACCGGGTTGGAATATTCATGGCCGGTACACAGGCGGCGATCCACTCTTCAACCGCAGCAGCGATGATCTCCGGTCGCCAGCGGATTTGCCGGGGCAGGAGGCCCTGTGCACCCACCGGCTCAAGTTTTATCTGATCTGTTTGATGCGTTGGCTGCGCTTATGGCAGAGGCTAACCCGGCGGATCAGGACGCCCACAACGCGGAAGTTGCAAAGGTGAGGGAACAGATCACTCAGGCCAAGGCCGACCTAGCAGCCGAGAACGACAGGATGGTCGCAGAGCGGGCCGCTTTGGATGCGCAGACCTATAGGCTTATGCTGGATCAGACCGCGTCGCATGAAGTCTTGAAGAGGAAGCACCGATCTCGCTTGCCTCCGGTTTTCGAAGCCAGAAATCTCTTTAACACCCCAGGAGCAGGAACTAGCAACCCGCCGGTGATAAACCGGGCGGAGGCACCTGGACCGGGCACGCCGGTTCAGCCTCGCCTGATGGAGCCGCCTCGACAGAACAATGTTGTGCCTCAGCCTGTCCTGACACCTCTGGGTCATTATTCCAATCCAATGGACAATCTTGTCACCGCCGCTTCACGACTGGAGGCCATCCCGATTGAAGGTGATTCTCCGCAGGCGGTGGATACGCGCCGGGTTAAGGAGCTTCTTCGAACAACCTTGATTCAACAGGAAGCATATTCATACAGCCGTGACCGAATTCGTTCCACCCCCCGTCCAAGCCGGAGTTACAACAGGCGTATGGATGAACCGGCCGTATCAAGTAATGCACGAAACCGTGACGCGCCCCGTGGCAATAACCCGGCAGGTGGCATTGGTGATGCTCATGAAGTGGTGGACCGGGCCCGGGCGCGCAGGGAGGCCGAGTTAGCGGCGCAGCATGAAGCTCGTCAGCTTACGCCGGTTCGTCCAACCACCTTGGTCGAGCCAGGAGTTACTTCTAGTTCTTTGGGGGTGCCCTGCCTTGTCCCCGCTTTACGCAATGTGCGCCTGCCCAAGGATTTCAAGGGCCCGCGCAAGGTGCCAAATTACACTGCCGATTTGTCTCCAGAAACATGGGTGGAGAGCTATGAGATGGCCATGGAGATGCTTGATGTGGATGAGGCGGCGTGTGCAAAGTATTTCACCATGATGCTTGAAGGGACAGCCCGTACTTGGTTAAAGAGCTTACCGGCCAATTCTATTAGTTCATTGGCCCAGTTGCGAGCCCGGTTTATCTAGAATTTCAAGGATACATGTAAGCAGCCCATGTCGATAGTGGACTTAGCGGCCTGTGTCCAGGAGGAAGGAGAGTCAACAACCCGCAGGGTGCGTCGGGTCTATCAGACCGTATCAACGCCGATTCCGCGGTTATAACCTTGGAAGGCAACTGCCGGTTTAAGCCTCTGAAGTTGAAATTGGGACGGATGAAGCGCCATTGTAACGATATGGGGACCCTCATGGCTGCGTTAGTGAAGTATGCTGATTCTGATAGTACCAAGGATCCCGAGTCTGATGATGACAAGACAGGGAAGGGAAAGAAGAGCAGCAACTCCAAAGGGCAGCAACACAACACGGCAGGTCATGGAAACAGAGGCAAGCGTAAAGCGGATAGCGGCATGGACTTTGTGGCTAATACTAGCGCGCAGGACAAGGGCCAGCGACAAAAGGGTAAACCGTCGAATCGCGGTGGAGCTCCAAGTCCTAACCCGGACCGCCTGACCTATCTGTTAAACCAGCCCTGTCTAAAGCCCGGGACGAAGGAGATGCCAGCCAACCACCTTTGGAAGGATTGTTACATTATGCAGGAGTTCAAGAATTCTAATGCTTTCCGATATGATCACGGATCAGGTGGTGTATCAGGATCCGGATTCCATGGGCCATCACGGTGGAGGAAATTCCGGTTCAGGCTTCAATGATAATCAGGGTGGACATAACAATCAAAATAATCAGAATAGCCAGGGTGGTTACAACCAGCAGCAGCAGCAGTCGGGTTATCAGAGCAATCCGAAGCAGTTGAATAGCGGGCAATATCATGTCTTCACCACTAGATTGGATAAGCGAGACCGGAAGCTTCACAAGCGAGCGGTGAATTCTATTGAACCGGCCGTGCCTCGTTATTTACGCTGGTCCGAACAGCCGATCGTATGGAGCAGAGAGGATCACCCTCCCCGGGTTGACAATCCGGGTCATTTAGCGTTGGTGGTGGCACCTCAGGTGGGAGGTTATAAATTCACCAAGGTGCTCATGGATGGAGGGAGCAGTATTAATATCCTATATTATGAGACCTTCCGCCGTATGGGGCTAACAGATAAAAATCTTAAACCGTCCAATACGGTATTCCATGGGGTGGTACCTGGTAAGTCAGCATATCCTGTTGGCAAGATAGCTCTGGAAGTGGCCTTTGGAGACGATCATGATTCCAGGTCAGAGACATTGACTTTTGAAGTGGCGAAGATCCGGAGCCCATATCACGCCCTATTTGGCCGGCCGGCCTATGCAAATTTATGGCACGACCCTGTTATATTTATTTGCAGCTCAAGATGCCGGGTCACAAAGGAATAATAACTGTTCATGGAAGTCGCAAGATTGCTTTGGAGTGTGAAGAAGGTGATGCGGCCTATGCAGAGTCGGTTTGTGCCACGGAAGAGTTGAAATACTACAAGGATAATGTTGATCCGGCGGACATGACTCCATTGAAGAAGCCAACTACAGAGCATGATCCGGCCCTAAAGTTCAAATCGGCAGCTGAGACTAAGCTTGTTGACTTTGTACCTGGCGATTCATCCAAGAAGTTCAGTATCAGTACCAACTTGGATCCGAAATAGGAAAGCACGCTCATCGAGTTCATCCGTGAGAATCGGGACATTTTTGCATGGAAGCCTTCTGACATGCCAGGTGTACCGAGGGAACTCGCTGAGCACACTCTTAATGTCGATCCTAAGTACAAACCGGTGAAGCAGTTTCTCCGCCGGTTTAAGAAAGGCGCAAAGCTATCGAAGAGGAGGTGGCCAGGCTCTTAGCGGCTGGCTTTATTGTCGAACTTTTCCATCCTGAATGGCTGGCTAATCCGGTGCTGGTCCTTAAGAAGAACGGCACCTGGCGCATGTGTGTGGATTACACAGATCTTAACAAGGCTTGTCCAGCAGATCCTTTTGCCCTCCCCCGCATCGATCAGATTATTGATGCTACTGCGGGTTGTGAGCGTTTGAGTTTTCTGGATGCATATTCTGGTTATCATCAGATCAAGATGGCAGTTAAGGACCATGAGAAGACGGTGTTCACAACTCCCTTTGGAGCCTTCTACTATGTATCTATGCCCTTTGGGCTCAAGAGTGCCCAGGCAACTTATCAACGGTGCGTACAGAATTGCCTTCATAAGCAAATCGGCCGTAATGTACATGCCTATGTGGTTGACATTGTGGTTAAGTCAAGGGAGAAGGAGACTCTGGTTGACGATTTGAAGGAAACCTTTGATAACCTGCGGACATACAAGATGATGCTCAACCCGGCCAAGTGTGTTCTTGGTGTACCGGCAGGCAAGTTATTGAGTTTTCTGGTATCCAACAGGGGAATTGAGGCTAATCCGGAGAAGATCACAGCTATCACCTCCCTGGCTAAACCGAAGTGTATCAATGACGTTCAATGCTTGGCAGGCCGGATTGCCGCGTTGAGCCGGTTTATCAGCCGCCTCGGTGAGAAGGCGATCCCTTTGTATCAGATGCTGAAGAAAACAGATCAATTCGTCTGGAGTTCGGCTGTTGATAAAGCATTTGAGGATTTAAAGCGGCAGCTAGCCAATCCGCCTGTTCTTGATGCTCCGATTGACAAGGAACCATTGCTGCTATATGTGGAAGCTAATTCTCGTGCAGTCAGCGTAGCTATTGTGGTGGAGCGCAAAGAGGCGAGCAAGGAATATCCGGTTCAATGTTCGGTTTACTATATCAGCGAGGTGCTTATTGAGTCCAAGCAAAGGTACCCGCATTGGCAAAAGCTGGTGTATGGAGTTTTCATGGCAAGCCGGAACCTTAAACAATACTTCCAGGGACATCCCATCACAATGGTCAGCTCTGCTCCTTTGGGAGATATAATTGAACGAGGAGGCAATCGGCGGATTGCCAAGTGGGCTATAGAGCTTGGGCCGCACGGATTGAAATACGTGCCTCGGACGGGCGGTCAAATCTCAAGCACTTGTAGATTTCATCAATGATTGGACGGAACTACAAGCACCTTAAGAAAAGCCGGATCACACCTATTGGACTATTCATTTTGATGGGTCCAGGAAATTGGAGGGCTCGGGGGCTGGAGTCGTGTTAAGTTCCCCACGAGGTGATAAGTTCTGTTACGTTCTCCGCTTGATGTTCCCTTGTACTAACAATGCAGCTGAGTACGAAGCTTTACTCCATGGTCTCCGGATGGCTAAGGAGATGAATCTCAGCCGAGTTAAGTGATTCGGTGACTCGGACTTGGTGGCCCAACAAGTATCTGGCACTTGGGATTCTAAGGATCCGCTCATGGCAGCATATCATCGTGAGGTGGATATTATTGCAGGTCACTTCAAAGGATATCAGGTGGATCACGTGGACAGACGAAAGAACGAAGCGGCGAATGCTTTAAGCCGGCTGGGCTCTCAACGTAAATCGGTCTCGCCTAATGTCTTCTTGGATGTTCTGCATAACCCGTCTGTCAAGCTCCCTGGTGAAGAGGATTTGGCTATTCCTGATCCGGAGGCTCAATTGGTGGCGGCTCTTCATGTCATTCCGGGACGGTTCCTTATCTTGCGTACATGAACCGGGGCGAGTTACCAGAGGATGAGACTCTGGCCAGACAGATAATTCGGTGATCCAAGTCCATGACTATTGTCAATGGCGAGTTGCATCATTGCAGTGTGTCAGGGGTGTTTCAACGTTGTGTGTCTCCTGAGGAAGGCTATGAAATCTTGCACGAAATCCACGAAGGGGGTTGTGGTCACCACGCCGGTTCAAAGTCTTTGGTGGCTAAGGCGTTTCGTCACGGCTTCTATTGGTTGACTACTCATGCTGATGCGGAGGACCTGGTTAGGCGATGTGATGGCTGTCAGAAGTTCTCAAGACGCGCTCATGTGCCGGCTCAAGAATTGAGGATGATTCCAATTACTTGGCCGTTTGCGACTCGGGGGCTGGATATGGTTGGGCCTTTCAAAAGGTCCAAGGACAAAAAGACCCACCTTTTGGTGGCGGTTGACAAGTTTATGAAGTGGGTGGAAGCGGAGCCCGTTAGCAAGTGTGATGCAGCCACGGCGGTTCAATTCATCAAAAAGGTGATTTTCCGGTTTGGCTTTCCACACAGCATCATTACTGATAATGGTACCAACCTGTCCAAGGGTGCTATGAAGGAGTTCTGTGAACATGAGCACATCCGGCTTGACGTTTCATTAGTGGCTCACCCACAGTCCAATGGCCAAGCAGAGAGGGCTAACCAAGAGATCTTAAGAGGCATCAAACCCCGGCTTATGGTTCCTTTGCAGCAGACGCCGGGTTGTTGGGTTGAGGAGTTACCATCTGTATTATGGAGCATCAATACTACGCCCAACAGATCGACATGATACACACTGTTCTTCATGGTCTACGGAGCGGAGGCGGTTCTCCCCAGTGATATCCGTCATGATTCACCTCGTGTAGCAGCTTATGTTGAAGCGGACAACGAGGTAGCACGGCAAGATGCTTTGGACCTGATGGACGAGGAGCGTGACATCGTAGCTGCCCGTTCGGCGATTTACCAGCAGGATCTTCGTCGCTATCACAGTCGCCGAGTTAGAACCAGAACCTTTCAAGAAGGAGATTTGGTGCTCCGGCTCATCCAAGACCGCATCGATATGCACAAGCTATCCCCACCTTGGGAGGGACCTTTTGTGGTCAGCAAGAATCTGCACAACAGGTCATACTATCTGATCGATATTCGAGAGCATAAAGACTCACGTACATCAGAGGAGGAGACCAACAGGCCGTGGAATATAGCTCATCTTCGGCCTTACTATACTTGAGCCATAGGCTCTACTTATGTACATATTATGACAGTGTATATATTATGATCAATACAATAAACTGGGGCCTTAGCTAAAGCGGGGTCTCTGTTATTTTTACATCATGTGTGGTTACACGGAGTTTTCATCTTAAAGCGGCCTCCGGTTTACCCCTTGAGTTAGCTTTTTCAACAAGCTTTATATCATATCACTTGGGTGCTTGGTCGTGTCCGAACCAATGCAACATCTTTTGATAGGCGAAAGCCACAAAATCACTTGGGGACTTGGTCACGTCTAAACCAGTCACGCCTCTTGATCGGCCCAAGGCCATAGAATAACTTGGGGGCTTTGGTCAAACCCGAACCATCGCTACACCTCTTAATCGGCATAATGACACTGCATCATTTGGGGACCTGACTGACTTGAACCATAGCTAAGCCTATCGGGGGCTTGGTCGTGTCCGACCATGGTAATGCCACTTGATCGGCTCAACAACCTCTTTTTGCAAACAATTCTATCTTTGTCTTTGCTTGAAATTCGTTTCTCTTTTTGCATATTTCTCTTGTTGTGTTTTTTATACCGACAATTATTAAACTGGTTCGACTGTCAGTTGACGGAACACGATCCACTCTTAATCCGGAGACTCTTTGCCCAGTTTGATTTTTGGATAACATCTTATTATGGAGTAACACCGGTGTTCATCGTAACCCGGAACGGTTTACCCGGTAAACCGACCTTATATTCACAGGAGCTGTTTTCTCCTCCAGCAGAGTGGGTTTCTTAAAACTCCGTTTCAAGATTGGCACAGACAACTTCATGCCCTATGATGGCAGGTATCATATATTTCCATATTTGATCATATGTTTAAATCTAAGATATTATCTTTGATTTCATATACATAGATATTATGACCCGCTTGGTGATACAACCACAACGACGTTTTAAGCCTTTTCGCTGCAGACAACAGTTTAAGATTGATGATTCAACGGAAGCATAAGTTGCAACAAGTATGCACGAAGGCATATCAAAATCAAGTGTGGCAGCTAGTCTATTACAAGGCAACATGGTGCCCAGATAAGATAACTGTTTTCTGCATAACATAAAGGAGCAGTAATTTAAACGGGCTTCCGGTTCATGCTTGGTCGCCAGCTTGGCCTGATGGTTGTGGATCATCTTGCGCTGCTTCAACTTCTGCTTCCCTACCCAGCGGCTGGAAATCAACAGTTGTCCAGTCGATTCCCATTAATGCTTGAAATGCAGCTTCATCATTGATCAGCAACGACGGTTCAATGTCAGGAGTGTAAGTATGCTTACGGATTGGAGGTATAAGGTTCTCCGCTTCAGGAATTGGTGCAGCCACTCGTTTGTTTTGACCATCGTATTGGGCTTGATAGTGAGACAAATCTGCCTCTTCAACCAATTGACAAGCTAGAGGGCGCACTTCCCGGTTTATAGCTCGGAGATCTTCTTTGCTGAATTCTGTCCCGTCTTCCTTCAAGCTTGGGAAGCCCTGGGCCGCTTCAACAGGATCAAAATCTGGCACCCATGCTTTTTCCCGGATTAAGGCGTTTATAGCACTGGTTCTAGCAGCAGATTTCTTTAGCTCTTCAACCCGGGCAGGAAGTATTGACAACCTTTTAATAGTGTCCTGGATCAAGGTCGGCGCCGGGTTGTTGTGAGAAGCAGTGCAGATGATCCGTTGCACCAAAGATACTGATTGTTCTATCAATGTATAGGCGGCTTTCAATTTCTTCCGCACATCTGATCCCAAGTGACCAATACGTGTCCCTGTATCATTCAAAGGGTCATTAAACCGGAAGTTACATGGGAAGGCCTCATTATTTTAGAAATGAAGAAGGCTTACCAAAGACAAAGAGCGGTCATGGCATGCACTTGCCGCTTTTAATCGGGTCAATTCCTCCACCACCGGTTTGAGTGCAGCCTCAGCCTTTTCTGCCCATTGAGTTAAAGCGGCTTTTTCAGTGGCCCAATCCGCCCGCTCCTTGTTGAAACCCTCTTTAAGCTTTTCCACGACGCTTAAAGCGCTGGTTAATTCATTTTTTGCATTGGAGGTTTCAGCTTGTCGACTTCAGATTTTCTTGCAGATCGGCGATTTGACTTTCTTTCTTGCTCAGATCAGCCTACATACAGATAATCATTTGATAAAGATTACGGTGCAGAATTGAAGTACCAACCACATAGCAAGTTATGCCCTCGATACTTGGGGGCTAATGCATATTTGCTTTTCATCATACAATTTCTATATAAGTGCCAAGCTCAATACAAGTATTCAACTTGGCACTTGGGGGCTAATGCCTATTTGCTCTGTCCTTCAGTGACACGGGAATTTTACTATATAAAGGCCCGGTTTAACTGCATTAAGTTGAACTGGCTGCGTTCAAGTTCACATTGGAAAGTCCCGGTTTAAGTTGATATCTTAAAACCGTCACTTGGGGGCTATTGGAGTTGACAGATTGAAATATACAAGCAGAGAGTCATATGGAATTTACCTCATATTTGTCCTTCATCATATTTACTGCATCGGCTTCATAATCACGGCTGGTATATAGCCGATTCAGGTAGCCGAAATGAAGATCTTGGGTGTTCAGAGCGGCATAAGTGGATAAATCGGCATTCCATTTGCCTTTGCCAAATGCAGCAAATTCATCTTTGGTAGTGTGCTTAGATAAAGCGATAGGATTGCCTGGCTCGGAATGAACAACGCCCGTAATAACAACATCATCATCTTTGGCTTCACCGGTCCGCACTGGGGTTGCCGGTTTATCAGTATGCTTTGATGGGCTCGTTGTTTTGTCATTCTGGACAGGACTTGGCTGATTAAAAGGGCCTGTGACATCAACATGTGCCTCTTCAGCAGTAACATCATGATCTTGCAATGGTGGGTCATTCAGCACATTGTCGTGGATGTGTTCTTCGGGTTCTGGTATTTTGTCCGGTTCAGGAGCGTCGTTTTCTTCTGCCGCTTTGTCCGCATTTAGCTTTCTTGCTTGGCCTAGGCTTGGCCCCGAAAGGAAAAAGATGGATCAGTCCGATTGAATATTGAAAGTGATATATCAAACAACATTATAAGGAATATGGATCACCCAAGCACCGTTTTGAGTGGTGGGAGCTGGGTGGCTGACGACTCGCCGGAAGAAGAATGAGAAGTGCCCTGATAATCGGAGTCAGATGGATTAAGAGGTTGGCGAAAACAACCCGCTTTAGGATAAGCATTGACGAAACAGTTAGAGACCTCTGAATGGTGTTTCCGAACTGGACTGTTCGGTAAACGGGCGGAGGTAACTACCTGTCCGCTATCTTAGGAGTTGTCTTGGCGAGCTTCATCTTTGTTGTGTCTTCATAAGAAAGTTTGGGTCCAAATAAGCAAGAGGATGAGAAAATTTAACTTTCCGGTTTGCCCGACGGATTTTTAGTGAAGGCAAAGGGTCTGAATCGGAAGAAAGAGTGATTACCTCTACAACATCAGCGTGACTGACTTCAGCGTCATCCTGGCAATAATCATTGTCAATAAGGCATGTGAAAAATAAACCAAGTGAGTCAAGCTGTACCTCAAGGTCCGGATTACCCACATCATCGTCAGCTGGTGGATCGGAGGATGCAGTGGTTCTCTTCCTATTGGCCGGTTTCTTCACAACTCTGGTTTGGGGTCGGGTTGTTTTCTCCGGTTTCTCTTGTGGAGGCTTCTTGCTCCAAAATGGATCATCACCCTGTTTGAAAGATGTTAATGTCAACAATGGGTGCTTAAGCATAGTCAGATTTCATGAAAGCATAAGATATGAGTCTTACGGCTGGCGGTTTGTTAATGGTACAAAAAGGAGGCAGGCCGGTTTGAGAGCAACAAGCTTCCGGTTCATTTAATATCTTCTTCACAGCCTCAGTAACCTTATCATCTGTCAGCTGGATCTCAATATGCCGTAGAGGGTCTTGTACATCTCCTGTGTACTTGCACATCAAACCGGAGCGCATGCCTAAGGGCAATATACTCCAAGATATCCAGCAGCGAGCAAGATCAACTCCTGTCAACCCGTTAGCCATGAAGGCCCTGAGCTTGGATAATTGAGGAGCATATTTGCTTCTCTCCTTAGCAGTCAGTCTCTGAGGGAAGGGATGTGTGTTGCTTAGCCGCTCCGGACGATAACCCGGCAAGGGATTTTCTCCATCAGGAGAGGTATCTTTGCAGTAAAACCATGTTGAATTCCACTCTTTGGGATGGCTGTGCAGTTTGGTGTGAGGGTAAGTGACCTCTTTCCTCTTTTGAATCGCCATACCACCTAACTCGTTATTGGGACCGTCAGTAAATTCGGTGCAGCGGTTCAGATGGAAGCAGTCTCTGAATAATTCAACTTGGGCTCCTCTTGAAAGAACACCTCACAGAGCACTTGAAAGTGACAGGTGTTGGTTACGGAGTTGGGGCCAATATCTTGTGGACGCAGTTGGAAGTTGGCCAAGACATCCCGATAAAACTTTGAACCGGGCGAACTGAAGCCCCGGGCTAGATGGTCAGCAAAAACAACAACCTCTCGATCTTTGGTTCTGGAGGACATTCCGGGCCAGGGACCCTCCAGTGAATGACATCTTTTTTGCCTAAAGAGCCGGTTTGGACTAGGTTATTCAGTTGAGTCTCGGTCACTCGAGAAGGGACCCAGTTGCACTCGTACACTTGCTTGGCCATGGTGCAATATGCAAAACAGTAATACCGGTTCAAGAATATGTTGGAAGGGTATACATTGATGCATTCATTGATAAACCGGAAGCATCTACTTATAAACCGGAGTTCTGCAAAGTGGCAATACTTAGCTAGGGAATCCTGGTGGTTCAACAAGGGGACTAATGGTATATACCGAGTTGTCAATTTTTTCTACAAAGTTAAACCGCCTGGTCTGAAACATTGAAGAGTCAAGATTGCAGATGAGTAGGTGTGCGAAAACAGGTTTCACAAAATTACATCACAGTTTTGGATCTGGAACATGTTCAGAAAAGAGATAAATATTCAAGGTCCAAAAGGCAGCAATACCGAATCAATGAGCAAGGATACAGGGAGATCTATGGCTTTGAGATGCGCAAGAGACGACGGATGATAAAAACTATCGTTACGCAGAACAAAGATTTACAGACTTGTCTAAGATTTATCATATGAACAAGAAGCAAGCGATGAACGCTGAAGAACATGGAAACCCTAGAACAGATCTATGATGAAAAGATAGAAGACTTACTAGAGCTGAGGAGGAAATGGAAGATCGCCGCGATGCTCTGGTATATGCAGGGTGATGCAGCGACCAAGGTTGGTGCAGAAGTCGACGGCGGCGGCGGAGCTCCGTAGCTGGGTGACGCAAGGAAGACGAAGCAGAAGGGCACGAAGGGGAAAAAGAAATGACCCTTCAGTCTTATTTATAAAGCAAGGGACATGTGTCAGGCGCAAAAATCAAGGGGCACGAGTTTAGAAACGGAGCTGTCGCCTCGATTGTCGCAGATCCATTAAACGAAAAAGGTATCGTGGATAGATTTTTATGACAGGTGACGTCATACCGGTTTACAACGACCAGAGAAGATGCCATCATGGCGGTTCACCAAACTACACAAAGATGCTGAAGATGAAGTTTTTTACTAAGGATTGACATGAACCTGTTCAAATCAATCTGGGGCCTAATGTTGGGGATATTACTACTGGGTGTAAACCGGCCATGACAGGCTGGGTTAACTTCGTTAGTAGTTGAGTATGTTAAAGCCCAAGTAGGCAGATGAGGGCTAAAGGCCCATAGCCGGTTTAAGGCCTGTAGCCGTAAACCGGCGTCGGTATGTAACTTGTATTGTAAGTTAGGAATAGTGGAGACCGAGCCGGATACATCTATTAACCGGCATCGGGACTCTGTAAACCGACGGGCGCCACCCATGTATATAAGGGGACGACCCGGAGGCGGTTCAGGGAAAACAAACAACAACTCGAGACTTAGGCGAAGCTTGTTTGCTCCCTAGTCATCGAAACCCCATCAATTCCATCACAACTAGACGTAGGCTTTTACCTTCATCGAAGGGGCCGAACTAGTATAAACTCTCTTGCGTCCTTGTGTCTGCTTTAACCCCTTCAAGCTAACCCGTAGCGATGGCTCCACGACTAAGTCCTTTCATGAGGACATCTGCCGTGACAAAACCACGACAGGTTTCCTCTTCATTCCCTTCATCACTCACATCATCACAGACTTCCTTCTCTTGGCCCCTGGCGGGTTTTCCTTGGTTTCGAAAGGGCTTGCCGGGGCGGTTTACTTCACCTCCTCGGCCCTTACAGCCAGCAGCATTCTGACTTTTCTCCTTATCACGCTTATCATACTCTGCTCTCAGTTTCTTGACGAGTTGCTCAACCTGGTAACACTCTTGAAGGTCGTGGCCTTTGGTCCGGTGGATCTTGCAATACGGCCCATCACCTTTCCCAACTTTTTCTGTGGTAGCGGCTTCCCAGCAGGCAGTGCACGCGGTAGCCTCCTTGCCGGGGGCCTCAGCCTTGGCTTTCTTGCTGGTTCTAGGTGAGCCCGAACCTTCTACAGTCATTGTGTCTTTATCCCTTGGCTTCTTGTTGTGCTTCTTGCCCTTTCTCTGACTGGTTGATTCATCCTCATCTTCCGAATCAACATTGATGCAATCCTCCTCTCCGGGCAACTTCCTTCCTTCCTCGGAGCACACTTATCCACCAATGTGTATAACTCCTTCACTGTCTTGGGCAACCGTACATTCATCTTAGAATGAATGCGACGGTTGCGCACATTGGACTGGAAGGCTGCTATAACAGCTGCCGGATGGATATTTGGAATATTTCTATGAACTTTACTGAATCTCTGTAAATACTTACGGAGGGTTTCTTATTCCTTCTGCTGGAGAAGCTGCAGGTCGCTGGGCCTGCCAGGTTCTTGGTGGCAACCGGTGAAAGCACCGATGATCTCGTGGCACAGTTCTACCCATGATGAAATGGAGTTCTCCGGCAGGTGCATCAGCCAAGACCTCACGTTGGACTTGAGGGCCAAAGGGAAGTAGTTGGCGAACACCTTCTCATCTCTTCCCCCGGTAGCCTGAACAACGATGGTGTAGATGCTCAGGAACTCTGCCGGGTTTAGCCTCCCATCGTATTTCTCAGGTATCTCTGGCTTGAACGTGCGAACGGACGGCCAACGAACTTGCCGTAGCTCTCGCGTAAAGGCAGGGCAGCCGACCTCGAAAGGTAGGCACCCACCAACACTGTTGGGGACACAACTACTGAGTGTGAACCGCCCTGGAGGGGCCGGTTTACCCTCGTCCATGATTCAGGCCCACGGAGGAGGCCTAGAGCCCAGAGGTGAATTAAGGTCCATCTATGTAAACCGCCTTAGTATTGTAACTTGTGTTGTAAGTTAAGAAAGGAGAGACCGAGCCGGACGCTTGTATGAGCCGGATCGAGACTGTCAGAGACCGGCCAAGGCGTCAACCCGTGTATATAAGGGGACGACCCGTGGCGGATTAGGGACGAGGATTCGAGGCTAAGGCAAAGCTATTGCTCCCTAGTCGCCAAATCATATCAATCACATCACAACTGGACGTAGGCTTTTACCTTCATCGAAGGGCGAACCAGTATAATTCCCGTGTCTTGTGTCCGCTTTAACCCCTCTAGGTTAACCCGTCACGATGGCCCTACGACTAAGTCCTTTCATGAGGACATCTGCCGTGACAATTCCACGACAGCTTGGCGCCCACCGTGGGGCTATCGCACGATGGTTTGATGATCTTAGAGGGCAAGTTCGAAGGACTCGAAGGTTATCTGATGGGCGGATGACTAAGAGTCATCGCGGCAAGCTCTACATCGACGATGCGGATCGGGCCCCGAGGCCGGCTCGATTGAGTACTGGTACCGGGTCCCCTTCGGCGGCATACACATGTTCATTGGCAAGATCGGCGAGCAGGGCCTGGGCAGACGTCTGTCTTGACCTCGTCGAGACGGCTCGGTGAGCGAAGAAGAGTCCTGCCCTGGCTAAACCGGCGGTCAGGCATGTTTTCGTGGGAGTCGTCCACGGAGGCTGCGAGGACGGATCAACATCTGGTGACGAAACTGTTGTCTACTCTGGTGACGAATCGTCGGCCGGAGAAACCGAGTCTCTATACCAGCTACAAGATGGCCAGATCGGGGGCTGTTCCGACGGTGAGAGTGTTCCGGACCCCTTCGATCTACCCAACCGGGTTGGGATCTTCATGGCCGGATGCAGCGGGCGCTTCACTCTTCGACCGCGCGCCTGGGTCGCCGGTTCAACATGCGGTGATGGCAGCCGGGAAGGAGGCCCTGTCGCCGCCGGCTCAAGTTTTGTCGAGCTTTTGACGCATTGGCTGTGCTCATGGCGAGAGGCTAATCCACCGGATCAGGACTCGCATAACGCGGAGATTGCAAAGGTGAAGGAACAGATCACTAAAGCTAAAGCGGACTCGGCGGCCGCGGACGCGAGGATGGCGGCGGAACGGGCCGCTTTGGATGCGCATGCTTATAGGCTCATGCTGGATCAGAGCGCGTCGCATGAAGTCATGAAAAGGAAGTACAGGTCCCGTTTACCTTCGGTTTTCGAGGGAAGAGAGCTTTTCAACACCCCAGGGGCGGGGACCAGTAATCCGCCACCAGTGGTAAACCGCCGGAAGCACACAGGACGGCCGCCGGTTCAACCCGTGTGATAGATCTACCTCGTCATCACACCGGCGCACCCAGCTGTGCGTACACCTCCGGTCACTACTCCAACCCGATGGATAACCTTGTCGCGGCTGCGGCGCTTGCGGTTGAGGCGATTCGATCGAGGGCGATTCACCACAGCGGTCGAAAGCCGCCGGGTCAAGGAGCTCCTCGGGGCGGCCCCGCTCAAGAAGAAGCATATTCGCAGTCGGGATCGGATCCACTCCACCCCGCCCAAGCCGGAGCTATAGCCGACGCGTCGGCGAACCGGCCGTGTCAAGCAATGCGGCGGCGTGGTCCGCCATGGCAACAATCCGACGGGCGGCTTTGAGGATGCTCAAGTGGTAGTGGATCGCGCCGAGCGCGTAGGGAGGCCGAGTTAGCAGCACAAGAGGAGGATCATCCGCTCGCGCGGTTCGTCCGACCATCTTCGAGCCAGGGGTCACGTCTGGTTCTTTGGGGTGCCTTGCCTCGTCCACCTTTTACGTAACGTCGCTTGCCCAAGGACTTCAAGGCGGCGCAAGGTGCCCAATTATACCGCCGATTTGGCTCGAAGCATGGATAGAAAGCTATGAGATGGCCATGGAGATGCTAGATGTGGATGAAGCCGCATGTGCGAAATACTTCACAATGATGTTGGAAGGAACGGCCCGGACTTGGTTGAAAAATTTGCCGCCCAACTCTATCAGTTCGTGGACCCAGTTGCGAACCCGATTCATTCAAAATTTCAAAGACACTGTAAGCAGCCCATGTCCGTGGTGGATTTAGCAGCTTGTGTCCGCACGGAGGAGAATCCACAACCCATTGGGTGCGCCAGCGTTTGGAAGTTTTACATTCTTGGACCGGATCAACCCGATTCCGCGATCTTGACCTTGGAAGCCAATTGCGGTTCGAGCCATTGAAATTGAAGCTGGGCCGCATGAAGCGTTTTGCCATGACATGGGCACTCTAATGGGCGTTTTGGTAAAGTACGCTGATTACGATAGTACCAAGGATCCCGAATCTGAGAATGATGAAGTGGGAAGGGAAAAACAGAACGGCAACCCTGAGGCCGCAGATCATTCGGCGAGCAATGGGGGAACAAGCGTAAAGCTTAACGGCAACATGGGCTTTGTGGCCAACACCAACGCTGCAGACAAGGCAGCGGCGCAGGGTAGGCAATCAAACCGGGCGGTCACAATCCGGATCGTTTGAATTTTATATTGAATCAACCTTGTCCGAAGCATGGGACGAAGGAGGCACCGCGAACCACCTTTGGAAGGATTGTTACATTATGCAGGAGTTCAAAACTCCAACTCTTTCCGGTATGATCAAGGGCCCGGCGGCGGTTCGTGGTCCCCCGGTTACGGTGGAGGAAATTCCGGCCCGTGATTCGGTGGTAATCCGGGCGGGCAAGGCAATCGTAATAATCAAAGTAACCGAGCAGTCGGAACAATCGTAACCAAGGCTACAATCAACAACAGCGGCCGGGTTATCAAAGTAACCCAAAGCAGCTTGAACAGGGGATCGCAGTCTTTACCACCAGCTTGGACAGACGAGACCGAAAACTTCAAGCGGGCGGTCGGCGTTGTTGAACTGGCTGCGCCGCATTACTTACGCTGGTCCGAGCAACCCGATCACGTGGAGCGAGAGGACCATCCTCCCGGGTTTACAATCCGGTCAGCTAGCCCTCGTGGTGGCACCCGGTAGGAGGGTACAAGTTTACCAAGGTCCTTATGGATGGAGGAAGCGACATCAACATCACAGTACTACGAGACCTTCCGGCAGATGGGGTTGACGGATAGGCATCTTAGGCCATCCAGACAAGATGTTTCACGGAGTGGTGCACGGCAAGTCGGCATATCCGGTCGGTAAGATAGCTCGAGGTGACCTTTGGGGACGAACATGACTCCGGATCGTAAACATTGACATTTGAGGTGGTGAAAATTCAAAGCCCTTACCACGCCCTCTTTGGGCGGCCGGTTTATGCTAAATTTATGGCGCGCCCTGTTATGTTTACTTACAGCTGAAAATGCCGGGTCACAAAGGAACGATAACGGTTCATGGGAGCCGCCGGTCGCTTTGGAGTGCGAGGAAGGTGATGCGGCTTACGCAGAGTCGGTTTGTGCCATCGAGGAGCTAAAATATTATAAAGACAATGTTGATCCGTGGATATGACCCCTTTGAAGAAGCCAACTACGGAGCATGATCCGGACTTGAAGTTCAAATCGGCGGCTGAGACGAAGCTTGTTGATTTTGTGCCCGGCGATTCATCCAAGCAGTTCACCATCATTGCCAACTTGGATCCTAAATAGGAAAGCGCGCTCATCGAGTTCATCCGTGAGAATCGGGACATTTTCGCATGGAAGCCTTCTGACATGCCAGGTGTACCGAGGGAACTCGCTGAGCACACTCTTAATGTGGACCCAAAATACAAACCGGTAAAGCAGTTTCTTCGCCGGTTTAATGAGGAAAGGCGCAAGGCCATCGGAGAAGAAGTTGCTAGGCTCTTGGCAGCAGGGTTTATCGTCGAAGTCTTTCACCGAGAGTGGCTTGCCAATCCGGTGTTGGTTCTTAAGAAGAATGGCACTTGGCGCATGTGTGTGGATTACAGATCTCAACAAGGCATGTCCAGCAGATCCTTTCGCCTCCCCCCGCATTGACCAGATTATTGATGCTACGGCGGGTTGTGAGCGTTTGAGCTTTTTGGACGCGTACTCCGGTTATCATCAGATTAAGATGGCAGTTAAGGACCAGGAGAAGACGGTGTTTATCACCCCCTTTGGAGCCTTCTGCTATGTATCTATGCCATTTGGGCTCAAGAGCGCCCAAGCGACTTATCAGCGTTGCGTTCAGAGTTGCTTGCACGAACAGATCGGCCGTAACGTGCATGCTTATGTGGATGATATCGTGGTTAAGACAAGGAAGAAGGAAACCTTGATTGAGGATCTAAAGGAAACCTTTGACAACTTGCGGGTGTACAAGATGATGCTCAACCCGGCCAAGTGCGTTTTGGTGTTCCGGCAGGCAAGTTATTGGGTTTTCTCGTGTCCAACAGGGGGATCGAAGCTAATCCGGAAAAAATTACGGCTATCACCTCCTTGGCTAAGCCGGCGCATCAATGACGCCCAGCGTTTGGCAGGCGGATTGCTGCGCTTAAGCCGGTTTATCGGCCGTCTAGGCGAGAAGGCCATTCCTTTGTACCGTATGTTGAAAAACGGATCGGTTTGTCTCGAGTTCAGCCACCGATGAAGCATTGGAGGATTTGAAGCGGCGGTTGGCCAACCCGCCGGTTCTAGCCGCCCCATTGACAAAGAGCCGCTGCTGCTATATGTTGTCGCTAATGCCGTAAGCGATTAGCGTGGCTATCGTGGTGGAGCGGAAGGAGGCGGGGAAGGAGTATCCGTTCAACGGCCGGTTTATTACATCGGAGGTCCTCATTGAGTCTAAATAGAGATATCCGCATTGGCGAGAAAATTTGGTATCTGAGGTTTTTATGGCAAGCCGGAAGCTAAGGCAATATTTCCAAGGCACCCCATCACAAAGTGGTCGATTCGGCTCCCTTGGGCGATATCATACGTAACCGGAAGCGGCGGCGGATTGCTAAGTGGGCTATAGAACTTGGGCCGCACGGTTTAAGATATGTGCCTCGGACGGCCGTAAAATCTCGTGCACTTGTGGATTTCATTAATGATTGGACGGAGTTGCAAGCGCTGAGAGAAGCCGGATCATACCTATTGGACCATCCACTTTGATGGGTCCGCATAATTGAGGGCTCGGGCTGGCCGTATTAACTTCCCCACGAGGTGACAAGTTACATTACGTTCTCCGCCTAATGTTCCCTTGTACTAACAATGCAAATGAGTATGAAGCTTTGCTCCATGGTCTCCGGATGGCTAAGGAAATGAATCTCACCGGGTTAAATGCTTTGGTGACTCGGATTTGGTGGCCCGGCAAGTATCAGTACTTGGGATTCCAAAGATCCACTCATGGCTGCATATCGTCGGGAGGTGGATGTCGTTGCGGGACATTTTAAAGGATATCGTGGACCATGTGGATCGTCGGAAGAACGAAGCGGTGATGCTTTAAGCCGGCTGGGCTCTCAACGTAAACCGTCCCGCCTAACGCCTTCCTTGATGTACTGCATAATCCGTCGCTTAAGCTTCCGGATGAAATTGATTTGGCTATCCCTGATCCGGAGGCTCAATTGGTGGCGGCCTTGCATGTCACTCCGGATTGGGCGCTCCTTATTTGGCATACATGAACCGGGCGAAGTTACCGGAAGATGAGACGTTGGCCCGACAGATAGTTCGGGCGGTCTAAGTCTATGACCATTGTTAATGGCGAAGTTGCACCATTGCGATTAATGTCGTATGCGTTTCAGCCGTTGTGTGTCCCCTCAAGAGGGCTGTGAGATATTGCGAGAGATCCATGAAGGGGATTGTGGTCACCACGCCGGGTTCAAAGTCCTTGGTGGCCAAAGCGTTCCGCCATGGTTTCTATTGGTTGACCGCCCATGCCGATGCGGAAGATCTGGTCGAGACGATGTGATGGTTGCTAAAAGTTCTCTAGGCGTGCTCATGTGCCACCAAGAATTGAGGATGATTCCAATTACTTGGCCGTTTGCGACTTGGGGTTGGATATGGTTGGACCTTTCAAGAGGTCCAAGGACAAAAGACCCACCTGTTGGTGGCGGTTGATAAATTTACCAAGTGGGTTGAGGCGAGCCTGTTAGCAAGTGTGATGCGCTACGGCGGTTCAGTTCATCAAAAGGTGATTTTCCGGTTTGGGTTTCCACACAGTATCATCACGGACAATGGCACCAATTTGTCCAAAGGAGCTATGAAGGACTTTTGTGAACGAGAGCACATCCGGCTTGATGTTTCTTCCGTAGCCCACCCGCAATCCAATGGGCAAGCGGAACGAGCTAATCAGGAGATCTTGAAAGGTATCAAACCCGACTTATGGTCCCTTTAGAGAGGACGCCGGGTTGTTGGGTGGAAGAGCTACCATCGGTGATATGGAGTATAAATACTACCCCAACCGATCCAATCGGATACACGCCGTTCTTTATGGTCTATGGAGCGGAGGCGGTCCTTCCCAGCGATATCCGTCACGACTCGCCTTGAGTGGCAGCTTATGTTGAGGCGGATAGCGAGGCAAGACGACAAGACGATTTGGATCGACCGATGAAGAGCGCGATATGGCAGCTGCTCGTTCGGCGGTTTACCAGCCAGGATCTTCGTCGGTATCACAAACCGGCGGGTTAAAACCGTAACCTTTCGTGAAGGAGACTTAGTGCTGCGGCTCATTCAAGACCAGAAAGATATGCACAAGCTATCCCCACCTTGGGAGGGGCCTTTTGTGGTCAGCAAGAATCTATACAACGGGTCCTACTATCTGATTGATGTTCGAGAGCGAAAGGATTCACGCACGTCAGAAGAGGAGACCAACAGGCCATGGAACATAGCTCATCTTCGGCCTTATTATACCTGAGCCATCGGCTCCACTTATGTACATATTAAGACAATGTATATGTTATGAATAAAGGCAATAAACCGGATCCTCGACTAAAGCGGGTATACATTACGTATCAAAGTCCGGTTTGGGTACATGGAGATGTTGTCGTGAAGCGGCCTCCGTTTAATCCTTGGCCTTGCTTTTGTGAAACTTTTGTCACTTGGGGGCTTGGTCGTGTCCGAACCAATGCAACACCTCTTGGCGGCGAAAGCCACCAGATCATTTGGGGGCTTGGTCGTGTCCGAACCAATGCAACACCTCTTGACAAAGCGAAAAGCCACCGGATCATTTGGGGACATGGTCACGTCTGAACCCGATCCACGCCTCTTGGTCGGCCTAAGGCCATAGAATCACTTGGGGGCTTGGTCAAACCCGAACCAATGCAATACCACTTGATCGGGCGTAATGCCACGATGTCGATTGGGGACTGGCTGACTTGAACCATCGCTACACCTTATAGGGAGCTTGGTCCCGTCGACCATGGTAACGCCATCGATCGAGCTCAATAAAGCCTCTTCTCGCAAACAGTCTTTGTTGTTGTTTTTGCTTCCATGTGTTTTTTATACATATAATTTGGCTTTTGTTTGTTGTCTTAAACCGACAAACCTTCTTTCAACCGGATTCAAGTTTTCAGAATTTGGTCCATTTTTAATCCGGCGATTGATTGTTCCGGATTGATTTTGCTGTTAACATCCCATTATGGAGTAACAGGGGGCTTATCATGCCGACACGATTTACCTGATAAATCGGCATTATACACACGAGGATTGTTCTCCTTTGACGGTGATGGTTTATAAAGCCTCCGCTTCAGGATTGGCTAAAGCCACTGTGTGCCCGACAACTGGCGGTATGTTTGTATCACAAATTTTTCTTATATAAATATATTGGCATCACAATCCAAATTTGGAGGCGCAAGCCGCCATGGCGGGTTAAGAATTTGTGATTGCAGGCAAAATATGTTGAAGGGTTCACTACTTCAAAACCAAAGCATCCGACACCGCCATGCAAAAGTTTACAGACTGAGGTTGTAACGACATTGTTTAAAACAAAGTACTGGCTATCCTATTACAAAGCCTTTTGAGGCCCGGCGTTTCATGTGGGGTTATGCCTTGAAGCTTCGGAGGCGTCACCCGGCTTGATGAATTACGCCGCTCGGGTTGACGTGAGGTAGAGGCGCTGACGTCGGTTCAACTTCTTCTTCTTCCTCACCCAAAGCCGGAAGTCATTGGTGGACCGGTCAATCCGGGTTAAGGCACGAAGACAGCTTCTTCACTTATCAGCTCAGCCGGATCAACGTCGAGGCGTAAGTGTGCTTACGGATTGGGGAACAAGGCTCGCACTTCGTGGATGACAAAATCCACCCGCTTGTTGTTGGCGTCATAAAAGAGCGGTGAACCGTCGGCTTGGCCGTCTGCCAGTTGACTCGCCAGCGGACGCATTTCCTTTGTGATCCATTTCAGGGCGTCGTTATCAAAGGCTTCACCATTCTCTTGAGCACTGGGGAAACCTTTGGCTATGTCAGCCGGATCAAGATCTGCTATCCACGCCTTGGCTGCGTCGAGCGATAATGTGCCAGCCCGAGCCGCGGATCGCTTCAACTCTTCAAGCTGCCCCGGAACCATGGACAACCGGTCCAGGGTTTCTCTGATCAGGGACGGCGCCGTTTTGTCGTATGATGTAGCACAGATGACTTCGTTGGGCGCGGTATACTGACTGCTCAATCAGCGTATAAGCGGCCTTCAGTTTCCTCCGCACATCAGAGCCCATATGTGCAATACGTTTGCCTGCACCGGTTTAAGACAACTCAGGATAAACCGGCGGAAATATCAAAATTAAGATAATGGAGTGACGGATTAGCTGTCGAAAGTTAAACCGCCGAAAATGGCAGAGTTGAAAAGTCTACTAAGTATGGACAGAAACAGTTTTCACATACGAATGGAGGTAATCGAGATCTACCAAGCTCTAGTAAGAAAAACTTTACGACCTATGCAAACCTTCATAAAGAGCAGGAGGGTTCAGATATTCTAAACTCGAGGATCTGAACAAAAGGAAGGGTGCATAAAGAGTTCAATGGACGGCGGAGCAGTCACTTATACAAGATGCACAGTATGGCTGAGGCGTACGGCCATGGCGGAGCAAGTGAGAAGAAACTGATATGAACTGCGTGATGAACAGGATCTACAGATGGGATCTAGGGCTTGAGAGGAACCTTACCTGACGAGCGGAAACCGCGGAGGAGCGCCGAAAACTCTGATGCGGTCAGGTTGATGCAGCGGCCCGACGATGAAGCGTCGTTCGAAGGTCGGGCGCGACGGCGGAGCTTCAGGGCTAAAGCGTCGCGAGGAAGGAGAAGAGCGGAAGAAGAAGAAGAAGAGAAAGGGGCGACCGGTCTATTTATAAGGGACCGGAGCAATCAACGGGCGCGAGAATCGAGGAGTCAAGAGCGGCGGACGGTGCAGCGGCCGCCTCGATTTCCGGGATAGCATTAAATGAAGGGAATCTTACTGTTTGGATTTCTTTATTAAAGAGGACGTCAAGGTGCCCTGACATGGAAATCGGAGGATGACATCACGACGGTTCAAGCGGATGTCGTTTTACAAAATATGAAAGGAGAACAAGAGTTTCGAAGGTGTTGAAGATTGACTTGAAAGCAGTTCAGTCAATCTGGGGCCTAATGTTGGGGACACAACTACTGAGTGTGAACCGCCCTAGAGGGGCCGGTTTACCCTCGTCCATGATTCAGGCCCACGGAGGAGGCCTAGAGCCCAGAGGCGAATTATGGTCCATCTATGTAAACCGCCTTAGTATTGTAACTTGTGTTGTAAGTTAAGAAAGGAGACCGAGCCGGACGCTTGTATGAGCGGATCGGGACTCAGAGACCGGCCAAGGCGTCAACCCGTGTATATAAGGGGACGACCGGCGGATTAGGGACAGAGGATTCGAGGCTAAGGCAAAGTTATTGCTCCCTAGTCGCCAAATCATATCAATCACATCACAACCGGACGTAGCTTTTACCTTCATCGAAGGGGCGAACCAAGATAATTCCCGTGTCTTGTGTCCGCTTTAACCCCTCTAGGTTAACCCGTACGATGGCCCTACGACTAAGTCCTTTCATGAGGACATCTGCCGTGACAATTCCACGACAAACACCGTGCGCAGGATCGCCGATGTTGAGGCCACCGCACCCATCGGTTTGGCGGAGGTCTTCGTGGCGCCGATCCATGACGATGCAGGCATCTCCCTGCCGCCTATCCTTCGGGGTTCGATGTTGGCCTGGATGTGCTTGAGGGCCAGAAGAGTCCATCGAGACGTCATCGGGGTGTTGACTCTGCCGCGCATGCATCGGCTGCCATTGTGGGGGCTGCACCGTGTGAACAGCCCCCTCCATTCGTCCATGAGTACGGGCGGTTGCTATCGCTTGAGGAGGTCGTGGCGGGCCAGCTCGTCGTGAGCCCCCAGCGTCGGTGAAACCGAGCATGCTCTGGATGGTGGCACACCACTCGTCCATCTGCTCGGCAGCCAGCGGAAACCTCAGTAGCAGCTGAGCTCGCGCCATAGCCTTCGTGGCTGTGCTTGGCATAGCAGTTGATGACGTTGACCGCACCATCGCCTGGCTCTTGAGGGTGCCTGTGGCGGCGACGGCGGCGGTGGCGTGCCCACGCTGCTGTGGGATGACCACCTGGGCAGCGGGGTCACGCGGCAATGGTGCTCGAGGGCTCGCGGCTCCGTCGGGCATAGTGGTCGGGTTAGGCTCATCCAGGAAGAGGCACATGCACTGTGACTGCTCCCGTAGCAGGGTGGCCAGAGGGCGATCGCTCACCCAGGACCGAGCACCGTTTTTGTGGCTGCGCCTGCCGGCGGGAGGAGGGGGTGCAAGCGGAGTGACCCTCTCGTCCGTGCCTTGCAAAGCGTGGCCATCAAGACGCTGCTGACGCTGTTCTCCTCTGTCGTCTCCAGCCCCCGGGTCGACCGCGGGGGGAGTGGTGATGGTGCCACCTGCTCCAACCACACCCCCGGAAGCACTCACATCCTCGGTTGTCTCCGCATCCCCCACAGCGTTAGAGGTTGCGAGTGGCGGAGCCTTCGAGGTGGATGGCTGGTCTGAGGGGCCGGACTTCTTCTTCTTGGGTGCCATGGTCGATGGCATCGTTGAAGATGAAGATGGCGATGAAGATGACGCGCTGCGCACGCTTTCAGGTTCGCGCAAGCGTTCCCCCTACCTGGCGCGCCAAAGATGTCGCGGGATATCCGCGGCCACCTATGGGACCGGGTGGCCCCTTACTGGTTCGGCAGGGGGACGTCGCATTGCACAAAGAGCAGATCAGCGCACGGAAGCACGACAGAAAGCACACGAGCAATTTACCCAGGTTCGGGCCGTCGCGAGGCGTAAGACCCTACTCCTGCTTTGGTGGATTGATGATGGAATGGATGTGGCGGTGCGTAGTACACTTTCCTGGCAAGGGCTGCCTCGGGGCTGCGGCAAGTACGCGCGTGTAGTGGCTTGGGCTTGTCAACTGTCTAACCCTCTAACCCCTTCTACGAGTGCCATGGGCCTCCTTTTATAGATTAAGGGGTCACCACAGTGGCAAAGTGGTCATTATCCACTGATATGATAGCAAACAGTGCTATCATACCTAACTCTGCAGGCTGACAGGGTGCATTAAATGCACCGCTTAGCGTCACATCACTGGTTGCCCGGTAAGACCTGCCGGGCTCTCTTGCCAGCTCCGCGCCTGTTCCCTTGACACGTCGCAGGACGGGTGTCATCTATGGGTTTCTTCTGTAGGAAATGGCTGCCATGTGGCGAATGGCTGCCACTTAATCATCTTGCAGCTTGACACCGCATTGATTGGCGACGTGGGTTGCACTTGAGTGGTTGGCGGGGTGTTTTAGCCCCCGTGAGCCCCGGCAGGCTCTGCCGGGTAGTCTTGGTTCCTCGCTTCGGGTGGTGGCCTCGCCCCTTGCCGGGCCCGCCTGCCCAGCAAGGGAGGCCCTTCTCTTGCCGACATCCTGTTTCTTTGGCTTCGATCTCGATCTCTTTGAGCTACATGTTGGTTCTTCAAGTCTCTTGGCTCTTCGACCTCTGACTTAAGCTGGTGCTCCAATCTTGATCTTGTGCCCGTGCATAGTTGGGCAACAGACCCAAGGTCTATTGCACCGACACACGTTCTAGTGAATTATAGTAATTCCAGCACTGGGCGCAAAAGTTTTTGTTTTTTCTCATAATCAAGTCAACTATCAACCAAATCATCCCAAAGGCTTTACTTGGCACAAACACTAACTGAAACATAAAAACACAATGATAATAGTATAAATAAATGTGTCAACACACCAAATAGTAAGTAAAAGAATTTTTTAAAGATAACTATTGGGTTGCCATCCAACAAGCGCTATTGCTTTACACCCTTAGCTAGGAGTAAGGCATTGTTTCAAGTATAGTCATCCTTAGTTTCCAAATCCTCAATTACACATAAACGCTTCTAGGGACAAAGTTGAGGAATTTGTTCTCATTAATAGGTTCAAGTTGGGATGCACACTATTCATTTTTAGATCTTCGGTCCCTTTACTAGATGTGGCCTCCTTATTCTCAGGAACATACATAAATTTAGGATTATTATTAGGAGGAGTCCTCTCGATAGTTTTAAGGTAAGAAAAGTGGAACCCAAATTATTAATAATTTCTTCCAACTTATCAATTCTAGAAGGACTTTGTTCTATTCCCTCAGTAATTATTGGTTCCTTCTTCCTTTAACATCTTTAATGCAGTTCCTACCTTCGAGCCAAATTGAGTTACTTGATTATCGACCTTTTTGTCTAGATTTACAATATGCTCAATGGTAGGCATTTTATTTTCAATAGCTTCCAACTTCTGCATAACATGTTCCAAAGTCATTGTCGTTTTATTAATAGTAATAGGTGGTGATCCTACTAAATTTCCCATGGCATTGAAAGCATCCATAGGGTGATTACTCACAAAATTCCCTCCAGTGATAGTGTCAAGCACGAATATATACCAACTGGTAGCACCCCATAAAAATTGTGAAGAATAATGGTAGTGGATTGCTTAAGAGTTGATCTATTTTGAACATCACAAATCCTACACCAAGCATCTTTTAAACTAGTCATAAAATTGCAGTAAGGTATTTTTGGTTTTTGTAATTCTGATAGTGAAAGATAGATAAAACATAAAAATAAAATACAAAAATAAACTAGTCGTAAGAATGGTAGTGGATTGCTTACGGTTAATTCTGATAGTGAAAGATAGATAAAAAATAAAAATAAAATACAAAAGTAAAATTGCAGTAAGGTATTTTTGGTTTTTGTAATATGATAAAAGTATACCCAGGGCCACACATTTTACTAGAGGCTTCACTCTCAAACACATAGCATACGGTGGGTGAATAAATTACTGTTGGGCAATTGATAGAAACACACATAGTGATGACATATTCATGGCAATGATCATGTATGTAGGCATCACTCCACTAATCGGCCGCTATCCAGCATGCATCTATGGTATTAAGTTCATGACAAACAAAGTAACGCCTTAAGAATCATGACATGATGTAGACAAAGCAAACCCAATCAATATGAATAAACCCTGTCGTTTTACCCTTAATAGGAACAATACAATACGTGCCTCGCTACCCTTTCTGTCACTAGGTGAGGACACTTCAAGATTGAACCCATTACAAAGCACCTTTCCCACTGAAGATAAATCAATCTAGTTGGCCACTAAACAGATAGATCAGAGAGAAATACAAAGCTTAATAACCATGCATCATAAAGTTCATGAAAGACTCAATTACTTTTAATGAATAATCTAATCATAAATCCACAATTCATCGGATCCCAACATAGACACCACAAAAGAAGATTACATCAGATGGAACTCCAGGAAGATTGAGGATAACATGGTATTGAAGATCAAAGAGATAGAAGAAGCCATCAAGCCACTAGCTATGGACCTGTAGGTCTATAGTAAACTAATCACACATCATCGGAAGGTAGCAAGGATGATGTAGAAGCCCTCTGTTATTGATTTCCCTTCCAGCAAAGTACCGGAAAAGGCCTCCATATGGGATCACAGTAGAACAGAACCTTGCGGCGGCAGGAAAGGTGTTTTGGCTGGCACTCATTGGTTTGGGATTATATGTGAATTTATAGAGGTGGTATTAGGTCAAATAGAGTTGCCTGGGGCCCATGAGCTCAGGGGCACACCCGGTAAGCTCATGGTTCTCTTCTCGCTCTTCTGGCCTCCTCCTGAACCTTCTAGGGTCCCTTGTGGTCCAGAAAAAATCACTATAAAGTTCCATCATGTCTGGCCTTCATTTGGTATTGATTTTCTGAAAAGCCAAAAACAAGCAAAAGAAAAGGAACTGGCACTAGGCACTGGGTTAATAGGTTAGTCCCAAAAAATTATATGAAATAGCATGAAAATGCTTATAAAAGCATCCAAGATTGATAATATAATAGCATGAAACAATAAAAAAAATTATAGATACGTTGGAGACGTATCAACCTCTCGCAAGCATCTGCAACTACAAAAAGAGAATTAAGATGAGTCTAACCATATCATGAAACATATGGATCCAAATCAGCCCCTTATGGAATAGCGCACAAATTAGGGTTTAAGCTTCTATCACTCTCGCAACGCATCATCTACTTACTAACCCCACTATGCCTTCCCCTAGGCCCAAGTATGTTAATGTGTTGTGTAGTCGACGTTCACATGACACCACTAGAGGAAGAACAACATAACACATCATCAAAATATTGAAACCAACCACACATGATTGCTTATAACAAGACTTCTCCCATGTCATCAAGAACAAAGGGAACTACTCACAAATCATATTCATGTTCATAATCGTGAGGAGAATAATTTATGATTAAGAATCTGAACATATAATCTTCTACCAAGTAAAACCAACTAGCATAAACTACAAGATGTAATCAACACTAATAGTGGCCTTACAGGTACCAATCTGAGGTTTGGGACAAAGATTGGATACAAGAGATGAACTAGGGTCTGGAGATGAGATGGTGCTGGTGAAGATGTTCATGGAGACGAGTCTTCCCACAGTGAGAGGGGCATTGATGATGTCGGTGGCTTCGATTTCTATTACATGTCATATGTGTTGGGATTTCCCCAAAGTGGAAGGGTGTTGTAGTATAGTAGCAGATGGTATTTTCCATAGTAAAGAACTAAGGTTTATCGAAGACTCACGCAAGAAAACGTCAACATTACCTGCACACACACAAAACAAATACTCGCACCCAACACAGGCAAGAGGGTTGTTAATCCCCTTGTACTTGTTAATTGCAAGGATAAATTCTGATAGTGATAGATAGATAGATTGCAAAAGAAAATAAATTGCAGCAATGAATTTAGGGTTTTAGTAAATATGAAGTGGATGGACCCGGGGCCATAGCTTCACTAGAGGAATCTCTCTCATGAGCATATTACCGGTGGGTGAACAAATTACTGTTGGGAAATTGATAGAAAAGCGCATAGTTATGACGATATTCATGGCATAATACGTCTGAGACAAGTAGACTGTTAATCTTACTAAATCTACTACTATTACTCCACCCCGCATCCGCTATCCAGCATGCATCTTGAGGTGTTAAGTTCATAACAAACCAAGTAATTCTTGGTGTATGATGACATGATGTAGACGAAGTAGAACCAATCAGTATGATCAAACCCCATCAGACCCTTAGTAGCAACAATACAAATACGTGACTTGCAACTCCTCCTGTCATGAACTAAGGACACCGCAAGATTGAACCCGTTACAAAGCACATCTCCCATTGCAAGAAAAATCAATCTAATTGGCCAAAGAAGACAAGTACATCGGGGAGAAATACAAGGCTATAAAATCAGCCATAATAAATCTTAGAAAAGACTCAGTTACTTTCAATGAATAATTTGATCATAAACCACAATTTATCGGATGCCAACAAACAAACCACAAAGATTACATCGAATGGATCTTCGAAGAGATCACTGTATTGAAGATCATAGAGAGAGAGAGCCATCTAGCTACTACTATGGACTCGTAGGTCCTATGGGAACTACTCACACATCATCATGGAGGCAGCAAGGTTGAAGAAGATAGCCTTCATGATCGATTCCGCCTCCGGCAGAGTACCAGTGGAGGCCTCCAGATGGGATCGTGGAAGAACAACGGCTTGTGGCATCGATAAAATGGTTTCGGGTCTTGCTCTAGGGGTTTCTCAGTTTTAGGGAATTTATAGCATTGGGATTATTTCAGGGGGACTTCTGAAGGGCCCATAAGCTCAGGTGGTGCGCCCCCCTCCCGGGGGCACGTCGTGTAAGCTTGTGGCTTTCTCATAGATCTTCTGGCCTCCCCCGAAGCTTCCAAGGTCTCTCCCGGTCCAAAAAAAATCACCATAAATTTTCATCCAGTTTGTACTTTGTTTGGTATGGTTTTTCTGCGAAACAAGAAAATAGGCAAAACAGGAACTGCACTAGGCATTGTGTTAATATGTTAGCTCCCAGAGATGATATAAAATTTCATATAAAGCATACAATATTGATAATATAATAGCATGATAAAAAATTATAGATAAGTTGGAGACGTATCAGCATCCCCGACCTTAATTCCTGCTCGTCCTCGAGTAGGGGAATGATAAAAGCATTTTTTTTGATGCTGAATGCTACCTAACATGTTTTAGTCATGTAATATTTTAGGTATGAATGTTGAGAAACGATGACTTAATAGATATTGAAACAATAATATAAAAGAATGCGAGAAAATAATCATTACTCTTTAAAGTATCTATGTCAATGAATGTTATTCCTACTCATTTAGTCGTCTAAGCATGGCATAACTCGGTCTTTCTAGCACAAAATATAAATCATGAACACCCCAGTGCCAAACCAAGCAATTGTATCATACTTTTTTCGCTTCAACATTCGCAACTCCGCTCAATATTTGAGTGTGAGCCATGGACTTGGCACTTTGGAAGATAAAAATTGAGAAAGTCTTGCATCAACTCGGCGGATCGTTAGGCAATGGAGAGATCGCTCAATCGATATCGATGTGAGGATTAGGGATTGCCATGCAATAGATGCACTAGATCTATAAGTGTAAGAAATATCACTACTGAAACTAAGTGGGTGTGCATGCAACTGACTTGCTCATGAAGACCTCAGACATTTGAAGAAGCCTATCATCGGAATATGCAATTCAAGTTCTCATAATGTAGAAATTCCCACTAGTATATGAAAGTGACAAATCATGGAGACTCCCTATATGAAGAACATGGTGCTACTTTGAAGCACAAGTGTGGTAAAGAATAGTAGCATTTCCCCTTCTCCTTTTTCTTCTCTCAATATTTTTAGAACAATATCATGGACCTCATCCCCACTTTTTGAGGACTCATTGGTCTCCATCATTCTTTTACTCATTGGGACAAATGCTCTAATAATGATAATCATCACACTTTTATTTACTTACAACTCGATAAAATGAATGATATGATTACATATAAATGCCTCTGGCAGTGTACCAGGATGTGCAAATCTAGCGTAACATGTAAAACAATGATGAATGTGGCTTTGCCACAAATATCATGTCAACTCTATATGATCATGTAAAGCAAAATGACAATGAATTCTCAAGTCATGTGAATCCGAGAGAGGCAATTCACATGTAAATGCGGAGGCGCCAAGGGGACCCAGCATCCCTTTGAAATTTGTGCTTGCTGCAGAATTGCTCCAAGCGGCCATAAACGATGCCAAGCCCAAGCAATTACCGAGACACCCGTTTGACGAAGAGAGCAACATATACTTCCTTGTAATTCAGTATGCCTACGACACGCTAATAATCATGCCTGCATGCGGAACATAAGCAAAACTGACAAATAAAATCCTTACTTACTAGGCAACGTCCATTGGACTGCATGTCAAGTTTCAGAAATCCACGGTAGTGCCAATTAATACATTATTAGATCTATGACAAGGCATTACCTCCATCTTTGGATGCGCCACAGTCTCCATGTTGTTCTCGTACCTGGGATTGCCCCTGGGCACCAGCAAAGCATCAATAGAGCACCTCACTCCTTTAGTGTGCAAATCTGAGCGCAAGATTACAGCCACAATGTTACTGATGTCATATGCTGGTAAGTTGGCACTAATTAACTCGATCATTACATCGTTACTTGTCTTCACCATGGGAACAATTATATTACACCCCAAGATTGTTGAACAGCTTGATAAAATCCGTTGCTAGTGTTTATTGAGGAAGAAGACTGATGATGGAGTAAAATGTAACTCCCTGGCAACATGGGATATGATCTTCCATCCTAAAAAACATGGTGGCCTAGGAGTTCTCAACCTACGTATCCAAAATGATGCAATGCTGTCAAATTCTTGCACAAAATTCTATAACCGACATTATATCCCCTGGGTGCAACTGATATGGAACATGTACAATAGCACCACTATTCCCCATGCTACAAAGCCATGCAGATCATTTTCGTGTCGTGAAGTGATGCATCTCAACCCAATCTTCAGGGGGATATCTTCAATGCAGTTGCCTGTGGTGATACGACCCTCTTCTGGAAACACTGCTAGAATCAAAACATCATCTCCGAAGCTTTCCCAAGAGCCTACTCATTCACTACAACAGAGGATATTTCTGTCAGAGACTTCTTACAAACCACAGATCTGCATGCAGTGTTTCAACTCCCCTTATCCATCCTTGCTCATGCAGAAGTGAGATAGCTGCAAACTGAACCCTTGACACAAACATTTTAGGACAGGTACATGACATATGGTTGTACATTTGGGGGGAGAGTGACTTTAGAACAGAGGAGTACTATGCATACTACTTCAGAGAGGTGCAAACCCACAAAGCATTCAGGTGGTTGTGGAAGTCAACCAGCACCCCAAAATTAAAGGTCTTCGGTTGGCTCCTCCTCTCAGACAGACTCGACATGCGTAACATGCTAAAAAGAAGACACTAACATTGGAAATAACTTTGACTGCCTTCTCTATGAAAACCATGTTGAATAAATAGTGGAACATCTGTTTGTCCACTGCACGTTTTGCAATATTTACGGGAAGACTTTGGACATTAACTGGACTTAAAATAATGGTAGACTTAACCTTGTGGAGCTTACAAAGAAGGATCATAACAGACCCATGTTCGTGGACATCTTCCTTGTGGCTGCGTGGGGTTTGTGGAAGGAAAGGAACAACTTTTTTAGGGGTGTCTCTCCTACAATTGCATCCTAGAAGCGTAGATTCAAATCATATTTTAGCGACTTAAGCTTTCCGGCTACTGAGCGAAAAAAGCCGTTTATTACTGCCTTTGTAAACTCTATAGTATAGACCTTTGATAGTCTTCTCCACCCCCAAACCAAGGAGTGCGGTCCCTCCCCATGTAAATATGTAACATAGTTTGGAGTTTAATACATATGCAGTAGGAGCCTATCCTACTATTTAACTGGTAAATAAAACTACTGATGGAAAACATTTTCAAAATATATTAGTAAGTGATGTAGTTTTAATGATCTCGAAAAAAGTAACGGTGGAAGTTGCATGGAAATATATCTTGGAATGGGTATCAAAATGCCATGATGGGTAGGTATGCTGGTTGTTTTGAGGAAGCATATAATAAGGCTTATGTGTGATACAGTGTGTCATATCACGGGATTTGGATGCATCAGCAAAGTTTGCACCAAGTCCACAAACTCACATCAGTCATAAAGAACTCAAATACTTATTGTGAAAGTCTATTAGCACTCGAAGCAGAGTACTACTCGCATGCCCCTAGGGAGGAGTTAACCATCGCTCACCCTCGATTCGGACAACACAAAGGATATCAATCAAGGATAGATTATGCTCCAACTTCCCCGCTATACCATGACCGACACTTTAATGAAATAGTGAATCACAAACCTTAGCATCTATATTTTTACTAACTAATGTGTATTAATAGTAAACTTATATATTATAACTTCAATGTCGTTTATCATACAAATTGCATTCAATGATCTACATGAAAGTTTTTTATACCACTCTTCTATATATATCATTTCTAGACTAAACATATAGCTCATGCAAATTACCACTTCCTATTTAACTCTCAAAAGATATAAGTGAAGCATGAGAGTGCAATTGATTTATAAAAAATGTAAGTATCTCCGTGCTCTAACGATATAAGTGAAGCACATGAGCAAATTGCCTTAACTTAAAAGATACAAGTGAAGCATAAAGAGCATTCTAACAAATGATGATGAATGTGTGTCTCTCAAAATAGGTGTGTCTACAAAACAATGATTGTGACAATCAACAAAACAAAATAAAAGTATGGCACAAGCCGCTCCAAGCAAAACACATACCATGTGATGAATAAAAATATAGCTCCAAGTAATATTACCGATGGCATGGAGATGAAAGAGGGGATGCCTTTAGGGGCATTCCTGATCTTAGACGCTTGGGTGTTCCCTGAATATTACCTTGGGGTGACTTAGGCATCCCCAATCTTAGGGTCTAGCCTCTCCTTATTCCTCCATGCATCGTGATCTCACCTGAACCTTGAGAACTTCAGCGCAAAAATCAACAGAAACCTCATGACATCCGTTAGTATAATAAATCTACCATCTAGTTTAGTTATTGTTATAAATAGATTCATAATTTCCCTTGCATAATACCTACTATATTATAACTTCTCCATGACTTATACCCCCCGATATAATCCATAGCATCATCTAAATAAGCACACTATGCAACAGAAACATAATCTGTCTAAAGTAGAACAATACATAATGATAGAATGTTTATTCATACTTATATAACCACAAAAATTGCGAAAAAATAGGAGAACGTAAACACTTTTATCCCAATAGTGTGTAAAAAAATTATGAAATTGATAACATTCTAGTACAAAATTAAAATTCTAGCACTAGGTCCAAAGTTTATGTTTCTACATAGCATCAATTCAACAATCATCCAAATCATCCTAAAGGCTGTACTTGGCACAAAACTCAAAAGAAAAGATACATAATCATTAGAGTAGCAATAACATGTTGAATCAAGAAAATAAAATAAAGCAAAAAAATGTAACTATTGGGTTTCCTCCTAACAAGCCTGATTGTTTAAAGCCCATAACCAGGAATAATGCATAGTTTCAAGTATTATCATCCTTGTACATCATCCCCTTGTAAATACTATTATAAAAAGATCACCTAAAGAGTTCCATTTTTTCAACAATATGCTTCCTATTAGGGGAGCATAAATAATGGAAGGGATTATCCTCGGATTTTGACGTCAATGGAATCTGCTTCTAGGGGAATATGGTCATCAAGGGACCTTTCACACGCAACCGTAAATTCATCATTTGTGAGGATTGCATTTTTAAAGAAATACTCATTAAATCGTTGTTGATTTCCCTTAACAATCCAAGCATATTGATTATTGGTGCTATTAAATAAATGTTGGATTAAGGACAAATTTGGGACTTTCTTTTATCATTCTTTTCAAAAGCATAATGATCTTTTGATGCAAATATACACATAAAGTCTTGATCATAGAGAATCTCATCTATCAAAGAACACTCATAATTCATGTCATAATAATCAAAGATATTTCTAGCTTCTTGAATTATGTAATCAAATTCGTTCATGAGGATAAGAGTAGTGATATTTTTTGCTCTAGGATCATTAATGATGGGTAGCTCAGAAAACAATCATTGCAAGTGGGATGAGTACAAAGAAACTTTCTTTCAAGTTTAAGAACAAGCGTCGAGATGGAATTTGTATAACTATTTGTTCCTTTAAAGATAGATATCTCATTAATT
The DNA here is from genome assembly GCA_021605145.1 of Aegilops bicornis. Lineage (NCBI taxonomy): Eukaryota > Viridiplantae > Streptophyta > Magnoliopsida > Poales > Poaceae > Aegilops > Aegilops bicornis. Next base: position 290,775,314 of record CM038672.1, on the reverse strand, counting down.
AGATTCAATAGCTGCCATATGCATAAATAATTCTTGAATAACACTTTTTCGAATAATATTCCCACTCCCAACATGAAAGGATTTAGTGTCCAAATTAAAGGGAGGTTCTTTACCAATATGAACTAATTCAAGCATTCACTACTAGGGAAAACCTTATACACAGAACTTTAGCAGTAGTGCTTGTTAAGAAAGCTGGCTAGTGCTAAATAGCAGTAGCGCGTGCAGGATAACCGCGCTATAGATACACATGTAGCAGTAGCGCGTCTCGCGCCAAAAGCGCTACTACTAAAATTCCCTCTACTAAGCCAATAGGCTACACATAGTAGTAGCGGTCTTATAAAAACAACGCTACTTCTAATACTGTTGTAGCAGCGCGTTTATGTAGAAAGGCGCTACTGCTAACAAAAATAAAATAAAATGAAAAGTGAATAGAAAAGTAAATGAAAATGAAAGAAATAGAAAAAGGAGAAAAAAATAAAATGTAAAGAAAAATAAATGAAAAAGGAAAAAAGGAGAAAGGCATAGCAGTAGCGCTTTTTGTAAAATGTTATAGCTAACTTAGCTATAGCACGTTTTCAGTAACGCGCTGCCGCTATACTTAACTTAACCAACGGTTTCCCTCCCCCCGGCCAATACATCTCCCCCAAATCCCTCGCCCCACTTCGCCGCCGTATCCCCAATTCACCGTCGCCCCACTTCGCCGCCGTCTGCTACCGTCGTCGACGCCCGCAACCTCACTGTCCGCCCCTGAGGCCGCCCTCAACCTCACCGCCGCCGCCCGAGGCCGTCCTCACACTTACCGCCGCCGCCCGAGGCCGCCCTCGACCTTACTGTCGCCGCCCTCGACCTCACCGCCGCCGCCCTCGACCTCACCTTCGCCCAACCCCGCCAAGGACCGCCGCTGCCCGAGCCCGAGCCTGCCCTCCCCGCCCTTACCTCTGTCGCCGAGAACCTCCCCGCTACCGTCTCTCCCCTCTCTGTAAGCCCCCACCCCTCCTCTCTCTCTCTGCAATTTGTTCCTGCCATGTTAATTAGCAGTAGTAGTAGATGTTAATTAGTAGTAGGGTTCATAGATAATGTTTTGTAGTAGTAGTAGTATTAGATGTTAATTAGTAGTAGTGGTGGTACTAGTTAATTAGGGCAGTAGGGTTTAGTTTAGAGTAAAATTTAGTTCAGTAGTTAACTAAATATAATCTATATTTGGTTTTTGAATTGAGTTTGAGAGAGCATGAGATTTGTGTAGATTTTCTTGAAGTGTCAAACACTAGGAGATGCAAAATTGAAGTGGTCATGATATATGCAAATTCCTCAATTGTGTTTGCTCATGTTTATCTACTGTTGTAGTTTCTCATGTACATATTCTTAAGTGATCTTGTTATATGCAACATAGAAGTGGTTCGATTGTGCCCAAGTGGCCTTTTGTTGTTTCCAGGGAATGAAGCCGAGTGGCCTATGTTTTGCCCCAATGTTGATTCATTTCCGTTTCGGCAAATTTTAGGTGCTCGATTTGTCCACTTTTTAGCAAAGGTCATGCCAAAATTTTCATGAATTCCGGCATGACTTGTGCTACAAACTAGGACATATCGAGTGCCCAGGATTTGCCGCACCGGGAAGGAGTCAACGTTCCTGCAAAACATAGGCGTTTTTATGTCATTATTCATTTTATTAAGGCTAGATTAATTGACTAGATTTAATCGTAGAAAACATGGCTAGCAACGATGAAGGACAGGGTTCTGGTGATTGCGACAACGTCCACCTGGCGGCAGATGAATTTTTGAGCCTTGCTGACGATCAACGTATGTTGTTGCTGGGCCCACCTGTCGCATCGCGGACTGAGACTGACATGCAGAACGACGCTGAGACTGAGACCGGCGCCGATACTAGCGGAGCCGGTATAGAACCAAAAGCAAAGAGGCCAGGGCGCCTAAACCAGCTCATGACTACTAGACTGGTGGTCACAGAGATGTACGACGGCATTTTTGAGCCAACAACGCCCGAGGAAGCGCGATCATGCTATGGTAATCAAATAGGCTGCATCGTATGGACAACCGCCACCATCAACGATGAGAAACTAAAGAAGATCGATAACATGAGGCCCTCCCTACTAAAGGAGCTACACCAGATATTCTTATTCCTAGGCCGGGATGAAAAGAAATATGAAAACCCAGATAAGGACCAGGCAATGAAGAAGATAAACAAACACGCCATGACCAAGTTTAGCGATGCGTTGGCCGCCTGGAAAACAAGGGTGAAACATCGGGTCGTCAACAAAAAGGAACCCTACTTCGAGATTGTAAAGGATAATCCTACAATCACGCAAGAGCAGTTTGAAATATTCAAGGTGGCTTGCGAGGCCGAAGCTGCCAAAAAAAAGTCGAAGTACATGAAGGGGCTTCAACAGAGGAACATGGGTGCCACCACCTCGGAAGCCGTGGTTACGGAGGGAAGAGGTCCATATGGGCCAAGGAGGACGCGGAACGCGAAAGTCTGGGCATCCCAGACCCCTTGGCGGACTTCACCGTCCCGCAGGAGTGTGACGTCCTCAGGGCATGACACCATTGGGACTCAGTCAAGAAGGTTTTCAAGACGGACCCGATCACGACGGAGTTCATGAGACTGCTGGTAATTTTAGTTTCTGATCAATTCGACTGCACGTTTAGTCATATTTGTAAATGATCCTTGTTCCTTTTGCAGAGAGAGTAGCACAGGATTGCGGTAGAAAGAGACTCACCGTCTGAGGCGTTGGCGAGGCTCAAGTGGGACACCCCATTCAACCGGGCGTTGAACATATTGAAATGACTCTCGGTGGACACTCGGCCGTCGTATAGACGCAAGCACGGTGTCGGAGACGTCACCACGTGGAAGAAGTACTACCATGACACCACGGAGGAGAGAAAGGAAAGACGGAGGTTAACTGAAGAAAACATCGACAAGAAGGTTGAGATTGCGGATGAGAAGAAACCAGTTGAGATAGTCGCAACAGCGGTAGCTGCCGCAAAATGTGTGATTGCGAGATATGTCTAGTGCCTTGGTTCGCCGCGTTTTGAATTGGAGCAGCAAAATCCGTAAAAATGCAGCGGACTTTCCCCTTGCCGACTTCTTCGGGAGCAGCTCAACTAGCGTTGCACTAGCACCAGCACCAGCACCTGCTCCTGCATGATGCAGATCATCCTATGGTCATCCCCATGGACCTACCATCACCTCATCAAGCGCCAAGAGGACCCATGACACGAGAACGAGCTAGAGCTCTCGAGACCGAGGTGACTTCCTTCCTTAGTGATATTACATATGATCCACTCGAGACATGGCTACTACCTCAAACGGAAATGCTATGCGTGCTCAGGTACCTAGAAGACCCTCGCGGAGATACACATGAAGACGCCAAGTCCATGAATGAAGAGAACCAACGGAAAGAGGCCAGGGCACCTCCCAGGCCCCGGACATCCGGCCAAGACCCCGGACATCCGGCCCCTGGAGCGTCCACCACAACAGCAGCCCAACTGCCCAACAGCTACAGGCCCCGGACATCCGGCCCAGGCCCGGAAATCCGGCCAGAAGCCCGGACATCCGGCGCCACACACCCGGACCTGCAGAAGCTGCCTCCTCCAGCCCGGACATCCGGCCCTTCGGGAAGGCCCGGACATCCGGCCCCCCTATCTGCGCACAGTAAAGGGCCGAAGCCCGTGTACCCCTTCGCCCCCTAGACTATATATACTGCTTCTCCTCCATCTTTCTAGGGTTAGCAAAGGATTAGCACATATGTGAGATAGAGCTTTGCTCATCCATTACGGATCTACTCCACGTGAGAGACCACGACCCCTATACGGAGAAGATCCCCTTGGATTCAAGACCCCCTCTTGGGTGGCCCCATCAAGACCTCCTCACGGAGAAGAACCGGTTACCTTTGTATCGTCCTTTGCTGATCGGGGATCTTGTATCTTCCTTTGTGTTCATGGATCTAGCACATGTGTGATCTATTCTTGTTGGTGTGAGTGATTCTCTCGTGTTTCCCTTCGTGATTCCCCTCGTTTTCTCCTCGTGTTCATCGCGGGATCCGCTCCTTTCGTGAAAGATTTTCCATCTAGGGTTCCACCCTACATCATCTTGGTATCATGAGCCACGTTGATCACGATTTCAGAGCCTCCCCATTGTGTTTTCTAGCCTGATTTTGTTGTTTTTGTCCCTAATTCGAAAATTGCCCCACAAAAATAGCTCCAATTTTTTTTTGATTTGTTGGTGTGATGAAGTTTTGTTGGATTTGATCTGCGGATTTCGTGTGTTGCAGGTAGATCTAGCTTTTCCTCAACTTTTCCCCAATTTCCATCCACAAAATCTTCCGAATTTTGCCCCGGATTTGACCTCCCCACGCGGTGTTCATCGAGTTCATCCACGGATCCATGGCCCGGACATCCGGCCCTCAGCCCAGACTTCCAACCCTTGACAGCATCATTTCCATCCACCATTTCCTTTTCGCCTTCGTTTCGCCCAATTTTTGTTCCGGTGCCCACATACACTTCCGCATACCACCACCACTTCCGCATAGCATAGCACCACCATAGCCTTTCCCGCTACCAACTCTGTCAATTTTGACCCGTTTTGCTTTGAGAATTTGAGTTGTGGTTTTCGTGTCCTATTGTGTATCGGCTATCTAGGTACGGTTCGACATCAACATCACCACCGCTCATCTTCGCCAAGGACTACTATGAACAACTACTTCATTGTTGTATCAACCTCACCTTGGTATCATCTTGGTATCGTGATATCATCATACATTCTTGCTATTTGCATTGATAACCAACATAGCCTTACTTTTGCGTAGCTTACCCATTGAGACTAGCCTTTGAGTATTGCCGGCAACTTCAATTGTGCACATTAGTGATCATACCTCCCATAGCATACATACCATATCATCGTGTTGCATATCTTGATATCATCTCTTGTGTTACAAAGTTGTCATCGCATACACAATTGCTATCTTGGTTCGTGAAGCATTGCATGAGAAAAGAGCTCAAACAACAAAGAGCCAAACAAGCTTTTAAGCAAAGAGGAATGATAAGCAAAGAGCTTATAAGTAAGAACCATAGCATCATACAACATTAAGATTGTCATACTCGATCATCTTGGATCATATCATCGGTATACTATACATATAACATATTTGGGATAGAAGACGTTGCATTTTTGCTTAGTAGGTTGTGCACAAGCTTGTATCCACCTATTGTGCAATTTTGCTAGCGTCTCTCTAGTGTTGTGCAACAAGAGCATTTTTGTGGACTCCACATTTTGGCTCACCCCTTGGTTGCACGACCCCACTTATCTATTTGCGTGTGTGTTTCCGTGTACCTTATCTTGCTATTGGTCGACTTGTTGCATTTGCAAATTTGTGAATCTTTTCCAACATTATTGAAGCTCACTAACAATTGCATCAAATTTTGTGCCGCCATCCTAACCGAGCTCCACCATAAGCTTTTACTTGTGTAGGTGTGAGAAACCGACAAGAATTGGTACCAATTGTGCTATTTCCTTGTTACACATTGAGTGATCATTGATCCGTCTTCAACATCGGTCAAGGTACATTTGGTATTGGTTCTTCTCTTTCTCCCACTCACATATCTTTGTTTGGAATGATGGATAGGCCAAGTACTTCTACCAACCCACTCTTCATCGAGCAAGACGATGACATGACCTCCTACGTCACCAAGAATCAACTATTTGGCGCACAACGAGCTTTGCATCAAGAACAACTAGCTTTGGGCGACCGCATCAACAACCTCGCCACCGACCTACGACAATCCGAGCAACGTACAAGAGACTACTTCGACACATCCATGAGTTCCCTCAAAGAAGATATCCGAACCATGATGTTTAACCGCTCTTCTACCACTTCGTCCTACTCAAGACGAAGCCGCTCAAGTCGACACTCCGACGACCCTATCTCCTGTTCAAGTACACCGACATCGAACACTCTTCGTCGTGCCGCGCGTCAAGATCGTCAAGCCAACCGCAATCGTCTACACGACACCGACTCTCAAGAGCAACGACAACGTCAAACCCAAAAGCATTCGCGCAAGCACAAGAACGGCAACGCCAACGACAAAAAGAACAAGAGGAGCAAGCGCGACAACACCAAGATACACAAGATGCCGAAGCACAATGTCAAGAACAACAACTACGTGAAGCTCAGGCTCTTGAAGCGCAACGTGCCCTTCACGAATCAAGTCGAGCCGTAACCAACCGAGGAAGACAAGCTCGTGAACATCAAGAAGCACTTCACGATGAAGTCCAAGAAAGGATTTTTCAAGCACGTGTGTGTCGTCAAGTTCCTCAAGTTCATCGTCAAGCTCGACAAGATCCTCCACAAGCTCTCCAAGCACCTAAAGTTCAAAAAGTGCATGATGACAATGGAAATCCCCCAAGACAAGAACATCATGAGGAAGACAACCCTCCTCGCCAAGAGCAACATATTTTTTCAATCCCCAATGACATGGGCATCATCATCCCCGACCCCAACACAATGAAGAGCAACGCTATGGCAAGCTAAAGTTCACCATGCACAAGTTTTCCGGAAGCAATGATCCCGAAGAGTACCTTTCATGGGCATTGAAGGTTGACAAAATCTTCCACTTGCACAACTATGAAGAAGAGAAGAAGATCACTATGGCATCCCTCGAGTTTCAAGATTACGTCCTCATTTGGTAGGAACAAGTCCTTGATCGCCGAGAGACAAATGGTGAACCACCCATCACAACTTAGGCGCAAATGAAGGATGTCATGAGAGCACGTTTCGTGCCAACCTACTACAACCGCGACCTCTTCAGGAAACTCCAACTCCTCAAGCAAGGAACCAAGAGCATTAAAGAATACTACAGAGAGATGGAGATTGCCATGATAAGAGCCAATGTCAAGGAAGATGATGAACAAACTATGGAACGTTTCTTGAATGGACTCAATCATCCTATCAAGAAGATCGCCGACTTCTAACCATACTCGAACCTCATCGAGCTAGTGCATCAAGCTACCAAAGCGGAACGTCAAGTGCAAGATGACTTCAAATACGCCAAGTTCTCTTCCAAGACATTCGGCTACAACAATCAAGCTTCAACGACTCCGACACCATCTACCTCAACAAAGCCTTCCACAAGCAATGTCGACAAGTCAAGTTACAAGAAAACTTCGACAACTTCAAGTCGTCCTCCTACTAGAAGCAACTTCAAGCCGAAAGCCTCATCATCATCTACTCCAACCGATGAGACCGTCAAGACAAGTTCCTTCAAATGCTTCACATGCGGAGGCCGAGGACACAAGTCCTATGAATGTACCAACAAGCGCACCATGATCCTCAATGACGACGGAACCTACGACTCCATGAGTGAAGAGGAGATGGAATCCCTTGAGCAAGTGGCCATGCACAAGCAAGTGAACGAGGATGAAGATCAAGTATTTTGTGATGAAGATTCAAGCCCCGCTCTTGTTGTCTCCAAGGTCTTGACTCTTCAACATCAACATGAAGAAGACCAAAGATGCCATATCTTTCACACAAAGGCTGGCATCAATGGAAGGTCCGTCAAGTTAATCATCGATGGAGGGAGTTGTCATAACTTGGCAAGTGAAGAACTATGATCCAAGCTCCAATTGGTCAAGACGAAGCACCCGCATCCTTACAAGGTTCAATGGCTAAGCGACTCCGGCACTATCCAAGTCGAGCATACAGTAAACGTCTCCTTCGAGATCGGAGCTTATGAAGACACTTTGGAGTGTGATGTCGTTCCAATGTCCGTTTGCCACCTCCTCCTTGGACGGCCATGGCAATTCGACCGCGGAGACATCCACAATGGGCATACAAATCACTATAGCTTCAAGATGAAAGGAAAGGAGCACGTCCTACGACCTATGTCTCCAAGCCAAGTGATCACCGACAAGAAAGCTTCCACCTATCATGGAGATACTTGTGAGAGAGTGAACCACCAAAAAGAAAGTGAGCGCCACAAGCCCAAACTGAGCGACTCTTCGCCAAGAGAGAAAAACTTAGTCCTCCTAGCCACAAAATGTGAGATGAGAGAAGTGTGTGAGAACCCATCGAGTGTCATCCACTATGTCCTACTATGCAAAGATGAGGTGACCAAGACTAACCCTCCTAATCCGCTTCCTCTAGTGTTTTCCAACTTGTTGCAGGAATTCGAGGATGTCTTTCCCGATGAGCTACCTCCCGGTCTTCCTCCTCTGCGTGGCATTGGTGTCGGTGTACTAGAGTAGGGGTACCCTAGTGTCCCAAACTTGTGCACGGGCAATTGCAGCCCTCCGCGGCAAGGCTTACCGGGTGACCGCCAAGGTCCTCCGTGGTTCCTTTGGAGCCATTCAAGAACAAAGTATTCAAGCCTAGGAGACAAGGCCTCGGCAAGAGGAGCTTGCCAGGAAGGCCACCCAAGGCACCTAGAAGACAAGGCCCCGGCAAGAGGAGCTTGCCAGGAAGGCCCGGTGAGCGACAAGCTTCCGGACGCGACAAGACAACAACCGCGGCAAGGCGCTTGCATGGCGGCATCACCACTGTACAAGGCTCCAAAGACATCCACTAACGTGTCGCCTGGGACCTTTCAGCGCTACAGCGTGGCAAGAGGTCAGGCGGCCACGGAGCGCTGTGGCATGCGGCGCCGACAAGATTGCCATCGTGTGGCGGTGGCGCCCCTGATGGTCCCTTTCTGCACTGTTAGGGCGACGTAGACGGGCATTTAATGCCTTTGTCCCCTGCCGTCAAGGTTAGGTATGGTACACTGTACAAGTAGCTGTACCAACCACTCCTTTTCCATTTTTACCCTTGTCTACGTTGCCACCTGTCGGAGACCCCTTTAGCATATAAAAGGAGGCCCATGCGCAACGTAGGAAAGGGTTCGAAAGGTTCAAAGCCAGACACGCTCGGTCTCGTTAGCAGCTTGTGTGTACTGTAGCACTCAAGCGCTCTCGAGCAAGAACTCAATACATTCAGACATGCAGCAGTAGGAGTGTTATCTCTCCAGAGAGCTCCGAAGCTGGGTAAACCGCTCGTGTGCCTTGCCTCGATCTGCTCTTCGTGCGACCTCCGCCCCCCGCCGAACCGAAAGGGGCTCGGTCCGCCGGTCCCATAGGTGTTCGTGGGTCAGATCAGCCTCCCCGACATCTTTGGCGCGCCAGGTAGGGGGCGTCGAGATTGTGTGAACCTGATCCGGCGTCCACACGAGCTAGATCTTCATCATCTTCATCGACATGCCACCGAAGAAGAAGGCTTCGGTGAGATGTTCCGTCACAGTCGAACCCACCACCACCGGAGCAAACGGGTGGTGGGGTAGACGCCGATGGAAGAATGGACGTCCGACGGGAGCCCATGGTGCTGCCAAGTCCAAGGACAAGGCTGCGCAGACCTCGGCGTCCATACATGCACCGCGCCCGTCTCAGGAGGCGCGGGACCGACAGCGTCATGGTATTCACAACGCCATACGCTCGTTGGACCAAGATCGAGCTGGTGGATCTCGGGATGATCAAGACCAGCATGCACGCCAACATGCCGGCGCGAGCGAGGCACGGTCACCTAGATGGGATACTGCTCCTTCTAACAAAGTTAGAAGTCCGAGCATATCCCGCTCCTCGCGCAGTTCGCCACTGCCACCCACCACTCCAGCAGAAGCTTTGGCGAGAGCTCAACTGCTCCTGGATTACCCTCCAACAGCCGACAAGGTCGATGAATGGAGGGCCACCATTCAGAGTCTCATCGGCCGTCAGCAAAGAACGCCTCCGCGGCAGCCGAGTGCATTTGCCGCCATGCGGGACTGCTAAACACGAGCCGGTGGCGGCATTTAAACCGTGGGGTGCAACCACCATGCACTCTCCGTCACGAAGGCCAAGATCGCCGACTCGCCGGATCCACCTCGACAAATGACTCCACCGCATCATCGGATCCACGAGCTCGTCGCGATCAGCGCCAAGTTCTTCCACGAACGATAGCAAGAAGACGCCGAACTCGCATCGAAGCGCCAAGAGAAGCGCGTCAATCCGACCAGCCATTGGGCCCTCTGTCGACATGCATGCGCCCGAAGAACCAGCGACTTGCCGTCTGTGATAGGTTGCCCTGCGTTCACTCGTGAGCTGCGGCAAGTCCAAAGGCCCAAAGAAGAAGAATTTCAAGCCGACGTATTCGTAGAAGTACGACGGCAAGACGCATCCGTCGGAGTTCCTCAAAGATCTACACCATCACGGTGGAAGCTGCCGGGCGAGACGACAAGATCCTGGCCAACTACTTCCGCCGGTGCTCAAGCCCAATGTCGATCCTGGCTCATGCACTTGCCGGACAACTCCATATCCTCTTGGCAGATCTATGCCATCAGTTTGTCGGCGCCTTACAGCGTGCCACAAGCCCCATGGCCAAGAAAGCGACCTTCATCTGCCGCCCGAAGGAAGGAGAGCCCCTGCGCAAGTACATTCAGAGATTCAGCCAGCGTACGGCACAATATCCCAGATGTCCACCGTGTTGCTGTAATCGCCAAGGCTCCATCGAACGTGCGAAACCGCAGGATGCGGAGGAGATGGCGATGTGCAAGATCGTAGACGCTGCGAGCTATATGCCCTGGCCGACAAGTGTGCACGTGCTGAGGAAGGGAGGAGACTCCCCGGAGAGAATACTGAAGCAGGAGGATCTGATAGTGAGGAGACCGCCCCGGCAAAGAAAAACCGGCGGCGGAACAACAGGAAGAAGAAAGGCAAAGATGTGCTAGTTGTTGAGCAGTCCGGCAACGGAGGTGGCGCCAAGAAAGCCAAAGCTGGTAGCTCCGGCAAGGAGGTTGCCGCTGGCACCAACTGCCAGGCTGTGGCGGTCGCCGACAAGCAGGACGGCTCCAACAAACAGTACTGCAAGATCCACCGCACCAAGGGCCATGACCTCCAGAGCTCCAAGAAGGTCGAGAAACTTGTCGAGCAGGAGAAGGCTGAATACGAACGACGCGACAAGGAGAAGGCCCAGGAAGGTGCTGGAGGAGCTAGCAAGAAACGTCCCTGCCGAGGAGGACGCCGCGGCAAGGCCAAGCAGCGGCAAGGAGACAGACCTCCCCGCGGCCGAGACAAGGATGAAGACGACGACGATGATGAAGACATGGATGATGACGAGACCGATGAGCAGGAGTTCCAGAAAGCCACAGAGGTCCTGTGCGTTGACGGCGGTGCTTCTGCGCATACTTCACACCGCCAGCTCAAGCAAAGGATGCGGAAGTCAATGTGGCGGAACCATCCGTCGAGTCACGCAAGCCTCTGAAATGGTCCAACACGCCTATCATCTTTGATATTGAGGACCACCCCGATCGCATAATCAAGCGTCGGGTGCTTGCCGATGTTGGTTTCACCAACTATCCGCAACCTCAAGGTCACCAAGATGCTAGTTGATGGCGGGGCCGGCTTGAACCTGATCTCCTCCGCGGTGCTCCAAAAACTCCAGATCCCTGATGGCGAGCTCGAAGAGACCGGCACATTCCAAGGAATCAATCCGGGAAGGAGCAAGCCGAAGGGAAAGATCACGTTGTCGGTGACATTTGGTGGCGAAGTTGAACTTCAGGATCGAGAGGGTCACTTTTGACGTTGCGACTTTCCATTGCCTTACAATGGGATACTTGGCCGCCCAAAGACTCGCCAAATTCATGGCAGCCTCTCACTATGCATACAACATGCTAAAGATGCCAGGCCCGATAAGTGTCATCTCTGTCCCTGGCAACAAGAAGAATGCTCTTATCTGCGCCGACAAGATCTACCGGGAAGCAAAGAAAGGCAGATTGCAAGCCACTTGTCAGAAGCTCCGGGGAAGAAGAAGACCAAGTCCGCAAGAGCTCGATGCCCACTCCGCAAGCGCACCTCTTCGAGTGCTGCGCTACCGCCGAGGACGCACCATCGAGCTCCACCGGCATGTGTAAGAAGACGATGGCGGCTCCACCAGAGACCAAGAAGGTGTCCGCCAAGGAGGACGGCGCTGGTGGTACCTTCACCATCAGTGCCACTCTCGACCCTAAATAGGAAGGTGCGCTCGTTGCTTTCCTGCGGGCGAACGTCGACGTGTTTGCACGGCAACCGTCGACATCCCCGGTGTTCCTGTGAAAGTAATTGAGCACCATCTTGCCGCTTGTCCTCATGCGCGCCCGTCAAGCGTAAAGTCGAAGGTGCAAAGGAGCGCCAAGAATTCATCGCAGAAGAAATCAAGAAATTGGAAGCAGCAGGCCTTGTCGAGGAGTGCTCCATCCTACGTGGTTGGCCAATCCTGTAGTTGTACGCAAGGCAAACGGGAAATGGAGGCTTTGTATCGACTTTACCGATGTTAATAAAGCTTGTCCCGAAGACCCATTTCCCTTGCCGCGCATCGACCAGATTGTTGACTCCACGGTCGGATGTGATTTGCTTTCATTTCTGGATGCATACTCAGGATATCATCAGATCTTCATGGCGTAAGAGGATGAGGAGAAGACCACATTCATCACCCCATGTGGCACATACTGTTTGCACGGATGCCTTTCGGATTAAAGAATGCTGGTTCAACATTTGCAAGAGTAGTCCATGACGCTTTTGAGCCGCAAATACACGTAAATGTGGAAGCCTACATGGATGACATAGTGGTCAAAAGCAAGGACAAGGCGACTCGATTCAAGATTTAGACGAAACCTTTGCAAATTTGCGCAAGATCAACCTCAAGCTCAACCCCGAGAAGTGTGTGTTTGGAGTCCCTTCGCAAGCTTCGGGATCTTTTGTGTCTCTGGGAATTGAAGCCAATCCCGACAAGATCAAGGCCATTGAGCGGATTGAAGCACCAAGCGCGTCAAGGATGTACGAAGACTTGCCAGCTGGCGTAGCTGCTCTCAGCAGGTTTATCTCTAGGTTCTGCTGAAGGCTACGCCATTTTTCAAAATTTTGAAAAAGGCAGGTCCGATGAAATGGACTCGAAGCGGAGGCTGCGCCGCAGGACTTGAAGAGATACCTGTCCTCCACTCCAACACTTGTCGCACCTAAGCCACAAGAGAAGTTGCTGCTATATATAGCGGCAACCAATCAAGTGGTTAGTGCTGCATTAGTAGCGGAGAGGGAGGCAGATGATGAGCTAGCAACCACGGCGGATGCATCCAAATGACGAAGCGGGGGCTTCACCGGCAAGCTCGTCCCGACAAGGATGGATCTACGCAGACGCATGAGAAGATGCGTAAAGAATGGTGCAAAGGCCCAGTTTACTTTGTCGGGCCCTTCGCACGGGCTAGGTCAAGGTACTTGTGCGTAAATTGCTTTTCGGCCTCCTCATGGCTCTCGAGAAAGCTGCGCCATTACTTCCGTGCACATGAGATCACAAATGCCACTGCTTTTCCGCTGAAGAGGATAATCGCAAAATCCAGAGGCAACAGTGTAATTGTCGAGTGGGCACTGAACTGTCAAGCTTTGGCCTCAAGTTTGAGAGCACTTCAACTATCCAAAGCGAGCATTGGCGGAGTTCATAGCAGAATGGACGCCAACACAAGATGAAGAAATTCCGTAAACGAGCATCCCCATCAAGGAAGCAAGCAAAGAGTGGCTGATGTACTTTGATGGTGCCTTCACGCAAAGGCGCCGGTAAGCGTGCTACTTGTTGCACCCACCGGAGAGCACCTCAAGTACGTAGTCCAGATGCACTTTCCCAAGGAGCAAGCAACAAACAATACTGCAGAGTATGAAGGTTTGCTTGCGGTCTCGAGATCGCATGAGACCTTGGGATCAAGAAGCTCATTGTCGTGGGTGACTCCACAGCTTGTCATCCGCCAAGTGAACAAGAGTTATCGTAGTCCGTTGATGGAAGCTTATGTTGATGAAGTGAGAAAGCTAGAAGAGCACTTTGACGGCCTACAGATGGAATATATTCCAAGAGCTTAGAACGACATTGCTGATGGCCTGTCGAAGTGCGCCGCACTTAAGTTACCTGTGGAACCAGGGATTTTTGTGCTCAAGCTGACTCAACCGTCTATAATGCCATCAACTGGACAGAACAAGAAGAGGAAGTTGATTTCTGGTGACTATTTTCCGGCAGAGCTCCCCGAAGCCGCTGCCAAGAAGGTCCCCAAGATCAACACCAACAGTGCTGAGGAGCAGTCTGCTCCGACAAGCCCTAGGGTTTGTTTCGTTGAAGCAGACGCTCCCGACAAGTTTTGCTCCGGCAAGCTTGCCGGGGAACGCTAAGCTCCGCGAGCCGTAGGTTATCGCCAGAGAAGCGGATGTTCCCACAGCTGCAGATGTGCCTTTAGTCCTTGTTGTCGAGCCGCAAGCTCCAAAGATGGGCACAAAGAGATTGTCCGCTTCCTTCAGACAGAGAACTTCCCAAGAGCAAGAAGAAGCGGAAAGAGTAGCCCGGCAGTCAAGTATGTACCAGTTTGTCGACAACACACTGCATGTAAGAAGACTCAACGGTGTGAAATTGAAGTGTATTCACCGGAAGACGGACAAAAGCTGTTGGCGAGAGATACATGGAGGCATATGTGGTCACCACATTGGCGCCAGAGCACTTGCCGCAAAGCGTTCCTAAGAAGGTTTCTTTTGGCCGACAACCCTCCGTGATGCAACCGCACAAGTAACCAAGTGTGAAGCGTGCTGGCCCATTCCAAGCAGATACACCAGCCGCCTCAAGCTCTCCAGACGATCCCTTTATCCCGCCATTTTCGGTCTGGGTCGGACATCCTCGCCCTTTCCCCGAAGTTGTCGGGGCTTTGAGTACTTGTACGTTGTAATCGACAAGTTCACAAAGTGGCCGGAAGTGGAAGCAAGGAGGAAGGTGACAAAGACAGCAGTCAAGTTCTTTAGGTCGATTGTTTGCCATTTCGGAATCCCTAACAGGATCATCACCGACAACGGCACACAATTCACGAGCCGCACCTTCATGCATTACGTCCAAGATCTTGGCGCCAAGGTCTGCTTCGCTTCTGTTGGTCATCCGAGAAGTAACAGTCAAGCGGAGAGGGCGAATCGCTGCTGCGGGCTCAAGACCGTAACTTTCGACGTGCTGCACAAGTGCGGAAAGAATCGATTGAGGAGCTGCCGGTGGTTCTTTGGTCGATCAGGACGACGCCAAATCGAGCCACTGGCCAGACACCTTTCGCTCTAGTCTATGGAGCAGAGGCAATTCTCCCCACGGAACTTGTATACGGATCACCTCGAGTGCTCGCTTATGATGAGCTTGAGCAAGAGCAGTTGCGACAAGATGACACACTGCTCCTTGAGGAGGATCGTCTTCAGGCTGCTGTACGAGCTGCTCGATACCAGCAAGCTTTGCGCCGCTACCATAGCCGCAAAGTTAATGCCATAAGTCTCGAGGAAGGCGACCTTGTTCTTCGGCGCGTCCAGTCCGCCAAGAATTCCAACAAGTTGACGCCGAAGTGGGAAGGCCCTTACCGGGTGAAACGAGTCACTAGGCTCGGCGCCGTCTGGCTTTGAGACCGAAGATGGCATTCCGATGAGCAACTCCTCGAACATTGAGCATCTTCGTAAGTTTTACTCGTAGAAGGCGGTTGTCGGAACCTCTTCCGCAACCACCTTTTGTACAAGTCTTACCGATGTTGCATGTAATCCTTTGTACAAAGCCGCGCAGACCCGTGCATAAGTAAAGCTAGCGTGCTTCGCACATCTTGTCAATTTCATGCTTTCTACTTCTATTTTGCATGCGTTATCTCGACACTTTGTGCAGCACCTACCCCGTAAGCAATAACGAGCCATAAGGCTCCATATCTTTATTTTCTTCTTTCTCTTTCTCAAAGAAAGGAAGGTTCCCTCGCCCACAAGTTTGCCGGGGGGGGGAGGAGAAGATAATGGTGTGGACCAAGCGTCGCTCAAGGAAGTCTAGCCTTGCCGGGAAGCAAACGACAGAAAAGCTAAGTTGCTAAAGTTTGAGCAATCAGTTTTAAAATTTTTAAGTTATATTCCTCGAATCTAATCGTACTTTGTATGGAAAACCTGTGCGGAGGAACCAACTCAGAAGCTAGTTACGCCCTTACTTTGTTTCGAGTCCGATCAACAACTTAAGTGAGCTGCGACTAGTTGCGACAAGGTCATTTGTCGGAGCGGCACCGCCAAAGAAGTCTTGACGTCTCAAGACTAATGACCCATGCCTGTGTGCTCGCCGACAAGTTCCCTAAAAGCGTAAGGCAAAAACATACAAAGGAAGGAATCAAGTAAAGGAAATAACATAGCAATTGCTACCCAAAATAGAGTTATATTACAAGATAGCTTGTCGCATCTCTAATAGATTATTCTCATAACATGACCAGCAGCGGCAAGAAAAAGAGAAAGCAGGCGGCCTAATCTACGCGATCGCCCTCAACCCTCTTGATCCCGCTCACCCTGTCCACAATGGGTGCGACAAGGATCTTGAGTGCCCCCACATCAGCATCCGGCGGCAAGGACTTGAGGACGTTGGTGAGGTTGAGGCCTGGATTGCGGAAGGCCACCTTCATCAGCACCTTTTGAAGAGCTCCCAGCAGATCCGACGCGACCCCTCGGCCAGATGCTTTGGGATTTCTTCCCGGAGTCGCTGGAGGGCCGTCAACACGCCCTTAAAGAACAAGCTGAGCTTGGCGCTGGGTTGGAGGTGCTCATCGGAGGAATATCCAAGATCCTCCATCCCCAGCTCCGCCAGCTCCCTGTCGATGGTTGCAGCAACATCCACGAGACCCTCGGTCCAGTGCTCCACATTCTCCCTAAAGGTATTCTGGGCGGCAGAAGACCGCCAAAGAACGCCTCGTCGGCCTTGATCTTCTCCTTCAAGGCCACCTCCGCTCCCCTCAAGCGCCCGGCCCAGTCCCGAGTCAAGGTGGTCAGCTTCAACTCAAGATCTGCGTTGGAGTCCTTGGCGGCGCTGAGCTCCTTGCTCCTCTCGGCGAGACGGGCCTGCAGCTCGCCAAGAGTGTAGGCGTCCTTCTCGCGCTCATGCTTGAGCGCAGCAAGCTCCTCGCCGCTCTCCTTGAGATTGGCCTCCACCGCATCACCTTCATCTCCAGCTCCTTCCTGGCGGCCTCGGCAGCTGCGGCAGCATCCTTTGCTTCCTTGAGAGCCCCGCCAAATGTTTGCTCGCGCATGGCAAGATCCTCCTCGTGGCTGTCAAGATTAACCTTCCGCTGCGCCAACTCGCCTTCCTGCGCAGACAGCTTCTCGGCAGCAAGCCACTGTTCCTGTTCAGCTTCAGCCTTCTCGAGGAGGAAGGTTTTGCGCTCTTCGGCGAGTTGCTCCCGCTCCGCTGCCAAGGACCGGAAAGCTTCCTGGTTAAGGCCCCGGAGCTCCTCCGCGCGCTTCTCGATGCTCCGCCTTCGCGACAAGCGCTTCCTCGGGATTCCAGCTTGGCTTGTCGGGCGGATGAGCGACAGCGGCTTCGCGGCCATTTGCTCCGCCTCATACTCGCCGCTGCTGCTGTTTGGTGCGTCGACCAGCGTTAGTCCAGCGGAGGCGAGCAGCTCTTCATCAAAAGTTTCTCCTTCGGCCGCCGCCCTGGAGCTCGACGCCCATGGGAGCTTGATGAAGACGCCATCGCCGGCCTTCAAATAGGCGCCGGGCTGGGGCTCTTCGGAGCCTGACGCTGCAGCAGCGGCGGAAGGATCGGCGGTCGGCGTAGCGCCTGGCGCTCCTGCGGCCTCAGGGCCGTCAGTGCGATCGCCGGACCCCTCGCCCGGCTCTGCGGCGGTAGCTTTGGCGGCCTCTTCGCGGCCGGGCTCATCGCGCCGACTTCTTCTCCGATGGCAGCGGGCGTCGTCAATATTGCCGCGCATCCTCCTGCGCCGTGACCTCGGTCTCCATTGGCTCTGTGGCGGATGGATCCGACGGCCGGAAAATGAAGAAAAGTCAAGCGGATATTCAAAAGAAAATCAGAAGAAGAAGAACACAAGGGAAGTTTTCAAGCAAGAAGATTACTGTGTTGGGGTTCTGATCCACGGTCTCCGCCACTGTGGGATCACTGGTGCTTTCCCTTGCCGGATAGCTGATCCTTGCCGGAGAAGTCTCCCTTGCCGGAGAACGCTCCCTTGCCGGGAATCCTCCCTTGGCGGTGTAGTCGAAGGTAAGGCATGTCGAGCGGCTTGTGGCACTCTTGGTAAGGCTGCTCTGCTCCTACACAAATCAGCAGTCAGATATCAGCAAAGAAAGGGCACCCATGCGTGCCTAGCAGCAGGAAGTAAACCATATACTTACGCTGGGGGCTGCGCTGGGGGCTGCTTTGAGGAAGAGTTGCCGCGTCCGGCAAGGTGGTCTCGGACGCGCCTCCTGCCGTCACGGTGGGTTCGTCCCCGATGACAATCACCGGGGCCTTGGCTCTCTTCGACGCTCTCTGGGCCAACGTCCTGAAAAGGAATGGGTTCAGAGTGAAGCAAATCAGATACAAGACAAAGCAACAAGCCGAAGAACTACAAATGCTGCAAAGAATCTTACTCTTCTTCTTCCTCATCGGAGCTAAGCGCGGAGAGATCAAATTCCGGCCCGCCTCCGATGACGACGAGGCGGAGGAGTAGGTTCCCTTTGGCCGCTTGGCGGGAGCAGCGGTGGTCTCTGCGAGGCCCGCTCCGGGCTTGCCGCAGCGGCATGAGGTGCTCCCACGGCAACAATGCTTGCCGCGGTGGAGCGCCGCGTCGGCGTGTGTGCGGCCGTTGACCCGTCTGCCGCCGCCACGCCTTCGCTTTATGGAGACGCCTTCTTGGTGGAGCTGGGGGCTCCACTCGCTGCAAGCTGTATGAAGGAGGGGAGGAGGCGCCCTCGTGGCTCGCTTCAACTCAGCTTCAGTTCGACAAGCTCCTCCTCGCCGCAAACTTCCTTCGCTCGACAAGGCTTGCCGCCTCTGCTGCCTCGCCTCCTCCACGGTGAATCCGAACTTCGCCCCGTGGCGGCCCTGTCGCCGCCTCTTCCAGCCTGGTGGCGATGCACTGCATCTCATCATCGGTGGTGTCGCAGGTGAGGCTCTTCTGTTCATCGGGGCGGACCGACACTTCTACCAGGCTGTCAAAGAACACTCGCACGACATCATCTGCAGGCTATTGCAAGGATTGAACTAATCCAATCGAGACGCACAACGGCATCATTGCACGCATGCGGTCGAGCTAGGAAATGTTGCACAGGAACGACACCCTTCGCAACCGGAACATTTCGGGATGATCAGGATCGGGCTTGAACAGCTCCAAGAGCATCGCGTCGAGTTCCAAGACAAGGAAGTTGAAGTTTAGGCCCGGCGCAGCCTCACGATATCCGCCAGATTCTCGAACTCCCAAAGGGCCTCCTCCTCTCCCGCAAGGGGGCGATCGGCGACGAAGAAAGTCTGCGCCAACGGTGTTTACAAAGGAGCCCGCAAGCCCGAGGCGCAGGATCCGGTGATGGCAATCTTCGCCTAGCATCTTCCGGTGCCACGTTGCTCCAATCGTTGCAGCGCACCTATTGGGGTTTGGCGCCACGGTAAATGGCTGCGGGTTCTCCTCGACAATCCAGACCAATCTGCCCTCCACTCCTCCCACTTGCTGCGGAGCTCTCCCTCCGTGATAAGCTTCCTTCTTGCCAATCCTTGAGATCCAAGCGATTCCGGCAAGGGGCTCCCTCTCTCAACTCGGGCATAAAGAAGTGGCGGAAAAGGGCTACGTTTGGATGGACTCCGACAAAGTTTTCGCAGAGATGTGCGAAAACTGCCATGGTCGTAACAACATTGGGGGTGAAGTCAAGGAGGCGGAACCCGTGAGGTGTTCATGATATCGCAGAAAATTCAGAGAAAGGCGGGCAGAGCCCGCAGAGAAGAACAGCGTGAAGAAAGGGAACCCATTCGAGCCGGGCCCAAGCAGCAGCTGGAGTACCTTCGTGCCTTGAATGCGCTGCGTCTCCGTCGACCAAGAGGTAGTAGTTCTCCTCGGCTCCCTCGCGGCGAGCTGGAGATTGCCCGCTCCTTCCATAGCGCCAAGAAGCTGCGCCTCGGCCGACTTCACAGCCTTCCCTTGTCACTTTGAGCCATGGCGGAGGCGGTGAGGGAGATCGACGGCGTTGGTGATGCCGGTGGCGATGAAGTGAGCGCTGCTCTCTCTTCAGCCTTGGGAAGAAGGGGAGGCAGCGGGTTTTTTCGAGATTGGGCAGAATCGGGCGAGATGGGCGAACTGCCTCGCTTCCCTGCTTATAAAGAGGGAGGGGGCGGACGTTCCGTTTTTTCGAATAAAGAAACCACCCACGATCTCACCCACGATCTCTCAGACGATGCCGCATTCGACACGTGCCGTTCGTGGAGGGCGTGGTAGGTCCGGGTGAGTTATGGTGTGACCCAGCCGCTGCGTCTGCAGCCTGCTTTTGGGCCTGGCCCAACAGCGCGGCACCGCAGTGTGGCCCAGTGCCCGGGGCTCTGCCGGTGTACTAGAGTAGGGGTACCCTAGTATCCCGAACTTGTGCACGGGCAGTTGCAGCCCTCCAAGGCAAGGCTTACGGTGACCGCCAAGGTCCTCCGTGGTTCCTTTGGAGCCATTCAAGAACAAAGTATTCAAGCCTAGGAGATAAGGCCCGGCAAGAGGAGCTTGCCGGGAAGGCCACCCAAGGCACCTAGAAGACAAGGCCCCGACAAGAGGAGCTTGCCGGGAAGGCCCGGTGAGCGACAAGCTTCCGGGCGCGACAAGACAACAACCGCGGCAAGGCGCTTGCCGCGGCAGACCACCATCGTACTGCGCCCAAAGACATCCACTAACGTGTCGCCCTGGGACCTTTCCAGGCGCGCGTGGCAAGAGGCCGTGCGGCCAGCGGAGCGCGGTGGCATGCGGCGCTGACAAGATTGCCATCGTGGCAAGCGGTGGCGCCCCTGACGGTCCCTTTCTGCACTGTTAGGGCGACGTAGACGGGCATTTAATGCCTTTGTCCCCTGCCGTCAGGGTTAGGTATGGTACAATGTACAAGTAGCTGTACCAACCACTCCTTTTCCATTTTTACCCTTGTCTACGTTGCCACCTGTCGGAGACCCCTTTAGCATATAAAAGGAGGCCCATGTGCAACGTAGGAAAGGGTTCGAAAGGTTTGAAACCAGACACGCTCGGTCTCGTTAGCAGCTTGTGTGTACTGTAGCACTCAAGCGCTCTCGAGCAAGAACTCAATACATTCAGACATGCAACAGTAGGAGTGTTATCTCTCCGGAGAGCTCCGAAGTTGGGTAAACCCCTCGTGTGCCTCGCCTCGATCTGCTCTTCGTGCGACCTCCGCCCCCCGCCGAACCGAAAGGGGCTCGGTCCGCCGGTCCCATAGGTGTTCGTGGGTCAGATCAGCCTCCCCGACAATTGGGCACCGAATCGACCTCATACCCGGAGCACCTCTACCTAACAAGGCTCCATACCATGTCAACCCCGAAGAAACTAAGGAGATCCAACGGCAAGTACAACAACTCATCGACAATGGCCATGCAAGTGAAAGCTTAAGCCCTTGTGCCGTTCCGGTTATACTTGTGCCTAAGCAGGATGGTTCATTTTGCATGTGCTCCGATTGTAGACCCATAAATGATATCACCGTTCGATATAGGCATCCCATACCTCGTCTTGACGATATGCTAGATGAACTTACCGGTGCCACTATTTTCTCTAAAATTGATCTCAAAAGTGGTTACTATCAAATCTTCATACAAGAAGGTGATGAGTGGAAAACCGCATTTAAGACCAAGTTTGGCTTATATGAATGGCTTGTTATGCCAATGGGTTTATCGGAAGCTCCCGGTAGCTTCATGTGCCTCATGCACTTTGTTTTTCGTCCCTATATTGGTGTATTGTTGTGGTCTACTTTGATGATATCCTTGTGTTTAGCAAATCTCTCAAAGATCATGTCACCCACCTTAGAACGGTATTACAAACCCTTAGGAAAGAGCGTCTTAATGCTAATATGAAGAAGTGCACTTTTGGTGTTGATAAGCTTGTTTTCTTGGGTTTCGTTGTGTCTTCTAAGGGTGTTCATGTTGATGAATCTAAGATCAATGCTATTAAAACTTGGCCCCAACCAACCAATTTGCAACAAGTGCGTAGTTTTCTTGGTTTAGCCGGTTTCTACCATAGATTTGTGAAGGATTTTAGCACTATTGCATCTCCTTTACATGCTTTGAGCAAAAATAACGCACCCTTTGTTTGGGGACCATCGCAAGATAGCGCATTCAATGAGCTTAAGAATTTGCTTACTCATGCTCCCGTGCTTGCATTACCCAACTTTGACAAACCTTTTGAAATTCATTGCGATGCTAGTGGTAATGGTATAGGAGGTGTGTTAATCCAAGAGAAGCGCCAAATTGCTTATTTTAGTGAGAAACTTTCTGGCGCGCAACTCAATTATCCCATCTATGACAAAGAGCTATATGCTTTAGTGCGAGTTTTGCATGAATGGGAACATTACCTTCGCCCTCATGAATTTGTCATCCATACCGACCATGAAACACTTAAGTATCTTAAGGGTCAAACTAAGTTGAACAAGTGTCATGCTAAGTGGAGTGAGTTTATTGAGTCATTTCCTTATGTCATCAAGTATATCAAAGGAAAGGAAAATGTTGTGGCGGATGCGCTTTCCCGTATATGCATGCTTGTTACTCAACTTGAATTGAATGTCATTGGATTTGAGGACATTAAAGACTTGTATGCAGATGATCCTACTTTTGCTATTCCTTATGCCAAGTGTTGGACGCATACATCTTGGGAACGCTATTACATCAAAGATGGTTACCTTATGAGATCTAACAAACTATGCATCCCGGAGTCTTCTCTTCGTTTGTTGCTTTTGCAAGAATCTCATGGCGGAGGACTAATGGGACATTTTGGGTGCGACAAGACATTTGCCACGCTCTCCAAGAACTATTTTTGGCCCAAGATGTTTCGCGATGTCAACCGCTTCACCAACCGATGCTCTACATGTCGCAAAGCTAAGTCTAAAGCTCAATCTCATGGCATTTACATGCCACTTCCAATTCCATACCAACCATGGGAAGATATTAGCATGGATTTTGTACTTGGTTTGCCTAGAACTAGAAATGGAAAGGATTCCACCTTTGTTGTTGTGGACCGGTTCTCCAAAATGGCTCATTTCATTCCTTGCAACAAGATAGATGATGCTTCACATGTTGCAAATTTGTTTTGTAGGGAAATCTTCCGCCTTCATGGAGTGCCAAAGACAATTGTCTCGGACCGCGACATCAAGTTCTTGAGTTACTTTTGGAAGACCTTGTGCGCCAAGCTCGGAATCAACCTTTTGTTCTCTTCGGCATACCATCCACAAACCGACGGCCAAACGGAGGTGACGAACCGCATGCTCTCCACTCTACTACGCGTGTTGATAAATAAGAACATCAAGGAGTGGGAGGAGTGCCTACCTATCACCGAGTACGCCTACAAC
The DNA here is from genome assembly GCA_021605145.1 of Aegilops bicornis. NCBI lineage: Eukaryota > Viridiplantae > Streptophyta > Magnoliopsida > Poales > Poaceae > Aegilops > Aegilops bicornis. Next base: position 290,751,965 of record CM038672.1, on the reverse strand, counting down.
CAGGCAAGACATTCGACTACCGGCAAGTCCCCCTTCGAGGTCGTCTACGGCTTCAACCCGTTGTCCCCATTGGACATTCTACCTCTACCGCTACAAGAGCGCACAAACATGGACGCGAGTGCCCGAGTCAACTACCTCAAAAAGATGCATGAAAATACAAGGCACACCATCGAGAGCCAAGTACAACGACTCGCGACCAAGCTCAACGTCAACAAGCAACCCATGATATTCAATGTTGGAGATCTTGTGTGGCTACACCTTCGCAAGGACCGCTTCCCTAACGAACGCAAGTCCAAACTTCTACCACGAGCCGATGGACCCTTCAAGGTGCTTGCACACTACAACAATAACACATACAAGATCGACATCCCACGTGACAAGTACTCCGTGAGCGACATCTTCAACATCAAAGATCTCTCCCCATACCATGGTGATGAGGATTTCGATCCGAGGTCGGATCTTTACAAAGGGAGGAGAGATGATGCGGAGCATCCTATGGTCATCCCCATGGACCTACCATCGCCTCATCAAGTGCCAAGAGGACCCATGACAAGAGCACGAGCTAGAGCTCTCGAGATCGAGGTGACTTCCTTCCTTAGTGATATTACATATGATCCACTCGAGACATGGCTACTACCTCAAACGGAAATGCTATGCGTGCTCAGGTACCTAGAAGACCCTCGCGGAGAAACACATGAAGACGGACAAGTCGCCAAGTCCATGAATGAAGAGAACCAACGGAAAGAGGCAAGAGCACCTCCCATGCCCCGGACATCCGACCCCTGGAGCGTCCACCACAATAGCAGCCCAGCCGCCCAACAGCTACAGGCCCCGGACATCCAGCCCTAGCCCGGACATCCGGCCCGAGCCCAGAAATCCGACCAGAAGCCCGGACATCCGGCGCCATGCACCCGAACCTGCAGAAGCTGCCTCCTCCAGCCCGGACATCCGCCCCCCTAGCCGGGACATCCAGCCCGCCGCCCGGACATCCGGCCCCCCTGTCTGCGCACAGTAAAGGGCTGAAGCCGGTGTACCCCTTCGCCCCCCCCTAGACTATATATACTCCTTATCCTCCATCTTTCTACGGTTAGCAAATGATTAGCTCATATGTGAGATAGAGCTTTGCTTATCCATTACGGATCTACTCCACGTGAGAGACCGCGACCCCTCTACGGAGAAGATCCCCTTGGATTCAAGACCCCCTCTTGGGTGGCCCCATCAAGACCTCCTCATGGAGAACAACCGGTTACCTTTGTATCTTCCTTTGTTGATCGGGGATCTTGTATATTCCTTTGTGTTCATGGATCTAGCGCATGTGTGATCTATTCTTGTTGGTGTGAGTTATTCTCTCGTGTTTCCCCTCGTGATTCCCCTTGTTTTCTCCTTGTGTTCTTCGTGTTCATCATGGGATCCTCTCCTTTTGTGAATGATCGGCCATCTAGGGTTCCATCCTACATCACTGCACCTGCTCTCGCACTGGCTCCTGCACCGGCTCCCGCACCTGCTCATAGCAGCCCATCCTCCGTCTCGGACGTGCTCGGCGGTGCTTCGTCTTTGGCTGAGCTCGAAGCCCTCACGGTATCTGTCACACCGCCCTCTTCAATAAATGTGTAATCTCCTGTTTCCGTTGCCTTTCGGATGTCTCACATCGTAGACATGTCTCTGCAGGCCGACGTAACCCCGTGCACCATATTGTACACCATCAGTGACTAGAAGGTGGACGAGGGGAAGGCGACGATAATGAATCCAAAGGAACCATTGTTCCACAGCCGGCCGACCCCCCTGACATCTTCAAGGTTTCCATGGTCAGTGTCAAACCGGGCCACAAGAATTTGGCTCCTCCGGTACTAGGGGGGATGACGACGAGACCCCGCGGCGGCTTGGTGGTTGCAATGGATGGATCCTGTTGTGGCCAAAGAGTCTGCTTCGTCTGGAGGTGGCCGGGAGCACACCCACGAGCACGCAGCCTCAGCAAGGTATGAACATCAACATCCCACCTACCCAATTAGCGTCGGCTGTCGTGCTGGGTGATAGCGGACGGGGTGAGGAAGAGGCTCCATTAGTCGTTAATCACGTCACCATAGATGAGGATGAGGATGACGATAACACTGAACAGTATCTCAATACTGGCGCTTATGATGAGTACTCAGGGTTTGAGCATCATGAGTCGATTCATGAATTGCCGCCTCCAGAGGCTGAACGTATTATAGACGAACTTCCAGAAGGAAAGAAGCATTGGAAGAGACAGAGGAAAGGCAACAAAGCTGCTTCTATGATCCAAATTACCACCAGCCTCGGGTTCAAGACCGTATACCTATCCCCCGGTGCGGCGAAATGGCATGTCGCCGGTGAACCAATCCTACCTAAGGCGGCGTTAGAGGACACACACGACAATCTAAGGAGATTTCATGACGATGTGCTGCGGAGAGAGAACAACCTCATCACCTCGGAAAATCCAGGATACCCACTCTATGTGGTTAACGTGCCGCGGCAAAGGTCGTACGTCCACTCATGCCCCGCGGACAAGTTCTTCCTTCGATTCGATTACATCTTCGACATGTTTCACTTCAAGAAGCTGGATTTTACGTTTGTCCACCTTTATGCCTTATACATGAACTACATCATCGGGATTGAGCAGATACCTTATATGTGTGTTGCTGACCCGTACTACATGCACGAGGGCTTCTTGGTAGTCTGCACAGAGCACCGTGAATACGCGAGGGACTACATCATCGATTTCATGGTCGCTAATAAGGACAAGCAGGCGATTCTCGTGCCTTATCATCCCCTGTAAGTCATCCCCGCGGATATCCTTCCTTCGATTTCAATCATTCATTTGCACGGTGGAGGCTAATTAATTTGAGGTGTACTTATTTTGTGCAGCAGCGGGCGCGCCGTCCTCATCATCCTTTACCCCCAATACTCCCATGCTCTTTACTTGGACTCGTCGAAGAACATGAACAAAAAGGATTACACCCACATCAAGTCTGTTCTCGACAGTGCTATGTTTTACTACGGCGTACGGGGTGGAGAGGTCAAGGACAAGAAGAAAAGGGACGGCAAGCCCGCCTTCAGCCATAAGACCTCCTTCTGCTACATTCAACAACCGAGTGATACTATTAGTGATGGATTCTATGTCCTACACCACATTCTGGGGGTACAGACGGGATCCTCAGGACCTTCGCATGTCACCTAAATCCGGCGATGCCCATATTCTGCAATGGGAAAAGAACGTAGGAGATACCCCGGATCATCGACTTCGAGCTGAGTTCTATCACATCCAGCATGAACTTTCCCAAGTCATCGTGAAGGAGGTCCTCGACATAACAGGTCTGTTCTACGAGGAAGGGCAAATGTCACGGGAAGAAGTTCGAACACGCATTGCCGCTCAGCGTCTTGACCTGAACCCTTTCACTAAGCTCGGGGACTATCTCCCTAATTTGGATGGATGGAACGACATGTTGGAGTGATTGTCGATATATGACAATGTGTCCGTTTAGTCCATACTTTATGAATGACGAAACTTTGAGTTATGCATGACAAAACTTTATTTGTGATGTAATTAAACCGTCCTCCCCAACTAGCGAAGATCACTCTGGTTAGGGCATTTTGGGTATGATGAACTTTGTTATTTATGCTTATAATATGTTGCTTCTATTTTTGCCAAGTCCGTCTCTTTCTGTTGCCCAACTATGTATGTTGCATATCATCGACTCATGTGAAGATGCAGGTGCATAGATCATCGATGACGAAGAAGTGCAACACCAAGAGTATACGACGAGTGGCCGGAGTGTTAGGCCTCAGGTGTACCAGTTTTCGGTTTCTGAGCGACAGCCAGTAGTTAGTTTAGGTTCATGCTAATGCGAGAGAGGGATACGAACTCATGTACTGCATAGTTCCGCTCTCACTCATAATGATAGCTCTTCTTGCATATATCATTGTTTATATGGATGACGATGTAGTTGCAAGTAATCAAGGCTTGTATCATATTTTCCAGATGATGACGAGAGACCACTTTTCTGTTGGATGATGATTATGATGATGACATGATTTGATGCTATGGTTACATTTGTATGTCTATGACATGCTAAAGAGTCTTGTATAAAGCCTGTTCAAATACAAAACAAATGTGCAGAAAAAAGCAAAAACAAATAAAATTAGCAGTAGCGAGTGGAGAAAAGTTAGCAGCAACGTGCCACTAGCAGTAGCGTGGTCTAATAAAGAGTGCTAGAGGTATTAGCAGTAGCGCGCTTCCATACTGATCGCTGCCGCTATGATTGTATATGTAGCGACCAGACCTCAAACAGTCTGATCTCTATGCATAAGTGTCATCCCTGGACCGGTAATGCTGACACACACAATACTTGAAGGATTTATAACGGAGTAGCAATCACACACTTACTACATAGAATGTCTCAAAAGAGAACTTATTACAATAAATATGGCTTAAGACCATCTAATACGATAACAGCGGAAGGCTTGGAAGATAAAGTGAGTCCATCAACTTCAACGGCATCATTGAGTTAAAGACCACGACCTAAGGCTCCTTACTCGTCGTCTGAAAAGTCTGCAACATGATACGTTGCAGCCCGAAAATGGGTCAACACATGGAATATGCTGGCAATGTAACACAAGAGAGTAATGAACAGAATAATTCTATCGCTACATGCATATATGGCTGGTGGGGGCTGTATGGTTAATATGTTTTGCGAAAAGCCAATTTTTCCCTACTGCAAAGGAATATATTTTATTTAACTACAAAGTTTGTCGAAAACATTAAGAATGGTAAACCCCATCTCAATCCCAATTAAAAGGTAATCAATAACCCATTCAAATTTTATAATTAAGAGTGATGAGATCCACATGATAATCCAAGAACCAGATACTCAAGACGTCCATAACCGGGGACACGGCTAACCACGATTAGTTTGTACACTCTGCAGAGGTTTGTGCACTTTTCCCCACAAGACTCGATCTCCTCCATTGGATTTCTCGTACTACATGATGTTTGAGAAACCGATGACCGAGACACAGTCTTTCAGAAGCGTTAGCACCTTACGATGGGTAGACCGTACCACCTACGTCCCCTACATCTGCTAGTCTACCACTGTAAGAGTTCATACGACTTAATCAACTATGCTAGAGCCCATAATAGCTTGTGGCTGCACACAGAAGTTTCTAGCATGAATATTCTCATGATCCCTTTGAGCCTGGGTGGCAGTCCATAGGAGAATCACACGGTGCAAGGATTTCCAAAAATATAGGCAATCATCGGATACCCTGTGCCTCAATCCACCCAGATGTGTATTTAAGTTGCCACCTTAAGTTGAACTATTAATTAACAATCTCACTTCTGTCATGGATACACTCAAACCCAATCCATGTCTACGAGCATAGAATGGCAATATAAGCATAGCGTAAAAGTAACTCCCAAGGTTTGGTAATAAACAGGTGAATAGGTACTACCTCATCTACTTCCCAAACCCACAACTTAATTTAGATTCTAACCATGCAATGTTTGAGTGTTGATCTAATGCAATAAAACTGGGTATGAAAGAGGTATGATCAAAGTGTTACTTGCCTTGCTTATGATCCGCGAAACCTAGAGACTCGTAGTAGCACGCTTCACACTCCGGGTACTCTATCGGAAACAAACAAGCATACAATAAGCAATCAAGCAAGGGCACGGGTAAAACTCAAATAAGAGATCTAACCAGAAAGTTCAACTTAAGAATTCCAGTTTGCAAAAAGAATCAAATCAAGCGAAGCAACAAAACTCAAACGGCAGAAACAAGCTTCATTTACTAATCTGGACTAAAGTCAAATTTTACAGTAGCAAAAACTTATTTAAGTTAGTTAAACAGAAATAGGGCTTCGAGACGAAACTCTAGGCGCTTGAATCGCCTGATTCCGATAAACGAGCGAAAAGTTAAACTAAAACGAAAATCGGATCAGAAATCGTGATCGAAAGTAATCATGGAAAATCCGAGAAAAAGAAAACTGACGAACATGCTAACGAACGAAAGTTCGCTGTCTGCGGCTAAACGGTGAAAACCGTTCGTTAAAACAAACGAACGAACGGGCGTTCACTAAATAACTAAACAAAAAAAATTAAACCGATCTAAAAAAATAAACCGCGGGTTCTAAAAAAACCCGATGGTTTTCTAATGAAAACCGAGGCGGCGGCGGCTACCTCCGGCGGATCAGGCGAGACGGCGGCGGCGGCGAGCGGCGCAGGGCGGCGGCGGGGTTGGCTAGGGTTTGGCGGCTCGGGCCCCTCGCCTCTTAAAGGGCCGGCCGGGTTGGTGTCCCAGGCGGACACGGCCCGGTAGGTCGGTAACTTTTTTTTAAAGTAATTTTGGCGTGCAGAAAAATAAATACTAAACGGACTCCAAAAATCCCGAAATAAATTTTCCCTGTCCTCTAAAAATAGACCGGACAAGGTGATCATTTATTTGGTCCCTAAATGCAATTTTGAAAAACGCATATTTTCCTAATTCAAATAAAATAGCGATAAAACTCCGAATAAAAAATCCTATTTGATTTTAATATTAAATCTCCAATATTTCTTTATTTTGAGGAAGTCATTTTATCCTCTCTCTTTTATTTTTATAAAAGAAATATTCGAAGAGAAAATAATTAAAATCAAACGATCCTCTTTTTCAAAATTTGAGAAAACTCAAATATGAAAATAACGAAATCCCCAACTCTCTCCGTGGGTCCTTGGGTTGCGTAGAATTTCTAGGATCAAACAAAAAATGCAATAAAATATGATATGCAATGATGATCTAATGTATAACATTCCAAATTGAAAATTTGGTATGTTACAAACCTACCCCCCTTAAGATGAATCTCGCCCTCGAAATTCGGGTTGGCTAGAAAATAGGTGAGAGTGATCCTTCCGTAGGTCTTCCTCTCGTTCCCAGGTGGCTTCATCTTCGGTATGGTGACTCCACTGAACTTTGCAGAGCTTGATTACTTTGTTGAGTGTGACACAGCTGGCAAAATCAAGAATCTTAACTGGCTTCTCCTCGTAGGTCAATTCGCTATCCAATCAGCACGCTTCCAATGCAATCAGATATCTCAGAGGAATATCAACCATCTCTGCGTGGCACTTCTTCAACTGAGAAACGTGGAACACATCGTGAACTCCTGACAATCCTTCGGGTAATTCCAACTTGTATGCAACTTCTCCCATACGTTCCAAAACTTTGTATGGTCCCACAAAACGTGGCGCTAACTTTCCCTTAACTCCAAAGCACTTCACTCCTCAAAGTGGGGATACACGAAGAAACACTCTATCTCCAACTTCATAAACTGTTTCCTTGCGTTTAGAATTCTCATAGCTCTTCTGCCTGGACTGGGGTAACTTGAGTCTATCGCGAATTAGCTTAACCTTCTCTTCAGACTCTTTAATAAAATCCGGTCCAAATAATTGTCGGTCTCCAACTTCGTCCCACAACAACGGTGTTCTGCACCTCCTTCCGCATGAGGCTTCGAAAGGGACATCTTCAAACTGGCTTGATAACTGTTGTTATAAGAGAACTTCGCATAAGGCAAATTATCGTCCCAACTAGATCCATAATCTAGTGCACAAGCTCTCAACATGTCCTCCAGAATCTGATTGACCATCTCAGTCTATCCATCTGTCTGCGGGTGAAAAGCTATACTGAACTCTAGCCTGGTCCCCAAAGTTTCATGCAACTGATTCCAAAACTTTGAAGTAAACTGGGTTCCTCTATCTGATACAATGGTCCTCGGAACTCCATGCAGACATACGATCATGGTCATGTATATCTTTGCCAACTTAGCACTGGTGTACGTGGTCTTCAATGGGATGAAATGAGCTACTTTCGTCAAACGATCGACTACAACCCATATCGAGTCATAGCCTGAACGATTCCTGGTAATCCCGTGATAAAGTCCATGCCTAGCTTATCCCACTTCCATTCAGGTATCGACAATGGTTGTAGCAATCCTGCTAGCTTCTGATGCTCTGCCTTCACTCTCTGACATACATCACAAACTACTACATACTTTGAATATCCTTCTTCATTCCGGTCCACCAGAAACTATCTTTCAAACCCAAATACATCTTGGTATTTCCTGGGTGAATTGAATATGGCGAATCATGGGCCTCTTGCAGAATCAATTTCCTGATCTCCTGATCATTTGGCACATATACGCGGTCCTCAAACCATAAGGTATCGTTCTCATCCTCACAAAATCCTTTAGCTTTTCCTTTACTCATTCTTTCCTTTATCTCGACAATCTCCTTGTCCGTCTTCTGAGCTTCTCTGATCTTGTCCATCAAAGTAGACTGAATCTCCAAAGCTTCTACATAACCTCTCGGAACTATTTCCAAACATAGCTCGCGAAGGTCTTCTGCCAACTCCTTGGGAAATTCTCCGGTCATGAGTGTATTGACTTGACTTTTTCGGCTCAACGCATCGGCTACTACGTTAGCCTTTCCGGGATGATAATGTAATCTCATATCATAATCCTTAATGAGTTCCAACCATCTCCTCTGCCTGAGATTCAACTCCTTCTGCGTGAATATATACTTCAAACTCTTGTGATCCGTGTATACCTCACAATGGTTTCCGATGAGAAGATGTCTCCATGTCTTCAACACATGTACTACGGCTGCTAACTCCAAATCATGCGTAGCATAATTTAACTCATGGGGTTTAAGCTGTCGTGAGGCATATGAAACAACTCTTCCCTCCTGCATAAGTACGGCTCCAAGTCCTCGATGAGAAGCGTCGCAATATACTTCATAATCCTTGCGTTGATCTGGCACAATCAACACTGGCGCTGTAACCAAGCGTCTCTTCAACTCCTGAAAACTGGCCTCACGTTCCTCAGTCCATTTGAATTTGGTGTCCTTCTTCAACAACTCCGTCATAGGCTTCACAATCTTTGAGAAATTTTCAATGAACCTTCGGTAGTATCCTGCGAGTCCAAGAAAACTCCGGATCTCTCCACCTGACGTGGGTGACTCCCAATTTGTCACAGTGACAACTTTGGTGGGGTCTACCGCTATTCCTTCTCCTGATATAACATGTCCAAGAAATCCAACTTCCTTCAGCCAAAACTCACACTTGCTGAACTTGGCGTATAACTGATGTTCTCTGAGTTTCCCAAGTACCAAACGCAAATGCTCTTTATGCTCCTCTTCATTCTTCGAGTAGACCAAAATATCTTCAATGAACACCACGACAAACTTATCCAAAAACTCCATAAACACTTTGTTCATCATGTTCATAAAATAGGAAGGTGCGTTAGTCAGGCCAAATGACATAACGGTATACTCGTATAGCCCGTACCTCGTGGTAAAAGCTGTCTTAGATATATCCTACTCTCGAATCTTCAGCTGGTGATACCCTGATCGCAAATCGATCTTGGAAAACACCTTAGCTCCTTGCAGCTGGTCAAACAAATCATTGATCATCGACAGTGGGTACTTATTATTAATCGTCACCTCATTCAATCCACGATAATCAACAACCATCCTCAATGATCCATCCTTCTTCTCCACTAGAAGTACTTGGGATCCCCAAGGTGACGAACTTGGGCGGATATAACCTTTATCCAGTAACTCCTTAATCTGCTTCTTAATTTCCTCCAAATCCTTTGCGGGCATCCTGTACGATCTCTTTGATATTGGCCCTGTGCCTGGCAAAAGCTCAATAAAAAACTCACTGTCTCTATCCAGTGGCATGCCTGGCAACTCTTCTGGAAATACATCCGAAAAATCCTTCACCGCTCGTACTTCCTCCGATACCACTCCTGATAAGGAATTTACTTGATTCCTATTCGGCACATGCCGAGATACATACTTGATCCTTCGTCCTTCTTGGGGTGGTGAGAAAAATCGACTTACTGGCGCAGTCAATGTTCCCTTCATACTTTGATAACCAATCCATGCCTAATATCACATCCAATCCTTGTGACTCCAGTACTATTAGGTCTGAGGGGAACAAGTAGTTACCAATCCTTAATGATAACCGATCACACCATAGGCTAGCCATATACTCTGCTCCTGGCGAGGTTACTAACATGGGTGACCTAAGGGCTTGGGTTGGCAGTTTAAACTTATCTAGGAATCCCATTGATATGTATGAATGCGATGCACCAAAGATCAAAAGTACGACTGCAATAAATGACTTAACCAAAAACTTACCTATTACTGCATCTGGCTGGGCTTCAACCTCCTCCACGTTAACGTGGTTCACTTGTCCCCTGGTGGAAGGGTTGGGCTTCTTCCCAGAGCTTCCATTGCCGTTTCTATTCTTAGCTTCAGGACATTCATTTGCGTAATGTCCGGTCTTCTGACACTTGTAGCAAGTAACAAGGCGTAGATCTTTCTTGGCGGGTGTTACCGGGTTGGAACGGTTCTGTCCGCTACTTCCTCCATTACCATTACCGTTCTTGGAGCCACTATGATTGTGCGAATTTCCTCCATTATGAGTGTGGCCTCCATGGTTATGAACAAGTCCTCCCGAGTTCGGGGTGAAAGGGGGTCTCTGCTAAGCTCCAGAATTATACTTCCCTTGTCCATACTTCCTCTTGCGGCTGTCAATCTGCTGCTGCTTCCCTTCAAGCATGAGTGCTCTATCCACCAACTCCTGGTAGTTATTGAAATTTGCCACCATCAACTGCATGCTCAGCTCATCATTCAGTCCTTCCAGAAACTTCTCCTTCTTAGCTGCATCTGTAGCGACGTAATCTGGGGCATAACGTGCTAGCTTACTAAAGTCATCCACATACTGGCCCATAGTGCACCCTCCTTGTCGTAAGTTGCGAAACTCACGCTTCTTCATGGCCATAGCTCCTGCTGATACATGGGCAGTGCGAAAAGCTTGCTGGAACTGGTCCCATGTAACAGTGTCAATGGGGTAAGTGACTATGAAATTCTCCCACCATGATGCTGCGGTCCATCAAGCTGATGTGCGGCAAAGCGCACTCTCTCCGCATCTGTGCATCCTACAGTAGTCAACTCCCTTTCAATCTTGCGGAGCCAATCATTTGCAACAATTGGCTCGCTGCTACTGGAGAACACCGGCGGATTCAGCCTAAGAAAACGGGCTAAGTGATCAACTGGTGGTGGTGGTGGTGGGTTGTTGTTGTTGTTCCCCTAGTTCTGATTCTGGACTAGTATCTGCATCAATGCATTTTGCTGCTGGATCAACTGAGTGAGCTACGGTGGGAAAGCAAATCCATTGTCGCGTCTCGGAGGCATCTGCTGGGTTTAGAAAAGATGAGAAAACAGAAATAGAATAAGGTCTAGGGGGAGACACTACCCATATGCACATGAGACAAACACAAACATATCACTCAATCAATCAAACAAAGGGCATACAATCGGTCTAGGACAATCGTTACAAAAGTGCTTGGACTATACTATATACATGGTGGAATACTATGTCACATCCCTAGCTGCTGGTACTGCCTGGTGTTTGCATCTTGTTGCATCATGTTTAAATTTTATTTAAGTTGAAATGGGGATTGACAAACCCTAGCACCAAAATTAAATCAAATAGGGTCAACTATAAAATCTTTTCAATAAACCCAAAATGTTCCTAAGAAAAGTTCATGATTTTTGTTAAAGGTGAAAACCTCTGCCAAAAATGATGCACATATTTCTAGGCCATTCTGGATTTTGAATTAAATCTTATTGTATTTGACTTTGGGCATTTAAATACTATAAATAATTTAAATGTTCAAATAATGTTGAACTATATTTGGGCCACTGAAATAATTCAGCAAGTGTCCATGAATATTTTCAAGATTTTAGGAAATGCCTTGGTATTTTTCCTAAGCTCAAAACAGAGGCAAATAATTAGAAAACAGTAATTTAAATAGAAAACAGAGAAGGAGGGAGTACCTGTTACTTACCTAGCCCAGGAGAGAAGGCAGCCCACCAGGCCCATGCGCCAGTCATCCTCAACCTCGTGCCAGTGGGCACGAGGGCGTGTGGCCACCGCACGCCGGCACGCGCCCGAGCCACCTCCTGCTTCCGCCGCTTCCCCGACGCGGCTGTGAGCGCCACGCACGTCCCCGAACCCAACCGCTCACTCCAGTCCTCTCTCCCCTCCTCTGTTTCTCTCCCACACGACCACCGAGCGCGCACGTCGCCACCGCTCGTCGTTGCCGTAGCAACAACCACCCCCTCACCCGTCTGACGTGCCCATGAGCTCCGCCTCCATCGTCTACGCCTCCGCGATGACTCACGCGACGCCGGACGCCCTCGAACGCCGACCACGCCGTCTTCTTCAACCTCGGTCCGCCAAGATCGCCATCGCCGCCCCGCTTGCTCCGGCCCCTCCCCGAGCTCGCTGAGACCGTCTCCGACCCCGCCGTGAGCTCCTCTACCCAACCCCTCTCTCCCCACCGTCATTTTCCCCCTCTAGCCCGGCCCACCATCAAGCCGAAGCTTCGCCCGCTGTGCCTCGTCGCCAACGCGGCTAGAGCCACACCAGCTCGAAGTTGAGCATGCCAGCGTGATCCACGCAGCACCAGGAGCCCGTAGCCACCACCAGCTCCTCCTCCCATGCACCGCAGCGCCGAACTCGACCCCGCACGAACTCCGGCTGCCGTCGCGAGCTCGCTTCCGACGAGCTCGGTCCACCCCAGCTGCTCCCGCTTGCCCCGTTAGACGCGCCTCGTCACACGCTGCTGTGAGAACCTCTCCGCCGCTTATGGCGGAGCCGAGACGCAATCCCGCAGCTCCGCCGCCTGCAGCCTCGCCGGCATCGAGTCGCCGGCGAGTTTGACCTGTTGACCCGAGGTTTGACCTCCCTGGGGTCAGCACACGTGGGCCCCACCCCTGACTAGATTAGTTTAGGACTAATTACCCTCACGACATCGACAAGTGGGCCCAGGCCCCAGCTAATCCTATTTTAGTTTTAATTAAGTTTAGTTATCTTCACTGACATTTTTAGTTAGTAGTAGTTTAACACTAATTAATTTAGATTAGTTAGTTAGTCACTGACTAGTGGGTCCCAGCGTCTGGTTTGACCTGGGCTGACGCTGTTAACCTGATGACGCTATTCGACGTCAGTCGACGCAAAGTAATGCTTTTTCTCGATTTTAAATAAATCTATTTGATTTATTTATTTTCAGAAAATGCCCAAAACTTCTAAAAATCATAGAAATTAATCCGTAACTCCAAATCAAACAAATTATATATGAAAAATGATCAGAAAAATCCAATCTATCCATCTATACCATTTTCATGCATGTTTAAACAACCTAAGGTTGCTGTATATGGCAATTTGCATAATTTGCATTTAAATAAGCACATATGGAGTTTGAATTTGAACCCTTGGTTCAAACCAACTTCATTTATTTCGTTGCTAGTTTCATTAGCTCAAATCACAGCATTTTGACATGTAATGATCATGCATCATATTGTGCATTGCATTGATTGTGTTCTTCCTTGTTTGCCGGTAGTTGTCCCCTCTCAGTAGACGACGTTTCGACGATGAGTTCGATGACACCGGTGAAGAACTATACTATCTTCAGAAGTGCCAGGCAAGCAAAAACCCCTTGTTCATTCCGATATAATCCCACTCTCTCGCTCCTGCTCTCTTTTACTGCGTTAGGACAAAAACGATTTATCTATTACTTGCCATGTAGCTGAACCCTTTATCCTCTCGTGATGACCTGTCATTCCACAAAGAATAGATGAAACCCACTAGCATGAGTAGGAGTTGTTTGAGTTCACAGTGCCTACTCATTCATGCTTGTTTATCATGCCTGCCATCGCTTAGAGTTGAGTCAGGTCTGATTCATCGGGGATGAATCAGAGGTGTGTGAACATGTCCTACGGTGTGTGAGCTAAGTGTGTGAACACGATTTGGTAAAGGTAACGGTGAGAGGCCATGTAGGAGTACATGGTGGGTTGTCTCATTGCAGCCGTCCTCGTGAACTGAAGTTCTGTGTTTGTGATCCATGAACAGTTACTACCACACATTGGGTTCCGTGCTTTCGGCCCCTCTCGGCTTATTAATCAACTTGATCTCTGTCCAGAGTTGCAACTAGTTTCGGTGTTTGTAGGTAGTGTTAGTAGTCTACCAAGTGGCACCTGCAGGTGTGCTTGGGACAGACTAGGGCACAAGGCCCGGTGTACCAAGTGGCACCGGATGGTGGACTTGGGAACCCCGCACACATCGTTTGGGGCCGTGAGCGACACCGGTGGATCTCCTTGCGGATGGAACCCGAATAGGCGATAAACCTGGACGAGAGACTTGTGTGGTTAGTCGTCGTCGTGGCCGACTCCTCGCCAAAGCTTCCGCTTGAAGGTTGCCGAGATACACGAGGTGTACATGGCGGTAAGTGGCGAGCGTGTGTGAAGAAGTACACCCTGCAGGGTTAATATGATCTATTCAATAGCCGTGTCCGCTGTAAAGGACTTCTGGGTTGCCTGTACAGTTCATAGACAAGTGAAAGTGGATACTCTAAAATGCGCAAGATAAGCGTGAGTGTTATGGATGGCGTTCTCGTAGGGAGACGGGAGCGGATCCATAGTGGTGTATTGATATGGTGAATATGTGGACTCGTGTGCGCCACCTCAAAATAGTTACTTGCAGTCATAGTTCAGGATAGCCACCGAGTCAAAGCTGGTTTGCTGCAGTTTAACTCCACCACCCCTTTGTTGATACCGATGCATATGTAGTTAGTTCTGATGTAAGTCTTGTTGGGTACATTTGTACTCACGTTTGCTTAATTTATGTTTTTGCAGAGAGACTTCCATCTCGCTAGTAGTTCCGCGTGGACTTCGACGTTTAGCTGGTTACCTCAGCTATGATATTGTGCCCTCGGCAGTATCTGGTAGATAGTCGGACTTCTAAGCCTTTTTCATTTGTAGATGTCTGTACTCAGACATGTTAAGCTTCCGCGTGTGCTTTGACTTGTATGTTTCCTCAGATGTTGGGTCATGAGACCCATGCTTGTAATATCTCGCTCCTCGGAGCCTAATGAATAAATACTTGAGTCGTAGAGTTATGTTGTGATGCCATGTTGTATTTACACATATCGAGCATATTGTGTGTATGATTGAAATGCTTGCTATGTGTGGGATCCGACAATCTAGTTGTTTATCCTTGGTAGCCTCTCTTATGGGGAAATGTAGTCTTGTGCTTCCATGAGCCATAGTAGTCCGCTACAGCCCGGTTCACCGAGTCCGCTAGCCCAAAGACTACCGCTTTCCGAACACTTGATCGGCGGCATGTGTTTCACTTCGTTCCTGTGTCTATCCTTCAGGGAAATGTCACGCGGTGACATCAGAGTCCTGCCTAGCTCTGCTACAGCCCGGGTACCGAGTCCTGTTAGCCCAGTGCTACAGCCCGGATTCACACGCTGCTGACCGACATGCTCGAAGTTGATTCATGTATGCCTGTCCCCATGGGTTAGTACCGCTTTGGGTTCACGACTAGCCATGTCGGCCCGGGTTCTCGGTCATATGGATGATAGCGACACTATAATATACGTGAGCCAAAAGGCGCAAACGGTCTCGGGCCATGGTAAGGCGACACCCGTGGGAATACCGTGCGTGAGGCCGCAAAGTGATATGAGGTGTTACCGGCTAGATTGATGTGACTTGGAATCGGGTCCTGACATACTACTACTAATATGGTGGTCGACTAGAAAAATTGATCGGTCGAAGACTCCATGATATCTGCTCCAGCTTCATCAACATAGTCATCATCGCTATCGTCAGGGTCCGAGTCAGTGTCGTTGATGATGATGTAGTTCTCCGGGCAATTGGAATCGTCATCTTCTCCTCCTGGCGCGGGTTCTCCCATGAAAACTCCTAGCTTCCTTGTCAGGTCGTCATTCTTCTCCACTAGTACCAAGATTTCCTCCATATAATCTTCGCGTGTAGCCTTGAGTTCTTCCTCCAGCTCCGTGATCCTTGTCATCGCCTTCTTCAAATCTGTTATGCCTGTGCACACCTGGTTCTCCTGGCGTCAAATGTGCTGGTTTAACTCCTGGATGAAAGAGGCAATCGATCTATCCTTCCTAGTGCTGATCATCTCCCATTGCTCATCTCGGCACCCACAAATCTAGTAGATAGTGTCCTTGCGATCATTGTGGTAAACTTCTCCAATGCTTCCCATGGTAATGTGAGCTGCCATACTCTTTCCTAGACTCCACGTTGGTGCATCAAAGGAAAACTCTATGGGCTCAGTGACTGGCGTGAATGTCCTTCCTGGAACTTGAACTTGAATCATCCAGCGCTCCTCTTCTGGTAAAGTGGCGTTGTAAGTCCCAGTGAAGCTTGGTATTCCGATGTTCAGGTACCTAGTGACATCCTTCAAGTGGCGTCCAAACGGGGTGTCTTCATCCAGTTGAGTGAACTTGATCCTTGCATCCGCCATCCTAAAGAGTAGAAAATGGAGAGGAGTTAGAAATGAGAAGAGATTAGTGATCTAGGGCTTATTCTTAGTGGTCGTGTCCTACAGTCAGCGTGTGCTATGATACCATGTTGTAGCGACCAGACCTCAAACAGTCTAATCGCTGTGCATAAGTGTCATCCCTGGATCGATAATGCTGAAACACACAATACTTCAAGGATTTATAACAGAGTAACAATCACACACTTACTACATCGAATGTCTCAAAAGAGAACTTATTACAATAAATATGGCTTAAGGCCATCTAATATGATAACAACGGAAGGCTTAGAAGATAAAGTGAGTCCATCAACTCCAACAGCATCACTGAGTGAAAGACCACGACCTAAGGCTCCTTACTCATTGTTTGAAAAGTCTGCAACATCATACGTTGCAGCCCAAAAACGGGTTAGCATATGGAATATGCTGGCAATGTAACACAGGAGAGTAATGAACAGAATAATTCTACCACTACATGCATATATGGCTGGTGGAGGCTGTATGGTTAATATGTTTTGCGAAAAGCCAATTTTTCCCTACTGCAAAGGAATATATTTTATTTAACTACAAAGTGTGTTGAAAACATTGAGAACGGTAAACCCCATCTCAATCCCAATTAGAAGGTAATCAATAACCCATTCAAATTTTATAATTAAGAGTGATGAGATCCACATGATAATCCAAGAACCAGATACTCAAGACGTCCATAACCGGGGACACGACTAACCATGATTAGTTTGTACACTCTGCAGACGTTTGTGCACTTTTCCCCACAAGGCTCAATCTCCTCCGTTGGATTTCTCGCACTACATGATGTTTGAGAAACGGATGACCGAGACACAGTCTTTCAGAAGCGTTAACACCTTACGATGGGTAGACCGTACCACCTACATCCCCTACATCTGCTAGTCTACCACTTTAAGAGTTCACACGACTTAACCAACTATGCTAGAGCCCATAATAGCTTGTGGCTGCACACAGAAGTTTCTAGCGTGAATAATCTCATGATCCCTTTGAGCCTGGGTGGCAGTCCATAGGAGAATCACACGGTACCCCGGGATTTCCAAAAATACAGGCAATCACTAGATACCCCAGGTGCCTCAATCCACCCAGATGTGTATTTAAGTTGCCACCTTAAGTTGAACCATTAATTAACAATCTCACATCTGTCATGGATACACTCAAACCCAATCCACGTCTACGAGCATAGCATGGCAATATAAGCATAGAGTAAAAGTAACTCCCAAGGTTTGGTAATAAACAGGTGAATAGGTACTACCTCATCTACTTCCCAAACCCATAATTTAATTTAGATCCTAACCATGCAATGTTTGAGGGTTGATCTAATGCAATAAAACTGGGTATGAAAGAGGTATGATCAAAGTGTTACTTGCCTTGCTGACGATCCGTGGAACCTAGAGACTCTTAGTAGCATGCTTCACACTCCGGGTACTCTATCGCAAACAAACAAGCATACAATAAGCAATCAAGCAAGGGCACGAGTAAAACTCAAATAAGAGATCTAACCAGAAAGTTCAACTTAAGAACTCCGGTTTGCAAAAAGAATCAAATCAAACGAAGCAACAAAACTCAAACAGCGAAAGAAACAAGCTTCGTTTACTAATCTGGACTAAATTCAAATTTTACAGTAGCAAAAACTTGTTTAAATTGGTTAAACACAAAGAGGGCTTCGAGACGAAACTCTAGGCGCTTGAATCGCCTAATTCCGATAAACGAGCGAAACGTTAAACTAAAACGAAAAACGGATCAGAAATCACGATCGAAAGTAATCGCGGAAAATCTGAGAAAAAGAAAACTCACGAACAGGCTAATGAACGAACGTTCGTTGTCTGCGGCTAAACGGTGAAAACCGTTCGTTAAAACGAACAAACGAACGGGCGTTCGCTAAATAACTAAACGGAAAAAATAAACCGATCTAAAAAAATAAACCGCGGGTTCTAAAAACAACCGACGGTTTTCTAACGAAAACCGAGGCGGCGGCGGCGGCGGCTACCTCCGGCGGATCCGGCGAGACGGCAAGCAGCAGTGGCGCGGCAAAGAAGTGGCGCGGCGGGCGGCGTGGCGCTGGGCGCGGGCCGGTGGCTGGTTAGGTTTGGCGGCTCGGGCCTCGCCTCTTAAAGGGCCGGCCAGGTCGGTGTCCCAGGCGGACACGGCCCGGTAGGTCGGTAACTTTTTTTTAAAATAATTTCGGCATGCAGAAAAAGAAAGAAAAGAAATACTAAACGGACTCCAAAAATCCTGAAATAAATTTTCCCCGTCCTGTAAAAATAGGCCGGACAAGGTGAACATTTATTGGGGCCCTAAATGCAATTTTGAAAAACACATATTTTTCCTAATTCAAATAAAATAGCGATAAAACTCCGGATAAAAAATCTTATTTGATTTTAATATTAAATCTCCAATATTTCTTTATTTTGAGGAAGTCATTTTATCCTCTCTCTTTTATTTTTGTAAAAGAAATATTCGAAGAGAAAATAATTAAAATCAAATGATCCTCTTTTTCAAAATTTGAGAAAACTCAAATATGAAAATAACGAAATCCTCAACTCTCTCCGTGGGTCCTTGAGTTGCGTAGAATTTCTAGGATCAAACAAAAAATGCAATAGAATATGATATGCGATGATGATCTAATGTATAACATTCCAAATTGAAAATTTGGGATGTTACAAAGATATCAAGAGCGCCAGGCGGAACACCGGTTACGCTTACTGTGTTAGTTTTAGTGTCAGATCGATGGCGCTGGTCCCTGCGCTACTGATATACCTAAAACCCACGCTGCTGCTAGGCTTTTCCCTAGTAGTGATTCCCTCAGAAGTCTCACGATGACTATCTTCACTAGCGCTTTCAACAATAACCTTTTCAAACTCAGACATGATGACAACTCAAGCAACAATGGCACACAAGATTTGGTATTTTTTAGAGAAGTAGAGGGAGACGAAAAAGAGAAGGCAAGTAAAAAATAAAGCAAGTAAATGGTAAATGCATGTGAAGGAACCTGTATTTGTTTGATGAAGTCCCCCAAGCAACAACGCTAGAAATTCTCACGCTACTTGTGATATGCATTGGGATTTTTCAAAGAGGAAGGGTGATCTAGTATAGTAGCAGATAGTATTTCCCTCGGTAAAAAACCAAGGTGTATCGAACTAGTAGGAGACTCAAACAAACAAATGTTAACAGTACCTGCACACGCACACACACACACACACAACAAATACTTGCACCCATTGCGGGCAAGAGGGTTGTCAATCCCCTTGTATTCGTTAATTGGAAGGATTAATTCGGATAGTGATAGATAGATAAATTGCAAAACAAGATAAAAGAAAAGAAACTGCAGCAAGGAATTTAGGGTTTTAGTAAATATGAAGTGAATGGACCAGGGGGCCATAGCTTTCACTAGAGGCATCTCTCTCATGAGCATAGTAACGGTGGGTGAACAAATTACTATTGGGCAATTAATCGAAAAGCGCATAGTTATGATGATATTCATGACATGATCAATATATAGGTATTACGTCGAGACAAGTAGACCATTAATCTTACTAAATCTAATACTATTAGTCCACCCCTCGACCGCTATCTAGCATGCATCTTGATGTATTAAGTTCATAACAAAAAGGGTATTGGTTGGTGCATGATGGCATAATGTAGACAAAGTAGAATCAATCAATATGATTAAACCCCATCGTTTTATCCTTAGTAGGAACAATACAAATTCTTGCCTTGCAACTCCTCCTATCATAGAGTAAGGACACTGCAAGATTGAACCTACTACCAAGCACCTTCCCACTAAAGATAAATCAATCTAATTGGCCAAAGATTATGGATACATCTGAGAGAAATACATGGCTATAAAATCACACATAATAAATATCAGAAAACACTCAGTTACTTCCAATGAAAAATCTGATCATAAACCCACAGTTCATCGGATCCCAACAAACACACGTAAAGATTACATCGAATGGATCTCTGAAGAGATCATTGTATTGAAGATCATAAAGAGAGAGAGAGAAAGAGAGAGAGAGAGAGAGAGAGAGAGAGAGAGCTGTCTAGCTACTGCTATGGACCTACTCACATATCATCATGAAGGCAACAAGATTGATGAAGATGGCCTCAGAGATTGATTCCCCCTCTGGTAGAGTACCGGCAAAGGCCGCCAGATGGGATCACGGAAAAACAAAGGCTGGTGGCAATAAAATGTTTCAAGTCTTGCTCTGGGGGTTTCTTGATTTTAGGGATTTTATAGTACTAGAATTAGGTCAGGGGGTCTCTAAGGGGCCCGCAAGCTTGATTGCTTATATCTGCGTTGGTATTTGCCTGAAGAGGAGAGGAGGATGCAACACATCAACGGTAAGTATTTCCCTCAGTTATGAAACCAAGGTTATCAATCCAGTAGGAGAACCAAGCAACACTATGTAAATAACACCTGCACACAAATAACAAATACTTGCAACCCAATGTGTAAGAGGGGTTTCTCAATCCCTCCTCGGTATTGAGATATATTAAAGTGTATGAGATTTGATAAATAGATCTGAAAAAAACACAAAATAAATAAATAAATAAAAAGTGCAGCAAGGTATTTTTATTTTTTTGGAAGAATAGATCTAAAAATAAATATGATAGGAAAGAGCTCTAGGGGCCGTAGATTTCACTAGGGGCTTCTTTTGAGAAAAGAGCATACGTTGGATAAACAAATTACTGTTGGGCAATTGATAGAAGAACAAATAATTATCATGTATATAGGCATCACGTCCAAGATTAGTTGACCGACTCGTGCTTGCATCTACTACTATTACTCCACACATCGACAGATATCGAGCATGCATCTAGTGTATTAAGTTCATTGAAAATAGAGTAATGCAATAAGAACGAAGCCATGATGTGGAAAAGATATATTTATGTAGGAATATACCCCATCTTTTTATCCTTAATGACAATGATACATGTGTGTCATGTCTCCTTCTGTCACCGAGAATGAGGATTGCAAGATTGAACCCATCACAAAGCACCTCTTCACATTGCAAGAAAAATCAATCTAGTTGGCCAACCAAACCAAAGTTTAAGAAAAGGAATACGAGGCTATAAAGATCATGCATAAAAGAGTTCAGAGAAGACTCAAATAATATTCATAGATAGAACTGACCATAAGCTCACAATTCATCAGATCCCAACAAACACACCGCAGAAAGTCATTACATCAAATAGATCTCCAAGAACATCGAGGAGAACATTGTATTGAAGATCAAAAAGAAATAGGAAGCCATATAGCTACTTCCTATGGACCAGTAGGTCTGTGGTAAACTACTCACGCATCATCGGAGGGGCAAGGGTGATGATGAAGAACCCCTCCAGAAAAGTGTCGAAAAAGGCCCCTAGATTGGATCTCGTGGTTCTAGAACTTGTGCCGGCTGGAATTGTGTTTTCACGACTCTAGGGTTTCTAGAATATTAAAGTATTTTAGAGCTGAGAGGCGATGGAGGGGTGCCTGTGGGCCCCACTACCAGCAGGGCGCGCCTGGGGGCCCTAGCGGGCCCTGGTGCCTAGTGGGCCCCACTACCAGCAGGGGGCGCCTGGGGGCCCTAGCGGGCCCTGGTGCCTAGTGGGCCCCATAGAGTCCCTCTGGTGCACTTCTTGGGCCTCCTGAGTGTCTTCTAGGAAAAAAAATCTCCAAAAAGTGTTGTTGCATTTGAACTTCGTTATATGGATATTCTGCGAAGTAAAAACAAGCAAAAAAAGCAACTGATACTGGGAACTATGTCAATATGTTAGTCCCAAAAAATGATATAAACTTGCTAGTAAATGAATGTAAAACATCCAAGAATGATAATATAATAGCATGGAACAATAAAAAATTATAGATAAGTTGGAGACGTATCAGCATCCCCAAGCTCCTGCTCGTCCTCGAGTAGGTAAATGATACAAACAAATTTTTTAAAGTGGAATGCTGCCTATCATGTTCATCACATATTATTTTCTTTTGTAGCATGGACATTTGGACTTTTAGATGATTCAAAGCAATATTCTATAATTGACATGAGGACATCAATACTCAAGCATATCAACAAGCAACCATGTCTTCCAAAATATCAACACTAAAGAAAGCTACCCCTAGCCCATCTTGCTCAATCATCGATCCATTCATGAAACACACTCGAATATTAGCTACATCCAATGCACAAGTATGATCAAAGTGTTCCCTAGTTGGTGCTTTATAACAGAAGATGGAGCCTCAAAAGTAAAAAATTTCATAAAGTAAATAGATAAGCCCTTCGCAAAGGGAAGCAGAGATTTGTAGAGGTGCGAGAGCTCAAAGCTAAAATTCAGAGATAAAATATTTTGAGAGGCATGCTTTTCCCGTCAATGAAAACAACCGATAATTCCCAATACTTTCCATGCTATATAGATCATAGGTGGTTCCCAAACATAAAATAAAGTTTATTCCTTTTTCCACCATTCTTTCACAATCAATGGCTAGCCGTATCCACGGGTGCCCTCCATACCAACACTTTCCAAGCAATTTATTATTTGACAACATAAACATTTTTTTATTTTAGGACTGGTCATTCCTATTACCTTGCCACACTCTCATGCAATGGCAAGTGAATAAACACTCATCTTGAGAATAACATATCTAGCATGGAAAATATCAGCCACCCCCTGCCGCTTCATGAGCAATACGGGCACACAAAAAGGAAATTCATTTTGAAAATTAGAGTTGGCACATACAAATTTACTTGGAATGGCATCGAAATACCGCATATAGGTAGGTATGATGGACTCATTGGCACAACTTGGGTTTAGGATTTGGATACACAAGAAGTATTCCCTCTTAGTACAAGTGAAGGCTAGCAAATAGATTGAGAAGCAACCAACCAAAAAGAAAAAAAACAATCATAAACAAGCATTAAACATAACTAACACCGAATAATGCACCACAAGTAGGATGTAACTTCATTGCATAACTATTGACTTTTGTGCTTGCATAGGGAATCACAAACCTTAACACCAATATTCTTACTAAAGCATAAGTACTCACCAACATGAATCACTTATTACTATCTCCATATCTCAAAACTATTACAAGGAATCAAGTTTATAATATCCAATGATCTTCATGGAAGTTTGTATTATATCCATCTTGGATATCTATCACTTTGGGAGTAGTTTCATATATTACCATTGCTTATAACAAGCTCTCGAACAAATTTAAATGAAGAACATGAGCATAAATAATTTTCCATCTCAAACTAATATAAGTGAAGCATGAGAGAATTTCTTCAAAAGTTTACTAACTCTTAAATTGATCTAAGTGAAGCATGAGAGTGTTTCTTCCAATATTAAAGAACCACCATGCTCAAAATGATATAAGTGAAGCACTAGAGCAATTCTATAGCTCAAAAAATTTAAGTGAAGCACACAGAGCAATTCTAACAAATCATAGCATCATTATAGCTCTCTCAAATAGGTGTGTCCAGCAAGGATGATTGTGAAAAACTAAAAAGCAAAAATAGCAAAGACTCACATAATACAAGGCGCTCCAGGCAAAACTCATGATATGTGACGAATAAAAATATAGCTCCAAGTAAAATTACCAATGGTCGTTAGAAGAAGAGGGGTTGCCTTCCGGGGCATCCCAAAGCATAGTTGCTTGGTTCTCCTTGAATATTACCTTGGGGTGCCACGGGCGTCCCCAAGCTTAGGCTCTTTTCAATCCTTATTCCTTCGTCCATCTTGATCTCACCCAAAACTTGAAACTTCAATCACACACAACTTAACAAAACCTTCATGAGATCCGTTAGTATAATAAAGCAAATCACCACTCTAAGTACTGTTGTAAACACATTCATATTTTATTATTTAATTATACCTACTATATTCTAACTATACCATGGCTTATACCCTCCAATACAATCCATAGATTCATTAAAATAAGCACACAATGCATCGAACAAAGAATCTGTCAAAAACAGAACAGTCTGTACTAATCTGGACTTTGACCATACTTATGTAACTCCAAAAATTCTAAAACATTAGGAAAATGTAGGCGATTTGTATATCCATCTTGTGTAAAAAATTCAGAATTTTTCTTTGCTTCCGTGATTTTGAAAATTCTGCTATTGGATGCAAAAGTTTCTGTTTTTCAACAAAATGAAATCAACTATCAATCAAATCACCCCAAAGGCTTTACTTGGTACAAACACTAATTAAAACACAAAAATAAGTATAATTGCATAATTATTGAAAAACATAAAAAACAAAAAAATTCAAAGATAACTATTGGGTTGCCTTCGAACAAGCGCTATAGTTTTACATCCCTAGCTAGGCATAATGCATAGGTTCAAGTTTTGTCATCTTTGGTTTTTGATCGATAGGATGCCCTCATGATTGATTCATGTGGTGGATTAATTCTATTCCTAGGGAAGTGTTCCATACCCTTTAGGGAAACTGCAAATTTTATATTCCCTACTTTCATATCAATCACGACTCCTATAGCTCGTAAAAACGGTCTACCAAGTATTATGGGACAAGATAGATTGCAATCAATATCAAGAACAATAAATCTATGGGCACATAGTTCCTATTTGTAGGAATAAGAACATCATTAATCCTTCCCAAAGGTTTTTTAATAATAGAATCCGCCAAGTGCAAATTAAGAGAACATTCTTCCAACTTGGTAAAACCTAGCACATCACGTAGAGATTTCAAAATTGTGGAAACAACAACACCCAAATCACATAAAGCATAGAACTCATAATTTTTAATATTGAATTTATGGTGGGTTCCCATTCATCATATAACTTGCTAGGAGTTGAAATCTCTAATTCCAACTTTTCCTCTAAAGCTTTCATCATCGCTTCTACAATATGTTTAGTAAAAGCTTTTTTTTGTTCATAGGCTCTGGGTGAATTTAGCATGGATTGTAACAAAGAAATACATTCAATCAAAGAGAAATTATCATCATTGAAGTTTTTGTAATCCAAGAGAGTGGGCACATCACTAGTTAAAGTTTTGACCTCTCCAAACCCACTTTTATCATTTTTTCAACGAGATTTCCACCCTCCGAATTATGGGGACACCTTCTAGCTAAAGTTGACTCTTCTTGAGTCCCTTTATCATCAAGTTTAATATTAATAAACAAGGAATCAATAGAAGAAAAATCAATCATCTTAACATCCTCATCATTACTAAAGCAATTGGACAAAAATGCTCTTTCTAAAAATTGTTTTTTTCGCTCTAAGCATAGAGGTTCTTTTCTTGCTTTAATCCATGGAAACATATAAAGCTTTAATTGATTCATTAATATCAACTTTGGGTGGAAATATTTTAATCTTGAGATTTTCTAAATCATGTGAAATTCTATCAATGCTTCTAGACATATCATCAATCTTATTCAATTTTTCTTCTATCGTATTGTTGAAAACTTTTTGAGCATTGATAAATTCTTTAATATTACTCTCAAGATCATAGGGATTCCTATTATTATTTTAAGAAGAATTACCATAGAAATTGCCATAATTGTTAGAGGAATTTCTAGGAAAAGGCCTAGGATCAAAATTACCTCTATATGCATTGTTATTAAAATTGTCTCGGAGACAAAATTAACATCTACTGGATCACTATTTTACACAATGAAAGTAGAGAAAGGCACATCATTAAGATCAATAGGAGCATTCTTACTAGCAACCAATTTCATAAGAGCATCAACTTTTTCACTCAAAGTACTAATTTCTTCAGCAAAGTTAACCTTTTTTCTAGTAGGAGCTCTTTCAGTATGCCATTGTGAATAATTAGCCACAATATTGTCAAGCAATTTAGTGGCTTCACCCAAGTAATTTCCATAAGAGTACCACCCGTGATGGAATCTAAAAGATTTCTAGAAACAAAGTTCAATCCCGCATAATTTTTTTGTATAATCATCCATAGATCTAAACCATTAGTAGGAGAATTTCTTAGCATTAAATTCATTCTTTCCGATGATTGCGCAACATATTCATGCTCAAGTTGCTTAAAATTCATGAGTTGATTTCTAAGGGAAATAAAGCATATTTGCACTTATACCAAGAACCAATACTATTATGAGGCAAAGATGAAAACCAAATTTTTGCATGATCCCGCAAAGACAAAGGAAATAATTTTAATTTCACAATATCATTGTCCACATCTTTTTTTTCTTTTGCATATCACACAATTCTACGAAAGTGCTTATACGGGACGCGACATCATCATTAGGAGTACCGGAAAATTGCTCTTTCATAAAAAGATTCAACAAAGTGGCATTAATATCATAATACCCCGCACTAGCGGCGGGAGGAGCAATCGGAGTACTAATAAAATCATTATTATTATTGTTGGAAAAATCACACAACTTTGTATTTTCTTGAGACATCGTGACTATGCAAACAAGATCGCACACAAACAAAAGATTGAACGAGAGAAAAGCAAACGAAAGATATTTTTTATATTTTTGCAAAAACATTTTAGAAGTGTGGGATGGGGATGTAGACGAGAGGCAAATGGAAAATAAAGTAATTGCAAGGAGATGAGATTTGTGATTGGTTTCTTGATAGATGTTGATGATGTCTTCGTGGCAACGGTGCCAGAAATTCTTCCTGATTTCTTGTATCTGCGTTGGTATTTCCCCGAAGAGGAGAGGATGATGCAGCACATCAATGGTAATATTTCCCTCAGTTATGAAACCAAGGTTATCAATCCAGTAGGAGAACCAAGCAACACTATGTAAACAACACTTGCACACAAATAACAAATACTTGCAACCCAATGCTTAAGAGGGGTTGTCTATCCCTCCTCGGTATTGCGATAGATTAAATTGTATGAGATTGGAGAAATAGATTTGGCAAAATCACAAAATAAAATAATAAAGAAAAAGTGTAGCAAGGTAGTTTTGGTTTTCTAGAAGAATAGATCTGAAAATAAATATGATAGGGAATATACCTGGGGGCCATAGATAAAACTAGTGGTTTCTCTCAAGAAAACATCATATGGTGGGTAAACAAATTACTGTTGGGTAATTGATAGAAGAGCAAATAATTATGACGATATCCAAGGAAATGATCATGTATATAGGCATCACGTCCAAGATTAATAGACCGACTCCTGCCTACATCTACTGCTATTACTCCACACATCGACCGCTATCCAACATGCATCTAGTGTATTAAGTTCATGGAAAAACAGAGTAATGCAATAAGAGCGATGCCATGCTATAGACAAGATATATTCATGTAGGAATAGACCCCATATTTTTATCCTTAATGGCAACGATACATGCATGTCATGTTTCCTTCGGTCACCGAGAATGAGCACCGCAAGATCGAACCCATCACAAAGAACCTCTTCCCATTGCAAGAAAAATCAGTCTAGTAACCCAAACCAAACCAAAGTTTCAGAGAAGAAATACAAGGCTATAGAGATCCTGCATAAAAGAGTTCAGAGAAGACTCAAATAATATTCATAGATAGAATTGATCATAAACTCACAATTCATCGGATCCCAACAAACACACCGTAAAAAGTCATTACATCAAACCGATCTCCAAGAACATCGAGGAGAACATTATATTGAAGATCAAAAAGAGAGAAGAAACCATCTAGCTACTGCATAATGACCCGTAGGTCTATGGTAAACTAATCACGCATCATCGGAGGGGCAAGGGTGATGAAGAACACCTACGTGATTGTTGACCCCTCGGGCAAAGTGCCGGAAAAGGCCCCTAGATTGGATCTCATGGTTCTGGAACTTGAGGTGGCTGGAATTGTGTTTCATCGACTCCCCTAGGGTTTCTAGAATATTAGAGTATTTATAGAGCTGAGAGGCATTGGAGGGGGTGCCTATGTGTCCCACTACCCACCAGGGCGCGCTTGGGGGCCCTAGCGCACCTTGGTGCCTAGTGGGCCCCACAGAGCCCATCTGGTGTACGTCTTAGGCCTCATGGGTGTCTTCTAGGCAGAAAAAAATCTCCAAAAAGTTTCGCTGCATTTGGACTTTGTTTGATATGGATATTCTGCGTAGTAAAAAACAAGCAAAAAACAACAACTGGCACTGGGCACTATGTCAATAGGTTTGTCCCAAAAAGGATATAAATTTGTTAGTAAATCAATGTAAAACATCCAAGATTGATAATATAACAGCATGGAACAATAAAAATTATAGATAAGTTGGAGACGTATCAAAGCTCAGGTGGCTCCACCCTAGGGGAGCACCATGTGAGCTTGTGGCTCTCTCGTAGATCGTCCAGCCTTCGCCCGAAGCATATAGGGTCTCTTGTGGTCCAGAAAAATCACCGTTAAGTTTCATCATGTTTGAACTTTGTTTGGTAAGGTTTTTCTGTGAAACAAAGAAATAGGCAAAAACAGAACCGCACTAGGCAATCGAAAGTTAATAGGTTAGTTTCCAAAAATGATATAAAGTTGCATATAAAGCATACATGATTGATAATATAATATCATGGAACAATAAAAAATTATAGATACGTTGGAGACGTATCAGCATCCCCAAGCTTAATTCCTGCTCGTCCTTGAGTAGGGGAATGGTAAAAACAGATTTTCTTATGTTGAATGCTACCTAACTTGTCTTAATCGTGTAATCTTTAAGGTATGAATGTTGGGAAATGATGAATTAATATATATCGAAATGTAAATATAAAAGAATGCTAGAAAAATAATCATTACTCTTCAAAAATATATATGTCAATGAATGTTATTCCTACTTATTTAGTCGTGTAAGCATGACATAACTCGGTCTTTCTAGCGCAAAATATAAATCATGAACACCCTGATGCCAAACATGAAATTGTATCATACTTTTTCTCACTTCAACATTTTTTAATCCATTCAATATTTGAGCGCGAGCCACAGACTTAGCACTTTGGATGGCAAAGAGAATGATGGTAGGGGTTCATAAAGGAAGAAGAAATTTGAGAAAGTCTCGCATCAAGTCGGTGAATCGTTAGGCAATGGAGAGGCCTTTCAATCGAAATTGATGCGATGAGTAGGGACTGCCATGCAACAGATGCATTAAAGCAATAAGTGTATGAAAGCTCACTACTGAAACTAAGCGGGTGTGCATCCAA
Organism: Aegilops bicornis; assembly: GCA_021605145.1. NCBI lineage: Eukaryota > Viridiplantae > Streptophyta > Magnoliopsida > Poales > Poaceae > Aegilops > Aegilops bicornis. Next base: position 290,722,451 of record CM038672.1, on the reverse strand, counting down.
CTTACTTGCTCATGAAGGCCTCGTGCATTTCAGGAAGCCCATCATCAGAATATGCAAGTCAAGTTCTATATGTAAAAATTCCCACTAGTATATGAAAGTGGAAAATGATGGAGACTCTCTATATGAAGAACATGGTACTACTTTGAAGAACAAGTGTGCTAAAGGATAGTAGCATTGCCCCTAATATCTTTTTGCTCTCAATTTTTTCAGAACAATGTCATGGACCTCATCCCACTTTTCCGATGTTCATTTGTCTCCATCATTATTTTACTCACTGGGGCATTGCTCTAATAATGATGATCACCACACTTTTATTTACTTACAACTCAAAAAACTGAATGATACAACCACATATGAATGCCTCTTGCAGTGTACCAGGATGTGCAATGATTTAGCATAACATGTATAACAATGAAAAATAGTGGCTTTGCCACAAATATCATGTCAACTCTATATGAGCATGCAAGGCAAAATGACCATGAATGCTCAAGTCATGTGAATACTAACGTGGAAGTTGTATGGCAATATATTGGATTGGCTATGGAAATGCCATGATAGGTAGGTATGGTGGTTGTTTTGAGGAAGGATATAATCAGGGTTATGTGTGATAGAGTATGTCATATCACAGGATTTGGATGTGTCGACGAAGTTTGCACCAAGTCACGAGGTGAGAACGAGCAATGCATGGTACTGAAGAAGCTAGTAAAATATGGATAGGTAGAAGTGCTTATAGTCCATAAATTGATATTAGTCATAAAGAACTCAAATACTTATTGTGAAAGTCTATTAGCCCTCAAAGAAAAATACTACTCGCATGCCCCTAGGGAGGAGGTTGGGAGGAGTTAACCATCGTGCACCCCTAATTCAGAACACACAAAGGGTATCAATCAAGGATAAATTATGCTCCAACTTCCCTGCTATGCTATGATCGACACTTTAATGAAATAGTGAATCGCAAACCTTAACATCTATATTTTTACTAACAAATGTTTACTAAATAGTGAACTTAAATATTATAACTTCAATATCATTGATCTGTGATTCACATTCAGTGATCTACATGAAAGTTTTTATTATACCACTCTTCTATACCTATCATTTTAGACTAAACATATAGCTCGTGCAAATTACCACTTCCTATTTAACTCTCAAAATATAGAAGTGAAGCATGAGTGCAATTGATTTCTATAGAACATAAGTATATCCATGCTATAAAGATATCAGTGAAGCACATCAGCAACTTGACTTAACTAAAAAGATATAAGGGAAGCACAAAGAGCATTCTACCAAATGATGATCAATGTGTGTTGATAAAACAAAATACGGACATGGCAGCATGATAATCATTATTGTGAAAACCACTATTAATCATAGAACTTCGCATGATCAAGTAACAATTCATTCACAAGCTAAATTATAAACAAGAACTTTCTTGAAAACTAACAAACTATGTTCTCAGTCATCAAAGAAATTACAATTCATTATGTTTCCAAGAAGGATCTATATAAGAGCTTTTGTTTAGCAAAATTCACATACTCAACTATCATATAGTCTTCCATGATAGCTCGCACACAAAGCATATTTTTAGAACAAATTATTCCAATCAGACACAAAAGAAGATGCCCTCCCAGCGTATTTATCTTAGGGATAATTTCAACAATAATAACGCATGATTACATATATTCAAGTGGATATATATATCTGGATCGTTCCCTACCACATAATGCTCGCCAAGTGGTGAATACTTGAGGTTGGAATAGGAGAAAATAATTTTGACTCTTGCATGAGGGTAAACAATAAATATTATAAGATAGGCCCTTTGTAGAGGGAAGTATAGGCTGTCATGCCCTTTTAAGTTGGATGTGCAAGCTCTTAATGCAAAGTAACTTCACTTTATATTGCCCCTTATGATAGGAACCTTAATGAGCTGTTCATCAACTTTATTGCATTGCCGTCACAAGTTCGTACAATGCTTATTTTATCTTACAATAAAAGATCATACATATTTACAAGCAATTTTATTGCTTCGCACCGATAACAACTTACTTGAAGGATCTTATTCAACCCATAGGCAGATATGGTGGACTCTCATGACAAGAAACTGGGTTTCAGGGTATTTTTATGCACAACTAGTATCTCTACTTAGTACAATTTTTTTTGGCTTTAAAAGATTCTAAACAAGCACCACATGTTAGTGGATCCATGACAATATAAATCCTCTGCAAATATAAGCAATCATAACTCGTTACATTGTCGTCCTTACCCAACATCAACTATTTGATCGTTTGAAAAAAATTAATGGGGGTTCACAATCACAGAAGATGTCCAAGATAGTACATTTATATGTAAAATCTCTCTTCCTTTATTATTCTTTCCTATATTGCATCAATGACCAATGCTTATTTCCTTGAAATAAATTTTATCAATTATAGTTCTTTTATGTAAAGTCTTTAGTCTCCATGGGATTAGCATATGAAATTTTTATTATTATTGCCATGACTGCTGCAAAAGAAAGAAAAACTAAAGAGTACTCAAACTCATAATCCTATTTATTATAGGGATAATTGATTTTATGCCCTTAGTTGGATCACACTCGGCAATTTTACCCTTAATTTCTGAAAACAATCGTTCTTGCCCAAGCCACTTAGTTCGTCTTATGTTTTTGCCCTTCCGTCACGGTTCCATCCAGTTAGTGCCGTTTGACCGTGTGTTGACCGTCTATGGGCGTTTTGTTGGACAATTTTGCCCCTGCTTCTTCACTTTGTGCATTAAATGCGCTACTTACGTGTCCACTTGCTTTATCGGGGTGGTAACGAGGCCCGTCCCGTCCGTCGCCGCTCCGTCTTTCTCTGACACGCATCCAGGCCAACGAGGCATGCAGCGCCACGTAGGCTGGTGATGACCCACAAGTATAGGGGATCTATCGTAGTCCTTTCGATAAGTGAGAGTGTCGAACCCAACGAGGAGCAGAAGGAAATGATAAGCGGTTTTCGATGGGTTTTCTCTGCAAGCACTGAAATAAGTGGTAACAGATAGTTTTGTGATAAGATAAATAGTAACGAGCAAAAAGTAAATAAAGTAAATAAATTGCAGCAAGGTGGCCCAATCCTTTATGTAGCAAAGGATAAGCCTGGACAAATTCTAATAATGAAGAAGCAGCTCCCGAGGACATATTGGGAATTATCGTCAAGCTAGTTTTCATCACGTTCGTAAGATTTCCGTTCGGTACTTTGATAATTTGATATGTGGGTGGACCGACACTTGGGTGCTGTCCTAACTTGGATAAGCATCCCACTTATGATTAACCCCTATTGCAAGCATCCGCAACTACAAAAAGGAGTATTAAGGTAATCCTAACCAGAGCATTAAACATATGGGTCCATATCAGCCCCTAACGAAACAACGCATAAACTAGGGTTTAAGCTTCTGTCACTCTAGCAACCCATCATCTACTTATTACTTCCCTATGCCTTCCTCTAGGCCCAAATAATGGTGAAGTGTCATGTAGTCGACGTTCACATAACACCACTAGAGGAAAGACAACATACATCTCATCAAAATATCGAATCTAATACCAAATTCACATGACTACTAATAGCAAGACTTAACCCATGTCCTCAGGAACAAATGTAACTACTCACAAAGCATATTCATGTTCATAATCAGAGGAGTAATAATATGCATAAAGGATCTGAACATATAATCTTCCACCAAGTAAACCAACTAGCATTAACTACAAGGAGTAGTCAACACTACTAGCAACCCACAGGTACCAATTTGTGGTTTTGATACAAGATTGGATACAAGAGATGAACTAGGGTTTTGAAAGGAGATGGTGCTGGTGAAGATGTTGATGGAGATTGACCCCCTCTCAATGAGAGGATCGTTGGTGATGACGTTGGTGATGATTTCCCCCTCCCGGAGGGAAGTGTCCCCAGCAGAACTGCTCCTCCAGAGCCCTAGATTGACTCCGCCAAGGTTCCGCCTCGTGGCGGCGGAGTTTCGTCCCGTAAGCTTGCCCATGATTTTTTCCAGGGTAAAAGTGATGATATAGCAGAAGATGGTCACCGGAGGCCCACCAGGGGGCCCAGGAGATAGGGGAGCGCGCCCTATGGGGGGGGCACCCCCTCTCTCCTGGACAGGGTGTGGGCCCCCTGGCCTATTTCTTTTGCTCATAAATTCTTATAAATTCCAAAAAGTTGTTTCGTGGAGTTTCAGGACTTTTGGAGCTGTGCAGAATAGGTTTCCAATGTTTGCTCCTTTTCCGAATTCCAAATTCCAAGCATTCCCCCTCTTCATGGTAAACCTTGTAAAATAAGAGAGAATAGCCATAAGTAATGAGATATAATGTGTAATAACAGCCCATAATCCAATAAATATTGATATAAAAGCATGATGCAAAATGGACGTGTCAACTCCCCCAAGCTTAGACCTCGCTTGTCCTCAAGCGGAAGCCGAAATCGAAAAATATGTCCACATGTTTAGAGATAGAGGTGTCGATAAAAATAAAATACGAACATGAGGGCATCATGATCATTCTAATATCAGCAATATATATAGATTTTGTCATATGATTTCCTATGCTCAAGTAATAAGCAATTCACAATGTCAAGTATGGTTCAAAAACTTCATTGGGAACTAACAAACTATAATATCAATCATTGAAGCAATTGCAATTTATCGTAACATTAGAAAGAGTCAATAATAGAGCTTTTCAGCAAGCTCACATACTCAACTATCTCGTAGTCCCCTATAATTGTTAACACTCACGCAATACTTGTGGTTATAGAGTTTCAGCCGGACACTTAGAAAGATAGGGGCTTATTGTGTTGCCTCCCTACATATTCACCTTTAGGTGATGTCAACAATAATAGCCTATGCCAACTTACATCCAATTGGATATATGTATCATGATCTTTCAAACACGAGGAGCTTGCCAAAGGATAAAAATAAAAAAGGAAAGGTGAGCATCACCTTGACTCAAGCATAAAGTAAAAGATAGGCCCTTCGCAGAGGGAAGCAGAGGTTGTCATGCGCGTTTAGGGTTGATGCATGAAATCTTAATGCAAAAGAATGTCACTTTATATTTCCCCTTGTATGTGGACCTTTATTATGCAGTCTGTCGCTTTTATTACTTCCACAACAAGTTCGTACAAAGCTTATTTTCTCTGCACTAATAAGTAATACATATTTAGAGAGCAATTTTTATTGCTTGCACCGATGAAAACTTACTTGAAGGATCTTATTCAATCCATAGGTAGGTATGCTGGACTCTCATGGCAAAACTGGGTTTAAGGATATTTGGAAGCACAAGTAGTATCTCTACTTGGTGCAAGGAATTGGCTAGCATGAGGGGGAAAGGCAAGCTCAACATGTTTGGAAGGTCAATTACAATATACTTTAACTGAGATGTCGGAAAACATAAACCATTACGTTGTCTTCCTTGTCCAACATCAACTCTTTTAGCATGTCATACTTAATGAGTGCTTCACAATCATAAAAGATGTCCAAGATAATATATTTATATGTGAACCCCTCTTTCTTTATCACTTCCTATTAATTGCAACGATGACCAAGGCTACGTTCATCAACTCTCAACAATTTTTATGCCTCATACTTTCTATATGTGAAGTTATCACTATCCATAAGATCAATATGAACTCTTTTGTTCTTTCTACTTTCTCAAGATCATAGCAACATAGCAAAGCCCTTGACTCAACACTAATCTTTATTATAGATAGCACACGGACTCGCTTACATAAAGAGATCACAAAGCAAAACTCAAAACTACTTGATAGCAAAACTTCAATCTACTAGATCAAGATACTACTAAAAGGATCGAACTAAATAAAGCGGTAAAGATAAGAGTGTGATGGTGATACGATACCGGGGCACCTCCCCCAAGCTTGGCAGTTGCTAAGGGGAGTGCCCATACCCATGTGGTTACTTCTCCTTCTTCACGGTTGGTGTTATGATCTTCTTGGCGATTATGCCCTTCAAGATACGGTTCTCCTCCTCGAGCTTATTAACTTGTTGTTTGAGGTCCATATTTTCTTTACGGAGCTTGCCCATAACGGACAAATCTCCTTTCACCCAAGGATGCTGCATAGCTTCTGGAGAACAAGTGAAACTCTTTTTCATATTTTCATAAGAAAGAAATCTAGAGTCGCAAGGAGTGACCAAAGTAGGGCCAGCCAGGCTAGATAGTTCCTCCATAGTGAATTCTGCTCGAAGACGAGAGGTAACTTCTTGATCCTCCTCCATGGCATCTATCCTTTTCAGATCAGCCTCCATCTCATCCTCCGTTGATGGTCCAAAGTGATAGGCGTCGCTATTTGCTCCTGGACCTGGCGTTGGGTGAGACACCCGGCTCTCCCCAACTGACTCTTGAGAAGACATCTTGCTTTATTCTGCAACAAGAACAGCTCGAAACGAAAATAGAGGATATTTGCATGATACGGTGGTCAAAACCTTCGGGAGTATATATAATGAATTTTTACCGACCAAAATACGTAACATACAAGAAAACGGAGTCCGGGAGGCGCACGAGGTGCCCACGGGACAGGGGCGCCGCCTGTGGGGCACTCCTCCTCTCTCGTGGGAGCCTCGTGTCCCTTTCGACCACTTCTTTCTTACTAAAATTCTTAAATAATCCAAAACTGATAAAATTGCCATTAGACTTGTTTTGGAGTCGGTTTACTTACCGCATTAATGCGTACCTATGCCTTTTCGAGTCCTGAACGCTGGAAAGTGTCTCTTATGTATTCCTCAGGAGTTATGGTTTCAATAATATTAGTTTCAACATTGATAGGATTACCTGAAATATAATGTTTAATTCTTTGACCGTTTACCACCCTCGGATTTGTGCCTTCGAAGTTGTTGATTTTTATAGCACCAGAACGATAGACCTCCTCGATAACGTAGGGACCTTCCCATTTTGAGAGAAGTTTTCCTGCAAAAAATCTTAAACGAGAGTTGAACAATAACACATAATCTCCTACATTAAACTCACGCTTTTGTATCCTCTTATCATGCCAGCGTTTGACTTTTTCTTTGAAAAGCTTGGCATTCTCATATGCTTGGGTTCTCCATTCATCAAGAGAGCTGATATCAAACAACCTCTTCTCACCGGCAAGTTTGAAGTCATAATTGAGTTCTTTAATAGCCCAATATGCTTTATGTTCAAGTTCAAGAGGTAAATGACATGCTTTTCCATGAACCATCTTATATGGAGACATACCCATAGGATTTTTGTATGCAGTTCTATAGGCCCATAATGCATCATCAAGTTTTTTGGACCAATTCTTTCTAGATCTATTCACAGTATTTTTCAAAATTAATTTGAGCTCTCTATTGCTCAATTCTACTTGACCACTAGACTGCGGGTGATAAGGAGATGCGATTCTATGATTGACATCATACTTAGCAAGCATCTTACGGAAAGCACCATGAATAAAGTGTGAACCACCATCACCATAAGATATCTAGGGACTCCAAACCTCGAAAAAATAACTTCTTTAAGCATTTTAATAGCAGTGTTATGATCAGCACTACTAGTTGGAATAGCTTCTACCCACTTAGTAACGTAATCAACAAAGAACTAAAATATGTGTATAACCATTGGAGGCAGGAAAAGGTCCCATATAATCAAAGCGCCAAACATCAAACGGTTCAATAACAAGAGAATAATTCATAGGAATTTCTTGACGTCTACTAATGTTACATATTCTTTGACATTCATCACAAGATAAGACAAACTTACGAGCATCTTTGAAAAGAGTAGGCCAATAAAAACCAGACTGTAGTACCTTGTGTGCAGTTCTATCTCCAGTGGTGTCCTCCATAGGATTGAGTGACACTTGCATAGGATTTGTTCCTGTTCATGCTCGGGCACACAACGCCTAATAATACCATCTACTCCTTCTTTATAAAGGTGTGGATCATCCCGTATAATGTCTTAAATCATAAAAGAACTTTTACTTTTGTGGTAAGTGAAACTAGGCGGTATATATTTAGCAACAATGTAATTAGCATAATCAGCATACCAAGGAGCGAAGACGAGAAGCATTGACAACCGCTAATTGTTCATCAGGAAAACTATCATTAATAGGCAGTGGGTCATCAAGAACATTCTCTAACCTAGACAAGTTGTCTGCAACGGGGTTCTCAGCTCAATATGCAAGACAAATTCTTGGAGCAAGAGGACCCATCTAATGAGTCTAGGCTTAGCATCTTTCTTTTCCATAAGATATTTAATAGCAGCATGATCAGTGTGAATAATAACTTTGGAATCAACAATATAAGGTCTAAACTTATCACATGCAAACACAACTGCTAAGAACTCTTTTTCAGTAGTAGCATAATTTCTCTAGGCAGTATCAAGAGTCTTACTAGCATACTGGATAACATTCAATTTCTTATCGACTCTTTTCCCTAAAACAGCACCTACAGCATAATCACTAGCATCACACATAATTTCAAAAGGTAAATTCCAATCAGGTGGCTGAACGATAGGTGTAGTGATCAAAGCTTTCTTAAGTGTTTCAAATGCTTCTACACAATCATCGTCAAAGACAAAAGGAATATCTTTTTGTAATAAATTATTCAGAGGCCTAGAGATTTTAGAAAAGTCATTAGTGAACCTCCTATAAAAGCCGGCATGACCAAGGAAACTTCTTATACCTTTTATGTCCTTGGGACATGGCATCTTTTCAATAGCATCAACTTTGGCTTTATCAACTTCAATACCTCTCTCGAAGATCTTGTGCCCCAAGACAATGCCTTCATTAACCATAAAGTGACAGTTTTCCCAATTCAGGACGAGACTAGTGTCTTCGCATCTCTACAAAACTCGATCAAGGTTGCTCAAACAATCATCAAAATAGGATCCATAGACGAAAAAGTCATCCATGAATACCTCACAAATCTTTTCACAAAAATCAGAGAATATAGCCATCATGCATCTTTGAAAGGTAGCAGGTGCATTACATAAACCAAAAGGCATACGTCTATAAGCAAAAGTACCAAAAGGGCAAGTAAAAGTAGTTTTAGTTTGATCCTTTGTCGACACGTATTTGAGAGAAGCCGAATAACCATCTAGAAAGCAAAAATGTGTGTGTTTGGATAGCCTTTCTAGCATTTGATCAATGAAAGGTAAAGGGTAATGATCTTTCTTAGTAGCTTTATTTAACTTACGGAAATCAATTACCATCCTATAACCTGTAATAATTCTTTGCGGGATCAATTCATATTTATCATTAGGAACAACGGTAATACCTCCCTTTTTAGGAACACAATGGATGTGGCTTACCCATTCACTATCAGCAACGGGATAAATAATACCTGCCTCAAGGAGTTTTAGTATCTCCTTTCTTACCACTTCCTTCATTTTGGGATTTAATCGCCTTTGAGGGTCTCTAACTGGTTTGGCATCTTTCTCCACTGAAATTTTGTGTTGACATAATGTGGGACTAATGCCCTTAAGATCGTCCAGAGTATATCCAATAGCAGCTCGGTGCTTCTTCAGAGTTTTCAATAATCTTTCTTCTTCTTTCTCTGAAAAGTTAGCACTAATAATAACAGGATATATTTCTTTTTCATCAAGATAAGCATACTTAAGATTATCGTAAAGGTTTGAGTTCAAACACGGGATCACCCTTGGGTGGAGGGGATCCCCAAGAATTTCAACAGGAAGGTTATGTTTCAAAGATAGGTTCATGTTTAAGGAACACTTCATCTATTTCTTCCCTTTCCTTCATAAACATATCGTTTTCATGGTCTAGCAAATATTGTTCTAACAGATCAGTCAGAGGAACAGCAATGGAAGCAAGACCAATAATTTCATCCTTACTAGGGAATTCCTCTTCACGGTGTTGCTTACGAAATTTAGAGAAGTTGAACTCATGAGACATATCACCTAGACCAATAGTAACAACATCCTTTTCGCAATCTATCTTAGCATTAACGGTGTTCAGGAAGGGTCTACCAAATATAATGGGACAAAAGCTATCTTGTGGGGAGCCAAGAACAAGAAAATCAGCAGGATATTTAGTTTTCACACACAAGACTTCAACATCTCTAACAATTCCCATTGGTGAAATAGTATCTCTATTAGCAAGTTTAATTGTGATATCAATGTCTTCTAATTCAATAGGTGCAATATCGTGCATAATTTCTTTGTATAAGTCAATAGGTATTGCACTAGCACTAACACCCATATCACGTAAGCCATGATAACAATGATCTCCTATTTTAATGTAAATAATGTGCATGCCTACCACGGTCTATGTTTATCTTTAGCACAAGGTTTGGCAATTCTAGCAGTTTCATCACAGAAATAAATAACATGCCCTTCAATATTATCGACAAGAGATCTTTAACAATAGCAACATTAGGTTCAACTTTGATTTGCTCAGAGGTGTATAAGTTCTAGTATTACTCTTACGAACAACAGTCGAAGCTTTAGCATGATCTTTTATCCTAACAGGAAAAGGAGATTTTTCAACATAAGCAGTAGGAACAATAGGATCACTATAAGTAATAGTCTTTTCTTCGACTATAATAGGTGCAACTACTTTCACTTCAACAGGCGGATTATATTTAAACCACTTCTCTTTATGGAGATCAACGTGAGTAGCAAAAGACACACAAAAAGTAGCTACTAACTCAGAGTCAAGTCCATACTTAGCGCTAAATCCAAGAAAAGCATCGGTATCCATAAAAGATTTAACACAATCGAACTTAGGTGTCATACCTGACTCCTTACCATCGTCGGAACCCCAATCTTCAGAGTTGCGTTTAATTCTTTCCAGTAAGTCCCATTTGAAATCAATAGTCTTCAAGATATAAGAACCAAAGACAGAAGTATCGAGCAGGTTGCGCTTATTAAGACAAAGCCGAGCATAAAAATTCTGAATAATCATTTCCCGAGAGCGCTCATGATTGGGGCATGAATATAACATTGACTTAAGCCTCCCCCAAGCTTGAGCGATGCTTTCTACTTCGCGAGGCCATAAATTATATATGTAATTACGATCACGATGAACAAGATGCATATGATAGAACTTCTGGTGAAATTCCAACATCAATCGCTTATAACTCCAAGATCCCGTATCATCACATAGCCTATTCCATGTCAATGCATCTCCCTTCAAAGATAAAGGGAAGACCTTCCTTTTGACAAAATCATCGGGAATACCTGCAAGCTTAAATAATCCACAAACTTCATCCACAAAGATAAGGTGTAAGTCGGGATGCAATGTTCCGTCTCGTGCAAAAGGATTAGCTAGCAGTTTTTCTATCATACCCGAAGGAATCTCAAAGTGAATATTTTCATATAGTTTAGTAGGTTGAGGAGCATCTCTTTGCTCTTCTGGTTGGGGTGAAGATACCCCAAACAAGCCCCTCAAAGGATTAGTTTCCATAGTGACAAGTAACAGAAAATTTCAGCACAATATATAAATGTTTGATTACCAAGTTCGGCAACGGCGCCAGAAAAGAGTCTTGATGACCCACAAGTATAGGGGATCCATCGTAGTCCTTTCGATAAGTAAGAGTGTCGAACCCAACGAGGAGCAGAAGGAAATGATAAGCGGTTTTCAGTAAGGTTTTCTCTGCAAGCACTGAACTAAGTGGTAACAGATAGTTTTGTGATAAGATAAATAGTAACGAGCAAAAAGTAGATAAAGTAAATAAAGTGCAGCAAGGTGGCCCAATCCTTTATGTAGCAAAGGATAAGCCTGGACAAATTCTAATAATGAAGAAGGAGCTCGAGGACACATTGGGAATTATCGTCAAGCTAGTTTTCATCACGTTAGTAAGATTCGCGTTCGGTACTTTGATAATTTGATATGTGGGTGGACCGACACTTGGGTACTGTCCTAACTTGGACAAGCATCCCACTTATGATTAACCCCTATTGCAAGCATCCGCAACTACAAAAAGGAGTATTAAGGTAATCCTAACCACAACATTAAACATATGGGTCCATATCAGCCCCTAACGATGCAACGCATAAACTAGGGTTTAAGCTTCTGTCACTCTAGCAACCCATCATCTACTTATTACTTCCCTATGCCTACCTCTAGGCCCAAATAATGGTGAAGTGTCATGTAGTCGACGTTCACATAACACCACTAGAGGAAAGACAACATACATCTCATCAAAATATCGAACGAATACCAAATTCACATGACTACTAATAGCAAGACTTAACCCATGTCCTCGTGAACAAATGTAACTACTCACAAAGCATATTCATGTTCATAATCAGAGGAGTAATAATATGCATAAAGGATCTGAACATATAATCTTCCACCAAGTAAACCAACTAGCATCAACTACAAGGAGTAGTCAACACTACTAGCAACCCACAGGTACCAATTTGTGGTTTTGATACAAGATTGGATACAAGAGATGAGCTAGGGTTTTGAAAGGAGATGGTGCTGGTGAAGGTGTTGATGGATATTGACCCCCTCTCGATGAGAGGATCGTTGGTGATGACGTTGGTGATCATTTCCCCCTCCCGGAGGGAAGTGTCCCCAGCAGAACTGCTCCGCCAGAGCCCTAGATTGATTCCTCCAAGGTTCCGCCTCGTGGCAGCGGAGTTTCGTCCCGTAAGCTTGCCCACGATTTTTTCCAGGGTAAAAGTGATGATATAGCAGAAGATGGTCACCGGAGGCCCACCAGGGGGCCCAGGAGATAGGGGGCGCGCCCAATAGGGGGGCGCGCCCCCTGTCTCCTGGACAGGGTGTGGGCCCCTTGGCCTATCTATTTTGCTCATAAATTCTTATAAATTCCAAAAAGTTGTTTCGTGGAGTTTCAGGACTTTTGGAGCTGTGCAGAATAGGTTTCCAACGTTGTCTCCTTTTCCAGCCAGAATTCAGTACCGCCGCATTCCCCTCTTCATGGTAAACCTTGTAAAATAAGAGAGAATAGCCATAAGTAATGAGATATAATGTGTAATAACAGCCCATAATGCAATAAATATTGATATAAAAGCATGATGCAAAATGGACGTATCAACTGGCAGGCTGTTGAGTTGGCGTGGTGGTAGGGTCTTCACGAAGATCTGTATGCGACCGCGCATGTGTTTGGCTAGTTGGATTAGTACCCACGTACTGCCACGTGGGTACTTGCTTCAGTTGGTGGGTTGGCCGCTGAGCTGGGGCGGCAAGGTCTTGCCGCGGTCTTGCGTATATTCCCGGCAAGGGTCTTACCGGGGTGTTGTGAGCGCCCTTGACAAGAGTCTTGCCGGGGCCTTGCGAGTGTCTTCGGCAAGGAGCCTTGCCGAGGCCTCGTGGGCATCCTCGGCAAGGAGCCTTGCGATTGTCTTGTCTTCTGGTCCTCATCTAGGATTTGTAGGCTCTCTGTCTTCACAAAGATCTGCATGCCATCATGCAAGTACTTCCCGAGCCTTGGTTCCAATGCTGTCGATGGTGTCGGAACTCTCAGGCTCAAGGGTGGCTGCAATGTTGGTGTTGGGCGAGCTGCCCCGGTAAGGCTCTTGCCGGGGCTGTGTAGGCCGCCCCGGCAAGGGTCTTGCCGGGAGGAAGCCTGTCTGATCGCTCCGTCTTCTGCGCCCTTGGTTGGAGCGCTGCTCTGGTAGCCTTGCACTTCTGCTTCCCTCCTCTGCCCTGCTAAGTGTGGTCGCGGGTGCGGCTCTGACTGCCCGTGCACAGGTAAAGGGGCACAAAAGAGAGCCCCTACTTTTGTGCACCGACAGGAGCCCCCGGGCCTGGGCCACAAATAAGCACGACGCGTTGTTGGGCTAGGCCCAAAATGGTGCGCGGGTACGCATGGTGGAGTTTTACTGCGGTAACTTTTCTGTTGGTTGCGCTTCCCCACGACCCGCGTTGAATGCGCAACATGGGGGTCGTGCGTGACATGGAGGTCGTGTGTGGAGTGACCGCAACATGCTCGCGTCACTCCGCGGTTTCAATAGTAAAGAGGCGGTCCGCGTTCTCCTCATAAAAATAGAGGAAGCCGCAGGGGCGTGACTCATTTACTAGGTAGGCTCGAGTCGTGGCCATCATGGCACCCGCGCCCCACGATCACGGGGCGCGAAACAGCCGGTCCACTTGCCATCTGAGTCCTGGATAACCTGTCGCGTGTCCTCCATGCGCCGGGGAGGGCAGGTGGCGGACACAGAAGGCATGGGTGTTAATGCTGGGCCGGGGGGCCGGGAATTGCTGATTGGGGCAGCGGGTCGGTCCTGTCTCCTCGCGTGTCTGGCGGTTGGATTGGCTGATTGGGGCGGTCGCACCCGGGCTCGTTCGGCCTCATCCCTCTATATAAAGGGAGGGGGACAACGTCTTCTGGCACCCATTTTCTCTCATTCTAATCTCTTTCCTTCCGTTTGTCATGGCGTGAGGGCGTGGTCGTGGCTGTGCCCTTGGGGAGGCGACCAGGTCTTCCTCCTGCCAGAGGGTGGCGATGGTCAAAGAAGAGCTGGACGCCCAAGGTGAAGGCCACGCTAGAGGCAGAGGCGCCGGCCGGGGCCGCAGTCGATGAGGTGGTCGAGGCAGAGGCGGGCGTGGACGGGGGACTCCTGCGTCATCACAATCTCCGTCGCCATCTCCTCGAGCATCTCCTCCTGCTTCGTCGAGCGGTCATGTCGGGGATTCGGCGCTGGAATTTATTCTGCAACTGCGCGGGCCACCGCGTAGCTGCCTTCGTCTTCCCGAAGTGTTTGTGAGGGTGCTCGAGATCGACCGGCCACCGAGGCTAAGGCTTCACATGGAGGGGTGTCGCCATGGCGACATGCGGGTGAACACAGGGTTCCCTGCCCCTCATGTGATGCTTCTTCGTCGGTGCTGGAAAACCTTCGCACGTGCCCATTGCTTGATGGATGGGAATGTCCTCTACTTTAGGCTAGCAGGGAGCGACCTGCTCTCCGTCAAGGTCTATGGGCGCTCGGGACACAGGCTATGGTGCTGTGCCGAGAGCTAGACCGATGGCGAAAGCTCCTCTTTGGGCGAGAGTGACTAGGAGGACAGCAACGACGCCGACGAGGGTAGCGGGCGGGAGGATGACGGGTCTGACTAGGCATCGGACACACCGTCCCTAGGCGGTGCCGGCAGTACCACCATCTGCATCGCCAGCTCCTTGAACTTCTCGGGGTCGCCTCCTTGGGCGGTTGGCGTGGGAAGGCCGGGGAAGATGAAGAAGGCGGGCGGTGGGCCGTCAAGTCAGAGTACGCGGGCACCGACGCCTTTGTCGCGTATTGCCGGTCCGCTGCCTCATCATTCGGCTCTTCTCCCGGCACCATCATCACCAGCCCTCTTCTAGACGGCTGTCGGGATGTTCTTTTGGTGTCTTCTGTTGCTCGTACCTCGCCTAGGCGCTCCTTTTGCCCTTCTGCCATCTTGTTCCGTTTCCTAAGGAGTGGGACAAGAAAGGGGTTATGGGCATCTTATCTCTTTTTAGCTTTTAAGCCTACGAGCCTTAGTAAGATTTAAACCTTGTAACCCCTTGCTCATGTATGCATTCCGTATGAATTGTACTTGTTAACAACATATTAATGAAGAGAAGGGTGTTTGCCAGGTTTCTTTTGCGCGTGGGCGAGGCTGGCACCAAGGAACAAGTCCTTGTTATCTTAAGATAAACATTGTGACCCGACAACAGACCCTACCGTCCTCCTGCCCTATAGCTCGACTACACTCACGCTCTTGACGGAGGTAGGGGCAAAGTAGGATTGGGCCCTTCGCCCGTTCCTTTTCCACCGCGCTACGACCAAGTCCCGGCCCAAAGTAGAGTTTTTGGGCACGGGGAAAGAGGGAACATGATGGTATAAGGGTGAGCGAAGTCTCGTACGTTCAAGTTTCATATGGAAGTAAGGAGTGGGGGATGAAATAATTATCTAATTTTGCAGCCCCCCGACAATCTTGGCTTGCCGCGGTCGGATCTTTGGGTCTGCATCCCCCGGCAATCTTGGCTCGTCGGGGTCGGGGCGCTAGCCTGTTCTCTTTCTTCCAAACAGCTCAGCAGAAATGTTCATGCGCCCTGCGAACCAAAAAGGATGGGAAGGAATAGAGAGACGCGCACCCGACTTCTAGGTTAGGGGTTAGTTGCCACTAAGCACTATCAACCCTAACCGAGGGAGAGACTCAACCTAGCATGCATGTTAAAACTTAGGACGCCAGCGCTTCACTTATTTATGCTCAGGGTCTGTGCCTGGCTTTGTACAAAGGGTTACATGCCTTGCCGACAAGGCTTGTACAAAAAGGTGGTCTGGGGGCAAGAATCGCGCCTCTGAGTAAAACTTGTGAAGATGTTCAATGTTCCAGAATTGCTTATCGAATACCATCTTCGATCTCCAAAGTGACCGCTACCGGTCCTGGTGACTCGTATTACCCGATAAGGGCCTTCCCACTTTGGCGTCAACTTGTTGGAATTCTTAGCCGACTGAACGCGCTGAAGAATAAGGTCACCTTCCTCAAAGCTTCGGGCATGAACCTTGTGGCTATGGTAGCGGCGCAAGGCTTGCTGGTAGCGCGCAGCTCGCACATACGCCCGAAGACGATCTTCCTCAAGGAGCGTTGCGTCATCTTGCCACAATTGCTCTTTCTCAAGCTCATCATAAGCGAGCACTCGGGGTGACCCGTATGTGAGTTCCGTGGGAGAACTGCTTCTGCCCCGTAAACGAGGGAGAGAGGCGTCTGGCCGGTGGCTCGATTTGGTGTTGTTCTGATTGACCCAAGAACCGCCATCAATTCATCAATCTAGTGCCTTCCACACTTCTGTAGCCTATCAAAAGTCCTTTTCCGGAGGCCTCGCAATACTTCAGCATTTGCCCTTTCAGCCTGGCTGTTGCTTCGTGGGTGTGCAACAGAAGCAAAACAGACCTTGCTGCCGAGGTCTTGAATGTATTGCATGAAGGTGCGGGTTGTGAACTGCGTGCCGTTGTCGGTGATGACCCTGTTTGGTACACAAAAACGGCAGACTAGCCCCTTGAAGAACTTGACGGCTGATTGCGTTACCTTTCTCTCATCGCTTCCACCTCGGCCACTTTTGAACTTGTCGATCATAGCGTACAAGTACTCAAAGCCCCGACAAAGACGGGGAAGGGGCCTAGTATGTCGAGCCCCCAGACGGAGAATGGCCAGGAAAGAGGGATTGTTTGGAGAGCTTGAGCTGGTTGATGAAGCTTCTTTGAATGGAACTGACAGGCTTCACACTTGGTCACCAGTGCCGTTGCATCCTGGAGGGTAGTGGGCCAGAAGAAACCTTGCGGAATGCCTTGCCGGCAAGGGCTCTTGACCCTATGCGGGAGTCACATATGCCTCCGTGCATCTCTACCAACAGCTCCAGTCCTTCCTCTCGGGGAATGCACTTCAATTTCACACCGTTTGGTCTTTTCCTGTACAGAACATCATCGACAAACTGATACATGGCAGACCGACGGGCTACTTTCTCCGCTTCTTCCTGCTCCTCAGGGAGTTGTCCGGTTTGGAGAAATTGAACGGTATGTTGTGCCCATGACGGAGCCTGAGGCTCGACGCCAAGGATCAAAGGCATCTCTTCCGCCATGGGGGCGGCTGTCTCTATGTCCAGGGCTTGGTGCCCTGCTAGAGTCTGTCCCCCACGGCAGGCTCAGTGTCCCCGACAACATCTTTGCCGGCGGCTCTTGGGAGCTCGGCGGGAAAGTACTTGCCGGGGCCTGATTTCCTCCGTTTGTTCTGCTCTGTTGATGGTTCGACGGATGGTTGAGTTAATCGAAGCACAAAGGTACCTGGTTCCATAGGCAGTTTGAGGGCAGCGCGTTTCGACAAGTAGTCAGCGATGCCGTTCTCCACTCGGGGAACATGATCCGCTTGTATACCGTCAAAACGCTCCTCCAGCTTCCTCACTTCATCTATGTAGGCCTCCATCAACGGGCTCTTGTAATCCTTGTTGACTTTCTTGACGACAAGCTGTGAATCTCCCCTGATGATGAGCTTCCTGATTCCGAGGTCTGCCGCGATCCTGAGACCGGCAAGCAACCCCTCATATTCGGCAGTGTTGTTTGTTGACATCTCCCTGGGAAAGTGCATCTGGATTACATACTTGAGGTGCTCTCCGGTGGGTGTGACGAAAAGACACCAAGACCGGGCGCCTTCTTTGTCGCAAGAAAGCCCCGTCAAAGTACATAACCCAGTTGCGACTTGTTTCCTTGCCGGGGAGAGTGGTCTCCTGGATCTCTTCATCGGGCGTTGAGATCCATTCTGCAATGAACTCTGCCAAGACTCTACTCTGGATTGTTGAAGTGCTTTCAAACTTCAAACCAAAGCTCGATAGTTCCAAGGCCCATTCCACAATTCTCCCGATTGCGTCTGGGTTATGTAATATCCGTCGCAATGGGAAGCGGGTGACGACGGTGATCTCGTGTGCTTGGAAGTAATGACGCAACTTCCTCGAGGCTATAAGGAGGCCGAAGAGCAATTTCTGCACACCGGAGTACCTTGATCTAGCCCCCTGCAAGAGGGAGCTGACAAAGTAGACTGGGTGCTGCATCATCTTTTTCTTCTGCACTACTTCATTTGGTTGCGTCGCTTCCGCTCCGGTGGGGTTAGACTCTCCTGTCTCGCCACTGGTCAGCCCAGCCGTTGCTATCACCCCCGCATTGACCTCCCTCTGTGCTACTAGCGCATCACTGACCACTTGATTTGTTGCCGCTAGATACAGCATCAACGGCTCTTATGTTTTAGGTGCGACCAATATTGGCTTTGAGGAGAGTTATTTCTTCAAATCCTACAATGTTGCTTCAGCCTCTAGGGTCCATTCCATTGGGCCCGCCTTTTTCAAGATATTGAAAAAGGGGAGGGCGCGCTTAGCAGACTTGGAGATGAATCTGCTCATGGCGGCAACACAGCCAGCAAGCCGACGCACATCCTTGATCCGCCTAGGCGCCTCAATCTGCTCAATGGCCTTAATCTTGTCTGGATTCGCCTCGATCCTGCCAGTGACACAAAGAACCCGAGAAGTTTGCCGGACGGAACACCGAAGACACACTTCTCAGGGTTCAGCTTGAGGTTGATCTTGCGCAAATTTGCAAGCGTCTCTTCTAAGTCTTGTATGAGTGTTGCCTTGTCCTTGGTTTTGACCACTATGTCATCCGTATAAGCTTCCATATTTCTATGTAGTTGAGGTTCAAAACCAATTTGGACTACTCTTGCAAATATCGAACCACCGCTCTTCAATCCGAAAGGCATTCGCATAAAGCAATACGTACCACATGGGGTGATGAACGCGGTCTTCTCTTCGTCTTATTTTGTCATGAAGATCTGGTGGTATCCCGAGTAAACATCAAGGAATGACAGAAGGTCACACCCGACAGTGGAGTCCACAATCTGGTCAATGCGCGACAAAGGGAAATGATCTTTTGGACAAGCCTTATTGATGTCTGTGTAATCAATACACAGCCTCCATTTCCCATTCGCCTTGCGCACCACTACCGGATTGGCCAACAACGTTGGGTGGAGCACTCCTCTGACCAAGCCCGCTGCTTCCAACTTCCTGATCTCCTCTGTGATGAACTCTTGCCGCTCCAAAGCTTGCTTCCTGACCTTCTGCTTGATAGGTCGCGCATGAGGGCAGATAGCAAGATGGTGCTCAATCACCTCCCTGGGAACACCGGGGATGTCGGATGCTTGCCATGCAAACATCGACATTCGCCCGCAGGAAGGTGATGAGCGCGCTTTCCTATTTGCTGTCAAGGGTGGAGCTTATGGTGAAAGACCCTCCCATGCCATCCTCCTTGACGGACACCTTCTTGGTCTCTGGCGGTGCAGCCCTGGATTTCTTGCTCTTGCCGGTGGAGCTCTCTGGCACGTCCACGATGGGAGCACATCACTCCGAAGAGGTGCGCTTGTCGGAGTGTGTGCGAGGGGTCTTGCCGGTCTTCTTCCCTCCCGGGGCTTCGGCGGCAGGAGCAAGTGCCTTGGCGGCAGTCGCTGCAACTGCTTCCCGGTAGAGTTGGTCGGCATAGATCAGCGCGTATTTCTTGTCAGAGGGGACGGTGATGATGGTCATCAGCCCAGGCATCTTCAGCATGTTGTAGGCGTAATGTGAGGCCGCCATAAACTTGGCTAGTGCTGGGCGGCCGAGGATCCCGCTGTAGGGAAAGGGATCTCGGCGACATAAAAAACAGTCCACTCTGTCCTATAGTTCATCTCGCCTCCAAATGTCACGGGTAACGTGACCTTACCCTTCGGCTGGCTTCTTCCCAGGTTAACTCCTTGAAACGTGCCCGTCTCTTCAAGGACTCCAGCAGGAATCGGCAGCCTTTTGATCACAATGGGCGAGATCAAGTTCAGACCGGCCCCGCCGTCAACTAGCATTTTGTCACCTTGAGGTTGCATATTGTTGGTGAAACAAACAACGACAAACACCCGACCGCAGTTGTGCGATTAGGGTGGTCCTCGGTGTCAAAAATGATAGGCGTGCTGGACCACTTCAGTGGCCTTTGAGCATCGAACAATGGTTCCGCTGTTGTGATCTCTCGCGCCCACTGCTTGAGCTGGCGGTGAGAGGTGTGCAGCGAGGCACCACCTTCGACGCACATGGCCTCTGTAGCTTTCTGGAACTCATGCTCGCCGGACTCGTCATCCTCATCATGATCATCGTCTTCTTGCTTCTTGTTGCGGCCTCGGGCAGGCCTTTCTTGTTGATTATTTTTGTCGCGGTGGCTAGCTTGGCCGCCACGCTTCTTGCCAGATCCCTCGGCACAATCCTGGCCTTTCTCCTTATCTCGCCTCTCATATTTGGCTTTATGCTTCTCTGCGAGCTGCTCGACTTGCCGGCAATTCCGGAGGTCGTGGCCCTTGGTGCGATGGATCTTGCAGTACTACTTGTCGGAGCCTCCTGGCTTGTCGGCAGCCGCCAAGGCCCGGCAAGCAGCGCATCCGGCAACCTCCTTGCCGGGGTCGTCTGCCTTGGTCTTCTTGGCCGCGCCGGCGTCGTCGTATCCCTCGACGGCAAGCACGGCCTTGCCCTAGCGCTTCCTGTTGGGGCGTCGGCCCTTCTTTGCCGGGGTGGCAGCGTCTTCGTCTGAGGAATCGGTTTCCACACCGGCGTCTTCGCCGGGGTACTTCCTTCCCTCTTCAGCCCGAGCACACCTATCGGCTAGAACATAGAGTTCTGCCACATCCTTCACCTTGTTCATCGCCAGCTCTTCACGCATGTTGCGGTTGCGCACATTCTAATGGAATGCGCTGATGATAGCGGCAGGATGAATGTCCGGGATGTTGTACTGGACCCGGCTGAACCTCTGTATGTACTTGCGTAGGTTCTCACCTTCTTTCTGGGGAATGATATGCAAGTCGCTTGCCTGGCCATGAGCTTGGTGGCCTCCCGTAAAGGCGCCAACAAACTCATGGCACAAATCCGACCAAGAAGAAATAGAATCCACTGGCAAGTGCATCAACCATGACATGATGTTGGGTTTAAGCGCCAACGGGAAGTAATTGGCAAGCACCTTGTCGTCGCGAGCTCCGGCAGCTTGCATCGCGATGGTGTAGATGCTAAGGAACTCCGACGGGTGAGTCTTGCCGTTGTACTTCTCGCTGACGTCAGGCTTGAACATGCGGTGAGTGGGCCACTGGTACTCCCGCAGCTCACGGGTAAAGGCTGGGCAACCCACCTCGTAAGGTAGGCCACCAGAGCCCCACGGAGCTGGGTGGTCCATAGTGGACCCTGCTCACCTATCCGACTGATGGCGCGCTTCGCGCCGCCGCTCGATAGTGGTTCGAGCGTCTTCATGGGCTCGCTCCCGAAGAACTTGGCGTTGATCATGGTGTGTCTGTGGGTCGGACGACGCTATGGAAATGTTACCACAAGCATCGTCCTGACGGACCGGCACCCGCAGTGACTGGCGTGGAGGAGGAGAATGCACCGTGGCCGCAGTGCCTCCTGTCCTTCCACCACTGGCGTGCGGTGGTTCGACACAGCGTCGGCCTGAGGGTCCCGTTGGTCGCTACTACCTCTTGAGCACTGCGTTGGTTTTTCCGTGAAGAGGAAAGGGTGATGCAGGAAAGTAATGTAAGTATTTCCCTCAGTTTTTGAGAACCAATGTATCAATCCAGTAGGAGGCTACACGCGAGTCCCTCATACCTCCACAAAACAAATAACTCCTCGCAACCAACGCGATAAGGGGTTGTCAATCCCTTTACGGTTACTTACGAGAGTGAGATCTGATAGATATGATAGGATAATATTTTTGGTATTTTTGTGACAAAGATACAAAGTAAAATAAAAGCAAAGTAAAAAGCAAAGAAATAACTAAGTGTTGGAAGATTAATATGATGAAGATAGACCCGGGGGCCATAGGTTTCACTAGTGGCTTCTCTCAAGAGCATAAGTATTTTACGGTGGGTGAACGAATTACATTTGAGCAATTGACAGAATTGAGCATAGTTATGATAATATCTAGGTATGATCATGCATATAGGCATCATGTCCGAGACAAGTAGACCGACTCCTCCTGCATCTAGTACTATTACTCCACTCATCGACCGCTATCCAAAGATGCATCTAGAGTATTAAGTTCATGAAAACAGTAGTAACGCCTTAAGCAAGAAGACATGATGTAGATGGATAAATTCAAGCAATATGATAAAAACCACATCTTGTTATACTCG
This sequence comes from Aegilops bicornis, assembly GCA_021605145.1. Lineage (NCBI taxonomy): Eukaryota > Viridiplantae > Streptophyta > Magnoliopsida > Poales > Poaceae > Aegilops > Aegilops bicornis. The sequence goes on along the minus strand of CM038672.1, from coordinate 290,699,835 downwards.
ATGGCAACAATACAATACGTGCCTTGCTGCCCCTCATCACATCGGGAAAGGACACCGCAAGATTGAACCCAAAGCTAAACACTTCTCCTATTGCAAGAAAGATCAATCTAGTAGGCCAAACCAAACTGATAATTCGAAGAGACTTGCAAAGATAACCAGTCATACATAAAAGAATTCAGAGAAGATTCAAATATTGTTCATAGATAATCTTGATCATAAACCCACAATTCATCGGTCTCAACAAACACACCGCAAAAAGAAGATTACATCGAATAGATCTCCACGAGAGTGGGGGAGAACATTGTATTGAGATCCAAAAAGAGATAAGAAGACATCTAGCTACTAACTATGGACCCGAAGGTCTGAAGTAAACTACTAACACTTCATCGGAGAGGCTATGGTGTTGATGTAGAAGCCCTCCGTGATGGATGCCCCCTCTGGCGGAGCTCTGGAACAGGCCCCAACATGGGATCTCGTGGGTACAGAAGGTTGCGGTGGTGGAATTAGGTTTTTGGCTCCGTCTCTGGTCGTTTGGGGGTACGTATGTATATATAGGAGGAAGAAGTACGTCGGTGGAGCATCATGGGGCCCACGAGGGTGGAGGGCGCGCCCTGGGGGGTGGGCGCCCCCCTACCTCGTGGCCTCCTGGAAGCTTCTCTTACGTAGGGTCCAAGTCTCCTGGATCTTGTTTGTTCCAAAAATCACGTTCCCGAAGGTTTCATTCCGTTTGGACTCCGTTTGATATTGTTTTTCTACGAAACTCTGGCAAAAAACAGCAATTCTGGGCTGGGCCTCCGGTTAATAGGTTAGTCCCAAAAATAATATAAAAGTGGATAATAAAGCCCAATATTGTCCAAAACAGTAGATAATATAGCATGGAGCAATCAAAAATTATAGATACGTTGGAGACATATCAAGCATCCCCAAGCTTAATTCCTGCTCGTCCTCGAGTAGGTAAATGATAAAAATAGAATTTTTGATGCGGAGTGCTACTAGGCATAATTTCAATGTAATTCTTCTTAATTGTGGTATGAATATTCAGATCCGAAAGATTCAAGATAAAATTTTATATTGACATAAAAACAATAATACTTCAAGCATACTAACTAAGCAATTATGTCCTCTCAAAATAACATGGCCAAAGAAAGTTCATCCCTACAAAATCATATAGTTTAGTCATGCTCCATTTTCGTCACACAAGAATGCTCTCATCATGCACAACCCCAATGACAAGCCAAGCAATTGTTTCATACTTTAGTAATCTCAATCCTATAAACTTTCAGGCAATAAAGGAGCACGAGCCATGGACATAGCACTATGGGTGGAATAGAATATGATGATGGGGGTTATGTGGATAAGACAAAAAAGGAGAAAGTCTCACATCAACAAGGCTAATCAATGAGCTATGGAGATGCCCATCGATTGATGTTAATGCAAGGAGTAGGGATTGCCATGCAACGGATGGACTAGAGATAAAAATGTATGAAAGCTCAAAAAAATAAACTAAGTGGGTGTGCATCCAACTTTCTTGCTCACGAAGACCTAGGGCACTTGAGGAGGCCCATTGTTGGAATATACAAGCCAAGTTCTATAATGAAAAATTCGCACTAGTATATGAAAGTGAAAAAACAAGAGACTCTCTATCATGAAGATTATGGTGCTACTTTGAAGCACAAGTGTGGCAAAGGATAGTAGCATTGTCCCTTCTCTCTTTTTCTCTCATTTTTCTGGGCCTTCTCTTTTTTATGGCGTTTCTCTCTTTTTTTTTAATTCCTCACTTGGGACAATGCTCTAGAAAATGATGATCATCACACTTCTATTTATTTACAACTCAATGATTACAACTTGATACTAGAACAAAGTATGACTCTATACTAATGCCTCCAGCGGTGTGCCGGGATATGCAATGAACCAAGAGTGAAATGTATGAAAGAATTATGAACGGTGGCTTTGCCACAAATACTATGTCAACTACATGATCATGCTAAGCAATATGACAATGATGAATGTGTCATGGTAAACGGAATGGTGGAATGTTGCATGGCAATATATCTCTGAATGGCTATGGAAATGCCATAATAGGTAGGTATGGTGGCTGTTTTGAGGAAGATATAAGGAGGTTTATGTGTGAAAGAGCGTATCATATCACGGGGTTTGGATGCACCGAAGTTTGCACCAACTCTCAATGTGAGAAAGGGCAATGCACGGTACCGAAGAGGTCAGCAATGATGGAAGGGTGAGAGTGCGTATAATCCATGGACTCAACATTAGTCATAAAGAACTCACATACTTATTGCAAAAATCTACAAGTCATCAAAAACCAAGCATTACGCGCATGCTCCTAAGGGGATAGACTAGTAGGAAAAGACCATCGCTCGTCCCCGACCGCCACTCATAAGGAGGACAATCAAAGAACACCTCATGTTTCAGATTTGTTACATAACGTTTACCATACGTGCATGCTACAAACTTGCAAACTTCAACACAAGCATTTCTCAAATTCACAACTACTCAACTAGCACGACTTTGATATTATTACCTCCATATCTCAAAACAATCATCAAGCATCAAACTTCTCTTAGTATTCAACACACTCATAAGAAAGTTTTTACTAATCTTGAATACCTAGCATATTAGGATTATTTAAGCAAATTACCATGCTATTTAAGACTCTCAAAATAATCTAAGTGAAGCATGAGAGATCAATAGTTTCTATAAAACAAATCCACCACCGTGCTCTAAAAGATATAAGTGAAGTACTAGAGCAAAACTATATGACTCAAAAGATATAAGTGAAGCACATAGAGTATTATAATAATTTCCAAATCATGTATGGCTCTCTAAAAAGGTGTGTAAAGCAAGGATGATGGTGGTGAACTAAAAAGCAAAAACTCAAATCATACAACACACCACAAGTAAAACACATATCATGTGGTGAATAAAAATATAGCTCCAAGTAAAGTTACCGATGGAAGTAGACGAAAGAGGGGATGCCTTCCGGGGCATCCCCAAGCTTTGGATTTTTGGTGTCCTTAGATTATATTGGGGTTCCATGGGCATCCCCAAGCTTAGGCTCTTGCCACTCCTTGTTCCATAATCCATCAAAATCTTTCACCCAAAACTTGAAAACTTCACAACACAAAACTCAACAGAAATCTCGTGAGCTCCGTTAGCGAAAGAAAACAAAATACCACTTCAAGGTACTGTAATGAACTCATTATTTATTTATATTGGTGTTAGACCTACTGTATTCCAAATTCTCTATGGTTTATAAATTATTTTACTAGCCATAGATTCATCAAAATAAGCAAACAACACACGAAAAACAGAATCTGTCAAAAATAGAACAGTCTGTTGTAATCTGCAACTAACGCAAACTTCTGGAACTACAAAAAATCAGCCAAAATAGGACGACCTAGTAAATTTGTTTATTGATCATCAGCAATTTGAATAACTATTTTATCACGTTCTGGTGATTTTTAACAATTATTTTTGTGAACAGAAAGTTTCTTGAAATTTCTGCAAGATCAAATAACTATCATCCAAGAAGATCCCATAGGTTTAACTTGGCACAAACACTAATTAAAACATAAAAACACATCTAAACAGAGGCTAGATCAAAGATTTATTCCTAAACAGAAGCAAAAATCAAAAAACTAAAAATAAAATTGGGTTGCCTCCCAACAAGCGCTATCGTTTGATGCCCCTAGCTTGGCATAAAAGCAAGGATAGATCTAGGTATTGCCATCTTTGGTAGGCAATCCATAAGTGGCTCTCATGATAGATTCATATGGCAATTTTATTTTCTTCCTAGGGGAGTGTTCCATGCCTTTCTTTAATGGAATTGAAATCTGATATTCCCTCCCTTCATATCAAGAATTGCACCAATCGTTCTAAGTAAAGGTCTACCAAGAATAATAGGACATGAAGGATTGCAATCTATATCAAGAACGATAAAATCTTCGGACACATAATTCCTATTTGAAACAATAAGAACATCATTAATTCTTCCCATAGGTTTCTTAATAGTGGAATCCGCAAGGTGCAAGTTTAGAGAGCAATCATCAAAATCACGGAAATCTAGCAAATCACACAAAGTTTTAGGAATAGTGGAAACACTAGCACCCAAATCACATAAAGCATAGAACTCATGATCCTTAATCTTAATTTTAGTAGTTGGTTCCCACTCATCATAAAGTTTTCTATGTATAGAAACTTCCAACTCAAGCTTTTCTTCATAAGATTGCATCAAGGCATCAACGATATGTTTAGTAAATGCTTTATTTTGACTATAAGCATGAGGAGAATTTAGCACGGATTGCAACAAGGAAATACAATCAATCAAGGAGCAATTTTCATAATTAAATTCCTTGAAATCCAAAATAGTGGGTTTAGCAACATCTAGGGTTTTGATTTCTTCAATCCCACTTTTATCAATTTTAGCATCAAGATCTAAAAACTCCGAATTCTTGGAACGCCTTCTAGGTAAAGGTGGATCATATTCAGTCCCATCATTATCAAGATTCATATTGCAAAACAAAGATTTAATAGGGGACACATCAATAACTTTTAGATCTTCATCTTTATTTTCATAGAAATTTGAAGAACACACTTTCATAAAGCAATCTTACTTAGCACACATCCTAGCGGTTCTTTCTTTGCACTCATCAATGGAAATTCTCATTGCTTTGAGAGACTCATTGATATCATGCTTAGGAGGAATAGATCTAAGCTTTAAAGAATCAACATCAAGAGAAATTCTATCAACGTTCCTAGCCAATTCATCAACTTTAAGCAATTTCTCTTGAAGCAAAGCATTGAAATTCTTTTGCAAATTCATAAGCTCTTTAACACTAGTCTCAAAATCAGAGGGCATCTTATTAAAATTTCCATAAGAATTGTTGTAGGAATTACCATCATTATTAGAGGAATTACTAGGATAAGGCCTAGGATTAAAGTTTCCTCTATAAGCGTTGTTACCAAAATTATTCCTACCAACAAAATTCACATCCATAGATTCATTATTATTCTTAATCAAAGTAGACAAAGGCATATCATTAGGATCAGAAGAAACACTTTTACTAGCAAATAATTTCATAAGTTCATCCATATTTCCACTCAAAACATTAATTTCTTCTATTGCATGCACTTTTTTATTAGTAGATCTTTCAGTGTGCCATTGAGAATAATTAACCATAATATTATCTAGGAGTTTAGTAGTTTCTCCTAGAGTGATTTCCATAAAAGTGCCTCCCGCGGCCGAATCTAAAAGATTTCTAGAAGCAAAATTCAATCCAGCATAAAAAAATTGTATAATCATCCACAAATTCAAACCATGAGTAGGGCAATTACGTATCATTAATTTCATCCTCTCCCAAGCTTGTGCAACATGTTCATGATCAAGTTGCTTCAAATTCATAATATCGTTTCTAAGAGAGATGATCTTAGCGGGAGGAAAATACTTAGAGATAAAAGCATCTTTGCACTTATTCCAAGAAGCAATACTATGTTTAGGCAAAGACGAAACCAAGCTTTAGCACGATCTCTAAGAGAAAAAGGAAATAGCTTCAATTTAACAATATCATTATCAACATCTTTCTTCTTTTGCATATCACACAAATCAACGAAGCTATTTAGATGGGTAGCGGCATCTTCACTAGGAAGGCCGGCAAATTGATCTTTCATGACAAGATTCAACAAAGCAACATTGATTTCACAAGATTCGGTATTGGTAAGAGGAGAAATCGGAGTGCTAAGGAAATCATTATTGTTGGTATTGGTAAAGTCACATAATCTGGTATTATCTTGAGCCATCGTGACAAGCAATCCAACACACGAGCAAACAAAAAGCAAGTGAAAAAGAGAGGGCGAATAAAACGGTGAGGGTGAAGTGGGGGAGAGGAAAACGAGAGGCAAATGGCAAATAATGTAATGCGGGAGATAAGGGATTGTGATGGGTACTTGGTATGTTGACTTTTGCGTAGACCTCCCCGGCAACGGCGCCAGAAATCTTCTTGCTACCTCTTGAGCACTGCGTTGGTTTTTCCTTGAAGAGGAAAGGGTGATGCAACAAAGTAGCGTAAGAATTTCCCTCAGTTTTTGAGAACCAAGTTATCAATCCAGTAGGAGGCTACGCGCGAGTCCCTCATACCTGCACAAAACAAATAACTCCTCGCAACCAAAGCGATAAGGGGTTGTCAATCCCTTCACGGTTACTTACGAGAGTGAGATCTGATAGATATGATAGGATAATATTTTTGTGATAAAGATGCAAACTAAAATAAAAGCAAAGTAAAAAATAAAAGTAAATAACTAAGTGTTGGAAGATTAATATGATGAAGATAGACCCGGGGGCCATAGGTTTCACTAGTGGCTTCTCTCAAGAGCATAAGTATTTTACGGTGGGTGAACGAATTACTGTTGAGAAATTGATGAGAATTGAGCATAGTTATGAGAATATCTAGGTATGATCATGTATATAGGCATCACGTCCGAGACAAGTAGACCGACTCCTGCCTGCATCTACTACTATTACTCCACTCATCGACCGCTATCCAGCATGCATCTAGAGTATTAAGTTCATGAAAATAGAGTAACACCTTAAGAAAGATGAGATGATCTAGAGGGATAAATTCATGCAATATGATAAAAACCCCATCTTGTTATCCTCGATGGCAACAATACAATGCGTGCCTTGCTGCCCCTCATCCTTTGGGAAAGTACACCGCAAGATTGAACCCAAAGCTAAGCACTTCTCCTATTGCAAGAAAGATCTATCTAGTAGGCCAAACCAAACTGATAATTCGAAGAGACTTGCAAAGATAACCAATCATACATAAAAGAATTCAGAGAAGATTCAAACATTGTTCATAGATAATCTTGATCATAAACCCACAATTCATCGGTCTCAACAAACACACTGCAAAAAGAAGATTACATCAAATAGATCTCCACGAGAGAGGGGGAGAACATTGTATTGAGATCCAAAAGGAGAGAAGAAGCCATCTAGCTACTAACTATGGACCCGAAGGTCTAAGGTAAACTACTCACACTTCATCGGAGAGGCTATGGTGTTGATGTAGAAGCCCTCCGTGATGGATGCCCCCTCCGGAAGAGCTCCGGAACAGGCCCCAAGATGGGATCTCGTGGGTACAGAAGGTTGCGGCGGTGGAGTTAGGTTTTTGGCTCCGTCTCTGGTCGTTTAGGGGTACGTAGGTATATATTGGAGGAAGAAGTACGTCGGTGGAGCATCGTGGGTCCCACGAGGGTGGAGGGCGCCCCCTGGGGGGTGGGCGCGCCCCCTACCTCGTGGCCTCTGAAGCTTCTCTTCACGTGAGGGTCCAAGTCTCCTAGATCTTGTTTGTTCCAAAAATCACGTTCCGGAGGTTTCATTCTGCTTTGGACTCCGTTTGATATTCTTTTTCTGCGAAACTACAAATAGGCAAAAACAAGCAATTACAGGCTGGGCCTCCGGTTAATAGGTTAGTCCCAAAAATAATATATAAGTGGATAATAAAGCCCAATATTGTCCAAAACAATAGATAATATAGCATGGAGCAATCAAAAATTATAGATACGTTGGAGACGTATCAGTCGCGGCTCGTCTTTGTTAGCGATGCCGACGAGGCTCCGGATGGTGGCTCTCCACTCGTCGAGCTTTTTCGCAGCAGGAGGGTAGTCGAGGAGCAACTGCGCACTAAGGCCTCTGCTCGAGAGGGTGGTGGCGAAAGCTGCATGTACCGTGACACGCTCCGACTTCTAACCACGTTAGAAGGAGCCCTATCACGGCCGTGCGGCTGCACGCCATTTTCACCAGCGCCTCGGCGTGCATGCTGGTCTTCTACGTCTCGTGAATGATGCATAGGACTCTTCCTCCGGCGGCGCCCGGGGTTACTGGTGCGGTAGCGCTGCTCGGCGCGCTCAACCTGAGAGGAGCGCGCTGCGGGCGCTGGCGTAGGCATTTTGGAGGTCACCATGTTGCCTATAGGTGGCACGGCGCTGCCCTTGGAGGGCCCCGCGCCGCCTGCGGGGGGCACGACTCCGTCTTTAAACTTGGTGGCGTGTGGCTCGTTGTCTCGTGCACGAGTGACGCCACTCGCCAAGCTTTGGTTGCCAGAGCGATGTGGGTGTTCGCGGGCAGCGCCTCAATTTCCATCGGCAACCATCCCATCGCCCGCTCGCCCTGGCACGGGCCGTTCGGCTCCGAATGAACCGATCGCCGTGATCGCCTTCTTCTTGGGAGCCATGGCGATGAACAACTGCTAGACTAACTCCTAGAACATATTTTTACAACTGCGCCCCCTACCTGGCGCGCCAAAGATGTCGGCGGAAACGACACCTATGGGATCACTGGGATCCCTTTTGCTACGGTTGGCGGGCGCGAGGTTGTGCAAAGAGCAGGTCTAGAAGCCAGCAGGAGGGCCGTTTACCCAGGTTCGGGCCGCGAGCATGCGTAATACCCTAGTCCTACTTTGGTGTATATTTGAGTGTTCTTGTGTTCTTGAACTAGCTACAATGCGTGTGTCGTCCAAAAGATCGGAATCCTCCTTCAGTACGCCTCGGGCCTCCTTTTATAGTCAAAAGGGGCTGCCACAGTGGCACACAGGAGGTGGAAAGGTATACAGAGTACAAGCTTATCGCGTGTCATTACAGGACAAAGTGCATTAAATGCACTACTTAGGTGTCCACTTGCTTTATCAGGCGTGATACGAGGCCCGTCCGTCCGTCGCCGCTCCGCCTTGCTCCGACATCGCGTCGAATAACGAGGCATCCGCCACGTAGGTCGGGCAGCTCTTTGAGTTGGCGTGGTGGTAGGGTTTTCACGAAGATCTGTATGCCACCGCGCAGGTGTTTGGCTAGTTGGATTAGTACCCACGTACTGCCACGTGGGTACTTGCTTCAGTTGGTGGGTTGGCCGCTGAGCTGGGGCGGTGATGGGGCGGCAAGGTCTTGCCGCGGTCTTGCGTATATTCCCGTCAAGGGTCTTGCCGGGGTCTTGTGAGCGCCCTTGGCAAGAGTCTTGCCGGGGCCTTGCGAGTGTCTTCGGCAAGGAGCCTTGCCGGGGCATCGTGGGCATCCTCGGCAAGGAGCCTTGTGATTGTCTTGTCTTCTGGTCCTCATCTAGGATTTCTAGGCTCTCTGTCTTCACAAAGATCTGAATGCCATCATGCAGGTACTTCCCGAGCCTTGGTTCCAATGTTGTTGATGGTGTCGGAACTCTCAGGCTCAAGGGTGGCTGCGATGTTGGTGTTGGGCGAGCTGCCCCGGTAAGGCTCTTGCCGGGGCTGTGTAGGCCACCACGGCAAGGCTCTTGCCGGGAGGAAGCCTGTCTGATCGCTCCCTCTTCTAAGCCCTTGGTTGGAGCGCTGCTCTGGTAGCCTTGCACTTCTGCTTCCCTCCTCTGCCCTGATAAGTGTGGTCGCGGGTGCGGCTCTGACTGCCCATGCATAGGTAAAGGGGCACAAAAGAGAGCCCCTACTTTTGTGCACCGACAGGACCCATCCTGAGAAAGCCATCCATCTCTCATCTTACTACCAGTGGGACCCATGACGAACCAAACCATCCCAATATCCAGTGGACATTGACATTTTCTAAACAACACTGAAATTTCCCATAACAATTTGGTACAATAATTATCACAACATTTGTTTAATAAAACAACAATAATTAAAACATGTCAGATCGAGATGAAATTAATTAAACATTACTCCACAACCATGTGGGGACCCTGACTCATAAGTCGTGATCACCGAATGCACATGTACAGTGATCCCAGAGATCAATGCTCACTGAACACACAGAAGCTGAAAAACAAGAGTCTTACATCCATTCATACCGTCTTACACAAATTATGACCATTATGGTCAAGTCTTACATAGATAAAGCCACAAGAGCTGAATACCAAATAAACTTAAGCAGCGAAAATCTTCGTAGGTAAGTAGAACCTATGCCATATGGCTTAACCCTACAGGCATTCTTACTGGGAAAGCATCCTAGTTCGCATGTTCGTCCTCAGGGAACTCTTCTTCGAACTACTGCTCTTCCATGCCTGGCCAATTAAATAACCAGTTGCAAGCCAATGAGTACTTTGAATGTACTCACAAGCAACCCATGATTGGAACAAGGCACAATAATGCAGTGATATAGCACTAAGTAGGTAGTTTGCAGAAAGCTAGTTTTGAGTGCAATGACATGATCTATCAACAAGTAAAGCATGCATCATGGGAGTACAGATATCCGCATGGACAAGTTGCAGATATCAACATAAGCAGAGTTGGACACCAATCCAACTTGATCATCGTGTCAAGTCATCCGACTTAACCCAATTAGCTTCATCAACACACACACATGTGTGTAAAACTCTGGACGTATTTTAAGCAGCACCGCCCAACTGTCCTTGACCATGGACACGGCTATTTGAATAGTTTTATACTCTACAAAGGTTGCACACTTTACCCACAAGATCCGAGGAACTTCAGTGTCATCCACGACCCGTGGTACCTCAAGTACCTGTCGGCGTTCTGGGAACGGGGGTCCCCAGACTTGCCTGCCTGCGGCCTGCGGCGTGGCTCAAAGGAGGCCCAGGACGGCCCATCTTCATCTACGCAAGCTCAAGACCCTCGCGAGGGGCCAGGCCTCATGAGGCGGGCTGACGAGGAGCTTCCTCAGGCACGGCCTCGTCAGGCTGGCTCATGAGGAGGCGGAGAGTTCAAGGCAGGGTGCCTCGCGAGGTGCCCATGACGCAAGCCATGACGACCAAGGGCGCCAGCCGGGCGCCAGCCCACGCAGTGTTCTCCTTTCCTCTTTGGTGCAAAGGGAGCAAGCGCAGGCGAGAGCATCAAGCAAAGGCATCCGTTTCGGCGCAACAAGACCAAGACCGTCGCAACGGCCGGAAGGAGTCATCGTGGAGCCCAAGCAAAGGCGTCATCACGAGCCTTTGGCGGCCGAGGACCAGCTTTAGTCAGGATAAGTGTACCCGCTGTTCCCCTTCAAAATGGCCAATTGTTGGCGCCCTTCCCGCTCAATATTTGGGAAGAGGCCTAGGGCCTTCGCCTATAAATAGGACTAGCCACCCATGAGGTAGAGGATCTGGAATCTAGACGAACATACAGAAAGATAGCAAGAGAACAAGCGAGAGATAGAGAGAGGCGACTGGACACCACCTAGCAGTTCATCGCACCCGCCAAGAACAGACCCTCGCGAGGCTGTTCTTCCTTGTAATGTTCCTCATCAGCCCAAGAGGCAATCCACCACACCACAAACTAGAGTAGGGTATTACACCACAACGGTGGCCCGAACTAGTATAAATCTTGTGTCTCTTGTGCTGCTCCGTTAGTAGTTTAGGTCCCTGCGATTCGGCGAGGTACGAGACGGTGGAGGGTCGGATCTCCGCGCGCACCCCAGTGTTCGAACCTCAAGGGTCTGCCAGAACCCGAAATCCGACATTTGGCGCGCTAGGTAGGGGTGCGCTGGAATCTGCCTTTCGTCGCCTCGTTCTTCCCCGACCACCGCAACCATGTCGACGCCCGTCAGGGCCAGCGCGCCGAGCCGCCCTCGCCTCCCATGTCGCCCAGACGGCTCCCGTCGGTGGGCGCCCTCGTCGTTCCGCGTCACTTGCCGTCAATGCCGCCACCGGCCCGGCGGGGAACGGGCTGCAAGCATCGCCCCTGCACTCCTCGGCGACCCCAGGGGAGGAGCCGCGCAGCTTCCTCGTCACCCGTCCCGTCGCGCCGGTTCCTCCGGTCGTCAGCAGCCCTCTGGGCGGCTCACAGCGCCGCCTTCCAGCCGCCATGTCAAGGCATTCGTCCGCCAGTCGGCGCCGCCTCACGCTGCAGCGAGGCTCCCTCGGCGGAGGAGCAGCCGGCCGGGCTGACCTTCGACTCGGGACCACCCCACCAACTTGGCGGCTCGGTGCACTCCCCATGCTCTGCACACCCACCATATGCCAGGTTGCCGTCACCAGGACCCTCATCGACGGCGGCGCCGGCCTCAAGTACTCTCAGTCGAGGCCTTCAACCTCCTCTGCATACCCAAGGAGCGGCTGCAGCCCACCCGGCCTTTTTCGGGCGTAGGAGGAGGGTCATCCAGCCCCTTGGGGCAAATCCGCTTCCGGTGACCTTTCGCACCTCGACAACTTCCGCCGAATTGGTCGACTTCGACATTGCCCCCATCGGCCTCCCCTACAATGCCATCCTTGGCTATCCAGCATTGGCCAAATTCATGGCCGCAACCCACCCGGGTACAACCTCATGAAGATGCCCGGAGCAGCAGCGTCCTCACCGCACTGGAGATACAAGGTCTGTGCAGCCTTCGGGCTCGCCCTCAAGACGGCGGCTGCACAGCCCGGCCAAGCGGAAGCCCTCAAGCCCAAGGGGCTGCGCCGACCAAGAAGAAGCAGTTGTTCACTCAAGACAAGGCGGAGACCAAGCAGATACCTGTCGACGACGACGGGTCCACAAACGCCACCTTCACCATAGGCGCCAACCTCGAGCCCGAACAGGAAGAAGCCCTGGTCAAGCTCCTGCGTGCGAACAAGGTGTTCGCCTGGGAGCCCGATCAGCTGGCTGGGATCCCACGGGGCGTAATCGAACACCACCTCAACGTGTGCCCCAACGTGCGTCCTGTGAAGAAGAAGGCGAGAAGGCAGTCCACTAAAAAGCAGGCCTTCATCGTCCAAGAGAACCGCAAGCTAGAAGCCGCGGGAGTTATTCGCGAGGCCCGATACCCAGATTGGCTGGCCAACCCCGTGGTGGTGCCAAAGAAGGGAGGAAAGGAGCGCATGTGTGTCGACTTCACCAACCTCAACAAAGCATGCCCGCAGGATCCGTTCCCGCTCCCTCGCATCGACCAGATCGTCGATTCCACCGCCGAGTGTGACCTGTTATGCTTCTTGGACGCCTTTTCCGGGTATCATCAGATCAAGATGGCGGTGGAAGACGTGGAAAAGACGGCCTTCTTAACCCCGTGTGGAGTGTGCTGCTATACATGCATGCCATTCGGGCTGCGCAGAACGCTGGGGCAACCTTCCACCGCTCATGCACATCACCTTGGGCCCGCAGCTCGGGAAGAATGTGGAGGCTTACGTCGACGACATCATGGTGAAGTCTCGCGAGGCCAAGACCTTGATACAAGACCTGGAAGAAACCTTCGCGAGCCTCAACACAGTGAGCCTGCGGCTCAACCCGGAGAAGTGTGTGTTTGGAGTTCCCTCGGGCAAACTCCTGGGTTTCCTCGTGTCCCACCGAGGCATCGAGGCCAACCCAGAAAAGGTCAAGGCAGTTGAAGACATGAGCCCACCAAAGACCCTCAGGGAAATGCAGAAGCTCACGGGGCGTGTTGGGGACACAACTACTGAGTGTGAACCGCCCTGGAAGGGCCGGTTTACCCTCGTCCATGATCCAGGCCCACGGAGGAGGCCCGGAGCCCAGAGGCGACTTAAGGTCCATTTATGTAAACCGCCTTAGTGTTGTAACTTGTGTTGTAAGACAAGAGAGAAGAGACCGAGCCGGACACTTGTATGAGCCGGATCGGGACTCTGTGGACCGGCCGGGCGTCAACCCGTGTATATAAGGGGACGACCCGGCGGCGGATTAGAGAGAGAGGATTCGAGGCTAAGGCAAAGCTATTGCTCCCTAGTCGCCGAAATCATATCAATCACATCACAACTGGACATAGGCTTTTACCTTCATCGAAGGGGCCGAACCAGCATAATTCCCGTGTCTTGTGTCCGCTTTAACCCCTCTAGGTTAACCCGTACGATGGCCCTACGACTAAGTCCTTTCATGAGGACATCTGCCGTGACAATTCCACGACAGTTGGCGCCCACCGTGGGGCTATCGCATACGATGGTTTGATGATCTTAGAGGGCAAGTTCAAGGACTCGAAGGTTATCTGATGGGCGGATGACTAAGAGTCGTCGCGGCAAGCTCTACATCGACGATGCGGACTGGGGCCCCGAGGCCGCTCGATTGAGTACTGGTACGGGTCCCCTTCGGTGACATACACGTGTTCATCGGCAAGATCGGCGAGCAGGGCTGGGCGGACGTCTGCCGACCTCGTCGAGGAGCGGCTCGTGAGCGAAGAAGAGTCCTGCCACAGCTAAACCGGCGGTCAGGCATGTTTTCGTGGGAGTCGTCCACGGAGGCTGCGAGGACGGATCAGCATCTGGTGACGAAATTGTTGTCTACTCTGGTGACGAATCGTCGGCCGGAGAAACCGAGTCTCTATACCAGCTGCAAGATGGCCAGATCGGGGGCTGTTCCGATGGTGAGAGTATTCCGGACCCCTTCGATCTACCCAACCGGGTTGGGATCTTCATGGCCGGTACGCAGCGGCGCTTCACTCTTCGACCATGGCGCCCGGTCGCCCGGTTCAACAATGATGATGGCAGCCGGGAAGGAGGCCTGTCGCGCCTACCGCTCAAGTTTTGTCGAGCTTTTTGACGTTGGCTGTGCTCATGGCGGCGAGGCGAATCCACCGGATCAGGACCTGCACAACGCGGAGATTGCAAAGGTGAGAGAACAGATCACTAAAGCTAAAGCGGACCTGCAGCCGCGGACGTGAGGATGGCGTGAGCGGGCCGCTTTGGATCTGCGCAGCTTATAGGCTCATCTTTGGATCAGGCGCGCCATCGAAGTCATGAAAAGGAAGTACAGGTCCCGTTTACCTTCGGTTTTCGAGGAAGAGAGCTTTTCAACACCCAGGCGGGGACCGATAATCCGCCACCGGTGGTAAATCGGCCGGAAGCACACAGGGCGGCCGCAGATTCAACCCGTGTGATAGATCTACCGTCATCACACCGGCGCACCCAGCCGCGTGCAGACACCTCCGGTCACTACTCCAACCCGATGGATAACCTTGTCGCTGCTGCACTACGGCTGGAGGCGATTCCGATCGAGGGCGATTCACCACAAAGGCCGAAACCCGCCGGGTCAAGGAGCTCCTCAGACGGCCCCTGGCTCGGCAAAGCGTATTAAATGCGGTCGGGATCGGATCCACTCCACCCCCGCCCAAGCCGGAGCTATAGCCGACGTCGGCCGAACCGGTCGTGTCAAGCAATGTGCAGCGTGGTCCGCCACGCGGCAACAATCCGACGGGCGGCTTTGAGGATGCCCAAGTGGTAGTGGACGCGCCAGGGAACGCGTGGGGAGGCCGAGTTAGCGGCACAAGCGAGAGGATCATCCGCCGCGCCGGTTCGTCCGACCATCTTCGAGCCAGGGGTCACGTCACGGTTCTTTGGGGTGCCTTGCCTCGCCCCCGCTTTACGTAACGGCGCTTGCCCAAGGACTTCAAGGGGCGCGCAAGGTGCCCAATTATACTGCCGATTTGGCTCCAGAAGCATGGATAGAAAGCTATGAGATGGCCATGGAGATGCTAGATGTGGATGAAGCCGCGTGTGCGAAATACTTCACAATGATGTTGGAAGGAACGGCCCGGACTTGGTTGAAAAATTTGCCGCCCAACTCTATCGGTTCGTGGACCCGATTCTGAGCCCGATTCATTCAAAATTTCAAAGATACCGTAAACAGCCCATGTCTGTGGTGGATTTAGCAGCTTGTGTCCGGCGGAGGGAGAATCCACAACCCATTGGAGTGCGCCAGCGTTCGGAAGTTTTACATTCTTCGCACCGGATCAACCCCGATTCCGCGATCTTGACCTTGGAAGCCAATTGCGGTTCGAGCCATTGAAATTGAAGCTGGAGCGCATGAAGCGTTTTGCCATGACATGGGCACTCTAATGGGCGTTTTGGTAAAGTACGCTGATTACGATAGTACCAAGGATCCCGAATCTGAGAATGATGAGTGGGGAAGGGAAAACAGAAGCAGCAACCCGAGGGCCAGCAGCATCATTCGGCAGCAATGGAGGGAACAAGCGTAGTTTAACGGCAAGATGGGCTTTGTGGCCAACACCAACGCTAGCAGGACAAGGGTCGTGGCCTTGAGGGGTAGGCAATCAAACCGGGCGGTCACAATCTGGATCGTTTGCATTTCATATTGAATCAACCTTGTCCAAGCATGGGACGAAGGAGGCACCGCGAACCACCTTTGGAAGGATTGTTACATTATGCGGTGAGTTCAAAAACTCCAACTCTTTCCGGTATGATCAAGGGCCCGGCGGCGGTTCGTGGTCCGCCCGGAATTCTGATGGAGGAAATTCCGGCCCGAGATTCGGTGGTAATCCGGGCGGGCAAGGCAATCAGAATAATCAAAGTAATCGTAACAGTCGAACAATCGAGAACCAAGGGGCTACAATCAACAACAGCAGCGGTCGGGTTATCAAAGTAACCCAAAGCGGTTGAACGGGGGCGATACCACGTCTTTACCACCGGCTTGGACAGACAAGACCGAAAACTTGAAGCGGGCGGTCGGCGTTGTTGAACCGGCTGCGCCCGCATTACCTCTGCTGGTCGAGCAACCGATCACGTGGAGCGAGAGGACCATCCTCCCGGTTTACAATCCGGTCAGCTAACCCCGTGGTGGCACCCCGTAGGAGGGTACAAGTTTACCAAGGTCCTTATGGATGGAGGAAGCAAGATCAACATCCTGTACTACGAGACCTTCCGGCGTATGGGGTTGACGGATAGGCATCTTAGGCCATCCAAAGACGGTGTTTCACGGAGTGGTGCACAGCAAGTCGGCGTATCCGATTCGGTAAGATAGCTCTGGAGGTGACCTTTGGGGACGAACATGACTCCGGATCAGAAACATTGACATTTGAGGTGGTGAAAATTCAAAGCCCTTACCACGCCCTCTTTGGGCGGCCGGCTTATGCTAAATTTATGGCGCGGCCCTGTTATGTTTACTTACAGCTGAAAATGCCGGGTCACAAAGGAACGATAACGGTTCATGGAGCCGCCGGATCGCCTCGGAGTGCGAGGAAGGTGATGCGGCTTACGCAGAGTCGGTTTGTGCCACTGAGGAGCTAAAATATTATAAAGACAATGTTGATCCGGCGGATATGACCCCTTTGAAGAAGCCAACTACAGAGCATGATCCGGACTTGAAGTTCAAATCGGCGGCTGAGACGAAGCTTGTTGATTTTGTGCCCGGCGATTCGTCCAAGCAGTTCACCATCAGTGCCAACTTGGATCCTAAATAGGAAAGCGCTCTCATCGAGTTCATCCGTGAGAATCGGGACATTTTCGCATGGAAGCCTTGACATGCCAGTGTACCGAGGAACTCACGAGCACACTCTTAATGTTGACCCAAAATACAAACCGTAAAGCAGTTTCTTCGCGGTTTAATGAGGAAAAGCGCAAGGCCATCGGAGAAGAAGTTGCTAGGCTCTTGGCAGCGGGGTTTATCGTCGAAGTCTTTCACCCAGAGTGGCTTGCCAATCCGGTGTTGGTTCTTAAGAAGAATGGCACTTGGCGCATGTGTGGATTACACAGATCTCAACAAGGCATGTCCGGCAGATCCTTTCGCCCTCCCTCGCATTGACCAGATTATTGATGCTACGGCGGGTTGTGAGCGTTTGAGCTTTTTGGACGCGTACTCGGTTATCATCAGATTAAGATGGCGATTAAGGACCGGAGAAGATGGCGTTTATCACCCCCTTTGGAGCCTTCGCTATGTATCTATGCCTTTTGGGCTCAAAAGCGCGTAGCGACTTATCGGCGTTAACGTTGAGTTGCTTGCACCGAACAGATCGGCCGTAACGTGCATGCTTATGTGGATGATATCGTGGTTAAGTCAAGGAAGAAGGAAACCTTGATTGAGGATCTAAAGGAAACCTTTGACAACTTGCGGGTGTACAAGATGATGCTCAACCCGCCAAGTGCGTTTTGGTGTTCCAGCGGGCAAGTTATTGGGTTTTCTCGTGTCCAACAGGGGATCGAAGCTAATCCGGAAAAAATTACGGCTATCACCTCCTTGGCTAAGCCGAAATGCATCAATGACGTCCAGCGTTTGGCAGGCGGATTGCTGCGCTAAGCGGTTTATCGGCCGTCTGGCGAGAAGGCCATTCCTTTGTACCGGATGTTGAAGAAAACGGACCGGTTTGTCCGGAGTTCACCACCGATGAAGCATTGGAGGATTTGAAGCGGCGGTTGGCCAACCGCGGTTCTAGCCGCCCCATTGACAAAACGCTGCTGCTATATGTTCTTTGCTAATGCCGAGGCGATTAAGCGTGGCTATCGTGGTGGAGCGGAAGGAGGCGGGAAGGAGTATCCGGTTCAACGGCGGTGTATTACATCAGCGAGGTCCTCATTGAGTCTAGCGAAGATATCCGCATTGGCGTAAGCTGGTATACGGGGTTTTTATGGCAAGCGGAAGCTAAAGCAATATTTCCAAGGGCACCCCATCACGATGGTCGATTCGGCTCCTTGGGCGACATCACTCTGAACCGGGAAGCGGTGGCGGATTGCTAAGTGGGCTATAGAACTTGGGCATACGGTTTAAGGTATGTGCCTCGGACGGCCGTAAAATCTCAAGCACTTGTGGATTTCATTAATGATTGGACGGAGTTGCAAGCGCCTGAAGAGAAGCCGGATCATACCTATTGGACCATCCACTTTGATGGGTCCAGGCAGTTGGAGGGCTCGGGGGCTGGAGTCGTTTTAACATACCCGCGAGGTGACAAGTTGTGTTACGTTCTCCGCCAAATGTTACCGTGTTCTAACAATGCAGCTGAGTATGAAGCGTTGGTCCATGGTCTCCGGATGGCGAAAGAAATGAATCTCAGCCGGGTTAAATGCTTTGGTGACTCGGACTTGGTGGCTCGGCAAGTATCAGTGCCAGGATTCCAAAGATCCACTCATGGCTGCATATCGTCGGGAGGTGGATGTTGTTGCGGGACATTTTAAAGGATATCGAGGTGGACCATGTGGATCGTCCAGAAGAGCGAAGCGGCTGATGCTTTAAGCATTTGGGCTCTCAACGTAAACCGGTCCCACCAACGTTTTCCTTGATGTCTTGCACAATCCGTCAGTTAAGCTTCATGATGAAATTGGTTTGGCTATCCACGATCCGGAGGCTCAATTGGTGGCGGCCCTGCATGTCATTCCGGATTGGGCGCTCCCTTATTTGGCATACATGAACCGGGCGAGTTACGGAAGATGAGGCGTTGGCCCGGCAGATAGTTCGGCGGTCTAAGTCTATGACCATTGTTAGTGGCGAGTTGCACCATTGCGATTAAGGTGTCGGGGCATTTCAGCGTTGTGTGTCCCCTGTAGAGGGACGTGAGATATTGCGAGAGATCCATGAAGGGGATTGTGGTCACCACGCCGGTTCAAAGTCCTTGGTGGCCAAAGCGTTCCGCCATGGTTTCTATTGGTTGTTGCCCATCTTGATCACGGAGGATCTGGTCAGACGATGTGATGGTTGCCAAAAGTTCTCGAGGCGTGCTCATGTGCCAGCCAAGAATTGAGGATGATTCCAATTACTTGGCCGTTTGCGACTTGGGGCTGGATATGGTTGGACCTTTCAAAAGGTCCAAGGACAAAAGACCCACCTGTTGGTGGCGGTTGATAAGTTTACCAAGTGGGTTGAGGCAGAGCACGTTAGCAAGTGTGATGCGGCCACGGCGGTTCAGTTCATCAAAAAGGTGATTTTCGGTTTGGGTTTCCACACGGTATCATCACGGACAATGGCACCAATTTGTCCAAAGGAGCTATGAAGGAATTTTGTGAGCGAGAGCACATCCGCTTGATGTTTCTTCCGTAGCCACCCGCAATCCAATGGTCAAGCGGAACGAGCTAATCAGGAGATCTTGAAAGGTATCAAACCCGACTTATGGTCCCTTTAGAGAGGACGCCGGGTTGTTGGGTGGAAGAGCTTCCATCGGTGATATGGAGTATAAATACTACCCCAACCGATCCACCGGATACACGCCATTCTTTATGGTCTACGGAGCGGAGGCGGTCCTTCCAGCGATATCCGTCCACGACTACGCCTCGAGTGGCAGCTTATGTTGAGGCGGAATAGCGAGGCAGCACGGCAAGACGATTTGGATCATTTGGATGAAGAAGCGCGATATGGCAGCTGCTTTCGTTGGCGGTTTACCAGCAGGATCTTCGTCGGTATCACAACGGCGGGTTAAAACGAACCTTCGGGAAGGAGACTTGGTGCTGCGGCTCATTCAGGACCAGAAAGATATGCACAAGCTATCCCCACCTTGGGAGGGGCCTTTTGTGGTCAGCAAGAATCTATACAACGGGTCCTACTATCGATTGATGTTCGAGGCGAAAGGACTCACGCCGCGTCGAGAGGAGGAGACCAACGAGCCATGGAACATAGCTCATCTTGACCTTATTATACGAGCCATTGGCTCCACTTATGTACATATTAAGACAATGTATATATTATGACTAAAAGCAATAAACCGGATCCTCGGCTAAAAGCGGGGTATACATTACGTATCAAAAGTCCGGTTTGGGTACATGGAGATGCTGTCGTGAAGCGGCCTCCGGTTTAACCCTTGGCCTTGCTTTTGTGAAATTTTTGTCACTTGGGGGCTTGGTCGTGTCCGAACCAATGCAACACCTCTTGGCGGCCGAAAGCCACCGGATCATTTGGGGGCTTGGTCGTGTCCGAACCAATGCAACACCTCTTGACGGTAAAGCCACCAGATCACTTGGGGACATGGTCACGTCTGAACCGATCCACGCCTCTTGGTCGGCCTAAGGCCATAGAATCACTTGGGGGCTTGGTCGAACCCGAACCAATGCAATGCCACTTGATCGGCGTAATGCCACGATGTCAGTTGGGGACCTGGCTGACTTGAACCATCGCTACACCTTATAGGGAGCTTGGTCCTGTCCGACCATGGTAACGCCATCTCGATCAGACTCAATAAAGCCTCTTCTTGCAAACAGTCTTTGTTATTGTTTTTGCTTCCATGTGTTTTTTATACATATAATTTGGCTTTTGTTTGTTGTCTTAAACCGACAAACCTTCTTTCAACCGGATTCAAGTTTTCAGAATTTGGTCCCCTTTTTCCGGCGATTGATTATTCCGGTTTGATTTTGCTGTTAACATCCCATTATGGAGTAACAGGGGCTTATCATATACCGACCACGATTTACACGGTAAATCGGTATTATACACACATGTATTATTCTCCTTTGACGGTGATGGTTTATAAAGCCTCCGCTTTAGGGTTGGCTAAAAGCCAATCGTGTGCCCGCCATCGCAGGTATGTTTGTATCACAAAATTTTGATCGTATACCTCGATATTTTCTTATATAAATATATTGGTATCACAATCCGGCTAGAGGCGCAAGCCGCCATGGCGGTTTAAGAATTTGTGATTGCAGCAAAATAGGTTGCAGGATTCACTACTTCAAAACCAAAGTATCCGACACCGCCATGCAAAAGTTTACAGATCGAGTTAGTAACGGCATTGTTCAAAACAAAGTCTTGACTATCCTATTACAAAGCCTTTTTGCGGCCGGCGTTTCATGTGGGTTATGCCTTGAAGCTTGAGGCGTCACCCGCTTGATTTAATTACGCCGCTTCGCCGGGTTGGCGTGAGGTAGAGGCGCTGACGTCGGTTCAACTTCTTCTTCTTCCTCACCCAAAGCCCGAAGTCATTGGTAGACCAACAATCCGGGTTAAGGCACGAAAGATGCTTCTTCACTTATCAGCTCGGCCGGATCAACGTCGGGCGTAAGTGTGCTTACGGATTGGGGAACAAGGCTCGCACTTCAGGGATGACAAAATCCACCCGCTTGTTGTTGGAGTCATAAAAGAGCGGTGAACCGTCGAGTTGGCCGTCTGCCGATTGACTCGCCAATGGACGCATTTCCTTTATGACCCGTTTGAGCGTCGTTATCAAAGGCTTCACCATTCTCTTGAGCACCGGGAAACCTTTGGCTATGTCCGCCGGATCAAGATCTGCTATCCACGCCTTTGGCGTCCGAGAGCCGATAATGTGCCAGCCGAGCCGCGGATCGCTTCAACTCTTCAAGCTGCCGGAACCATGGACAACCGGTCCGGGGTTTCTCCGATCGAGACGGCGCCGTTTGTCGTATGATGTAGCACAGATGACTTCAGGCGCCGGTATACAGCTGCTCAATCAGCGTATAAGCGGCCTTCAGTTTCTTCCGCACATCAGAGCCCATATGTGCAATACGTTTGCCTGCACGGGTTTAAGACAACTCAGGATAAACCGCGGAAATATCAAAATTAAGATAGCCGATTGCATAGTTTCTTACCAAAGACGGCAGAGGTCATGGCATGCACTTGGCGCTTGAGTCCGGCAAGCTCTTCGGTCACCGGTTTAAGGGCTGCTTTGCTTCTTCCGCCCGTTTTTCAAACCGGTCTTCTCGGTGTCCCAGATTGGCTTGTTCGGATTTATACCACTCCTTCAGCTGTTCCATAGTGGCCAAGGCCGTTCTCAATTCGTCCTTGGCCTTAGTGGTTTCTGCTTCTTTGAGTCTCCAGATTGGTTCGCAGGTCTTTGAGTTGCACGCCTTGTCGCTCTATTTCATTACGGTAACAAAGGAAGCATGTTAGGTGTCTCATTATCAAGTCCCAAGCTCAATATACATATTCACCTTGGCACTTGGGGGCTAATGGCTAATTGATCTCAATTTGCCATTTGGATACAGAAATCAAGTCCCGGTTTAACTATGCTGAGTTGAACCGACCCTTGGGGGCTACTATACAGCTAAAGTACATGAGACATAATTCATTACCTCATAGCGGTCCTTCATCCGGTTTACTGCACCAGCTTCAAAGTCACGGCTGGTGTAGAGCCGGTTCGTAAAGCGAATGAAGTTCTTGGGCAGAGAAATTGTCGTAAGTCGACAGATCAGTCTTCCCTTGTCCTTGCTCATAGTAGTGGAACCTTCCTTGATGCGTGCTTTGCTAAAGCGACCGGTCGACTAGGAAGCAGTGTAGCCGATGCTGGTCACAATAACATCGTCATTTTCAGCGGTCTTCTTTGGGCTTGATGTCGTCTTGCTCTGGCTCGGCGGTTCAACAATCACGACCCGCTTTGTGGACGGGTTTGATGGAGCAGGCTACGAAATTTCCACTTGGACCTCCGGTTCAACTTCTGGTGGGTCAGCAGTATCATCTTTGTACAACTTCGCCGAACTATCTTTGGCGGCTTCAGGATTGTCGTGGGTTTGTTCTGGGGTCTTTTCCGGATCAGCATCCGCAGTAGGGTCAAGGGTTTTTGCTTTCTGGCTCAAGCGAGCCTTGGTGCTGCAATATTCGGAATGGAATAAAGAAAAATTGGACAAAGCAATTGTAAACAGAACGGACGGGACAGCGGTTGCATACCCTGCAGCAACTTTAAGCGGAGGCAGTTGCATGGTTGATGAACCGCCGGACGAACCGGAAGAGGCCTGATAATTTGGGTCAGATGGATTGAGAGGACATCGGAAGAAACCCTTTAAGGGATAACGCTTTTCGGAGAGCAAGTCACCTCTGGACGACGCTTCCGGGTTGGTGTGTCCGTAAACCGGATGAGGTAATACGTTGGCCACTATGCCGGGTCGTGCGGCGCTCTTCAGCTTGCTGTGTCTTCAAAGAAAGGTTTGGATTTAAGTAAGCACAGGAATGATATCTTTTCACTTTCCGGACGGTGCGCCGAATTCTTTTAACCGGCACAAGGTCGGATTCGGAAGAAAGAAAGATTACCTCAACGGGGTCGGCATGGCTGGCTTCAGCATCATCCCGGAAGTAAAGTTGTCGATAAAAAAGGAGTACAAGGAACAAATCATAAGCAAGAATGAACACAAAGCGGGAAGCCGGTTTCTGGCTGGCTCCTCGTAAGAATGTCAAGTGTTACCTCAGCTCCTTCGATTCTTCGTCCTCTGGCGGATCGTGAGGACTCGGCGGTTTTCTTCTTGCCTGCCTTCTTGGTGGCCTTGGCCTTTACACGCGTCGCCCGAACGGTTTAGTACGTTTCCAGAAGGAGATGTCAGACTGAGAAATAACAAGGATTAATACATATCAACAAAGTTTTAAAGACCCAAGTACGGTGAATAGAGCTTTACCGCCGGCGGTTTGTTGGCAACACAGAATGGAGCCAGCCGGTTAGGGCTGCAAACGGAGATTGGTTCATCAAGCATCTTCTTTACAATCTCCGTAACTTCAAGTTCAGTTATGGGCAGCTCGTGTCGTCTTTGAGGGTCTTTGAGGCTGCCGGTGTACTCATGCATCAATCCGGGCCGGCGGCTTAGCGGCAAGACGCCCCAAGAAACCCAACACCGCACAAGGTCCACGCCGGTTAAGCCATTGGCCATTAGAGCCCGGAGCTTGATTATTTGAGGCGCGAAGTTCTTCCGTTCCGCGGCGGTTAAGCGTGCAGGCAGCGGATGCTGGTTGCTGAGCCAGTGAGGACGATAACCCGGCAAGGGGTTCTCGTTAGCGAGGAGCGGTGTTCCGCGGTAGAACCAGGTTTGGTTCCAATCCTTTGGATGACTGTGGTGTTTGGCGTGAGGAAAATCCACCTCCTTCCTCTTTTAGATTGAAACGCCGCCCAGCTACGTGTTCGGACCATCGAGAAAATTGATGCAGCGGTTCAAGTGAAAAAATCCGGAACAACTCCACAGATGGTTCTTCCTGAAGGTAGACTTCACGTAAGACTTGGAAGTTGCATATGTTTGACCAGAGTTCGGGCCGATATCCTGCGGATGGAGTTTCAAACTTGCGAGGACGTCCGGAAAAATTTTGAACCGGGCGGGCAGAATCCCGGTCTAAGTGCTGCATAAACACGATTACTTCACCCTCTTGTGGCTCGGGAGGAAACTTCGCCATCCGGAACACGCCGATGGAGGACATTTTTTACGCCAAATCGCCAATGGTGACATAAGCCGTTCGGTTGTGTTTGGTGATTTTGGACCGAACCCAATTGCAAGCTGCGAATTGAGGGGCCATTCCGGAAGACTAAGCTGCGAAAGAAAGGAAGAGACGGTTTACCATTAAACGGTTCAGGCATATCATACATTGTTAAACCGGTGATTCAGCATCCGGCTTCCCGTTCGGTTTAACTGAGGACTAATGGAGTGACGGATTAGTTGTCGAAAGTTAAACCGCCGAAAATGGCAGAGTTGAAAAGTCTACTAAGTATGGATGTAAACAGTTTTCACATACGAATGGAGGTAATCGAGATCTACCGAAGCTCTAGTAAGAAAAACTTTACAACCTATGCAAACCTTCATAAAGAGCAGGAGGGTTCAGATATTCTAAACTCGAGGATCTAAACAAAAGGAAGGGTGCATAAAGAGTTCAATGGACGGCGGAGCGACTTATACAAGATGCACGGTATGGCCGAGGCGTACGGCCATGGCGGAGCAAGTGAGAAGAAACTGATATGAACTACGTGATGAACATGATCTCTGAGATGGGATCTAGGGCTTGAGAGGAACCTTACTCGACGAGCGGAAACCGCGGAGGAGCGCCGAAAACTCTGATACGGTCAGGTTGATGCAGCGGCCCGGCAATGAAGCGTCGGTTGAAGGTCGGGCGCGACGGCGGAGCTTCAGGGCTAGAGCGTCGCGAGGAAGGAGAAGAACGGAAGAAGAAGAAGAGAAAGGGGCGACCGGTCTATTTATAAAGGGACCGGAGCAATCAACGGGCGCGAGAATCAAGGAGTCAAAAGCGGCGCACGGTGCAGCGGCCGCCTCGATTTCCGGGATAGCATTAAATGAAGGGAATCTTACTGTTTGGATTTCTTTATTAAAGATGACGTCACGGCGGTTCAAGCGCATGGCGGTTTACAAAATATGAAAGGAGATCAAAGAGGTTCCTGAAGGTGTTGAAGATTAACTTGAACCGGTTCAGGTCAATCTGGGGCCTAATGTTGGGGACACAACTATCGAGTGTGAACCGCCTGGAAGGGCTGATTTACCCTAAATCCATGATCCAGGCCCACGGAGGAGGCCCGGAGCCCAGAGGCGACTTAAGGTCCATTTATGTAAACCGCCTTAGTGTTGTAACTTGTGTTGTAAGACAAGAGAGAAGAGACCGAGCCGGACACTTGTATGAGCCGGATCGGGACTCTGTGGACCGGCCGGGTGTCAACCCGTGTATATAAGGGGACGACCCGACGGCGGATTAGAGAGAGAGGATTCGAGGCTAAGGCAAAGCTATTGCTCCCTAGTCGCCGAAATCATATCAATCACATCACAACTGGACGTAGGCTTTTACCTTCATCGAAGGGGCCGAACCAGTATAATTCCCGTGTCTTGTGTCCGCTTTAACCCCTCTAGGTTAACCCGTACGATGGCCTTACGACTAAGTCCTTTCATGAGGACATCTGCCGTGACAATTCCACGACAGGGCGCGTAACGGCGCTGGGCCGTTTCATCTCCCGATTGGGGGAGCGGGCGCTGCCTTTCTTCCAGCTGATGAAGAAAAAGGGGCCCTTCGAATGGACTGAAGAGGCTGACAAAGCGTTCCAAGAGCTCAAGAGGTACGACCAGCCCTCCGGTGATGGTGGCCCAGCGCCTCGAGCCCTTGGTACTCTACCTCGCCGCCACTCCCTACTCCGCTAAGCGCAGCTACGGTGGCGATTAGGGAGGAGCGTCGAGCCAAGACCACAGCGGCCACCCGAGCTAAGGCAAGACCGAATCGAAGGAACTAGCGAAGCCAGCACCGCAATGGAAGAAGATCACCGCCGCAGCAGAAAGCGCACCAAAGGCGTGGAGAGGCCCCCATCCAAGCACCCAGCTTCCGGAGGCGCCGTCGCCTCGGGAGGCACTACTGACTCGGAAGGCGCCACCAGCGCCCGGCGCCCTAACCTCGTCGAGCACCCGTGTACTTCGACACCGTGTTCTACGGGATGCGAGGGCACGGTACCCCATGCATGAAGCTCCTCCTCGCGCTGTTGGTGGCTTCGCGCAAGCAGCGACACTACTTCCAGGGTCATCCAATCAAGGTTGTCTCGGCATACCCCCTGGAGAGAGTGCTCAGGAGCCCCAACTCGGCCGGAAGGGTCGCCGAGTGGAACATTGAGCTGCAAGCATTCTAGCTCGAGTTCAGCACAACCAGAGTCATCAAGGGGCATGCGGCGCAGATTTCGTGGCGAATGGACAGAACACCGGGCCTCGGGGCCGGCGAGATCGGTCCCTCTCCCGAGCCGAAGCGCCCGAAGGGTTGGGTCATGTACTTGACGGAGGCGTTTTCAGACAGTAGGCCGGGCTGGGGCAGTGCTCATATCTCCCGCTCAGGACAAGCTCTACTATGCCATGCAGCTCTGTTTCCAGCACGGCGAGAAGGTCTCCAACAATATAGCAGAATACGAGGGGCTGATAGTGGGTCTGAAGGCTGCCGCTGCGCTGGGGGTGAAGCGCCTTAC
The DNA here is from genome assembly GCA_021605145.1 of Aegilops bicornis. Taxonomy (NCBI): domain Eukaryota; kingdom Viridiplantae; phylum Streptophyta; class Magnoliopsida; order Poales; family Poaceae; genus Aegilops; species Aegilops bicornis. The sequence goes on along the minus strand of CM038672.1, from coordinate 290,672,583 downwards.
CATCAAGGGCGATTCGCAGCTCCTCATCAATTTCTCCAACAAGGTGTACGAGCAAAGAGATGAACACATGGAGGCTTACCTTGCGGAGGTCCGCAGGATGGAGAAACAGTTCTGGGGGTTGGAGCTGTAGCACGTGCCCCGCGGCATCAATCAAGAGGCCGACGACATCGCCAAACGAGCCTCCTGGAGGTTACCCCAGGAGCCGGGCGTCTTTGAGGAACGGCTCTTCAAGCCCTCAGCCCTGCCGCCGTTATCAAGCACAACACAGCCTCGGGAGGAGCTCCTCGGCCACCTGCCTCGGGAGCCCCACTGTGGCCCGGCCTCAGAGCACGCTTTGCTCCTAACGATGGAATCTCAAGAGGAGTGCTGGATCACGGAGCTCAAGAGTTACTTAACGCGTGGGACTTTGCGGAGAAGGAGGAGGAGGCAGAGGCGTGTGGCGCGGCAAGCCACGTCATACAAAGCATCATGGATGGAGAGCTCTCACCGAAGCGACCGAGCAGCGTATCCTGCGCTGCATCACCGAGAACAGGGAAGGAACTGCTGGAAGATATACATGGCGGAGATTGTGGGCACCATTCATCGTCCACGGACCCTCGTCGGCAAAGGCGTTCATAGCGGTTTCTATTGGCCCACCGCTCAATAGCGCCATCAAACTCGTGAAGGCTTGCGAGGCTTGCTAATTCCATGCCAAGCAGATCCACCAGCCAGCGGGAAGGTGCGCAAACCATCCCCTCACTTGGCCATTCGCGGTGCTGGGCTGGACATTTCGGCCCTTTTCCTCGGGCGCCAGGGGCTATCGCTACCTCTACGTCGCCGTGGACAAATTCACCAAGTGGGCCGAAGTCGAGGCCGTCCGCGCCATCCCCGCTGGTTCTGCGGTCAAGTTCATCAAGGGCATCGTGAGCCGGTTTGGAGGGCCGAACCGCATCATCACCGACAATGATATGCTACGCTTCGGTGGCGCACCCCCGCAGCAACAGCCAGGCCGAGCGGGCCAACGCAGAGGTCCTGAGAGGCCTCAAGACCAGGACGTTCAAGAAGAAACTAGAGGCCTGCGGTAGGGGCTGGTATGACGAGCTTCCGTCCGTGTTGTGGTCCATCCGCACAACCGCAACCAAGCCAACTGGGGAGACCCCCTTCTTCACTGGTCTCACGGAGCAGGCGGTCCTCCCTCCACGAGGTCAGCGTCGATCCGCGCGGGTCCTGGCGTTCGATGAAACGCTGCAGGACTCCATGCGGGGGACGACCCTCGTGCTGGGGGAGGAGCGCCGTCGAGAAGCTGCGCTGAGAGCGGCAAGGTACCAGCAGGCACTCCAGCGATACCACTGCCACAACATCCGCCCTGTAACTCTCGAGGTAGGGGACCTCGTGCTCACGGTCCTCTCCGTGGAGGGATTGCATAAGCTCTCTCCCATGCGGGAGGCCCGTTCAAGGTTGTTCATGTTTCCGGGCACAGCTCCGTGCGCTTGGAGACTCAAGAGGGAGTACCTATACTGAACGCGTGGAACATCCGGCACCTCAGGAGGTTTTACCCCTAAAAGGCCAAGTGCCTATGAAGAAGGCGAACGCTGTGAAGCTCATTCTTTTGGAAAAGGCCCGGTGCTCGTGAAGCTCATTCTTTTGGAAAAGGCCCGGTGCTGTGAAGAAAGGCGAATGCACAGAAGCTCATTCTTTTTGGAAAAGGCCCAGTGCCTGTGAAGAAGGCGAATGCCTGTGAAGCTCATTCTTTTTGGAAAAGGCCCAGTGCCTGTGAAGAAGGTGAATGCCTGTGAAGCTCATTCTTTTTGGAAAAGGCCCAGTGCCTGTGAAGAAGGCGAATGCCTGTGAAGCTCATTCTTTTTGGAAAAGGCCCAGTGCCTGTGAAAAGGTGAATGCCTGTGAAGCTCATTCTTTTTGGAAAAGGCCCGGAGCCTGTAAAGAGGGCCAACGCCCGTGAAGCTTGCTTCCCAGAAGAAAGGCCCAGAGCTTGTAAAGAGGGCCAACGCCCGTGAAGCTTGCTTCCTGTAAGAAAGGCCCGAGCACGTGAAGAAGGCCAACGCCTCGTGAAGCTCGCCGCCGTGACACTCTCACGTAATAATGAGTTGGGGCTGTACACGCCCCGAGTCTCGTGGAGTGCCGCCTCAGCCCTGAGGCGCCCTCCCACGCCCGATGGCAGCACTTAGCTCCGTCTTTGGTGAGAAGACGTCGAAGACTAGACTATGTGCGGACGGCTTTTTCATTTGCTTCTGCAGCTTGACTAGTTATTCCCATTTGGAGTTTTTATCGAAACTATCGCCTTTTTGGTCCATGGTTCTTCGATCTTTTTTCGCTCTCCTGCCTCGATTTCTCTTGCGGGGACTCGTGGAGGCGTAAGCCTCGGGAGCCCCCAGCAGCGTTCCTGCCCCTATCGCTCAAGTTTTCACGGCCCTGGTCCACAGCTGGAGCACCCCTCCCACCATGCCTCACGGGCACAACGCGAGCACGGGGCCTGGATCGGTCGCCCCCGCGGCCACGGCTGGGGTTCACTTGCGAATGGGCGCACGGCAGAAGGGAATAGTACCAGGATAACAAAAGAAGTACAATAATTAACGGAGTTAACCTAAACACGCTTCACGGGCCACATTGTTGCCTTTTGCAGGAGAAAAGAAAGGAAAAGGATGTAAGCAGGTGAAGCACGCCCGTGCAGCTCTCTTGGAAGGATCGAGCCGCCTCCGGAGCTCAAGCGGACTCCCTCTCGCGCTTCACCGGGGCATGGCGGCAAGCGGACCCGCTGCCACCCCCAAGCAGGCGCGGTGGCGTGGGGGCTGGCCACGGCCGCTGTTGGAAGAATCACCATCCGAAGTAGAGCTGGTGAAGCGTGAGGAGTCGCGGGCATCGCCGGCCGCCCGCGCGCTGCCCTCTCCACCCACGCCGGGGCTAAGTCCTCGGCCGCAGTCGTCGTCTTCAGGGCAGCACCCCATGCGGCGACCGTCTTCCCTGAACACCCTCACGTAGAGGGTGGCGTCGCCGTCGTGCTTGAAGTGCGGGGAGCACCGTGGCGAAGACCACGCTGAAGCGAATGTCTGCCACCAAGCTGGTCGAGAACAGGTTCCCTGCAGCGAGACCTCCAGAGAAGCCACGGCCCGGCTGCAGCAGCCATCCGCTGGAGCCGAGGCCACTCGAGGCGCCATCTGGGAGCTCACCCAGGAGGAAGCACGGGAGCTGAAGCCGGACGCCGGACGGCTCCTCCGCCCTCACCATGAACTCCGGTAGCGCTTCAGCAGCATGGAGGCACGGCCTTGGGGGACGTGCGGCCGGGGCACGCCCTCCGACCATGGCCAGCCGCTCGTCGCCACACTGAGAGCCTCCCCCACGACCGCGGGGGACCGCCGTGGAGGCCACGGGATGCTTGCGAGGGCGACCTCGACCACGCTTAGGCGGAGGAGAGGAAGACTCGACTGACGGCCCTTCCCTTCTCTGCGGCCGAGAACTTCCTTGGTGGAGCCATGGAGAAGAAGGAGAGACAAGAAAGGATAGGCTGGAAGGGGCGCGCGCCGTTTACGTGCTTATAACCTGCGAAGGCCAACCGTCGGCCTCCACGATCACTGGTAATCATGACCAACTCTGCATGCAGGGACTTGTCGAATCCGGGTGGTTACCGAGGCATCGTGGGGAAGCAGTGCACACACGTCCAATCAACCGCCACGCGTCGCCCAAGGCCGCAGGCTGTCAGGGCCCGCGACGCTTCGCACTTGCCCTTCCGCCTCTCTGCTCGGCCAAGTTCGGGCGCCCCGTGGGCCCGGGGGCTACTGTCGGGCGCTTACGGGAACAGGGGTCCCAGACTTGCTGCACTGCGGCCTGGCGTGGCTCAAAGGAGGCCCAGGACGGCCCATCTTCATCAACGCAAGCTCAAGACCCTCGCGAGGGGCCAAGCCTCGCGGGGCGGACGACGAGGAGCTTCCTCAGGCACGGCCTCGTCAGGCTGGCTCATGAGGAGGCGGAGAGTTCAAGGCAGGGTACCTCGCGAGGTGCCCATGACGCAAGCCATGCCGACCAAGGGCGCCAGCCCGAGCAGTGTCCTCCTTTCCTCTTTGGTGCAAAGGGAGCAAGCGCAGGCGAGAGCATCAAGAAAAGGCATCCGTTTCGGTGCAACAAGACCAAGACCAGCCCAACGGCTGGAAGGGAGTCATCGTGGAGCCCAAGCAAAGGCCATCACCAGAGCCTTTGGCAAAGCGAGGACCAACTTTAGTCAGGATAAGTGTACCCGCTGTTCCCCTTCAAAATGGCCAATTGTTGGTGCCCTTCCCGCTCAATATTTGGGAAGAGGCCCAGGGCCTTCACCTATAAATAGGACTAGCCACCCACAGGGTAGAGGGATCTGGAATCTAGACGAACATACAGAAAGATAGCAAGAGAACAAGCGAGAGATAGAGAGAGGCGACTGGACACCACCTAGCAGTTCATCGCACCCGCCAAGAACAGACCCTCGCGAGGCTATTCTTCCTTGTACTGTTCATCATCAGCCCAAGAGGCAATCCACCACACCACAAACTAGAGTAGGGTATTACACCACAACGGTGGCCCGAACTAGTATAAATCTTGTGTCTCTTGTGCTGCTCCGTTAGTAGTTTAGGTCCCTGCGATTCGGCGAGGTACGAGACGGTGGAGGGTCGGATCTCTCCGTGCACCCCAGTGTTCGAACCTCAAGGGTCTGCCGAAACCCGAAATCCGACAGTACCCGGGGTAAGCACCCGATCACTATCTTTCCCTAGACAACACTAACATAGAGTCCACTCGATTGGTAGTAACCCTCGTGCCCAACATTTCATATCTTAAAATTGTGGAGCCTCGCTCCCATATTCATCACATACCACTTGCACGGGTTACCAACGGTGTGTCTGATGCCCTGTGAAAACAGTCATGGCCGCCCTACATGGCACGACCACGTCCCGAGAGTGACTCCGTGTCACCCCCGTCACTAGTAATGTGGGCACCATGCTAGTATCGGCCTAGCTAATCAATAATGCCATTTCCCATATAAGGGTAGAGTGGTTGCGCATGTAAGGTTGGGACAGTTGACAAATCTTAAATCTAATCCGTTTTCGAAAACACTCCCACACAACTTGCTCCGGTACACAAGTTCTTTATCAAGGGGTAATCTAGCTCACCATCTCCCTCGGGCATTAGTGGCACCTGACGGGGTTTCTGAAAAGTCCTTGAAAACAACTTGGTTTCCTTCACCATGCATATACCCATCCCATTTGCGCAGGAGCTACTTAGCATCCTAACTACACCCACTCGCATAACCCTCATAGAAAGGTAGGGTCATGCATCATGCAAGTGTCAACGAGAAAAGCAACGGAGGCAGACCACCTTAAGTGCTCACCACATCATCATGATTTCGATGCAAGCAATAAAAGTGCCATATGACATGCATAAAAAGTGTTTCTTAGACATGGTCAAAGGGCTGCTTGCCTTGTCCTTCAGAGTCTTCAAACCTTCTGGTCCATCTTCAAGTACTCCGTCTACTTCGCCAACTAACGGCGGAAGCAATCACAATAAACAACACATCAAGGCAAAAATAAAAGTGCTCTAAAAATATGATGTTGACTTTTCTAGGACTTTTCTGGTTATATAAAAATTAACCAGAGTGGTTTCATTGGATTTGGATCAGTGGATATTTCTGAACATTCAATCTGATTGAATCAAGGTATTAATGAATTTGCAAGAAGTGTACAGAAACAATATTTTGAAAAATGAGCAGAGGCACCCATTTAACAAAGGATGATTTTAGAAGCACCTAGGAGTTGGTTTCACTAGATTTGGAGTTAAAATGATTTTTCTATGAATTTGGAAAGTTGGCAATATATGGAGAAATGGACCAATATTTCATGTGGCACATAAAGTATTGGGAAAAATGTTCAAAGCCTAAGTTATGAACTTAGAAGTATCTAGGAATTTGAGTCATGGAATTTGGATAAAAAAATGGGCTCTTTGTGATTTCTAAAGTTCATCACATAAATGGAAAAACAAGATTTGATAAATGTTTGTGAAGAAAATCTTTATGGAAAAATATGCAAATTGCACCATGTGATAGATCATGAATTTATGAACTTATACAAATTTGAATCATCAAATTTGGAGCCCATTTGAATTATTTAGGAATTTTTAAATATTTATGAAAAGGAAAAGGAAGAAAAGAAGTCAACCTTATAAAGCACACTAGGCGAAGCCCAGCTATACAGCGCCTACTGGGCTCGGCCCAGTGGCTCGGCTGCGTGAGGGAGGAGGTGACGCCGAAGGCGTACTGCGAGAGGGCGCTACCCAGCGGGGCAAGCGAATCGGCCCGAAGCCGTTTCCACTTAGCCTGACTGGTGGGCCGGCTCGGTCGCCTCTGTCGCTGACGGGCGGGCCCCCTGCCAGCTGGCGTGGCGGTCATCCTCTACCTCCTGCTCGAGGCAGAGTAGGGGAGGCAGAGAGCGCGCCAGCGCTCGTCCAGCGTTAGCCGGCGCCTCCGCCTATGGGCGAGCTCAGCACGCAGTGGCGCATCTGCTAGTGCAGGTCACGGCCGCCAGAGGGGGCCGAGGTGACCGCAGCTTTGGCGGTGGCGGGGGAGGTCGTCGTCCATCTGTGGCTCTCGGCAGTCGTGCATCCCCGTGACGGTTCGAGGAGGTGGGGAGGGTCGCCGGACCACGGGGAGTCTTTGGGTGGAGGAAAGGGAGGGAGGTGAGCTCGGTGTTGCTTGAATTTGAGCTAGGCGAAGTGGCGACCGTGCAGTGGTAGGAGGAGAAGGAAGGTGCGGGGGAGGAGTAGGCTGCTCGAGGTGGTCTCTTGGGGATGAGGGAGTGAACCGAGAGGGGAGAGGGACCTGGGGTGGCTATATAAGGTGGGGCCATGGCACACTGTGGGTGGCGTCCACGGCCGTGGCCAATGCAGTGCCAGGGGCCGAACTGGCACCCAATGCCTTGTCCAGGGCATTTGTAGGCGAGGCCTAGGCAAAGGGAAAGGCAGAGGGAGAGCGGGGGAGGGCCAGAGCATCATGCGTGTGAGCGTGCTCATTGGAGCTCTCGAGGCGTGAGCTGCGTCTTGTTGGGCGAGAGGAGGGAGAAGGAGGAGGGGGACCAGGCCGTGGTGTGTTGCGAACGCCGAGGAGCATCGTCGGGCGCGATGGGGAGGCCCGAGGTGGCCGGAGGTGCTTGGCAGGGGGCGGCTACAAGATTGCCATCGTGGCAAGCGGTGGCGGCCCTGACGGTCCCTTCCTGCACTGTTAGGGCGACGTAGACAGGCATTTAATGCCTTTGTCCCCTGTCGACAGGGTTAGGTATGATACACTGTACAAGTAGCTGTACCAACAACTCCTTTTCCATTTTTACCCTTGTCTACGTTGCCACCTGTCGGAGACCCCTTTAGCATATAAAAGGAGGCCCATGCGCAACGTAGGTAGGAGAGGTTCGGGAGGTTCGAAGCCAGAGAACACTCACGCTCGGTTTCGTTAGCAGCCTGTGTGTACCATAGCACTCAGCGCTCCTGAGCAAGAACTCAATACACTCAGACATGCAGCAGTAGGAGTGTTATCTCTCCGGAGATCTCCGAAGCTGGGTAAACCGCTCGTGTGCTTCGCCTCGATCTGCTCTTCGTGCGACCTCCGCCCCCCGCCGAACCGAAAGGGGCTCGGTCCGCCGGTCCCATAGGTGTTCGTGGGCCAGATCAGCCTCCCCGACATCTTTGGCGCGCCAGGTAGGGGGCGTCGAGATTGTGTGAACCTGATCCGGCGTCCACACGAGCTAGATCTTCATCATCTTCATCGACATGCCACCGGAGAAGAAGGCTTGGCGGCGGATGTTCCGTCTGCTGTCGAACCCACCACCACCGTAGCAAAGCGGGTGGTGGGGTAGACGCCCGGAAGAATGGACGCCGATGGGGAGCCCACGGTGCTGCCAAGTCCAAGGACAAGGTTGCGTAGACCTCGGCGTCCGCACATGCACCGCGCCCGTCTCAGGAGGCGCGGGACCGACAGCATCATACGCCATACGCTCGTTGGACCAAGATCGAGCTGGTGGATCTCGGGATGCTCAAGACCAGCATGCACGCCAACATGCCGGGCGCGAAGCGAAAGGCACGATCGCTGGGCGGGATATCGCCTCCTTCTAACATAGTTAGAAGTCCGAGCATATCCTGCTCCTCGCGCCATTCGCCATCGCCACCCACCACTCGGCAGAAGCTTTGGCGAGAGCTCAACTGCTCTGGATTACCCTCCAACAGCCGACAAAGGTCGATGAATGGAGGGCCACCATTCGTAGTCTCATCGGCTTTGCCAACAGCGGCGCTCCGCGCAGCCGAAAGTGCATCGCTGCCGCAGGACTGCCAAACACGAGCCGGTGGCGGCAGAAACCGTGGGGGTGCAACCACCATGCACACTCCGCCTACGAAGGCCAAGATCGCCGACTTCGCGGATCCACCTCGACAGCGACTCCACCGCATCGCCGGATCCACGAGCTCGTCGCGATCAGCACCAAGTTCTTCACGAACGACAACAAGAAAAGCCTTTCGAACTACGCATCGAGCGCCCAAGAGAAGCGCGGCGTCAATCCGACCAGCGCGCTGGGCCCTATATCGACATGCATGAGCCTGAGGGACAAGGCGGCTTGCCGTACGCGGTAGGTTGCCCTGCGTTCACTCGTGAGCTGCGGCAAGTCCTGTGGCCCAGCAAGAAGAATTTCAAGCCAGACGTACCAGAGAAGTACGACGGCAAGACGCATCCGTCGGAGTTCCTCAGCATCTACACCATCACGGTGCAAGCTGCCGGGGGGCGAGACGACAAGATCCTGGCCAACTACTTCCCGCTGGTGCTCAAGCCCAATGTCAGATCCTGGCTCATGCACTTGCCGGACAACTCCATATCCTCTTGGGCAGATCTATGCCATCAGTTTGTCGGCGCCTTTACATGCGCCACAAGCCCCATGGCCAAGAAAGCGACCTTCGCCCGCCGCCCAGAAGGAAGGAGAGCCCCTGCGCAAGTACATTCAGAGATTCAGCCGCGTACAGCACAACATCCCAGATGTCCACCCTGCCGCGGTAATCAGCGCATTCCATCAGAACGTGCGAAACCGCAGGATGCGGGAGGAGATGGCGATGTGCAAGATCAGAGACTCTGATGCCCACTTCGGCAAGCGCACCTCTTCGGAGTGCTGCGCTACCGTCGAGGACGCACCATCGAGCTGCTCCCGGGGCAAAGATGAAGACCAAGTCTGGCAAGAGCTCTGATGCCCACTCCGGCAAGCGCACCTCTTCGGAGTGCTGCGCTACCGTCGAGGACGCACCATCGAGCTCCACCGGCAAGTGTAAGAAGACGATGTCAGCTCCACCAGAGACCAAGAAGGTCCTCAAGATCAACACCAAGGGTGCTGAGGAGCAGTCTGCTCCGGCAAGCCCTAGGGTTTGTTCCGTTGAAGCGAGCAGCTCCCGACAAGTTTTGCTCCGGCAAGCTTGCCGGAACGCCAAGCTCCGCTGAGCCGCAGGAGTTCTCGCCAGGAAGCGGATGTTCCCGCAGCAGCAGATGTGCCTTTAGTCCTTGTTGTCGAGCCGCAAGCTCCAGCATGGGCACAGCAGATTGTCCGTTTCCTTCAGACGGGAGAACTTCCCGAAGAGCAAGAAGAAGCGGAAAGAGTAGCCCGACAGTCAAGTATGTACCAGTTTGTCGACAACACAATCGCATGTAAGAAGACTCAACGGTGTGAAATTGAAGTGTATTCACCGGGAAGACGGACAAAAGCTGTTGGCGAAGATACATGGAGGCATATGTGGTCACCACATTGGCGCCAGAGCACTTGCCGCAAAGCGTTCCAAGAAGGTTTCTTTTGGCCGACAGCCCTCCGTGATGCAACCGCACAAGTAACCAAGTGTGAAGCGTGCGGTTCCATTCCAAGCGAATACACCAGCCAGCTCAAGCTCTCCAGACGATCCCTTTATCCCGCCATTTTCGGTGCTGGGCTGGACATCCTCGGCCCCTTTCCCCGAAGCCGGGGCTTTGAGTACTTGTGCGTTGCAATCGACAAGTTCACAAAGTGGCCGGAAGTGGAAGCGATGAGGAAGGTGACAGACACGGTCGGCGATCAAGTTCTTTAGGTCGATTGTTTGCCGTTTGAAATCCCTAACAGGATCATCACCGACAACGGCACGCAATTCACGAGCCGCACCTTCATGCAAAGACGTCCAAGATCTTGGCGCCAAGGTTCGCTTAACCTGTTGCTCATCCGAGAAGTAACGGTCAAGCGGAGAGGGCGAATCTTTGAAGTCTTGCGCGGGCTCAAGACCGTAACTTTCGATAGGCTGCACAAGTGCGGAAAGAACTGGATTGAGGAGCTGCCGGTGGTTCTTTGGTCGATCAGGATGACGCCAAATCGAGCCACCGCCGCATACACCTTCGCTCTAGTCTATGGAGCAGGCAGTTCTCCCCACGGAACTCAGATACGGATCACCTCGATTGCTCGCTTATGATGAGCTTGAGCAAGAGCGATTGCGACAACATGACGCTGCTCCTTGAGGAGGATCGTCTTCGCCGTGTCTGCAGCTGCTCGATACCAGCAAGCTTTGCGCCGCTACCATAAGCCGCAGTTAATGCCGAAGTCTCAAGGAAGGCGACCTTGTTCTTGGCGTGTTCAGTCCGCCAAGAATTCCAACAAGTTGACGCCAAAGTGGGAAGGCCCTTACCGGGTGAAAGCGAGTCACTAGGCCTGGGCCGTCCGCCTTGAGGCCGAAGATGGCATTCCAGTGAGCAACTCCTGGAACATTGAGCATCTTCATAAGTTTTACCCGTAGGGCGCGGTTGCCGGAACCTGTTCCGGCAACCACCTTTTGTACAAGTCTTGCCGATGTTGCATGTAATCCTTTGTACAAAGCCGAGCGCAGACCCCGTGCATAGGTAAAGCTAATGTGCATTGCACATCTTGTCAATTTCATGCTTTCTACTTCTATTTTGCATGCGTTATCTGACACTTTGTGCAGCACCTACCCCGGTAAGCAATAACGAGCCATAAGGCTCCATATCTTTATTTTCTCTTCTTTCTCTTTCTCAAAGAAAGGAAGGTTCCCTCGCCCACAAGTTTGCCGGGGGAAAGGAGAAGATAATGGTGTGGACCAAGCATCGCTCAAGGAAGTCTAGCCTTATAGGAAGCAAACGACATAAAAGCTAAGTTGCTAAAGTTTGAGCAATCAGTTTTAAATTTTTTAAGTTATCTTCCTCGAATCGGCGTACTTTGTATGGAAAACCTGTGCGGAGGAACCAACTCGTAGCTAGTTGCGCCCTTACTTTGTTTGAGTCCGCTCAACAACTTAAGTGAGCTGCGACTAGTAGCTAGTTGCGCCCTTACTTTGTTTCGAGTCCGCTCAACAACTTAAGTGAGTTGCGACTAGTTGCGACAAGGTTTCTTGTCGGTAGCAGCACCGCCAAAGCTTGACGTCCACTCAAGACTACTTGCAGCCAGTGCCTGTGACAAGTTCCCTAAAAGCATAGGGCAAAAACATACATAGGAAAGAACCAAGTAAAGGAAATAACATAGCAATTGCTACCCGAAATAGAGTTATATTACAAGATAGCTTGTTGCAGCTCTAATAGATTGTTCTCATAACATGACCAGCAGCGGCAAGAAAAAGAGAAAGCGGACGGCCTAATCTACGCGATCGCCCTCAACCCTCTTGATCCCGCTCACCCTGTCCACGATGGGTGCGACAAGGGTCTTGAGCGCTTCCACACCAGCGTCAGTCCAGCGGAGGCGAGCAGCTCTTCATCAAAAGTTTCTCCTTCAGCCGGCGCCCTGGAGCTCGACGCCCATAGGAGCTTGATGAAGACGCCATCGACGGCCTTCAAATAGGCGCCGGGCTGCGGCTCTTCGGAGCCCGACGCTGCCGCAACGGCGGAGGGATCGGCGGTCGGCGTAGCGCCTGGCGCTCCTGCGGCCTCAGGGCCGTCAGTGCGATCGCCGGACCCCTCGCCCGGCCTGCGGCGGCAGCTTTGGCGGCCTCTTCGCGGCCGGGCTCGTCGGCCGGCTTCTTCTCCGATGGCAGCAGCGTCGTCGATTGCAGCCGCGTCCTCTCGCCGCGGCCTCGGTCTCCATTGGCTCTGTGGCGGATGGATCACGACCGGAAAGTGAAGAAAAGTCAAGCAAATATTCAAAAGAAAATCAGAAGAAGAAGAACACAAGGAAAGTTTTCAAGCAAGAGGATTACCCTGTGCTAGGGTTCTGCAGTCATGGTCTCCGCCACTGGGGATCGCTGGTGTCCCTTGCCGGAGAGCTGTCCCTTGCCGGAGAACTGCCTTTGCCGAGAAGTCTCCTTGCCGGAGAACGCCTCCCTTGCCGGGAATCCTCCCTTGGCGGTGTAGTCAGCAGAAGGCATGTCAGAGCGGCTTGTGGCACTCCTGGTAAGGCTGCTCGCTCCTACACAAATCAGCGGCCGATATCGCAAAGAAAGGGCACCCATGCACGCCCTAACAGCAGGAAGTAAACCATATACTTACGCTGGGGCTGCTTTGAGGAAGAGTTGCCGCGTCCGGCAAGGTGGTCTCGAAGCGCCTCCTGCTGTCAGCGGTGGGTTCGTCCTCGATGACAATCACCGGGGCCTTGGCTCTCTTCGACGTTCTCTGGGCCAGCGTCCTGAAAAGGAATGGGTTCAGAGTGAAGCAAATCAGATATAAGACAAAGCAACAAGCCGAAGAACTACAAATGCTGCAAAGAATCTCACCCACGATCTCTCACACGACGCCGCATTCGACGCGTGCCGTTCGTGGAGGGCGTGGTGGGTCCAGGGTGAGTTACGGCGTAACCCAGGCCGCGCGTGCCCGTGCCCTGTTTTGGGCCTGGCCCAACAGCGCTCGGCACCGCAGGTAATGGCCTCAGTCCGGGGCTCCCTGCCGGTGTACTAGAGTAGGGGTACCCTAGTATCCCGAACTTCGTGCACGGGCAGTTGCAGCCCTCAGCGGCAAGGCTTACCGGTGACCACCAAGGTCCTCCGTGGTTCCTCCGAGCCATTCAAGAACAAAGTATTCAAGCCAAGGAGACAAGGCCCCGGCAAGAGGAGCTTGCCGGAAGGCCCGTGAGCGACAAGCTTCCGGACGCGACAAGACAACAACCGGCAAGGCGCTTGCATGCAGACTACCACTCGTACTGCGCTCCAAAGCACATCCACTAACGTGTCGCCACAGGACCTTTCGAAAGACGTGGCAAGAGGTCAGGCGGCCCGGTGAGGCCCTGTGATGGCAAGCGGCGCTGACAAGATTGCCATCGTGGCAAGCGGTGGCGCCCCTGACGGTCCCTTCCTGCACTGTTAGGGCGACGTAGACAGGCATTTAATGCCTTTGTCCCCTGTCGACAGGGTTAGGTATGATACACTGTACAAGTAGCTGTACCAACCACTCCTTTTCCATTTTTACCCTTGTCTACGTTGCCACCCGTCGGAGACCCCTTTAGCATATAAAAGGAGGCCCATGCGCAACGTAGGTAGGAGAGGTTCGGAGGTTCAAGCCGAGAGAACACTCACGCTCGGTTTTAGATTAGCAGCTGTGTCAGTAGCACTCAGCGCTCCTGAGCAAGAACTCAATACACTCAGACATGCAGCAGTAGGAGTGTTATCTCAGCGGAGAGCTCCGAAGCTGGGTAAACCGCTCATGTGCTTCACCTCGATCTGCTCTTCGTGCGACCTCCGCCCCCCGCCGAACCGAAAGGGGCTCGGTCCGCCGGTCCCATAGGTGTTCGTGGGCCAGATCAGCCTCCCCGACAGATGCCCTCCGTCGCACTCCTCCGCCACTTCATCTACCTCGGGATGCACGACCAGAACCAACGCTCCGGATGCGTCTCCTTCACAGCATTCCACAGTGGCAACACGCTCATGAGGGCTGGGAAGAAGGTGGAGAACTTATGGCGCAAGTGGGTCTTCATGGACGCCAGGGGCCACCACGCGCAATTGGAATTGCCAACTGGGAAGAAGGTGGAGAACTTCTGGTGCAAGTGGGTCTTCATGGAGACCGGAGTGCTGATGGGGGGCCATGCTCGTCAAGGAGTTCTGGACGCAGCGAATGGCCCCGCTCCAGGCGCATAGGCGTCCCATGTGGGAGCTCAAGGGCGCCAAGGACGACATTCGGCTATGCTCAAGGAGCTTGGCAGGCGAGGAACTGGTCAAGACCATGCACACCATGCTTGAGAAGGACCTGGGCAGCCTCCCGGCGGCCTACATCCCACTTTACCATCATGCCGACGGGGCAGCGTAGGTTGCCGCCATGCCCACCTTCAATGAGTTGGGGCTCGTGCCGCCCGTGCTCCCCAATCCTCCGGTGCCGGTGTCTTCCAGCGAGAACTCCAGGGAAGAGGACGAGGATGACTCGGAGGCGACCTTGGATGATGTGGCAGAGAACTCTCCCCGTCTCAGGGCGAGCTTCTTCGTGGCTTCTCCGGCGATGACGACACCATGGAACCCCCAACCGTGGAGCCCCCACGCTCCACTCGGGTGGTGACGAGGTCCCGAGCCGCTTCTCCGGCCTAGCAGAGGCCAGGCCGAACGACTCCGAAAAAAGCGGTGTGGTGCCCCTCCTCTGGGAGATGCCTCCGCCATGCCAACAGTCGACGCTGCATCGAGGCCAGCCGTCGTGTGCCCCGCCAATCCTCAGGACGTGGCGAAGCCCATGCTTAGGAAGATTGGGGCGGCCTGGCCCCGGCTAGGAAGAGGGCGTACATTGCTGCTGACGAGTAAGCATCTTACTTTATCTTTGTTTGCCATCCTTGATGCAGTGCCCACAATACTCCCCTCCTGGTGACCAGGTTGGAGACCGTGGTGAAGAAGAGGAAGGATGAAGCCGGGACCCCGGAGGTACCACTGCCCACCGCGACCGCAGCAACCCTGGCATAGATGGAGGAGATCTCCTCGCGCTTCCTTGTGACAGAGTGATCCCCTGAAAGCACGGTGGTGGAGCCTCAGGAGGCGCCCCCCCTGGGCCAACAGGCTCCTGAGCCATCCGTCCCCGTCACGCCCGCGGGGGGTTTGGAGGCTCCGGAGCCCCCAGCTTCCCCTGCTGCTGCGGTGATGCCAACTCATGCGCCAATGTTGCCTCCTCCCCAGGCCCTTGTGCTGGCGGACTGTGGACCCTTCGTTAGGGCTGGAGCTCTGGAGGATGCCTACACCACGCAAGATCAGTTCCGGACCAATCTCCAGGACGCCGACAGGGGCATGGTGATGGTACGCATGGGGCTGATCTAGGGGTGGCTTCAGGCCGACGCGTCTGTTAGGACGTCTTGGAGCTGAGCCGAGCCTTCCGTCGCGAAGAGCAGGAAGGAGGCTGGCGAGGCCATGGTGGCTCGTGTGACGCGGCATCCTTTGGGCGTCTGGCGTCCTTCAAGGGCGCCAGAAGCGAGGCGGAGGCGGAGCTGAAGACTCTCCGTGAGGAGCAGGCCGCCCACAGCCAACGGCTCTTGCAGCAGGAGTTGGAGCTCAAGGCCCGTGAGGCGGCGCTTGCCGACCACGACGCCAAGCTAGCCCGGGCAACCAAGGACCAAGCCGCGGAGCGGGACCGCCTGAGCAAGCTGAAGGAGGAGGTGGACAAGGCCCAGGCGTCCCATGCCCAGCTTGCCTCCGAGGCGACGGCCCGGCTGGAAGCCAGGGAGAAGACCCTCGGTGCAGACGAGGAGAAGGTGGCCGTGGAGCGTGAAGCCTTCGTCTCCCTCGAGCTGAGGTCCCACGAGGCACTGTGCTCCCTGTATGGGGGAGGGTACAAGAAGCCGCTGGTGACCCCGGAGGATGGCCTTGCTGGGCTTCTCCCCAAGCTTGTCGAAGTGATTGAAGGCGTCGCTACTAGAGTGTACTCCATGGTGGAGGGGGAGTGTCGCGTGCTCTTCACCGCGGTCGCAACGCGTGTCTTCAGCCACCTCCACCTACGGGATCCAACCCTCGACCTTAGCACCCTGACTGAACCAGCGGCTTCTGAGTCCCGCAGAGCTGCTGGATAGGCCGTGAAGAAGCAGGTGGAAGCCCTACTGAAGAAGTTCATCTACGTCCCCGACCCCGCGGATGCGGCGACCGGAGCCGACAGTGGAGTTGGTGGCAGCATCATCAACGACAGGCACCCCAAGGCGGGCGACAGCGGCAGCCAAGGCGACGGCGATGCTTCCTCCTAGTTTGACCCTGCAACATCCATCATGCCCCACGGAGGCGTGAGAAGTTCTGCTTAAATTCGTGGAACATTGTGTTTTTTAATAACTGTCGGGACTCTAAAATTTCCTTTCCATGCTCGTTTTCCTTCTTTTTTGCCTTAGTGTTGTGCGTCGGCAGGGCCCGACCATGGGCATACCTCAACCATCGTTGGGGCTTGGACAAGGCCAAGGGGCGAGGGTGACCAGTGAGGCCCACGTGTCGCGATGCTCAGGGGTCCCCATTGACGTTCGAACATCCCTCATGAAGGAAGCGTGAGCAGCATCTAAGTTAATCCGAAGTCCCCATACCTTTCCTCGCCAACTTTTTCCTAGGAGGGTCGCGAGAAAACCAGGTGCTAGAGACCTGGTGAGGTGGCGTGCGCCAGGCATGACCTGGGCGTAGCCCCCATGCCCAGCCCCCTCGCTCAGCACTCCCGTAGGGAAAAAAGCACGGTGAGGCCGGGCGGCGAGCCCATTGGCCCTCCTGAGGTTATTGCAGCCACTAGGGTGCGCTCAGTTGTTTATTCACCAGAGCGAGCATGGTGCTTCCACTTGGCATGGGCATAGCCATTCCTCGACAGTGTCATCTGCTAGCACGGAGCGTGGGGCTTCCATTGGTGCGTTAGTGGGATTCCCTCGGGGGGGGGGGGGGGGGGATACTCTGGGGCATGTACCGCCCCGTCCATACACGTGGCTAGCACGACAGAACTAGGGGAGGTGTATATGGGCACTCGTGAGCCAGCGCGGGACTCACGAGGCCTTACCTCAAGGTGGGTTTGATACGTCCATTTTGCATCATGCTTTTATATCGATATTTATTTAAGTATTTATGCCATTTTTCTCTTATTTTACAAGGTTTACATGACGAGGGAGAATGCCGGCAATTGGAATTCTGGGCTGGAAAAGGAGCAAATATTAGAGACCTATTCTACACAACCCCAAAAGTACTGAAACTCCACGAAAGTCAGTTTTGGAATATATTAAAAATATTGGGCGAAGAAAGCACCGGAGGGGCCACCCACTGTCCATGAGGGTAGAGGGCGCGCCCTACCCCCTGGGCGTGCCCCCCTGCCTCGTGGGCCACCAGGAAGCCCTCGATGCCCATCTTCGGGTATCAGGTGTCTTTTTCCCTGGAAAAAAAAATCAAAAGGAAGCTTTCGGGACGAAGCGTCGCCGTCTCGAAGTGGAACCTTGGCGGAACTAATCTAGGGCTCCGGTGGAGCTGTTCTGCCGGGGAAACATCCCTTCGGGATGGGGAAATCATCACCATCGTCATCACCATCAATCCTCTCATCGGGAGGGGGTCAATATCCATCAACATCTGCACCAGCACCATCTCCTCTCAAACCCTAGTTCATCTCTTGTATCCGATCTTTCTCTAAAAACCTCAGATTAGTACATATGGGTTGCTAGTAGTGTTGATTACTCCTTGTAGTTGATGCTAGTTGGTTTATTCGGTGGAAGATTATATGTTCGGATCCTTTATGCACATTAATACACCTCCGATTATGAACATGAATATGATTTGTGAGTAGTTACGTTTGTTCCTGAGGACATGGGAGAAGTCTTCTTATAAGTAGTCATGTGAATTTGGTATCCTTTCGATATTTTGATGAGATGTATGTTGTCTTTCCTCTAGTGGTGTTATGTGAACGTCGACCACAAGACACTTCACCATTGTTTGGGCCTAGGGGAAGGCATTGGGAAGTAATAAGTAGATGATGGGTTGCTAGAGTGACAGAAGCATAAACCCTAGTTTATGCGTTGCTTCGTAAGGGGCTGATTTGGATCCATATGTTTCATGCTATGGTTAGGTTTACCTTAATTCTTCTTTCGTAGTTGCGGATGCTTGCGAGGGGGGTTAACCATAAGTGGGATGCTTGTCCAAGGAAGGGCAGTACCCAAGCACCGGTCCGCCCACATATCAAATTATCAAAGTAACGAACACGAATCATATGAGGATGATGAAAACTAGCTTGACGATAATTCCCATGTGTCCTTGGGAGTGCTTTCCTTATATAAGAGTTTGTCCAGGGTTATCGTTTGCTACAAAAAGGATTGGCCCACCTTTCTGTACCTTGTTTACTTTTGTTACTTGTTACCCGTTACGAATTACCTTATCATAAAACTATCTGTTACCAATACTTTCAGTGCTTGCAGAGAATATCTTACTGAAAACTGCTTGTCATTTCATACGCTCCTCGTTGGGTTCGACACTCTTACTTATCGAAAGGACTACGATAGATCCCCTATACTTGTGGGTCATCAAGACTCTTTTCTGGGCGCCATTGCCGGGAGTGAAGCGCCTTTGGTAGGTGGAATTTGGTAAGGAAAAATTTATATAGTGTGCTGTAATTTCATCGTCACTTGTTACTATGGAAAATAATCCTTGAGGGGCTTGTTAAGGTATCTTCACCCGACCAGTAGAAACAAGAGTTGCTCCTCAACCTACTGAACCTACTGAAAATGTCTACTTTGAAATTCCTTCGCGTATGATAGAGAAACTGCTAGCTAATCCTTTTATAGGAGATGGAACATTACATCACGATATGCACCTAATCTATGTGGATGAAGTTTGTGGATTATTTAAGCTTGCAGGTATGCCCGAGGATGTTATCAAGAAGAAGGTATTCCCTTTATCTTTGAAGGGAAAGGCATTGACATGGTTTAGGCTATGTGATGATATTGGATCATGGAACTACAAGCGATTGAAATTGGAATTTTATCAGAAGTTTTATCCTATGCATGTGGTTCATCGTGATCATAATTATATATATAATTTTTGGCCTCGTGAAGGAGAAAGTATCGATCAAGCTTGGGGGAGTCTTAAGTCAATGTTATACTCATGCCCCAATCATGAGCTCTCAAGATAAATTATTATTCAAAAAATTTATGCCTGGCTTTCTCTCAATAATCGCTCCATGCTCGATACTTCTTGTACTGGTTCTTTATGATGAAGACTATTGAATTCAAATGGGATTTATTAGAAAGAATTAAATGCAACTCTGAAGATTGGGAACTCGACGAAGGTAGGGATTCAGGTATAACACCTAAGTTTAATTGTGTTAAATCTTTTATGGATACCGATGCTTTTCGTGTATTTAGCACTAAATATGGACTTGACTCTGAGATAGTAGCTTCTTTATGTGATTCATTTGCTACTCATGTTGATCTCCCTGAGAATAAGTAGTTTAAATATCATCCTCCCATTGAAGTAAAAGTAGTTGAACCTATTAAAGTTGAAGAAAAGACTATCACTTATAATGTTGATCCTATTGTTCCTACCGCTTATATTGAGAAACCACCTTTCCCTGTTAGAATAAAGGATCATGCTAAATCTTCAACTGTGGTTCATAAGAGTAATGCTAGAACACCTACACCCCCTGAGAAAATTAAAGTTCAACCTAGTATTGCTATGGTTAAATATCTCTTGGTCGATAATATTGATGGGCATGTTATTTACTTCTGTGATGAAGCTGCTAGAATAGCTAGACCCGATACTTAAAATAAACATAGACCTGTTGTAGGCATGCCTGTTGTTTCTGTTAAAATAGGAGATCATTGCTATCATGGCTTATGTGATATGGGTTCTAGTGCGAGTGCAATACCTCATTCCGTATATGAATAAATTATGCATGATATTGTACCTGCTGAGATAGAAGATATTGATGTTACAATTAAGCTTGCCAATAGAGATACTATTTCACCAATTTGGATTGTTAAAGATGTTGAAGTCTTGTGTGGGAAAGTTAAATATCCTACAGATTTTCTTGTTCTTGGTTCCCCACAAGATGACTTTTGTCCCATTATATTAGGTAGACCCTTCTCGAATACTGTTAATGCTAAGATAGACTACGAAAAGGATATTGGTACTGTTGGTTTAGGGGATATGTCTAATGATTTTAATTTTGCTAAATTTCGTAGACCACCACATGATAAATAATTGCCTAGTAAAGATGAAATCATTTGTCTTGCTTCTATTGCCGTGCCTCCTAATGATCCTTTAGAATAATATTTCCTAGACCATGAAATTATATGTTTATGAATGAAAGAAGGGAAATCGATGAAGTATTCTTTAAACAGGGACCTATTTTGAAACACAACTTGCCTGCTGAAATTTTAGGGGATCCTCCTCCACCCAAGGGTGATCCCGTGTTTGAGCTTAAACCATTACCTGATACTCTTAAATATGCTTATCTTGATGAAAATAGGATATATCCTGTTATTACTAGTGCTAAACTTTCAGAGCAGGAAGAAGAGAAATTATTGAAAACTCTGAAGAAGCACCGTTCTGCTATTGGATATACTCTTGATGATCTTAAGGGCATTAGTCCCACTCTATGCCAGCACAAAATAAAATTGGAGAAAGACGCCAAACCGGTTGTTGATCACCAAGGACGGTTATATCCTAAGATGAAAGAAGTGGTAAGAAATGAAATACTAAAGCTTCTGGAGGCAAGTATAATTTATCCCGTTGCTGATAGTCAGTGGGTAAGTCATGTCCATTGTGTCCCTAAGAAGGGAGGTATTACTGTTGTTCCTAATGATAAAGATGAATTGATCCCACAAAGAATTTTTACAGGTTATAGAATGGTAATTGACTTCCGCAAATTAAATAAAGCTACTAGAAAGGATCATTACCCTTTACCTTTTATTGCTCAAATGCTAGAAAGATTATCCAAACATACACATTTCTGCTTTCTAGACGGTTATTCTGGTTTCTCTCAAATACCTGTGTTAAAAGAGGATCAGGAAAAGACCACTTTTACTTGCCCTTGCGATACCTTTGCTTATAGACGTATGGCTTTTGGTTTATGTATTGCACCTGCTACCTTTCAAAGATGTATAACTGCTATATTCTCTGACTTTTGTGAAAAGATTGTTGAGGTTTTCATGGATGATTTTTCCGTGTATGGAACTTCTTTTGATGATTGCTTAAGCAACCTTGATCGAGTTTTGCAGAGATGTGAAGAAACTAATCTTGTCTTGAATTGGGAGAAGTGCCACTTTATGGTTAATGAAGGTATTTTCTTGGGGCATAAAATTTACGAAAAGAGGTATTGAAGTTGATAAAGCTAAAGTTGATGCTATTGAAAAGATGTCGTGTCCTAAGGACATTAAAGGTATAAGAAGTTTCCTTGGTCATGCAGGTTTTTATAGGAGGTTCATTAAAGACTTCTCAAAAAAATTTAGGCCTACGACTATTCTCTTACAAAAAGATGTTCCTTTTGTCTTTGATGGTGATTGTGTAGAAGAATTTGAAATACTTAAGAAAGCCTTGATTTCTGCACCTATTGTTCGGCCACCTGCTTGGAATTTACCCTTTGAAATTATGTGTGATGCTAGTGATTATGTTGTAGGTGTTGTTCTAGGACAAAGAGTTGATAAGAAATTAAATGTTATCCAATATGCTAGTAAAACTCTAGACAGTGCCCAGAGAAATTATGCTACTACTGAGAAAGAATTTTAAGAAGTTGTATTTACTTGTGATAAGTTCAGACCTTATATTGTTGATTGTAAAGTAACTGTTCACACTGATCATGCTGCTATTAAATATCTTATGGAAAAGAAACATGCTAAACCTAGACTTATTAGATGGGTTCTCTTGCTACAAGAATTTGATTTGCATATTATTGATAGAAAGGGAGCTGAGAACCCCATTGCAGACAACTTATCTAGGTTAGAGAATGTTCCTGATGACCCACTACCTATTGATGATAGCTTTCCTGATGAACAATTAGCTGTCATAAATGCTTCTCGTATTGCTCCATGGTATGCTGATTATGCTAATTAGATTGTTGCTAAATTTATACCACCTAGTTTCACATACCAACAAAAGAAAAAGTTTTCCTATGATTTAAGACATTACTTCTCAGACGACCCACACCTTTATAAAGAAGGAGTAGATGGTGTTATTAGACGTTGGGTACCTGAGCATGAACAGGAACAGATCCTATGCAAGTGTCACTCTGAGGCTTATGGAGGACACCACGCTGGAGATAGAACTGCACATAAGGTATGGCAATCCGGTTTTTATTGGCCTACTCTTTTCAAAGATGCCCGTAAGTTTGTCTTGTCTTGTGATGAATGTCAAAGAATTGGTAATATTAGTAGATGTCAAGAAATGCCTATGATCTATTCACTTGTTATTGAACCATTTGATGTTTGGGGCTTTGATTATATGGGACCATTTCCTTCCTCTAATGGGTATACACATATTTTAGTCTGTTGATTAGGTTACTAGTGCTGATCATAACACATCTATTAAGATGCTTAAAGAAGTTATTTTTCCGAGGTTTGGAGTCCCTAGATACTTAATGTCTGATGGTGGTTCACATTTTATTCATGGTGCTTTTCGTAAAATGCTTGCTAAGTATGATGTTAATCATAGAATTGCATCTCCATACCACCCACAGTCTAGTGGTCAAGTAGAACTGAGTAACAAGGAGATTAAATTAATTTTGCAAAAGACTGTTAATAGATCTAGAAATAATTGGTCCAAGAAACTTGATGATGCATTATGGGCCTATAGAACTGCATATAAAAATCCTATGGGTATGTCTCCGTATAAAATGGTTTATGGAAAAGCATGTCACTTACCTCTCGAACTAGAGCATAAGGCATATTGGGCCATTAAAGAGCTCAATTATGATTTCAAACTTGCCAACGAGAAGAGACTATTTGACATTAGCTCACTTGATGAGTGGAGAACCCAGGCATATGAGAATGTCAAACTATTTAAAGAAAAGGTTAAAAGATGGCATGACAAAAGGATACAAAAGCGTGAGTTTAATATAGGTGATTATGTTTTGTGATACAACTCTCGTTTAAGATTTTTTGCAGGAAAACTCCTCTCTAAATGAGAAGGCCCTTACGTTATCATGGAGGTCTATCGTTCCGGTGCCATAAAAATCAACAAATTCGAAGGCGCAAATCCAAAGGTGGTGAACGGTCAAAGAATCAAACATTATATCTCAGGTAATCCCATAAATGTTGAAACCAATGTTATTGACACCATAACCCCGGAGGAGTACATAAGGGACACTTTCCAGAATGTTTCAGACTCCGAAAAGGAATAGGTATGTGGTACGGTAAGTAAACCGACTCCAAAACAGTTCTAATAGCAATTTTTCTCCGTTTTGGAATATTTGAGGAAATAGGATAATAAGAAGTAGTCCGAAAGGGACACGAGGCATCCATGAGGGTGGAGGGCACGCCCCCTGCCTCGTGGGCACCTCGTGTGCCCTCCAGACTCCGTTTTCTTGCACGATACTTCTTTTGGTGGACAAAAAATCATTATATAATCTCCCGAAGGTTTTGACCACCGTACCACGACACAATCATCTGTTTTTTTGTTTTTGAGTTGTTTCTACAGTAGATTTAGAGCAAGATGTCTTCTCAAGAGTCAGTCGGGGAGAGTCGGGTGTCTCATCCAACACCGGGGCCAGGAGCAAACAGTGATGCTGACCACTTTGGGCCATCAATGGAGGAAGAGATGGTGGCCGACTTGAAAAGGATAGATGCCATGGAGGAGGATCAAGAAGTTACCTCCCGTCTCCAAGCCAGATTCACGATGGAGGAACTTCAGACCTCAGCAATTCCAAACTCGGTCATCCCTCCCAATGCTAGATTTCTTTCTTATGAAAATTTGAAAAGGAGTGTTACTTGTTCCCAGCAGCTATGAAACATCCATGGGTGAAAGGAGCTTTAGCCATCATGGGTAAGCCCCGTAGGGAAGTAATGGATCTCAAGCAACAAGTCAATAAGCTCGAGGAAGAGAATCATATCCTAAGGGGCATCATCGCAAAGAATATCACATCACTACCTCCGAAGAGAGAGACATAAATACATGGGTATGGGCACTCCCTTTGGAAACTGCCAAGCTTGGGGGAGGTGCCCCGGTATCGTATCACCATCACACTTCTTTCTTTACGTTTTTCTTAGTTTGATCCTTTTGGTTATATCTTGATCTAGTAGAATAAAGTTTAGTATGATCTAGCTTTGAGTTTTTGTGTTGATCCTTATCTATGTAATCGAGTCCGTGAGCTATATATAATAAAGATTAGTCTTGAGTCGAGAGCTTGGTTATCTTGATATGATCTTGAGGGAATAAAAGAAAAAACAAAGAAAAAAAAGAAAAAAATAGATCATATTGATCTTATGGAGAGTAATGACTTCACATATAAATAGTATGATGAATAGAAGTTGTTGGGAGTTAACAAACATAGTCTTGGTCATCATTCCAATTAAGAGGAAATAATAAAGAAAGAGAGGTATTCACATATAAATCTACTATCTTGGACATCTTCTGTGATTGTGAGCACTCACAAAAATATGACATGCTAAAAAGTTGATGTTGGACAAGGAAGACAACGTAATGGGTTATGTTTTCTTATATCCGAAATAAATTATATTGTCATGGATCATCCAACATGTTGAGCTTGCCATTCCCCCTCATGCTAGCCCAATTTGTTGCACCAAGTAGAGATACTACTTGTGCTTCTAAATAACCTTAAACCCAGTTTTGCCATGAGACTCCACCATATCTACCTATGGATTGAGTAAGATCCTTCAAGTAAGTTGTCATTGCTGCAAGCAATAAAAATTGCTCTCTAAATATGTATGATCTATTAGTGTGGAGAAAATAAGCTTTATACGAGCTTGTGATATGGAAGAAATAAAAGCGACGGACTGCATAATAAAGGTCCCTATCACAAGTGGCAATATAAAGTGACGTTCTTTTGCATTAAGATTTTGTGCATTCAACAATAAAAGCACATCACAACCTATGCTTCCCTCTGCGAAGGGCCTATCTTTTATTTTTTTCTTATACCTTACACAATATCCAATTGGATGTAGGTTTTCATAAAGCATTATTTTTGATGTTACCCTTGAGGTGAAAGGTTGGGAGGCAAGACTATAAGCTATCTTTCTCTATGTCTGATTAAAACTTCATACCTATAAGTATTGCGTGAGTGTTAGCAATTGGAAGACTAAATGATAGTTGAGTATGTGGACTTGTTGAAAAGCTCTTATATTGACTCTTTTCCGATGTTATGATAAATTGCAATTGCTTCAATGACTGAGATTATAGTTTGCTAGATTTTCAATGAAGTTTCTGATTCATACTTGACATTGTGAATAGATTGTTACTTTAGCATAAGAAATCATATGACAATATATATATGTTGCTATTCTAAGAATGATCGTGATGCCCTCATGTCCGTATTTTATTTTATCGACACCTCTATCTCTAAACATGTGGACATATTTTTCGATATCGGCTTCCACTTGAGGACAAGCGAGGTCTAAGATTGGGGGAGTTGATACGTCCATTTTGCATCATGCTTTTATATTGATATTTCTTTCATTATGGGCTATTATTACAAATTATGTGACAATACTTATGCCTTTTCTCTCTTATTTTTACAAGGTTTACATGAAGAGGGAGAATGCCGTCAGTTGGAATTCTGGGCTGGAAAAGGAGCAAATATTAGAGACCTATTCTGCACAACCCCAAAAGTCCTGAAACTCCACGAAAGTCAGTTTTGGAATATATTAAAAATATTGGGCAAAGAAAGCAGCAGAGGGGGCCACTCACTGTCCACGAGGGTGGAGGGCGTGCCCTACCCCCCTGGGCGCGCCCCCTGCCTCGTGGGCCACATGGAAGCCCCCCGATGCCCATCTTCTGGTATAAGGTGTCTGTTGCCCTGGAAAAAAATCATAAGAAATCTTTCGGGACGAAGCGCCACCGTCTCGAGGCGGAACCTTGGCGGAACCAATCTCGGGCTCCGGCGGAGCTGTTCTTCCGGGGAAACATCCCTCCGGGAGGGGGAAATCATCACCATCGTCATCACCATCGATCCTCTCATCAGGAGGGGGTGAATCTCCATCAACATCTTCACCAGCAACATCTTCTCTCAAACCCTAGTTCATCTCTTGTATCCGGTCTTTGTCTCGAAACCTCAGATTGGTACCTGTGGGTTGCTAGTAGTGTTGATTACTCCTTCTAGTTGATGCTAGTTGGTTTATTCGGTGGAAGATTATATGTTCAGATCCTTCATGCACATTAATACCCCTCTGATTATGAACATGAATATGATTTGTGAGTAGTTACGTTTGTTCCTGAGGACATGGGAGAAGTCTTGTTATAAGGAGTCATGTGAATTTGGTATTCCTTCGATATTTTGATGAGATGTATGTTGTCTTTCCTCTAGTGGTGTTATGTGAACGTTGACTACATGACACTTCACCATTGTTTGGGCATAGGGGAAGGCATTGGGAAGTAATAAGTAGATGATGAGTTGCTAGAGTGACAGAAGCTTAAACCCTAGTTTATGCGTTGCTTCGTAAGGGGCTGATTTGTATCCATATATTTCATGCTATGGTTAGGTTTACCTTAATTCTTCTTTCGTAGTTGCGGATGCTTGAGAGGGGGGTGAATCATAAGTGGCATGCTTTTCCAAGGAAGGGAAGTACCCAAGCACCGGGTCCACCAACGTTTCAAATTATCAAAGTAACGAATGCGAATCATATGAGCATGATGAAAACTAGCTTGACGATAATTCCCATGTGTCCTCGGGAGCGCTTTCCTTTATATAAGAGTTTGTCCAGGCTTGTCCTTTGCTACAAAAAGGATTGGTCCACCTTGCTGCACCTTGTTGACTTTTGTTACTAGTTACCCGTTACGAATTACCTTATCATAAAACTACCGATACTTTCAGTGCTTGCAGAGAATACCTTACTGAAAACTACTTGTCATTTCCTTTTGCTCCTCGTTGGGTTCGACACTCTTACTTATCGAAAGGACTATGATAGATCCCCTATACTTGTGGGTCATCTGGGTTGTGCCTGAATTTTTGGTTCGAAACATTTGTAAGGACCCTGCGAGAAGTTTAGGTGGCCTGCACCGAGTGAATCTCCGGAGGACATTGCATGAGAAGGCTAAACACCAGCGACCCTAGGAGGTGCCGTGAACGGGGCCGGCCCGCCAGACAAAGCTCAGACATTGGGTTTATCGACGCTACAGGGATGGACCCGAGCACAGACGCCGTGCCCAGTCTTCTCATGCAATAATCCCAAAGAAAGACAACTGGCGCTTGGATCCCGCGGCGGCGAGGCACCGTGTTGCGCGCCCTGACTTATCCACACACAATTAGCTCATGCGAGAACAAGGCACCAAGGAACACGGGAGGTGACGTGCACGGGAGCTGGCCCGCGAGACAGAGCTCGACCACTTGGGGTTTAGCGGCGCTGTAGGGACGGACCCGAGAATAGATGCCGTGCCTGTCCTTAATCACGAGGCAGTCGTGGGCGGGCTCATGAGGGCGCACAACATTCATGGTGGCGAAGCACCGGACATGCAAGTTGTAATAACTTAGGAAATTCATAAGAGGCGAAACCAGTTCTGATACCTGCACAAAATGATACAGGCTGCAGGGCCTGGCCCTAACAGCTTGAGGATGATGCAGCCCGAGGGTCGCCCTCAACTGAACAAACCAAAAGGTCACCTGGTACCATCGTTGTAGAAGTGTTGGAGTAGCTGAAGATTTGCCCTGAAGAGGTCGTTCCTCATCAGTCGTCCGGCTCTTGAGTCCCGGGGGGCTCCAGAAGTCCAGAAGGCTCGCGAGGGTCCGACACCTCCTCCACCAAGATTGCCTGGCGCCTGGCCTCGTGATCTGCCAGGACGCCTTGCATGTAGCGCTGGGGCGTGGCAGCCATGTTCAGCAGGCAGAACGGTATGCAGACATAACTGCGGGGGTAGCCCCCACTCCGGCCGACGCAGGACGGCCAGAAGCGCTCCTGAGAAGCAGCCCTCCTGAGGCCTGGGATGTTGGCGCAGACGCGCAACTAGTCACCGATGTCAGGGGCGGCAACTATACTGGGTGGTGCGAGGCGGCGCTCGCCGCGCATGGCTTGCGCTTCTTGAAGCTCTTCAATTGCCTTGGTGAGAACTCCTGAGCACCTGGCGCCTCGCGCCCTGTGCCCTCACTGGTACGCGTTGGTGCTATACAAACGGTTTTTAACCCCTTTCCGCGACGGGATTAGGAACCGTCGCCAAGTGAGTGTGGGTGATAGGGCGGTCCTTCCCACACGACCCAGAAACCGTCAGGGATAGGCAGCCAAGATGCATATACAATACTACCACTCATTTGTCCTCGCATTGCCATCATAGTCGGTATTCTATGGTGCTACATTTATGATGCGCAACCCATCACAAATGGTTCACTATTATAGAACGTGTATGATAAGCATACAATAACACACATTCGCATTTCCCAAACCGTATGCGATAAATAATTAAGAAGATTAGCTAATTGTCGTACGAGTGTCTGATAGGATTATGAAACGTCGGACCGTCGTAACATTGTCGTACACGACAACTATCGCACACACTATTCTGTGGTGCAACATTTACGATGCATACTTCATCAGAAACAATTCATGGCTGTGAATCGTGTACGATAAGGCAACTATCACAAGCGTTTAGTTTGCCCACACCATTTGTGATATTGTCTGACATTGCACACGCTTTGCAAATTGCAATTGTGTGCATGTTTGCACACGTTTCCTCTGTGTGAACCGTGTCGGATTATGGTGTATATCACAAACGTTTGTCTTTTACCAACCGTGTGTGCCGTAACGACCCGGAGAGCGTAATTTCACCGTAATTTAAATAGTGCTATTTCAAATTGTACCGGATTTGAATTTGAATGTGAATGTATGTTATAGTTTTATTCATATCCATCAGGTTCAAACAACCAATGCATTATTCGATTCATATGTACATATGTTCAAGAATTACGTAAGAACCAAATAAAGAATGATGAACCATAGTTGTATACTTGTACTATTAAAGACGGTAAAGAAAGAGGCAAAAAACATTCTGGTTGCTGAATAAGGTGAAGCGGACTGCCCATATTGTGCCCTCCTCCATGCAGAAGGCACGCACAACTCTAGTCCAACCCCTTGTGATGGCCGACCACCCATCCTTCACGGTCTTCGTGAAAACATCTAGATAATCATCGTGTTCTGGTAGAAATACTTTAACCTTTGCATGCCCACCAATCATGTAGTTCGAGAGGTAATCTTGAGAAAACTGCTTTGGGAACCACTTCAAAGGAAAAAGATTCAGACACTGTCATCTAACACAACTCATCATGGGCAGTAAAAAGAAGGCTGCAGAGTTCTTACTTACCATCCTACAGTTCGCTATTGTCTTGGATAAAGTGGAAACAAATAGTTTAATTGCCATCTTTTGACCCATTTTACTAAGAATCTTTATAGCTTCCTCACTTCATGCTGGTTCATCGATATCTCATTTCCCCATACACAGAAGGGGTCGAAGCGCGGATCTTTACAAATGACATATGTACCTAAAAGCACCAAGTTAATATTAGAAGCTAAACATCAACTGCACAATGATTTAGTACAACACTCTTTTAGAATATCTTACAACATCCAATATACTCACATATTAGATGAATTCACATCTTATATTATGGGCAGGAAGGAGTTTATTGCATTCTTACAAATTATCGGGTGATTAACTGCTGTTGTATCCATGGGTTAGTGTTAGTTTGAGTTAGTTCGGGCTCAAATAGCCCTAAAGTATATCCAAACATGAGGGCTAGTTTGAGCTATTTGCATCTAACCCACCCAAAAAAATATCCAACCCAAGAGGGTGGAGCTAGTTCTCCTAGTGCATTTATTTTCAATCTAACCCTCTCATCCAAACACCTCTTTGGATGGAGTTAGTTCACGGTTAGTCATGAGCTAGACACTAACTCTAACCTCTAGCTAAGTTGAGTATCCAAACAGGCTGTGTTGTTTTTATTGTTGTTGTTGTTGTTGTTGCTGCTGCTCTTCTACATATATCTAGACATCATCAGAACATTAAGGTAACACTCTTCCTTGTTGCTATGTAGCCTAGGATTGCATATTTAGACATTAAGTTCAGTGCATGTTGCTATGTAGCCTCAGATATATTACATATGTCCCTAGTTAACCTAACGATAAATGGGTTACAGATATATTCAGTTAAAAGTCTGATTCACCGCTTAGTCCCTTATCAGCCCCCGTCCTATATGGTACCAGCTACCGATATCCTGGACAGTGAGTATATATAAGCCATGGGATGAAACTAACCTCGATGGAAAACAATAGTCGTTCCCAAAATTGTCCTGTGTAGGTACAACGAGAGGCATGTTAAGCACAACAGGCTAAACATCAACCAAAATTATCCATGGCAGATAAAATAATCTCCAAAAGATAGCTTCAGTGTGTAGGTTTAAGCATACTAGTAAAGCAAAACAAGTGGAAAGGTGTGTTAAATACAACATGCCTAACATTTAACAACAAGCAAACATAGTCATTCAAACTGGTATTGTGCCGGTCAAAGTACACTTGTTATTGTTAAATAAAAATGTAAAGGCGTGTTAACTACAAGATGCAGCAACCAAATGTAGTCATTCATAGTGGTATTGTTGAAACTGGTACTGATGAAATTGAACTTCATAGTTCATACTTGCACATATAGAACATCACGTTGTGAATAACTGGAATAAACAAGCCATACTACGAACAAGCAAAGTTAGCATTTGAAACTAGACATATGCTAACTACAAACAACCGAACAACGAAAAAACATTAAAAGAGGCATATGCTAGCTCTAACAGGCTTAACAGCAAGCAAATATATGCATTCCTATCAGTATGTTTAAAACTGGATTGATGAAATGTACTGCACAGTAAATAATTGCACATATAGAGCATCACATTGTGAACAACTGGAATAAACAAGGCATACTACAAACAACCAAATATAGCAATTAAAACTGGACATATTCTCACTACACTACAAAAGGGACTCGATAAAACAAATCATGGGTTTCCCCCTGTGAAGAGGCACGGCAAAACAAAACATTGGTTTCCTCACTTGTCACGGATGGGCTCGTTCCCATGGGAAGAGCACAGACCCTGGATGCGCTCCATGTTGTCGCACATGGGCTCCTTCCCCTTGGAAGAGCACGGCTATAGGGAGCCATCCCTGATGTCGCAGATGGGATCTTTCCCCTTGGAAGAGAAGATGTGCTCTTTCCCCTTGGAAGAGCCGGAGAGGGTGCCCTCCTCGTTGTTGCCGTTGATGAGCTCTAACTTGGAAGTTGTGGGTCCCAAGCCAACCTCGCAGAACGTGTCCTTCAGAAATGACAAAAGGTGCTCGATGGCGATGTAGGATGGCAAAATCTTGACAGCGAATCAGAGGAGATCACCGGCGGGGCCATGGATGAGATCGATGGCGGTTGAACCTGAGGGGTTGGGGGTGGGCCACTTAACCTATGACATAGTCCGCCTCAGGCCGTCGCTGTCGACGACCTCGATGTCGTAGCCGGAATCCATGACATACTCGCATACTCAATCCCGCTAATTGAGTGCCTGCGGCCAGTAATGGTCGTTAGCCTCCTCGGCGACGTCGGGTGAAGAGACCGCGATACACCTCTTTTGGGCCATTCGCTCCTCGAGCTCCACGGGAAGCGTAGCCGGGCTTAGGATGCGACGCTCTGGAGTGGGGGATGGGGATGGGGATGGGGATCTGTGGGAAAGGGTGTTGGGAAATGTAGCATGCAATTTAAAAAAAATTCCTACGCACACACAAGATCTATCAAGGAGATGCATAGCAACGAGAGGGGAGAGTTTGTCCACATACCCTCGTAGACCGAAGCGGAAGCATTTCACAACGCGGTTGATGTAGTCTAACTTCTTCTTGTTCCGACCGATCAAGCACCGAATGTACGACACCTCCGAGTTCTGCACACGTTCAGCTCGATGACGTCCCTCGAACTCTTGATCCAGCAAAGTGTCAAGGGAGAGTTCCGTCTGCACGATGGCATGGTGACAGTGATGGTGAAGTGATCCGCGCAGGGCGTCGCCTAAGCACTACGTGAATATGACCGGAGGCGTAAACTGTGGAGGGGGCGCCGCACACGGCTTGGAATCAATGTTTTGTGTTATAGCGGTGCCCCTCCCACATATATAAAGGCGGGAGAGAGAGAGAGAGGGGCGGCAAGGGGCGCCCCAAGTAGGAGTAATCCTAATTGGGCGCCTCCTCCAAGTCGGCCTCCCCCCTTACATAAGTGTTGGAGAGGGAAGGAAAGAGAGGGGGAGAGAAGGAAAGGGGGAGGCCAAATCCTCTCCTTTCCTTTCTCCCTTCCCCTCCTTCCTTCTCCTCCTATTCAGCCAATATGGGGGCACACCAGCCCACTAGGGGCTGGTCTGTCCCGCCCTTGGCCCAATAAGGCCCATATCTTTGCCGGGGGTGCCGGAACCCCTTTCGGTGACCCGATACGTACCCGATACCCCCGAAACAATTCCGGTGTCCGAATACTATCGTCCTATATATGAATCTTTACCTCTCGACCATTTCGAGACTCCTCCTCATGTCCATGATCTCATCCGGACTCCCAACAACATCCGGTCAACAAATCACATAACTCATAAAATACATAATCGTCATCGAACGTTAAGCGTGCGAACCCTACGGGTTCGAGAACTATGTAGACATGACTAAGACACTTCTCCCGTCAATAAACAACAGCGGAACCTGGATGCTCATATTGGTTCCCACATATTCTACGAAGATCTTTATCGGTTGTACCGCAATGACAACACACGTAATTCCCTTTGTCATCCGTATGTTACTTGCCCGAGATTCGATCGTCGGTATCTTCATACATAGTTCAATCTCATTACCGGCAAGTCTCTTTACTCGTTTCATAATACATCATCCCGCAACTAACTCATTAGTCACATTGCTTGCAAGGCTTATTATGATGTGTACTACCGAGAGGGCCTAGAGATACCTCTCCGATACTCGGAGTGACAAATCCTAATCTCGATCTATGCCAAACCAACAAACACCTTCGGAGATACCTGTAGAGCATCTTTATAATCACCCAGTTACGTTGTGATGTTTGATAGCACACAAGGCATTCCTCCCGCATCCAGGAGTTGCATAATCTCATAGTCAAACGAATATATATATGACATGAAGAAAGCGATAGCAATAAAACTGAACGATCAATATGCTAAGCTAACGGATGGGTCATGTCCATCACATCATTCTCCTATTGATGTGATCCCATTCATTAAATGACAATACATGTCAATGGTTGGGAAACTTAACCATCTTTTATTAACGAGCTAGTCTAGTAGCGGCTTACTAGGGACACGGTGTTTTGTCTATGTATCCACACATGTATCAAGTTTCTGGTTAATACAATTCTAGCTTGAATAATAAACATTTATCATGATATAAGGAAATATAAAATAAAATTTTTATTATTGCCTCTACGACATATTTCCGTCAAAGGGGGCGTTTGGCAGGCGTCATCTAAGAAACTCAGGGCGGCCTGGGTATGGAGATTGGTGGGTAAGCTGCACGGGAAAATCGGCAGATATTGACAATGGAGGTCTTGCGGTGGCGGCGGCGGCGACCTTGCTAGGGTTTCGAGCGAGGGAGGGGGTGTGTGTGTGCGTGCCCGAGGAGGTTTTGGTGTGTGTGTGTGGAGGGGCGGGGGGTGTGTTTGAGGAAATCACGCGGGTACTAAAATTTTTACTATGCGGGAGTCAAACACGGGATTGAAATGCCGAGCCTATTGAAAATTTTGATGATGGTGCATCGCACACAGTTCGAAGATAACAACCGTGTGTTATGAAACAGAAAAACCCTCGAGGCGGGCAGATATTTTCGAAGGATGCAGGTGGGGTTGGGAAAAGAAACATCACACACGGTTGAAACACAATAAATGTGTGTTATCAAACAGAATAAAGCTGCAGGCGGGTAGATGTTTTTGAGAGGGGAAGCCTCGTGGGGCCCAATGTACTGTGCGGATGTGTGCGTGACAGGGGCACCAGCGTGGCACACGGTTAGTATGAGTGAGCCGTGTCTGTTGCGTCATCCGACTTGTCTAATATTCATAAATGTGGCGAAAATGATGCGGGACAGGGTCAGAACACGAACACGCTTGCATGTAGACCAAATTTATGTATGAAAAGGGTGGTTGATGTTCAAATACCAAATGCAACTTCGATGTGGCACCTATCTCGCAAAGCGCACGATATTGCTTACCCCCCTCGTGTCAGCACAAAGGGAATCCAAAGCTATGAATGCATGCCCCCCCAACCGAGGTTCACCTAGCAAAGTGCGAAGTAGCTAGCAGCCCCCTCGTGTCGGCACGAAGGGAATCGTAAGATATGAATGCATGCACCCCAACCGAGGATCACCTAGCAAAGTGCAAAGTATAGCAGCGCCCCCCCCCCACACACACACTTTCAGTCGGCGGGACAGAGAGGCATCTCACCAAGATGGATCGTAAAACGGACCAAGAATAATCCACCTTGGTCGTACAACCTCTCTCTTGTTGTTGGTCAAAGTGATGGCCGTCCATGCGACCCCGGAGATGGGTTAGCTCGCCAATAAGCACGCAAGTAGCTAGTCACCGAAGACAACCACTGTGTGCGTGTGGCCCAAACATATGTATGGAGAGTTGTGTTTTTGAACACACACAATGGAACAAATTTCATGTGGCACCGTGATTTCGAACTAGAAATCCCCACACTGAGTGAGGGTTAGGTTGACGATGCATATGTATGTTACACCACACTTCAAGTCGACGACGGGGATTCATGCATGCATGCGTAGATCCAGCTGTATCCATCCGTCAACACATAACCAAGAAACCTTCGGAAATTGTGTACCTCGACCTTCGAAAACCATCCGTTATACGAGTCATGGCAATACTCCCGAGCTCGCCCCAATACTGGGTTATCGGGGTTATCTCACCATCAACTGTACAAAAGAGATTTTCGATGTCGGCAAAGCTCAGGTATTCCGTAATCTGCAACGATAAAATTGTGACGACAACACCTCGGAGCTCAACTCCCCGGGACACTGCCACAACCCCTAAATGTCAGGAGGCACCAAGAACAATGTTCTCGTCACAAAACCATCGGAACGATCCCAAGATACCCGCGTGAACCTAAATTTTTTTTAGTGAAATTTGAGGAGAGGAGAGTCAAAACTTCTACGTCAGGAGACCTCACCAGAGCGACGAAGGGACTGGGGAGTAAAAAGAATCCTACTCTCCGATATATATAATCCTAAGACTCAAAACATTTTTGTTCTAAACTCAACAACGCCAAAGAAACAATCAAGCGGGGGCTCCTAAGTCGGGATGGCTCGATTACCAACTTGTAACGCCCTCGATGCGGCTATATCTCCCACGTGTCGGGCACGACTTAGAGGCATGACCGCATTGAAAGCAATGTCGCAAGTGAGGTAATCTTCACACAACCCATGTAATACATAAGGGAAAAAGATACATAGTTGGCTTACGATTGCCACTTCACACAATACATAAATAAACATCCATCATCCAGATTACACTCGAGGTCCGACTACGGAACCAAAATAAAAGAAGACTACCCCAAATGCTACATAGATCCCCGATCGTCCCAACTGGGCTCCACTACTGATCATCAGGAAAAGACACATAGTAACGACCACGTTCCTCGTCGAACTCCCACTTGAGCTCGTTTGCGTCACCTGCACTGGCATCGTCGGCACCTGCAACTGTTTTGGTAGAATCTGTGAGTCACGGGGACTCAGCAATCTCACACCCGCGAGATCAAGACTATTTACGCTTATAGGAAGGGTGGTGTAACGAGGTGGAGCTGCAGCAAGCGGCTAGCATATATGGTGGCTAACATACGCAAGGCAGAGCGAGAAGAGAAGCAAAGCACAGTCGTGAAGCTAGAAGTGATCAAGAAGTGATCCCGAAACTGCTTACGTCAACCATAACTCTAACACCGTGTTCACTTCCCGGACTCCGCCGAGAAGAGACCATCACGATTACACACGCTGTTGATGTGTTTTAATCAAGGTCAACTTCGGGTTTTCTACAACCGGACATTAACAAATTCCCATCTGCCTCATAACCGCGGGCACGGCTTTCGAAAGAGAATAATACCTGCAGGGTGTCCCAACTTAGCCCATTATAAGCTCTCACGGTCAACGAAGGATATTCCTTCTCACAGGAAGACCCGATCGATCTCGGAATCCCGATTTGCAAGACATTTCGACAATGGTAAAACAAGACCAAAGAAGCCACCGATTGTGCCGACAAATCCCGATAGGAGCTGCACATATCTCGTTCTCGTGGCACATCCGGATGAGACATCCTACGAGTAAAACCAAGCCTCAAGTCTCCCCAAGGTGGCCCCTTGATCTGCTGCTTTTGGACCAAAGCACCCGAGGAGCACCGCCGGGCGGGGGGGGCTAAATAAAGATGACCCTTGGGCTCGCGAAAACCCAAGGAAAAGGTGTAGGTGGTACTCAAATGGTAAAACCAAGGTTGGGCCTTGCTGGAGGAGTCTTATTCAAAGCGAACTGTCAAGGGGGTCCCATAAATCACCCAACCGTGTAAGGAACGCAAAATCAAGGAACATAACACCGGTATGACGGAAACTAGGGTGGCAAGAGTGGAACAAAACACCAGGCATGCCGAGCCTTCCACCCTTTACCAAGTATATAGGTGCATTAATTGAATAAGAGATATTGTGATATCCCAAAATAACCATGTTCCAACATGGAACCAACTTCATCTTCACCTGCAACTAGCAACGCTATAAGAGGGGCTGAGCAAAGCGGTAACATAGCCAATCAACGGTTTGCTACGAAAGGATAGTTAGAGGTTTGACATGGCAATATGGGTGGCATGATATAGCAAGTGGTAGGTAACGTAGCATAGGCATAGCAAAAGAGCGAGCAACTAGCAAGCAAAGATAGAAGTGATTTCGAGGGTATGGTCATCTTGCACGCAAAGTTCTCAGAGTTGTCGAAAGCTTGATCCTCGTAGGCGTTCTCAACAGGTTCCTCGTTCACGTACTCGTCTCCCGGCTCTACCCAAAGCAAGAACACAAGCAAAGGACCAACAATCAATCCCGGGCGATGCACAAACAACATGATGCAAAACATGGTGCGAGATGTGAGATGCAATGCATATGCGTGCTCCGGAAGGAAAATGATGAACAAGGCATCAACTTGGCAAACCAAGTATGCCGCTGGAAAGGTGAGATGATTTCGGTTGAAATCGATATAAAGATCACCGGAATCGGATGCACGGTTTGCAAATGGCAAGCAAAACAATGGCACAAATCTGCCATTAACAACATGATACCACATAGCAAGCAACAAGAAATTAAGCTACTGCACCCAAACGTACCAACAAAGCAGATGGCAGTGATCTACTCAAGATGCTTGACAAAAGATGAACACTTAGCTACGGCTAAATCACACCATAACAGGTCCAAACAAGCATGGCAAAATTGCAAAATATATCAGCTTCACAGACGGTGAAAAAAGCGAACATGGCGAAGCGACATCGAGGAAGCAATGTTTAGAGCAAGCAAACATCATTCTACAGGAACATATCATAGATACTTAAGGCATGGCATGATACTACTAAATGCATAGAACAAAAGTCCTTTACTGACCATGAGCCAAAAAGGATCAGAAGATAGGATTGCGCCCATGTAAACATAGCAAGTTTAGATTAATGATTCAATAAGCAGGGCACAAAATTGACAGAATTATGAAGGCATCTTCGCGAGCTCGATGCACTCACTACATAGCATTTCATGATAAACTAAGCATACATCCATCAAGAAGACATGGCACAGAAGCTATACATGGCAAGAACAACATCATAACATACACGGGTCAACTACAACAACCTTGGCAAAATTGAATAACATGTAAACAACCTGCCAGGAAACATTTTATAGCAAAAGTAGAGCACGAAAATGACATGCTAGACTACTCCATAATTGAAAAGAGGGGAATGGATGGATAGAGCATAACCATATGTTCAAAACATCCTTACTGAAGTATCTCAAAATAAGCATGGATCTCTCTGTAGCATCAAGTTTACATGGCATAAAAATATCAATGAGCAGGGGCTGAAATCAGCAACATCATGAAGCCCAGTTTGCATGCTTGTGCTAGTCACCACAAAGATCAAAAAAATACATGGCATACACCCCTGTAAATATGGCATGGCATATTACAAAACACATGTAGGATTCAAGTTCATAGGATGCACACATCAATCATGGCAAAAATGACAAAAGTGCATGTTCTGATACGAATCTGAAACTAACATCTCATCGCCATCTTCTAACAGCATTTCGGGCACCAAGACGAGCTCAAATGAAAATAATGCAATGAGATGAAATGATGTACTCGTCGGGGCGAACAATTCGGTATGCTATACGCCCAAAACGGAGCCACGAGTACAGAGTTATGGTGCGATGAAAATGCAACAATTAGTCTGCAGAATAAATAACTTAAGAGGATTTCGGGGGGAGAAGAAAGTCAACCCTCGTTTTGGATCTCAGATCCGGAAGTCGAGGTCGCTGGAGTTCGAAGCAGCGGCGACCGGAGAGGGAGAGGACGCCGGAGGAGGGAGCCGGCCGGAGGAGGGCCGCGCCGGCCGGATCCGGGGCCGGGTGACCCGGGAGGCGCCATGGCCGGCACGGATCTTGCGCCGGCCGGTCGAGGCGGAGGCGGACGGCGCAGCGGCGGGACGGGCATGGGCTCGCTGGCGGGCGGCCGGGCGGCGCGGCGATGTGGGCGCTGACCACGTGGCGGTATGTGATTCGCCGGGCGGCGTGGCGGACGCGTCCGGCCCGATCCGGACGTGTCCCGGCGCGAGGGGAGCGGCGCTAGGGTTATGGAGTGGAATTGATCCGGGATTTCGGGGGAGGAGATGTTTTTATAGGTAGAAGGAGCTAGGAAGCTCCAAATAAAGTGTAGTTTTCGCCCACACGATCATGATCCGACGACGGAGAGCATGGAAGTGACTTAGATGGGTTATTGGGCTGTTTTGAAGGGATGTTGGGCTGCAACACACAAGAGGATTTCGCGGTTACCCGGTTAACCGTTGGAGAATCAAACGACCTCCAAATGGCACGAAACTTGACAAGTGGTCTACCGGTGGTGTATCAAGGCCACTTGGCAAGCCTCGGTCCATTCCGAGAACGTTCAACACCCGCTCATGAAAAAGAGACAAGAGGGGTGCGCCGGTGCATGTAGGAGTGTCGGATTGCAAAACGGACAACGGGAAAATGCTCGGATGCATGAGACGAGCACGTATGCAAATGAGATGCACATGATGACATGATATGAGATGCATGACATGAACAAAATGCAAAACGAAAGACAAAAACCCAACCACGGAGGGAATACCATAGCACATAGCCAAAAATGGCAAGAGTTGGAGTTACAAAGATGGAAAGTTACATCCGGGGTGTTACAACACTCCACCACTACAAGAGGATCTCGTCCCGAGATCTAGGACTGAAAGAACTCCGGATATTCGGAACGGAGGTGATCCTCGCGCGCTCCCGGTGGCTTCTCGGTGAATAGTGTGACCACTTCACTTTCGTGAATTTGATTGACTTGTTGCGAGTCTTGCGCTCGGTTTCTTCAAGAATAGCAACGGGTGCTCATGATAAGAGAGATCTTCTTGGAGGTCAATTTCTTGAAGTTGATAGTGCGCTCGAGTCTTGAAGCACTTGCGAAGCTGTGACATATGTGAAACACATCGTGCACGTTCAGCGAAGTTGGGCCGGAAGCTCAAGTTGATAGGCGAGATCGCCTCTTTTGCCAATGATCTTGAAAGTACCCACATA
Source organism: Aegilops bicornis (assembly GCA_021605145.1). NCBI lineage: Eukaryota > Viridiplantae > Streptophyta > Magnoliopsida > Poales > Poaceae > Aegilops > Aegilops bicornis. The sequence goes on along the minus strand of CM038672.1, from coordinate 290,632,700 downwards.
TCTAGGGCAAGCTTCCCTTTGATACCGGCGGCAGAGTGCCTTTCATTGGAGAGAGACTGAGGTAGACATGGTCTCCGATTTCAAAAGCCACATCACGGTGCTTGTCATCATAATATCCCTTCTGGCGCGATTGCGCGGCTTTGAGATTCTCACGAATGACTTTGCACATTTCTTCGGCTTCTGTGATCAAGTCGTTGCCAAGAAGTTGCCGTTCACCTGTCTCGGACCAATTCAGAGGAGTACGACACTTTCTGCCATAGAGCATTTCGAATGGGGCCTTGCCCGAACTCGCTTGGAAGCTGTTGTTGTAGGAGAACTCGGCATATGGAAGACAATCTTCCCATTTTATACCGAAGGAAATGACACAAGCCCTGAGCATATCTTCGAGGATTTGATTGACTCGCTCGACTTGGCCACTTGTTTGAGGATGGAAAGCTGTGCTGAAACGAATGTTGGTGCCCATGGCCTTCTGAAAGGAGTCCCAGAATTTAGAAGTGAAGATGCTTCCACGGTCTGAAGAGATCAATTGTGGAATGCCGTGCAAGGAGACAATCCTCGAGGTGTAAAGCTCTGCCAGCTGAGCTGCTGTGATAGACTCTTTGATAGGAAGAAAATGAGCCACTTTTGTAAGCTTGTCAATGACAACGAAGATAGCATCAATTCCACGCTTGGACTTTGGAAATCCGATCCACGAAGTCCATTTTGATATGATCAAACTTCCATTCTGGAATAGCAAGAGGTTGGAGGAGACCAGCTGGTCGTTGGTGTTCTGCTTTCACCCTTCTGCAGACATCACACTCATTCACAAATTGAGCAATTTCTCGCTTCATTCGATCCACCAAAACGCCTGCTTGAGGTCATGGTACATCTTTGTACTTCCAGGATGAATGGATAGAAGAGAATTGTGCGCCTCGTTCATAATGACTTTACATAGATCACCCTTTGGAACCACAATCCGGTCCTCGAAGAAAAGAGTATCTTTGTCATCAATGTGGAAGCACTTGTATTTGGAAATGCCCTTGTCGATACCACGTTTCACCTTTTTCACCATGGAATCCAGGAGTTGTGCCTTACGAATTTGGTCTTCCAAAGTAGGAGAGACGATGAGGTTGGCAAGAAAGCCTTGAGGAACAACTTGAAGATTCAGCTTGCGGAAAGCTTCACAAAGGTCCGGTTGGAAAGGCTTGAGAATTAAACTGTTGCAATAAGCCTTCCTGCTCAAAGCATCTGCAATCACATTGGCCTTGCCTGGAGTATATTCAATACTTGGGTTGTACTCTTGAATCATTTCGACCCATCGAGTTTGCCTCGAGGTTGAGGTTGGGTTGAGTGAAGATATACTTGAGACTCTTGTGATCGGTGAAAATGTCCACTTTCCTTCCCAACAAGAGATGTCTCCATGTTATTAATGCATGGACAACTGCCGCCAACTCAAGATCGTGAGTGGGGTAGTTCTTTTCATTGGGCTTCAACTGACGAGAGGTATAGGCCACAACTTTCTTCTCTTGCATTAACACAGCACCAAGCCCTTGAAGAGAAGCATCACGAAAACTTGAATGGCTTGGATTCATCGAGAGGAGTTAAGACAGGAGCTGTGACGAGTTTCTCTTTGAGAGTATTGAAAGCAACGTCACACTCAGGAGACCAGACATACTTGACATGCTTCTGGAGAAGGTTGGAAAGAGGCTTTGCAATCTTAGATAATTTCTCAACGAATCTCCGGCAATAGCTTGCAAGTCCAAGAAAACTGCGAAGCTGCTTGACATTCTGAGGAGGTTCCCAATTCACAACTGCAGACACCTTCTCGGGATTAACAGCGATGCCCTTGGCGGAGATGATGTGACCAAGATAAAGAACTTCATCAAGCCAAAATTCACATTTGGAAAATTTCAAGATAGAATTGATGCTCTACGAGCTTGTCGAGCACCAATCGCAAATGTTTGGCATGATCCTTCTTATTCTTGGAGAAGACCAAAATATCATCGAGATAGACCAAGACGAATTCATTGGTGTAGGGGTTGAAGATGAAGTTCATCATTCGAGAGAATGTTGGAGGAGCATTGACAAGGCGAAAGACATGACAAGATATTCATAAGAACCAAAACTTGTTCTCAAAGTCGTCTTGGGAATATCTTGTTCCCGAATGCGAATTTGATGATAACCCATACGAAGGTCAAGCTTGGAGAATACTTTAGCACCTTTGAGTTGCTCGAAAAGCTCATTGATGTTGGGAAGTCGATACTTGTTCTTGATTGTCTTCTTATTCAATGGATGGTAATCGACGCACAGTCGGTCCGTGCCATCCTTCTTCTGGACAAAAAGAACTCCACAACCCCATGGAGATGAACTCGGGCTGATCAAACCCAGACGCTCTTGTTCATCGAGCTGTTTCTTCAATTCCTTCAGCTCATTAGGTCCAAGCTTGTATAGACGCTTGCAAACGGGTTCAGTGCCAGGCTCAAGATCGATAACGAACTCAAGCGGCGGTGAGGAGGCATTCTGGAAGCTCTTCCGAAAGACATCTTGATACTCATAAGCGATCGAATCGAGAGATAGCATCCAACTCGCCCTTCTCATTGAGAGAAAACAACCGAATGGTTTCATCACGAGCGGCATAGATGATCACATCCTCAGAAGAGTGTGTCAATTGAATTTCCCTGGCAGCACAATCAAGTTGAGCTTTGTGCTGAGAAAGCACGTCCATCCCAAGAATAAGATCAATATCCGAATCACCAAGGACAATTGGTTTAGAAAAAAAATTATAGTTGCCCATCTTGATAGTGACATCGGGAGCAATCAAACTAGAAGTCATAAGCTTTCCGAGAGAAACAACTTGCATAACTTTGGACAAAATCTCTGTGTCAACATTGTGCTTCGATGCAAAAGGATATGACATGAAAGAATGCGATGCACCAAAGATCAAATAAGACTTTTGCAGGAATATCATTAACCGAGAGATTACCCATTATCACATCATAAGAATCCTCGCTTGCGCTGCATTCATCATGTTCACCTTTGCGTACTTGGGATTATGCTTGACCAACGCATTGCTTGAAGATCTCACAGAGGAGGAGGCTGAAGGCGCCTTTGGTTGAAGCATTTGTTCGCATAGTGACCTTTCTGGCGACATTTGTTGCAAGTCACCTCGAGAGCGGATGGTGATAAGGAGCATTTGACCTTGGAGCTTGAGAATTAGACTTGTTCTCGATAGCGAGTTGGGCGGGTGGGAAGATCCACGACCACCGAAGTTCTTCTCACGATAAGGCCGACGTAAACGGAGGAGGAGGAAGGTAGAACTTCTGCCGCTTAGCTGCCACTTGAGAGGAAGAAGAAGACTGAACTGCATCCCTGATTCTCTTCTTAGAAGCCTCAAACTTGAGCTGGGCAGCTTCTTGCTTCAAAGTGCCATGTTGTAGAATTCATCATACTTTTACGGCTCAAAAAGCACGAGAGCTAATTGCAGATCTTCTCCGAGGCCACCTCTGAATTGATAGATCATACTCTTTTCATCGTGACATCTTGCTTAGTGAAGCGAGCGAAGTTTACGAACTGGATATTGTATTGATACACGCATATGCCGCCTTGCTTGAGATTGCGGAACTCCTCACGCTTGCTCTCAACAACACTTTGCGGAATGTGGTGAGCTTTGAAGTCTCGGCGGAACTCATCCCAGGTAATTACACGACCTCCTCTGGAATCTTTGTATTGCTGATACCACTCAACAGCTTGGTCCTTGAGTTGAAAAGAAGCAAACTTGACAAAGTCCTCAGGTCTGACATTGCTACATTCAAAATGTTTGCAGATGTCCACAAGCCAATCGTCGGCGTCTGTGGCCTCGGCACAGAAGCTGAAAGACTTCGGCTGATTAGCAAGGAACTGATTGAGGGTAGCGAAATGCGGCTGATTGTTGCCTTGGCCTAGATTTCCTTGGTTGCCTTGCCCTTGGGTACGCTCTTGCAAGAGTTACAAAATCATCTGAGCATTTGCGTTGGTCGCTGCCATGACAGCTTGCCATGCCTCCGGAGGCGGAGGTGGAGGTGGAGGGTTCGACTGACTCCCATCATTACGTTGCGGATTCTGACGCGTTGGCGGAGCCATCCTGAAGAGGGTGACATCCGTTAGTATCTTGAAAGACAGATAGACAAGTTGAATCAACGGATAGAAATTGCAACATATAGTCTGTACAATAAACATTCGAACAAGGACGAACGAATGAAATTCCAAAGCTAACATCACACGTCCATTAAGGTGAGAAGCCACTTGATAAAGGGTTGATGAATGAAAAAAACAAGGTACGACTGGAACAAATAAGTGGTAAGGATTACCCAATCACAAACCAAATATCTGCGGGAAGAAATGTTAAGAGCTACTTGAATCCCACCTATAAACTCCCGAAACTTTCTGGTTATGCAATCTGGTGTTGGGAATACAGGGGACACAAAATATATCATCCAAACTAACAATACCTAGATCCAGCTGTATCCATCCGTCAACACATAACCAAGAAACCTTTGGAAATCGTGTACCTCGACCTTCGAAAAGCATCCGTTATACGAGTCATGGTAATACTCCCGAGCTCGCCTCAAAGATCTTTGGGTTATCGGGTTATCTCACCAACAACTGTACAAAAGAGATTTTCGATGTCGGCAAAGCTTAGGTATTCCGTAATCGCAACGATAAAATTGTGACGACAACACCTCGGAGCTCAACTCCCCGGGACACTGCCACAATCCCTAAATGTCAGGAGGCACAAAGAACAATGTTCTCGTCACAAAACCATCGGAACGATTCCAAGATACCCGCGTGAACCTAAAATTTTTTTAGTGAAATTTGAGGAGAGGAGAGTCAAAACTTCTACGTCAGCAGAACTCACCAGAGCGACGTAGGGACTGGGGAGTAAAAAGAATCCTACTCTCCGATATATATAATCCTAAGACTCAAAACATTTTTGTTCTAGACTCAACAACGCCAACAAACAATCAAGCAGGGGCTCCTAAGTCGGGGATGGCTCTGATTACCAACTTGTAACGCCCTCGATGCGGCTATATCTCCCACGTGTCGAAGCACGACTTAGAGGCATAACCGCATTGAAAGCAATGTCGCAAGTGAGGTAATCTTCACACAACCCATGTAATACATAAGGGAAAAGATACATAGTTGGCTTACAGTCGCCACTTCACACAATACATAAATAAACATCCATCATCCAGATTACACTCAAGGTCCGACTACGGAACCAAAATAAAAGAAGACTACCCCAAATGCTACATAGATCCCCGATCGTCCCAACTGGGCTCCACTACTGATCATCAGGAAACGACACATAGTAACGACCACGTTTCTCGTCGAACTCCCACTTGAGCTCGTTTATGCGTCACCTGCACCGCATCGTCGGCACTGCAATCGCTTTTGGTAGAATCATGAGTCACGGGACTCAGCAATCTCACACCATGAGATCAAGACTATTTACGCTTATAGGAAGGGTGGTGTAACGAGGTGGAGCTGCAGCAAGCGGCTAGCATATATGGTGGCTAACATACGCAAGGGAGAGCGAGAAGAGAAGCAAAGCACGGTCGTGAAGCTAGAAGTGATCAAGAAGTGATCCCGAAACTGCTTACGTCAACCATAACTCCAACACCGTGTTCACTTCCCGGACTCCACCGAGAAGAGACCATCACGGTTGCACACGCTGTTGATGTGTTTTAATCAAGGTCAACTTCGGGTTTTCTACAACCGGACATTAACAAATTCCCATCTGCCTCATAACCGCGGGCACAACTTTCGAAAGATAATACCCTGCAGGGGTGTCCCAACTTAGCCCATTATAAGCTCTCACGGTCAACGAAGGATATTCCTTCTCCCGGGAAGACCCGATCAGTCTCGGAATCCCAATTCGCAAGACATTTCGACAATAGTAAAACAAGACCAGCAAAGCCGCCTTGTGCCGACAAATCCCGATAGGAGCTGCACATATCTCGTTCTCAGGGCACATCCGGATGAGACATCCTACGAGTAAAACCAAGCCTCAAGTCTCCCCAAGGTGGCCCCCTTGATGCTTTCGTTTTACCAGCACCCAGAGGAGCACCGCCCGGGGCTAAATAAAGATGACCCTTGGGCTCATGAAAACCCAAGGGAAAAGGTGTAGGTGGTAGGCAAATGGTAAAACCAAGGTTGGGCCTTCTTTGGAGGAGTCTTATTGAAAGCGAACTGTCAAGGGGGTCCCATAAATCACCCAACCGTGTAAGGAACGCAAAATCAAGGAACATAACACCGGTATGACGGAAACTAGGGTGGCAAGAGTGGCAAGAACAACATCATAGCATACACGGATCAACTACAACAACCTTGGCAAAATTGAGTAACATGTAAACAACCTGCCAGGAAACATTTTATAGCAAAAGTAGAGCAAGAAAACGACATGCTAGACTACTCCATAATTGCAAACAGGGGAATTGATGGATAGAGCATAACCATATCTTCAAAACATCCTTACTGAAGTATCTCAAAATAAGCATGGATCTCTCTGTAGTATCAAGTTTACATGGCATAAAAATATCGCTATAAGCAGGGGCTGAAATCAAGAACATCATGAAGCCTAGTTTGCATGCTTGTGCTAGTCACCACAGAGATCACAAAACTACATGGCATACACCCCTGTAAAGATGGCATGGCATATTACAAAACACATGTAGGACTCAAGTTCATAGGATGCACACATCAATCATGGCAAAAATGACAAAAGTGCATGTTCTAATAAGAATCTGAAACTAACATCACATCGCCCTCTTCTAACAGCATTTCGGGCATCAAGATGAGATCAAATGAAAATTATGCAATGAGATGAAATGATGTACTCGTCGAGGCGAACAATACGGTATGCTATACGACCAAAACGGAGCCACGAGTACAGAGTTATAGTGCGATGAAAATGCAACAATTAATCTGCAGAATAAATAACTTGAAGAGGATTTCGGGGGGAGCAGAAAGTCAACCCTCGTTTTGGATCTCAGATCCGGAAGTCGAGGTCGCCGGAGTTCGAAGCAGCGGCGGACGGAGAGGGAGAGGACGCCGGAGGAGGGAGCCGGCCGGAGGACGCCGGCCGGATCCGGGGCCGGGCGATGCGGGAGGCGCGGCGTCGGGGACAAGCGGCGACGCGGCGCTGAGTGGCGGGTCGAGGCGGAGGCGGCGACGTGCGAAGCGGGCGGACGGGGCCATGGGCTCCGTGACGGCTCGCCGGGCGGCGCTGGCGATGTGGGCGCGGCCACGTGGCGGCGGACGCGTCCGGCCCGATCCGGACGTGTCCGGCGGCGCGAGGGGAGCGGCGCTAGGGTTATGGGGTGGAATTGATCCGGGATTTCGGGGGAGGAGGTGTTTTTATAGGTAGAAGGAGCTAGGAAGGTCCAAATGAAGTGTAGTTTTCGCCCACACGATCGTGATCCGACGACGGAGAGCATGGAAGTGACTTAGATGGGTTATTGGGCTGTTTTGAAGGGGTGTTGGGCTGCAACACACAAGAGGATTTCTCGGTTACCCGGTTAACCGTTGGAGTATCAAACGACCTCCAAATGGCACGAAACTTGACAAGTGGTCTACCGGTGGTGTACCAAGGCCACTTGGCAAGTTTTGGTCCATTCCGAGAACGTTCAACACCCGCTCACGAAAAAGAGACAAGAGGGGTGCGCCGGTGCATGTAGGAGTGTCGGATTGCAAAACGGACAACGGGGAAAATGCTCGGATGCATGAGACGAGCATGTATGCAAATGAGATGCACATGATGACATGATATGAGATGCATGACATGAACAAAATGCAAAACGAAAGACAAAAACCCAACCACGGAGGGAATACCATAGCACATAGCCGAAAATGGCAAGAGTTGGAGTTACAAAGATGGAAAGTTACATCCGGGGTGTTACACACACACACCGCGAATCCACCGCAACTATGATGCATGTTAAATTATCTGGTGGTGAACATATGTTACCAAAGGAGGGACATTATAATTTCGACAAAAAAACAGAGATCATTAAGATGTTTTAGTATATTAATTGATTGATTTTCTATGGGTATAATGTGCAAAAATCAAATTTGAGCTACATGCACATGTGACAGTGCACCTAAATGGATTGCAAAAACACATGTGTCTCACTGGGTGCATGTTTACTCCCCGTGCAACAAATTTCAAACATTTAGAATCTTGATTTTTAAATTCTAGTACATCCAAAACTTATTTGAAGTTCATGAAATTTATCGTATTTTCATATGGAAACCAATACAAAGTGGCATTGTACTTTTTTTGTCAAATTTGAGACCAGTTTTGATGTAATCTTTATCTAATTACAAATGGGAGATTATTAATAATTGGGAACCAATATCCCAAATAGATTATTTATTCGAACCGTGAGCATTAGACCAACAATGGATACATGACATGCTTCGGTTAAGCAATAAAGCAGCAGCATTAATCATCCAAATAGAAAAAAATATAGGTGTCGCCGCGCGACCCGTCTGTCGTGCGAACATGCTTGAGTTGACGGGACACATGCGAGCAGTCCGCCACGCAGGCAGATCGGGAGGTGTGCGTGCAGGTGTGTGAAATGACAGTGGCATGCTCGCTATGCAGTGTCATTTGGAGGCATGCGAGTAGCTGTGTGAAACGACGGTAGGCATGCCAGCAGTCCGGTACACAGGCTCACCGGGAGGCGAGCCAGCGGTTTAACCGCCGCCCGCCTCTATCCCACTACTCCATATTAATGGTGCGCCCGAGCGGCCGCACCCCCATCCTTGCCACGCACACAATCCTCTCTCTCTGCTTGCATCCTCGACGACGCTCTAAGTCCTCAAAGCTGTTAGTGTATGAGGATGCCGTCGAAGCTCCTGATCGGAGGGAGTGGCGACGCTAGGGCTACTGAAGCAATGGAGAACGGAGTGGAGATGGAGACAGAGGTTGGCGTCACCGCCGGCGTGTTATCGCTGCACCCTGACGTCATCGACGGCATCGAGCTTCCACCACCGGAGGCGGAGTTCCACACCGACTCTGGTGACGACTCGGGCGACGACCCCGGCGATGACTCCGACGACAACTCCGGCGATGACTCTGACGACGATGGACAACTGGTTAGTCATCTATACCCATTTATGTGTCAAATAGATCCTAAGGTTTCTCTAGTTACTCCCACCACCCCCCTTTTTGGAATAGAAATCCTATGGTTATGTTCCCCAATCCAAGAAATTTGAGTAAGTTTCGTTAGACCCGTGTAGTGTATTGATTGTTTGAATGTGGTACAAGTGATAAGTGATCAGTTGTTTCATCTATGCAAATGATTTCTACTAGTAATCCGACTAGGGTTAGTGTTCGTGCTAATAATTCCTAGCCAGGACTTGACAATTGATTTTGAATAACCTACATATATGTTTGTCCAATTATTTTCTTCAAGATTGGTCTGTACATAGACGACTGTGCTTAAAAATCGAACCATAATATATGGATATGTATAAAAAATAGCCATAAATTCCTAATCCTACTTCACGGCATGTAAATATTGTTTTGATGCCAAATTTGTTTTACTATTTGTATAGGTGCTGTCTGATGATGTGGACAGGGAGGATGAAGAAGGCCAGAGGAGGTACAAGAGGCAAATCCCGAGGGAGAGTTACATGGGAATGCATAACAGGCGTATTAGGACCTGGAACGACGGCTATCGATGCCCATTTTGTAACCACAAGCTTCATGACGCGTATCAAAGTGTTCTGGCGCATGTAAGAGGACGGGCCGTTGGCCCCTTCAAGCAGAAGTATTCTCGCAGGGTGGCGCATATCACTCACGCCGAGTACCTGGAGAAGCTTCAGGATAGTGCCGACATGTGAGATGAGATGTGGGATCGAACTATGTACGCTTGAGTATGCCTAATAATGGTTGAACTGTGTACTTATGGTTGAACTATGCTTGTGTACGTGTACACTTATTATCTATGTGTGAGTATGTTTAATCTATGTTTACTTATGTCTAACCATGGGATATGGATGCAATCAGTTCAGTTGATAGAATCTACCTCCGTCCTAGTTTATTGGCCCCCTTTGTAATTTGTGTTAAATTTTGACCAAAGATTTAACTGACAAAATGTTAGTGTAGGTCACCAAAAAATATATCGTTGGATGGATATTTGAGCATGGTGTTCAATGATATAATTTTTTCTAACATGCATAAATGTTTCTTAGTTAAATATTTGGTCAAAATTTGGTACAAATTACAAAGGGGACCAATAAACCAGGACGGAGGTAGTACGTCAATCACACATCATTCCCAAAATTGGAACCGTCTGCAATGACTTTCCTTTTACCTGTTGCATCAATCACACATGGTTGCACTACAAAAAAAGACACATCCGTGACATTTTGGGCCGAACAAAAATCTTTTCTATCATACTTATGACACTTCTATGACAATAATTGTGACAAAACACGGTATCATCATAGATGTGGTGGGGTCCTACTTCTATGACAAAAAATCATGACAGAAAATGGGCTTTTCATCCTGGGCGGGCCGGAGATGCAGCTGCATGATATTCTTTGAGTCGTCCATGACAGAAAAAACCATGGTAGAAACAAGGGCGAGGAAAATATCGGGGTGTTCCCGGTTACGGTGGGTGGTCGGGGCCGAGCGATGCGCGTTTCTCTTGTACACGCACGCGCGTGGGTGTGAGGCGTTGGGCTCTAACTGAACCCGAGCGAGGATTTAGGCTCTAACTGAACCCGAGCGATTGCACTGCAGGCTGCACAATACTGAACCCGAGCGATCGATCGATGGCTGATAACTGAACCCGATCGAGTGATTCCTTCGCTATTGCTGCTAACTGAAGTCGATCGATGCTGCCTCTGGATGAACAGTGAGCGTTGCTGGGGGGGGGGGGGGTTGGATGAACAGTTCCTAGTGGGGGTGGATGAGCAGGACCCTGTGGCGTTGCCTGGATGAACAAAGTGGCGTTCTTTGGGGTCTGGATGAACAGTTCCCGGTGGGGGTGGATGAACAGGACCCCGATCGTTCGAGCCGGTTAGGGCTGGATGAACAGGACCACCCCGTGGAGGGCAGGATGAACAGTAGCCCGTGGAGGGGTGGTTGAACAAGAGCCCGTGGAGAGGGCTGGTTGAACAGTAGCCGGTGGAGTAGCGCGCGGTGGAGGCTGGATGAACAGGAGCCCGTGGATGAACAGTCGCAGGTGGAGGCTGTAGGAGGTCGACAATGGATGAACAGTAGCCCGTGGAGGCTGGAGGGGGTCAACGGTGGAGATGAACAATATCCCGTGGAGTCCCGTTTTGTGGTACGCCACACCCCTCCTGATGAACAGGACCCCCGTTTCGACCGTAGCGCTCCAACACAAGTCCGTTTCCTCCATTTTGCGGTACACCACGCCCCTCCCAATCAACAGGACCCCCGTTTCGACCATAGGAGATTTGTTTCCTCTGTTTTGCGGTACGCTAGACCCCTCCCGATGAACAAGATCCCGTTTCGAACGTGGCCGGTCAAACACAAGGCCGTTTCCTCCGTTCTGCAGTACGCTAGGCCTCGTTTCCATCGGTTGTTCCGTCCAAGCCCTCCCGATGAACACGACGACGCATTCCGTTCTAACCCAGCCGGTTGGCTCCCCATGAACACCATGACGACGATGTTTCTCCGTTCTGACCCAGCCATGTACACGAGCTCTGGCCGTACGCATGCACGAGCAGGCGTTCGAGACCCTACCCGTATGTACGTACGTGGTCATATTTTCTTTCTTGCACACTGGCCGCTGTACGTACGTGTACATGCTACGTGCGCGTCTCTACTACAACACGTGCGCGCCTCTACATCGACCAGTATGTACGTACACGTTCGCGACCAAAATGACAACGCTACGTATGCTTCGACCAGGTGGGTCCCGGTATCGTGCACTTCCTTGCCTACGAAGATGTAGCTGGTGGGTCCCAGAGTCGTGGGGCGAATCGTTTTTTTTGCCCGGACGCACTTCCTTGCATGCGAAGATGTAGCTGGTGGGTCCCAGCAGTCAGGGGGAAACGTTTTTTTCGCAAAATACGGTGGCCCGTCCGGTGGGTTTCCGCTGTCAGGTGGAGGAATAATTATTTTGCGCGTAACAATGCAGCACTTCCTTGCTTCGGCCGTGGACCCAGCTATCAGCCTCTCCATGTATAGTTAATGTCCGATGGAAGCCGTTCCTTGACCACGTTGACCACGCCGCGCTGAGAGCACCAGGGCGGTGGACGACGGCGAGGCCTAGGAAGGGGACGACGTGTAGCCGGGGAAGGCGCGGCAGTGGATGCCCACGCGTAGAGGAGTACGAGGGTTCACTGGTTCGCTGCGGTGTGAGGCTGCCGTCGCCGCAGAATAACAGGGGGTGTGGGTGAGTAGAGGGATGGCCTGGCCAGCGGTGGGAATAGTAGGGGCGGTGAGGCCTCCGCGGCAAAGACAAATGGCCACGGGAGGTAGGAGCATATGGCACGACCGGTGCTGCTTTGGGCGGCTGGAGCAACAAGACCAGAGGTTGAAGAAGCACTACGGCCGTTGGATGGACATCGTGCGGTCACTGGAGCTAGAATTGTTCTTATTGACTAAGTTGACAAAGCACTACATCCCCGTCAACTTAGTAGCCCCACAAGTCAGCCTCCCACCAAGGTGGGTCCCAACCAGCAGGGGGAGTATTCATTTTTTAGTGCGTAATAAGGAGGCAATTCTGGTGGGTCCGAGTTAACAGCGGGGGGAACGTTTTTTTCGCGCAATACGGTGGCCCGTCCGGTGGGTCCAAGCAGTCAGGGGAAACTTTTTTTTCGTGAAATACGGTGGCCCGTCCGGTGGGTCCCTGCTGCCAGGTGGAGGAATCATTAGTTTCCGCATAATAAGGAGGCACTTCCTTGCTGCCGTCGTGGACCCAGCTGTCAGCCTCTCCACGTACAGTCCACGTCCAATGGAATCCGTTCCTTGACCATGTTGACCATGCCGCGCTGAGAGCACCAGGGCGGTGGACGACGGCGAGGCCTAGGAAGGGGACGACGCGAGCCGGGAAGACGCAGCGGTGGAAGCCCGCCAAGAGTACGAGGGTTCCCGTTCGATCGGTGTGAGGTCTGCCGCCGCCGCGGAATAACAGCGGGTGTGGGTGAGTAGAGGGACGGCCTGGCCAGCGGTGGGAGTAGTAGGGGGCGGGGAGGCCTCCGCGGCATCATAGCCGACCACGGTAGGCAGGAGCACGCGGCACGACCGGTGCTGCTTTGGGCGGCTGGAGCAAGAAGACCAGAGGTTGAAGAAGCACTACGACCATTGGATGGACATCGTACGGTCACTGCAGCTAGAATCGTTTATATTGACTCAGTTGACAAAGCCCTTGGTACGCGTCAACTTAGTAGGCCCATGTGTCGACCTCCGAAACGGTGCGCCCCAGATGTCAGGGGGAGGAATCATTTTTTGGGCGGCTGAAGCAAGAATATCCGAGATCAAAGAAGAAGCACGACATCCGTTGGATGGACATCCAACGGCCACAGCTGCCAAAACCGTGTGTTGTTGACAAAGCCTTGCATACGCGTCAACTTAATTTTTTTAGGGGACGCGTCAACTTAGAAGGACCACAAGTGTGTGGCAGAGAACATATAGCCCATTTGCGATTTGTAAGAATGTACAACCCATTTTTTAATTCCAATGGAATTTACTACAACCCATTTATAGTTTGTTAAAAGTACAACCCATTTTCTCGCTAGGACAGCGATCAATAATTTCAACCAACCGCTCAAAAATAATTCCCACATTTTTCTGGGATCCCAAATATTTTTATCTGACATTTCTAGTCAGATTAAATATAATTTCAAAATAAAGTTGTATTACATTAAAATCCAACGAAATATTACGCGCGCAACAAGTAATGAAATTAAAATTTTCAAATTCCAAAAATAATATATTTTTAAACTAATTACGCGTTTAGTGCATCTTTTTATAGTTACTGCACAGTTATTAGAATTACATCCCATTTATTATTTCTTAAAGTCCATTTTCTTGTTAAGCCTAATGCATACCTCCTTGGAAAGTTTGCAGCCCAGCGGGGCGGAGAATAACAAGTTGACCCGGATATTGTGTACAACTGTCGGCCCAGTTGCATTGCTGATGTTGAAAAAAGGCCTGTGTAGTACAGTACAACCTAACATGGCTACTCAGCCCACATTCAGCGACGCCGGAAAGGCCCAAACAAGGCTTCTGTACAACTTTTTGAAGTCACTGAGCTCAATTAATAACTTAAGAAAAAAGTTAGATTATAGTGGAACCTAATTAAAAGTTGTCACGAGCAAGGAAATAATTCAACGGGTCCCACTTGTGTGTGTGTGTGTGTGTGTGTGTGTGTGTGTGAGAGAGAGAGAGAGAGAGAGAGACCAATCGGTCGATGCTCGTAAATACATCTTTAAGCCATATGCATTGCTGATGCTCATTAAAAACTTATATAGTTGACACAATCATATAGAACATCATAGCACACTTAACTTGCATACACAAATTTCACGCAGGCGGCACAATCAGGATGGAAGCAGTGGATCGCTACGGGTAGGGCTATGTTGAAACCGACGAACTCGTACATAACGGTTCATCTTCTTTATCAATGATAGGGAAATATCTTGAATGTTGTGCAAAGAAAACAAATAGACAACACAATAAGTTCTGCTAGGACATTAAGTTGACGTACAACCCTTTGTAAAAAAAAAGTTCAGGTACAAAATTAGAACAGGTCACAATCAAATGTACCGGCACATCAGTGCTTCACACCCATAGCTCGGGTTTAACTAGTACTCCCTCCGTCCCAAAATTCTTGTCTTAGATTTATCTAGATACGGATGTATCTAACACTAAAATGTGAATAGATACATCTGTATGTAGACAAATCTAAGAAAAGAATTTTGGGACGGAGGGAGTATCTGACAAGATTTAGTTGTTACCTCAAATTAGAGCACATCCAGGCAGCCAGCCCTGCCTCTTCTCCCAAAGAAGCAGTGGCCTCCGCCGCGCGATGGAGTAGGCCCCTGCCATCCATCGCTTCGAGCAACACGGGAAAGTCCGACGTTGACTCAGTAATGGACGCTGCCGACGGACCCGCACCAAATGGGCGGCGCAGGACTTCAATTGATGGATTGACCACTTCTTTGACATGCACGAACACTTCATACAGGTACATCCCTAACGTGGTCCGCGACGGCCTTGGTGCCGGCGAATAGTACAACCCTGGTTCCTGTACCGGTATCTCAACACGAATCACCTTCGTTATGGTGGACGGCTTCTTCATCCATGCCATAACCGTCAGAGCCCAGCTGTTTGGAGGAACAAACATACTTACGAGCTCACCTCCAAGGTCGTTGATAAGCTCATTCATGGACTCGCTGTTCCAAGCACGTCGAGGCATGCCATGGAAGGTAAGCTTTGTTAAAAACTCAAGCTCAGAGGGCACCGAGCCCCATCCTGGGTGCCACCGATCAAAGCTCACCAGCGCGCCAACGTAGAACAAACGCCGGGAAGAGTCGAACACACGACTGCAGTAGAAAGTTGTCCGGAACCTGACAAAGAAATCAGCCGGTGGCGGACAGACTTCGATGAGCAAGTCACTTATTTGGATGCCGTGCGCAATGCCAAGAGCTTTGACAAGGTCGTCCGGCGAGACGGGAGGCCGGTCGCCGTTGATGGTTACCATCAGCACTTTGCCGGCAAACTGGTCGTCAAGCGCCGCCATGCCACTGTTGAGCGACTCCACGCAGCGACCGAAGGCAGGACGGACCTCAGGATCTCCGGCTTGGAGATCCGCGTTGACCGGCGACATGATAGTGAGCTTGAGTACAGGGAGTATAGGAGGGGGATTTTGGGGAACTGGAGTAGGAATTGAGATTCCAGAGGTGGGAGAGGGGCGGGAGATTGGGGATGAAAAGGTAGCTTGAAATTCCAACACGCGCCAATATGCTCTTGGCGCGCAAGTGCACGAAAACACCGGTGGCGCCCACATGTCGGCCTAAGAGTCCTTATTCTTTCTTTTTTGGAGAGCCCGGCCTGAGAGTCATAATTGACCTGTTTGGCTTGCGTTACTACTCGGCCCATATTCAACGACACCTCACTGGCCCAAACAAGTGTACATCATCGAAAAGACACTGAGCTCAAATTATATAACTTGAAAAAGGAGATACACTTTGAACACCGGGAGAATGGTGATGCCCTCATTTAGCCCACCAAAGAGTTCGAGACAATAAACAGTTCGAAACAACGATATATACAACATTCAAACACTGACTAGTGACTACTACTAACATAAACAGCAAGACATGATAGTTCATAAGAAGTCTTGCTACACCGTCAAAATGCACCCATCTGCAGCGCTCAGACTCTTGTGATCCAGACGAGAATGACATTCTAAACAGAGCCAACTATTACATAGTAAGAGTGACATAGACGAGGATGACCAAATGACAAGGAATATGCATAACAAAAGAAAGAACGACCCATCCAGAACAGGAAGCAAAGACAACAAAGTCATTCGAAGAGATGATACAACACCATCATAATTTGCAGCCCCGCTCAATGACCAATGATCCGGAGACACCAAAGATTCCACCCTTTCAACGCAATAGCCCAATTACCTATCAACCTCAAGGCTTGAACCACATCATCGCTTCGTCAGAATTTAGACATCCAAGGATCAAAGTTAATCCGGATGCCTTTGTCATTCTCACCTTCTTTTGGTCAAAATGTATCGTTGACAATCGTGGGAGTTTCCTCCCGAACTCCTAGGGCTCGCTGTAGACACAGTTTTCCATAGCAAATGAGCCTCTCTGCCATCAAGGTCCTTGCCAACGGTGATCTCCTGGTTAATCGGATAATTGAGTCCGACAAGCAGAGAGTGTGAACCAAGGCTATTTACCCGCCTCCAACTAAAAAATCCTAAAGGCCCCAACAAGCTGGTATCCTGCTCATAGACATAACAGCCACTGTCCGGATACTCACGTATTTCATGGTGCTAGTATACAGTGGGTTTTTTGCAATATAACTTTTCCGGCTCATGTGTCCGAATGATCATCAGTCTTTTTCCGTCGTCTGAGCGAGCGAGGGACCAGTTGTGCTTCCCTGTTTTTGGCAAAGGTGGTGTGATTACAAAGGGCAGTAACTGTAGGGACACTGCATCATATCAAAAAGGACAGGCATTGTTAATGTAAGATGAACATTGTTCAATGAGTAGGGTAGTGCAAGAAACTACATTGATATGTCCCTGTTGGAACTGGGAGGAAAATACAGGGAAATGTATACTGGGTTCAAAAATATAGAAGTGCCATGCATGGTTATACTCATGTTATCTCGCAATCGATTCTTCACAGAAACTACCATGTCATGCATGTTATGGAATCATGTTCTCATTCCTCACAAACAAATTCTTCAAGGTAACTAATGCACCATGGATTGTTATATACTCGTGTTCAGAGGCAAATTTTTGTGAGGATATTATTCTAGCCATTGATTGCTCAAGGGCTTAATATAGGTATGTACACATGGTAAGCATTACATGATTTCACTACTTCCAAATATAGAGTTCTCCATATGCACATTTACTTCCCTAATATATGGTTAGATGAAACCAACAGTGTGGTGCATGTTTCTACATCATGAAAATGAGGAAACTAACATGGCCATTGATACACACTCATATTTAGTAGTAGTATATAGATTACTATAAAATAAGGAGAATATCCATATATTCCTAACTGTTTGATTATTCAGGGTACAAATTGGTCAGCAATGACATGATCACAATCACATGAATTAACTCATTCCAAATATAGCTGATTTACTGGCGTCTCTAATACATTGCCATAGTTCTACTCAAATTCTGCTCAAACAGGGATATGCCAATCATTACAAAAAGTTCAAACAGTGTCATGGCGTCATCATTAACATGAGACGGAAACAACTTACATGCGTTGTCCCAGCAATACGTGGTGCCATCTGCTTTGTCGATCGCGTGGATGATGCCATTGTGTTCAATAGCATCATAGAAGTGTGTATCAGCTTTGACGACGATCCACTGCGAGTTGAGTTGTCTCCATCTAGAGAAGGCACCGGCGTAAAGATAGGCGAGTCCCTTGGCGAACAAGGCAATTAGCTTGAAGTCTGTGTAATCCGCATGTCATGTGGGCACTTGGCAGATTACAATCTTCTGCAAAATAAGGTCCGTCCAACTGACGCGGTAATCTAGATGACTAGGACCGCGATGGTAATACTCTATATAATCCAACG